>CM061134.1:2332097-3708971 GCA_030789695.1 Scilla litardierei | reverse complement strand
CGACCTGAATTTCTTAACCGTGAAAAAATGGCGGAACAAGGAAAGAGTTGGGCTGACTTGGGTCCTTGCACAGAGGACGAGAAAACCGACTATCGTACTAACGGAATTCGGCATCAGTTGGCAGAACGACAACCCGAGGAACTCCAGGACCTTGTGGTACAACGGATGGAGCGGAAACTGTAAGCCATGCTCGAAGTACGCCACGTAGATCCTGACCTCACCATCCTTCACAAAGCAGACGCGCTCCGAGGCTGTCGGCAGACGAACCTCATAAGGCGGCCTGATGTACTTCGCCCGCGCCTTGGGCACGATGTCTGTCCGCGCCTCCGACCTCTGACTCAGCACCTCGGCAGGCACCCTATCGGCCCCAGCAATGGTCACGTGTGCCCGCCCAGACGATTCCTCTTTCCTCCATAGGGGCACCTCCCCCTTCCCTGGGTCCCCACTTCATGCTGTGGACCCAGACCCGCTACGGCCCTGACCCCCTGGCGGTACCCCCCGCAACCTCCACGGACTCTGCCGTAGAGCCGCCCGTCGACCCCGACGACGAGGCTGAGGACGACGAGGATGACGACGACGAAACCATCTCAAAGGGAAGAAAAATAATATACATGTCGACTACCTGCTACGACGGTGAGGGTGGAGGCGACGGCGGCACAAACTCCGGCAATGAACCCGGCCTACACGAAGACGACCAACTAAACTCAAAAGAATTACTCCGGAAAATTTTGGAAGCAGGAAACTCTTCCACAGCGCCCCCCCGCCTCTTATAGAAGCCGCCTATCGATCTCAGCCGCATGAAGCCTACCACGCATCGCCGATCCAGCCCACCTGACGCTTCACCTGACGCCCGCTGTTACATCCCCCACGCGTCCCTCGAGGAATGGTCAGGATGCTTCGATTCCCACCCGCCTTTAATCCTAGGTGACATCTGTGATTCGACGGTGATTTGGGGCGAGAATTTCGAAATAAATCCCCGACTACTCCACCAACGCCTGAGCCGACGAGGCGGGCTGGGCCCATCAGCTCGACAAAAGGCGCTCCTACCAAGAAGGCGGGAACAAGCAAGAGTTTGACCAGTCCAACCTACGGGCGCATGCATAAGCTCAGTTCACCCGCATAGGGCGACCAGAAACATATGCACCTACTTTGTCACAACTTTCCACCTACTCCTCGCCTCGGAGCTCGTCATGGCAGAAATGTTGGGGGCATTCATCACATGGTCATACGCGAAACAAGAAGACCAACTACTGAATAAAAAAAATATATTTCATTCAACTTTTCAACTCGTCTGCAATATAACCCAAGAACAGGCTCGGCTAAAGGCCAGCGGTACAAAATCCTTTTCATTTCCCTACATCACGAGCGCATCGGCTCCGTCAGTTCCTCCTCCATGTCTCCCGCCAAGGACACGTCCAATTTAGAAAAATCAGCCTTTAGCTCGGGGTACAGACTCGTCAGTCGGGCTTTCATCTTCTCCATCCCTTTGAGAACGCCCGCCTCCCTCGCCTCCGTCATCATAGGGATCAGCTCCGCATCCTGGTAACGGCGGACCGCAGCGTTGATCGCGTCCTGACTGACCGCCGCCCTGTCTTCCAACTGCTTCTTCAGTATAGCCTTCTCCTTCATCTCCAACTCAATCGCACGCTTCAGCTCGGCTATTTTTTCCTACTGAACGTCGATCACGTTTTTCTTGTTGGTCGCCTCCACGGCATTCCGCTTCAAGATATCATTCCTCGTCCCCTCTTCCTCCTGGAGACGGCGAGCGAGTCGGGCCCCCCTCCCCTTCTCTTCCTCAAGCTGGCGGGCGAGCCAGACTCCTCGCTCCTTCTCTTCATCTAGATGGCGGGCGAGCAGGCCTCCCCGTGCCCTTTCTTCCCCTAGTTGGCAGGCGAGCACGACCCCCTTGCCCTCTTCTTCCTCCAGCTGGCGGGTGAGCCTGGCCCCTTGCGCCTCTAGAAACTCGATCCATGCCACATCGAGGGCACAGAGCGTAATGACCTGATCCAAATCCGATTCCCTCCCTCGCAATTGGCTCTGCACCTCTCGAAGTTTGTCCTTAGCCTCATCTCGGAAAGCCCGGACCGCGGCCACGGAGTGTGGTGCTGCAGGGCCACCACTGCCGCCATCGCCTACCAAAAAACCCGACCCAGTCAGAGCGAAATTCAGAAGATAAGCCAGAACGGCTGTTACAGTTCGACCTACCTGCATGGTGTGGCACACCGCGTTGCCGCAAAGCCGCTTCGTGCCCACGTTGGTAAGGGCCTCACGGTCCCGAGGTGGCACGAAATACTCCGACACCCGGGCTGCAACTCCAGCATCCTCGAACATCGACTCTTCCCGGCTTACCCGATGGGGCAGGCGGTGAAGATCCTCGCCAGGCATGGCCTCCGCCTCGGCTCTTGTCAACTTGAAGTGGGCAAGCGCCCTCTCACAATTAGGGTGCACCCCTCTCCCCGCCTCCCACGCGGGAATTCCATTGGGCCACTTCTCGACGGGAGGAGGCCTGCGGGGCTTGTTCGAGGTCGGAGCCCGCGGAGGGCCCCTGCAGACCCGGCTCTGGCATAAAGCCACTAAAGCAATGGCTTTAGGCCTCCATTTTTAAGAGGCCTCAAAATTTCAATTTTATCATAGCCCTACGGCCCACAAAACTAAATATTTTAATTGTTAAACAGCTCAGCTGAGGTCCCAAGGCCTACAGAGTTTGGTGTGATTCATAACTGCATTTCATTTAATTTTAATTTTATATTCAATTAGAAAACCCTACCCACGACTTTGATTGGGCGCCGTTTCATCTGACTGCCTACCTCTCTCGCCGTCTCTCTCTCTCTCTCTCTCTTTCTCTCTCTGAGTCACAGTTTCTTCACCGATCCGCTCGTCCCCGATCTCCGATCTCCTCTCTCTCTGAGTCACAGTTTCTTCGTCGACCGCTCGTCCCCGATCTCCGATTTCCTCTCTCTCTCTCTCTCTCTCTCTCTCTCTCTCTCTCTCTCTCAGTCACAGTTTCTTCGTCGACCGCTCGTCTCCGATGTCTGATCTCCTCTCACCGTTGAAATCGAAAAGGGGTAGAAAACCCTACCATCCGCGTCCTCTCTCTGTCTCACACCGACACCGTACGGTCCCACAGACAGACGGCGGACGCGGACGCCGAGATGCCATTGCTTGGTGCCAGTCTAGACTCCGGTGATCTGATATTCCAACGTCGACGATTCCGACCGAAAAATTGAAATCTGGGTAATTGTTATTTTGGGTAATTGTTATTTTAGCTTCGTGGGAGAAGAAACTGACTTGCATTGGCTTAAATTGAAATCTGGTGTTAATTTTAGCTCTTAAAATTTGGCTTTAATATTTAGGCCTCATATATTTGTTTTGCTTTAGGCCACATTTATTCTTGAATCGGCCCTGGGCCCCTGCTGACCACGTCGAGATCGGCCGAACCATCTGGCACGACCCCGCCAGTCCGACAGGGATGACAAACATGAACAAATTTACGAACCATTCTCACAAATAGAATAGAAATTCAAAAGAAAATGAAGAACAAACATGAACAAATGAAAAAACGAGGAAAATCTCACAGAGATTTACTTGATTGAATTAGCGATGCCCTTACAATAGGATTTCTTCCCTATTTACATAGATTCCAACATCTAACAGAATTCTGTTAGGATTGCTCCGCTCTCCCTAATCCAGCAGTAGGCTGACGGAGAAGAAAGACGCGAACGTCCATTCAGATCTAACGGCTGAGACACTTCAGATGGTCCTGTTATCCAACGGTTGTGTTAAAAGGAACCTAAAGCTTCAACGATCCAGATCATAAGCTGAAGACAGGCTGAGATTGGATCTTTTCCCCATCCAACGGCTGAGCACATTCCAACGGCTATGCACATTCCAATGGCTATATCTTCTTATCGGCTGCTTCTTTATCCAGATCATAGTTACTACTCAATCGCTCGCCGTGACTCTCTCCGGCTCCTCCGTCATTCTCTATTCCCCTTTCTCCCCTTTGTCTTCTCCCTATCTCAACTCCCCTCTCTACATCCCCCCCAGTCTCCACCTCTGCCTGCTTCCTCCGCGCAAACCCTAACCCTAACCCTAGCTCCAGCCGCATCATCTTCCTCTCCGCCTCCCCTGACCCGTCCTCGCCGACCACCCTCCTCCGCGCCTGGATCCGCCGGTCGAGATCGGATCTTTATGCTCATATGGCTATCAGCTTCAAGAAGCGGATTGGAGGGCCTAAGGGGCTCGCTCTTGATATCAGGCACGGGATTGGGGGACCTAATTATTTACTTACAAGTAAGTTCAAAACTCTAAAGTTAAGGCAGGATTCAGGTGATGTATGCTCATTTTTTATGATGACTACATGTGATGTGGTCCAAGATTATGAGGCCTAATTAGACTACATGTGATGTGGTCATAATAATAACCATACCCGATTTAGTGTATATCGATACATAACACATGACAAAATACAAATATGAAAAGAATTCAAAACTAACCAAAAGTGTAGGAGACAAATTTCCCTAAAGATTAGCAAGAGAATATCCTAGTGAGATTGTTGGATATTTTATGTACTTTTTAACAATGAACTTTGTTTATTTGTTTCTTTATTTCTTCCGATTTGGTGAGAATCTGATCATAGCTGTGTAAATGAGAATTAAAAATGAATTTTTATATTTTCGCAAACTGAATCATCTGTATATAAATGTATATTTTCCTTTTATGGAAACAAATATGACGTGGATTCAAATATAAAAAATATATAACATATGACAAAATACTATGAAAAGAATTCAAAATATTACCAAAGATGAAGGAGACAAACTTAGGTAGAGATGAGCAAGTGAATATTCTTACTAAAATGTTAGAAATTTTAGATATTTTTGGAAATAAAAAATGGCAACTAATATCAGTGGAGACTAGAGAGCAGCAATGACTCGAAAACCATCAGTTATCATCTGCGGCCGGGAGCGTCCCATCCAAGCGGGTGCCGCCATCACAGTCTGCTCCTGCACAGTGCTAAACAGCGGCGGCAACATCTTATAAACTCCGGTCATCTCCATCATCGACCCCGAGCGCCCTGGGCCATCCGGTTAGCTGCTTGCAGTCACCAGAACCACCGACGCCAGCGGTGCCATCGCCATTGCTTCAGATGCTGATCTACAACTGCAGGCCCTTCACCGCGTCGGTATTGATGCACGTCATGTCGCGGTACACGCCGCCGTCGATCATCATGTAGTCCCTCAACGCATTGTAGCTCCAACACAGGGATTTCAACAGCGTCTCAAGATAAGATCCCTTGGCCTTGGCTAGCGCCAGCAGCCCTTCCACCTCTTTGTGCTTTGTGTAGAGCTCCCCGTCCGCCTCTGTTGGCGTGCAAAGAAGGCGGCCTCGACGGCTGCGCGTCGACCCTCTGCCTCATTCTCTTGCTCGTACAGCACTACCTCCACCACCTTCTGTCTCTTGTAGAGCTCACAGTTTGCTTCTTGTACCCGCCATTTCAAATTTTATCCAATTCCAGATAGAGTTATAGATAAAGCTATACGAAAGTTTTTTTTCAAAGAACACTGACTGTTGGTAACGACTTTTAGTAACGCCTATCTAGTCGTGGCTAAAATCGCGACTAAAATTAACAATCGTAACAAGGTGATATACCTTCATATCATAGTCCACGGTGGCCTTGCTGAGGAACTCGGCCTAGAGCTTCTCATTCTGCCTCATCGTGTTCCTCTTCTCGACCTCCATCTGAAGCTCGGCCTCCCTGGCGGCCACGGCCTTGGTGGCCACCACCTCAGCCACCCGTGTCTGGTTCAGCCACTCACCTTCTTCATCACCAGCGCGGCGTCGGCCTCGGCGACCTTGGCGTCCTTCTCGTTCTCAAATATCTTCACATCGGCCTTTACCTTGGCCTCCTGCTTCTTCCCATCTCTCTGCCTCTGCGTCGAGTAGATGAAGGTATTGGTGTCGATGTCGGTCGCGTTCTTCAGCATCTCCCCCTCGCTACTTTGATCCGACCTCTCCCTTCATCCGGGCCTCGGCGACGTCGACCTTGGCCTGGTTGGCCGCCTCCATTTGGCTCTTTTGGCCAAGGTAGGAGAAGTTTTCATGGCCTCTCACGTCCACAAGCTGCTTCACGTTTATGTTGTATATGAGTAGTCCGAATTGGTTTTGTTCCAGCTGCACCTGTTTCCAGGTGTTTTTTGCTTATGGTTATTTTCGGTATTCATGTTTGTGCGGTGGGCCAAAACTTAAATAATAATATTTAATTGATATTTGTATGGACTGAAAATTCATGCTTCAAGATTTTGATCAATATTTAAAAAGATTTTGGCACAATTTTTTTAATAATACAAAAGAAGAGCAAAAGGGAACTTAAAAACTTAATATCTTTGAATTATTTTTTTAAAAAATACTAGCATTGAGTTTTCAATGCTAATGAAACAAATACAAATTTTAATAACTGTTTTACCAATAATGAACATTAAAATATAAGGTAAAAGAAGGATATATGCTTCTAGGGCTTAAAGTATTTACATACAAAGTTTTTAAAAAAATAATCAAAAAACTAAGATGAAAAAATTACACCTCTTAGAGTTTGAAAACCTAAAGATAAAAATCAAAATTAAAAGAAATCTAATATATTAAATAGATGAAACAATCACTGCTTCGGCAACGAAATAAAATAGAATAAAAATAGGTGTTGGAAAAACCAAAATCAACGAATAAACAAATAAATAAACTAAAATCAGTAAAGAATTGATAAATATACAATCAACAAGAAAAAGATGAAGCAAGATGAGATTGAGAATTCCCAAAGTAAAATTAAAAAAACATTATATATGATATAATTTCTACATGTTGTTAGATTATAAAAATATTTCATTTAACCCTCCTCAAAACTCTAGTAGTTTTGATTTACTGGCAAGGAATTTAATATGGTACCAGAAGTTCGTACCTTTTCAAAGACCTCCTTCTTGAATTCCTTGGTGCCCTTGAAGATGTCCTCCATGGTCATGGAGGCGGCAAGAACCCTAGTCTCCCCCTCGATGACGCCCTGAACGAGGGCCTTTACGTGGTTCGAGTTCCGGTCGTGCGACGACATCAGCTATGCATACTGCATCAGCATCTCCGGGTCGTCCTCCTTCGGCCCGATTGTGAACACCGCCAGCAGCCTGAAGGGCGGCTTCTCTGCGCTCATCACCTGCACGTCGACCTCGTAGTTCACAGGCGATATGTCGAACCTCGTGCACTTCTGCCCGGGTTACACTCACACCTTCTTTGCCAGCTTCACTTCTTCGATCCACCACCCCGTGATCTCCAGGTACTGCGTCGCCTCGACGACCTTGTACAGTTGTACCCCATGACGATCCTCTACGATGTTAGAGAGAGAGAGAGACAGCGGAGAGGAGAGAAATTAACTAGAAAGAGAGGGTTTGTGGGAGATTGTAGACTCTCGGAGAGGTTGTATTTATACTAATACAAAGGGTATTTGCATGTGCAAAACACGTGCTTTTTACTTGGCAAATTAAGAAGTTATAATAGATTTAAGAGATGTCCTTATTGATTTTAACCATATTGAGATTGATTGGTTTCACTACGAGATGAAATTGAATTAAAAAGTGATGAAAAATTTATGAAAATCATCAATTAATTTATCTAAACTAAGCTTGATTGCATGTTGTATATATCGTGGTTTGGTTTGATTCTGCCTTGAGTCTTAAGAAAGAATATGTATGCAGCAACTTATCTTTTTCTTTTTAGGAAAAGAAAAAAAGATGAAAAAACAAGAGAAATTATCAAAACCAAAAAATAGCAATTAAAAAACATGGATATACACAAAATTATGGGTTTAAGCTGAATGGTGTCGATGTAGCGGCTGACTATATCATTAAGGATGACTTGATCTTGGCGGCACCATGGAAGATAGCTAGGCTGGATTTTCAGCCTGTTTGTTGGTGTCGACGGTGTCTGGTACAATTAGCCATGG
This sequence comes from Scilla litardierei, assembly GCA_030789695.1. Classification (NCBI taxonomy): domain Eukaryota; kingdom Viridiplantae; phylum Streptophyta; class Magnoliopsida; order Asparagales; family Asparagaceae; genus Scilla; species Scilla litardierei. The sequence continues at coordinate 3,700,987 of CM061134.1, read as the reverse complement.
AAGTAAGGGCATCTCATAAATCTATTATAATTTCTTAATTTGTCAAATAAAAAGCACGTGTTTTGCACGTGCAAATACACTTCGTATTAGTATAAATACATACAACCTCTTCGAGATTTACAATCTTCCATAAACACTCTCTTTCTCGTTAATTTCTCTCTCTCTCCGCCGTCTCTCTCTAATATCGTAGAGGATCGTCATGTGGTACAACTGTACAAGGTCGCCGAGACGACGCAGTACCTGGCGATAACGGGGTGGCGGATCGAAGATGTGAAGCTGGCGAAGAAGGCGTGGGTGTACCCCGGGCAGAAGTGCACGAGGTTCGACATATTGCCGGTGAACTACGAGTTCGACGTGCAGGTGATGAGCGCGGGAAGCTGCCTTTCAGGCTGCTGGCGGTGTTCATGATCGGGCCGAAGGAGGACGACCCGGAGATGCTGATGAAGTACGCAAAGCTGATGTCGTCGTACGACAGGAACTCGAACCACGTCAAGGACCTCGTTCAGGGCGTCATCGAGGGGGAGATTCTTGCCGCCTCCATGACCATGGAGGACATCTTCAAGGGCACCAAGGAATTCAACGAGGTCTTTGAAAAGGTAGGAACTTCTGGTACCATATTAAATTCCTTACCACTAAATCAAAACTACTAGAGTTTTGACGAGGGTTAAATGAAATATTTTTATAATCTAACATGTAGAAATTATATCATATATAATGTTTTTTAATTTTAGTTTGGGAATTCTGAATCTCATCTTGCTTCATCTTTTTCTTGTTGATTCTTGGTATATCAATTCTTTGCTGATTTTAGTTTATTTATTTGTGATCGTTGATTTTAGTTTTTCCAAAACCTATTTTTATTTTATTTTATTCGTGCCGAAGTAGTGATTGTTTCATCTAATTTTTTAATATGTTAGATTTCTTTTAATTTTAATTTTTATCTCTAGGTTTTCAAACTCTAAGAGGTGTAATTTTTTTCATCTTAATTTTTTGATTTTTTAAAAAAATTTGTGTAAAAATACTTCAAGCCCTAGAAGGATATATCCTTCTTTTACCATATATTTTAATGTTCATTATTGGTAAAACAGTTATTAAAATTTGTATTTGTTCCATTATCATTGAAAACTCAATGCTAGAATTTTTTAAAAAATAATACAAAGATAATAAGTTTTCACGTTCCCCTTTGCTCTCCTTTTGTATTATTAAAAAAATTGTGTCAAAATCTTTTTAAATATTGATCAAAATCTTGAAGCATTCAGTTCTTGCAAATATCAATTAAATATTATTATTTAAGTTTTTGCTCCCCGCACAATCATGAATACCGAAAATAACCATAAGCAAAAACACCTGGAAACATGTGCAGCTTGAGCTGAACCAATTTGGACTGCTCATATACAACGTAAACATGAAGCAGCTTGTGGAAATGAGAGGCATGAATACTTCTCCTACCTTGGCAAAAAGACCCAGATGGAGGCGGCCAACCAGGCCAAGGTCGACGTCACCGAGGCCCGGATGAAGGGAGAGGTCGGATCGAAGCAGCGAGGGGCAAACGCTGAAGAACGCGGCCAACATCGACACCAAGACCTTCATATACTCGACGTAGAGGCAGAGAGATGGAAAGAAGCAGGATGCCAAGGTGAAAGCCGAGGTGAAGATATTTGAGAACGAGAAGGACGTCGAGGTCGCCGAGGCCGACCCCGCGATGGTGATGAAGAAGGCGAGTGGCTGAAGCAGATGCAGGTGGCCGAGGTGGTGGCCACCAAGGCCGTGGCCGCCAGGGAGGCCGAGCTTCAGATGGAGGTCGAGAAGAGGAACGCAATGAGGCAGACCGAGAAGCTCATGGCCGAGTTCCTCAGCGAGGCCACCGTGGACTATGAGACGAAGGTATATCACCTGGTTACGATTGTTAATTTTAGTCGCGATTTTAGCCGCGACTAGATGGATATTACTAAAAGTCGTTACCAACAATCAATGTTCTTTGAAAAAAACTTTCGTATAACTCTATCTATAACTCTATCTGGAATTGGATAAAATTTGAAACGACAGGTACAAGAAGCAAACTGGGAGCTCTACAAGATGCAGAAGGTGGCAGAGGTAGCACTGTACCGGCAAGAGAAGGAGGCAAAGGGTCGACGCGCAGCCGTCGAGGCTGCCTTCTTTGTGTGCCAACAGGAGGCGGACGTGGAGCTCTACGCAAAGCACAAGGAAGCAGAAGGGCTGTTGGCGCTGGCCAAGGCCAATGGAGCTTATCTTGAGACACTGTTGAAGTCCCTGGGTGGGAGCTACAATGCGTTGAGAGACTGCATGATGATCGACGGCGGCGTGTATCGCAACATGGCGTGCATCAATGCCGACGTGGTGAAGGGCGACAGTGGAAGATCAGCATCTGGAGTAACGGCGATGGCACCACTGGCGTCGGTGGTTCTGGTGACTGCAAGCAGCTAGCTGGGGCCCAGGGCATTCGGGGCGATGAAGGAGAGATGACCGGAGTTTATAAGATGCTGCCGCCGCTGTTTAGCACCGTGCAGGAGCAGACTGGGATGGCGGCACCCGCTTGGATGTGGGTGCTCCCGGCCGTAGATGATAACTGATGGTTTTCGAGTCATTGATGCTCTCTAGTCTCCACTGATATTAGTTGCCATTTTTTATTTCAAAAAATATTTAAAATTTCTAACATTTTAGTAAGAATATTCTCTTGCTCATCTCTACCTAAGTTTGTCTCCTTCATCTTTGAGAATATTTTGAATTCTTTTTATAGCATTTTGTCATATGTTATATATTTTTTATATTTGAATCCACGTCATATTTGTTTCCTTAAAAAGAAAATATACATTTATATACAGATGATTCAGTTTGCAAAAATTTAAAAAGCTTCATTTTTTAAATCTCATTTGCACTGTTATGATGAGATTCTCACCAAATCAGAAGAAATAAAGAAACAAATAAACAAAGTTCATTGTTAAAAGGTACATAAAATATCCAACAATCTCACTAGGATATTCTCTTGCTAATCTTTAGGAAAATTTGTCTCCTACACTTTTGGTTAGTTTTGAATTCTTTTCATATTTGTATTTTGTCATGTGTTATGTATCGGTATACACTAGCATCGTGATACTCTCTTTTATTTAAAACCTGATTACCTAACATCAACGTAAACAAAAATGAAATCAATTCTTCACATAAGACTTATAGGCTCAAAGCAGGACATATTAATTTCTTAAAACATTGGGAGGGGCATATGCAATATATGTTGCTTCAGTTAGCATCATGATACTCTCTTTTTTTAAAACCTGATAACCTAACATCAACTTAAACAAAAATCAAATCAATTCTTCATATGAGACTTATATGTTGCTCAAATCAATTCTGCATGGACATATTGATTTCTTAAAACATTGGGAGGGGCATATGCAATATATGTTGCTTCAGTTAGCATCATGATACTCTCTTTTTTTAAAACCTGATAACATAACATCAACTTAAACAAAAATCAAATCAATTCTTCATATGAGACTTATAGGCTCAAAGCTGGACATATTAATTTCCTAAAACATTGGTAGGGGCATATGCAATATATGTTGCTTTAGTTCGCATATCATGCAAATGAAAACATAGACAATAATAGGATGCAGTGTTGCCGATAAGTTCTTACTACCTAGAAACAGACCTGTATTTCGACTCCCGAGGCATGAGATAGAACATGACCGGACCGGGCCTTTCTGTAACAAAGTGAATTTCAAGCAGCATGAAATTAGCTTATTAGGAGTGAAGACATGTATCCTAATTCTTTGTCAAGAGGCACAATGCTGGCTCTGGAACATACATTGAAGTAGGAACCCCTTTCTCCCAGCAACCCTAGGACTTTGAAAGCTCCACCTCGCATATGATTCTATATGTATAGGAGTAGATGTATGCATATAAGTTCCACAGGCCTTCACATGAGTTTTGATCTTGCAACCGTGCACATGTAGCAAACTTTTGGTGGATGTTTGTGAATACAACTTCTTGAACTGATTGGTGGTACCTCAACTTCACGACCGATCAGTGAAGATCCAGGTGCCATATATTCCTTACAAGCGACGGACTGACCTGCATATGTAAGCATAAAAGCAATCAAGGCTCTGACTAACTGTTGAAGAATATTTCGCTTTGGTTTATGTTCAGGTTCGAGGTAAGCTGCATTGAATGCATGTGATACGATGGCAGTTGGCTCTGTCAGATGTTCGTTGTTGCGGGGTGGAACTCGCATACAATGAATTTGTATTAGGGGGAACCAAGGGCACGGTGGTTATATTGATAAGAGGATTTAGGTAGGCTTTTTGACAGGTGATTAGTGGGGTGATGAGGTTAAACTTGCCGCTGGAGCAGACCACAGAGTCGAATCCCGCCGGTTGCGGTGGAGGAGGATCGGACGGCGGGAGCCGAAGGCGAATCTCGGCCAAGGGGCGAGCTACCCTGCACAACGAGCAACTCGTCAGAAAGGCCGGGTTGGGGTCCAATCCTTAGCCTCTCCGATGCCTAAGTCAGCTACTTGGGCTTAAAGCGGGGGCTAGGCATGCAGGTCGGACGGAGGGTGAGTCGACCGTACGTGACGAGCTATGAGTGGGAGAACAAATATATGGACGACCTTTGCTCTTGTGTGTTAATAATAGGATTGAGAGTGAATTTGTCAACCCCCTCACCGTATACAGTGAGGGGGTATTTATACCTGGTGGGAGACGATTAGGTGGGCTGACCTGGCACGCTGACTCGACGTGCTGAGCTGGCCCGGTTGTCAGCGGAAGCTTCGGACGAGGATGTCAGGAACAGGAGTGTCAGCCTCGCTTTTGTCAGAAGGCGCAACGGCCAAGGGCGCTTTTGACAGGGTGTCAGGGCCGAAAGCATTAAGTGTCAGGGGCGCAGCGGACAGGAGGTGCTTTGTCAGATGGTCGGACGACGTTAGTGTCAGTCATGTCCTTATACTAGGTTGTTTGTCGTGTGTGTCCGGTGGTGCTATTTCCCACAGCTGGGTTCGCATGGGGCCGCCGGGCCGACCCGTTCGTGGGTTGTTCGGCCTGGCCGCGCACCTTTTTGGGTGCGGATCACGGACCGCCAGCAGGGAGGGGTACGGATGTGCCTCTGTCAGCATCCAAGGCTGCGCTGTCCGGGTATATCCCTAGCGCACTGTCCCTGGCGGGCCGAGCGAGAGCGGTTATGCGCCTCTGCCGGGAAAGGGGCGCTGCGAGGTGCGCCCATTCCCATGTAGCCTTGGACCTCCGGGCCGGCAGTCTGTTCACAAAGGGGCGAGTCAGTGAGGTATATTAGTGGTTCTGGGCGGAAGCCAGACTCTCACGATCTTTAGGTCGTAACAATTGCCCCCGGCATTTGAGCACGAGACGGGAGCCCGGCTCGGCTCGGATGACGTAATGCTACTTCCCTCCGTGCCTGTGGTTCGGACATTGGTCCGTGCTCAGGAGTGGCGGCGCGGCTCCCGCGGAGTACTGCCTGTCGTCACGGGATCGTGAGATCTCGACCCGCGTGGGGGCGAAGCGAGGAGGTATGACCCGGCGGTTTGTGGAGGGGCGTTGCCGCTTAACGACGTGCAGCTGTATGTGGCGGCCGGGTCGGACCTTGGGGGACCCGGTTTTATTGAGATGGCCCCGGTTCTCATTGTGCTGTGTTTACTGAACTTGCGTGAGTACTATTTTTGCCTTATTCTAGCCGTCCTGTGTTTGGTGAAATCCCTAGCCATTGTGCGCTTGGGCTTAGGGTGAGGCGTCCACATGGAGGAATCTTTTCCATTGGCCCTTATCGGAGATCTCGATGACATTTACAACAATAGGACAGGTGTCACCAAACCCGTGGTTGGGTCAGGAGGTTGTTTTAACTTGTCGCCCGCTGCATCGGGGTGAGAGGGCCCCTGTTTGCGGGGCGGCCTTCCTTCTTTTCTGCTGATCGCTGCACTCCTTCCGCCTTTCTGTCTGCGAGGGTTTGGGAGCGGAATACCGATCTCGATTGTCCGGGGACGAGCTGACGCGCCATGACTCGCCGTTTGGATTCATCGGGGATGTGCAGCCTTGCTGTGACCCCCCATCGGGAGGATCGATGCTCCGTTTGTCGGGCGGATCTCCTTCCCCTCCCTTGCTTCATCGTATTCCATCTCGCCTTTGTCGGGCTGGATGGTTGCTCGGCCTCTCCGGGGATCCCGTACATCGAGGGGGAACCCTGGAGGAGGCGGCGGACGAGGTGGAGGTGGAGGCGTCGCCCTCCCGGGGGGTGTCCGGCGGGCCGGCCTCGAGTGGGAGGTCGAGGGCAGGCAGGTGGGTCGTTATGGGACCCGTCGGGGGTTTCCCCCCTCACACCCGGTGGGGATCGGCGTGGTGCGGATGCTAATTGGGGTATGGCGGCCCGCTGCGAGTCTTTCGAACCGGCTGCTTCATCTGGTTTAGAGCATGAGGAAGGCTGGCAGGCGGGGCTCCCCGTGTGTAAGGGGAATACCCAATTGGCGATCCGCTTGTAAGGGGAGTACCCTATCAGTGGTCGTCGAGTGGAAGCGGTCACCGGTAGAGGAAGTGCGATCCGTCGGTGGCCATCAGCCTCCTCCGTAGTTGGATGGGGCATCCAGGGCTTTTTCATACTTGGTGTAAAGGGATGCGATTCCTTTTCATATATATTTTTTCTTTCCCCTAAACTCCGAAGGGGGGTATTTATAGAGGGATTCTGCTGATAGATTCGCCCTAGCTAATGCGAGGGATTGGCACCATTAATGGGCTCCGCCGAATCACGCTCTTTGGGAATCGCTTTTGCTAGGCGGCACCTGACGTGGTTCGTCAGCCCTGGCCTCTCGGGGGGCGTGTTGTTGTTGATGGCGTGTTTCCCGAGCGTCCTTTCGTTTCGTCGAGTCGCATCGGGGCGCTGCTTTATCTGGACCCGGCGTTTATCCGACAGGCATTGTTCCGCGGTTCCTGGTTTGCGACCGGTCCGCCCCGGTTTACGTGCCCTTGTCCTCCTTCCCAGGTTTGAATTCTCGAGGATCACGGGCCTAATCGGGGCGGGGGAATCTTGATGCGGGTTGGGTAGCCAGCCCCAGGTAGTTGGTCACTGTGCGGTTCGAACCGGGTAGCCATTACCGAGGTGAGCGTGTCGCCCCTGGAAAGCCGGTCGATGCCGTGTTGTATCGTAGGTGTTCCCTATTTTGTCTTCTTGCGTGGGTACGATTATTGCCCCCAACATTCCCTTGTCCGAGAGCGCAAGGTCTGGGGGAAGGGGATGTTGATGGTCGACGTGTTAGCTTTGGGCGGGACGGGGGATCATCGGCTCGGATTGGAATGAGACATGCCGCCCTATCACGGGTAGGGGCTAACAATAGTACGGTTGACCCCTCGGTTTCCGCCTCGAGGGGATTTTGCCTCCGGCGGAAGTGGCCTAACAGAACAGGTCTTAGCTCACCCCCTTCCCCTTTGTCTGAAAGGTATCGACGAATTTAGTTCGCGAGGGGTCTCGATGAGCGCCCTCCGTGCTGAAGGGTTGCAAGGTCTCTTCGGCTGGGTGGATTCACCAGGGAAGCTGTCTCGCTGTGGCGTTTGTCTGGGTGAGCGAACTCCTGACCACTGGGCAGCCTTCCCTCCCCTCCATTGCTTTGTCATTTCCCTCCACGCCTCACGGTTTGTGTTTGAGGAGAAGGTTGACGGCGAGCAGGTGTAGACCTGCAAGCACGGAGGGGCTTTTGCCTTTCCCGCCGGTGGGGATCGGCGGGGAGCGGATGCCTACCTTCCCCCGTCTCATCCGGTTTAGAGCAGACGGAGGGGTGGAAGGTGGGGTTCCCCTTGTGAAAGGGGAATAGCCTATTGGCGATCCGTTTGTAAGAGGAATAGCCTATCGGAGGTTGTGGCAGGGGAGCGACCGCCGATCGGGGAGGAGGGATCCATTGGTGGCCGGTGACCTCCCTTTTGTTTGGACGAGGCATCTCGGCCCTTTTCCTAGTTGGTGGAGGGTGTCAGGGCCGATTTCTCATACCTTCCAAATCTTTGTCTCTCTCTCTCTTTCGGGAGGGTGAGTGGCGCCTTTATAGGGGGATTTTATTGACGGGTTTCCCCCTAATTACTGCGATGAGCTGGCATTATTAATGGGCTCCTCGGAATCACACCCATTGGAAACCGCTTTTGCCAGGTGGCGCTTGTGGCGACTCGCCAACCCAAGCCTCTTTTGGGGCGTATCATTATTGGTGGCGTATATCCCGAGCGTCCTTTCGTTTCGTCGAGTCGCATCGGGGGCTGCCTCATCGGGACCTGGCGCCTGGTTTTCCCCGGTTTACGTGCCCTTGTCCTCCTCCCCAGGTTCGAGTTTTTAAGGATCATGGGTCTACCAGGGCGGGGGTGTGGCTACGTGGCGAGGCCCATGCCCTTCCCCAGAGGTCTCGAGGGCAGCCCGGCCCGTGCCCTTCGCTGGTTTGGGTGGCGAGGGTTGGCCCTGCCCCAGAGGTCTCGAGGGGGGAGCGAGCGCGTAGCCCGGCCCGTGCCCTTCTCTGGTTTGGGTGACGAGGGTTGGCCCTGCCCCAGAGGTCTCGAGGGGGGAGCGGACGCGTAGCCCGGCTCGTGCCCTTCGCTGGTTTGGGTGGCGAGGGTTGGCCCTGCCCCAGAGGTCTCGAGGGGGGAGCGGGCGCCCGTGCCCTTCTCTGGTTTGGGTGGCAAGGGTTGGCCCTACCCCAGAGGTCTCGAGGGTGGAGCGGGCGCGTATCCTGGCCCGTGTCATTCTCTGGTTTGGGTGGCGAAGGTTGGCCCTGACCCAGAGGTCTCGAGGGGGGAGCGGGCGCGTAGCCCGGTTCATGCCCTTCTCTGGTTTGGGTGGCGAGGGTTGGCCCTGCCCCAGAGGTTCGGAGGGTTGGGACTGAAACACTCATGTGGAAACAACAAAGTTTGGGAAAGTGGGCAGATGTAGATCTTGTATATATATGAAAAAAAGAAAAAACTCACAACTATTGGTAGAACTTTAGCAGGTGCTTCGCATTCCAAGGGTGGGCTAGCTCGCTTCCATCTGGGGTTGCCAAGATGTATGTGGCCGGTGCGATGATATCGATGACCTTGTAGGGCCCTTCCCATTTGGCGGCCAGTTTCCCTCGGCGGGCGGTCTCGGGTCTGAAGGTGGCATCTCTGAGGACCAGGTCATCGATTCTGAAGGTCCGCTTCTTCACCTGAGAGTCGTAATGTCGTGCCATCCTCTGGTTGTGCCTGACGAGGTTCGTCAGGGCTCGGTACCTTATCTCGTCCACCAATTCAAGATTGAGGCTGAGCCCCTCTCCATTGATATCTTCGTCGAAGAGTTTTAGCCGGAGCGTCTCTTCTCCAATTTCCACGGGAACGACCGCCTCCGATCCGTATGCCAGCATGAATGGGCTTTCTCCGGTCGAGGCCTTGTGGGTGGTGCGGTAGGACCAAAGGATTCCCGACAGCTCGTCGACCCATGCCCCAAGGGCGGCGTCCACTTTTTTCTTCATATGATTCAAGATGTATTTGTTCGCGGCCTCCGCCATTCCGTTGCACTGCGGGTGGGCAACTGACACGAAATGGAGCTTGATCCCCCAGCCCGAACAGAAGTCGCGGAAGCCTTCGCAATCGAACTGTCTTCTGTTATCCGTGACTATAGAGCGGGGTATCCCGAAGCGACATATAACGGATTGCCAGATAAAGCCCTTCATGTCCGTCCACGTGATGCGTGCCAGCGGCTCGGCCTCCACCCACTTCGTGAAATAGTCCACGGCGACGACTAGATATTTTCTTCCCCGGAGGCTTTTGGGAAAGGCCCAAAGATGTCGAGTCCCCATTTGGCAAATGGGATCGGGCTCACAATGGGCACCAAGTTAGCCGGAGGTGCTGCCGTACGTCGGCAGATTTTTTCGCACGCCTCGCACCTTTTGACATACTGAGCCGCATCCTGGATCATTGTCGGCCAGTAATACCCCTGACGCATTATTTTGTGGGCGATGGTGCGACCGCCATGATGGTTTCCGCAGAAGCCTTCGTGCACTTCGCGGATGACTTGCTCAGCCTGCTCCGGGCCCAAGCACTTTAGATAGGGCAGGATGTCGAAGTTGGCGCGGCGGCGGCGGTATAACACTCCGTCGAGGAGTACGAATGATAGGGCCCGTCTCTCCACCTTTTTAGCCAACATCTGCTCCTCGGGTAGGTCCCCTGTCTCCAGGTACTTTACAATGGGGGGTCATCCACGTCGTCACCGAGCCCACACACATTAGTTCTTCTTCGTCAATGGTGGTGGTCAGTAGGCTTTCGACGTAGATGGCCTTCCTGATCTCGGCCGCGGAGGAGGAAGCCAGCTTGGACAGGGCGTCCGCCCCGAGGTTGTTGGAGCAGGGTAGGTGCCGGACGTCTGCTCTCTTGAACTTGCGGAGCTCGATCTGGATGCGCTTAAGGTAGCGCTTCATCGTTTCCTCTCGGGCCTCGAAGCTTTTCTGGATCGCGCGGGCCGAGGCCTGGACTGTCTCGGCCTCTATCCCCGGAGGGGGGTTAGTCGTCGGAGTGATTGGTAGAGAGAGAGAGTGGCTCCTGACGCGCGGGGTCCTTGCCGTGGTCAGGGTTTCGGGCGATCGGCATGGGGTCTAACATGGGTGTGACCCTTCGTTCCCACAGACGGCGCCAATTGTTGCGGGGTGGAACTCGCGTACACTGAATTTGTATTAGGGGGAACCAAGGGCACGGTGGTTATATTGATAAGAGGATTTAGGTAGGCTTTTTGACAGGTGATTAGGGGGTGATGAGGTTAAACTTGCCGCTGGAGCAGACCACGGAGTCGAATCCCACCGGTTGCGGTGGAGGAGGATCCGACGGCGGGAGCCGAAGGAGAATCTCGGCCAAGGGGCGAGCTACCCTGCACAACGAGCAACTCGTCAGAAAGGCCGGGTTGGGGTCCAACCCTTAGCCTCTCCGATGCATAAGTCAGCTACTTGGGCTTAAAGCGGGGGCTAGGCACGCAGGTCAGACGGAGGGTGAGTCGACCGTACGTGACGAGTTATGAGTGGGAGAACAAAGATATGGACGACCTTTGCTCTCGTGTGTGAATAATGGGATTGAGAGTGAGTCAACCCCCTCACCGTAAGAAGTGAGGGGGTATTTATACCTGGTGGGAGACGATTAGGTGGGCTGACCTGGCACGCTGACTCGACGTGCTGTGGCCCGGCTGTCAGCGGAAACTTCGGACGAGGATGTCAAGAACAGGAGTGTCAGCCTCGCTTTTGTCAGAAGGCGCAACGGCCAAGGGCGCTTTTGACAGGGTGTCAGGGCCGAAAGCATTAAGTGTCAGGGGGTGCAGCGGCCAGGGGGTGCTTTGTCAGATGGTCGGGCGGCGTTAGTGTCAGTCATGTCCTTATACTAGGTTGTTTGTCGTGTGTGATGAATCAAGGGTCCGGTGGTGCTATTTCCCACAGCTGGGTTTGCATGGGGCCGCCGGGCCGACCCGTTCGTGGGTTGTTCGGCCTGGCCGCGCACCTTTTCGGGTGCGGATCACGGAGGGGTACGGATGTGCCTCTGTCAGCATCCAAGGCTGCGCTGTCCGGGTATATCCCTAGCGCACTGCCCCTGGCGGGCCGAGCGAGAGCGGTTATGCGCCTCTGCCGGGAAAGGGGCGCTGCGAGGTGCGCCCATTCCCATGTAGCCTCGGACCTCCGAGCCGGCAGTCTGTTCACAAAGGGGCGAGTCAGTGAGGTATATTAGTGGTTCTGGGCGGAAGCCGGACTCCCACGATCTTTAGGTCGTAACATTCATGAATACAGCTTCTTGAACTGATTGCGGTACCTCGACTACACGACCGATCAGTGAAGATCCAGGTGCCATATATTCCTTACAAGCGACGGACTGACCTGCATGTGTAAGCATAAAAGCAATCAAGGCTCTGACTAACTGTTGAAGAATATTTCGCTTTGGTTGTTGTTATAGGTGCAGGTTCGAGGTAAGCTGCATTGAATGCATGTGATACGATGGCACTTGGCTCTATCCGATCTTCGTTGGACGTTGGGGTGGGTAGCATACGTAGCTTACTAGGGTTGTTTTGATAATTATACGTGTATTATTTTTGTGGATGTGTAGTGGTAGGAGACATGCATGTATATTACAGTCAAAAAAGCATTATGATGCAAGAAAATGTTTATATTCAGTGTCTAGAAGCAAAGTGCATGATAACAATCCTAATTACATCAAAAAAAAATTTAAAGACTCGAAACTTTAAAGCTGGTGCTTCAAAACGACAAGTATGATGGGAGTAAAAGAAATCAACAGATCCCATTGAAGGGATTGCTTGGATTAGTCATCTTTCGACTTGCCGGTTTTGGCTGTCCCGGTTGAGAATGCCCTAAGAATTGAAACACCAGAACCGGATTGCAATTTGAGGAGGGTGGTGTAAATTAGGTAATATTAAGATGGAAATAACTTGGTATTTCAGAGTGTTTTCTCACTACAAATGCGTTGACCGTGGGTAACCCAGTCAACGTGGTCAAGGGATCCGCCTGGGTCCCTCGGGTGTGCCGAATCGATGTAGATGAGGCGCGAGTCGGAGCTGCGGACGGCTTGGAGCGCGTCGGCTGGGCCGAATCGGGGTCCTCGGTCATCAGAGGGCGAGGGGGAGCCTCGGCCCGGGTTGAGACGCTCGGCCTCGGTTGGACGTGCTCGGCCTCGATCGGTCGGACGACGAGGGGTAGCCTCAATCGTCCAGCTGATTACGCGGTCAACGAGGGGCGGAGGGGAAGCCTCGGCCCGTGGATTGGATGCCCTCCTGCACAGACGAGAACACACGTCAGGGGGCCGGACCTTGGTTCCGGCCAAATCCCCTCCGATGCCTAAGTCAGATAGTGGTCTGAAAGAGGAAACCCGGCGGAGACGGTACGACTCGAGAGGAGATCGTTACGACGTCTCACGGCGCGAGCGGGGGAGGAAGGAGGAGAAAAATGGGGGAGCTAGGTCGTTGATGGAGTACCTTAGGTTTTGAATACCTGAGATCCGGTCCTTTGTTCTGTCGTCCTCCTAGCCCTTTTATAGAGCTCCGCCGTGATTGCCCCCGACCCACGTCGCTCGTCCGCCCTCGATCGTGCCCCCTCAATCCGCCCCCCCGTCGCCGCTCCCTGCGCCATGCCAGCATCTCCCCATAACTGCCATTAAGTGGTAGCGGGATCGAGGGAGCGGTTATCGCAGGAGTGGGTGAGTGACCAGGGTGTTACCGGGGCCGGGTCGGATCGACATTGGGGGTCCCCCATAGGGCCTTATCGAGCGGGCCTAAGTGCGCAGATGGGCTCTTGACCGGGGATCGGGTTTCTGGGCTCGTGTCTTTCGGGCCCCGGCCAAATAGGCGTAACAATTGCCCCCATTGGTCGGGTCGATCGGCTTCGGCCGGTTCGGCTCGGCCAATGTGACTTCCGCCGACTTTGACAGGCTCGCTAGTCGATGCCGACTCATTTATTAGTCGTCATCATGAGTTGGCCCGTTTGATATATTTTTAAGGCGCGGGCCCCGAAGTGCCGTCGGTCCTCTGATGTTGCCACATGTGGCCACAAGCTTATCCCCACCGCTCGCGGGGTCGTCTTAAGTTGAGAAGCCGAGGGGTTCGTGAGCTGCCCTCGGTGGGGTCGATCGACCTTGGCTTAGCTCGGTTCGACCGCTGTGCCTCCTGGGGTTCCGAGTGGCGCTTTAATCGAGGCGTGGTCATAAATGCATGTCATAATGAGGCGGATCGATTGGACTTCCCTTGGCGCCGATTTCGAAACGCCGTCGGTTCTTCGGGGCCTGCCACGCGTTCTTGTCAGGCGCTTCGAATTCGCCCCTGTGTCCGGTATATAAGATCCCCAGCCGCGTTGATCTCCACTTCTTTCTTGCTCTTCCCATTGTTCTAGGCTTTCCACAACTCGGAGTTTCCCGTCGCCTTCGCTTCCTCGTCTCCTCCAAACCAGTTAAAAGGTAATTCCTTTCTCGCTCTCGTATTATGGCTGCTCTTAGGATAGGCGGTTCTGGCCGAGGGGTGAGGGATCCTCCGGAGTCCAGCCGTGGCGGGCCCCGGCTAGGGGGATCAGGTTCCCCCGCTGCGAGTCGTCCCCTCCGGGATAAGGGGAAAGGGAAGCTTTTCCCAGACTTCGCCTGTGATGACGTGGCGTCGGCTGCCGTGCGGCTTAACGTGCCCCGGTCGTCCTTCGAACGCCGTCGGGGACCCTTCCCTCAGTGGCCATGGAGATCCGGGAGAGGTATCTCTGCTTCCCGTACGATGTCCACGTCCCATTCGCCGATGAGCGGATTTGCCTTCCGAGGAGCAATGAGGTCGGCGTCTACATTGAGATGTTCCGCCTGGGACTTCGCCTCCCGCTCAATCCCTTCTTCATCCAGGTCATGGAATATCTCATGGTGCCCCTTTGCCAGTTCACCCCTTGTTCGATTGCGGTTCTGACGGGCTTCGCGACGCTCTGCTGTACCCGTGGTCTGGAGCCGTCTCTCCCCCTTCTCTTCCACTTTTATCAGATCCAGACGGTCAGCCCGGGGTCATGGCTACAACTCCGAGCTCGCTCGAGGAAGGAGTGCCTGACCGGGCTACCCTGCTGGTCGGGGGATTGGAGTTCGGATTACGTTTTTGTGATCTTCCTGGAGGACGCCCAGATTTTGACAAGTTGGGGCGGGTCTGTCCAGCCTCGCCCGCCGCTAGCCTTCTCTGACGTTGATCAGGCAGCCGCCGCGCTGCTGTCGACCCTCCCCTTGGAATCGAAGTTCATCTGGTCTTTGTTGGACGACCTACTCCTGAAGGCCGTCTTGTGGTCTCCGGGTAGGTCGTTTTTTCAGTCTTGAATCGCCCTGTGACTCATCCTGATTTCGGTTTCCTTTGCAGGGATGGCTGGCTGTGAGTTCGTCCGTGACGTTGATGAGCTGATCCGTCGTGGAGCCGCTCAGAGTCGAGGTAGTACCTCTGGAAGGGCGCCTCGGCGGACCGTTGAGGAGGAGGTGCGCCGAGCCGAGCCCTCCGTGGGCAAGGTGGTGGCCACGCCTCCCGCCTCTTCTTCTGGCGATCCCCTTCCCGGGGGGGTCCCAAGGGCCGGACCCGCCCCGCCAGCCCAAGAGGCGGGGGGTAACGATGGGTCTGGTGCAGTCCTTTCTGCTCTTGGCGCGCCCCCTCTGGCTCCCGAGGGTGGGGATGATGCGAGGCGGAAGCGCTCCCCTCCGGCGCCCTCGGAGCCTCACGGAGGAAAGA
The DNA here is from genome assembly GCA_030789695.1 of Scilla litardierei. Taxonomy (NCBI): domain Eukaryota; kingdom Viridiplantae; phylum Streptophyta; class Magnoliopsida; order Asparagales; family Asparagaceae; genus Scilla; species Scilla litardierei. Next base: position 3,685,786 of record CM061134.1, on the reverse strand, counting down.
AGAGGAAGGAAGACACGGATCCCTCCAGTCTGGCGGGTTCCGTGCCCTCTGCGGCGACCACCGGGGATCTTCCGGTAGCCTTGACAACCACCCCCCTCGCAGCGTCCTCGCCCATATCACCGGGGATCGGAGCCCTGCTGGCGAGCAATATGGCTTCCCTCGATGTCGCCCCTGGGAGTTCGATGTTTGTCGACCGAGCCTTGGCCCAGCAGGTTGCTGAGGTCTCCGTCCCTCCTCGGGACCGCAGCCTCCTCAAGAAGATCCCTGCCGATAAGATGTCGGATTCCTTGGTCTGGATTCTTCAACAGGTTCGGTCACCTTGCTGTCCTCTCCTCCCCTTTATCCTCTTCTTAGCCCATGTATCGTCTTCCAGGGTTCAGCACTCGCCGTGGAGTTGCAGTGCCGGGTCGTCCTCTTGAGGGAGCTGGAGGAGTCCTCCATGAAGGCCCACGAGCGTGCCGGGGCGGCGGAGGTAGCCATGACGGAGGCTCAGATGGAGTCTCGTCATCTCAAGCTCCGCGTGGCCGAGCTAGAGGGGCGAGTGGGTGACCTCCAGGGAAAGTTGGAGGACGCTTGGCAGTCGGCTGAGGACGCGGCTGAGTCGTTCCGCCTGGAGAGGGAGGAGCTTCAGAGGGAACTATCGGATCGGCGTCAGATGGTGCGGCTTGCGGAGGAGGTGGAGAGGAGTGTCGTCGGGACCCTGGGGAAGAAGATCCTCGAGGTTCTCAGGGAGGCCTTCGGTACGTATGAAGACCTCATCGCCCACCGGATTGTCGAGGTCGTCCAGTCTTCCTTCCGGGATTGTGCAGAGCGCGTTCGGCAGGCTCCCCCGCTTGTCGATCCCCCTCGCTCCAAGCAGGGCGAAGTGCCTGAGGATGTGTCTTCTCGAGCCCGGGCTCCCTAAGCCATCCCTCCTGGCCTTATCCTCAAATTTTTTAGCATCCGCTTCGCTTTGGGCCAGTCTACTTGAAATGGATCCATGCCCCTGCTATCTCCTTCGGCTCCAGAGCCAATAATTGCTGGTTGCATGGCTGTTCGCTTGGGTTGATAACTTTGGGTCTTTTGTCAACGAATTTTGCTCTGCCGGTGTCGACCTAGTTTCTGTAGGTGACGAACTTTGTCGTTCGTCGGGAGTGGATTATTTGTGGAGAGGTTTCTTCGCCTCGATTCCCTGTAAATAAGACACATTTTTGTACCCTGGTTAACTGTTATAAACGAAATTGACTTACTCGGACTTCTCGTGTATTTTGCGTTGCTGCCTTGCTCTTGGCCTAGGACTGGATGACATCCGCGCTGACTGGGGGGATTGATCCTGAACTTATGAGCGCAGGAGTCGGTCGGTGAGGGCAATGCTCCGCGGCTTAGGACCTGTCGGAGTCCGTGCTGGCTGGGGGAATTGCCCCCAGACTTATGAGCGCTGGAGTCGGTCGGCGAGGGCAATGCTCCTCGGCTTAGGACCGGTCGGCGTACGCGCTGGCTGGGGGAATTGCCCCCAGACTTATTGTAGTGCCCTGTATAGATACTGCACATGTACTAGAGGGGGGTGAATAGTACTTTTAAATAATAGGGAGAGTTATTCCTAATTATCGTGCAATTAACAAACAACAATGCGGAATAACAACGATCAACAAGAATAAATGCAAACGCAAACAAATGGTTTAATGGGTTCAGATCCACCCAAGTCTCCCCGACTTGTTCCCGGTGATCCTACGTCCCAACCACCCGGATCCCCTCTGGATACTTGAGTTAGAAACCCTAACTCAAGATTTCCAATATGCCCACTTGCGAAAACCTCGCAAGTGCAATCGATCTACAATCGAAGTCTGTGAATCCCACAACCCGGGATCACACAAACTCTCACAACCGAGAGTATACAATTCAAATATAATGGAAATGAAATGCTTACCAACAAAATACCTATGCCTTGAGATTTCTTACCAAATTAGGGCAAAGAGGATTTTGATGGAGGAAGAATCACCAAACCCTAGCTTCAAGAAGATGACCAGCAATGGAAGCCTAGGGATGAGATGGATGACCTAGAATCAAGCCCTTGGCTTGGAAGGCTCACAACCAATGAATCTCTCTTGAAGAATAAGAGTGAGGGAGAGATTCTTGAGAATGGGAGAGCTTGAAGATGAGAGTTGAAAGCTTCTCTTTGAATCAATAGAACTCTGGAAATGGCAGCCTTGGATCCTATGAAATAACTCCTTCAGGTATTTAAAGGATCAAGGGAAAGGAGAGAGAGAAACGTCGCTTTCAAAACTCCAACGGATCTAAATCTGAAGCAGACTAGTCAGTCAAAGAATAACCACTGACCGACTAGTTCATCAACTAGTCGGTCGGTGAAATAACATGAACCGACTAAGAGGTGAACTGAGAACAGATTGAATTTCAGACCTAGAATTCTAGTCGGTTCAAGAAGACTGTCTGACCGACTAGTTTCACAACTAGTCGGTCCGTCAGTGAACTTAGACCGACTAAGAGTCAAAATGAGATAGTCTGAATACAAGTTGACTTAGTCGGTCCAAGAACAAAAGTTGACCGACTAGATTGTCAACTAGTCGGTCACCAAACGTTCTTAGACCGACTAACGGTAAACAGTAGCTTAGGAGAAATTTGGCATGAACAGTAAATCACAACTAGTCGGTCAAAGAAGCATCACTGATCGACTAGTTCACAAACTAGTCGGTCGGTGAGTCAACGTAGACCGACTAACTGTAAACAGTACTGAACAAGAAATGAATAACACAAACTAGTCGGTCCAAGAAGCTTTGCTGACCGACTAGATCACCATCTAGTCGGTCAGTACACCTTCTTGTACCAACTAACTTGCACAAACAAGTTCGAATCGAAGCGCGACGCTTCGAGGAGTTTAGAATGAACTTGTACTAAGATCCTAGAGCTACGATATGAGCGATAAGAAGATATGAATGTAAGAATTACTCAAGGCTTAACATTCTATAGATCGAAGCTAAAAGACTATAAGAAAAACCTTAACGATCCGTCTTCAAAGCTTCAATCTTCATTCTCGACTTCAAGGAAGGCACAAAAGCTTCAACGAAGCTTTAGGCATGCGATCACGCGCTTTGAGAAGTCTTGAGACGTCGCTTTGGATGTTCACATGAATTTGGCGACGATCTCCATAACTGCGCTCACAAATTGTTAGTTCATGATATAATTATGTTTGCTCATCATCCAAAACCAAATCCGGGGAGTCCAATACTCAACATTCTCCCCCTTTTTGGTGATGACAAACCAACATATATAATAATCAAAAATGATGAACTAAATGGAATATACTTACTCCCCCTGCATTGATGACACATTAGTTCCATATGAAATAATAAGCACATACATCAAGCAGACGATGAAAGTAAAGATTCAAATCCAATATTTGTAATTTTATATCTTAACTCCCCCTGAATCTAACATATCAAACTAGATTCATGGTAAATTATCATTTAGCACATGCCATTATTATTCCATTATTATATCTCTCCCCCTTTGGCATAATTCCAAAAAGATCGGGAGGAAGCCAATGTCAATAAATCATGGCCAAATAATTCATTAAGCATGGGAGTCTAAGAATACGACCACGTTTCATATGACACCCAAATAAAATTCGAATAAAATCAAAGCGTGTCAATGAGACCATAGTCGACAATCGAAAACTTAAATCATCAAAATAGCAAATGTAAATTCACTTATTGATGAAGTGAATTTACTCTCCAATATCAACATTTATAGCTATTTTAGTGCATGGAAAACAATTCTATGTTTTCATACAACTAAAGCTATTGAATCAAAATAAATCGTCAAGCGACGAAATCAATATCAGAGACATACATAAAATGTGCACAAAGGAATGAACCGTCAGAAGAGTGGTGCACATCAAAGTATATCAAATGTCACAATATCGATCGAAAATGAACATAAAGTAAAAGCACATCAAAACTAAGTGAAGTGTGCGATGAGAAGTGACAAGGTGATAAAAGTAATACGAAAATCATCAAAATAATTTCTAAAACAAGTCATGCCAAAAATAGATATGAATTTCAAAGCATTTATGGCATTCACAATTCTATCATGCTAGGAGAAACAAAATGATACCAATGTAAAGAAATCGATTTTAACCAAGCATGCATTCAACCCTCATGGATACCAAATGTAATATCATACTTACAACATTAAGCTCCCCCCTACATTGGTGCATTACCCAAGCACCATCAACTCCATTTGAATGAAAGTCTTCGCAAATCGAGAAGTTGGTAGGGTTGGTATCCCATGGTGGATTGAACCTAGAAAACTTCATTTTGGTATCCAAAAACCCTTTTGGATCCAATGGGTTAGACAACAAATTTGAAATACGAAATTAAAATAATTGTAGCCCATGAGTTAATGTAATCAAAATCAATTTTATAAATAAATGCCTTGGTACCCATAACATGATCATAAACTCATGGTACCAAGAATTGAAGGGTTAAAGGAACTAACCCTTCGGAAACCAAGTCCAAGAGGAACTTGACTTCCCAACATAATCATCATTCAAAATAACATCGTTAATATATGATTTCACATAAACGTTCATAACATCATCGCTAGTGTTCTTGGGACCCCAAATAGTGTACATTTTGGGAATCCTCTTCCTAGTGGTTGCATGCACAAAAGTTTGATTTCTATGTGGTGCATATGGCCTAGGAGCATGGGATCTAGCAATAGTATGACGATGTGTGTATGCATGAGGATGATTATGAGAGTAGGCATGCACATGTGGATGAGATGTTTGAACATAAGCATTAGGATGTGCATGAGCATGATTACGTGCATGTGGGTGTCTCATATGAGTGTTTGCACGTGCTCGTGGGTGCGGAGCATAAAAATCATCATTAATATTAGCATGCACCGGTGGATTAGGATGTGTGTTCCTACGTGGCATAGTGTGTGAGTACAAAAATGCATGACCCCTCTTTGGAGGTCTACCCAAAGTGGGTTTCTTTCCAATCGGGGGTGTGTACGAAGTGGAAGCACTATTGGTAGGAGAACTACCAATGGGGAGTTTGCTCCCACTCGTTGAGGCGTCGGAAGTAGGCCTAACAAAGGTTGTAGACGATTTGGATGAGTCTCCCATCTTATACCCCAAGCCAATGTGGTGTTTGCCCGGAAGTAAGTCATTTAGGATATTATCCAAATGGCCCTTACCTTTATTAAAATCATTGATACGGCCTAACGTGCACTCATACTTCTCTTTGAGAGAATGCAAAGAAGCATCCAAAGTGGATACTTGCGATGTGAGTACATAAACACGTGATTTGAGATTCTTATTCTCAATACTCAAAGTTGAGTTTTGAGACGTCAAATCCGCTATCACATGTTCATCCGAATCCTCAACAAGAACATGCTCAAGTTGAGATTTGAGGGACTTCACCTCATTTCTCAACAAGCCATTATGAGTAAGCAAACTTGCTTTCTCATTAGCGAGTGTCTCAACAATGGTGTCATTGTTGGTGATGGTAGACTTAGGTGAGGTTTGGAGGCTAACAAGTTCATCTTTGGTCTTATTATATCTATCTACTAATTTAGTAAATTTAGACCAAATTTCTTGGTTTGCTAACCTCATTTCATCAATAGTAGGTTCTCCGCTTCCATCCTCGCTACCATCCTCGCTTTCATCCTCGCTATCATCGAATGAGGACTTTCGAACTCTTGCCTCATTAGCCATGAAGCAAAGTTTTGCTTTCTCCACTCTTCCATCATCCGACTCTATACTAGAGGAATCCTCTTCGGAGTCGGTGAATGTGCCAACAAGTCCTTTCTTGTACTTTCTCGACTTGTCGTACTTCGATGCTTTCCCTTTCTCCTTGTGTTTGTAGAGAGGACAATCCGGTTTGATGTGTCCTGGCTTGTTGCATTTATAACACACGGGAGTAGAAGCATTAGTCGAACTAACTTTAGATTTATTCAAAGATATACCTTCTCGGAGGAATCGATCGAACTTCCTTGCCATACGGGCAATGGATTCCATGTCCAATTCGTCTTCCGATTCTTCATCATCGGTAGATGGAACGGCCTTGAAGGCAATCGTCTTTTTCTTTGGCTCATCTTGCTTCAAGTACGCTTTCATCTTTTCCTTCATTCGGATCTTACTATCCTTGCGTACCTCGTAAGACAACAAGGTACCCATTAGTTGTATGACGGTATATTTATTCATGTCGTTACCTTCCTCGATGGCGAAGGTACGCTTTTCCCAATATGATGGAAGACCGTCGATAATCTTCGCGACTTTCTCCTTTTGGGTATAGACCTTCCCAAGAGCTTCCAAGTCGTTTGATATATCCACGAAGCGAGCGTAATAATCCTTCATGGTTTCGCCCTGCTCCATATGAAACAACTCAAATTCTTTATTAGCAACGACGAGTTTAGAATCTTTTACCGTACTCGATCCTTCGTGCAATATGAGGAGTTGGTTCCATATTTGATATGCACTCTTACATGTGCATATCTTGTTGAAGTCCTCGGGCTCCAACGCACAATTCAAGGCGTTCATTGCCTTGGCATTTCCTACTTCCGCGGCGACCTCCGCGGGAGTCCACTTTACAAAATCTTCTTCGGAAGGCTCGACATACTCCGTCATGGTGGCTCTCCATAGTGAAGCGCTCCGGAGGAAAATTTGCATCCGGCATTTCCAGTACCCGTAGTTGGTACCGTTGAAGTGTGGAGGCCTGACGGAGGATAGTCCTTCCATAACAGAAGAAGCTCCATCGCGGTTCCTGAAGACGTTGTAGTCGTTGTTCGTCATAGCTCTCAACTTTGGCTATGTGTAGCTTTGAACTTGGCTCTGATACCAATTGTAGTGCCCTGTATAGCTACTGCACATGTACTAGAGGGGGGGTGAATAGTACTTTTAAATAATAGGGAGAGTTATTCCTAATTATCGTGCAATTAACAAACAACAATGCGGAATAACAACGATCAACAAGAATAAATGCAAACGCAAACAAATGGTTTAATGGGTTCGGATCCACCCAAGTCTCCCCGACTTGTTCCCGGTGATCCTACGTCCCAACCACCCGGATCCCCTCCGGATACTTGAGTTAGAAACCCTAACTCAAGATTTCCAATATGCCCACTTGCGAAAACCTCGCAAGTGCAATCGATCTACAATCGAAGTTCGTGAATCCCACAACCCGGGATCACACAAACTCTCACAACCGAGAGTATACAATTCAAATATAACGGAAATGAAATGCTTACCAACAAAATACCTATGCCTTGAGATTTCTTACCAAATTAGGGCAAAGAGGATTTTGATGGAGGAAGAGTCACCAAACCCTAGCTTCAAGAAGATGACCAGCAATGGAAGCCTAGGGATGAGATGGATGACCTAGAATCAAGCACTTGGCTTGGAAGGCTCACAACCAATGAATCTCTCTTGAAGAATAAGAGTGAGGGAGAGATTCTTGAGAATGGGAGAGCTTGAAGATGAGAGTTGAAAGCTTCTCTTTGAATCAATAGAACTCTGGAAATGGCAGCCTTGGATCCTATGAAATAACCCCTTCAGGTATTTAAAGGATCAAGGGAAAGGAGAGAGAGAAACGTCGCTTTCAAAACTCCAACGGATCTAAATCTGAAGCAGACTAGTCGGTCAAAGAACAACCACTGACCGACTAGTTCATCAACTAGTCGGTCGGTGAAATAACATGAACCGACTAAGAGGTGAAATGAGAACAGATTGAATTTCAGACCTAGAATTCTAGTCGGTTCAAGAAGACTGTCTGACCGACTAGTTTCACAACTAGTCGGTCCGTCAGTGAACTTAGACCGACTAAGAGTCAAAATGAGATAGTCTGAATACAAGTTGACTTAGTCGGTCCAAGAACAAAAGTTGACCGACTAGATTGTCAACTAGTCGGTCACTAAACGTTCTTAGACCGACTAACGGTAAACAGTAGCTTAGGAGAAATTTGGCATGAACAGTAAATCACAACTAGTCGGTCAAAGAAGCATCATTGACAGACTAGTTCACAAACTAGTCGGTCGGTGAGTCAACGTAGACCGACTAACTGTAAACAGTACTGAACAAGAAATGAATAACACAAACTAGTCGGTCCAAGAAGCTTTGCTGACCGACTAGATCAGTGTTCTAAAAATCGGTCTGGGCGGCCGCCTAGGCGGCGCCTAGGCGCTAGGCGGCTAGTAAACGCCCCGAGTATGGCCTGGGCGGTCAATCTGGGCGTTTTTGGGATTAATCGGTCGCCTAATCGTTCTGGGCGGTGTCTGGGCGCTCTGGGCGGTTCCTAGGCGGTTCCTGGGCGGTTCTTAGGCGGTTCCTGTGCGTTTTTGGTAAATGGCTTAATTCCACAAGAGTATTTAAATTTTATTTTGTTGCACACAAATACTCTAAAGTAGGTAAACTGGATTTGATTTAGTATGTATTAAATATTTGATGTATTTTAAATAATATATATTTATATTTATATATAAACATAAATATATTATATAAAAATAAATAAAATAATTAAAAAATGCAAAACCGCCTAGGCCGATTAATCCCCGATTAATGCTCTGGGCGCTAGGCGCTAGCAATCCGAACGCCTAGCGCCTAGCGTTTTTTACAACCTTGGACTAGATCACCATCTAGTCGGTCAGTACACCTTCTTGTACCAACTAACTTGCACAAACAAGTTCGAATCGAAGCGCGACGCTTCGAGGAGTTTAGAATGAACTTGTACTAAGATCCTAGAGCTACGATATGAGCGATAAGAAGATATGAATGTAAGAATTACTCAAGGCTTAACATTCTATAGATCGAAGCTAAAAGACTATAAGAAAAACCTTAACGATCCGTCTTCAAAGCTTCAATCTTCATTCTCGACTTCAAGGAAGGCACAAAAGCTTCAACGAAGCTTTAGGCATGCGATCACGCGCTTTGAGAAGTCTTGAGACGTCGCTTTGGATGTTCACATGAATTTGGCGACGATCTCCATAACTGCGCTCACAAATTGTTAGTTCATGATATAATTATGTTTGCTCATCATCCAAAACCAAATCCGGGGAGTCCAATACTCAACACTTATGAGCGCTGGAGTCGGTCGGCGAGGGCAATGCTCCTCGGCTTAGGACCGGTCGACGTCCGCGCTGGCTGGGGGAATTGCCCCCGGACTTATGAGCGCTGGAGCCGGTCGGCGAGGGCAATGCTCCTCGGCTTAGGACCGGTCGGCGTCCGCACTGGCTAGGGGAATTGCCCCCAGACTTATGAGCGCTGGAGTCGGTTGGCGAGGGCAATGCTCCTCGGCTTAGGACCGGTCGGCGTCCGCGCTGGCTGGGGGAACTGCCCCCAGACTTATGAGCGCTGGAGTCGGTCGGCGATGGCAATGCTCCTCGGCTTAGGACCAGTCGGTGCCCGTGCTGGCTGGGGGAATTGCCCCCAGACTTATGAGCGCAGGAGTCAGTCGGTGAGGTCAGTGCTCCCCTTCCCCCTCCAGTGAGGCGGCGGTCTTCATTCTTGTGCACCATTGGTGAAACGTCAATTCCGTCGAGGATTTAAGAAAAGACAAAAGGGAATGCAATTGTACTCTTAAGAGTCCTGTCAGACCGGTACATTTGGAGGAAAGGAAACATGGAATAAGGCTGGACAGAGGGATGTAAACCTAGATAATCCCCTCGGACCTGGCTACGACTGGGGGAGAGAGCTCGCCCATTCACTCTATGATGCGGAGGGGTCCTTGGACGGTGTTGATCTTCTTCCCCTTGTCCGCCTGCATGGAGGTCCCTTCCCCATGGGCCGGCTCGTCGGCTAAGCTCCTGGCGTGCCCCCGACTCATTAGCTTCTCAATATCCTTCTTCAAGTGCCAGCAGTCTTCGGTGTCGTGGCCGTTGTCCTTGTGGTACTTGCAGTACTTCTCCCCATTCTTCCCCCCTCTCTTTGCTTTCGGTGGGGGGCGGTCGACGCGCTCTTCCTTCTGTACTTGAGCGAGGACGGCGTCTGGGGTGGCGTCCCTTGTACCCTCTGCCCGCTGCCTGTTTCTCGACCTCTTCTCGGTCCGGTACCCCTCGGGGCTGCTTCGCCCGTTGTTGCCACGCTTGGTTCCTCGAGTGGCCTTTCCCGCATCTACGGCCAAGGCCTCCTCGGTCAGCATGAAGCACTCGGCCCTCGCCATGATCCCTGGGAGGTCCTTCGGGGGGTCGTTGTGCAAAGATTTCTTAAGGCCCCTATGACGCAGCCCTTTCTTAAGGGCCGTTTGGACAACAAGGTCGGGAGGGCTGTTCACGTTCAGCCTCTCTGCGTTGAAGCGGCGCATGAACTGTCGGAGCGGCTCGGCTGGGCCCTGCACTATGTTAAACAGATGCTCCGGATCTGGATTTATCTGTCTCCCTGCCATGAACTGTTTACAGAACAGCTGGGAGAGTTCCTCGAAGCTGTCGACGGAGCGGCTGGGTAGGCTACGGTACCAGGTCCTCGCTGCCCCCCTGAGAGTTGAATAGAAGCCCCGGTTGAGCAGGTCATCGTCGGCTCCTTGGAAGGACATGTCCCCCTCGTAGTCCATTGATCACTCCTTATTTTACACCCTTTTTCCGCATGTTTGCATGCCGTTTAGATCGCCCAAATCATGATTTTCATGATATATCGACGATATTGCGATGCTTTTCACGATTTGTTATTTTTGTAGCATTTCAGGTGATTTGGCACGATTTGGAGTGATCTCGAGATGCGCTTACTCCAGAGGGTCACCAACAACCTCCCCGAGGGGTATTTTGCTGTTGGAGAGGAGCGGAAGAAGAATGAACGTCGCAGGAGCGACGAGGAGGCCAAAACAATCAGATTGGGCATTTTTTGTGTCCCACTCGGCCGAGTGGAGGAGCCACTCGGCCGACCAGCGAGACACTGCTCGGCCGACCCGTTCAGACACGATTTCCATGTGTACTCGGCCGAGCGACGGAGACCACATCGGCCGAGTGACGATACCACGTCCGCCCGAGTGGCACCCGAACGAAGCCTTTCAAAAATCTCCAAGTTTCTGTTTTTCGGCCACCTGAGCTTCAGAAGACCCACTCGGCCGAGTGGATTATCCCGTCCGCCCGAGTACATGAAGCCATCGGCCAAGTGACGACAACTCACTCAGCCGAGCCGCCCCCGAAGTAGAGACCCCTGAAGGCCCTAACTTACTGGAAAATTACAGGGTTTCTCACTCGGCCGAGCGACTTTTGTCACTCGGCCGAGTGCGATGCGCTGCCTGTAGCGAAAACTGCGGAAAACAGGCTGTGCAGGGGTATTTTGGTCACGATTTTTGGACGATTTTTGGGGGTATTTAAGCCCTGTTTTTACCCTAGTTTGGGGGGCTCTCTCTTAGATTTTTTGCAGCTTTTTAGATTAGTTTTTAGCTTTATTCTTGTGATTGGAGAAGGAGCAAATATTGGATTTTTGTTGGATCAATTGAAGAACTACATTGGTTTGCATCTCTTTTCCTTAAAAATTCTATTTTTATTGTTTATATTATTGTTGTGATGAATTCTATTGCTTATTTCATTGATTATTTTTGTGATATTGCTATGATTTGTGAGTAGTCTCCACGTTTTGGGGCGTGGGGATGAACCCTACAAGCCCTATTTCATAATTGTGATGAATTGGTAGAAATTGAGCTAGGATTGTTATTAGAAATTAGATTGGGATCGATTTACTACGGATTGCTAGGTATTCATATCAATTGGGATTTGCAAGAGATTGGATCCCAATTCGATAGGAAACCCTAGAAATCCGAATTGGGTTGGAGTCGGATTTTCGAAGTATCGGTTTGCAAGAGATTGGACCGATACTAGGATTTTCGGGTGCAATTCCATGCCGATACCTGGTTGTAAGAGATTGGACGGGTAGGAACTATCCTAATCTAGATCGTGGACCGAGTTTGCAAGAGATTGGGCTCGGTGCGTGATTGGACGATGATGTTGATCCTAATGCTAGCTTCCCTAGGCTAGGGTTTGCAAGAGATTGGACCCGAACCTAGGATAGCTATAGACCGGCAACAGCGCGAGAGCGTGAGCTTGGTTCCACATTCAGTTGCAACTAGTTCATCCGAATTCTCATTCTAGCAATTTTGATACCGATGAACCACATCCATGAAATACGGTGAGTAGCGGGGATTCCCCATTCCCTAGACGTTCTTTATTTGATTTGATATTTCGCACATTTGTCTGACGATTGTGACAGGATCGCCCAAGGCAATTATCTCTCTTAAATAGCCAGGTTGATTAGGAACAAGCACGGTCATTCGTCCTCCCTGTGTTCGATACCCGCTCACTGCTATACCGTGCGCTTGCGGTAAAACTACAACCGTTCTTTGGGGTCACGTCCCGGAGCGATCAAGTTTTTGGCGCCGTTGCCGGGGAGGCGATTGCGTTTGATCTTACCATCCTAGCTATTTCTTTCTTTTTATTTTTATTTCCTTTTTACCTAACCCTTCCACGGTACTAATCATTTCTTTGAAACTCTGTTTTCCCTGTGCATGTACACGAGATCTACGGCGGGCCCTGAAGCTTTATTATTTGATCCCGAGATCGAACGTACCGCGCGGAGACTTAGAGCGGAAAGGAGACAAAATCCGGAAGGGCGGTTTATGACCAACCCGGAAACTCCTGAACAATTGGCGGCAAGGATGGCGAGGATAATTTCTATTCGCGATAGGCTTCGGCCTAAGACCTCTTCTACTACCTCTTCCATTGCCATGCCGGAGTTGGCGGCTGATAAGAACTTCGAGCTAAAGACTAGATTGGTGGTTTTGATGCAACAAGACCCATTTCATGGGAACGCCCACGAAAACCCCCACTACCACATCCAATTATTCTTGTCGAAGTGCGCCACATTTCAGATGCCGGGGGTCTCCATCGATGCCATCAGACTGCGTCTCTTCCCATTCACGCTAAAGGACAAGGCACTCTATTGGTTGAGGACGCAGGCTAACGGAGTTTTCACCACTTGGGACGAGTTGGCGGGAGCATTTATTGACAAATTCTATCCGCCATCCAAGACGGTGAAGATCCAGAGCGCTCTCATGTCCTTCAAGCAAGGACCACAGGAGACGCTCTATGAAGCTTGGGAGCGTTTTAAGGATTTGCAGCATCAATGCCCGCACCACAGCATAGAAGACTGGGAGCTAGTTCATAGCTTCTACAACGGTCTCCAACCGGGGACCAAACAAATTATAGATGCCGCGGCAAATGGTGCTATCTTGTCAAAGACTCCCGAGGAAGCTACGGCCCTAATTGAGGAGATGGCCTCAAATAACCAACAATGGGGCGATAAGCGAGGACACTCTACGTCCTCCTTAAAGCCAACTAGCATCTACGAGGCGAAGGCCGTAGCGGAACTTACGAGCAAGTTTGATTCTCTCCACAAGGTAGTGGACAGATTGGAGAAGTTTATCACGGAGCCCCAAGGAAGCCCTTCCACCTCCGCTCCAACCAACCAAATGTGTGATTGGCAAGACCAATCTCAAGCCATGTACTCGGGAGGAGAGCAAGGAGAAGGATCCTTGGAGCAAGTACAATATGTTGCGGGGAACCATGGATATTGGGCCAATCCGGCCACAAGAAATCATCCCGGATTCTCTTATGCCAACAATGAAGGAGCTTTGAACCCGCCACAACAACCACCTAATCAAGCTCGACCACCACCACCCCAACAACAATACTATCCACCGAGGGGGCCTCCACAACAAAACTTTCAACCAAAGCAACAAGTTCCACCATATAGGCCGCCCGGATACAACCAAGGGTGGAGGAATCAAAATCAAAACCCCCCACAAGCTCCACAACGATCCGACTTCGAAACTAGAGTGGAGGCGTTCATGGTCGAGCAAAATAAGGTAAATGCTAACTTGAAGGCGGGGCAAGACTCCCTTAACACCGTTGTGGCTCAAATATCGGAGCAATTGGCGTTGCTCAATCGAAACACTCAACGATTGTCGGCGCAACCCGAGCAAAACCCACGGGGCAACACCGGCCACATCAACGCCGTAGTTGCCGTTACTACTAGAGGCGGGAAGGACACCACCCCCGCCATGATTCCTACCGAGAAACCCGTGGAGGAAAGCTCAGAGCCAATTGACCCAATAGTTGAAGTTGAAAAGGAGAAGGAGCCACATGACGAGGAGAAATCTAGAGCGGAGAAATTGATTGAGGAAAGGCGCTTCATGCCACCGGTCCCATTCCCCCAAAGGCTCGCTAGAGCGAAAATGGAGAAAAGGCTAGCAAAATTTCTCGAGTACCTAAGAGGAGTTAGCCTTAACATTCCCTTCCTTGACGCCATCGTCGAGATCCCCACGTATGCTAAATTTTTGAAGGCCTTGATTTCGGGGAGGAAAAGGAAGGAGAAGATCATGCTAGCCGAGGAGGGCTCTTGGTTCACCAAGAGAGAGAAGGAGCCGGCAAAATTTAAGGATCCGGGGAGTTTTCGGATTCCTTGCACCTTGGGCGGCGTTCCTCTTCAAAAGGCGTTGGTTGATCTTGGGGCTAGTGTGAGCCTCATGCCCCACTCCATGTTCTTAAGGCTAAACACCGGGACAAAGTTGAAACCCACCGACATGCGCATTCAATTAGCCGATGGACGGATAACAAGGCCGGTGGGGATTGCCGAAGACATACCGCTTCAAGTCCCGGGTGGAATATGCTTGCCATGTGACTTCGTGATCATGGACGTTAAGGAGGAGGGAGACACTTCGTTGATACTTGGACGCCCGTTCCTCGCCACCGCCGGAGTCATAGTCGACGTGCGCGAAGGTACCCTAACTTTAAACGTCGGAAACATTGAGGTGGAGCTCCACATTCCTAAGGCCATGAAGCACATGCCTTATCACGAGGAACTTAACTACATGGACCTCCTTGATGAGGTGATTGAAGAGGCGATTCCTCGCTCAATTGGCGCTCTTTTCAATGAAGATTTTGAGGAAGGCCCGGATTTAGGCCAAGATGAGAAGAAAAATGATTCCCCCGACCTCTCCGCTGAAGATGATGAAGACGACGCTGATGTCGTAAGGATTCGAGAGCTCTGCAAGCTCTCGAAACTAAAGTCTCCGAAGAAAGCTCCGCCGGCACGGAGACCGACATCACCGGTTAAGCCGTTGACCGGAGCAAATGCTAGCTTGGGGGAGCCTCCCCCCAACACTATTCGAGACGAGAGACCACCGCGGGAGAACACGACGCCGCCACGTCCAAATCCAAGCGTTCTCCCCGGAAAGTTTGATGGGTGCATCTCATATGCACCAAACATCCCGCATTGATTGAAAATTATAGGGGGTCGAGCTCACGACCTTAAACGAGCGCTTGTCGGGAGGCAAACCGACGGTTTTTGCTTTATTTTTACTTTTTCTTTATTTTCGTTTTAGAAATTTTTAGTGTTTTAAGTCGTTCGCCCAAAAATTTTGTGATAACGGGTCCTATTTTTCGTGACAGGAGAGGAGATAGGTAGATCCATCATGAGGAGGATGAACGAGACGACGAGGAGCGCCTCAAGAAGGCGCTCGACGCTTAGGAGGAAGATGAAATCGATTGGAGGAAGAAAGACGGAGTTTAGAGCCCAAACGAAGACAAACAGCAGAACACAAGGCTCACTCGGCCGCGTATACTAGTCACTCGGCCGAGTACAGAAGTTCGTCCGGCCGAGCCGCTCACGAACGAGGGAAGTCTGCTGTACCCAACTCTCTGTTTATTTTCCTCATTTCATTAGAACTGCTACTCGGCCGAGTATACATTCTCACTCGGCCGAGTAAAACGGATACCCTCCTAGGGCGAGTCTTGCCGAGTAGCTTGAGTCACTCGGCCGAATGGACTTACTCCACTCGGTCGAGGCTGGCAAAGCCACTCGGTCGAAGCGATAGCGGGGAGGAAATTTTCATTGGTCTCGCTCGGCCGAGTGACAACGTCACTCGGCCGAGTCGTAACTTCTTTTATATAAGGGCCGAGGGGGGGCGCGATTTTCGAAACGCAAAAACCCCGACGCCTCAGCTCCCCTCGCCCGATTCCCCTCGCTCGCGCTCCTACTCGCCCGACCGCCGCTGCCACGCCACCGCTCGGCCTGCCACCACCGACCGAGCACCCCCGTCGCATCGCCCGAGTCGCCGGCGGCGGCCTTGTCTCCGGTCACCCCCGGTATCGCTTGTTTTGCCCGTTTTCTCCTCTTTTCGAGTATTTCTTGAGGATCCATGTGCTAAACGCCCCCTAACCCAAATCAATTCCTATATCTATCTATTATACCCCTAATGCTCCATACATTTTGATTATTACTCACTGATATCGCCTTTTCATGCGCAGGTTGCTTATTGGAGCTTAGGGGAGCCCAGGGGAGCTTCTACGGGCTGATTTGGACTTCGCGGAGGCACTGACTTCGCACGCTTCCACTGCTTAGCACTCGCGGCGTGTTGGGGTATACTCTTTCCATTATTTTTGCACACGCCACACTTTTCACGTTTTTCGGCGCGCGCTCGGGGCCGATATGCCGCCCCGGACACGACCGCGGTCGACGAGAGCTTCCGCCAAGCGGAAGCGGTCGGACGAGCCCGGCCCGTCCCACGAGGTGGAGGACTCTCCTCCACCTTCCCCCGCACACCCCGTCCAGCCAGCACAGCCTGCAGGCCCCGCACAGCCTGCAGCGCACCCACAGCCCGCACAGCCCGCACAGCCACTCCCCGCCGCTGCACAGCCACCACCACCGGCTCCACTGGTCGGGCCGCTCGGGATTACGTTCCGAGATGACGCACACCGCGCCGTCTTCGACCGTATCTCCCAGCGCTCGATCGTACCCTCCAGGTTTGCACACCTCGCTGACCTTGGACGCCTGGGGGTACTAGAGGGGATACTCACGTTGTACAACAACGTGGGTTGGCGCGACTTCCTTCAGGTGTCGGCGGACACGTTCACCCGCCCGACACTTGAGGTTTTGAGTTCGATCGCCCGGACCGACGAGGGATGCTCGTTTCGGTTCATGGATCGAGAGTGCCAGGTCACTCTCGATATGATGAGAGCATTTTTCTCGTGGCCCGCTGTCCCCGGAGCCGATCGCGGTTACGCCCCTACCCACATCCCCCCACCTTCCTTCGACGCAGGTGCCTTTTGGGCCCGGATTACGGGTCTCCACGCCGCCTTTGACCCTAGTAGGGCCAAGGCCTCGGCCATTGTCCACCCCTGCCTACGTATAGCCCAGCGCCTTATGGCGACGACCTTTTTGGCCAGATATGAGCCGGGCACGATGTCTACGCCAGAGCTCTACATGCTCTACGCGATGACACGTCCCAGAGCTCTATCTAGGGATGGAGACGAGCTTGTCCCCGCCGTCGTGATCGACATTGCGGCTTGGTTTTTAGACCGCATCATTGTATCGGTGGGCGCTCGCTCACCGATATGCTGCGGCGGCCTGATCACCTTGCTTACCATGATGACCGGCGAGGACCTACCTGCCGACCTGCGACGAGTATCGGGCCCCACCTCTTTGTCGATTGATGTCATGGCCCGGATGAAGATGCTTCGTCCGCACGGTGAGCGTCACTGGGTCTGGTTGCACGGCCCCTACGGGGCCGATTACATGATTCTCCCGAGCCCTGCTCGGACTCAGATTGCACCAGCCCACGTTGACTGGCTCCCTGCGATGGATGTTCTCATCCCTGCTGCTTACGTGCTCGAGGCTGAGGAGGCCGCGCAGGCCCACGCTGCCCAGGCTGCCCCCGCAGACCCTGCTGCACACCCTGCCGAGCCTGCTGTCGACCCTGTTGACCCGGTGGCCCCTCAGCCTATACCTGACGTTTCTGCTGCTCCTGACACCTCTGTCTCCACCTCTGTTAGTGTCACGAGCACCTCAGCTGAGCCCACCTCCACCACTTCCACGGCTGTCACAACTTCCACCACCTCCACACCCAATACCACCACTGGCCCTCTGTCTGCCGAGCCGATTTCCTCTGCCCCACCCGAGCGCCTGCCGACCGTAGTCGAGTGCGGAGAGCCCTCTGTCTCCACTGCCGCTGTATTTTCTGAGAGTGTCATGGCGTCTGTCCACACTTCTGTGCCACTGACTGATCGCACCCCGGATACACGTCCCGAGGCGACGGTTGTAGTTTTACCGCAAGCGCACGGTATAGCGGCAAGCGGGTATCGAACACAGGGAGGACGAATGACCGTGCTTGTTCCTAATCAACCTGGCTATTCAAGAGAGATAATTGCCTTGGGCGATCCTGTCACAATCGTCAGACAAAAGTGCGAAATATCAAATCAAATAAGGAACGCCTAGGGAATGGGGAATCCCCGCTACTCACCGCATTTCATAAGAATGGTTCGTCGGTATTAAAATTGCTAGAATGAGAATTCGGATGAACTAGTTGCAACTAAATGTAGAACCAAGCTCACGCTCTCGCGCTATTGCCGGTCTATAGCTTTCCTAGGTTCGGGTCCAATCTCTTGCAAGCCCTAGCCTAGAGAAGCTAGCATTAGGATCAACATCATCGTCCAATCGCGCACCGAGCCCAATCTCTTGCAAACTCGGTCCACGATCTAGATTAGGATAGTTCCTACCCGTCCAATCTCTTGCAAACGGGTATCGGCATGGAATTGCACCCGGAAATCCTAGTATCGGTCCAATCTCTTGCAAACCGATACTTCGAAAATCCGACTCCAACCCAATTCGGATTTCTAGGGCTTCCTATCGAATTGGGATCCAATCTCTTACAAATCCCAATCGATATGAATACCTAGCCGTCCGTAGTAAATTGATCCCAATCTAATCTCTAGCAACGATCCTAGCTCAATTTCTACCAATTCATCACAATTATGAAATAGGGCTTGTAGGGTTCATCCCCACGCCCCAAGACGTGGAGACTACTCACAAATCATTGCAATAGCACAATAATTATCAATGAAATAAACAATAGAATTCATCTCAAATATTGAAATAAACAATAAAAATAGAATTTTTAGGGGAGAGAGATGCAAACCAATGGAGTTCTTCAATTTAATCCAACAAAAATCCAAGTTTTCCCTCTTCTCCAATCACAATGATAAAGCTAAAAAGTAATCTAAAAAGCTGCAAAAAATCTAAGAGATGGCTCTCTAAACTAGGGTAAAAACAGGGCTTAAATAGCCCCAAAAATCGTCCAAAAATTCTGACCAAAACGCCCCTGCACAGCCTGTTTTCCGCAAATTTCGCTACAGGCAGCGCATCGCACTCGGCCGAGTGACAAAAGTCGCTCGGCCGAGTGAAAACCCTGTAATTTTCCAGTAAGTCGGGGCTTTCAGGGGTCTTCAGTTCGGAGGCGGCTCGGCCGAGTGAGTTGTCGTCACTCGGCCGATGGCTTCACTGCACTCAGGCGGACGGGTTTACCACTCGGCCGAGTGGGTCTTCTGAAGCTCAGGTGGCCGAAAAACAGTAACTTCGATATTTTTGAGGGCCTTCGTCTGGGCGCCACTCGGGCGGACGTGGTATGGTCACTCGGCCGATGTGGTCTCCGTCGCTCGGCCGAGTACACATGGAAATCGTGTCTGAACGGGTCGGCCGAGCGGTGTCTCGCTGGTCGGCCGAGTGGCTCCTCCACTCGGCCGAGTGGGACACAAAAAATGCCCAATCTGCTTATTTTGGCCTCCTCGTCGCTCCTGCGACGTCCATTCTTCTTCCGCTCCTCTCCAACAGCAAAATACCCCTCGGGGAGGTCGTCGGTGGCCGTCTAGAGTAAGCGCATCTCGAGATCACTCCATATCGCGCCAAATCACCTGAAATGCGACAAAAACAACAAATCGTGAAAAGCATCGCAATATCGTCGATATATCGTGAAAAACATGATTTGGGCGATCTAAATGGCATGCAAACATGCGGAAAAAAGGCGTAAAATAAGGAGTGATCAAAATCCCCCAAGCTTGCCTCTTACTCGTCCTCGAGGAAGATAAGTAGAAGGCGAACCCGGTGGATTCGGAAAACGAAAACGGCGAAAAACGAAAAAAAAAAAAAAACGAAGAAGAATGAAAACGAAATGAAGATAAAGAAGAAAGAAGGAAGCAAAGAGGTAGGACGCTAGATCATTTTCTCAGGACGTGGGTTTCACTTATTCATATAGCATGCACCGAATGTGAAATACATGTCAAAGAATGTTATTTCGATATCATAGTATAATAGTGCAATTGAAATAGAAAACCCACGAACAATGGTATAATCATGAAAAACGGAATAATTTTAAAATTAACATCGTCTGAATCATTTAAAGCGGTATACAAATCACAGATCACACACTTTTCAATCAAACGCTTTCTATCTGGAGTATAAGAATATCACACTATAGAATAGAGAGAATAGAAAAGTATGGATTTCATGAAATGAACGCTAGGCTTAGATTTCTGGATTTCGTAAAGCTAGAAACAATCTCACCGAGTATAGAATATTACTTAGCCTAGGTTGTCGTGCAATGTCAAGTAGTCACTCTCTCACACATCAATGGATCCCCTCCCCCAAGCTTATCTATAAGCTTGGTGGCACAAAAATATTTACATCCCCATTTTTATATATATAGCTCCAAAATCAATGAAGAGAAAGAAGAAAGAAAGTAAGTGAGATGGGATCTTTTATTGAGGATTTTTTTCCTCTTTTTCTCTCTCTCTTTTTTTCTTTGCAATAAGCAATATATACACAATGATCCCAACTCAGAGAGAGATAATGATATACAAGTATGTTTTTCTCTCTTTCATTTATTTATTTTTTTTGGAATAGGGGATTTGGAGCTAGGAATTAATAGCGGGGGAAATGCCATAAAATAGAATCACTAAGGGGAGATTCACCAAAGATTTTAAAAGTAGAGAAATGATGTTCAAGATTTGTGGAGAAAGAAATATATATAACTCTCGGCTCACTCTATAAGACATGCACGACAACTTCAGCAGGGTAATCTAATCTACTCAGTTTTGATCACAAAAAGCTAACTTATTCAGATATATCATAGCTAACATCATTCAATCATCCTGAAGTGAAGTGTACAATTCATGCATATAGAAGTGATAAAGGAAAAGAAATCAGTACTCCAGATATAGGCATTCAATGCGTGAATCTTGGTGTGTTTTCTGTGATAGCATACATATGAATATTCAGGCTCAGCTAATAATAAAGTTTCATCCATTTTCATGCGAAAAAAGTGTGGGTTACCATTTCTAAATGCAAGGCAAGTCATAGCATATGATATCAGAAGTAAAATCTAAGACATGACAAATACAGCATGCATATAAAATAAGCTAACTCCACGTAGACATCATCACAGAAAATTCATCTCTAGCATGAGATGAAAAAAAAATACGGATAAAGTAAAATAGAACTATTTACAATGCGGCACGCAGAAAAATAAGAAAAACGTGATGCATGGAAAAATGAGAAAAGAAATGATGAAAATAAGTGAAAATAAGTGCAAAAGCGGAAAGTGGCGTGAAAAACTAAAAATAAAGGTGGCAAAGCGAAAAAAAACGTGAGGACTCACTCCCCCAAGCTAAACGGCACAGTGTCCCCAATGTGCAAAGTGTGGCACACCGAGAGACAAGAAGTGTGAGGGGCAAGTGAGGATGCATGCATGGAAAAATGAAAATAAAAAGAAAGAGAAAAAAGAAATGAAAATATGATGCGGACATGATGCATGCACAGATAGGGGTGATACAAAGATATAAGTGGCACCAAAAACTCTCCCTCTCTCCCAGAAAAGATATAAAAAGATATGGCAAAAGGAGAATCCCAAAATAAGTGAGGGGAGGGGGGAGGACAAAAATACAACGGGACCCAGCAGAAACGGGCAGCACAACGGCATGAATAAATCAAGGCATCAAGGGTGCCTAAGAAGGTGGCGCTGCACCGTCTCCGTCCCGAGGCGGAGGTGGTGGGGGTGGAAGAGGCTGCTGAGCAGGGGGTGGGTGTGGTAGTGGCAGCAGGCTGAGTGTGTGTGGGGGTGGGTACCTGCTGGGTGGGTGGGGGCACGCGCGGGAGACGCTCCAAGACCTGGGTAAGGCAGTAGTGGATCTGGGGGATCAGGTCGAAGCGTCCAGCCATCGCAGAGACGGTGGAGGAAAGGGTCCTAAGGTCTCCTCTGAGACCACTCACCGCCAACTCAAGAGCACGAATGCTCTGCAGTACAGTGTCGGGCGGGGGTGGTGCAGAGGGACGCACCGGTCTAGGCTGCGCAGGGCGAGGCTGGCGTACGCGTGTGGAGTATGTAACGGGCTCAGCGGGGAAGGGAACAAAAGGTGCCGTGCCTGCAAATGTGGGCCTGGCCTCGGTGTGAGGCCGAGACACCGGCTGGCGAGAAGTGGAGGCAGCAGCAGCAAAGGAAGCGTGCAAAAGAGGCAACGAGGTGACCAGAGAGGTCCGTGGCACAGAAGTGTGGACAGATGCCACGACACTCTCGGAGAAAACGACGGCAGTGGAGACAGAGGAATCTCCCGCTGGGGTGGAAGCGTGTGGTCCAAAAGGTGTAACCCCAGCGGAGATCATGCTAACCATGGTCTCCACGACCGAAGCGAACGAGGGCTCTCCGCACTCGACTATGGTCGGCGGGCGCTCGGGGAGGGCAGAAGAAAGAGGCTCGACAGATAGGGGGTCAGTAGTGGTGGTGGGTGCGGAGGTGGTGGAAGTGGTGACAGCCGCGTGGGTGGTGGAAGTGGGCTCAGCTGAGGTACTCGTGACACTGGCAGAGGTGGGGACAGAAGTGTCAGGAGCAGCGGAAACATCTGGTATGGGCTGAGAGGCCACTGGGTCTACTGGGTCGGCAGCAGGCTCGGCAGGGTGGACAGCAGGGTCTGCGGGGGCAGCCTGGGCAGCGTGGGCAGCGTGGGCAGCGTGGGCCTGCTCGGCCTCCTCGGCCTCGAGCACGTAAGCAGCGGGGATGAGGACATCCATCTCTGGGAGCCAGTCAACGTGGGCTGGTGCAATCTGAGTCTGAGCAGGGCTCGGGAGAATCATGTAATCGGCACCAAAAGGGCTGTGCAACCAGACCCAGTGACGCTCGCCGTGCGGACGAAGCATCTTCATCCGGGCCATGACGTCTATCGACAACGAAGTGGGGCCCGATACTCGTCGCAGGTTGGCGGGTAGGTCCTCGCCGGTCATCAGGGTAAGCAAGGTGATCAGGCCGCCGCAGCATATCGGTGAGCGAGCGCCCACCGACACAATGATGCGGTCTAAGAACCAAGCCGCAATGTCGATCACGACGGCGGGGACAAGCTCGAGTCCATCCCTAGATAGAGCTCTGGGACGTGTCATAGCATAGAGCATGTAAAGCTCTGGCGTAGACATCGTGCCCGGCTCATATCTGGCCAAAAAGGTAGTCGCCATAAGGCACTGGGCAATGCGTAGGCAGGGGTGGACAATGGCCGAGGCCTTGGCCCTACTAGGGTCAAAGGCGGCGTGAAGACCAGTAATCCGGGCCCAAAAGGCACCGGCGTCAAAAGAAGGTGGGGGGATATGGGTGGGGCCGTAACCGCGATCGGCTCCGGGGACAGCGGGCCACGAGAAGAATGCTCTCATCATATCGAGAGTGACCTGGCACTCTCGATCCATGAACCGAAACGAGCATCCCTCGTCGGTCCGGGCGATCGAGCTCAAAACCTCAAGTGTCGGGCGGGTGTAAGTGTCCACCGACACCTGAAGGAAGTCGCGCCAACCCACGTTGTCGTACAACGTGAGTATCCCCTCTAGTACCCCCAGGCGTCCAAGGTCAGCGAGGTGTGCAAACCTGGAGGGTACGATCGAGCGCTGGGAGATACGGTCGAAGACGGCGCGGTGTGCGTCGTCTCAGAACGTGATCTCGAGCGGCCCGACCAGTGGAGCCGGTGGTGGTGGCTGTGCAGCGGCGGGGAGTGGCTGTGCGGGCTGTGCGGGCTGTGGGTGCGCTGCAGGCTGTGCAGGGCCTGCAGGCTGTGCTGGGTGGACGGGGTGTGCGGGGGAAGGCGGAGGAGAGTCCTCCACCTCGTGAGCAGGGCCGGCCTCGTCCGATCGCTTCCGCTTGGCGAAAGCTCTCGTCAACCTCGGCCGTGTCCGGGGCGGCATATCAACCCCGAGCGCGCGCCGAAAAGTGAAAAGTGCGGCGTGTGCACAAAGAATGGAAAGAGTATACCCGAACACGCCGCGAGTGCTAAGCAGTGGAAGCGTGCGAAGTCCGCGTCTCCACGGAGTCCTGAGCAGCCCGTAGAAGCTCCCCTGGCCTCCCCTAAGCTCCAAAAAGCAACCTGCGCATGAAATAATGATATCAGCGAGTAATAATCAAAATGTATGGAGCAATAGGGGTATAATGGATAGATATAGAAATTGATTTGGGTTAGGGGGGCGTTTAGCACATGGATCCTCAAGAAATACACGAAAAGAGGAGAAAACGGGCAAAACAAGCGAACCGGAGGTGATCGGACGGGCGGCCGCCGCCGGCGACTCGGGCGAGGCGTCGGCGGTGCTCGGCCGGCGGTGGCGGGCCGAGCGGCGGCGGGGCGGGGGTCGTCCGGGCGAGTGGGCCTAGGTGAAGCGAGATCGGGCGAGGGGAGCTGAGGGGGCGCGGGCGGATTGGGGGTTTTACGTTTTCGAAAACTGCGCCCCCTCCTTAGCTTTATATAAAAAAGTTACGACTCGGCCGAGTGACGAGGTCACTCGGTCGAGCGAGGCAAATAAAAATTTCCTCCCCGATATCGCTTCGGCCGAGTGGCTTTGCCAGCCTCGGCCGAGTGGAGTAAGTCCATTCGGCCGAGTGACTCGAGCTACTCGGCATGACTCGCCCTAGGAGGGTATCCGTTTTACTCCGCCGAGTGAGAATGTAGACTCGGCCGAGTAGAAGTTCTAATGAAATGAGGAAAATAGACAGAGAGTTGGGTACAGCAGACTTCCCTCGTTCGTGAGCGGCTCGGCTGGACGAACTTCTGGACTCGGCCGAGTGACTAGTATACTCGGCCGAGTGAGCCTTGTATTCTGCTGTTTGTCTTCGTTTGGGCTCTAAACTCCGTCTTTCTTCCTCCAGTCGATTTCATGCTCCTCCTAAGCGTCGAACGCCTTCTTGGGGCGCTCCTCGTCGTCTCGTTCATCCTCCTCATGATGGATCTACCTATCTCCTCTCCTGTCAAGAAAAATAGGACCCGTTATCACAAAATTTTTAGCGATCGACTCAAAACACTAAAAATTTCTAAAACAAAAATAAAGGAAAAGTAAAAATAAAGCAAAAACCATCGGGTTGCCTCCCGACAAGCGCTCGTTTAAGGTCGTGAGCTCGACCCCCTATAATTTTCAATCAATGCGGGATGTTTGGTGCATACGGGATGCACCCGTCAAACTTTCCGGGGAGCGCGCTTGGATTTGGATGTGGCGGCGGCGTGTTCTCCCACGGTGGTTTCTTGTCTCGAATAGTGTTGGGGGGAGGCTCTCCCAAGCTAGCGTTTGCTCCGATCAACGGCTTAACCGGTGATGCCGGTCTTCGTGCCGGCGGAGTATTCTTTGGAGACTTTAATTTCGAGAGCTTGCAGAGCTCTCGAATCCTTGCGACGTCAGCGTCACCTTCATCAACTTCAGCGGAGAGGTCGGGGAAATCATCATTATTGTCTCCATGGCCTAAATCCGGGCCTTCATCAAAGTCTTCATCAAAAAGAGCGCCAATTGAGTGAAGAATCGCCTCCTCTATCACCTCATCAAGGAGGTCCATGTAGTCAAGTTCCTCGTGATAAGGCATATGCTTCATAGCCTTAGGAATGTGGAGCTCCACCTCGATGTTTCCGACGTTTAAGGTTAAGGTACCTTCGCGCACGTCGACGATGACTCTGGCGGTGGCGAGGAATGGGCGTCCAAGTATCAATGAGGTGTCTCCCTCCTCCTTAACGTCCATGATGACGAAGTCACATGGCAAGCATATTCCACCCGGGACTTGAAGTGGGATGTCTTCGGTGATCCCCACCGGCCTTGTTATCCGTCCATCGGCTAATTGAATGTGCATGTCGGTGGGTTTCAACTTTGTCCCGGTGTTTAGCCTTAAGAACATGGAGAGTGGCATGAGGCTTACACTAGCTCCAAGATCAACCAACGCCTTTTGAAGAGGGACGCCGCCCAAGGTGCAAGGAATCCGAAAACTCCCCGGATCTTTGAATTTCGCCGGCTCCTTTTCTCTCTTGGTGAACCAAGAGCCCTCCTCGGTTAGCATGATCTTCTCCTTCCTCTTTCTCCCCGAAATTAAGTCCTTCAAGAATTTGGCATATGTGGGGATCTCGACGATGGCGTCAAGGAAGGGAATATTTAGGCTAACTCCTCTTAGGTACTCGAGAAATTTTGCTAGCCTTTTCTCCATTTTAGCTCTAGCGAGCCTTTGGGGGAATGGGACCGGTGGCATGAAGCGCCTTTCCTCAATCAATTTTTCCGCTCTAGATTTCTCCTCGTCTCGTGGCTCCTCCTCTTTTTCAACGTCAACTATCGGCTCAATTGGCTCCGAGCTTTCCTCCACGGGCTCCTCAATAGGAATCATGACGGGGGTGGTGTCCTTCCCGCCTCTAGTAGTAACGGCAACTACGGCGTTGATGTGGCCGGTGTTGCCCCGTGGGTTTTGCTCCGGTTGTGCCAGCAATCGTTGAGTGTTCCGATTGAGCAAAGCCAATTGCTCCGATATTTGAGCCACTACGGTGTTAAGGGAGTCTTGCCCCGCCTTCAAAGTAGCATTCACCTTGTTTTGCTCGACCATGAACGCCTCCACTCTAGTTTCGAAATCGGATCGTTGTGGAGCTTGTGGAGGGTTTTGATTTTGATTCCTCCACCCTTGGTTGTATCCGGGAGGCCTATAAGGTGGGACTTGTTGCTTTGGTTGGAAGTTTTGTTGTGGAGGCCCTCTCGGCGGATAGTATTGTTGTTGGGGTGGTGGTGGTCGAGCTTGATTAGGCGGTTGTTGTGGCGGGTTCAAGGCTCCTTCATTGTTGGCGTAGGAGAATCCCGGGTGATTTCTTGCGGCCGGATTGGACCAATACCCTTGGTTCCCCGCAACATATTGTACTTGCTCCAAGGATCCTTCTCCTTGCTCTCCTCCTGATTACATGGCTTGAGATTGGTCTTGCCAATCACACATTTGGTTCGTCGGCGCAGAGGTGGAAGGGCTTCCTTTGGGCTCCGTGATGAACTTCTCCAATCTCTCCACCACCTTGTGGAGAGAATCAAATTTGCTCGTAAGCTCCGCTACGGCCTTCGCCTCGTAGATGCTAGTTGGCTTTAAGGAGGACGTAGAGTGTCCTCGCTCATCGCCCCATTGTTGGTTATTCGAGGCCATCTCCTCAATTAGGGCCGTAGCTTCCTCGGGAGTCTTGGACAAGATTGCACCATTCGCCGCGGCATCAATAATTTGTTTGGTCCCCGGTTGGAGACCGTTGTAGAAGCTATGCACTAACTCCCAATCTTCTATACTGTGGTGCGGGCATTGGTGCTGCAAATCCTTAAATCGCTCCCAAGCTTCATAGAGCGTCTCATGTGGTCCTTGCTTGAAGGACATGAGAGCGCACCGGATCTTCACCGTCTTGGATGGGGGATAGAATTTGTCAATGAATGCATCCGCCAACCCGTCCCAAGAGGTGAAAACTCCGTCAGCTTACGTCCTCAGCCAATAGAGTGCTTTGTCCTTTAGCGTGAAGGGGAAGAGGCGCAGTCTGATGGCATCGATGGGGACCCCCGGCATTTGGAAAGTGGCGCACTTCGACAAGAATGATTGGATGTGGTAGTGGGGGTTCTCATGAGCGTTCCCATGAAATGGGTCTTGTTGCATCAAAACCACCAATCCCGTCTTTAGCTCGAAGTTCTTGTCGGTCGCCAACTCCGGCACGGCGATGGATGACGTAGTAGAAGAGGTCTTAGGCCGTAGCCTATCGTGAATAGAAATTATTCTCGCCATCCTCGCCGCCAATTCTTCGGGAGTTTCCGGGTTGGTCATAAACCGCCCTTCCGGATATTGTCTCCTTTCCGCTCTAAGTCTCCGCGCGGTACGTTCGATCTCGGGATCGAATAATAAGGCTTCGGGGTCCGCCGTAGATCTCGTGTACATGCACAGGGAAAACAGAGTTTCAAAGAGATGATTAGTACCGTGGAAGGGTTAGGTAAGAATAGTAAAGGAAATAATAATGGTAATAGTAAAAAATGAAAATAAAAGAAAGAAGTAGCTAGGGTGAAAAAGAATCAAACGCAATCGCCTCCCCGGCAACGGCGCCAAAAACTTGATCGCACCCCGGATACACGTCCCGAGGCGACGGTTGTAGTTTTACCGCAAGCGCACGGTATAGCGGCAAGCGGGTATCGAACACAGGGAGGACGAATGACCGTTCTTGTTCCTAATCAACCTGGCTATTCAAGAGAGATAATTGCCTTGGGCGATCCTGTCACAATCGTCAGACAAAAGTGCGAAATATCAAATCAAATAAGGAACGCCTAGGGAATGGGAAATCCCCGCTACTCACCGCATTTCATAAGAATGGTTCGTCGGTATTAAAATTGCTAGAATGAGAATTCGGATGAACTAGTTGCAACTAAATGTAGAACCAAGCTCACGCTCTCGCGCTGTTGCCGGTCTATAGCTTTCCTAGGTTCGGGTCCAATCTCTTGCAAGCCCTAGCCTAGAGAAGCTAGCATTAGGATCAACATCATCGTCCAATCGCGCACCGAGCCCAATCTCTTGCAAACTCGGTCCACGATCTAGATTAGGATAGTTCCTACCCGTCCAATCTCTTGCAAACGGGTATCGGCATGGAATTGCACCCGGAAATCCTAGTATCGGTCCAATCTCTTGCAACCCGATACTTCGAAAATCCGACTCCAACCCAATTCGGATTTCTAGGGCTTCCTATCGAATTGGGATCCAATCTCTTGCAAATCCCAACCGATATGAATACCTAGCCGTCCGTAGTAAATTGATCCCAATCTAATCTCTAGCAACGATCCTAGCTCAATTTCTACCAATTCATCACAATTATGAAATAGGGCTTGTAGGGTTCATCCCCACGCCCCAAGACGTGGAGACTACTCACAAATCATAGCAATAGCACAATAATTATCAATGAAATAAACAATAGAATTCATCTCAAATATTGAAATAAACAATAAAAATAGAATTTTTAGGGGAGAGAGATGCAAACCAATGGAGTTCTTCAATTTAATCCAACAAAAATCCAAGTTTTCCCTCTTCTCCAATCACAATGATAAAGCTAAAAAGTAATCTAAAAAGCTGCAAAAAATCTAAGAGATGGCTCTCTAAACTAGGGTAAAAACAGGGCTTAAATAGCCCCAAAAATCGTCCAAAAATCCTGACCAAAACGCCCCTGCACAGCCTGTTTTCCGCAAATTTCGCTACAGGCAGCGCATCGCACTCGGCCGAGTGAAAACCCTGTAATTTTCCAGTAAGTCGGGGCTTTCAGGGGTCTTCAGTTCGGAGGCGGCTCGGCCGAGTGAGTTGTCGTCACTCGGCCGATGGCTTCACTGCACTCGGGCGGACGGGTTTACCACTCGGCCGAGTGGGTCTTCTGAAGCTCAGGTGGCCGAAAACAGTAACTTCGATATTTTTGAGGGCCTTCGTCTGGGCGCCACTCGGGCGGACGTGGTATGGTCACTCGGCCGATGTGGTCTCCGTCGCTCGGCCGAGTACACATGGAAATCGTGTCTGAACGGGTCGGCCGAGCGGTGTCTCGCTGGTCGGCCGAGTGGCTCCTCCACTCGGCCGAGTGGGACACAAAAAATGCCCAATCTGCTTATTTTGGCCTCCTCGTCGCTCCTGCGACGTCCATTCTTCTTCCGCTCCTCTCCAACAGCAAAATACCCCTCGGGGAGGTCGTCGGTGGCCGTCTAGAGTAAGCGCATCTCGAGATCACTCCATATCGCGCCAAATCACCTGAAATGCGACAAAAACAACAAATCGTGAAAAGCATCGCAATATCGTCGATATATCGTGAAAAACATGATTTTGGCGATCTAAATGGCATGCAAACATGCGGAAAAAAGGCGTAAAATAAGGAGTGATCACTGACCTCTCTGGCCACCTCGCTGCCTCTTTTGCACGCTTCTTTTGCTGCCGCTGCCTCCACTTCTCACCAGCCGGTGTCCCGGCCTCACACTGAGGCCAGGCCCACATTTGCAGGCGCGGCACCTTTTGTCCCCTTCCCTGCTGAGCCCATTACATACTCCACCCGCGTACGCCAGCCTCGCCCTGCACAGCCTAGACCGGTGCGTCCCTCTGCACCACCCCCGCCCGACACTATACTGCAGAGCATACGTGCTCTCGAGTTGGCGGTGAGTGGTCTTAGAGGTGACCTTAGGACCCTGTCCTCCACCGTCTCCACTATGGCTGGACGCTTTGAGCTGATCCCTCAGATTCACTACTGCCTGACACAGGTCTTATAGCGTCTCCCCCGCGTACCCACCCAGCAGGTTCCCACCCACACTTTCACACACACTCAGCCTGCTGCCACTACCACACCCACCCCAGCCCAGCAGCCTCTTCCACCACCACCACCTCTGCCTCGGGACGGAGACGGTGCAGCACCACCTTCTTAGGCACCCTTGATGCCTTAGTTTATTTTTGCCGTTGTGTTGCCCGTTTCTGCTGGGTCCCGTTGCATTTTTGTCCACCCCCCTCCCCTCACTTATTTTGGTATTCTCTTTTTGATCAGATCTTTCTATATCTTTTTTGGGAGAGAGGGAGAGTTTTTGGTGCCTCATTTATATTCGTATCACTCCTATCTGTGCATGCATCATATCAGCATCATATTTTCATTTCTTTTTTATTATCTTTTTCTTTTCATCATGCATGCATCCTCACCTGCCCCTCACATTTCTTGTCTCTTGGTGTGCCACACTTTGCACATTGAGGGCACTATGCCGTTTAGCTTGGGGGAGTGAGTTCTCACGTTCTTTTTCGATTTGCCACCTTTATTTTTAGTTTTTCACGCCACTTTCCGCTTTTGCACTTATTTTTCACTTATTTTCATCACTTTTTCTCATTTTACCATGCATCACGTTTTTCTTATTTTTCTGCGTGCCGCATTGTAAATAGTTCTATTTTTCCTTTATCTTTATTTCTTTCTTTTTCATCTCATGCTAGAGATGACTTTTCTATGATGATGTCTACGTGGAGTTAGCTTATTCTATATGCATGCTATATTTGTCATGTCTTAGATTTTATTTCAGATATCATATGCTATGACTTGCCTTGCATTTAGGAATAGTAACTCACACCTTTTTCCGCATGAAAATGGATGAAATTTTATTATTAGCTGAGCCTGAATATTCATATGTATGCCATCACAGAAAACACACCAAGATTCACGCATTGAATGTTTATATCTGGAGTACTGATTTCTTTTCCTATATCACTTCTATATGCATGAATTGTACACTTCACTTCAGGATGATTGAATGACATTAGCTATGATATATCTGGACTAGTTAGCTTTTTTGTGATCGAAACTGAGTAGATTAGATTACCCTGCTAAAGTTGTCGTGCATGTCTTATAGAGTGAACCGAGAGTTATATATATTTCTTTCTCCACAAATCTTGAACATCATTTCTCTACTTTTAAAATCATTGGTGAATCTCCCCTTAGCAATTCTATTTTATGGCATTTCCCCCGCTATTAATCCCTAGCTCCAAATCTCTTATTCCAAAAAAAATAAAAGAGAGAAAAACATTCTTGTATATCATTATCTCTCTCTGAGTTGGGATCGTTGTGTATATATTGCTTATTGCAAAGAAAGAAAAAAAAGAAGAAGAAAAGAGGAAAAATCCTCAATAAAAGATCCCATCTCGCTTACTTACTTTCTTCTTTCTTTTCATTGCTTTTGGAGCTATATAAAAATGGGGATGTATATATTTTTATGCCACCATGCTTATAGATAAGCTTGGGGGAGGGGATCCATTGATGTGTGAGAGAGTGACTACTTGACATTGCACGACAACCTAGGCTAAGTAATATTCTATACTCGGTGAGATTATTTCTAGCTTTACGAAATCCAGAAATCTAAGCCTAGCGTTCATTTCATGAAATCCATACTTTTCTATTCTCTCTATTCTATGGTGTGATACTCTTATACTCCTGATAGAAACCATTCAATTGAAAAGTGTGTGATCTGTGATTTGTATGCCGCTTTAAATGATTCAGACGATGTTAATTTTAAAATTATTCCGTTTTTCATGATTATATCGTTGTTCGTGGGTTTTCTATTTCTATTTGCACTATTATACTATGATATCGAAATAAAATTCTTTGACATGTATTTTTCATTCGGTGCATGCTATATGAGTAAGTGAAACCCACGTCCTGAGAAAATGATCTAGCGCCCTACCGCTTCGCTTCTTTCTTTCTTCTTTATTTTATTTCGTTTCCATTCTTCTCCATTTTTCATTTTTCGTTTTTCGCCGTTTTCGTTTTCCGAATCCACCGGGTTCGTCTTTTACTTAGCTTCCTCGAGGACGAGTAAGAGGCAAGCTTGGGGGATTTTGATCACTCCTAATTTTACACCCTTTTTCCGCATGTTTGCATGCCATTTAGATCGCCCAAATCATGGTTTTCACGATATATCGACGATATTGCGATGCTTTTCACGATTTGTTGTTTTTGTCGCATTTCAGGTGATTTGGCGTGATTTGGAGTGATCTCGAGATGCGCTTACTCCAGAGGGTCACCAACAACCTCCCCGAGGGGTATTTTGCTGTTGGAGAGGAGCGGAAGAAGAATGAACGTCGCAGGAGCGACGAGGAGGCCAAAACAATCAGATTGGGCATTTTTTGTGTCCCACTCGGCCGAGTGGAGGAGCCACTCGGCCGACCAGCGAGACACTGCTCGGCCGACCCGTTCAGACACGATTTCCATGTGTACTCGGCCCGAGCGACGGAGACCACATCGGCCGAGTGACGATACCACGTCCGCCCGAGTGGCACCCGAACGAAGCCTTTCAAAAATCTCCAAGTTTCTGTTTTTCGGCCACCTGAGCTTCAGAAGACCCACTCGGCCGAGTGGATTATCCCGTCCGCCCAAGTACATGAAGCCATCGGCCGAGTGACGACAACTCACTCGGCCGAGCCGCCCCCGAAGTAGAGACCCCTGAAGGCCCTAACTTACTGGAAAATTACAGGGTTTCTCACTCGGCCGAGCGACTTTTGTCACTCGGCCGAGTGCGATGCGCTGCCTGTAGCGAAAACTGCGGAAAACAGGCTGTGCAGTGGTATTTTGGTCACGATTTTTGGACGATTTTTGGGGGTATTTAAGCCCTGTTTTTACCCTAGTTTGGGGGGCTCTCTCTTAGATTTTTTGCATCTTTTTAGATTAGTTTTTAGCTTTATTCTTGTGATTGGAGAAGGAGCAAATATTGGATTTTTGTTGGATCAATTGAAGAACTACATTGGTTTGCATCTCTTTTCCTTAAAAATTCTATTTTTATTGTTTATATTATTGTTGTGATGAATTCTATTGCTTATTTCATTCATTATTTTTGTGATATTGCTATGATTTGTGAGTAGTCTCCACGTCTTGGGGTGTGGGGATGAACCCTACAAGCCCTATTTCATAATTGTGATGAATTGGTAGAAATTGAGCTAGGATTGTTATTAGAGATTAGATTGGGATCGATTTACTACGGATTGCTAGGTATTCATATCAATTGGGATTTGCAAGAGATTGGATCCCAATTCGATAGGAAACCCTAGAAATCCGAATTGGGTTGGAGTCGGATTTTCGAAGTATCGGTTTGCAAGAGATTGGACCGATACTAGGATTTCCGGGTGCAATTCCATGCCGATACCCGTTTGCAAGAGATTGGACGGGTAGGAACTATCCTAATCTAGATCGTGGACCGAGTTTGCAAGAGATTGGGCTCGGTGCGCGATTGGACGATGATGTTGATCCTAATGCTAGCTTCCCTAGGCTAGGGTTTGCAAGAGATTGGACCCGAACCTAGGATAGCTATAGACCGGCAACAGCGCGAGAGCGTGAGCTTGGTTCCACATTCAGTTGCAACTAGTTCATCCGAATTCTCATTCTAGCAATTTTGATACCGATGAACCACATCCATGAAATACGGTGAGTAGCGGGGATTCCCCATTCCCTAGACGTTCTTTATTTGATTTGATATTTCGCACATTTGTCTGACGATTGTGACAGGATCGCCCAAGGCAATTATCTCTCTTAAATAGCCAGGTTGATTAGGAACAAGCACGGTCATTCGTCCTCCCTGTGTTCGATACCCGCTCGCTGCTATACCGTGCGCTTGCGGTAAAACTACAACCGTTCTTTGGGGTCACGTCCCGGCTCCTCCACGACCTTCGCCACACTGGGGGTCGGGCTGACCCGTCGCTCCCGGCTCCTCCCGCGGGAGCTCCTGCTCCGCCGTGATCGGTCTCTCGAGTGGTGTCGATCGCCTCTCCTGCGGTGAGGCGACCGTGGTCGATGAGATGACGCGGTCACCGATTCGTCTCTCGTGCCTTCCGTTTCTCTTCGGCTCCTTTCACGACGAGGGGAGGAGGTGCGTGATCTCGCCTGGCGGGAGCCAGACAACGTGAACCGACGCTCCGCGTTCAGTCCTTGGTTCCCGTGGTCGTCGACCACAGCGGACCGTAAGAGCGGGGGACCCCCTGCCCAACGATGGTCGTCGCCCAATGCGCCTTTGTTAGCCGGCGCGGTGCTGACGAGCTGCTGAACCGCCGCGACCAGCGTCTGGATGTTCGCATTGGTCTCCTGGGCCAGGACACGGAGTTGTCCCTGTGTGGCCAATTCCGACCCGCCAATCTCTTCAGTTGTGGGGGTGAGGTGATTGTTGACGGGCGTACCTTCGAAGTTGCCGTTGGATGCCCCATTCACCTCCTCCGGGATGGGGGGCATGCGCTTCCTTCCGCTGCTGGCTCGTGCCATTGCGGGTGTGGTTTGCTTCTTCGTGGGACAATTTGTCGTTCCCACAGACGGCGCCAGATGTTTCAGAGTGTTTTCTCACTACAAATGCGTTGACCGTGGGTAACCCGGTCAACGTGGTCAAGGGATCCGCCTGGGTCCCTCGGGTGTGCCGAATCGATGTAGATGAGGCGCGAGTCGGAGCTGCGGACGGCTTGGAGCGCATCGGCTGGGCCGAATCGGGGTCCTCGGTCGTCGGAGGGCGAGGGGGAGCCTCGGCCCGGGTTGAGACGCTCGGCCTCGGTTGGACGTGCTCGGCCTCGATCGGTCGGACGACGAGGGGTAGCCTCAATCGTCCAGCTGATTACGCGGTCGACGAGGGGCGGAGGGGAAGCCTCGGCCCGTGGATTGGATGCCCTCCTGCACAGACGAGAACACACGTCAGGGGGCCGGACCTTGGTTCCGGCCAAATCCCCTCCGATGCCTAAGTCAGATAGTGGTCTGAAAGAGGAAACCCGGCGGAGACGGTACGACTCGAGAGGAGATCGTTACGGCGTCTCACGGCGCGAGCGGGGGAGGAAGGAGGAGAAAAATGGGGGAGCTAGGTCGTTGATGGAGTACCTTAGGTTTTGAATACCTGAGATCCGGTCCTTTGTTCTGTCGTCCTCCTAGCCCTTTTATAGAGCTCCGCCGTGATTGCCCCCGACCCACGTCGCTCGTCCACCCTCGATCGTGCCCCCTCAATCCGCCCCCCGTTGCCGCTCCCTGCGCCATGCCAGCATCTCCCCATAACTGCCATTAAGTGGTAGCGGGATCGAGGGAGCGGTTATCGCAGGAGTGGGTGAGTGACCAGGGTGTTACCGGGGCCGGGTCGGATCGACATTGGGGGTCCCCCATAGGGCCTTATCGAGCGGGCCTAAGTGCGCAGATGGGCTCTTGACCGGGGATCGGGTTTCTGGGCTCGTGTCTTTCGGGCCCCGGCCAAATAGGCGTAACACTTGGGAACTTGAGGGTGCATTTGTCATTAAGACTCTAATGAAGACATGATTAAACCCTTAATTTACAACAATCCTTTAAAAATAAGCTTATGTTACAGTCCAGCTAACATTTTTACCAATAATAGTATACATTATATAATATGTTACAAATATCAGGGCGTATAAAAAATACCCATAAGCTGGATATGTATGTAATATGGAGGTTAAAAACTGGTTATGCCTGGCTAACATTAGTATTTCTTGACTAACACATATTTGTGTCATCTTCAATTCAGATGCAAATTCACGTCCTAAATATGTTAAAGCACCTACATGATTTTGTTTATTGAGTATTAATTCAAGTCCGGTCAGAAACACGTTTGAAAACACACAAACATTGAAGAACATTAGGATCTACTAGTACTCTGTGTCTAATAACAAAAAGATCAAAGTTGAGTAAGGGCCTGTTCTTTTGCGCGGAATAGGGGTGGGAATGGGAATAGAGACACTGTTCATGCACTATTCACCCTATTCCAATGTTGTATTCCAAGCGGTTGTTCTTTTGGGCGTGGAATAGAATCCTACGTGGCTATTCCAATTTGGT
Organism: Scilla litardierei; assembly: GCA_030789695.1. Classification (NCBI taxonomy): domain Eukaryota; kingdom Viridiplantae; phylum Streptophyta; class Magnoliopsida; order Asparagales; family Asparagaceae; genus Scilla; species Scilla litardierei. The sequence goes on along the minus strand of CM061134.1, from coordinate 3,649,360 downwards.
AATGATGAGCACTTTTCTATTCCAAGCTTTTTGCTTGGAATACAATGAAATCCTTAGGAATGGTGGGCCCCACTCTCTCATCTCTCTCTCTCTCCCCTCCAACTCATCTCATTTCCACTTTTTCATACCAACTCCACAATCCCAAAAGAACACAAGAATAGAATGTGGACCCCACTTTCCATTCTAAACCCCACTTTCCATACCTTATTCTACCCAAAAGAACACAAAACTCCATTTTCTCTCTCTTTGGAATACAAACTTTCCCCTATTCCATTTTTCCTATTCCAGCAAAAGAACAGGCCCTAATTGGAATTCAATTTTTAAGGCAAGAATACACAAATAACCAGAATGGCAACCTCACAGAGAGTCGAAAGGACCCCTAAATTATCACCCCGATGTGGCCCATTTCATTGTACAAGTCATCCATCAAGGAAATTAATATGAAATGATTGATACACATGGAAGAAGATCTATTTCTATGTCAATGAGATCATTCTTCATTGCAATGTTACATGTAAAAGTGACTTGTTCCTTTTGAGTATCAACTTTCTTTAAGGCAGATTGAAGGACACGAACAATTTGTCATATGGAGATAGTTCAAAGAATTCTTTTGTTTGGTTTTCAGTGGGAAGTGGTAAATTGGTTTTAAACGAGTAGGAAGAGAGCTAGTGAACTCAGTGACATTTATAATCTCAACATTAATTCCTATTAAATTAACAATTTTAATACTATTAGAATAATTAATTACAAAACATGAAAAAACTAGTCAAAAAAGTAACAAAACTCAGTTTAAGATGGAGAATAAAGCATTATGAAAGAGAGAATTAATGACTATTTTCAAGAAATTTATTAAAGAAAATTAATTTTAAAAATTGAATTAGGAAGATGGACGAGCGGAAAAAACACCTTCAAACTTTAATGCACGTTTAATTTATTTTTCTTTTTCCAGTTTCCTTTTCCTTTAAACGAGTAGGAAGAGAGCAACACTGATAAGTCAATTTAATTCTTTGGTGTAAAAAACGATAATTTAAGTTTTAATGTGTTTTCTATTATTCAATTTTCTATCTTTACAAATTTTCATTCTGAAAGTCATGTGATAACTTTATGATCTCTCAACTTCTAGTCTTTTCTTTCTTTCTTTTCTGTAAGGAACTGGCGGAGAATAAAAGGTTATAATATGGTATTTTTTACACCTTAACCTTTGAAATTTTCTATTTTTTTCAATATGCAAACCTTTTTCTTCACATTCAAGATCTAAACTAATTTTTTTGACATCAAACAGACCGTTGATTAATACTATTCTATAGTACTTCTAATTCTTTTTTTCTTTCATTCTTATCTTTCATTCTTATTAATACCACTGATAGCCTTGCTAAATGGAGGTAATGAATTTTTTCTTATACATTCTGTAATTTTTGCACTGTATTTGTTGTGATGTGAATAAACTCATACATGAAATTGTGAGACTATACGGCATACCGTGTATATAGTTTTGATTGAGACATCAGATTCACCTCACTTAAAAAATCTTCAGACGAGTTTGAATACCTATCCTAGTTTTAGTACTACATACCACCCACACCACCCACAGATAAAGCATACCATCCAAATATTTGAGGAGTAATAGACTTCAAAAATTGTAAGCGCATCACCTGCATCTAGTAGAATTCACATATAACAGTTCAATCTTATACATTCTGTAATTTTTGCACTGTATTTGTTGTGATGTGAATAAACTCGTACATGAAATTGTGACTATACGACATACCGTGTATATAGTTTTTGATTGAGACATCAGATTCACATCACACTTAAAAAAATCTTCAGACAAGTTTGAATACCAATATTAGTTTTAGTACTACATACCACCCACACCACCCACAGACAGAGCATACCATCCAAATATTTGAGGACTTAATAGACTTCAAGAATCGTAAGCGCATCACCTGCATCTAGTAGAATTCACATACAACAGTTATCAATCCAACATCGACATGACACATTTTGCAGCTTTGTACTGGAGAAAATATCGGTCCTCACTGAGTTAGGATGATATTGGACACATAAAGCTAAGTGGGACAGAGATGATTGTGTATATTGTGGATGTGGTGAAAACTATCATGGACAAACTTCGGATTGCACAAGATCGATATAAACAGTAAGCAGTTGTGAAGCGTCACTTGGAGTTCTAAGCAGTTGACCATGTGTTCTTCAAAGTTTCACATAATCGAGGAATGATCTGTTTCGGATTGAGAGGGAAGCTCAGTCCATACTGTTTCATTTGTTGGAGCTAGCAGGATAGATGGCTTACTGCTTAGCATTACCTCAATATCCGGCGACTCCACGCCTGAGGTAGGTTCCTTTAGGGTTTTAATATTACATAATTAAATTGAGGAAACAATTATATTAAATTTAATTTTTGAAGGAGTCTGATTTAAGAATTATTTTCACATAATTTTTATATGCCAATTGATCTTGAATTTCTATGAATTAGGATTTTGATGAGAAGGAAAAACTTGATTTTGGGGTTATTGTTATGATGATGTCTTATTTTTTGGTGGAACGGTGAGATCTTATTACTTAGCATTAATTTGCTACTAATCATGAACGTGTGTAACTTCGGATAGAATAATAGAGGTTAGATTATTAGATGTTTTATTTTATACTTGTTTAATTCACAGTTAATTAAAAAAAGATGTTGCAGTGAATTAGAACCCATCTGAAGTTAGTAGGGTAAATTGTATGGACTCGTTCTAATTCTGATTATTATGATATTATTCATGTGAGGCAAATTCGGCTATGCTAATTAGAACCTTGATCATTAGATGAACAAATTGAGCTGGATTAAACTTGATTTACTGAAAGTAAAATTGTTAGCAATGTCTTAACCACTATTTTCTTTGGCAAGCAACTAAATTTACTTCAATGTAACATAAACCCTCATAACTTAACTAGATGATTATTCTAGTATGTTTATTATAGCATGATAATGGATACTGTAACACTATAGTTAGCACAATAGCATCAGATTTAAAGATGTATACTCCATTCGACCCCTATATGAATGTTTATTGTAACACTGAACCATAGACATAATAGTTACATGACACGTAAATTATGGAAAACTCATTGCCATAGAGGGTGTGGGAGCGACAAAGATCCCCTACGATCGTTACCAAATCATGCACGCATGAATGTAATTGTATAAGATTTTTGATTATGACCCAACGATTATAGTCTGGATGATAATCATTAGGAAATGTTACGACCCATGATTTATCGTTCAAACCTACAATCGTGTGTGAATGTTATGACGCATGGATGTAGTTGTTGAGTATTGGACTTCTCCCTACTTGGTGTTAATGATGAGCAAACATAAATACTTGTGACTAATCCCCTATTTTACAGTTAATCCATTGCCTAAGCGTATTATGAAGATCTACTAGCAATGGATGACTCACAAACGTCATTGAAGGCAAATGACATGAATTGGATGATCGTATATTGTTGATTGAAGCTCCGTAAAGACTGAAGCTCATACGATGGAAAGAAGAGATTAGTCGTCAATGTAATTCTTCTTTTATCTCTTCTAGTATGTAGCTTAGAAGTAGAACTTTGATGGAGCACTCACACACACCTTCATTCTGTCATAGGACTTCATTAGATCAATTGTCCTTTGATCCCAATTCAATTCTCTTGAGAATTTTGTTTGTGCTAGGATTGTTTATAACAGCTGACTGCTGAACAGTTTACAGTCGCCTGTCTCAAAAACAGTCGACTGTGTTTTGTTCTACAGTCGTCTATTATGCACAGACTATTACAATATAGTTTTGGGCCTTCTCTGATTATTTCACACAGGCTACTGATGAACGTTTCACAGGCGCCTGTCCAAATGATAGTCGACTGTGTTCTGTAAATCAGTCGCCTGTCTATCCTTGCCCAAACTTTGTTTGATCTGACTTTTACGGTCAGTCGACTAATGTTGTATACACAGTCGACTGTCTATTGGATCAGTCGACTGTCTATGCTGCAACAGTCGCCTGTCTGTAAGTCATTTCTTTGACTCTGCTCTCTGGAAATTTCTCTTGCTTTTGACAGTCGTCTGTTTAAAGATTTACAGTCGTCTGTTCTGATTAACAGTCGCCTGTATTATTTGGATCAGTCGTCTGTCCTGTTTCTTGTGAAGATTTCCAGTATGTGTCTAACTTACCTTCTCTCGGCCAGTCGCCTGTCGAAGATATTACAGTCGCCTGTTGGTTTAACAGATGACTGTCTTTGATTCATCAGTCGACTGTCCACGTGGTAAGTTACCGTTATGAATTCTTACCTGCCCATGCTGACTGTGCATCAGTCGACTGAGGTGTCTTCATCAGTCGACTGGTTCGGGTGCAGTTTCTATCCGTTGAGATTTTTCTCACGGATTTCAATTGGGTTTTTGCCTAAACTATTTTGTGGATTTGAGAAAGCTATAAATAGAGCTTCTACTGTTCCATTGGAAGGTTACTCATTCATTGCAAAATCTCTCAAGCTTTTATTTTCCAAAGATCAAAGCTCTCAAATCAAAGGCCCTAAGTATTTCCAAATCTTGTTCTCTTGCTCTCCAACCTAGAACCAAAGAGTGATCTTCTAGGCAATTGGTGCAGTCAAGAGAAAGGGCTTTCTCCTCTCTTCTCAGAGAGTTCTTCAACACACATCACACTCCTTCAAGTTCAACTTCAAGGCATAGGTGTTGTTTTTCATTATTTCATAACATTCGTTATTTGAGTTGTGCTCTCGGTTGTGAGAGTGGTTTTGTTTGCTCCCTGGTTGTGGGAGTCAAGGACATCGATTGTATTTGATTGCACTTGTAGGGTTGCTACAAGTGAGCTTTAAGGAAGCCTCAAGTTAGGGTTCTAACTTGAGTATCCGGTGGTATCCGGGTGGTAGGGACGTAGGATTACCGGGAACAAGTCGGGATTTTACTTGGGTAATCCTAACCCTTGAAACATCTCTGTGTTTGCGTGTGTTTCTTTTTGGGTTGTTTTTCCTATTCAGCACTATTTGTTGGATTGCATTTTATTTGGCGTAAATTCCTTTTAAATTTGCATAAACACTATTCAACCCCCCTTCTAGTGTTTTCCCCATAGACATGGTCCTTACAATTGGTATCAGAGCACAAGGTTTTATCTATGGCATCCAACAACAACAACGTTCCTCCGCCGCCTACGTACAACAATCACGACCGTGATGGAACGTCCACACTTTTCGAAGGTCAATCTACAGTGCGCCCTCCGTGTTTCAATGGTACAAATTTTAGCTATTGGAAATGCAGGATGGAGACGTTCCTTAGGAGTGCTTCACTTTGGAGAACCCTCCACAAGGAATACGTCGAGCCCACCGAAGTAGATTTCGACAAATGGACGACTTCCGAGAAGTCCGCCGAAGTCAACAATGCTAAAGCAATGAACGCTCTTCATTGTGTGTTGGACCCGAATGAGTTCAACAAGATATGCACATGTAAGAGTGCATATCAAATTTGGACCCATCTCATCGTTACCCACGAGGGAACGAATAAGGTAAAGCTTTCAAAATTATATGTTGCCGTGCAAAACTTCGACTTGTTTCATATGCAGGAAAATGAGAGCATTGCATCGATGTACGGACGCTTTACCGACATCACAAATGAATTGGAAGCCCTTGACCAAATCTACACCGAATCTGAAAAGGTAAGGAAGATCATCATGTGAATGACCTCCAAATGGGAAAGAAGAGCAATCACCATCGAGGAGGTCAATGACTTGAAGAACTACACCGTGGTGAATCTTATCGGGACTCTTATGTCTTACGAAGTAAGACGGGACAACCGGTTGAAGATTCGAGCCATGATGAATCCTTCGGAGGCCAAAAAGAAAGCTTTGGCATTCAACGTCAATTCATCATCCTCTGAAAGTGATGAATCCGAGAACGAGATGGATTTGGGTGAAATGGCCCAAATGGCGAAGAAGTTCCAACGCTTCTTCCGCAAAGGTAAATTTCCCTCAAACAAACGTTTTGAGTCTACTAATGCTACTTCCTCTCTTTGATATAAATGTAATAAGCCAGGGCACATCAAGAGGGATTGCCCAATGCTAAAGAACAAAGAGAAGTGGAAGGCGCCAAAGTACCACAAGTCCGAGAAGTTCCAGAGAGACAAGAAGAAAGGACTCGTAGGTACCTTCGATGACTCAAGTGATGACTCATCAAGCGATTCCGATGATGAGAAGGGCGAGAGCGCCCACATGTGTTTCATGGCACTTGAAGACCCACTCTCGGATGAGAGTGATTTCGACACGGATGACACCGAGGTAACAATGGATGAACTTCGTATAGCTAATGAAGAACTATTTGCTAAATATCAATCTTTAATTCTTAGATACACTAGCTTAAAAAATCAAATGTTAGCAAGTCATCCATACCATGCATTATCAACAATGACACCATTGTTGATACTTTAACTCTTAAGAAAGTAAACTTAGCTTCTCAAAATGTCACTTTGAGAGATGAGGTGAATTCCCTCAAATCTCAACTAGATCAAACATATCCTAATGATAATAGTGATCTAGTTACACGACACACACAATTGGGTTTAGAGAATGATTCTCTTAAAACTCAAGTGCACGAGCTCAAAACACGGGTGTCCACATTGGATACCAACATTTCTTCTTTAAAGGAGAAATATGAGCTCATGTCCTCCCGTATTGTGAGATTCAATAAGGGAAAAGGACAATTGGATGATTTGCTTGCAAATCAATTTCCGGCCACACATCGTGTTGGCCTTGGATTTGTAAAAGCAAATGCATCCAATGCTCGCACCTCCTATAGTGGTGTCACTATAAATTTTGTGAGGCCTTCCTTCGGTGCATTCACAAGTGGTGTCAAAGACACTATAGGTAGCAATCCTACCAAGAATGTCACCACATCACCTGCTCTTCCTTTTGGCAAGAAACCCACTATAGAAGACTCGTAGGTACCTTCGATGACTCAAGTGATGACTCATCAAGCGATTCCAATGATGAGAATGTCGAGAGCGCCCACATATGTTTCATGGCACTTGAAGACCCACTCTCGGATGAGAGTGATTCCGACACGGATGACACCGAGGTAACAATGGATGAACTTCGTATAGCTAATGAAGAACTATTTGCTAAATATCAATCTTTAATGCTTAGATACACTAGCTTAAAGAAATCAAATGTTAGCAAGTCATCCATACCATGCATTATCAACAATGACACCATTGTTGATACTTTAACTCTTGAGAAAGCAAACTTAGCTTCTCAAAATGTCACTTTGAGAGATGAGGTGAATTCCCTCAAATCTCAACTAGATCAAACACATCCTAATGATAATAGTGATCTAGTTACACGACACACACAATTGGGTTTAGAGAATGATTCTCTTAAAACTCAAGTGCACGAGCTCAAAGCACGGGTGTCCACCTTGGATAACAACATTTCTTCTTTAAAGGAGAAATATGAGCTCATGTCCTCCTGTATTGTGAGATTCAATAAGGGAAAAGGACAATTGGATGATTTGCTTGCAAGTCAATTTCCGGCCACACATCGTGTTGGCCTTGGATTTGTAAAAGCAAATGCATCCAATGCTCGCACCTCCTATAGTGGTGTCACTATAAATTTTGTGAGGCCTTCCTCCGGTGCATTCACAAGTGGTGTCAAAGACACTATAGGTAGCAATCCTACCAAGAATGTCACCACATCACCTTCTCTTCCTTTTGGCAAGAAATCCACTAAGGGTGGAAACAAAAGCAAGGCCATGCTTATATGTACACTAACACTTATCCACGTAGGAAACATCCTATTTTACAAGTGGACAATCATGACACATTCTATGCTCCGCACCCACGGACACGTACACAACCACACATGAGAAATACCCATGTCTGTGATCCTATACACCTGTATGCTCATACACACCATTCTTTAATGTATGCTCATCCTCATCATGTCATGCATGATCAATATGCTTCATATAATATGCATGTTCCCAAGCATACATATCATCCTAGAATGTACAATGCATATCCTCCACCACATCTCTATGCTAGAAATCATGTTTCTAAGAAGTATGCACCACATACATAGAAATCCAACACATATGCATGCAACTAGGAATAGGACTCCCAAGATGTACACTATTTGGGGTCCTAAGAACACTAGTCTTAATGTTAGAAATGCTTATGTTGATTCCTATTTTCATGATGTGACTAGAAATAGTAATTATGTTGGGAAGGGGAAGTCCACTTGGACTTGGCTTCCAAAGGGCTAATCCCCTTGGACCCAACAAACATTGGGTACCATAAGCTTATGGTATATTATATAGGTGCCCAAGAGAAAGAAGAAGAGCAATAAATGTCTTATTAGCTCTAAAGGGAAAGGATGGATTCTTGATAGCGGTTGCTCCAAACATATGACGGGAGATCCCTCATTGCTCTCCGAAGTGATTAGCATCAAGGATGGTGCAACGGTCACTTTTGGAGGTAATCAAAAGGGAACCATCATTAGAGTAGGTATTGTTGGTAATCCTTCCAAACCCTTAATTACTAATGTTTATCTTGTTAGTGGTTTGTGTCATAATCTCATTTCCATTAGTCAACTTTGTGACAAAGGTTACAATGTTAACTTTTGAGAAGGACTGTGTACTATTGTTGATTGTGATTTAAATGTTTTATTTTCCGGTATTATGTGTAAAAATATTTATTATTTGAGCTTGCCTAAAACCGTAGAACATTGCTTAGTTGCTAACACAAGTGAACAACTATTATGGCATCGCCGTTTTGGTCATGTTCACTTCAAGCACTTATATAAGTTAGATAAGCATGATCTAGTCAAAAGTTTTCCTAAGATTGCTTTTAATAAGAAAAACTTTTGTGATTCATGTCAAAAAGGTAAACTAAGTAAATCTTCATTTAAGCTTAAAGAAGGGATTACTTCTAAGAGGCTCCTAGAACTTCTTCAACTAGACTTATTTGGGCCAACTAGAATCGCTTCTTTAGGTAATGCTCATTATGGACTAGTTGTCGTTGACGACTTTTCTAGATTTACTTGAGTTTCATTCTTAACTAATAAGAATGAAGCTCATGAAGAGTTTACCAAATTTGCAAAGAAGATTCAGAATCTTTTAGGATCCACCATTATCACTATTCGTAGTAATTATGGAGGAGAATTTGAGAATGAGTCTTTTACTAAGTTTTGTGATGATTCCGGGATAACTCATAACTTTTCCTTTCCTCGTGCACCACCACAAAATGGTATTCTAGAAAGAAAGAATAGGACTCTTATTGAGTGTGCTCGCACTATACTCCATGATAGTCATTTAGGACTACAATTTTGGGCAGAGGCGGTGCACACGGCATGTTATGTGCTCAATAGGATCCTAGTGAGACCCCGAACAAACAAAACTTACTTTGAGTTGTTTTATAATAAAAAGCCTCATGTAAAATATTTTCGTGTTTTTGGTTCAAAATGTTTTATAAAGAACACTTTTGGTAATTTAGACAAGTTTGAGCCAAGATCCGATGAAGGAATTTTTGTTGGATATTTCACACGTAGCAAAGCCTACCGGATATACAACAAAACTTCTTCAACGATTGAGGAATCACTTCACGTATCTTTCTATGAAGACTTTGATTTTCCTCATGTTGACGATAATGTAGATATTCTTTATGATTCTCTTAATAATGTTAAGATTAATGATTCTATTGTTGAGACTAACACTTCTAACGAGGTTGTTGAAGTTGTTCCTAGTGATCTAGATATACCCAAAGCTTACCCGGCCGTTCGCAACCATCCCCATAACCAAATTATTGGAGATATTGGTGTGGGTGTTCGAACGAGATCAAGAATTGAAGAATTCTCTCATTGCGCATTTGTCTCTACCATTGAGCCAAAGAACATCCAAGAAGCTTGTGAGGATAGCTCTTGGATAGTGGCAATGGAAGAAGAACTAATGCAATTCGAGAGAAACGAAGTTTAGGAACTCGTATCTCTTCCAAGTGGTCACCAAGTCATTGGGACCAAATGGATCTTCAAGAACAAGACGGATGAAAACGAGGTAATCACACGGAACAAAGCAAGGTTAGTAGCTCAAGGCTACCGGCAAGAGGAAGGTATTGATTTCGAAGAATCTTTTGCCCCCGTAGCTAGATTAGAAGCTATTAGATTGCTTTTATCTTTTGCATCCCATAAGAATTTTAAACTATTTCAAATGGATGTTAAAAGTACATTTTTAAATGGGTTTGTCAATGAAGAAGTCTATGTTTCTCAACCTCCCGGTTTTATTCATGAAAAATTTCCAAACCATGTTTTCAAACTTAAGAAAGCGTTGTATGGGTTGAGACAAGCTCCTAGAGCTTGGTATGATCGACTTAAGACCTTTCTTTTGAATTTAGGTTTTAAAATGGGAGAAGTTGATTCTACACTCTTCATTAAAGATTATGAAAATGACATTCTTTTGATTCAAGTTTATGTAGACGATATTATTTTCGGTTCTACTAACTTTAATCTTTGTCAAGAATTTTCCAAGTCTATGAAGGATGAGTTTGAGATGAGCCATATGGGAGAGCCCACCTACTTCCTTGGATTGCAAATTCGACAAATGGAGAATGGTACATTCATACATCAGACAAAGTACACATTGGAGCTTATTAAGCGATTTGGGATGGAATCGTCTTCGAGCAAAAGGACTCCTATGAGTACTACTACTCATCTACACAAGGATGAAATCGGAAAAGATGTAGACGTTCGTCTATATCGAGGTATGATCGGTAACTTACTTTACTTAACCGCTAGTATGTCCGATATCATGTTTTCCGTGTGCCTTTGTGCTAGATATCAAGCAAGACCTAAGGAGTCACACTTGATTGCGGTTAAACGAATATTTCGTTATCTCAATCAATCTCTAGATTATGGGTTACTTTACCTTAAGTCTAGCACATATGAGTTAATCTCATATAGTGATGCCGACTTTGCCGGATGCAAGTCCGACAGGAAAAGTACTAGTGGCACTTGTCATTTCTTAGGAAATTCCTTAGTTTCTTGGTTTTCTAAGAAACAGCATTCGGTGTCATTGTACACGACTGAAGCGGAATATATTGCCGCGGGTCTTGCATGTGCACAAGTTCTGTAACGCCCCGCTCCCTGGGATACCCCAAGAAGCGAGTGTTACGAAATGGAAAGAGAATACAATACGAATACACTAGCAGGTCCACTGTGCACGTGCTGGGCAGTACACGTAATGCTCCATAATTAAATGCAACTCCAAAGTTCCACCAAACTAAAACCAACACATAAGAACAATATAGAAACTAAACATCATTCATTTATATAATAACAAAGTACATTTACAGCTTTACATACAACATCCCAATATACATCATATACACCCACTCTCAGATACAACACCAAGACAACTCCCTTATACATACAACCCTCCAACTACCCAAAGGCCTCCAACTCCAACTACATGAATCACCAACAACATGCTACCTGAAAAATATCAACGGGGCACGTCAACGCGTGACCCAGTAGGAATGGCCAACTTCCACTAGTATGCTATTTATAAAAATGCAATTACTTTACATGAAACCATGGCAAGGTACAAATGAAACATGGTATGAGCTAAAGAAAGCAAGCTAAAGGAAGCATGAGCATGGCTTAAAGAATTGCAATACACGACATAAGAAAAGGCAACTACAATGAACAATGAGCAACATAATGAAGCTTAAGGCAAGTTATAAGAGTTACAAGTAAAGAAACCACAAGTAAGCAACATTTACCAAGACTACAATAGTAATGAAAATATCAATTAGTGATTTGGACCCTAAGTAGTGGGTAGACCCTCTTGGGACGGGACCTCACCCCCAGTTGGGGTGGAACAGGCAAACTCCCCGAGACAAGCTCTTACTAAAGGAGCCATGTTTTCCCCTTATTTCCCCTTCACATTTCTCCAATTCTCCTCATTTCCGCCACTCCCCGCCACTCGGGCAAGAACAGGAGGGCCACCAACCACCAGTCCAGCCCCTCATGTTTTCCCCACAACTTAGTGTCCCCCAATCCCCGTGTCACCCTCCTTTAAGAGGACTTAGCCATTTCTTAGCATTTCAATTAAAAGTATCATGTAACAAAAGGAATCACATATCAATCACCATTTTCACATCCTCTCATTCTAACACATATATTCTTTTCAACCACAACATTCACCACATAGGTCTCATTTCCAACACATATGATCCCAACACATGTAAGTATCCAACTTCACCATTGATTGCAATATGAAATTAATTAAGTATGAGCCAACATCACTTAATCCAACATGAAATTAGTAAAACAAAAAGCGAGATGACATCTTGACTTCATGTAGGCATTCCAACAACTCATGGTAGCATAATGACAACTTCATTAAACCAATTGGTATAACATGGAACTAATGGCAAATTTCATACTCAACTTCATTTAAACATTCCCACAAACACTTGGTAGGCATGAACTACAACACCTAGCAATTGAATCCAATTGAACAACAAGAGTCTATTAGCATGAAAGCAATAGCATGAAACTAATAACAACATGCGAGTTTCACCTCAACATTCCCACAAACACCTGAGGGGGTATTGTTAACATGGTTATTAACACAACATTCATTAATGATGGCAATAGAACTAACTATAACACATCGTTTGGAACACTAGAAAACACCTCAGCTTGCTGAAATGGCAAGAACATCCATAAAGATCAACATATTTCATCCATTTCTCTTGGGAATTTGACAAAAATTTATAAATAAAAGTTGAAGATATGTCTGTTTTGGATCTACAGATAAAATTTCATGTAAAAATATTAAGTGTGTGATTTATCGTGAATTAATTAGTAAAGGGTGTCTAATCTGTTTTGCAGACAGATTCTTGGGTCTGAGTTCAAAGCCAAGTTTGGGCATGTTATAGTCAGAATTTCGACATAAGAGTCGCGATGGACTTTGAGAAAACTTGTTATCTTTCCAACAAGACCAAAATCAACAAAATCCATAGAGCATGCAGGTAGTTATGCTCATTTTACTGAAATGTGTACAGCTTGACAGAATTCCTGGCATGTTGCACAATTCGAATTTTTACCCCAACTTTTAGTTCGAATCAGAAAAGGTGGTGAACATGAAAGTTGCTCATAACTACGAGTTAAACATCATATAAAATTTTCAGAGCATTCTTAATAGCCAATTAGGTCCAGAACTTGATCAAAGTTTCAGCTTTTCAGGGTTAAATTTTCAGTATCAAGCACAAAAGTGTTTCATGAAGTTAATCATGTATTAAGCTCAAAATTAAACATAAATCAATTCTACAAATAACAACTAAATAGCATGCTAGAGGAAATTGGTTTCCTACCTCATCAAATTGGATGGCTCCTTCTTCCTTCTTCCTCCTCTTCTTTTTCTTCTTCTTTCTTCTTCCTTCCTCTCTTCTTTGTTTTTTTCCTCCTCCTTTCTTCTTTCTTTCTTTTTCTCTTTTTTTTCCCTCTAAAAATTTCAGCCATGGGGGAAAATGAGAGGGAGAGAGAGGATAAGCTTCCAAATTAAAAGAAAAGAAGAGAAAAGAAATAATTAGAAGGGTGTAGAAAGGTGGAGAAAAAATCAAATAAAAATCTCTTTTCTAGAAGCTTAGGGATTTACAAGTTTACCATTCCTTAGTACACACACCTCTACTTAGTTACAAGGATGCCATCACTAACACACACTCCCCACTATTTACAAAGATGCCACTAACCCAAACCCCTTTCACACTAGGACCCCTCCTTACACTATCACATTTCTAATACACACACCACTTAGCTAATTACAAAAAGACCACTACCTTGCACACTCCCCCTTTTACCAAACATACACACACCCACCACAACACATATCTAGGATACCACATATAGTTACAGTTATAGACTTCACTTCACATATGTAGTACACGAACACCAATAGAATTTAAACACACTCACTTAAAGCATCCAAGTATACTAGGCATCCAAATACACACCACATATGGACAAGTAACTCCCATAGATACCCACATGTATACAAGAATAGGCATGCCTTACGTATGTGGCACTAGGGCCATTACAAGTTCTTTGGATGAGACACACTCTTAGTAAATATGGTGTCAATTGTGATACTTGCCCTATCATGGTTGATAATCAAAGTGCTATTTGTCTTTCCAATAATCCGGTACACCACTCCCGTACCAAACACATAGACGTGAGACACTATTTTATAAATGATCATGTAGCTAAGAAGGACATCATCTTAGAGTACACTGAAACCCAAAAACAAATTGCTGATATCTTCACTAAACCTCTTAAAGAAGATTCATTTGTGAGGTTGCGTGGAGAATTGGGAGTTATGGGTGAATCTGAAATCTAGAAGCTCAACCTTCATGTTATAACTTCTTTTTTAGCTCATATCTTTTTGTTGTCTATCTTCATGTGCTTTATTATATTATGAGATTAAGAAAGGTAATTGTGACTTAATTGATTTCATGTGTTTTGAGATTGATCGGAGTAATTCATGTTTCAATGGATTTATTGTTTTTACATTGTTTATGATGTATTTGTGATTAGTGTATAGGTCCTAGGGTGAGTGTTCTTATTCTCTAGAATTCTATGTCACTGTGCATTTTTGGACCAGGACAGACGACTGTCCTTCATTCGACAGTCGACTGCCCTACTCTATCTCCTTTGTCTGAGAATTTATATCTTTCGCACAGCCGACTGATGACTGATTTACAGTCGACTGTTAGTTTAACAGGCAATTGCGGTTTAGTCATCAGGCGACTGTTCTAGCTTTCTGAGCTTTATCGCTTATCACTTCATCCAGTCGACTGACTTTTGTTCATCAGTCGACTGTCTTCTGTTGTGACGGTTCAAGTGATTTGATCCGAGCCATCGATTCTTTGATCCAACGGCTCAGATTCATTCCCCAAATTTTATATTCGAGAATGCGCGATCAGTTCCCCACGTCGACTCTCTCTCTCTCTCTTCCGATTCGACCGCTCGTCTTCCCGCTCGATTTCTTCTCCAAAACCGTTGACATTCTTCTTTCGTGAGTCGATTTCTCGTCGTCGTTGATCTCTTGCGTCTTTCGCCTAGGTTTGTTCTTCTTATCTCGTGCGAATTTTTTTTTGAATTTCGAGTTCAACTATTGTCGTTTCCTTCCTACTTCGATTTGTTGTTTCCATGGCACCCAAGGGTAAGGGTAAGGCCAAGGTTGCTGCTCCTAAACGACCTAGGGCTCCTAGGAAACTTATCGCCAAGACCTCAAAGCCACACAAAGCCCGAACCAAGCATGCCGAGTGACCCGTGCCTTCTTCCTCGCAGGGTTACTCTCCTTCTACTTCCTCTTCCGAGGCTCAGCCTTTGATCTCTCGTCAACGCAAGTCCACTGGTGTTCACATCAGTGAAGCCTGTTGCTGAGAACCCTCATCACTCCCCTTCTACTTCGAACTCTTCAGAAGAGCCTCCTGTCGTACCCCCCTCTGATCCACTAGTTCCCGTTTGTCGAAACGATCTCTGTTTGGTGAAATATCACTCTCTTCTAGGTATCAAGATTCTCATGGAACGGTACATTCATTTCCCCGCCTTCACTGCTGAGAAGCTTTCTGACATTCTCTCTGCTACTCAACTAGCCGACCTTTTCCGCTTCTCTCAGAGCGAGTCCCCCAGAGCCTATCCATTTCTGGTGAAGCTCTTCTATGCGAACCGCGTTCGCGGTGAGTCCTCGTCTACCGGCATTCTCGATACTGTTGTTCAGGGAACCCCCATTCAGATCACTCCCTCTCTCTTAGGGACTATTCTTAGGATTCCCTCTGTTGGTTCCCTTCCCTCTGATATCTGCATCTCCGAGATTGACGATCTTGACCAGTCTGTCCTCCGGGATATGTTTCGAGAGGTACCTTTAGCTCTTGATTCGGGTGTCATGTCATCTATGTTCTCTGCGAGAGGTTGGGCTGTTCACCTGGTGGTGAAGTCCAATATCCTGCCGAGGTATGGTTCATCTGATCAGCTGTCTCAGGATATACTAAAGTGTATGTTTGCTATTTTCTCTGGCATGCCCGTGAACTGGGCCGGTGTCCTCCTTGATAAGATGGACAGGGTTGAGTTCACGACCTCCTCGTCTCACATTCCTTATGGTGGTCTTCTGACTCGTGTCTTCCGTCATTTTGGTGATGACTTGACTCGTTACGAGCCCATGTCCTTTGGTCCTCTCCTCGACACTTCTGCAAAGTCGAAATCTTCTTCGGCTCTGCAGACTGCCTCGAAGAAGAGGAAATCTACTTCAGCTCCATCCGCATCCACTGTTCCTCCTGCTGATCTGCCGTCCACCTCTGCTCCACCATCTCGTGATATTCTTTTGGAGATGGTCTCTGGTATTTACAGATTGTTGTCCCTCTCTTTCCTCCATCAGGGAATACCCTTCCCTGAGGATCTGAGACAGTTTGTTCCCCAGCATCATGATCCTCCGCTGTCCTCTGATGTCGTTGAGCCTCCTGGTGTAGCTTCTACTCAGGATGTTGCTGCTGCTGCTACTGTTGCTCCTTCTGACCCTCCTCCAGAGGATACTCCAGCTGCTATAGAGCCTGCTTCCTCTTCTGCAGCCCCTGGAGACGCTCACTCTTAGATTGATGTTTGAGTGGTGTTAGTTTGGTGATGATATTTTTTGATGTATGATGGATGATGTTATCAATGACTTTATATATGTATGGTGATGTACTTTGATGTCATCATGATGATGTATTTTTTTGTCTTGATCATGATGTATCTTTTTGTGATGGCCATGTAGATGCACATCCGTTGATGTAATCATTTTCTATATATCTATATATGCTGTTGCTGTTTATCTTGTGTCACACTATGCTATAATGTATACCTTATCTGTGTGATGTATGATATGTTGTCTCCATGTATGATATGTTGTCTCCATATATGAATTTGATATTGATTAATTCATGATATCTCTGATGTGATGAATTTTTGGAAATTATCTTCATTTCGTATATCTAAAATGTTGATATTGGACTTCAATTCCATTACTCACATGTGTATATGATGTGATTTTATGAGTTTTGAATCGATATATCTTTATACTCCTTGATTGTTGTTAGTTCGTATTTAGCACTATTTTTTGTTGTTATTTGCTCCCACCTTTTTGGATAATGCCATAGGGGGAGAGAAATAAACATACACGATTCATTATGGATGTGCTAAGTATGTTCTAACGCTTGAATCTAAGATTTATGTTGCCTTAGATTCAGGGGGAGTAAGATTATAATGAATAGGGATTGTATTTCCTAGATCTTTTGAATATTC
Source organism: Scilla litardierei (assembly GCA_030789695.1). Taxonomy (NCBI): domain Eukaryota; kingdom Viridiplantae; phylum Streptophyta; class Magnoliopsida; order Asparagales; family Asparagaceae; genus Scilla; species Scilla litardierei. The sequence goes on along the minus strand of CM061134.1, from coordinate 3,631,985 downwards.
ATGTGTTCCTTACTCATTTGCTTCAATTGATATGAAGATGCCCTAATATTTGTTGACTAACTTGATTGGCATCTATGTAGGGGGAGTAAGTTTTCATTACCCACAATTATTTATCTTTTTGTTTATGTTTGTTTGTCATCATCAAAAAGGGGGAAAATGTTGAGTATTGGACTTCTCCCTACTTGGTGTTAATGATGAGCAAACATAAATACTTGTGACTAATCCCCTATTTTGCAGTTAATCCATTGCCTAAGCGTATTATGAAGATCTACTAGCAATGGATGACTTACAAACGTCATTGAAGGCAAATGACATGAATTGGATGATCGTAGATTGTTGATTGAGGCTCCGTAAAGACTTCAAGCTCATACGATGGAAAGAAGAGATTAGTCGTCAATGTAATTCTTCTTTTATCTCTTCTAGTATGTAGCTTAGAAGTAGAACTTTGATGGAGCACTCACACACACCTTCATTCTGTCATAGGACTTCATTATATCAATTGTCCTTTGATCCCAATTCAATTCTCTTGAGAATTTTGTTTGTGCTAGGATTATTTATAACAGCCGACTGCTGAACAGTTTACAGTCGCCTGTCTCAAAAAACAGTCGACTGTGTTTTATTCTACAGTCGCCTGTTATGCATAGACTATTACAATATAGTTTTGGGCCTTCTCTGATTATTTCGCACAGGCTACTGATGAACGTTTCACAGGCGCCTGTCCAAATGACAGTCGACTGTGTTCTGTAAATCAGTCGTCTGTCTATCCTTGCCCAAACTTTGTTTGATCTGACTTTTACGGTCAGTCGACTAATGCTGTATACACAGTCGACTGTCTATTGGATCAGTCGACTGTCTATGCTGCAACAGTCGTCTGTCTGTAAGTCATTTCTTTGACTCTGCTCTCTGGAAATTTCTCCTGCTTTTGACAGTTGTCTGTTTAAAGATTTACAGACGCCTGTTCTGATTAACAGTCGCCTGTATTATTTGGATCAGTCGTATGTCCTGTTTCTTGTGAAGATTTCCAGTATGTGTCTAACTTACCTTCTCTCTGCCAGTCGCCTGTCGAAGATATTACAGTCGCCTGTTGGTTTAACAGACGACTGTCTTTGATTCATCAGTCGATTGTCCACGTGGTAAGTTACCGTTATGAATTCTTACCTGCCCATGCTGAATGTGCATCAGTCGACTGAGGTGTCTTCATCAGTCGACTGGTTCGGTTGCAGTTTCTATCCGTTGAGATTTTTCTCACGGATTCCAATTGGGTTTTTGCCTAAACTGTTTTGTGGATTTGAAAAGGCTATAAATAGAGTTTTTACTGTTCCATTGGAAGGTTACTCATTCATTGCAAAATCTCTCAAGCTTTTATTTTCCAAAGATCAAAGCTCTCAAATCCAAAGCCCTAAGTATTTCCAAATCTTGTTCTCTTGCTCTCCAACCTAGAACCAAAGAGTGATCTTCTAGGCAATTGGTGCAGTCAAGAGAAAGGGTTTTCTCCTCTCTTCCAAGAGAGTTCTTCAACACACATCACACTCCTCCTTCAAGTTCTACTTCAAGGCATAGGTGTTGTAAGTGTTGTTTTTCATTATTTCATAACATTCGTTATTTGAGTTGTGCTCTAGGTTGTGAGAGTGGTTTTGCTTGCTCCCTGGTTGTGGGAGTCAAGGACATCGATTGTATTCGATTGCACTTGTAGGGTTGCTACAAGTGTGCTTTAAGGAAACCTCAAGTTAGGGTTCTAACTTGAGTATCCGGTGGTATCCGGGTGGTAGGGACGTAGGATTACCGGGAACAAGTCGGGATTTGACTTGGGTAATCCGAACCCTTGAAACATCTCTTCGTTTGCGTGTGTTTCTTTTTGGGTTTTTCTATTCCACACTATTTGTTGGATTGCATTTTATTTGGCGTAAATTCCTTTTAAATTTGCATAAACACTATTCAACCCCCCTCTAATGTTTTCCCCATAGACAGGGTCCTTACAGTAGTTTGGAGTCACAGCGTGTAGGAAGGTTATTGGCTCTATTGATCACTTTCCCGTTGCATTGCATGTCGTACCCTTAGACATAAGTTATTCATTATACTAGCATTATTTAGACACCATACACAAGAGTATAGATATTATTTTATTCATTGATAATCTTGCTTTATTCATTTACTGTTAGTTCATGATTACGGAGTGAGCAACTGAGCAACTACTAACGACATCATATTTTGTTTAATGCCCGTCATGTTCAAAGAGTGAGTACATAGAACAGACTCTTTTGTGCAGAAACAACCCGTCATGTTCAAAGAGTGAGTACATCGAAACAGACTCTTTTGTGCAGAAATAGACTGTTAGTTCATGATTATGGAGTGAGCAACTGAGCAACTGCTAACGACATCATCTTTTGTTGAATGACCGTTCAAAGAGCGAGTACATAGAAACAGACTCTTTTGTGCAGGTTCCCAAAAAGAAGAAGGTATTTTCTAAAGATTATGTTTTGTTTATTTATTTCATTAGTTACCAATAATGTACGGACCATCTCTTGTACTGGCCATAAAGCCCTTTATTTGTATAACTACTACTTTTCGTTTTGGTTATAATAAGTAAACTCTATTTAGGAGATAATTTTCTTTACTTCAAACTGAATTATAATAATTTTAATTTCAAGTTTTTATTTGTTTGTTAAAGAAATCTGTAGTGTATATTGTATATTCATTGTCCACTAAGCATATTTAAATTGAAGAGAGAAAAATTATATGCAATTATACACACATCCTCTTTTTAAATTAAGTACATCACGTGTCTTCTGTTTCCTTCATAAGTAGAATGCGAAGCAAGGCTCAACAACAATAAATAGAGAAAGAAAAATAAACTAAATAAAAGAAATACCCAAAGGAAACACACATGTAAATAAAAACGAATAATTTAGAATATTTATATTAAATAATTAAGTAACTATGAATTTCTCTAACATATCTCACGTTCTCACTCTCTGCCGAAACCCCCCCCCCCAAAACCCCTCTCCCTCTTGCGATCTGTCTTCACGATTTGTCTTCACGATCTCTCTTTGCGAACTCACGATCTCTCTTGTCTGAAGGCCCAAACGAATTCCATAGCCGCTCGATCTCTCTTTGCAAACTCTCTTTCACAACCGACCACAAAAACCCGAGCTCAATTGGATCAATCACTACTACAGATTTGGGCTTGGTTAACGCCACTTAGATAGCGTTTTTAAAAAGCGATATCTAAGTGAGCTCTTGTATAGCTCTTTTAAAAAACGCTATCTAAGTGAGCTCTGTATAGCGCTTCTGCACTTATAGAAAATAAAAATAAATCAAAAATAAGGTAAAAATCACTTAGATATCGCTTTTGTTAAAGCGATATCCAAGTAATACCTTACATAGCGCTTTTTGTTAGCGCTATGGTACTAATCGTTACATAAACACGTTTATTAAAAATATACATATATACAATCACTTAATAGCGCTTAAACAAAATCTCCCAGCCTTAGCCTTAGGCGAAACAGATATCCCGCTCCTCAAGCCCTAAATTTCTCATCCCCGCTCCCCAAGCCCCTTAGCCTTGGCGGTGACCTCCCCTCAATCAGCGAACTCCCACATCTGCAAGAAACGAAAGAGAGAAATAAAAAAAAGAGAAAGCAATGGAGGCGATGCTCCCCCCCAAGGGGTTTTCTCTGTCATTTTCGAGGTTGTTCTTCTTCAACTCGATTTCTTGCGCGTTTGCGTCGAAATCTTCGATTTCTTCCAGCGGATCTGCAAATCGCTTCAATCAACATCGACGTTTGATCTGCATCAAACGTATTTCTTCATTTGGTGTGATTTCTTCAGAGTCATTAAACGTATTTCGATTTCTTCGAGCCGATCGATCTTAGTCTCTAGGCTACAAATCACAGCGACCTAGGGTGCAAATCGCGGCGATCCCCTCAGGTATGTGAACGGTTCCCAAGTTTCTGACATTATTTCAATTTTTTCAATCCTCACTGGGTTTCTTTGTTTTTTTTTTCCGTAGTTTGATCCTCCTGCTGCAAATCGCGGCGATCCTCCTCCTAGCTATTCCCAAGTTTCTGCGGTGAAGGTATGGATTCAATTTTATTGATTTTTTTCCTTTTAATGGTTATGGGATTTTTGGGTTTAAGGTTGTGGATATTTGGGATTTACGGCACGCTTGGATACCACTACATTGTTATTTGGCTGTCAGTCTTTGTATACCAGCGGATCTGCAAATCGCTTCAATCAACATCGACGTTTGATCTGCATCAAACGTATTTCTTCATTTGGTGTGATTTCTTCAGAGTCATTAAACGTATTTCGATTTCTTCGAGCCGATCGATCTTAGTCTCTAGGCTACAAATCACAGCGACCTAGGGTGCAAATCGCGACGATCCCCTCAGGTATGTGAACGGTTCCCAAGTTTCTGACATTATTTCAATTTTTTCAATCCTCACTGGGTTTCTTTGTTTTTTTTTCCGTAGTTTGATCCTCCTGCTGCAAATCGCGGCGATCCTCCTCCTAGCTATTCCCAAGTTTCTGCGGTGAAGGTATGGCTTCAATTTTATTGATTTTTTTCCTTTTAATGGTTATGGGATTTTTGGGTTTAAGGTTGTGGATATTTGGGATTTACGGCACGCTTGGATACCACTACATTGTTATTTGGCTGTCAGTCTTTGTATACCAGCGGATCTGCAAATTGCTTCAATCAACATCGACGTTTGATCTGCATCAAACGTATTTCTTCATTTGGTGTGATTTCTTTAGAGTCATTAAACGTATTTCGATTTCTTCGAGCCGATCGATCTTAGTCTCTAGGCTACAAATCACAGCGACCTAGGGTGCAAATCGCGGCGATCCCCTCAGGTATGTGAACGGTTCCCAAGTTTCTGACATTATTTCAATTTTTTCAATCCTCACTGGGTTTCTTTGTTTTTTTTCCGTAGTTTGATCCTCCTGCTGCAAATCGCGACGATCCTCCTCCTAGCTATTCCCAAGTTTCTGCGGTGAAGGTATGGATTCAATTTTATTGATTTTTTTCCTTTTAATGGTTATGGGATTTTTGGGTTTAAGGTTGTGGATATTTGGGATTTACGGCACGCTTGGATACCACTACATTGTTATTTGGCTGTCAGTCTTTGTATACCACTACATTGTTATTTGGCTGTCAGCATTCTTGAAAATTGCCTGTGTTTGGTTGTGAACAATTTCGAAATTGATTTGGAGCAGAAATATATGTGGATAAATCTTTTTGTCTGTCTCTTAATTGTCACGATTAGTTGTGTATTATACTAATATAATCTTTTATATGCTAACCAGCTGTTTGGATTAATTCATCTATGTATATAAGAGTATTACGCGATGAGATTGAAGATCTCTATGCTAGTCCGTCCCTATGCTTATCTGGGTGGAAGTCTGTCTTGTGTGGTGTCCTAACAGTAGTCTATTTGCATATTACCTAAATTTTGCATGTAAGTTTTCAGTCTCTTTTTAATATTAAATTAACAGACCCTTGCAATTTAATCATGTATAAGAGACCCTTGCAGACCTGGCCATGGACACTTGAGATTGGCATGGATCGAAGTGATTTTCTTTCTTTCTTTCTTTTGGGTTGTATGATATTATCAGTGGCTATACCTCTGAGATCACTGCATAGCATTGCTAATATGTCATCCATTAATAATTGGATGACTCGTGCGGTATTAGTTACATATCACCTCTAATTTTGGTACGTGAAAATTCAAGTTATTTCTTCAGTTTTTTCATCTTTTTCTTGATTTTGTTGGAGGGGTCAGCTTATTCACTGTAATAAAGTAAAATGTTAGCCCTATTGCAGACATTTTATAGGAACCAACCATTACATACCATGATCCTATGGCCACAATACAAGTTTACTGTGCAACCGAATCAGCTTTTTCGGATTTGAAATGCAGCAACATGTCTTTCTGTTGTTGAAGCTCACTTTTTCAAGGGCTATCATTAAGTTTAATACATATGCAAAGATTTTGCTGTTATTGCTTTTGTGTTGAGTGTAGCTTTTAGAGTTTGATTTTATGTAATTTTTAAATTTAAATTAGATTTCCTCTGGGTCTTTTATAGCTTTTGAGTTCAGTTCAGATATTCTACATGGTATGCATTTTTTGAATTCAATTCAAATTATCTATAGGCTATGTAGTTTTGAGTGCAATGCATATCCTCTGTAGATTGAGTTCCTTCAAGATTGCTGCACATTGTCTACCCTGAATATATTTTTATCAGTTCAGATTGATTTATAGATATTTCTATGTGCATCTTGGAGTTCAATTCAGTTATGTAGCTTTTCAATTTCAGGATAACGTCCATGGCTATCTTATGGCTGGTTGGCTTTCCATTGAGGATGCTTATTCTCCACAAGACATCAGTTGTGTCCTAAGTAAGTAAAGACATGAAATTATGACTTCAATTCTCTATGAGAACTTGATATGAATTCTTGTGATTATTCATGATTGTTTCACAGTATAATTTGATTCATTGATAGTGGAGTCACATCTTGATTCATGATTTCGAATACTCCATGTGAGGATGATAAAATACTCATATTCGTTTATGTTGATACTTGTATTCATGATGTTTGTTACATCTAGTCTATCTTAAACACTTACTGTTCATATGATGTTAACCATTACGGGACGTATTTGACCTTAGTATAAACTAAACTGCATAACATGTAGAATATCTGAACTATCGTGTAATATAGATCAGCATTGTCAACAATACTATTTAAACCTCCCATCAGTGATATATAGTAGAAAAGCATAGTATTCTTCTGTGAGTTTACTGTAATGTCATGGTTGATGTGGGGGGGGGGTACCAAGATGGTTTCAAATTGGCAACTTTAGTAGTTATTGACAACTGAGACAAGATGCCTTACTGTAAATCATTTAAGGCTAGCGGGCAAGCAGAGAATCCAACATGCTATTGTAATTTAATCTCTTGAAACTATGAATAATTAGCCAAAGTTGACCTAGACTGTGAGAAACATGATATATTTACTATGATGAGTTGCTTTCAACTCTTAACATGTCATAAAGCCAAACAGCAGGGTTATCACATTCCTCTTATTCCGAAAGCATCTGTTTTCACCAAATTTAATCTTGAAATATGTCTACTTTGCATAGCTTAAGGTAGTTTGATGTGGTTGTTTGTTCTTTTTTCTTTAATGATTCTTCTACATTGTTAGATAACGATCCAGTGCTTGACCAAAGATGCTGATAGAGATGTGCACCACTTTGAGTTTGAGGCTCTTTCATCTGTTAAGTTAAATGTTTAAGTTCACTTGGTTCTAAATATTATATATCATTGTACACATTTGGGCTTATGTCCATTTTTTTTTTTGATTTTGATGACATTGTTTGCAACATGTTTTTAGGACATCAGGTATCAAGCAGGTGATGTTCTCGAGATTCTCCCAAGTCAAAATCCCTTATTGCTAGTGATGCATTTATACGCCGATGTAACCTAGACCCAAATTGTCACATCAAAGTAGGCGCACTTTCTTCATTTTAGTCAACATTTTTCTTTCTTAATTTTGTAGCTTCATGTCAGCAGGTGATGTGTGCGTCCATGCATGCGTGCACACATGTGTAGACACAGTGCATGCACTCTCTTAGACTTGTTCAAGTGTATGTAATTGTAGTATAACAGATGTATTCATTATCAGGGGTTTAACCTTTTTGTTGTTTAACTTGACCTAGCTATATTTGCATGTATGAATCTCTATTTTGATTTTATGTTTAATTTGAAATGTTACTGTTTTTGGATTTTCTCCAGGGCATGATTATTCCACTATGAATGATACAATATGCAGCCTTAGACTTGATCACAATTTGAATTAGTTACCTATCTGCTAGGAACATTTTTGATCTATTGGGGGTTTCCTTAATTTCATTTATCAGTGTTCTTTTTGCAAGGATGTAGCTTCAATTTGCGTCTAACAAGCAAAGCAATTAATTGAAGCAAAGCAATATAATTGAAGCAAAGCAGTTATGTGAACTAGTGAAGCAGCCTTCAAATAATCCTTGAAGTAAGGTTTTGTGCGTTAACTCCTCAACCTTCTTTCTCAGCTGGCAATATACCTCACTTTTCAATTCTACTGCTACTTTCCAAGTTGCAGCCGCTTACCTGTTTCTAATCCCTTTCTGCAGGCGTGAAACTGCTTGCACTATATGACTGTTATTGATTCAATTGCTATTTCCTGTGAGATGCAATTTGTTAAATTGCATCAGCCTACATTTTTTCAGACATATTAAGCAACTGACATAACTTATCCAAAAGTCGCCATGGTGCTCTTCCCAGTATTGACCCTATCAAACACTAGAGCATCAGCTTTAGCTTCACATCAGACACCTAGCATTCCAGAATTTTGGCCTGTGTGTTTTTGTCAATATTGGTCTTGCATGGGATGGAACTCCGTATTGAAAGCTTTTGTTAGCTACCGATTGTAGCATAAATTTGTTGAGCATCTTCAAGACAGATAGTCAATACCGTCCAATATTGTCAAAATGCAGTGCATGAAAATCCACATGCTTGTGATACTTTTCGCATACCTTTGTGTGTGCTCTGATGAATTCTTTTGATTTTTATACCTATTCAGGTGACGCTGGAAACCACATGCTTGTGATACTTTTCGCATCATGACATAATTGGAGCAGTGTACGTGGGCATGCGTGTGGGTGTGTCTGCGTTCACTCAACTTAGGATCTAAACATTGTCACTTTTTTGTTTGATTTTATAGGTGCGAGCCGTTTTCAACATACCCTCGGACATATGACCTCTTACATCTTGATGACCTTTTCACTGCCAAAAGTCACAGGTAAATACTTTAAATTTATATCCGTAGTAGCGATAATATCGAACGTTTCCAGCATTCAACATGTCAAAATCTACAGCTCTATTCGCCCCATAAACAAAATTTTAAAAAATAAAATCTACAGCTCTATTTTTATGTTCTCCAGAAATATGTATGCAATTTTGTAGCAATTGTTCCAGATGTGTTGACAGGCAACGCTAGTAATCCATCCATTACCTGCATATGGGGCATTAATCTGGATTTTATGTTGTTGGAAATGCTGTGGAGGTGTCTGTTTTTTTAGGTTAATTGTTTTCTTTCATCAAATCATTGCAAGCATTGAAATTAGAGCTGGCATATATATAAAATTTAGACAGAAGCATGTAAGACACTTTTGTAAACATCAAATTCTCCACTTTACATGGAAGGAACCCTGTTCTTTTTAAGAATTAAATCATCGATCCCAGTGCTTTCAGTAAAAAGCAACCAGAAGGTCATATATACTGTAACAAAGACACAACGAAGCATATCAAGGTTTCAGCGGCTAAAGATGTAGACTTTTGATACCCATTTTAACTGTCATGGCTGAAGTTTCTTGAGATGTCATGTGGTTTGTCGTCTATTTGATTTTAGTCCAAGTGTCTGTAGCTGAGTAAGTCGTGTTTGTAATTAAATTCACCATAAAGAAATGTCCTGCAATATGAAGTTTCCTCAATTTTAATTCAGTCGTCTCTGGATCTGATGGCAAATTGAATAAATCATACTTGTTAGCCAATGAAACTCATGTAGGACGGTACTCTGAGTGCATAGTATGGAGCAAGCTTTTTGTACCGGCTTCGGTGTAGAGATGAAAGAAGAAATAAATAAATAAATGATATCTGATACTATCTGTACATTTTTTGGTGTGCCAATACTCTGCCAACTATTTGGACTTTTTTAAATTTGAAATATGGCTCACCGACTAGAAAATAAATTATGGTATCTACATCATCGTTAGTAGTTCTTTGTCACGTACGTCGACCATCTCAGGTGTCCTTAGATGTAAGGAACATTCAGTCAACATTTCGCTAATTTTTTCCGGCCACTACTCTCCACTGGATCGTTGATCTTTGTTCGTGCTTCTCTCCTCTCTGCATGTAGATTTTAGGCCAGTCTTCACCTTTGCACTTTTATATCCCTCTGTTCATGCGAGATTGTAGATGCATGCTCAATGCTGGGCTCTGGCTACTCCTGGTCCTTCACCGACATATTAATCTTGTCTGGTATTGAATAGTTCCGAAACATTGGCAGGTTATAATCCTAAATGAGTCCTGAACTGCAAACAACTTCACTTGGGACTTTTCATTACTATGTTCACAGGCTACGCTTTGTTTCATATAATTGCATGTGATCTGAAAGTAACTTTCTTTATTTTCTCCTGCATGAATCATATGAATCTGATTTCTCAACCAATACTTTTTCGGGAACGTTGCAGGTTACTGAGACTGCTGATTTTCAGAAGGATCTAAATTTGGACAGCTTGGATAGAACGGAGCTTGTTATGGCTTTTGAAGAGGAGTTTTCCATTGAAATTCCTGATGACAAGGCCGATAAGCTTACTTGTTGTGCTGATGATGTGAAATACATAGTGTCCGAGGCTAAGCCTACCAACAAAGAAAACACCCGATGGCGGTTTTATTCCTTGTTTGTAATGGGAAGAGAACCTTGAACGCTTGTATCAATACGATGTTAGTCAAGTTAATTTGGTGATTTTTTCCCAGTGTTGGAGCAACTTGTCATCTTTACTGTTACGCTGCCAACTCGTGTGGCTATCCCAATTAGAATTGGGATTTTTATTTGAGAGAAGTCGCAATCCTGCAAGAAATTTGTTTGATTTTTTATTTTTAAAAAAAAAATTAAACATTAGCCCCGGTCAGTGGCTAATGCGTATTAGCCACGGAAAGTCCGTGGCTAATGCGTATAAATCAAAATTTCTCGAGTAATCTTGAATAGCGCTTCCAAAAGCGCTAAGGTAGTAAAGCGCTATCTTAGTAAACCACTTAGATAGCGTTTTTATAAGCGCTATTTTAGTAAACTACTACGATAGCGCTTATAAAAGCGCTATCCAAGCTACCATAGCGGTAGCTTGGATAGCGCTTAAAAGCGCTATCCAAGTGTTAAAAAAAAGCGCTATGCAAGCGTTTTTTTATAGTAGTGAATCCACCCCTGCTACTTTAAGAAATTGATTGGCTTCTACATCCTCAAGGTATAATCTGGGCTCATTTGATTTATTCTTAATTAATTGTGTGGAACTAATCTTGTAGTTTTTGTGAGAATTATTGAGTTGATTTCGTGCAATCAGAGAAGAAAACTTAATGGAAAATGTTGAATGATTCTTGCCGGATTTTGAGAGTGAGGCAGGGAAAATAAATCACTTCTTTGATCTTTGTGAAATTTTATCTTGTGAGTGGGATTCAATTAGAGTATGCTAAAGTTGTATTATTTAGGTTGTTGCAGCAGTCATGTGGGAAAGAAGCTTCTGCCCGTGAGTGGATTCAATTAGAAATAAATCACTTCAATGCTTTTTAAGTTTGTTCTTGTTGGTACTTTGATTTTGTTCTAGTTAATAACTAAACCAATGCATTTAAAATTTCTAAATCTTCTTGGTGTAGGACAAATGTTTCATTTGGGTTGTTGCAGTTGGTATTTTTATTGCATCCACTGTCGAGAGTTAATGAAGGTGATGATTTAGTCGTATCTTTTTCAATGAGCCGTTTCAAAGAGAATCATCGCCTGATGGATGTGCAATTCACATACAAGTTGCAGCAGTCATCTGGGAAGAGGCTTCTGCCCGTGACTTTCAAGTATTATATTGAATGATCTGACCCTCGACAAAGCAGTATAAGATGTATGTTGCATCTTCTTGGAGTCCTACACCATTTCGAGTCCATGACCTTGCTATAAATATTTTCTATTTTCATCTGATGGAAATGTTGGCAGTCGATGTTGCTTTTATGCATGTAAAACTAATTTGTTTTATACTTTCTTCTGATGTTTTTTATATGCCCTCGAATTAACTTGTTCTGATGTTTTCTTGGGTAAAATTTTTAGCTGAACATGGGTGCAAATTTAACCTGATCAAGAGTCCAAATTTCGTACAGCTCCATGAAGCACTTGTAATCTGCATTATCAATTCTTGCTAAATAGTGAACCAATAAATTAAGAGCGCAACCATTTGGTTGCAGCTTCTCTGAAGATGTCTCATCTTACATTATTTCATCTTGCCGGATGGCACACACTATCTTTAATCAAAGAAAATGACATATGGGATGAGCAATATACCTTACATGTGCCTTATTACTATATGTATGCATCTTGTGTGATTGAGCAAATAGATGTAATCCAATGGTATGAATAGGAATATGAATATTCAAGTTGTGGTGGTATCTACTGTTGGAATTAAAGAACTTCATCTGTTGGAATTTTAAATGACAATATAGCGTAGAATACTAGTGTAGAATGGTGGATTAACATACATTCTACTAAAGATATCAATTTGTTTAAGATATTGGAACTATGCACTGATCTATTTGAGCATGCTTGACTAGAAATGATGAAATCTTATTTTTTCTTAAAGAGAGGCAAAATGTCCCCTTATTATTTTGGAGCCAACATTGAATATTTGAACACACGTATGATTCCCCTTCAGGATCCTCTTATTGCAATACCATTATCAATGCAAATGATTTATTATGTTGTAGCATCCTCCATTCCTAATAAAGGTTTTTCTACATTAATGGTTAAAAAGATATTGTATCGTCGCTTTATAATTGCTTCATCTTTTGTTTATATAGCTTTTCATTTTGCACAACTGACATGGGATTTATATGTGAAGTAGCTCCATGTGGAATGCAAATAGTTAGGTGTTGTGCATTGTTAGTCAGGATTTCGCTTCTTTAATGTTCAACTCACATGCTTATCATGTGTATGTGTATGTGTATGTGATTGATTATTTTATCTTGGTATGTCCATGCTGCAAAGGGCAATACATTTGATTGATTGTTTTGAAAGCTGCGGCCACAAGCTGACTATTGTAATGTTGTATTCCTTGTTGACAGCACCAGTATCATTATCGGCATTGTCGTGTGGTTATTTTTGAATTTTTGCCTTTGTTGAATAAGCATCATGCGCCTGCTTTAAAGTTCGGTAATGTATTACTTGAATGACTATATAATGACTATATCCTGAACCTAGACTGACGGATTTTTGTTGTATGTCTCTCTTTCATTAACTATTAAACTAAGGAGTATAATTGTCAACAACTTGGAAGTTTTACTTGAAAAGTGCGAGCAGATTGGGGATCCAAAAAGCTACGACAGTGCTGATGTTGCTTCGCAGAACCGAACTACTCCACCTGCAGCTTTAGCCGGAGTGATCAACATGCTGTGACTTCTGGAAATTCTCAACCGTGTGACGGTTCACATTCTAATGGTCTTGTCGCTGCAAAAACATGATGAGTGTAATTTCTGTAAATCCCAAACATGAGCTAGTCCCTAGTTATAAATTGTATGGTGGTGCTATGCTTGGGAGGAATATGGAAGGAAATTCTGATTCATATATATAAATGGTGGTATTCAGAACTAAATGTTCTCACTAATACAGATGTGAGAGGATTTTTTTTTGTATTCAGACATGTTTTTTGTGGTCCTTTTTTTTGTACCTTGGATTTTTTATAATGTTATATCTAATGTGAATTTTGAGGTTTGGTTGTTATTTGTTATTTGTTAAATTTTTTACAATATGCAATGGCAATTACCTGAAACCAAAAAATTATATGAGCTTTGGAATGGCAATTATGCGGTGAATATATGCAATGGATTAGCATGTTACACCTACACCATCCATGTATGAAATATAATTTCCAAATTCCCCTAGAAAGGTTTGAGCAACTGACATTCACATTCAAATTCAGACCTGCTCATGTGACATGCATAGTCTTCCAGGCTACAGGTTGTTTTCATCATGACATTCACATTCAAAAAAAAATTTCCTGAACATTGCACATTGCTTACGAAAAACTGCATAAACGTTTCCATGAACTGAAAAAAATTCTCCATTTTCATTCATAAATGTAGCATACATGTCACAAATATTGCAAAATGTTTCCATGAACGAAATTCCATGGTTCCATGTTTACATGTAGACACTGCATAGAAGACATGGCATTCACATACACATTATCATTTCAAAAAATACACAGTAGCATGCTCACAAAAAATACACAGTATGTATCAGTTCATGCTAGTTGAGGCAGCTAGCTTCCAGGGTTTCAGCTTCAAAGTATCACTTTCATCTTACAGGCCATTGCCCAAGGAGTCATCAGCAATTCCTTCTATTTCAGCAATCTCCTCGACAGCTTCCAAGGCCAAGAACTTTCGCTTATAGCTGTTGACTTGATCGCGAAAATGCACCTGGCTGATGTTCGGTCCGGGGCTGGACTGACCTAAGATTCAAGCACAAATTTTGATGCATGAATCCATTAATATTAAATATTGTCCCGGAGTTGGCAAATAATCATGAGGTTGAAATAACACAAATCCACCCAATACCATCTTCTCAGAACTACCCGTTTGAGTCAGACAACCTGAAAATTATGCACCAGGCTTTGCTCAGTGACAAATCAAAATTATGAATCAGACAACCTGAATAATAATTAGAAAGAAGCAACATAGAGACTAGAATATATGCAGACAATACATCGAGCCAAAAGAATCCTACATTTATACGATGAAGTCATCATACATAAAAGCAAAATTGGTTGCATAGCGAATCTGTAATATAAAGGGTTTTCAAAGCATCTGTTATTAATGGTTTACAAAGATGTTGGACACATGAAATGGAAATGAAATAGAAGAGTATTAGCCCTTCAAGAACTGTTCTCTCTCCTTAAGTCGTACATAAGCATTGATGGTTGGGGAGGCAATCTAATGAAACATGAAGGAAGCAATCATGTATGAGAGAACAACCAAATGTAATGTGTTCAGCAACAAAGATGCATGTCAAAAACAAAATTGCAAACTCTACAACTAATACATTGTTAAAATAACCAAGCTGGTAGAACAATCTTCAGCTCAATATAGAACCATATGACCAGGAACTTTTCATGAAATGAAAAGATATAGAGGTGTAATTCATATAAAATTATGTCAAATCTGATACTGCAATCAAGTATAACACTTTGTTTCGGCAAAAGAGCAGCATGAAATAAAGGAGTAGCATGAAAACAAATAGCACCATTGTTTTTAGATCGTTATCGGAGACAAAGAGAAACATGAAAACAATTTCGGGCAAAATTGAACAAGACTTCATTTCGGCACAAACAACTAAATTGCAACATGGATACAAGACGGACAAGAAAATTATATGCCATCAACGGAATTAATACAAATTCTCCTTTGGAAAAACATATATGAGTACTAAATAAAGGAGAAGTCTTGGCAAAATAAACCACAAAAGGAAATCCTATGCTTAAAAGAACGCATGACAAGACAAAGTACAAGAACATAATAAACAACAGAGGCGGCCATCAAAAAGGCAAAGAAATGAATCTGATCCAAAATATCCAGTGAGATTCACTAAAGAAGATAACCTCGAAAGCATAACCTCCAATAGAAAACCATACTCTTTTTGCTACCATACATGATGATCTTTCTCCGAAAATCTCTCTCCCTCCCTCTCTCTCGCAATGTTTATTTCATGAACGATGCCTTCACAAACTAATCGTACGCACAATTATAGTTTGCTTTTAGATGAATCTACTCATATAATCACTAGATCTATAATTAGCACAGAAAAATACATATGCAGGAAGAATCCAGTTATGGACAATAATGTTTCAGCCAAATATTGATAACCAAACAATATTTAAAATAGGTGCTTGAAGTATTTTATTATTCCATGAAATTAACTTGAACAGAGAAATATGTTTGTGAATAGTGAAGCAAGCAATGCTAGTGATTACCATCTAATAACGAACTCAAAGCAACTGTTAGAGGCATCTTAACAGCACTTTTCCCAATCACCAGCTCATCAGCGAGCAGAATCATTTGAAGAAATGAAATGAAACAACTCGAGCTAGCAAGTGCCAGCTTAAACATCGCACTCAAGTTAGCAACATTTAGTGAAACTCAGAATTAAAACAGTAACTTGTTAAACTTCTAATATCCATATAACTAGCTGAGCTATTAAACAAACGCATACAAAGAAAAAAGAAAAGGCACATACATGCATTAAAACCATTATCTGGTTAAACAATGCCAAATATTGATGTAGCATTCTTGATTAACATAAACCTAGATGACAGTCAGCAAAAAGAGTGTTTTCTTTAAAAGATGTAGCAAAGAAGTAAACAAACAAATATTTACATACTTCTGCTTGCCCACAACTTCTACATTTTATTTAAAAGCTAGTTGCTAGATAACAGTATGAAAATTATGGGAGTTTTCACAGCAATAGAAATTAGCATACAATGCAAATAAAGGCAAAGAAATGAATCTGATTCAAAAGAAATGAAACTGTTTATTGTTGGTGCGAAAACCAGAAGTTCATATTAGAATTTTTCCAGTCATGGAGCAAGTAAAAGCAGAAAAAATTAATAGTCCTAGTTAAAGAAAGATCTCACCAACTTCTGTGGAGCAAGTAAAAGCAATAAAATTAGATCGATGCAGGGTGATGCAAGCAATAAAGAGAAGAGAAATAGGAATAAAGAGTGATGCAAGCAACAAAATAGATCAATAGCACAAAAGTAATTCTGCAAATTAATGCTTTGTATTAGGCAGAAATAATTCCGATCAATTGCACAAAAAGTAATTCACAAAATTAACTCAATTATTATCACCTATCAGGCAGGCCATTCTGATCTTTGCTTTCACGAAATCAACTCAATAATTCTCACAAAATGAATTACAAGACTAACTCCACACAATTAATTAATAATAAATCAAATGAGCCCAGATTATACCTTAAGGATGTAGAAGCCAATCAATTTCTTGAAGTAGCGGGGGTGGATTGATCTAATTGAGCTAGGGTTTTTGTGGTCGGTTGTGAGAGAGTTCGCAAAGAAGGATCGAGGGGTTGTGGAATTCGTTTGGGTCTTCGAACAAGAGAGATAGTGAGTTCGCAAAGAGAGATCGCGAAGACAAATCACGAAGACAGATCGCGAGAGGGAGATGGTTTTTTTGGGGGGGTTTCGGCAGAGAGTGAGAACGTGAGAGATGGGGACGCAGAGATCGCGAGAGGGAGAGGTTTTTTGGGGGTTCTTCGGTAGAGAGAGAGAGAGAACGCCGATCGCGAGAGGGAGAGGGTTTTTGTGGGGGGTTCTTCGGCGGAGAGAGAATGACGAGAGATGCAGAGAGAGAGAGAGAGAACGTGTGTCTGTGACTTTGGGGAGCACGTGATCGCCACGTGCAGGCAGGGGCGTGATCTGAGCCAGCGAATCTCCACAGCCCAAAACGAACGGACCAGATCTCTCTTCCCACTTTAAGCCCTCTTCTCACCTTCTCACCATAGCATCACTATATATATATATATATACATACAGATCTCTCTTCTTACTTTAAGTTCTCTCTTCTCACCTTCTCACCATAACATCACTTTATATATAGGAGGGATCAAATAACCCCCAAAAATAACCCCGAGCAAAAAGTCTATGCCCCCTATTTTTTCGAAAGATCCGAACCGTTCATCTTGATCTCCACCCTCTAAAATCCCGACCCACCAATTTTCAGCCCGATCCCATGTGTTTTGCCCGTTCATCCATCCGACTCAAATTTAGCAGTTTCGCACGAACAGAACTTTTGCAATGGGTTGATGAACAGGCAAAACACATGAATACACACACATGAGAATAATGGGTATCTGATGAGGTCCGGGTCTACACCAGGAGGATGCGGCGTGCGGCACGAGTCGTGGGCCAAGTCACAGGCTTGGACCCTACTTGACCCGATGGGTGACTTATCTCTTTAAGCTTATTTCTTTAGTTGTGTGTTTAGTAATTAGAGGGGGCTTATTAGTCTTTCATTATCTTTTGTGTTAGGATTGGGGTTTAAAGCCTACAGACCGGCCCTAGTTTGGTTTATCGAAGATCGATCTTTTGCTAAGAAATATTGTTAGGGTTCGTGTGTGATTAAACTTGTTCCATTAACACAAGTTAGGGAGAGATCCACTCCAGAAAAGGATCGATCTATCTTTTTATTTCAGAAATCTACGAAAAATTCCACTTTTATATTTCTTTTCATCTCTTAAATCTGAATTTGTTGTCTTTTGGAGCAAATCACATTATTTTGGTATCAGAGCGTTCAATTTCATGACCAACACATGAGCGGTTGCAACAAAAACTCTGTAGGAGCGACTCGATGCAGAGATCTCGGGGTTGAGGAAAGAGATGACCGATTTGAAGGACGAGTTGAAGGCAGTCTGAACACGTCCTTGGAGTCGAGCATGAAGAGGATCTCAGAGCAAAACTCGCGGGAGATGAAAGACGGGTTTGCCGAGGCGGCGAAAATGTTTCAGCAGCAGTTTTTTCAGCGAGATCCGGATTCAAAAACATCTGGATCGTCACATCTAATCTCTCAGACGACACCGAGTAACGGCGATGGCGGGCGAAACCCTCTAGGAATTGCGGAAGGGTTTCCCCCTTGGGGAGGCGGCGCCAATGGCAGCGCAGGCGGGCGGCCCCATCAGGGGGCCGCAGGAGGGCTGCCGCCCCCGACAGGGGGCGTCGAGGGCAGGCGGCCCCACCTGGGGGCCGCCAGAGGGGATCCGCCCCCAGCGGGGGGCGGCGAAGGCAAGCGGCCCCTCCAGGGAGCGCCGGGACAGATCCGCCACCCCCAGGGGGCGGCGGAGGGTGGCGACCTCTGCAGAGGGGCGTGGGGTAGTTTCCGCCCCTGGCAGGGGGAGACGAAGGTTGGCGGGCCCACCAGGGGCCCGCAGGAGGAGAACCGCCCCCGTTGGGGGGCGGCGAGGGCTGGCGGACCCACCTGGGGCCCGCGGGAGGAGGCCCGCCCCCTGTGGGGGGGCGAGGGCTGGCGGGCCACCTGGGGCCCGCGGGAGGAGGCCCGCCCCCTGTGGGGGGCGACGAGGAAAGGCGGCCCCATCAGGGGGCGCGGGAGGTTTTCCACCCACGTGGGGGTGGCGTCAAAGGCTGGCGGCCTTACTGAGGACCCACGGGAGGAGATCCGTCTCTTTTGGGGGTGACAAAGGAGAGTGGTTGCAAAGGGAACCCTGGCGGGAGCATGTTGACGAGTGGGATGATGTAGGAGATCTTGCCAACGAGGGGGCTCAGGGAGGTGATCGATGATTCAGAAGACAACGTCCTGAGGCACATTGGAGGGTCGAGGAGCCTCCTTATCAGAGACGCCAGGCATTGAACAGGGAGGGGCCACCACGAAATGACGTCAACCCAGAGAATAAGATGAGGAAGTTGAAGGCGCCCCTCTTTGACGGGAAGAATCCTGATGGGTGGTTGTATCTGATTGAGAGATACTTTGACGTCACAGGCTTCACCGAGGTAGAGAGACTGAGGACAGTAGCACTGAGCTTCGAAGGCGAAGCACTATCTTGGTACAGGTGGACCCAGAAGCAGAGGCATATACGGACTTGGAGGCAGTTAACTGAGTGAGAGGCCTATTCTAGCAGCTATATACCTTGAGGCAAGACGGATCGGTGCAGAAATATATAAAGAAGTTTGAGAGACTCTCGAGCCGAGTGAAAGGTGTATCTGACGAATCAATGGAGGAAAATTTCTTAAAGGGTCTGAAGCCCCTGATTAAGGCTGAGCTGAGAGTTCAGGACCCTCGGGGGTTAATTGCCATGATGCGAGTGTCGAGGAGAGTGGACAGGTTGGCCGAAGAGAGGAAATATATAGGGGCTGGGGGCGGATCGACATACCGCAGTCCAGCACCTAATGAGGCACCCAAGACCACTATGGGGGCACCAGCGACGGCAAGGGGGATGCTACGGAGAAACGGCCGGGAGGACAGACTCGCCGCATGATAGAGGCAGAGATGAGGAAGTGAATGGCAAAGGGTCTTTGCTTCAAGTGTGACGAGAGGTTCACACCAGGGCACCGTTGCGCAGGGAGGGCCATGCAGCTGGAGGTTGCAACAGAGGAGGATGTTGTGGTAGAGCTTGACGGAGGTGGGGGACGAGGCAGAGCCACGCCCACACTTAGATTAGAGAAGTTTGACACAATTATCAGACTGCAACCTTGAGAACAATGTTTGTTTTTTGGGGGAGTAATGATGAAGTCCGGGTCTACACCAGGAGGTGGTGGCACGCAGCACGAGTCGTGGGCCAAGTCGCGGGCTCAGACCCTACTTGACCCGATGGATGACTTATCTCTTTAGACTTATTTTTTTAGTTGTGTTTAGTAATTAGAGTGGGCTTATTAGTCTTTCATTATCTTTTGTGTTAGGATGGGGGTTTAAAGCCTACGAGCCGGCCCTAGTTTGATTTATCGAAGATCAATCTTTTGCTAAGAAATATTATTAGGGTTCGTAAGGGATTAAACTTGTTCTATTAACACAAGTTAGGGAGAGATCCACTCCAGAAAAGGATCGATCTATCTTTTTATCCAAAAAATCTGCTAAAATTCCACTTTTATATTTCTTTTCTTCTCTTAAATCTGAATTTGTCGTCTTTTGGAGTAAATCGTATCAGTATCATGACATGAAAATAAGACTCGTATACAATGTGAGAAGTCCGCGCTTCACTATTTTTTGAAGAATTGGCTCTATTAATTTTGATGTTCATATTCTAAAACATCAGTACATCAAATATAAGGTGAACCCAAAGCTTTTTGATGGTTGATATAAGGGTGACATGTTCTACTGTTAAAACCCCAATAGAATTTTCAACGAAGAGATCAACCAGCGAAAAGCTTTAGTTTCACACAATCTTTGATCCTTTAAAATAGCAAAATGTGAACTTCTTGAGATCGTATATGAAGCTTGGGATCATGTCATATGATACCCATTATTCTATATATATACATGACAATGTATATATGTTGTTAGTGCGGGAAATTTTCCCGTGCGCTGACCCACAAATACACTATATTTTTATTTTTTCAAACTTTTTAGATTTCTTTGACGCGTCATAAATGATCATAATATTAAAAATCAAGCAAGTCCAATAATATTTGACTCTCGATTTGATTATTGCAAATTCAACGGTTTTCAGAACAATAGAACGTTTTATAACAAATGAATCTAGGGTCAAATTTTCTTAGGGTTAACCCATATTTGAGGTTTTGGGATTTTAAAATTTGTACATCCTAAAAAATTCACAACAATCATTGGAAAATGATTTTTTATATTGTCAAAGCAAAACAACACATATCTAGATTATTCATGTGTGTGTGTGTGTGAAAAATGGACATCTGCTATTCAAGAAGAAAATTTCCTCTCCTGCTAGTGTCAAAATCACACCCCCTATTTTTTTCCTTCGATCCAATCCGCTCATTTCAAAATCCCAAACTATTTCAAAATCCCAAACTATCAATTTTTAATGTGAATTCAAATGGTTTTGCTTATTCATCTACTAGTCATAAATATAACATTTTTTACAGAACTTTTTGCAACGGGTAGATGAATGCGTAAAACTACTTGGATTTAATTGAAAATTGCTGGTTTGGGATGGGATTTTAGAACATGAATATCAAAATGAGATCGTCGAAAATTATATGAGAGGGTTGCGTGAGCTAGCCAAGGAAGGAGGAAATTCCTTGGCTACCTCCTTGGCTAGCTGACCTCAATATTGACATATATATATAATGATTTGCATCAAATATACAAATTTGCATTTACTGTTCTGTACCCTATGAATTTAGAATTAAGACTGAATTTTAAGTCTTACTAAAAATTTAGTGACATTTTCTAATTTTAGAACTGCGTGTTAGTGCGCGGGTAGTATACTAGTTTTTAATTGCATGTAGATGGGTAACATATTTATAAAGGTGATATGCTTTCTACAGAAGAGAGAAATAAAAAACGAAAACGAAAAAAAGATATGAGCATTAGACTCTTTACCACTAATTATTGTACATCACATGCAGAATACAAGGGAAAATGCATAAAAAGGGGAGAGACCACAACCTTCGAGCTCTCATTGACCTTCTTTGAAGCTATGAACGTGATAATTACTGAAAATGGAAGATGAGCAAAGTTCATAACTCAAATGACATATTAGCTAAAAGACTCTCCGGATTGAACACGCTGCAGCACAAAGAACTGAAATTTGACAGAAAGTAGTGAGTCTTCCTTTCAATCCATTTAAACAAAAACATTATGGTACATGAAGGAAATAACTGATTCAATCTGCAGATGGCATACAAAATTCTAGATAACTCACCCTGTCCTCCCCACAATTGGTTCAAAACAGCAGCAACATAGTTGGAAACCAATTTTAAATTCCAAGCAGTCCTGAAACTGATGTCATTAAGATCATATGTTTTATGATACAATTTCAAAGAAAGAGTATAATACAGTGTTAAAAATTAGTCAGCAGACAACTGTACTGGATATTCATATTGGATGGTCAGCAGAGAACTTTATTGGATAATCATATTGAATTCTTAGGCCTAAATAAAAATAACTGTATAAGCATTCAAAGAGACATACAGCAAAAGTCATCCATTGTTTAGAAGTTTAAACTATAGCAATTTTCCTCACGATATAGATGCCTTCACAAATATCTGTTTTGAGATTGCATCTTCTAAAATGTAAGGACATAAGTCACATAACAAATAGTCAAGACTCAAACATCTGCAGATATTAGGACTAAACTAAGGAGACTCGGAGAGTGTGAACCTGACAACACAATAAGTAAATGTCCCCCTGTGCAACCGGGAAATGAGTGTTACCAAGATCCAAGTCACTCAATTTTGGCAAAATGTTGCTAAGCTGGACACTTGAACACCCGTGTCCCACAACTTGAACACATCTCATATAAATGTAAGAAGGAAAATAAGTATCACTGTAAAAGGAGGGAAACGAATTGAAGAATATTTGAAAAGAATCCATAAGAAAAATAAGCAATGAATAGAAACAAAATAAAAGATTAATGGTCCGAATGTTTCTTTTATTCCAGCATTCCCTCAAATCCATGACATGCTCTTTTTCTGTGATTTGGAGACATGGGTGTCACACTTCGACACAGACACGAGGTGTTGGACACAACAATCATTTAAACTCTAGACACGAGGACACGGCTATAAACGTATACTTATTCTACATATATGCATATCTGACATTCTTTCTATTGAGTCCATGAAGCCGATCCCGATGAAGGCTATGATGATGATGATGATGATATATGCATATCTCACTCAAATAAATATCTATTGGGTCTATATTAATATAAAAAAGAACTAAATTTTAGTAGAATGATCAATAAAACAATAACTTTTGTCAAGAAAAGTCATGACATACTTCATATGGTACATATTCTTAAGGAGAATAACATGTACAAATTTGTAAAATGTCGGACACGGATGAACATGTGTGTCATGTCTTGATGTGTCAGACTAATTTTTGCTTGGGAGAAGTGTCCAACATATCATAGCTCTTTCCTTAACTATGTCAATGTCATGGTATAAAAAAATTAAAGAGAGCCTATTGCTTATCTAAATCTGGGATATAATATATAATTATAGTATATTCCAGTTGTGTCCCAGTGTCCTATCATTAAAGATCTTCTATGTTGGGACCCTTGACACCAAGGTTTTAAATATCGGATATTGGGAACATATCGGATGGCTAATTTTCTGATGCGATCCGGGTCTACACGAGGCGGAGCGGCGCACACCCACGGGGGTGACTTATCCTTTTACTCATTGGCGAGTTGTGTGTTTAGCAATTTTATCCTTTTGCTCATTAGTCGAGTTGTGTGTTTAGCCATTAGAGGGCTTATTAGTCTTTTACTTATTTTCATATTTAGGAGGGGTTAAAAGCCTACAAGCCGGCCCTAGTTTATTTTATCGAAGAACGATCATTTGAGAGTAGTTGCTTGTTAGGGATTTGGGGGATTAGGCTTGATCCATCAATTCAAGCTAGGGAGAGATCCACTCCAGAAGGGATCGCCTATCTTAATATCAATTTCCATTGTCCAAATCAAATTTCTTTCCTTTCTTTCCACTAAAAATCTGAACTTTTGCTACGATTAACCCTAATCGTATCATTTTCATATCAGAAATCGGATATCGGGATGTATCGGGGAGACATGTCAATATCGGGTTGCTCAAATTGAAAATTATAAATATAAAAAACTTAATAACTAAATAGTAGCTATAACATATTTATATGTCCATATTTAATTATATGATGAAAATATTATCAATATAATCACATAACGTTATAATGACACATTAAAAATTAATCATTAACATATCACGTAAAGCAATAAAATTAAAAATATAATATGACTTTAAAAGCAAGAGTGACCTACCTCATATTTGCATCTAATTAATTAATCTTTTTACTTGCATGCTATTGGACGAATAAAAACACTTTTGTTTTCTATGCAAAACCACATGGAAGATAAAAACATGTCAATATAAAATAAGAAAATACAAACATTAACATTAGATGAGCTTTAATTAAATATTCTTTAAAGCTACTACATTAATATAATTGAACATTCTTATAAATTAAATATTCTTTCAAATTGTAATAATATGTCAGTATTGTATCGATTACATTATTAGAACAATTATAAGTTTGTAACAATAAAATTACAACTTGATTCAAAACATACACATTGACCGATATCGACCAAATTTATCGGTCGATACATCCGATATAGGGTCAGTTTTTAAAACCCGATAAATTAAGGTATATCGTATCGTTTGGGACATGATACCAATATATCGGCTGATATAATGGTCGTATCGGCCGACATTTAAATCAGTGCTTGACACCCATGTCCCATGTCCGAGTAACACCGCAAAAAATTAGTTTATCACTTTGATCAAGTAGCTCTACTGCTAATTTGGCGCCAAAATCAAATAGCATTTCTGAAGCCTAGCCCCAATATTTATTCATGAATTTTTAAAGTAGATTTTCAAAATACTAAAATAGTTCATACATGTTGCCTAGTTTGGGGAGATTAATCCAGCTGAATCCTTTCCAAAAAAGCTTCACCACAAATGCTAAGTTAAAATACGTTAACAATTCATGGTAACCATAAAGAAGTAATTCGAAGCACGCTCATTTGAAACCAAAAGGAAAGATAGAAGGGTGTGTTGGTTGTAATTTTGCAGGAAAATGCATCAATTTTAGGGCATTCGTACCTCAGGATTGGAGGGGGAAAAAGTTAGACCAAAAGTAAACAACACGGAATTAACATGCAAAGACTGATACAAAACATTTCTACAAAGAACACTCTAGCAATATATAGCATTCTATGATTAGAACACATGTCATGACACTCTCCTAAAGACTAGTAGCAAAGATACCTTGCTTTTAGAGCCAGTTCGTTTAAGGTGAATCAGGTGGTGGTGATAGATTGTGAAAATAAACTTAGTGAGTCTGGTAACAGTAGAGAATACTTCAATTTTCTGTGTGTCGTGGAAATTAAAAGCATAGCCTGCTGAAACTTACCACCACATAAGACGCTACCACCTTTCTGATTCAAGCAATAGAGTATGAAAATATATTTCCTACATAATAAGAGTATAACAGTGGTTAAGGTAATTGTTACATGTAAAGTGTACAAAGATTTTATATATGGAAAATATAAAAAAAACCAAAGCTAGACCAAACGGTGGGAAAACAATGGCTCATGCTTCAGTAATTTACCTTGTCCAAGTATCAGAATTCCATTTCCAGAAAGAGGAACAATGTCCTGAACCTTCTCGCTTGTAAAGATTACTTGAATAGCTAGGTGAAGAATGAAATGGAAGGATCAGTTTTGCACAAATCAACACGCTAAGATATTATAATCAGTCCCATAATTTATTTAGCAGGGATGAATCAATGAACACGAGCAGAAAAGCAGTAATTTCAAAAATGCATAATTGTTGGCAGAACATCCCCATGGGCTAATTTCCTAAATCAGGTATGGTTACTATTGTCTTCGTTTAAATGTTTCCCATCAGAACAGGTTCGCTATGGATCAGAAAGCCCCTCAGAAAGACCGATAAGATCTTCTGAACAGATATCGACCTGACTAAACCTCTGAGTTTCCGGCAAGTTCATGTCAAAGAAATTATGAAACTAGACGGGCTTACCATCCTGAAAGGCCACTTAGTTTCCAATAACCTACTTTGCTATGCACTTTAAACTCATGCAATCGGATATGGTAATTATAACAGCAGAAATATCAAGATACATGCAAACATTGCGACATATGACCACCAATAAATGAATAGTATGAAAGCAACTGATTCGTCAGATATTCATACTTTTGTACATCTATGGTGATACTGATTTAGAATGTTCAAATGTGATGATGATAAGGTTTCTGCAAAGACCTGAGATCTGCATATCATTTTCCTTTTTTCCTTTTTTCTCAGTCTCCCTGACAAGGATGCTCCATGTCAGCCATTGACACGACATGCACTGTATGAGCTCCATCTGATAACCATAAAACCTGCATTTCTATGAAACAATAGACATACGCATTCCAAATGAAGCTAGCAGCACAAACCAACATGCTTTATGAACGGGAAACTTTAAACATACTTGCAGACGTGTCAGGCAGAACTGCCAAAAGTTGCACTTTCATGGTAGCATCCAAACGGTCTACTCCACCAGATGTGGGTGTTATGGAAGGACGAGGTGTGGTTTCTGATGACAACACAGTATTTCGCAATGTCAACAGGTAAAGATCTCCAACTGAGTCCAAGATTAGAAACTTTCTTCTGGGACAAAACATGGACATCAACTGCTTTTAATGATGCATGAACTCCTATAACAACTTTAGAATCTTGGACCACATCACATGTAGTCATCATAAAAAATGAGCATACATCACCTGAATCCTGCCTTAACTTTAGAGTTTTGAGCTTACCTGTAAGTAAATAATTAGGTAGATACTAAAAAACAATAGCATGCATCATCAAAAGCACTTTTAAAAAGCCTAATAATGAAAGATGGCAATAACAACTTATTCAGGAAAGTCATCTTCTAGGAGGAAACCGAATCCAATATCACACAGAAAAACCAAATCCTCTCTACAGATTTGAATAGTGAAGCGAAAAGACCACATCTGTAACCCATTTTGCCAATATTGTAACAAGCATGAATACTATACAGAGAAAAGGAAATTAAAACATTGTTCCATCTGTTAATTGTATCCTGATGTGATTCGCTAGAGGAATAAGGATAAAATTAAGGGTTTTGTAGAAGATTTGGGAAAAGGTGAGATTTTTATTGGATTTTTAATAAAGGTAGCAAGATAGGTGGCCTCGATTCGAGAGGAGACCGCTCTCCTAGCTTTAGATTCGAGAGCAAAGACTAACTCTCCAAGATCTAGTGTTCTACACACTCCTAGAGAATTTCGTTCACAAAATTCAACATATAACCTCTAACCCTAGCCCTCACATACTAAAAAATTGTTTGTCCAGAAATTATAGAAATTACAAAAATGTCCGTGAAGGCCAAAATTATGAAAACACCCCTAGTTTAGCCCCTTGCTTTGCCGCACAGCTATCAAGCCTCATTCGCTTCATTTGGTATGTCACGATCGCATCATTACTCCTCTCCAAAAGAAATATGAAAACTGCTCTTGTATTACTCCAAAGGCTCCCAAGTTGCATCATAATCAGGGAGTCCCTTCCAGTCCCTTCCAGTCGATCAATACCTCTCTAGCCCTATGCATTCCCTCGACGGGCCCTTTTACCTTCAATGGCTCCAGGATCACCTCCATTTTCTCAATTAAAGCAGGCGGTGGTATAGATGAAGGTGTGATCACTAATGGCTTAACACAACTGTGATACATGAAAAACTGGGTGTATGGTGGATAGTAGTGGTAGCTTCAACCTGTAAGCAACCTCTCCAATCTTGGCCTCTACCTCATATGGCCCAAAGTAGCAGACTGTGAGCTTCTCATTATGCATGTGAGCCAAGGATCTCTCACTGTATAGACTCAGCTTCAAGTAGCAAACCATGTCTCCCACTGCAAAATGGACTTCCCTTCTATGTCCATCCGTTTTCTTCTTCATTATCTGTTACACTCTAGCCAAATACCTTTTTAACTCCTCAAGGACTTTGTTCATCTCCTCTAAGTACTACTCGACTTGAGACATCAGTGTCGAGCTATGGCCATAGTGTATAAGATGTGGATGATCATAGCCATACAAAATCTGGAAGGGTGTGGTTTGTGCAGATATATGATAGGACGTGTTGTACCAATATTCCACCCACGCCAACCACCTCACTCACTGCTTGGGCACCTCCGACATGAAACAGTGAAGATATGTCTCGATGCTCATGTTGACGACCTCTGTATAGTCGTAAGTCTGTGGATAGTAGGTTGTACTCCTCTTAAAGACAATCACATACATCTTGAAAAACTCTCTCTAGAAGTGACTCAAAAACACTTGATCCCTGTCAGAAACAATAGAATCTGAAAAGCCATGCAATTGTAATCTCTTTCATGAAAGCCGTCGTTATTGTCACCGCAGTATAGAGGTGTCGAAGAGTCACAAAATGAGCATACTTGCTGAGGAAATGAACCACAAGTATAACTGAAAACCCCTCTGGTCTCGACAGCACTTCGATGAAGTCCATAGTAATCTCCTCCCAGACCCCAAACCATGTAAGACAAAGATAAATGGATAGTAGCTGTATTAATCCCGTCGCAGCCATCGCCAAGTATTTGTGATACCGGTAAACATCAGAATTAGCCATCATCTGGACTACATCTCGTTTCATCACTGTCCAATACAGCTATATGTCATCGGCAATAAGTATGATGCGTCCCAAAATGTCCTCCACTAGCACTGATGTGTAACTCTTGAAAGATAGACTGAATATGAGTAGAAGTCCTAGGCAATACCAGCTGACCCTGATTCAACAACCTCTGGCCCCCTAAAGAATAGCCAGGGCACTCCATCGATCCATATAGCAAAGCGGCCCGTATCTTCATTAACCCCTCATCCGCCTCAATCTCGTGCAATAAAGGCTCCAAGTCAAGCATAACTGGCACAGATAAAGCCACCAATTGTGCATCCTTACATCGAGACGACAGAGCGTCTGCCACCTTGTTCTCCAGACCCGGCATGTACTGGAAGTTGAAATCATACCCCATGAGTTTGGACAACCACCTCTGATACTCTTCTGTCACCATGCACTGCTCCAACAAATATTTTAGGCTCCGCTGATCTGTGAGCACAATACACATCCTGCCAAGCAAGTGGGTCGTCACTTCTGTACTACTAACACAATGGCCATCAGCCTATACTTATACACAGATTTGAGACATGCATGTGCCGTCAAAACCTGGCTAAAGTTAGCCTCTGGCCTCTGGTCTTACATCAACACATCACCAACCCCATAACCAGAAGCATCCGTCTCCACCACAGACAGTCTGCTAAAATTCGAAAGAGAGCGAACACTTGCACACTAGACATGACCCGTTGCAGGGCCTCAAAAGCTCGGGTCATCTCCTCTCCCACTGAAAACTATCCTTCATGAGCTGCTCTGTAAGTGGCTAGGCGATGGTGCTGGTGCTATATCCCCTGACGAACTTTCTATAATACATTGTCGGCCCCAAGAAGCCTCGTAAAGCACGCAAAGTGGTCGTTCGTGGCCAGTCCAACATAGCTGCAAGGGTTTCGATGGATGTTTTGGGGAAGGAGATACGTTAGGGTTGTTGGCTTCGCACCAAGAATTCCAAGGCTTCACACCAAGAAAGAATGGACCTTTCACAGGTGGGAAAAACTTTCACCGGTTTTGGAGAAATTTCTCATTTTCATTCATTCGTTGATTGATATCAAAGATACAACCTCTTAAGCCTATATATAGGCTCACAACCCAACACTTCTCCTAACCCATCCGATGTGTAACTAAACTCACCCAACAGACTTAGATTCCTAAAAGACTCAAAATGAACTATAAAATAAAATACAATTACAATTCTGATCGTATCCCTATCATTCTCCCATGCTTGAGAACTTAACCTCCTAGTGAAGGTAGGCAGAAGTAGCACAGTTGGACCGAAATCAATAGTCATATGCAGTTGGAAAAGACACGACCACGAATTTTGAAGTATAGCATGATACAAAGTTGTTGATGGACGTCTTCTAAAAATTTCTCCTAACTCACAAAAGATAGAAAAATATTTAGCACATGTCTATTGGTTAGGGTAGGAGGATGTGTGATAACAAACTCTATATGCTCGATCAGAATCAACGGTTCTTCTTTCGACAGTTCTGCCGCACGTTCCATAAAAGGCTCCAGATAAGGCTCAGATTGCAGTGCTGGATCAAGTTCTATCTCTTGCTCAGAATATGACAATGGATCAAGCTCCGGTTCATGCTTTGACTTTTGCTAGGGCTCTTGATCTGATTCCAATGCTGGCTCATGCTCCAATTCAGTTTCGGGCTTCAATTTGGGTTCATGCACCAATTGTGTCACACTCGTTGGATTGGTATCAAGGTTTAGCTCTTATTCAAGCTCATACTTAACCTCAGGTGCTGGATCAATCTCTAGTGTGGGCTGGGGCTTGAGTTTACTCTACTGCTCCCTCTCCTTTGTTCACAAAGGCTGCAGAGCCACGTATCAGTTCGATTGGATCATTCTTTACTTTCGGGCTTGAGTATTGTTGGGTGACTGGGAAATGTACCAATGCTTGGAACAATATCGACATCAAAGAGCAGATCTGAATGTTGACCATCGATGCTAAGGAACTAGAAGATTCAAGCACTAAGATAACGCTTCTCCACCTAACTTTATGTATGCATACTTATATTTTGCTTTGTTAGATAAATCAAAACGGGTGAAGAACTTTTCAAGATGGTACTCCCAATCATCATATCCGAATTTAATCTTGAAAACATAAAAGATTCGTAATTGTCTCCACTTCTCAAGCTCAAAATTTGTTCAGAAAGTATAGTCATTGTAATAATCATCTAGTGATCAATGTTGTATCCCATAATTTAGAAAAGATTTGCATGTTTGGAGGGTACCTATGCGTAGCCGACTGAATCAGCTACCCAATGGTGCGAACGACACTGAATTTGGGCTCTAATTGCATTCGAAATTGCTAAAGTTCTGAAACTGGGCAAAAATCCCTCCGAAAATAGACTGAAAAATACTCTGAAAATGGCCGGCTTTTACTGTAGCCTAGTTGGTCAAACACAGATATACCATGTTTTTAGAAACATGTAAGATAGAATATAGCTATGAATAAATTTGGAACGCATGTCCTTTTGACATTAATTTTCCCATGTCAAAGGCAATTCAAATGTAACCTTTTTTCAACTTACAATGAACCTGACACCTACCAACGTCAGGAGATAACAGTTCCAACAGCAAATAGGAACTCCTCAACCACTTATTCAAATGTCTCCTTGTCAACCATCCGCGTTTTTAACAGTCACCCCTTCCTTGAGACTGGCAATAGACTGGATGGGGTGGAAGAGGAGGGAGATTAAGGGAAAAACACATATCTAAGTATCAAATTCCATCGAAATTCACATATCATACATCAAAGCTTGTACGCCCCATCAAATCAACCATATCACCTGCCGCAACAATCCCTTCGGCAACAATCCCTTCGCAAAGATACTGAGCTGTTTTGTATCAACCATAATTACGACACAATCTTCACAATGACTATGAAAATCACTCAAAGTTTAAAATTCAATATGAATTATAAGAAACCCGGCATGATAGCCGATTAAACATATCATTAGCTATTAGTGGCTTGCAGAGTACAGGCTCAGCATCACAGCTGGTGATTGCATAGTGAACACGTAAATTTTCTTGGCACTAGAAATCCAGCAGCAGAAATTGTAATGATAATGGCTAATGGAGCACGCAAAATGTTTATAACTTAGGGTCAGGAGTATCTTCTAACACCTAGCACCACGTCAAGGTGAAGCGAGGATTCATGTAAGCTAGCCCCAAAGATAGAAGTCTCAGATAACCCAATAAACAGTTGTCTTCATGTTAAATGGATTATTGATAAGATAAAGGTAGGTTTAATGAATCATTCATTTCCTTACAGAAGTAACTCTTACGTTTTGACACTAAATATGAGTAGACAAAACACAGTGCAAACCGAACAAGACCAAAATTTAGGAACTCACCACGAGACCGCTGCTCACCGGCTCCTTCTCCTACTCCATTCAAATCCCTCCTCTTCTTCGCCGTCAACCCCTGCCCGGCCTTCACCATCGGCTTCAATGGAAAAACCCTCACCCCACCCACCTCCCCGAGCACCAAAACCCCCATGGAAACCTTAATTTCATAAATTGGCATCGTGCACACAATCACCGCGCACTTCACCAACTCCACCCTCTCATCCCCAGCAATCCTCACCCCCAAAACCCAGATCCGGCTCTCGGCAACAGAATGCACCACCAACACGTTAACCGATCCCGCGATCTTTACCCCAAACCCGTGCCTGATATCGAGAGCGAGCCCCTTAGGCCCCCCAATCCGCTTCTTGAAGCTGATAGCCACGGGAGCATAAAGATCCGATCTTGACCGGCGGATCCAGGCGCGGAGGAGGGTGGCCGACGAGGACGGATCAGGGGAGGCGGAGAGGAAGAGGATGCGGCTGGAGCTAGGGTTAGGGTTAGGGCTTGCGCGGATGAAGCAGGCGGAGGTGGAGACTGGGGGGATGTAGAGAGGGGAGCTGAGATAGGGAGAAGACAAAGGGGAGAAAGAGGAATAGAGAATGACGGAGGAGTCGGAGAGAGTCACGGCGAGTGAGTGAGAACTATGATCGAATAGGAGAGAGAGTGGATTTGCCGAAGAGGAAAGGGGAGGAGAGAGGAGAGAGAGAATGGAGGCTTGGACGAGCATAGGATACAGTAATGGTAGAACTAGGGTTTTGTCTACGGTTCATTTGAGGCTAAAGGCGACGCCGGCGGCGGTGGCGGTGAGTGTTGGGAGATTCATGACGGGAGATTTATGGGGGAAGTTGTAATAAAATCGAGAGAAAGGGGTTGATTGGATTTTGTATGTGGTTGACGCCTTGACGGTGGAGTGCGGGTATATACACAGACTGTACACACAGATCACTCGATATAGACGCGGCTAAAAATATTTAAAAATCGGTTTTTTTATTGGGTTTTTTCATATTAGTCCCTTAAATCTTGCATAATTCGATATTAATCTCTTAAATCTTCGAATTTTGAGTTTAATCCCTCAAATCATTAACTATAACCAAAATAGTCCACCACTCTAATTTTCCGTTAAAAAATCCGTTAACGCTGACATGGCTGTTAGTGCTGACGTGTTCAGCTTGTTCGCAACGGCAGCGACAGGGATGGGGGGAGGAGGAGGGGCGGCGACGGTGAGGAGAGTGGATGAGGGTGGAGGGGGGATCGGCGGCGGTGAGGAGAGGGGATGAGGGTGGAGGGGGGGATCGGCGGCAGGGAGGAGGGGGGATCGGCGGCAGGGAGGAGGGGGGATCGGCGGAGGAGGGGATCGGCAGCGGGGAGGATGGGGATGAGGCGGCGGTGGGAGAGCTCTCCCGGTGACGGGGAGGGGGGAGGAGGGGGATGAAGGGGGAGGAGGAGGGGAAGAGCAGATGTGGGGAGGAGGGGGATGAAGGGGGAGGAGGCGGGGAGGAGGGGGGATGATGGGGAGGAGGAGGGGAGGGGGGATCGGCGACATGAAGGAGGGGGGATGAGGGGGCGGAGGAGGTGGGGAATGAGGGGAGGAGGAGGGGAGGGGGATCGGCGACATGAAGGAGGGGGGATGAGGGGGCGGATGAGGTGGGGAATGAGGGGGAAGAGGATGGGGAGGGGGGGAGCGACGGCGGGGGGATGATGGGAGAGCGACTGCGCGGAGGAGGGTGACGAGGGAGAGGAGGAGGAGGGTGAAGGGTGAAGGGGAGGGGGAGAGCGACGGCGGGAAGGAGTGGGGCGGCGTGGAGGAGGTCCGCCTCCCCCTCCCACCTCTGCCTCCCCCTCCTCCGCCTCCCACCGCCTCCCTCCCCATTAGGGCTTAATTCTTAGTTAATTAACACTAATTGTTAATTAATCGTTAATTAATCAAACTATTTAACAGAATATAGGATGGTGGACTATTTAGGTTAACGGCTTAAGATTTGAGGGATTAAGCTCAAAATACGAAGAATTAAGGGACTAATATCAAATTACGCATAATTTAAGGGACTAATATGAGAAAAACATTTTTTTATTTTACACATAGCACATCTCCTAGTATCCTCAAAATATCATTTCACTCATTCTCCTCTCTCGCTTCTATCCACATCGTTGTCGTCAGCTGCCGTTGTGCCCCCTCTTCCTTTCACCCCCCCCCCCCCCCCCCAAGGTCCGTCCTCCACACTCTTCCTCATCCCCTCCCCTTACCTCCTATTTTTCGGCACTGTCGATATTGAGTAGGAGGCGACAGCAACTGAAGAGGAAAGGGAATGAGGACAGAAGTGTGGGGAGGAGTGATAGCATGGAGTGTGTATGGGATGATGAAGGGGAGAGGTCGGCAGATGCAATTGGTGCAGTAGGAGAGGCTGCAGAGAGGCGATAGTGACAGAGAAGAAGAGGAAGAGCGGATAATGGTAAAAGCGTAAAAAATTTCAATGGCAAACATGTAAATAAATGATCTGTGTGTTAGGCATTTAGGTCTGTGTGTATAGCGACTCACATTACAAAAAACTCTAAACATATTGTACTTTTTTACAAGTTTGACATTTGTCTTAATACTTATTCTATATTTGAGTAAAATTTGAGTTTTATTATTTTTTCCTCTCATTGCTACAATACACTTCTCCCACCAGGAGAAAAAAAGAAAGCCAATCCTCCCGTCATCACATCCTCATCCACCTCCACGTCATCTACTTCTCACCCTCCTCCGCATTCCCCCTCCTTCTGTATCTGCATCTTTTCCAAATCGCCCACTCCTTCACTCTTCTTTCTGTAGTCACCACCATCACTTTCCCCTCCTCCTCATCCCCTTTAGCCTCCTCTTTTTCGGCATTGTTGCTCGGATTCTCAAACATGATCAACTGAATTGATGATCGAGCTTATACTTATAATAATTACTCTGGCCTTTATACCTAAGTACATCATATATGGTATTCGTGGATATGAGCCCAAGTTACACATATAATGCTTAGTCCTGAAAATTCAAGTACATCATTTTTTAGAGTCTAATTAATTTTAATTGAGTTTCATGTTTGGTGGGTATAATTGGATTTTTTAATTTTTTGGGGTTTAATTAAACTCGATGGGAAAGAAGTTGCAAATGGAAGGAGGACGAATGAGGAGGAGGAGGATGTTGAGAAAGTTGAAGAGGGATAGAAGGGCATTGATATGGGGAGTAGTTGGAGTTCGTCAATGAGAAGGAGGAGGAAGCATCAAGGGAGTTGGATGAAAGAAGGGATGGTAAAAGTGAAGTGAGAAGAGGAGTGAAAATTGATATAATTGTAATGTATTTAGTAATTTTAAGATAACCATGTAGTGTGCTTAAAATGTAATTTGTTTAGCAAACATTGCAAAGGATGAAGGGGATAGATTTGATTGACATGCTCACATGCCTCACCAGGAATAGGATGCCTCAACTTTTCATCCTTTATGCATTCCTTTACATGCTATCATATTTTCCAAATCATTTTTGTATACATGGAGAACCTCTGCAGCCTAAGAATAATAGAAAAATAATGGAAAATCTTCATAGGTATTTTGCTTTACGTACATGCTATTCCCCATCCTCCAAATAACCTTGCAAGTTCTTCTAATTTCCAACATTGTATATGGTAAGTTAGACAACCGTTGAGAACAATATTCTATTTATAATAAAATAGGTAAATGTCAATCTTCTTGTAATCCAACACTAGGGTATGACTAATTTCTATCTTCATGATGAGCCACATGCATGCTTTTCTCACTAATTAGAATGACCGACTCTTCTCAATTGATCCAATAACAATATCATGCACATGATCAGTTATCGGGGAAGGCTTCTATCCCATTAGGTATGCAAATGTATTACATATGTATCCTTATGTGCTTGTGTGCACATTTGTTTCATGAAAATTCTGATAGCAAGTATGTGTTGTTCTTTAAGTACAATATAGTGGGAAGAACCTACAGCTACAAATCCCCATATATTTGTACACAAAGAATAATGGGTAAGTGTTACTAAAAATCTTATGAAACGAACGAACATACAAACACACATGGATATGTATGGACGTATTGTTGGAATTAATGGCTCTTTTGGCCATTTGTTCCTTCCCACTCTCTTTTTTAGTCCCACATTGGATAGGCACACTCTCTTGTGTGGGTATATAATAGGCTTCTTTCATATGGGCAATTGGACTTGTTAATGGGTTAGAAATTGGGGGTAGCTCGCGTGCACATAAGCCCAAGCAAGGGGCCGAGCCCAAACCGGGTTGAGCCGAATGGAAAATATGGGCGACGGATCCGAAAACCCTTAGTGTGTGTGCGCTGGCGTCGTGCATGCGCAGGGGGGTGCGCGGAGTGCCCGAGTTTTGACTCGTGTTTTTTAGCCCATTTTATTTTTTAGAATTCAAAAAGCCCAGTACGTTTTTCTTTTAATGTCTCAACAGCTAATTTTGTTTTAATGGCTGTTACTGGCGCGTTGTTAATGGGTATTCATGGCTGAATTCCAACAGCCATCTTTGTCCTCTTTATAAACTCATTTGTATAGAGTTTTTTCTCACTCACTGCGAAAATTCATACAACAGAAATCCTCTTCTCTTCCATCCCTCCTCCTCCTGGGTATCGCTCTCTGTGCAAACTCCATGCTTCTGACCACGAGTGGACACGTTCAGACGCGACTGCATTAACCTTGGAGAGCAACCGGCATCATCCGATTACCACCACGGTCGGGCCGTAGTTGTTTTCAAGGCAGTGGCTCATCGACGGCGCAGTTCATCTTCTCTGTCTCAGATTTTCACTTTCCTTCGCATTTTGTTTTTTCTGATCTCTTAACTCGCTATTTTTGCTCCTGCAGTCATAGCTTTTCTCTTTCAGGACTAACACGTAATACGTTTGCATACCAAATATGGATGGATGCAATAAAAATTTATGTATAGGCCCCCCATCACATGTGCATACAAAATAATTGTATGTTTCAAACATGATGGCCTCAAAATATCAACAGACATATACACATATGTAATAATCTATATTACAAAAGAGGAAGGTTTTTGAATCTGTGTCCCATGTGGCAATGTCTCATCGCCACATAGGACAACCTCCTTAAACCCAAACCCCAAAAAACCCAAAAACCCACCCACCCAACCCACCAAAACACACCCAAACCCAAAACATCCAAAATTACAATTGAGAGATGTTTTTGAATTTGTCCTGTGTAGCAATATCACATCGCCACATGGGACAAATTACTTAAACCCAAAACCCAAAAAACCCAAAATCACACCCAACCCCCCAAAATACATCTGTGTCCCATGTGGCAATGTCTCCTGCAGTCATAGCTTTTCCTTCGCATTTTGTTTTTTCTGATCTCTTAACTCGCTATTTTTGCTCCTGCAGTCATAGCTTTTCTCTTTCAGGACTAACACGTAATACGTTTGCATACCAAATATGGATGGATGCAATAAAAATTTATGTATAGGCCCCCCATCACATGTGCATACAAAATAATTGTATGTTTCAAACATGATGGCCTCAAAATATCAACAGACATATACACATATGTAATAATCTATATTACAAAAGAGGAAGGTTTTTGAATCTGTGTCCCATGTGGCAATGTCTCATCGCCACATAGGACAACCTCCTTAAACCCAAACCCCAAAAAACCCAAAAACCCACCCACCCAACCCACCAAAACACACCCAAACCCAAAACATCCAAAATTACAATTGAGAGATGTTTTTGAATTTGTCATGTGTAGCAATATCACATCGCCACATGGGACAAATTACTTAAACCCAAAACCCAAAAAACCCAAAATCACACCCAACCCCCCAAAATACACCCAAACCCAAAACACCCAAAATCGCACCCCCAATAAAAAAACCAAAAACCCTAAGACAATACACTCACTCTAACCCACACTTCTCATTTTCACCCGTTTTTTGCATTCATCGAAACACCGTGTGGGTCCCACGTCCTGATTGTGTGGGTTGGTTTTTTGGGGTGTCCGTGTATTCGCTCCCCTTTTACCCTCCAATGATGTCGACACGCACACCAACGCTTTTGGCTCCTTCTCAGTTCCGCGCTTGCACTGCGGCCGTGTTCGTTGGGAGTTATTTTTGCTCCGTGCACCAAGTGCACGGGCAATTTCTAGTAGGATTATATATAATATTTATTAAATGGACAAATATTACGACTCGAATTGTGTGTAGATTTCATAAGAGGAGCATTTTTCATGATATTGTTCTTTACAAGTTAGACATAGCTTTAAAACGATATTTCAATTACTTCATGTTACTCTCTTTTATGGTTTTCAATGAGCTTACATAAAAATAACATTTTCAATTTCGGTTTAGGTTATCCTTATGATAGTAAATAATTGATATTTATATTTCTATAATATTTGGAAGTTTGAACAATAATTGGACTAAAAGTATTCATAACATATATACGTGCATACCAACAACAATAAAAATAACAACAATAACAACAACGCCGCCGCCGCCACAAATCGCCACTACTACCATCAATCGCTGCCATGGCTAAAAACAACAATAATTAACAACATTATCATCAATATCACACCCACCTAATTATATAATAATAAAAAATTTTAATTTTAATTTTATTCTATCATTAATAAATTAAAAAGTACAAAGAAATGTAATAAACTACTCCCTCTCGTTAGAACATGCACTCTTTCTTCCCTTCCTCGTTGTTCATGTATAGAGGCCGACTGTCATGGCCTCGAGAGAGATTCACTTGTCCACTCACTTTCCCTCCCCCTTCTCATTGTACGTCGACGAACTGTTGTCATATATAGAGGAGGGTGGAAAGAGTGGTAGAGTGTTGTGTACAGAGAAATGTGGGTTTTACCTTTAGAGAGAGTGCATGGGGAACGATAGGGCGGTGTCAGGCTACATGGGGCGTCATGTTGGGAGGGGGGATTTTGGGGATAGAATAGATAGAAAAGAAAGTGTGTGAGTAATAGAGATTTTTAAGGCAGGGGTGGCAACCATGCCTAAAAATTTAGGCGTGCCTACCTAAGCCCATATTAATTTTTTGGGTTTTTAATTAATGCCGATCGACCATGGATTTTCATGGATGTTCCATCCACATAATAGGTCCATAGAAAATCCATTTTCCTACATTTACACTACTTTTTGGCTATACCGCCCATGGATATTCTGTGGGTGGTAAAACCATTTTGTGGGTGAAGAGAACTTCCACCCACAGGACGTCGCCCACTGAAATTTTGTAAGGGGATATAAAAGGTTTTTTTTTCAAAAAAAAGTGTTTCTATCCATGAAAATTCCATAGATGGTCAAAACTGTTTCCTGGGCGAAAGTTTGGTTCCACTCATGTAATTATAGTAACAGAAATAAATCCATGTCGATAATTCCCCTAGCAACGAGTTAATTTTGTACTGATAGATGGTGGCAAATTTAAAAAAAGCAGTTAGAAGACACCCACCAAAGTGGCATCAATCCATTTATGAAAGCATGGCAGCAAAGTAGATCATGATCACTCGACGTTGCTTGAAAAGCAACCGTGCATAAAAGGGTCCTCGATGATTTCAAATAGGCCAGAGAAGGTAAACATTTCCTCTCAAGTTGCTTCCTTTTTTTGATACATCGAAAAAGAAGTACAAAGGATCAGAAGGTTAATCCTTGAGGATATCCATACCCCTTTACATCCATAAGAAGTAACTGAGATAATGCTGGTCCCAAACCCATAATTCAATATCCAAGTGACATCCACGCACTTTTCCCTCCCCCCTTCTCATTGTACGTCGATTAACCGTTGTCATATATAAAGGAGGGTGGAAAGAGTGGTAGAGGTGTTGTGTACATGGAAATAGGGGGTGTACCGTTAGATAGAGTGCATGGGGGCACGATAGGGCAGTGTCAGGCTGGAGGGGGCGGCATGTTGGGAGAGGGAATTTTGGGGATTGAAGAGAAAGAAAAGAAAGTGTGCGAGTGATAGAGATTTTTATGGCAGGGGTGGCAACCAGACATAAAAATTTAGGCTTGCCTACCCAAGCCCATATTAATTTTCGGGTTTTTAATTAATGAAGATCGACCATGGATTTTCTTGGATGTTCCATCCACATAATAGGTCCACGGAAAATCCACGTGCCTATATTTACACTATTTTTTGGCTACACCGCCCATGGATATTCTGTGGGTGGTAAAACCATTTTGTGTGTTAAAGAGAACTTCCACCCACGAGACGTCGCCCACTGAAATTTTGTAAGGGGATAAAAAAGGTTTTTTTTTTCAAAAAAAAGTTTTTTTATCCATGAAAATTCCATCGATGGTCAAAACTGTTTCATGGGCGGAAGTTTGTTTCCACTCATGGAATTATAGGAACAGAAATAAATCCATGTCGATAATTCCCCTAGCGACAAGTTAATTTTTTACTGATAGATGCTTGCAAATTAAAAAAAAGCTGCTAGAAGACACCCAACAAAGTGGCATCAATCCATTTATGAAAGCATGGCAGCTGTTAGGATTTATCCTGGGTATCCTTGAATGCGGGCTTGTCATATGTGGCACTGGAAGATGTTGGACATTTTGTTGAACAGGTTGTTGTACCAGGATGTTCAACAGGCTAAGTTCTTCTGCATAAATTGTCTGCTCAAAAGGATGTGCATCTGGCGTCCGCGTATTCTGTTTGTTTCCTACCTAACTCATCAGACCTTTAGGGTGGTTATTATCTGCTTTAGATTTGATTGGGTACAATCTCTTCTTACCTTATTGCGATATGGTTGGAGAGAGATTTTCGCCAAAAACAATTCCCTAGTAACTACCGCCTACGGATCTTTAAGGATCTCGTTCTATCTATGGGAGTTGCGGTTATTGCTGTTATTAAGTTGCTTCTAGATTGATTGATCTTGCGCTGATTATTCGGCGGTTGTGTTTGTGGACCGCTTAAAAAGGCTTGAGGGCATTGGCGGCTAGGTCAAGGATTTTGGGCGAAAGAAGTTCTTGTTGATACTCTCCGGGAGGGAGGCTGACGACAAGTTCTGGCTGATACACTCCGGGAGGGAGGCCGACGTCTGCGCACGCAGGATCAAGGGAGTTGATCTAGTCGGTGGTGCAAGGGGAGCTTGCAGGCAAGGGGAGCTTGCCAAGGATACTTCACGGGGTTGATTGCGATCACCCCTCACGGTTTGTTTTTAAGGATGAGTGTGTTCTTCCTTATAGAAGCGTGAATTTTAGAATCTGTATTCTCTGATCTTTATAGTGAAGTATTCTATTTTTCTGGGCGTGGCCCCGCAGATGTAGGTGTGCACACCGAACTGCGATACCAAGTCTCGTGTGCCCTTGCGTGCTGTGTGTCTTAATTGTTGTTCGTTATATTCTTTACTGCGTACTGATTTTCATTTGGTATCAGAGCGGGTCATTCACAATACTTTGACTGTATTTCAAAGTGAGTGTGATCCTGTGTGCCAGTACGCTGATCATGAATACAAAAGAAGGTGCTTCGGTTACTCTTCCCCCCTTGCTTACTGGATCAAACTACACTTATTGGAAGTCCCGTATGCGAGCTTTTATCAAATCCTTGGATGAAAAGGCTTGGGTTGCTACAGTTGAAGGATGGAACCCTCCGGTTGAAGTCAACAAAGAAGGGAAGGAATGCTCCAAACCAGTGAGAGACTGGAGTTCTGATGAGGAACGTGCTGCCTTAGGAAACTCGAAGGCGGTTAACGCCATCTTTACTGCTGTGGATGAAGAGCAGTTCAAGCTTATATCAACTTGTGAGCAGGCTAAAGAAGCTTGGGACATTCTTCAAAACGTGCATGAAGGAACCATCATTGTTAAGGCCTCAAAATTGCAGATGCTCGCCAGTCAGTTTGAAAACCTGAAGATGAATGAGAACGAGACGGTTGCTGAATTCAATGGAAGACTGAGAGATATTGCTAATCAGGCATTCCAACTGGGTAAGAAGTATTCACAAAAGAAACTTGTTGAAAAAACCCTGATGTCCTTGCCAGATAAATTTTCAGCAAAGATTGCTGCAATCGAGGAAGTAAGGAACACATCGACCATGAGATTGGACGAACTCATGGGCTCCCTACAGACCTATGAAATGAATCTCAAACAAAACAAAAAGGAGAAAGGTGTTGCCCTGAAGACTGAAGCCAGTGAACTGTCAAAATCTGATAATGAGTCAGACCTCGAAGATGATATCGCTCTTCTCACCAAAAACTTTAGCAAGATGATGAGAAAGATCAGCAACAGAGGTCAGAATTTCAAAGCCACTAATAAAAAGGTGCGGTCAGGACCTCCCGCTGGTGAAAAGAG
Source organism: Scilla litardierei (assembly GCA_030789695.1). Classification (NCBI taxonomy): domain Eukaryota; kingdom Viridiplantae; phylum Streptophyta; class Magnoliopsida; order Asparagales; family Asparagaceae; genus Scilla; species Scilla litardierei. The sequence goes on along the minus strand of CM061134.1, from coordinate 3,589,555 downwards.
TGCTGGTCGTCCTATACAAAGGTATGAGTCTAAAAACAAAGGAAAGGGAATACAGTGTAGAGAATGTGAAGGGTTCGGACATATACAGGCAGAATGTGCAAACACCCTTAAGAAGCAAAAAGGGAAATCCCTCGCCAGCACCTGGAGCGATGAAGACTCTGGAGGTAGTGTGGAAGATGAAGACATAACTAGTAATTATGTTGCTTTCACAGCCATTCTGAATAACAAATCTGAAGGCAAGTCCTTCAGTCATGTTGAACGTAATGTTGCAACATGTGTTGCAACATCCAAGCACAAGGTAGTAAATGATGTACGAAGTATTGTAACAGATGATGCCAGTTCTGACAGCGACGTTGGATCAGAAGTTGGAAGTGAAGAAGATATTGATGATGAGGAAATCCGCACAGCCTATCAAACTATGTTCTACAAATGGATGGAAATCTGTGAAATCAACAAGAAACTGAAAGATGAATGCTCTAAGTTGAGAAGTGAGAAGGATGCAACTCAAGCCAAACTTCTGAAGACTGAAACTAGTCTCCGAAACTGTGAGAGAGACATGAAGAGAGCTTTACTAAGAGCTGAGAAGGCAGAAAGCACTGTTAATAGGTGGAACTCAGGAAAAACCAAACTTGATGACATCCTCAACATGGGAAAAGTGGCTGGAGATCGAACTGGAGTTGGTTATCACAGAGGAAGTCATCTACACACACTCAAGACAAGGAGTAGTATCAATGCTAAGGAACATGTTAAAAGGAGTTCACAGGATGAGGCCAAGACAAGAGGAAAGAACAGAAAAGGTACTACTTTTAGGCAGCCTATATGCAGTTACTGCAAACAAATAGGACACAATGATTGGAGGTGTTTCAGAGGCATGAAGCATGTGAGTGAAGGAAGAATTATTATTCATGCGCAACAGCGAACAAGCATGAAATGGATTAAGAAGTCAGAGCTGTTCAGTATGGTTGCGTACACATCTTTGGCTACCTTTGCAGAAAATCAGTGGTATTTTGACAGTGGGTGCTCTCGACACATGACAGGGAACAAGGGTCTTCTATCTGAGTACACTGCTGGGAATAAAGGTCATGTCACCTTTGGGGATGGACAGAGAAGCAGAGTTATTGAAAAAGGAAATCTGAATATGACAGAAACTCTGAAATTGAAAGATGTAATGCATGTTGAAAATTTAAAGGCTAATCTCATTAGTATTAGTCAGTTGTGCGATCAAGGTCTGCTGGTTCGATTCAACAAAAATGAATGCCTTGTGTTCAATGGTGATGAAGTGTGCATTCTTTCAGGAAAAAGGTCTAGTGACAACTGCTACTTGTTGCAAGAACCTGATAGATGTTTGAGTATCACCACGGATGCTTCTGAACTGTGGCATCAGAAGCTAGGACATGTAAATTTCAAGATCTTAATGAAAATCTCCAAAGCAAGGGCTGTCCGTGGAATGCCTACTTTAATCAAGAAGAAAGAAGGAGTGTGTGAAGCCTGCCAACTGGGAAAGCAGAAGAAAGTTAGTCACAAACAAATTCAGAATATCACAACTTCAAAAACTCTGGAGCTGCTACATATGGACCTGATTGGACCCACTTCAGAAACAAGCGTCGGAGGTAAGAAATACATCTTTGTTTGTGTTGATGATTTTTCACGTTTCACCTGGGTGGATTTTCTGAAGGAGAAGTCAGATACTTTCGATGCTTTCAAAAAACTGTGTATTCGTCTTCATGTCGAAAGAGGAGACAACATAGGGAAAGTCATTCAGATCCGAAGTGATCACGGAAAAGAGTTTGAGAATCACTCATTCTCTGAATTCTGTGAGGCACAAGGCATATGACATGAGTTCTCGGCTCCTAAGACTCCTCAGCAAAACAGAGTGGTTGAAAGGAAGAATCGAACCCTTCAGGAAATGGCTCGAGTCATGCTGAATGCCCGAAAAGTGAATGTTAAGTGGTGGGCTGAAGCGATTAACACTGCATGCTACACCATCAACAGAGTTTACCTTCGACCACAGACTGAGAAAACTCCATATGAAATTTGGAAAGGTCGAAAACCGGATGTCTCCTACTTTCATATTTTTGGAAGCAAGTGCTACATCTTGCAAGATCGGACACCAAGGCGGAAGTTCGACACCAAGAGTGACAAAGGAATTTTCTTGGGGTATTCTACGAGGAGTCGTGCTTTCCGTGTGCTGAATGAACGAACAGATGTCATGATGGAATCCATTAATGTTGTGGTTGATGATTTTGATCAGGGAGAATCTATTCTAACTGGTGAAAAAGGAGTTCAAGAAGACGGAAATGAAGATGATGTACGTGTTGAAAGTGATGTTGCAACAAACAAGACCAAACAGAACAATGTTGAACAAATTGTTGCAACACAGGATACTGCCACCATGGAGTCGGTTCAAGCAGAAGCTAATAATACTCAAGATGCTGAGGGAGTTACAAAGATTATACGAGACCATCCGCCGGAGCTAATCATTGGTGATGTTCACGACAGTCGTCGCACCAGAGGTACCAGTCGTGTTAATTACAGAGATCTAGCTGGATATGCCTGCTTTCTTTCTACTATTGAACCCAAAAATGTGAAGGAAGCAATTGGTGATGATTTCTGGGTCTCTGCTATGCAAGAGGAACTAAATCAATTCCAACGAAATGATGTCTGGAGTCTTGTGGAGAGACCAAAAGGAACAAATGTCATCGGGACAAAATGGATATTCAAAAACAAGACAGATGAGAAGGGAAACGTTACCCGCAATAAAGCCCGGCTCGTTGCTCAAGGGTATACTCAAGTGGAAGGCATTGACTTCGATGAGACATTCGCTCCTGTAGCTCGGTTGGAATCTATCAGACTATTACTAGCAGTTGCCTGTAGTTTAAATTTCAAACTGCACCAAATGGACGTGAAAAGTGCCTTTCTAAACGGGCTGTTGAATGAAGAAGTGTATGTTGAACAACCCAAAGGCTTTGCTGATCCATTTCTTCCAAATCATGTGTATAAGCTGAAGAAGGCACTTTATGGTCTGAAACAAGCTCCAAGGGCTTGGTATGAAAGATTGACCACGTATTTCCTCAAGAAGGGATACGAAAGAGGAGGGGCTGATAAGACCTTATTTGTTCAAAGGACAAGGTCAAGTGTGATGGTTGCCCAGATCTATGTTGATGACATAGTCTTCGGTTCAACATCACAACAACTTGTGCATGAGTTTATTAATCTCATGCAAAGGGAATTTGAAATGAGCATGGTTGGTGAGTTGAATGTATTTCTTGGCCTCCAAGTTAAACAGTGTCCAGATGGTCTATTCATCTCGCAGAGCAAGTATGCAAAGAATCTTGTCAAGAGATTCGGTTTAAAAAGTGCTAGACATGTTAGGACTCCCATGAGTACATCCGAAAAGCTCTCTAAGGATGAAGGAGGAAGAGATGTTGAAGTTACTCTTTACAGAAGCATGATAGGTAGCCTGTTATATTTAACAGCTAGCCGACCGGATATCAGTTTCTGTGTTGGAGTCTGTGCTCGTTACCAAGCAAGCCCTAAGGAATCTCACATTACTGCCGTAAAGAGGATTATCAGGTATATCAGCGGAACAACAGATTATGGTATATGGTATACAAAGGATACGAATACTCTTGTCTCAGGATATAGTGATGCTGACTGGGCAGGAAATACAGATGATCGGAAAAGCACCACTGGAGGATGTTTTTATGTTGGGAACAATCTGGTGTCATGGTATAGCAAAAAGCAGAACTCCATATCGTTATCTACAGCAGAGGCTGAGTATATTGCTGCAGGAAGCTGTTGTACACAATTGCTATGGCTGAAGCAAATGTTGATAGACTATGGACTGGAACAAGGAGTTATGACTATTTTATGCGACAACCAGAGTGCTATAAATATCTCCAAGAATCCTGTCCAGCATTCCAGAACGAAACACATCGACATCCGACATCACTTTATTAGAGAGCTGGTTGAGAAGAAGTCCCTAGTCATGGAGTATGTTGCTACAGCTAATCAACTAGCGGACATTTTTACAAAGCCTCTTGATTCTGCCAGATTTGAGGAATTGCGGCAAGCCCTAGGGCTGTGTCGTATCTAATGTTGCCTTTTGTGTTGAGAACTTTGTTGCAACATCATGTTGCGACATTATGAGGGTCTACCGACCTCTGTTATTGGGTTGCTTTTATTTCTCTTATATCCTTACCCGTTATTTATTACCCTCAGATTCTTTCCGTTCCCAAGGCGCATTTTCGTATTTTCCCTCAACTCAAATTTTCTTCAAGATTCTTCTAACCTCCAAACTATGGTTCTTGAAATCGACTTGGTTGAAGCTTCTCCCATTTAATCTGCAATGGCAAAAGATGAGTCGGAAAAGTCTTCGCTGCCCTCTCGTCGGTCTTCTCGACGAACGACATCCGCTCGGAAAAGTGCTCCGCCTTCTTCATCTTCTTCTTTCAAACGAAAAGGAGTGTTTTCCCGTCCGGTGCAAAGATCCTCCAGTGGTAATTCGTCTTCATCACTCTCATCTTCCCCGTTCAGTGACATGCATCCTTCTAGAGTCTCAAATTTAGAGTTGGTAAACTTTTCCCCAATTCTTGAAATTCCCCTTCCCCAAAAATCTGAGGATGATGAAGTGTATGATGACGATGAAATTTATCCTGATCCGGTAACGATTCAAGACTGGTTCTGGTATTTGCGGAGAACAGGAAAGATTTTGGATCTCTCTTCAGTTGATGTATCTCATATTCATTTTAAAGGTCTCATGCGTAAGAAGATTTTGGGGAAGGTCATGAGTGTTGAAGTGCCTCGTGATAGAAAAGTTGTTATTCGAACCTGGAATCTGAAATCTTTTGTTAAAATCTCTGAAGTTGAAGTGATAGACATCTCAGATTCTGAAGACTCTCCAGTGTTTGCTGAATTGCCTAGGTCAAGGGGGACTACAGGAGCGTCTTCGTCTAATATTCCTTCTGAGATACCTACTGTGCAGAATGATGTGCAGGTAACCAAGGAAGATGTGATGAAAGGTGATCTAAGTGATGAGAAAATGTCTGATGTTCCATGTCAGGAAGAGATACATGTCTCTGCTTCACCCACGTGTGTGGATGAAGGTTCTCAGAACATGATCAATGATCTTAACAGTGGTGTGAATGAGTGTACTCAGAATGTGCCTAGTTCCTCATCTCAGGATGTCTCTGAGCCTGGAAAAGAGTCTGTAATGGGTGATCATGAAAATGTTGACAGTAGTGAGCATCCCTCTCTAAAGGACACTGTGGAAGTCATGCCACTTGCTGATGATTTGTCCCAAGAAGTTCAGCCTCTAAATGATTCTGAAGAACCTAATCTCACTCCTATGGATTTAGGATCTTCTGAAATCCCTCAGGATCTCTCCAACCCTTCTTGTGAAACTGGTGTTGGTGAGATGCAATTTGTTTCTGACAAGGTCACTGATGGTGTTGCGTCTGGATGTGGCTCAGCTGGGTTAGAGGTAAATGATGAAGTGGTTGTAGAAAAATGTTCTATGAGTCAAGGCACTTGTGCGGTTGGTATTGACAATGAGGGGCTTAATGTTGAAACTGATATTGAGCCTGATTCCTTCAATGACGTAAGTGTTGAACATATTGTTGCACAAAATGTTGCAACACAGGGTGCATCTCCTGAGGCTTCTGGTCCTACAGAACCTCCCCTGTCCTCATTTATGCGCAAGGCTCGATCGTGCTCTAAGAAGCGCTCTGCTCCTTCCTGTAACACTGAGGCTTCTCCTTCCAAGAGGTCTAAAATCTCAGCTTCAGGTTCCTCACGTTCTCCGTCATTCACCTCCTCGGATGCCTTTAGCAGAATCTTTTTCGACAAAGCTCGCAAGAACCGATGGGTATCCTACTCAGAGAGATCGTTACGTCCTGAAAAGGTTCTGAACGTGGCCTCCTTTGACAAGACCCAGATAGCTACTATATTGAAGAATCTCGGACTGTACCATGCTGCCACCTGCTTCAGTTCCTACTATCCTGTGTTAGTCAGGGAATTTTACTGTAATTTATCCAAAACTGCTGGAGATGACTCCTCCCGTTGGCATTGCAGAAATTATGTTCGGGGCAAGATTATCATTTTTTCTCCTTCTACTCTGAACAAATTACTGGAATGGAAATGTCCTCAATCTGCTCCTGCTTACGGAGAGACTACATGAGTGGAGTTTGATAGACTGATTCGAGTTGTGACTGCGGAGAAGCTTCAGAATTGGCCTAAGAAATCATCTGTTTTTCCTTCATATGCTCTTACGGCCAAGTACTTTATTCTCTACAGGATAGCCACGAGGAACTGGCTCCCTACTTCAAATGTTTCTGTGGTTACTCGAGACATGTGCAGACTATTATTCTCTGCGGGAACCTCTCAGGCCTTCAACTTGGGCAGGATAATCTTTGATTCTATTTTATCGTTTGCTGAATTATCCTCCTCAGGGACTTCTTTGCCACACGGAGCTCTTATATCTATGATGCTGCTGGGTCAAAGAGTGCCCCTATCTTTGTCAGACCTTCCTTCATCTTGTGACAGCATTTCGTATACAGCAAAATCTGTGGCTGGAAAAATGGATGACATCTCTGACTTGATACCCTCACTTCATGGTGTTTCTTCGACTTCCTCTCCACCTCCAAATGCTGAACCCTCTGTCACAGTGCCCCCTGCATCTCAGTCTCCTCCACTCAGTTCTGCTACTGCTACCACTCCTTCCTCAGCGAGTCTGGTTGATATCGAGTTTCTCGAGAATGCTATTCAGAATATTGATGATCAACTTCTGTTTCTCGACAGCCAGCGGGTCCTTCTGAATCGCCACAAGGTGTTGCTGCAGAGCAAGCTGTCCTCTCTACGTAGTGGTCCCTCTGTGGATCCCTGAAGTTTTCTTTTTTGTCCTTTGTGGCGCAAAAGGGGAGAACAGGTATGATTGATCTGATGATATGATGATATGATGTTGGATACTTTGTTGGGAGTTTTGTTGCATGCCTGCTGTTGATATGCAAGTTGTTGGATTGCTGTTGATATGCAAGTTGTTGGATGCTTTGTTGGGAGTTTTGTTGGATGTCTGCTGTGATATGCAAGTTCCTGTTGTGGGGTCTGGTTGGTGGTTGGTGCTGGTTGGTGCAACTCGTGTGACTCGTGTGACTTAACTTGTTTTGGTCCTTCTTGTATTGGTCCGGTCTCTGCAGTTGCTTTTTGAAAGGTCTTTCTGAAAGGTAGGTTATACTTTTGGCATCTTTTTCTATCATACCGTATGTTGTGCCACCAAATGACAAAAAGGGAGATTGTTAGGATTTATCCTGGGTATCCTTGAATGCGGGCTTGTCATATGTGGCACTGGAAGATGTTGGACATTTTGTTGAACAGGTTGTTGTACCAGAATGTTCAACAGGCTAAGTTCTTCTGCATAAATTGTCTGCTCAAAAGGATGTGCATCTGGCGTCCGCGTATTCTGTTTGTTTCCTACCTAACTCATCAGACCTTTAGGGTGGTTATTATCTGCTTTAGATTTGATTGGGTACAATCTATTCTTACCTTATTGCGATATGGTTGGAGAGAGATTTTCGCCAAAAACAATTCCCTAGTAACTACCGCCTACAGATCTTTAGGGATCTCGTTCTATCTATGGGAGTTGCGGTTATTGCTGTTATTAAGTTGCTTCTAGATTGATTGATCTTGCGCTGATTATTCGGCGGTTGTGTTTGTGGACCGCTTAAAAAGGCTTGAGGGCATTGGCGGCTAGGTCAAGGATTTTGGGCGAAAGAAGTTCTTGTTGATACTCTCCGGGAGGGAGGCTGACGACAAGTTCTGGCTGATACACTCCGGGAGGGAGGCCGACGTCTGCGCACGCAGGATCAAGGGAGTTGATCTAGTCGGTGGTGCAAGGGGAGCTTGCAGGCAAGGGGAGCTTGCCAAGGATACTTCACGGGGTTGATTGCGATCACCCCTCACGGTTTGTTTTTAAGGATGAGTGTGTTCTTCCTTATAGAAGCGTGAATTTTAGAATCTGTATTCTCTGATCTTTATAGTGAAGTATTCTATTTTTCTGGGCGTGGCCCCGCAGATGTAGGTGTGCGCACCGAACTGTGATACCAAGTCTCGTGTGCCCTTGCGTGCTGTGTGTCTTTATTGTTGTTCGTTATATTCTTTACTGCGTACTGATTTTCAGCAGCAAAGTAGATCATGATTACTCGACGTTGCTTGAAAAGCAACCATGCATAAAAGGGACCTCGATGATTTCAAAGAGGCTAGAGAAGGTAAATATTTCCTCTCAAGTTGCTTCCTTTTTTGTTTGATACATCGGAAAAGAAGTACAAAGGATCAGAAGGTGAATCCTTGAGGGTATCCATACCCCCTTATATCCATAAGAAGTAACTGAGATAATGCTGGTCCCAAACACATAATTCCGTATCCAAGTGACATCTACTCACTTTTCCCTCCCCACCTTCTCATTATACGTCAATTAACTGTTGTCATATATAAAGGAGGGTGGAAAGATTGGTAGAGGTGTTGTGTACATGGAAATAAGGGGTGTACCGTTAGAAAGAGTGCGTGGGGACACGATAGGGCGGTGTCAGGCTGGAGGGGGCGTCATGTTGGGAGGGGGAATTTTGGGGATTGAAGAGAAAGAAAAGAAAGTGTGCGAGTGATATAGATTTTTAAGGCAAGGGTGGCAACCAGAACTAAAAATTTAGGCTTGCCTACCCAAGCCCATATTAAGTTTTTGGGTTTTAATTAATGTCGATCGACCGTGGATTTTCATGGATGTTCCATCCACATAATAGGTCCACAGAAAATCCACGTGTCTACATTTACACTATTTTTTTGGCTATACCGCCCATGGTTATTATGTGGGTGGTAAAACCATTTTGTGGGTGAAAGAGAACTTCCACCCACGGAAACATTTACATAAAAGTGTCCTCAATGATTTCAAAGAGGCTAGAGAAGGTGAACATTTCCTCTCAAGTTGCTTCCTTTTTTTGTGATACATCCTAAAAGAAGTACAAGGGATCAGAAGGTGAATCCTCGAGGGTATCCACGCCCCTTTACATCCATAAGAAGTAAGTGAGATGAGATAATGCTGTAGGAGGACAGACCCAGACATCCCATGGTAGCTAGTGAATCGGTGCAGAAGTTCGCCTCCCCGTAAACATGGTGGGAGGTACAAAGACTAAATCTCGTGGTGTATAACTTTCGAACGCATGCATCATCTTTTTGATTCTGGGTGAGATTGGAATTTCGTGTGACAAGCATCACCCACTTGAATCATCCCCCCCACCGTTAGAAAAATAATCAGTCGTTGGAAAATTCCCCTGGGCGATGCTGACGGATGTAGGCCAACGTGTTCAGACCTGGGCTTAATAGCCCATGGACTTTGCCCAGCCCAACGTAGCAATTGCAGGCAAAACTCGTTGCCGGCGATGTCGTTTTGATGAGCACATTCAATTGCCATCCCCTATCTTTGTTCTTGCCCATACAATTAACAAGCCTCTCTCATCACTATAAATCTCAAGGCCCATGGATGCAGCATGCATGCTTCAGGGATAATGCTAACATGATGCAGGGCATGGATACAGCTCTGAACGTAGCTCATCCCCGATCGTATAGCTCTGTCAGTCCGCGAAGGGTTTGGGTGTGCCTGGAGGTGAGTGTGTGTGAGTGTGTGTGTGTGAAGGATGATGATCACAGGTGGAACATGAGATGGCAGTAGGGAGAGTAAAGGATGATGACTGGCAGGAAAAAAGCATGCAATCTTTTTCCATCTACTTAGCCTACAAAACTCGTGTCCACAGGATTGGGGGTGGGTAGAACCGTTAGCCTAACGCGAGCCCTTTATCTCCCAATCCTCTATCTCCTCATCCTCGTTTGAGTGGTGATCTTTGTAAGTTACTCTACAGCCAGCCACTCTACTCTCTCCCTTTCTCTCTCATCATATGATCCACTCCATACTACTATAAGAGTCCGTCATGGTCGCTTGCCCCCTGTACAATGTCGACCGGCGCCGTTCCAGGCTGCACTTGCTTCACCGCCTGCTTCGCTCGCTCGGCCGCCAAGCGTACATCTACAGTTATCTCCTCCTCCCTCACTCCCCCCTCCCCTAAAACCCCATCATCCACCCCTCGCCTCATTAGGAACTACCCCGTCTTTGCCGCCCCATCCACCCTCACGGCCGCCGTGGTAAATATATACACATATACATATACATACATATATACGTATACGATGTCTTAGTTTCCCTGGTGCTATTATCATATTCTGTTTTGAAATTTGCAACACGTAATTTTATCAAGAATCCGTGCTATCGAGTGGCCCCCAAAGGCCAAAGCCCAGCAAAATGCTGATTTTTTATTTTAAAAAATCGGCGATTTTTTAAATGGTAAGAATGAGAGGGTCAGCGGAGCCGCCGCATGCTTGCTGACCTCACATTGGCCGCCACGCGTCGTCAAAACAGGTCAGCAAATGTGGCCCCCAGAGGTCAGTTAGCGAGCTCTGATCGGTTATCAGGGAGCGGGTCCCACGGGGGTAACCGTAACTGCTGGCTCTTTTCGGCAATCCCGCCCAGATCCCGCCTCCTTTTTCTTATTTTAGAAAATTGGTTGACGCGTTTTTTTGCCGGTGAGTGGGTCCCGCATGTCAGTGGGTGGGTGGAATTAAACAGTTGATACTTGTGAGAAAAATAAAACGTTGGTCATACCTGGCTTGCGTCGGGGGATCACTTTTAGCTCTTAAAATACTCCGCAGGATAATCCGAAACGGCCGTTTTTAGATGCATATATTAACACTCGCCATCGTCTTCTCAAAATCGTTAAGCTCATCTCCTATCAAAAACAACATTCATTCTCTCGCACTTTCTCTCTCTCTCTACACCACAATCTGAAGAGATCTCGATCTAAAAATTAAAGGTTTGATACTTTGATTTCTCTCTCTCTCTCTCTTTATGCTTCTGTTTCTTTCTTCTTCTCGATCGTCTGAGATCGAATTCTGTGACGTCCAATTATTGCTGGATCAGACTTTGTTGATTATGAGATCGATCCTATCGTAATTTCGCTCCGATTGCGTGAATCAAGATCGAATTAGGGATTGTAATAACTTTGAATTATTGATCAAAATGAGTTAATCATATGATTTTATGTGGGTGATTTTATCTTTTTGTGTGTGCAGGAAATGGAGCCTGTGGAGAGATTGAAGTCCGGATTCGAGCACTTCAAGAAGGAAGTCTACGAGTGAGTCCCCATTCTGATTGTTTTTATTTAAAAAAAATACTTTTATTACGGTTAAATTAGTAATTAAGAAACTGCTTAATTGTAGTTGGACTAATTTGCCATTGGCTGCATTACAGCAAGAAGCCGGAGCTTTTCGGCGAGCTCGCCAAGGGACAGAGCCCCAAGGTAAGAAATTAATATCGATGGCGTTTTGGTCATTTTATTGGAATAGTCAAATTAAGTCCTGAATGAACCATCGCCAAATCGAAAGTACAATCAGCGAACTTTCTATTTTGTTTTGCCGTTAGATTCCACGTCTTCAGGTCCAAAACTAATGACGTTTCTCTTGTAGGGAATTAATTAAATTGTTTTATTTCACCCCTTTTTAATTATATATTCATTTTATTTTGTTTCTATTTTTTTTTTTGAAATTTAAATTCGCACAGTTCATGGTGTTCGCGTGCTCGGACTCGCGGGTGTGTCCGTCGGTGGTGCTGAACTTCGGGCCGGGGGAGGCATTCGCCATGCGCAACATTGCCGCCATGGTCCCCCCTTACCACAAGGTTCAATTCGCCCCTGCACCCACTAATTCACCCACTGCTATTAACTATTAGCATGGCCCAAGGCCGCCCGCGCTGATGTGTGTGTGTTTTTGGGTGCAGACCAAGTTCTCGGGTACAGGGGCGGCCATAGAATATGCGGTCCTTCATCTCAAGGTCAGTTTTTGGGTGTGACATTTTATAAATTCTGTTTGGTCTCTGTAAATTTTTGATAACCCCTAAAATCTCAAACATGAGTGAAGACTTAAACAAGATTTGATATTGGATCCCCCCTGTTGCAAAAAGTTCGCGTTGTTCTGACAACATCGAATTTGCAATGGTTAAATTACTGATCAAATATTGTTAAATTCATTTGATTTTTGGTATGGTGATCATCCATATAAATGTGTAGAACACATCTCAATTAATATGTAAATAAAATAATGGATATAGGCCGCCACACATATCCATTATTCTCTTATATATCTTTTCCTAACAGAGGTCACGAATGGTGATAACAGGTGGAGAACATTGTGGTGATTGGGCACAGCGCATGTGGTGGAATCAAGGGTCTCATGTCCTTCAAGGGCGATGGGTCCAGTGGAACGTAAGGACTCACTTCCTCTTGTGCGCACGCACACACACACACTCTCTCTTGTGATTTTGGTAATATTTGGCATGAAAAACAATATACACCCCCTACCTAGGGGTTTTATATAGCACATGATCTATCCATTATTGCTTTCTATTTGTTTATTTAGTTCTTTTGCCTACAAGGCCAACTAGCAGGCCATTCTGGTAGAAAGGAATGATAATTGAAACTCTTGAATGCATAAGCTTCTTTCGTCAAATAGATGTTTAAAGTGATAAAGAAACGCACGTATACAATTATATTATCTATGAGTTGGCTTTTCAAAAGCTAATGGGGGCAAGTGAAGCCCTTTGGGCCACTCCTATTAGAGGACAAATCCTCAATCATCTAGGATCGAAGGGGGAAGTTTTTTTGGTTGGCTAACTATATAAGCAAGCTAATCCATATCAATCAATGATTCCCTTAAGGATTGATTCCAATGGTAGCTTAGCCATCAGGGGCCATGTAGCCTTCCCCATCTCTTGTCAAACAGCGACTATCCTTTTGTGGTAGGATGCATGAAGAATATTGAGGCATTTGTTCACATTTTTGATCTCTTCAACCAAAAGTAGTGGCATCCTGTTTGTTCTCCTCTTTTCTCTCATTTGTTTAATGCTTCACCTCCAAAAGAAGGGGGGCTCTTTACGACATTCTTGCGTACTTGTGTTGGCCCCCTGGATCCTAGCCCTCAGATTGTCATTCTACGGTTGTAAAGGGCATTTGGGACAAGTGTCAGTGATTCCCCCACCACTGATACCTATCACTGGCTTCTTCTTTCTGCTTTTTATATGGAACTTTTGGCCGTGAAAAATGTGTGTTCAGCTCAGTTAAGCAGTACACTTTCTATGCTAATCATTATTTCATATTCTACAACATTATAATACTAAGTATCTTTCTTCTTCATTCACTCATCGCAAATTTAATGATTTAACGGTAAACTTTCTGTAAGAGCTAGATAGATGCACACGAACAAAACCATTTAGATTTATTAGATGTTTTGTGTTTTGTGTTTAAAAATACGGAGATCAATGTAAACGGTTCCGACCATACAGAAGATAAACGAAGAGCGAACTTTCTGACAAAAGCTAATGTGCTGAAGGACATATTACACACATATATAATCCATGTGTTACTTTTTTTGACCTAAAGAGAGAGTGTTGCGTTTTGCAGCATTTAAGGAAGCTCCTCACTTGCAATCTGATACACATTAATCTTTCATGAAATTTATACTACTAGCGTGGGATGAAGTGTTTGTAATTTACCCATTTATCTATTCATGTTTTTTTTTGGCAGTGATTTTATTGAGGACTGGGTGAAGGTCTGCGGACCAGCAAAGGAGAAGGTGCTGCAGTCGCACTCCGACTTGCCATTTGAGGAGCAGTGCGCCAAATTGGAGAAGGTTGCAAAAATCATACACCCATCTCAGAACTAACATACACATACTCATCTCTCCCCTAAATCGCTCGCCCTGCTCTCTTCCCTGCAGGAAGCTGTTAACGTATCCCTCGGGAACCTGAAGACCTATCCCTTCGTGAAGGAAGGGTTGGAGAAGAAGACCCTCGCCCTCCACGGCGGGTACTACGACTTCGTCAAGGGCGAGTTCGACACATGGCAGGTCTAAAAAGCCATGGCCAACACTGAACAGAACTCAGAGCTCTGAGTGTTCGGGCGTGTTATAAAATGCTAGCATTATGTATTCGTTCGATGTATTAGGCTCGATCCTCCATCTTGTCATATCAATTGTAATAATAATGCTATTTATCTCGTAATGAAAAATTTGCATCTTCAGTATGTATCAATGCCAACTCTCAATCTCAGCTTCTTTTCGATCTCATCCAACGTGTCGTAGACTTCTTTCGCCTGCGGATGAGTCATGTCGCCCGCAAGGAACTCATGAACCACGCCGTCGATCTCGATTGAGCTGCATCCGGGTTCAAGCTCGACTCCTCTGCTCTTCATGGCCTCTCTAACACCGGTTGCATCCCCGTATCTGCCAGCCGATGCGTAGAGATTAGCAAGAAGAATGTAGTGTCTGGCTCGGTGTGGCTCCAGCTCGATGAGTCGCTTTCCTACCGCTGCTCCCAGTTCGACGTCGCCATGAACCTTGCAAGCACCGAACAACGACCCCCAGACCCTCCCGTTATGCTTCACGGGCATGCTCCCTGCTAGCTCCATGGCTTCCTTAAGTAGGCCGGCTTTTCCGAGAAGGTCTATTACGCAGCTGTAGTGCTCGAGCTTGGGCGGAACCTTGTGCACCCGGCCCATGCTGCGAAAGCAAGCCAAGCCCTCGTTCACGAGCCCGGAGTGGCTACAGCCCGACAGAACCCCAACAAAGGTCAGGTCGTCGGGTTCGATCCCTCTGCTCGCCATCTCCTCGAAGAGCTCCAATGCCTCTTCCCCTCTTCCATGCAGGCCCAGTCCCATGATCATCGCATTCCACACATCAACGTCCCTCTGCCGCATTCTATCGAACGTCTGGCGCGCGGTTGACAAGTCGCCGCACCTCGCGTACATGTGAACCAAACTAGTGACCAGCCTAGCGGTCCAATGCTTCCATTTCATTCTCTCTAAATAGGCATGGACCCACATCCCTTCTTGGAGAGCTCCCAGTTCAGCTACCGCCACCAAAACGCTGACAAACACGGAAGCGCATGGCCTCACCCTCGTCATCAACATCTCCCGAAACAGCGCCAGAGCCTCGTTCATGTATCCGTTCTCAACGTAGCCCGAAATCATCGCTGCCCACGAGACCTCGTTCCTGCTAGGCATTTCATCAAACAGCTTCCTTGCAGTCTCCAGATCACCGCATTTCGCATATCCCGACAGCAGTGCGGTCCAGGACGTCAAGCTCCGGTTCGTCGTCCCATCGAAAACGCATTGCGCATCCGCACTGCGGTCGCAGGCGGCGTAAAAATGGACCAGCGCCGATTGGACGAAGTGATCGGCGCCAAACCCGAGCTTAACAATCATAGAGTGTACGCATTTGCCTCTGTGGAGCGCGCGGAGCTGCGACAGAGCTTTGAGGACCAAAGGGAAAGTGTAGTTGTTGGGCATTGTGTTTTGCCGTTGGAGCATTTGATCGAACAGGTTAGAGGCGATGTCGGGAAAATTGTTCGACAAGTGAGCATTGACGACGGCATTGTACATGAACGCTGAAGGGCTGGGTGACGATAGGAGGAGAGAGCGAGAATGAGCAAGAGAAGAAGGGTTGAGGCGGAGAAAGGATTCGAGGAGGTTGCCGGCGATGAATGGGTCATGGATGAGGCCGGTGGTGATGGCGTAGGCATGGGCTTGTTGGATATGATGATTTGAGGCTGCAGATTGAAAAAGGCTTCTAATTTTTGGAATCATAAATCTCTATCCCTACAGCAGCATATTTGGGGAAGAGAAAACGATGTTATTCTCACGGATGACTGAAGAGAAACCAGTGTTGAAAAATATAACAGCAAGAGAATCAACAAGAGAATATATATAAGATATATAATCGCATTTCAACTCTTCTACATTAGACCCAAAGTTCAAATATAATGTTTGGAGGACCAACTTGAAATCCTAGGGAGTTAGAAACAACGCACTCGTTGTTACCAAAATGGTGCCCGATCTTTGCTCATCATGGCTGGATACGCTTAGTGATGCTTGAGCAGATGTGGGAGACAATCATATGAACCAATGCTCATTCTCGCCCTTATCAGATTTTTATCGACAACTTGCCCTTAAGAACACAAGATGAAAGTATTGAATCAGTCGATTTCAATTTCCCATAAATCTTTAAATCCAAGCATACTAAGGAGTCGCTGTAGTCACAAACCAGAAACAGACGGTAAATCAAATGCGAAGCAAATTAAGAAGCTTATTCAGTGCTATTACTAGAACTATCCTCATAGATTAAGCAAATAACAATGCTGATTTCTCAAGTTTTGTTTTAACCCTAGGTAACGGGAATGATGGTTTCATCAAAGGATGAAAATCGAACGCGTCTGGGATAAACTCACCGTCATCACTGCTCGACTCTCTGCAAAAGTTTCTCCACCATGATTCTTTGCTGCACCCCGCTCAGAAACTCCGAGCTCATGATTGCATTTGACACAAGAATGACCGTCGATGGTGATGAAGCGTTTACCTAGAGATTCAACATCACAATTATGCGCATAGTGAATCAGAAAATCGAGATGAAAGGATGAAAACAACTGGAGATTCAAATATAAATGATGGGGACAACTTATTTAATGCATTTTTTTTCTTGGTTTATTTGATTTTTTGGGACACGGCAAACAATTCAAAGATAATCTTCGGCTGACAGTATAAACTGTCAACAATTTGTGCATTCTTAATATTTTGCTGAATAGGAGACTAAATTCTAGAGTTAGACATTCAATACACATCTAGATACGCAAAGTCTGAGATGACAAATGAGAAGGATCATGAATTATACCCAAACACGACCATTTAATCCAACAGCTATCTCAAAGGACAGCTTCTTTCCAAGTGCTTCGAGGAGCGGACATGTTGGTGAGCTTAACAATCTGAAACAACAAAAGAAGGGGAAAAAGTCATTGGTGGACTTGAATTCAATGATAAAATTGAAAGGGCCTGATGTCGATGGGCTCTCACATCCGTGACAGTCCAGTTGATGTCTCAAACATGTAACCATCCTTCAAGGGACCAAATTCTGCTGCTTTACCGCTAGCTATGCATGA
This sequence comes from Scilla litardierei, assembly GCA_030789695.1. NCBI lineage: Eukaryota > Viridiplantae > Streptophyta > Magnoliopsida > Asparagales > Asparagaceae > Scilla > Scilla litardierei. The sequence continues at coordinate 3,572,481 of CM061134.1, read as the reverse complement.
CAAATACAAGAAAATTAGAAAACCACTGTTACAGAACACAACCTAAGCATGAATAATATAACAGAACATCAGTGATGCAATCTGGGTTAAATTTAGACGTGCGCATAAAGCCTACTATTAAAAAAATTTAGGTAATAAGGGGAAAAAGCAACAATATAAGAAGATCAAAAATATGGATGAACTATTAGGAGTATGTGTGTGTATGGTGAGTGTACATGATTATGTTCTGTTGGGTGTGTTTTTTATTCTTTCTTTGTTTTATTTGTGCGCGCACGTGTCATGAGGAAATTTCCTCACATGGTTCTCAACAATATAGAACTTTTCAACCTTTATACACACACACTTCCTAGTACAGTGATGGCTTCCAATCATCTAATTGAAGGGTGAAAAGTGGAATTCTTCCCGATATATAAGAAACCTCCACATACAACATTGTAAAAACTTAAAACTGGACGTTCGTATTGATACTGCTAAATCCAGTCCTCTCCACAAGAAATAATATTTGACACATTGACCAAATCAATATCTATGTAAAATACATGGGGTTCTTGATAGAAATCTTGTACATGATGTACAATATGTGATTGGACAAGAGAGCTTTATGAAAAGTAAAGTTGTTTGCAATAATCAGATTTTTTGACACGAAATACATACGTCCAGTCTTTTTGGAAATGTTCTCTGATAAATCTATAAAATCATAATCCATGCAAAACCCAATTCTCATTTATAATATTGTTCGCTATGTAAAACCCAAATCTCATTTATAAAAACAGCAAGATGATGAAAAACAAAGTTTGCAGGATGTCTAGCAATTCATCTGCTTAAACCTACTCATTAGTTTTCTACAAGAGTAGACTCATTGAGTAATGCTTTTCCCAAAACTAGAAGTGGGGCAACAATTGTGCTATTACTACACTGAACGCCGAACATTAAAATAGGAGGACACACTTTTTTGGGTCGGTTGTATTAAGTTTATATTCACCCATCTTCGTATTCATCCGTGAAATCCATTCCACTCATCCGTGTAATCCATTCGACAACGTGACGAGTGCCACACAAAGCTTGTGGAACCAAAGCTTGTTATAAATTGTCCACACATCATATTTTACTCAACCGAGTTGCCTTAATGAGTGGAACTCAAAGCTTGTGGAAATTCCACTTTAACTGCCAAATGAATTAAAATATCGGCAAGTAACGGAACTAATGGTTGTCGTTAAAGACACACATTTGGCTGGTCTTATGCAAGGGCTGAGTTGCATAAATATCTAGAGGACAAACTTGACAAAAAAACAATCAGAGTTGTGGTAAAAGTTAAGATAGGAACAAAAAATAATTCAAAAAAAAATCATTTATTGTTTTTGGGTGATACTAGGAGGCAAACGGCATCATCACTAAGTATCTCTTTTTGCCACCTCTCCTCAGAATATTAGATAGCTTTCTTTGCAATCGGATTAGTTTGTCATTTAGATGAACTTTAAAACTTCAGATAAGGTTTCCACTATATTGGCCTCTTTAAGGACATAGCAATGTGTGAGGGCATGACCTAAATTTTTTAAATTCAGAATTGTGAAATTTTTGAAGGTTGTTTTACCTTACCAAACCTTTGGTATAGAATCAGCCAAACATTATACTTGTCATAATATCATATACAAATTGGATAAGTCGAGGTCAATAGTCAATACACATTCCTATGATAATTTAGAAAACATGTAAAAGAAGGCAGAGTATTTAACAGATCACATGAGATGACAAGACAAGACATGCTCTTAAATGCCTATCATATGATATCAACAAATGGTTGCGAAGGGAGTTACAATCCAAGTGTGTGTATAAAAGGCAAGGAAGGCCAAGTACCATCAGTGCATGCCAGCTCTGGATTCATGCCACTGTTAGCTTTAACCACCCGGACATAAAGAACAGTACCTATCTGCAGAAAATAAATATCTAATATTTTTTTAAACAGCACAAAATAGAAAATTTATAAGAAAAATGGTGAATAAGACGCACAAAGAAATATAATTTAACAATGGGCAACATTTACTTATTGCATATTTGATATATTTCAATAGTCTGTGGTAGACATCGTGTACAAGCCCAATCGATTTAGTTCTTCCAAACCATTATTCTTTACATCTATTTACTGTCTGGCTTCAAAGGCAGACATAAACACAGATGGACTTTATATGTAAACGGATACAAGTATATTTCTAGATCTAATAGTTCATGCCTGCTAAAAAAGAATAAAAAGTTTCCACGATAAAGAATTCATTGATATGAAAAAATTGCCAACAGATATGGAGTCATGAACACATACAATTTACTAGCAGAAATAAAGATACTCTTCTGTGGAGAAACCTCTTTGGAACTTTTTCCTAGCTGACTCCATATCTGTTGGAGTCAGCTAATAGTACCGAAAACCCGTCTTTTAAGTAAAAGATCACATATAAGATTTTATTACTATATAACAGACATTTGTTTATTGATCATATAGAGCTTACGCATGAGCTGCATCTGCTAACTTTTTCCTTGGGAGTAGCCCTTATAATCCAGAATCCAGATATGGTTTCAGGATATCATTGAGGTATTATCCAGCAACTTTAAACTTGATTATCAAAGGACTATGCCTACAAATCATAGAATCCAGAGCAGGTTGATTAAGCCTTAGGATTTTATTTTAATCTAAGATAATATCATACGACTAAGCCTATGAGTCTGAGGCATGTTGAATAAGTACCAAATCTTAACAATTTTTCATAACCGAATTTCAAGGCAACCAGACAACCAAAAGCAATTTGAATGTGCCGCAACAATGGCATGGCGTAACCAGGATTTTTTTTACCCTGAGCGAAACTAAAAATGATACAGAATAATTTTTAGAAAATAACAAAGCAAAAAAATTACACGCTAAGAAATACTTTCATTATATATTGATAATGATGACAAAATAGTATCATGCATATATGCCAAATATGATATATAACATATCAACGTCACTGGTGGAAGGCATAGTGCAATTTCTTTTTCCACATCCTCATGATGACCTAGATATGTTGTCAGGTATTCCACGTTGAAGATGGGACCGATCTTTCAGTCTTCTGGTAACTTTGGACGGAAAGCCTTAAGAATTTGGGGATCAAAGCTTCTTGAGCTAGAGAGAGATCGGTAATCAACCACGTAACTAGTTTGAACTGATGTCACTCCCTCCCCTTACCACTCCGTGGAGTAACCATCTCCTCGGGCATAAATCTTTCCCTCCCGAAAGGCGAGAAAGGCCGTATACAGTGGTGTAATGTTAAAGAGGTCACATGACATGAAGACACTCGAACAACCAATGCTAGATTTCTTCACTTCACTTATACCACATTTCTTCTTTTTTCGAAATCACTTGCTTCAAGTTACTAGATGCTATCTAAGTAGAACTCTACGAGAGTATATCTTGAATTAAACTCACCAAATCTACGTTTATATTCTGAATTTTGATTATGCAAGGTTCATAATTTTATTGAATATTTGCATGTGTTAACCCCACATAACTGTCAAATCCAATGACTAGACATAGCATTGGATCACTAATTGAATATGAAGCATATCAACTCTTAGTGTCAATACGATTTTGAATGGGAAAAATCCCGATCAAATTACAGAAAGAATGAAAAGAAATATTTTAAGCAACAGATCAACGAGTAATCAAATTCTTTAAGGGGCCGATCAAGTTACAAATCAAATTATTAAGAATTACAGAAAGAATGATGCGATTTGTTAGGGAAAAAAATAAGCAACAGATCACATCTCAATTTCATTATCTCTAAGCAACAAATCAACAATCAAATTATAGATCAAAATCTCAGTTGCATTAGGCATCAGATCAAAGAAACTCAGAAAGAATACAAATTTAATCAAAAAAGTGAGAATAATAAAGAAAATCTATTTTTTTTAAATAGTTTGGATGAATGATATACCTTTCTTACAATCCGAGTTAAATGGAAAAGGGAAAGATCGTCCACTAAGGCTCCTCTGCTAAGGGCCTATTCTTTTCCAGGAATAGGAAAAATGGAATAGAGGGAAAGGTTGTATTCCCAGGAGAGAGAAAATATAGTTTTGTGTTCTTTTGAGTGGAATAGAGTATGGAATGAGGGTTTGGAATAGAAAGTAGAGTCTACTTTCTATTCTTGTGTTCTTTTGGGATTGGAGAGTTTGAATGAAAAAGTGGAAAGGGAATGAGTTGGAGGGGGGAGAGAGAGAGATGAGAGAGTGGGGCCCACCATTCCAAAGGATTCAATTGTATTCCAAGCAAAAAGCTTGGAATACAAACGTGCTCATCATTACCAAATTGGAATAGCCATGTAGGATTCTATTCCACGCCCAAAGAACAACCGCATGGAATACAAACTTGGAATAGGGTGAATATTGCATGAATAGTGTCCCTATTCCCATTCCCGCCCCTATTCTTGGCAAAAGAACAGGCCCGAAATGGGGGCAAAGATTTCTCAATTTTAATTTTTAATTTTTTACATGAGGGAAAAAAGAAAAAAAAATGAGGAAGAGAAATAAACAGAGAGAGTCAAAGGTCGGTGGGAAAGTGATGATATGCAACTTACAACATACTACATTTATTTACAAATTTGACATTATCTTTTGGAACTTTACCACATAAAATGGCAAACTTGTAAATAAGTGTGCTTTGTTTAACAAAATGTGTAATGTGTATAGCAGCACTCTTTACCGTCAAAGAGAGATTCTGTGATTCTCTCTCCCCCCGCTGATTATGCGGCTTCTTCTTCCTTGTTTTTTTCTTTTTAGTTTCCCTCTTGCAAAAGAAAAATAAACAAATTTTTTTGCCCTGGGCCCAGGGCAAATGTAAGCTGGTTACGCCCTCTCATCTTCTATAGTTCAAGCTACAGTAAGAATTCAAGGCAAGGGAAAAACCAATAGCAATTTGAATGTATTGCAAAGTCACATCTTATCCTCTATATTTCCAGCTAAAGCAAGAATTCTGGCACCAGCAATCTAGGAGGATATGATATCCAACCTCTACAGATGCACTTTTGCCACCTATTCAAGCTCAAGTAAGCTTCCCAATAGAAGTCCAACAGTCAACTCTGAACTACAAAGGTTTCAAAAAATTTGGAGTTCCATCAGAGTAGAACTTGGATCTGTGAATTGCATTTCGTACGACACTGTCACTGCCTGTTTTTATCATGAGTGAAATAAATATGTGCTTTGTTCTCTTGAGAGTAATTTCATAAGATACTCAAGCTCAAATGCACTTATTGGATAGCACCAAAATCTTGAGAAAGAAAAGACACAAGAAGATGAACTATGACATGTGGCATACTAAAAATATATAACGAACACTTAAGAACAGTAAACAAACTGATATAAGTAGTTCCAAATGTGAGGTAATAAGTGGTTTAGAATTCTTTTCTCTAGAATACCTCAAACTTTGGTATATTCCTTCTAGTTCCTCCTTCAAATGCTAGTACAGGTAAAAATGCCAAAGAAGGTCCCTTTATGTCCACAAGGAAGTTCTGGAAAAACAATAAAAATTATGTCACAAAAGGCACAAACTATAAATTATGCTAAATTTCAGTCAATATGGGAATTTTCTTGATAATAGTTTCATTTCTAAATATGAAGACATGACATACATACATTACATTTTAAACCATTTGTCAGCAGAATCTACACCAGTAATCAAATCAGCCACTGGAAAACACACATCTAGATCTTGAAGCTGATTTTCTTTATAATAACCCACCCAGAATCATAGTTGCTTATCATATATAGTTTTGCCAACTGTCACTATACATTCATGACACAACTGATAGAAAAGAAAAGACCATTATGACAAAAAAAATTCTTCTACATGTAGGAAATCAGCATAACTAGATGCTTTTGGCATATTTGACCACCGGACTGCTTGCAGAAGAGATTCAAAACTCTTATCACAAAATGTACCAGTAGAACTCTCATAGTTAATCTGCATTATGACATTGGCATCACCAAGCATGTCTAGATTGTTGATTGAATGTTGTATTGCCCCACTCAATTTATGTTCATGGTTCATACTTATAGCATGTGTAGTTTTGCCATGATGCTACACTAATGTTGGACAAGCTGATACACATGTTGAAGACCAACACTTCCTGGACGCTCCTCAAACACTTGTTAGAGAATTTTTCAAGTGATTACAATTATATATACTAATGTTTTCTCAAAAAATAATATATACTAATGGTTTCAAATTCAGAACACTTCAGAAGGATTCATGGACACATGTTCTCACATACTTTGTAATTCAGAAAACAATAAAATAAAATATTATAAATTATTATAGTCTGACGGTAAAGAAAGTAACACATTAACAATAGTCACAGCCTTAAAGACAGAGACTTACATCTGGTTTGCTGTCAACCACAATACCAAGAATTGTATCTTCCACACATGGTGCATACTGCAATATTATAAAAATTGGACTCAGTAGACATGAGACAGAACAAATTACCAAGACAAACTGAAGAAAGGATTATCAGTATAATATGCAAAGACATTTTATCAACATATAAAGTAGATATACAAATGGCGCATAGACGTAAGGTGTCAAAATGACAAGTATGCACTCTATCAATTGTATGCTGAAAACATATCAACAAGCAACTATAAATAAAGAAATTTGGTACTCAGCCATACTGGAGAGAAGGTTACAAAAGGCAGTGAACGTCACTTTCAGAAAGTCACTTCAGACTATCAGAAATAACATCATTGTTCTCTGATTAGGGTTTAGGAATACAATAATGACAAGCATGCATTCTTGTTGGACTCAAATTGTACTGCTTTAGCTTGGGTGCAATCAACCTCAAGACCTCTACTAAACTAACTTTCCTCTCTTTTATTGCAATAGAAATGTTCATCCATATCCAGCTCACACTTTATTTATACAGTAATAACGGTTAAATCCGTAGGCTGTCAGCCCATGTAACTAATCAGCTACAAAATACATAGCTTTGAATGCTGCCACCATCCTCCAGTCCCATCATACACTTACTAAAAACTGATTTACTACAAAAGAATGAGCGGATGTGAACCAGAGAAATTTGAATGATGAAATCTCACAGCTATTTCATCTTCTTCAAGAATACAGGTACCCACGCCTATAGCTGTCGAACGACAAGCTTGAAAAGAAACCTCATGCTATGTTGAAATCTAATATTTGATCATTGAACTTGAAGTACTTGATCCACTTACAAGAACCCCCATGGTTACTGACTTGCACAATTATATGTGAGCAAAACCTCCAGCCATAATGAACAACGAAGTTAAAAATATTAATAAAAATAACACAAATCCTCAAAAAAAGAGGATATGGGTACATGTGTATTTTACTACCTAATTAGCAAAGATGAAACATTAGCGATCCTATATAAAATTCTGCCTAGTTGGCAAATATAAATTATTACTGTTAATTTATACCTTATAGGCGAGTATGAGTTACCATGTGATGTCATATTATTATGCCTTTGTGACAGAATTATTTTACTTGTAAAGGTAAATGTTACTTGGATATTATACTTCCATATATATATAATTATGCATTATTGGCATGAATGCCACACTTCATAAAAATACATGAACTGGATAGCTTGTTAAGCATCAAGAACATAAGTAACAATGGGATCGCTAAGCAGTAATGATGATTTGAGTAATTCAAAGAAAGCATAATCAAGCAAAATAATTGGGAACTATATGCATCTCATGACATCATACATTGCCTATGCATTTTAATTGCAAACTAATGTTCTCTGACTTTTTGATTTTATTTACTTGTTGAGATGAAACCTCATCTTCGATTGGTGATAGTCTTACACGGATATGATCATACATTACTCCTCTGTATGCGAGATTGACCCAACTTTTTATGTTATGTATGTTATGGAGCAAGGATGGGAAATAGGGAGCCCTTGTTATATAAAGAAGTACTAGTGCAATCAGTAAATATATAGCATATAAAATTAAATTCTGAATGTTAAGGTGTTATAGTTGTTCTTAAAGAAAAAGAGTAGACAAGCTAAATCATCACATATGAGAAACAATCATTTTTCATGTTGCACAAACCAATACTGATGACAATATTGATGATATTACTCTATGTTAGCACTTGATATTAGATCACATGAATGAAATTGTTATTTTTAAATTACATAGTACAAACATTCTCCTTAGCAAATAGTGTGTTCTTGACAAGTAATGCAGGGTTAGTTTTAAAGTTCCTATTAATAGAAGTAAGAAGATTCTTGAGTATATTCATTTAGATGTGTGGGGTCCAGTCTTAATTTTTCCTGTATGGTAAACATGATCTCGCATGCAAATTGAACAAGTCTTTATATGGATTGAATCAGGCTCCGAAGCAATAGTATAAATACAGTGAGACTCTTCTATGACTACCACATGATTTCAATGAATACATGTTAAGTAGGTGTATGCGGAACTCTCAATGTGTGTCCTCCTCTTGTCATTAATTTTTCATATGCAAAACTACTCTAATCACACACAAATCTAATAAATATCATTCTCGTGATCTATGTGTCTATATGATTTATGTAGGCCAATAATCCTTCACTCACCAGGCTTGAACACATACAAAAGTCTGGCACAAACGGCTCAAGGCTTCATCATGTTTGAAGACAAGTTAACCAGCTATGCTAGACCTCACTTCAGCTCCAACGTGGAAATATGGTATAAGCTTAGATCTATCACAACCCAAAGTCTTAAGTTGATAGGTACACATTATTCTTTAACTATCTTTTTGACGTGAGATTATTCCAATAATTCATGACCACATCATACTAATCAATGATATGTGGCTCACATAGCTTGGATATCACGATTCCAAATTCATCATCTGCATGTATAGCTACCCTTAAAAAATGTGATCACTGACAGCTAGCCTACCCCAAACCAGTGCAGAAAACAAGATACCTCTGGTAGCTTGCAACTATTACTTAAAGTAACAGTAAGATGTGCTCTTCACACATGGAGGGCTTCCATTTGATGAATGAAAATCTATGTTTGTTTTCTAATCTTATGTAGGTGGATGCCAGCTGCTACACTTGAAGATCTCAAAAATATTTTCATCCTAGGACATGAGAACCATCAGAAACTTTCTAGTGACCCATCCTTGCTAGCTACTATATATTTTGCAGCCCTTGGTTAGGTTTACCCAAGGATTACTCAATAGTTGGACCACCCAATGTGATTCTTGTCCCTTTTTCAACAAGCAAATCATCTTGCAGAGCACAGGTTCTAAGAAAATAGTGTCTTGTACTATTTGACAAACTAGTTTCTTCCTCTTTAGAATAGAGTAAGATCCACAACTTTCGTGCCAATTGGCTGCAATTGTGCCAGTTGGTTGAGTGACCTAATTTAGAAAGCATTCGCTCGGTCATCTGCAATTTGGATGCAGTTCATGAATAAGTCGTGAATAGTCAAATAAAGCTCAGGCTCATACAAATTTAATCATTATTTGGGCTAACAAACAAAAGATTGAATAAATCAACAGAGAACTCTTACTCTCTTGTGCGAGCTGTCGATCCAGTACTTATTCGGTTTCGAGAACCTCAATTTCCCGGCCTCCATAGCCGAAAGCGTATCACATTCCTGCAAATATTACTAAAATAGTTAGTTATTTACGGAGCAGAAAGGAAAAAATATATTAAAAATTAAAAAAATAACCCAAAATCTAGAGATGCTATATCCACACCTGACGCAATCCTGCGCCCAATTTGATCGTCTGATTCGTCATTTTGGAAAGATCAAGAACAACATCTCCAGGAACCTAACAATCACAAATCAACCAAATAAATTCACCCAAAAAAGAAAAAATGAAACCGTAATAAGAAAACGAGGATTAGTTTGAGGGATTGCTGAACTTACGACGATTTTATCGACTAAGCTATTAGGTTGAGAATTTGAGGAGTCGATCTCCATGTTTCCTAGGGTTTAGGGCTTAAGCGACGAGGCCGAACAAATTTTTTTCACAAGAGCTCGAGTCGAAGGTTTAGACCGTGATGCTCCACCTGAGGGCTTCGGGCCTTGGCTGATGGTGAGGGACCGCCGGAGCCGTCGCTTCTATGGACGTCAGTTGGGAAAGGCCTCCGAGATCACGGGGGCGGTTGCTATGACGGGCTCGAGATTTTCGGCCCTGTCTTCGGCGGCGAGCTTGGGTAATGTTGCCGAGTGCTTGGGTCGATTCACATCACATTCGTCGAAGTTACCAGACAACTGCACGAGTCCGCTTGTGACTGGGCCGCACTTGGGCCGATCTCATGCTGGGCCACTCCCCCGGCGTAAATCGCCCCTAGTTGCATATGTGGAATTGTGTTATTCTCCCCCCAACTTGATTCACATGCTCCCCCCAACTTGATATCAGCCTTTTCTTTTATCAGTTGTTAATGCTCATCCGAGTAGAGCTTATGGGATCAACTAGAATATTTTGCCTTGGCAGTAGACATAGCGTGGATGGTTATGGATGATTTTAATGATAATCATATCTTCAAAAGAAAAGAAAGGTGTTACCCTTCCTTGTTTCTCTCGATGTGCCAGATTTAATAACATATTGTCGATATGTGGTCTCTTGGATCTTCAATTTATTGGCTTCCCTTTCACTTGGTGCAACAAGCGGCATGGGTTTGCCAGAGTGTATGAAAGGTTGGATAGGGTGGTTGCTAATTTCGCTTGGTGTACTCTTTTTCTTCGTGCTATGGTCAGACATTTGCGGACAGTTTTCTCGGATCACTAACCTCTTTTATTGCAGTCTGAGCCTCAGATTTCTGTGGATCCTCTCAAGAGGCCTTTTCGTTTTCAGGCTATGTGGTTCATGACAGAGGGTTTCAAGCAATCATTATCGAAAATGTGGGCCAGGGCCTCAGGGGATTGGGCCTATCAGTTGAAACAGGTGGCTGTTGAACTTAAGGTTTGGAATCTTCATTCATTTGGAAACCTCTTTCGCAAGAAAAGGTGGCTACAAGGCAGGATTGATGGGGTGCATAGAGAACTACTATCTTATAAGTCCCACTAATTATGCAAGCTGGAGGAGAGTTGTTGAAAGAATATGATACTATCTTGTCACAAGACGTTTTTTGGGCCCAAAAATCCAGATTAGATTGGCTTTTTCAAGGGGGTAGGAATACCAAGGTTTTCCATATTTTCACACTGTGTCGCCGACGTCGCAACCAAATTTCTATGTTAAAGGATGATGTTGGTGCTTGGCTTATGGATAAGGAGGCTTTGCAATCCCACATTACTTCATTTTATAAAGTATTGTTTTAGAATGAAGTGGGTGACAGCCACACTTTTTCTCACCGCCACTGTTCGTCGCTGAGACTCAGTTTTTGGAGTAGGAGGTTCAAGAAGCTCTTTTTCAGATGAAGCCTTGGAAATCTCCTGGAATAGATGGGTTTCAAGCTGGAGTATTTCAATATATGTGGGACAATGTGAAGGTATCTTTGACCACTCTAGTGGCTGATGCCCTGAAACAATGTCATTTTGATAAGGAACTATGTAAAATCTTACTTGTCCTTGTCCCAAAGGTTCCCCAGCCTGTAATGGTGAAGCAATTTCGGCCCATCAGTTTATGTTGTGTTTCCTACAAATTGATCACGAAGGTGTTAGTTAATAGACTTCGACTCTTTCTTAATGATCTTATTGGACCATTACAAGCTAGTTTTTTACCTGGGAGGCATGCATCAGATACCATTGCTCAGGAGCTAATTCATTATATTAAGAAATCAAAGTGCAAGAATGGCTACTTTGCACTAAAGATTGGTCTGGAAAAGGCGTATGCTAGAGTGCGATGGGATTTTTTGGCAGAGACACTGGTCATGTTTGGCTTTCCTGCATCCTGGATCAGGCTTATTATGTTTTGTGTTTCATCGTCTCAGCTTGCTGTACTGTGGAATGGAGAAATTTCGGAATGGTTCTTGCCAGAGAGGGGTTTACACCAGGGGGATCCTCTTTCGCCATACCTGTCTGTTTTGTGCAAGGAGAGACGGAGTTTGTGTAGGGAATTGGGCGTTCCCTTAGGGCACAAAAACTCTAGTCCCGTCCTAAGTCGGACGGAACATAGACATAAAAACATAGCAGCGGAAGGAAAACCAGTTAATCTAAATTAACATGCAAGTTAAAACATTTTTAACTTGGCCCTAAGGTCCAAGACCCTATGCCAAGATCTATGCCGACTTGGGATGGGTCTGACCATCCCAAGAAGGATCTAGCCTACTGCGATTAAACTAAACTAATGCTAAAAAATACTTTAACCACATACCCGGAATCTCAGCCCTGGAGCAGGCGAGATGTTCCGCGCCGTCTTCCGAGCTGCTCCCGTCCCACGCCGAGCCGCTCCTTGAACCGCTCCCCGAACCGCTCCTCGAACCGCTCCGCATCCCGAGGCGATCAATCCCCGTGCCGCCGAGCCAACCAACCGCCGAAGAAAGTTTCACGCGAGTGAAACCTCCGCCAAGATTTCGGATCCAGAATCCGAACTCCTTTGAGGCTTTGCTAGAGCCCGCAGGAGTAAGGCAGAAATTTTAGGGAGATAGAGAAATATTTAATTTAAGCTAAGATCCGAGCGTGCTCCAACATTTACGAGAGCCGCTCAGATCTAGAGCTTGGGACGAGATTTGAGAAAGGGGGGAGACCCCTATTTATATAGGCGGCGGACTCTCCCCTTTTCTCAAAATCCGATGTGGGACTAAAATAGAGTTAATTTAAAATCAAGTTAGTTTGCACTTCAAAAGGTGCAAACTTCCGTGAATTTTAACTCACTCACCGTTGAGCTTCAAGATCGATACAACCTATCAATACGACAAGCGTTCAACGGTGAACGCATAGGAAAAAACCGTTCGTCAATCGGAGTTCGTTTGACCCTCCAATTGAGTGTCCAAAGATCAGCCCTAGGCTAGTTTTTCACAAAAACGAGCCGTCAAAAACTGCCCATTAAACCTAGGGTTCCACACCTGGAGGTGGGACCCACAAGTCTGACTGGGCGCCCAAAACCCAGACTTGGGCACGGGCGCCCAAGTCTGGGCCCGGGCACCCAGGCGCCAGGCGCCAGGCGAGCGCCTGGCGGGCGCCTGGGCTCCCAGGCGCCCAGGGCGCCTGGGCTCCCAGGCGCCCAGGCCCGCCTGGGCGCAGGCCCAGGCGCCCAGCGCCTGGGCCTGTGCCCAGGCCTGGCTGCCTGGGTTCCTGGCTCAGCCAGGTCTGGCCAGGCACCCAGGCCAGACTTGGTCTGGTCTGGGTCAGCCTGGTCTGACCCGGTCTGATCTGTTTTGGCTCTAACTTGAGCATCCGGCGTCCGATTTGGACGCCGTTCGAACCTGGGTCTAGACCGGGACATTCCCGTCTTACCCGTGAACTTTTTCCTTGCGTTTATCTTATTAAATATTATATTAAACAATTTAATACACATTTAATTGCTTTTGCATCAAATGCAAAATAGTCCCTATCTAAGCTTAAATTACCATATTGCATCAAATGCAATTATCTCTTCTTTTGCGTCAAATGCAAATATTCTCCCTAACTAATTTCTACCTATTACTAGACGAAGCGTTACACTCTGTGTGAGACCCTACAGCCTGACCCTTACAACAGGTTGGGCTCGAAGCCCTATACGGCAGTGACCACGAGCAGTGGTTACCGTCCCTGCTTCAGGAATCATCATTATGTGGTTGACTCATTGACATGAGTATTGTCGGGACCACCTGACTGTTTCCGTGATGAATTCCGTAGTTATAGTCTTTTCGTCTTAGCTGTGTCGTGTAGATCAAGTCTGGGGTACGGTCAAACTGTCAACCCCAATAACTTGACTCCGGTTAGTTTCTATCGATCTTTAGTCAACTAATGTTGGACATCTTCCAACATACTCTGCGCAGAGTTTTTACTAAAGACCGAACTAACTCTACGACACTAACTCCCATTGACCGGGAGAGACGAATCCTCTCTTGGTCATTACTCGCCTCGTACGTTTCAAGTGACACCCAATCAAAAGACCTTTCGACAGGCCTTGCCTCGAAGCTAGGTCAGTTGATCTAAGTGGCACCATTCACGCACAGGTCCGTTAAAATGACCTCAAGTCAAAAGACCAACTATCCTATCATCACTCAGAGTTATCACTGACAGATTGGTCAATATAACCATATGATAACTCTAGTGGATCGTTCAGTGAACTCATTCTAATGAGCACCTGTGTCTCGTCTTCGACTTCGCCAAGTCAAACGATCATGAGATCATCGCCACCGCTAAACGGTGAAGACTAAGACACAATGGTCTATCCGATGTTTCGATATCCTTGTCTCGAAACATCTACGACCATGAACCATTTCAGACTTATGCTACAGACAGTCAAACGTTTCTCCATGATCGAGATACTCATCTCGATACACGTTTGACCTTGCATAAAGTCTCAGGACTTTACCTAAGTTGATATCTAACGTTAACTACATAACAATATAACTTAGATAAATTATTACCAAACAGCTTACTGTTATTTCGAACAAGATGTTTGTGCTATTCACACAGGAATAAATGGCCTCGAGGGCATAATATTCCTACATCTCCCACTTGCACTCAGGCCCATTTATCTCGATATCTAATATCGTTTTACACATAAGTTTTCCTGACTTCATGTGATAGAGCCTTCGTGAGTGGATCTGCTAAGACCGTCTACTCTATAGACTTAAGGGGTTTCTATGTTCATGTCAGACCAACCATTTGAATCTTATTCAAATAATTCATTTGGTCTGTCGGAATCCATAATATTTTATTTTACTTGGATCTTATCCAGTTTATCGTTCCTTACGATAATAATTTTAAATTAGTTACTGGTCATTTTAAATGGCTCATATCTATTCTTGATAAAGTATCAAACCTTTTGATTACTTTGTCAAAATGTATGTTCCATCCCTTTGATGATTCGCATGTAATTTATACGCTCCCACTGACCTTGAAAACTATCTGGCCAATTCATATAAGTTGGTTCGTCTAAATCATATTTAGAAAAACGAACTTATAAGTGAATGCTCAGATTTTCATGGTCAACTTGAGCGTTTACATCGACTTTGGTCCGAGTAGATCTGTACACATCTGTTGGCGAAACCGGTTTCATCATAATCCGTTTTAAAGAAATTAGGATGAAAACCGTTCCCATCCAACATTATTGTACTTCACTATTTTCTTTTCTGCACCAATCTTTCAACTTAAAGATTTTCTTGCAGTAAGTGAGAAAACATTTTCCTTGGGCACGTAAACTAAATTCTCAAATTTATTTACGCACACAGACCTATTCTGATTGCATCAAGTTTTAAATCGGAGTTACTACTCCGGATTTCATCCTAAAAGTTGACTAAGTCATCATTAGTTATGATGTCTTAACTCGACTTTTCGTCTTACGAAATTCGAGTAAATATACAACTTCCTCATGTTGATTTAATGAATATCTTATTGATAATGTTCTCATAGAACTTTATCAAAACCTAGGCATTACTATTTGGGACTTAACCCAGAGGGAGGACTTAGCTCAGAGTCACTTACAATGGATCACACTAAATCTAATTAAGTGTGATTCATACCTTTTAACACACCGATGTGTTAACAGACTTGATCTGAGAGAAAATCACATTTTCTTTTAATTACACACGATTTTATTTAGCTAAGTATTTGACCATTCGATCTAATCGAATCAGTTTAAATACTTTGGTCACTTCGTTCTTTATTTTATCAGACTTGCGTTTCATCAAGAACACGTGTCTTAGTAAAATATACGAATAACTTATTTTGTTAAAAATAGACTCGGGTACATCAGTATGTACGAGACTGAGTTCGACAACTCATTCTCCCACTATCTTACAGATGGGTTTCGGCCTTTGTATCTAAGCGGCTAAGACTCACAAGTGTCCGTAGACTTCATAATACGAGAGGTCAGACCCCTCTTTATGTGACTTGTGAAGCTTAATCTCTTGATACGGCCTAGTCTAATTTTACCATATAAGTTTGCTACAATCTTGTGTATTTATATATTAACATTTAATATATATATGGTTATTTACAAATTACTTAACACAAAACATTACTTCAGAAGCAATGTGACGACATTCGTCAAAATGTGTTAAACGTCTTTTGTATAACAACTTATTCCGAAATGTGACATTTAAAATATGTCACGTTTTCATTTCCTCCTACTTATGCCTCTACTAATGATAAATTAAACTAACTTTCTCAATTGACTTTCCGAAGTGCCTTCTTCCTTTTCTAAATCATATTTAGATATCAACATAAATAAATAGCTATGCAAGCAACTTATGTATCCAAACGCTTGAGCTTTGCAATCTTGAGTGTAACTCAAGAAGTTGCTTGTCTCAAGATCCGGTTGGGATACATAGTTTTGCATCGCTCATGCACTCGTATTCGATTCAAACGGTTTAATCGAATTCTCGAACTTTGCGGATCAAAATTGTTTGTCCATACAACCTTGAGGGTAGCTCGACAAGTTGTAGGGAGAAACATACTTTAAATGTCCTATATGTTCAAGCTACCTCATATAGAGACGAGTGACATGTAGCTTTAATTTATTTGTTGGACTCAGAATTTAATGAAATCATATTTCTTAAGTCTGTTCTTTAGAAGGTCATTTAATGTCAATGAGAATATAGTTTAATTATATCAATTAGAATTTAACTTGATATTCAATTAATCATCTTATTGACCAGTTAACTAATTCCAATATTATCAATTGATTCTTTCGGTAAACATTGTCTTGCCCTAGTTTTAGCATATGTTCAATATTAAATATAGGTATATTGGCTTTTATCTATCTATATCCTCCCACTAATTTTACGAACGTTTTAAAGCTTAATAACGAACGATTTAATCGAATTAAAATTAATGGGTAAGAGTTCCAATCACCTTGAGTCTAAACAACCTTGAGTGTAGCTCAACAAGTTGATTGACTCTGCGATCGGAAGATGACTCTTCATCGATCATATCGGATATGACTCTCTTAATCGGTTTTTGCCCCTAGCCATTCGTGATCATGAGTGTGCTCATCCAAATCACAATGTCTAGTCTAGTCAGACCCTTGTTTTCATGTCTAGCCTGACTCGCCCCTCAGCTCGGTGTATGCACGACACGTCGGTTTGGGTCAGGTCTTAGACTACATCTAGGCAGACTACATCGTTGACTTAACTTACGCCGGCGCTCGGGGTACGAGACGACGGTTAGGGTTAGTCAAGATTTCATCTTATGTATTTAAGGAGTTGGTTTCTACAAGATTGCCAGGTTACAGCTTGAGTGTATCTCAACAACTATAACGCGGGTCCTATAGTTACTAACCCCTAAAACAAGGAGGGCTACGGCTAATCTTGAAAAAGATCATTAACGTATTTGACTTAGATATAGTCCAGGGTGTCATACAATCATGATTCGCGACATTGCGGTCCAGCGGAACTCAGCCAGGGAATTGACTAAGCCAGGATCACTACCCCTTGGACTAGCAAGGGTTGACCCAGAACTCTTAGCCAAGCACATTGACTGGATCATGGTCCATTGAATGAAGCTTGTCATTTTTGTATGTATGCCATAGACTAAACAGCTTTTATTAACAACTAATTAATCTTATCAACTAGTTGAATCCTTAAATTCAAAATTTTTAGGATTTGTTTAATAACTTTTATTAAGTCCTTATCAACTATAAGGTTCACGTGCTACCCTAATCGTTATTAGGATTTTAATAAATTATTAACAACGCTAGAAGCGAAGTCCTTCAATGAAAATTAATTATAACAATTAGAATTTGAAAATTCATTTAAAGGACTATCCTAATCAGGAATTAGGTCTTTAATATTGTTGTTAATGATTTATTAAAGCATAGCATATCATTAAAATTCAAGTAATAAATTTTAATCATTTTTAATGGCTAACCTAAAGGGTTGTCTTGTGTTATCAAATAAGGGACAAGATTAACATGCCATTAAAATAACTCTACACTAATTTATCGCATAAAGATAGTGCACAACTATTTAACATTTAAATAAACTAAGTTTATCGCATAAACAATTTTTAGCATGAATACATAAATTTAACATTTAAATTTAAAATATGATTTTAAAATTATTTTATTTTTTATCTCATAAAAAAAACTTAATATTAAAATCACTAATTTGCATGCTATGTTAAAAAGTTATCGCATAAAAAATTTTTAACTTTTAAAACAGTTTTAAAATATCTCATAAATTAAAACATTATTTTAAAAAAAAAACTTTCATGCTTAAAAAATTTATCAAATAAAAATTTTAGGCATCCAAAATAAATTTTAAACTTTTAAAGATTTAAAAAATTAGTTTTAAAATTATCACATAAATTTTAAAACGTCATTTAAAAAAAATTTCCATGTTCAAAAATTTCATAAAAAAAAATTTTAGAACATCTAAAACATTTTTAAAATTTATCTCATAATTTTAAAAACATTTTAAAAAGTATTTAAAAGCATTCTTAAGTTTAAAATTAATCGCAGTACCTAGATCGCTACGCAAACCTAGGCTCTGATACCACTGTAGGGAATTGGGCGTTCCCTTAGGGCACAAAAACTCTAGTCCCGTCCTAAGTCGGACGGAACATAGACATAAAAACATAGCAGCGGAAGGAAAACCAGTTAATCTAAATTAACATGCAAGTTAAAACATTTTTAACTTGGCCCTAAGGTCCAAGACCCTATGCCAAGATCTATGCCGACTTGGGATGGGTCTGACCATCCCAAGAAGGATCTAGCCTACTGCGATTAAACTAAACTAATGCTAAAAAATACTTTAACCACATACCCGGAATCTCAGCCCTGGAGCAGGCGAGATGTTCCGCGCCGTCTTCCGAGCTGCTCCCGTCCCACGCCGAGCCGCTCCTTGAACCGCTCCCCGAACCGCTCCTCGAACCGCTCCGCATCCCGAGGCGATCAATCCCCGTGCCGCCGAGCCAACCAACCGCCGAAGAAAGTTTCACGCGAGTGAAACCTCCGCCAAGATTTCGGATCCAGAATCCGAACTCCTTTGAGGCTTTGCTAGAGCCCGCAGGAGTAAGGCAGAAATTTTAGGGAGATAGAGAAATATTTAATTTAAGCTAAGATCCGAGCGTGCTCCAACATTTACGAGAGCCGCTCAGATCTAGAGCTTGGGACGAGATTTGAGAAAGGGGGGAGACCCCTATTTATATAGGCGGCGGACTCTCCCCTTTTCTCAAAATCCGATGTGGGACTAAAATAGAGTTAATTTAAAATCAAGTTAGTTTGCACTTCAAAAGGTGCAAACTTCTGTGAATTTTAACTCACTCACCGTTGAGCTTCAAGATCGATACAACCTATCAATACGACAAGCGTTCAACGGTGAACGCATAGGAAAAAACCGTTCGTCAATCGGAGTTCGTTTGACCCTCCAATTGAGTGTCCAAAGATCAGCCCTAGGCTAGTTTTTCACAAAAACGAGCCGTCAAAAACTGCCCATTAAACCTAGGGTTCCACACCCAGAGGTGGGACCCACAAGTCTGACTGGGCGCCCAAAACCCAGACTTGGGCATGGGCGCCCAAGTCTGGGCCCGGGCACCCAGGCGCCTGGCGCCCAGGCGCCAGCCTGGCGCCAGGCGCCTGGCGGGCGCCTGGGCCGGGCGCCCAAGGCGCCCGGCCCAGGGCGCCTGGGCCTGTGCCCAGGCCTGGCTGCCTGGGTTCCTGGCTCAGCCAGGTCTGGCCAGGCACCCAGGCCAGACTTGGTCTGGTCTGGGTCAGCCTGGTCTGACCCGGTCTGATCTGTTTTGGCTCTAACTTGAGCATCTGTCGTCCGATTTGGACGCCGTTCGAACCTGGGTCTAGACCGGGACATTCCCGTCTTACCCGTGAACTTTTTCCTTGCGTTTATCTTATTAAATATTGTATTAAACAATTTAATACACATTTAATTGCTTTTGCATCAAATGCAAAATAGTCCCTATATAAGCTTAAATTACCATATTGCATCAAATGCAATTATCTCTTCTTTTGCGTCAAATGCAAATATTCTCCCTAACTAATTTCTACCTATTACTAGACGAAGCGTTACACTCTGTGTGAGACCCTACAGCCTGACCCTTACAACAGGTTGGGCTCGAAGCCCTATACGGCAGTGACCACGAGCAGTGGTTGCCGTCCCTGCTTCAGGAATCATCATTATGTGGTTGACTCATTGACATGAGTATTGTCGGGACCACCTGACTGTTTCCGTGATGAATTCCGTAGTTATAGTCTTTTCGTCTTAGCTGTGTCGTGTAGATCAAGTCTGGGGTACGGTCAAACTGTCAACCCCAATAACTTGACTCCGGTTAGTTTCTATTGATCTTTAGTCAACTAATGTTGGACATCTTCCAACATACTCTGCGCAGAGTTTTTACTAAAGACCGAACTAACTCTACGACACTAACTCCCATTGACCGGGAGAGACGAATCCTCTCTTGGTCATTACTCGCCTCGTACGTTTCAAGTGACACCCAATCAAAAGACCTTTCGACAGGCCTTGCCTCGAAGCTAGGTCAGTTGATCTAAGTGGCACCATTCACGCACAGGTCCGTTAAAATGACCTCAAGTCAAAAGACCAACTATCCTATCATCACTCAGAGTTATCACTGACAGATTGGTCAATATAACCATATGATAACTCTAGTGGATCGTTCAGTGAACTCATTCTAATGAGCACCTGTGTCTCGTCTTCGACTTCGCCAAGTCAAACGATCATGAGATCATCGCCACCGCTAAACGGTGAAGACTAAGACACAATGGTCTATCCGATGTTTCGATATCCTTGTCTCGAAACATCTACGACCATGAACCATTTCAGACTTATGCTACAGACGGTCAAACGTTTCTCCATGATCGAGATACTCATCTCGATACACGTTTGACCTTGCATAAAGTCTCAGGACTTTACCTAAGTTGTTATCTAACGTTAACTACATAACAATATAACTTAGATAAATTATTACCAAACAGCTTACTGTTATTTCGAACAAGATGTTTGTGTTATTCACACAGGAATAAATGGCCTCGAGGGCATAATATTCCTACAGTTTGCTTATCAATGAATCGGTTTCGAACAAGCTCTTGACTCCGATGGTGGTTAGGAAGGGTGGTCCAGCGATCACACTTGCTTTTCGCGAACGATCTTTTCTTGTTTGGGTGGGCAACTATTCAGCAGGCTCGACAGATCACAGATATTTTAGACATATTTTGTGCCTCATTTGGAGCTAAGATTAGTTTGGAGAAATCGAGATGCTATGTCTCCCCGGTGGCGGGACGTTGGCATGCTTTGACCATCTATTCTACTTTGGGAGTTCAATCATCAACTGACTTGGGTAAATATTTAGGAGTACCTCGTCTTCATGGCAGAGTCTCCAAAACACTTTTCGAGAGGTTGTAGAGAAGATCGTATCTAAGTTATCTGGGTAGAAATCCAAATTATTAAGCATGGGTGGTCGTGCTACTTTGATAAGTTCAGTTACTTCTGCCATTCCAACTTATACTATGCTTACTACATGTTTCCCCAAACATACTTTGAAGACGATTAACAGATAGAACATGACGTTCATTTGGGGTGGAAGCAACAGTCAGAAGAAGCTTCACTTAGTGAATTGGAAAGAGGTGTGTACACCTAAGAAGTTTGGTGGCCTTGGTCTTCGCTCGATGGAGTTACATAATAATGTGCTCTTACAGCGGTTAGCTTGGATGTTCTTAACGAAACCACAAGCTCTTTGGGTGCGGCTTCTAAAGTCAAAATATGGGCTCCCCGCTGATTTTGTCTCATATGTTTCGAGTTTAGATTCCCTCCCTTCTACTTGATCTTATTCTTGGAGAGGATTGGTACAGTGGTCGCAGAATTTACCTGTTCGACTTTTGAAGCAGATTGGGAATGGAACTACCACTTCTTTCTGGAGAGATAATTGGTTGGGTCAGCCTCTACTATCTACTGTTTCTCCCCCATCGGATGTTGATTCTTATCAGGTGCTAGTCCGAGACTTTATCCAGGATGGAAGTTAGGACATGGTGAAACTTTTCACTTCAGTTCCAGAGAATGTGGCACAAATGATCATGTCCTATCCACTTCCTAGGGGTCATATCTCAGCCTGATCCATATATATGGCACTTAATGTCGAATGGAATTTTCTCTACTAAATCAGCTTATCTGCAGTTGCTGGAGAGGTCTGACAGAGGGCTAAGGAGTTACCCTGCTTAGTTATGGAAATTACCGTTGCCTGCTAGGTGGCTTTTCGTTTTATGGTTGGTGGTCCGAGAAAGGATTGTTACTAAAGCATTACGATTTCATTGGGGGATCACTAAATCTGACTTGTGCCCATTATGTGATTCGGCTTCCAAGTCTACTCTCTGTGTTCTTAGGGATTGCATAGAGGCAAAGAAGGCCTGGACTGTTTTCTTCCCGACTTCTAGTGTCTCGGTGTTTTATATTGCTCCCCTACTTGAGTGGCTGACATCATTTTTGAATTGTAAAATTACTCCCTTATCTATAGTTATCTTGTTTGCTACTTGTCCGTGGAAGATTTGGAGAACTCGATGTCAGCGAATTTTCTCGTCAGGGAATGTCGGGGTTGATGTTTCGTGTACTATTCAACATATTTCTCTTCTTGCAGCTGAGGTCACCTGCCTCCATGATCGACCTGTAGCAGCTACCCGAGATACTTTGGTCATTAGATGGATACCCCCTAATTGTGGTGTTGTCAAACTAAACGTTGATGGAGCTAGTAAAGGTAATCCGGGAATTTCTGGAGCAGGTGGACTTTTTCGTGATGGTCTTGGCTGGGGTACCAATCTCAATGCAGAACTACAAGCGGTTCGGTTTGGATTAGAGCTTGCCTTGCAGCGAGGCTTTCTGGAAGTTAGATGTGAATTGGATTCATAGGTTGCTCTCATTCTTCTGAAGTCAACTGATGTCCAAGCGCATCCTCTTTTTTAATCTAATCCTGGATATTCGGCAGCTTACTCTGAGATTTCATCATTGTATGGTCCACCATGTCTTCCGGGAAGCAAACTTTTGTGCGGACTCCCTCGCTAACTTGCGTTGTTGGTTGGATGAAGAACTACGTGTCTAGAAAAGACCTCATGCATCTCTATCTCATTTACTTAGTATGGATGTAAGGGGGACTGGCTATCCTCGAGGGTTCACCCACTGCTCCTTTGTATCTCTTTTTCCGATGAATAAAAAAAGGTTTAGACTTGAGAGAGGGTAGTGATCCAGTGGAGACTTCCAAAGTTGGACCCGCTATTTTCTTTCAAGTTTCAAGTTTTGCCCCAACGATGGGACCCGATAACCCAATACGGATAACGGATCAGATTCAAAAATGTTGGGCTTGGGTGAGCAAAAATATTGTGATTTGCATATTGTTTGCACATGCATCAGATTATTAAAAGTTTAACAATTTTGCAATAACTGAACATTTTTTAAATTCTAAAGGGGTCTTCACAAAAAAATACCCTAACGTTTGTAGTATCTTTCAACTTAATGTCCTGAACGTTTAAGTTGTACATAGTTAAACCCTAACGTTATACGTTGGTCCTTACTTGATAACCTTTCTTTATCTTCCGTCCAAATGACTGAAATTTGGACGATTATACCCTCTTGGTAATTTCTTGCATGCAACGGGCAATGGAGGAAACCAACAAGCAAGCGGATGAAACTCCGATGCTATAGGCACCGGTCGAGTGCTATGAAGGCGACGATGGACGTGATGATCCAAACACATTACCTGCTGGCCGGTTGAGCCAAGGTGCTGAGCCAAGGCACATCATCTTACGGATACAAATCCACATTGTTCGACTTCCCAATCATCTGAAGCTTTCCCCCTGATTCACCAATGTAGATTACCTTCTCACATTGACGTGGATCAGATGGCATTTGAAACTTCTTTGGGCTGAGTGAATTCAATGAACTGCTTGGTTGTGGGATTGCAGACGTAGTACTTCGATTTGTAACACGTCCATCTTGAGACTTGGCTGAAGATGGCAAGGCCGTCGCAGGAGCTCAAAATGAAGAATCACGACATGGTGGAAAAGGGGGGATGAATGAGAGTGTCGTGTTGGGTCGTTAATCCAACGTTGGGCTTATATGTTAAATAATTATGTATGCGGGCTGTCGAATTAAGTTAAAGCCCAATACATTGATCTAATTAATTAATTAAGTGGGCTTTCATGTATCTAAATAGGGTGTGGGGCCTTTAATGTGCAGAGACGATGGGCTTTCTGGTTTAATGATGGACTGAGCCAGAAACCCAATATGCATTATGTTTTGCCTATTTATATGTGGCCGTGGTCCCCGGATCGCACCTACGAAGAGCCGTCTTTCTGCATCTCGTCGACAGACTAGAGACCAAGAAAGTCGAAGTATTTCTCACGGGGATACATGTTGATCTGGAAGGCCATCCACACAGATTATCAGTTTTCAGTTGATATGGATTCAGGTACGCTTCAGCTTAAGATTTCGTATATTAACTCTCGTCAATTTGACATGTTGTATATTTAGATTATTTTGCATGGTATTGCTTAATTGTTAATCTAGAAATAGCCCCAACATGTCGTGTTTCGAAAACTCCGATGTTGGCCGGAGCTATCTCTCAACACGGTAACATATGATGAACATGTTCTCAACACGGTAACTCTGACTCACGGTTGTTGAACTCCTGCTCCTGAGACCCCCGGTTTTTGGCGGTGATCATCGCTCCGACGATCAACCGCCAAAGATCACCACGGCAAGGATAGCGATGACGACCGTCTTCCCTCCGTCGCTGCCCTTCTTTTCTTCTTCTATTTCTGCCAATGACGATGCGCCTTCTGTTTCTCCCGACGACGATACACCACTGCCGCCGCTACAGGGAGTACTGAGCGATGGTCTGCAAAGGCTCGGTTCCCAGCGAAAGCCGTGGAGTTGAACTTCTTGGCGAGACCCGCCAGAATTGGCCCGGTGAGGCCGTTGTTGGATACTCCCAAGCTCGTCAGGAGCGATAAGTTGAGGTCCAGGAGAGGGCCAGAGAACTTGCTGTATCTCAACGCGGTAACCTACGATGAACAGGTTCTCAACAAGAAGGGGAAGTAGACAAAGTTGGGAGAGAGGAGGAGGATGACGTGGCCCTTGCGGATGCCGAGGCGGGAGGAGAGACCCATATTAACTCGAGATTTGCCTCCGAGACACCCATGTTACGTGATCTTGGGTCAAGCGCAACACATGTATAATTTAACGTCGTTATCGTCCGTTAGCCAAAAAACACACACAAAAAAGGTATTGTTGTGTACGACTTATACGTTCATGGTATTAAGTTGAAAAATACTCCAAACGTTAGTGTATTATTTTGTGAATACCCCAATTCTAAATTAGCCACCAAAAAACTTAAGGTTCACTAGACTTTTGGAGTTTTGGAGTTTTAGAATATGAAAAACAAGTTGAACGATACCGATCGTCCAAAAAAATATGCGAATAGTGGAATTTCTAACCAGCTTAAGAGAGGATTTTCTCCTATGGCACCATATTTCCCGTTTCCTCTGTATGAATAATATTAATGGAAATGTTACGTGAGCACAAGAATTTCCTATGTTGACAACCACGTGACACTTCATAAATGGTTGGGCTGTCTTGAAAAATAGGCATTGCTTTTCCGAACACCTCCCAGAATTTGCGAACCCCACCCAACTTCTCCCGACGTCGCTGCTCATCCTCTATTGCTGCACATCCTTCCCTAGCCATTGCTTCCTCCTCTCTGCCGCCACTTCGCCCCTGCTACCCACAACAACAACAACCCACAGCCGACCTCCTCCTCCTCCTACACCGCTCCTCCGCCCACCACCACCACCTCCTCCCTATGCTGACCTCCCCCGCAACCTCCTCCCACTGCCAATCTCATCCTCATCTGCCTCTCCCCCTCCGACCTCCTACTCCCCCCGCGACATACACCGCCCTCGTCAACCTCATTCCCCATCTTCCTCCGCGTCATCGGCTGCAACCAGCCTAGTCGTCGGCGAGGGAGGAGGAGGTTGACGAATAGGGAACTGTTTTCCATTCCCTTTTCCTACTCATGTGACCCCACGAATCCAGGGCCAGCATGAGAGATTGTCTCTCCATCACAAAACAAACTACACATCCGTTCATCTTCGCAAAAGAAACAGTGGACGGCAATCTCGCGATCCATCTTTATTGTGCACCAACAATAATGAGCTGCGAATAATCAGGGGCACGCGCAGTGCTCAACAAGCAAGCTCATCGAAGGACTAGGCATAAATTAGAGCGCCATGTGAAACATGTACTGCAAGTAAACAGCAATAGTTATAATGCACAAAATATCGCCAAAAGACTATCATAACATCCCCATAAACAGCTAAAAACAACAACAGAATGCACGCATCGCCGTTAATATAATCAACGCTTGGGCCATTTTCACTTATATAAGTTTAAAAGACTATTACCATAAATGGTGTTTCTATTCATTTTCCCTTAATACCAAAGCAAAGCCCAGTCGCATGCCATACTCAAAGCTTGCTCATCTCACTTAGCGAGCTAAAATTTTGCTCAAACTCAGTGCAATTCAAATAGCGGAGCAAAGTTCAAAAGACCTTTAGGGGACGTATTGCCTCCGAATTTACCAATTCAGTGCACATGAGAAATCTTACACCAAACAATACTATATACACAAGTAACACAACCCCTCGCGAATACGAGCTGCTAAATAACCCAGTGGTACATACCAACTCAAAAACATCTATACACAGGTTCAACAAGATGAAGGCACCACTTCGAGCTTTGAGGATGCGATTTCTTGTTTGCGCTTGCGCCCCGCTACGATTCATCAGGCTTCGGCTCTAGGACCACTGGGAGCTTCTCTTTATGGTCGCCCCGAAGAACTTCAACAATCACCTAAAGAAGCAGGATACATGAAATTTTAGCTAGAGCACAGAGCATAAAAATCATTCAGTTTTAAGGGCAGCAATTGTTGCATTGAAGCGTTGCCAACTAATGTAGAATCACTTGCATATCTGATGAAGACCACTTGCTACGTATTGGATGAACAAGACCAATGTAACTATATTTTATCCTTTTCTGGGAAAGTTCCAAAATACTGCTGCTCTTTAGTCAATATCATTGTAAATGACAGTTCAAATAAATGAACAAACTTACAAACAAACACATACCAAATAAATAAATAAGACATAACAACCCACCCCTGGCTACAACCCCATCATAAGGAGAAGGGCAAAGAGGGACCAACCTGGCCAAAGGCCCAAAAGAAAGAAACAGCAACAGCAACAATCTGACCAACTTAGAGTACATATGCTTTTACTTGCTTCGACCATTGGATTTTAGAATCAGTGCCGGCTCTGCACAAAAGAGGCAATACCCAGATTAAAATCAGTAGTTACCAAGCAGAAAGCTTCTAATTTGCTGGTGAAAATATCGCCAAAAGACTATCATAACATCCCCATAAACAGCTAAAGACGACAGAACGTGAATATTTGGGTACCCAACAACACATCGGTGCAAGATGGTAACTCCCACATCGCTGCTCTCAGTCGCTCATAGCTCCATCTCCTTCGCCGCCTCCCTTGACATCTATGGCAAAGTTGTACTCCTGATCGCATCCCAGATATGAGTCGCACATGAAATAAATGGTGTACGACCTCTTGCCAACGTCGGCTGGGGCGGTGAAGACGAGCTTCACTTTGGATCTCCTTTGCAGCGAAACTCTCTTGATGGCAAGCAGCTGATTCGTCCCAGTGTCACCTACAACAAGCCACCAGCCTTCCTCCTTTTGCTTGGGAAACCTTGGGGCATACACTTGTCCTACCCCTTCTGCCAGAGACTGTCCCTCGAGTTCACGCTCCAATGTAACTTGCAGTGTGACGTTCTCCCCAGGCCTGATATCATCCCCGTCGAGCACTTCATAGCTCATATCAATATTAGGGAAGCGATTGCAAAACTGTGCAATTTCCAGAAGTTGGGAATCCGACATCTGAAGCAACTCTCGCCTTTCATCATCTTCCATATCTATCAGGTCAAAGATCGTCTCGATACTCCTAGGATTTTCCTGACACCTCTTGGCCAACTCTTTAGTGAAGTGGGGAAGTTGAAGAAGCATTGGATCCCTCTCCCACATACCCTGGGTAACCATCTGGCTCAGTTCCATTGCAGATAGAGCAAGACTTAGCCACCCATTACTAGAGATCACATCGACCATGGCCTGAAGCAACCTGTGGGCAGAGAGGAGCACCTCCCGCTGGTCTGCCGCTAGGTTTCCAACCACTGTGTGCCTTGAGAAGTGAGCTTGCAGCAGCGCATTAGCCTTCACATGGGGGTCCGTGCACTTTGGATTATCAAATGAGAATCTCTGATGGTTGATCAGCTTTCTTATCAGCTCTTCCTCGCCCGGTCTAATTGGAATCTCAGCATACTCAGAAGCCGATGCCAGAATATCAAGGAGACCCTTCATCTTGGTCTTCGCGGTCAAAGATGAGCTGAATCTCTCTATTGTGGTGTAACTAATGTAATAGTATGAAGCAATCAGGCCTAGGTTGAGTGGCTTGAGATACATATCCTCCTCAATAGCCACACACTTGCTCGATTCCAGATCACTCAATGCATTCTCCACAAGATCCGAGAGGTGGTCAGAAAGATGCCTGTGGCTAACACCCTGAAGATTATAATAGTTAGGATTTTTAGTGAGCCTCCGGTACATGAAAGTCCAAGTGAGATAGTCCACGGCGTCTTGCTTGTTCTCTACAACCCCAACAACCACTTCAGCATTCAAATGGTCGTGGAGGTAGTGATGAAGATGGCTCTCTACAGGGAAGGCTTCATAAAGGAACTTCTTGTAGTACTCCTTCCGAGGAGCATGGCAAAGAATGACACATTTCCCCGAATTGTCAACAAGAGGCCGGCTGGCATGGCCCATCAT
Source organism: Scilla litardierei (assembly GCA_030789695.1). Classification (NCBI taxonomy): domain Eukaryota; kingdom Viridiplantae; phylum Streptophyta; class Magnoliopsida; order Asparagales; family Asparagaceae; genus Scilla; species Scilla litardierei. The sequence goes on along the minus strand of CM061134.1, from coordinate 3,543,483 downwards.
CTGTAGTAAATCAGTTATTGGGTAGTCGGTATGAGCATTCTCCCGCCCATCATAGTATTGGGTTCCCATTACCACAACCAAGTGAGCCGGCATTGGCTTTCCCCAGCACATTGAGCTGCTTGATACACAAACTTGAATTCTTCCTCCAACAAACAAATTTAACACAATTTCTTGATCCGTAGGTTTAAGCCCTTCATGTAGATACCCAACACCAAGAGGGAGGGTCCTCTTCAAGGTATCATCTTTAATAGCCGAAAGGAACATCCCCAGTTCTTCCTCTGAACCAAGTAGAAATGAAGGCTTATCACCTTCAGCCGTAGAGTATGTACATAGGTCCACTGCAGTAAGCCTTGCATGCTTCCGTGTAGGCACAAACACAAGGGCAGGCTTCCCATTCCTAGCATGCTGCACAACTGCAGTGTATGTCGGCTTTGCCATAGCCTGCATTCTGGCTTCAAAGTTTGCTATATCCACACCTTGGATGTGAATCTCCAAAGGAACGGGACGAACACCAGGCGGAAAATTGAAAAGCCCATGGGACGTAGCACCAATCCATTCCCCAAGATCCTTGGCGTTTGCAAGCGAAGCCGAAAGCGCTACAATTCTGATGTTACTCCCAATATGACTAGCTATGCGCCTCATTCTCGAAACAATTATCTCCAATACGGGACCAATCTGCCCACCAATCAAGTGGAGCTCGTCTACGACAAAGAGACTAACTTGTTGTACGTGCTTTCTCTGCTTCCACCGACGAGAAAGAGCATCCCACTTCTCAGGAGTACTGATAATGATATTGCCTCTTTCCAGAGACTTCAAATCTGTTGCCGTCTCCCCAGTTAACTCCACAACGTTCATATCCAAACCCTTTCCAAACTTCTCTTTCCATTCATGGTACCGTTCTTTTGCCAGTGCTTCCATGGGAGCAATGTATACTGCCCTCATTGTGTTTTCTAACCTCTTCTGGTGATTCCGCAACAAGGCAAACTCGGCACATATGGTCTTTCCACTGCCAGTTGGCGCTGCAACCAACACATTATCATCTGTATTGTACAAGACCGTGAATACTTGTGTCTGAATAGGATTGAAATGTTTGAATGAATCATAAAGTTTTTCATAGCTAGGGTTTCTGAGTGCAGTCACCGGTAACGGCTGCAAATCCAACAGCTCAGTTGGTGGTGGGTATTTCTCTGGTAAGATCAGATGTCTAAAACAGACTGGCAACACTGTTTGAGAACCAAGCCATCGATCTGAAACCACACGAATAAAATATTGAGGTGGCAGTGGCTCATAAATGGGTACTGTAAAGCTCAAAGTGTGATCTTCTTCAATATACTGCTTCTTAAGGATGAAGTACTCATGGTGCAATATGTACTCCCCATCATTATCTTCAACAATGACCCAAAATGGTTCAACATACCCATGGACTTTATCATCCCACTGGAAATCAGGAGTTATTGTCAGCTCAAAACCCAAGACTGTGCGAGTGATAGGCTGGACATGAGCTGAAAGGTTGACCTTGGGCAGCTGGTGTATGCACTTGTGAAGTTGTCTCCCCATCTTCTGGTAACGAATTAGCTCTCCAATCTCTTGTGAGGAGAGATCATAGTACCTTTCCCAGGCCAAGTCCTTCTTCTCAAGCTTCATCAATATTTCATTTGGTATGCCATGGAATTGCCGCAGTGGAGTCTGAACGCTCCAGATGCGCTTGTCAACCATCTTGCACAGATTCAGAGCCTTTTCTGTTAATTGGGCCCAACCCCTCTTCAGAACAATCTCAAACAGAGCTCGTAAGAGACGGCTAGCACTCTGTCAAAACAATTATCAATCAAATTAAAAAAATTGACAAGACCAAATGAGATTTTTACTAAATCAAACAAGCAACATATATTCAAAAATAAACACGAACTATGGATAATGAAATGGTACTGTGGAATATTAGAAATTGTTCGGCTATACCTAGATTCAAATTTTGCTAGATGCTTCTTTAGATATCTATATTTCTTTTCAGCACAAAATTTGAATTATCAGAAAATTTTTATTAATTGCACAATGGACCAGAAAGCCACCAATCAAAATTAATTAAATACATAATTCAAGATTGAAACTGCCATTATTATTATTATTATTATTATTATTATTATTATTATTTTGGGGGGGTGTGTGTGTTTAAATTTTATATGGTTTTATTGTTTGTGATGATGAAAGTCACTGGTGTCTATTTTCCAACAAGACATTTGCTCGAGGACGTGGCAAAAAACTGTATGTTTTTTATAATTATGTTTCACTATGCGGCCCTTATATACCACTAAATTTAACAGTATTTACTAAGTAAAATTTTTGTAAAAATTAGATAAAAGAAATCTAAATTAGTAATTCATAAATAATAGTAACCAGAAGTTTTTTTAATATTCAAATGTAAGTCATTGTTTCATAAGAAATAAAGGTTCTATCTGTTCAAGCTTAAAAATTTGCTAGGAGATTTCAGACCGCAGTCTACAATCTACATAATTATCAGGAGAATAACAAAACTCAATTCAAGAGACTAATCCACCATACATGTGTATTATACAGCAAGTATGAAAAGTTAGGTACCATTAGTATAAAAGAAGACAGACCTGTCTGATGTAGACCATGTCAGATGTCAGTGAAAGTCCTTCAAGCTTTAGCTGTGATATGTATGCCTGCAGAAGGACATTAATCTTTGCACTTGGTTCTTCCAAGCTTTCTTTGACAGGAATCGGCACCCGCTCCAAAAGCTTCGCCAATTCCATTTTTTCATCTTGTCTAACCCCAACATATTTAAATTCTTCGCTGAGGGAGAATAGCCGAAAAAGCTCAATATCACCCATTGTTGGCTTCAGGTACTCGTTGTATTTAGATATTGTTCCATGAGTTATATAGTAATAACTTGCAATTCTACCCAAATCAGTGACCTGAAAGTACCCGCTCTTCCTATCGTACTTGACCAAATTATTTTTATCTAAGATGCTAGCAGCAGAATGGACCTGCAATTGTAAGAAAACTTTAAGCCAGGGCCACAAAATGGGCATACAACAAAGATTAGCATATAAAAGGTCGATTATAAAATGCAAAGCATTTCAATTCTGCACAGATTCATCTCTTTTATGTTTGGAATTAAAAGAACATCATGTGCACATTTACCAGAGCAAGAAAAATAGCAGCTTATGCCAGCATATTCTGCTAAAGCACAAAATGAAATGTCAACATACTCTACTGAATAACAAACAATGAAGTCTTCATGAATTAGAAGGAATGCACTACAAACATAGAAAAATTAAGAATATAAAGCTCTATAGTTTGATTGATATACACTGTAAGCTGACAACACAGCTTAAAACTTTAAGTTGGTTTTTTCACATGGTATCAAAGCACCAGACTTCAAGTGGTCCTCCATGCAAGCCTCATCATTGCCATTTAAACCTTCATTTTGAGGTACAAGTTCAAGAGTCGAAAAATATTATTCCTTTAATAATATTTAAATCCTTGTTCTTTAATAATATTTGTGAACAACATCTCTCTCTCTCTCTCTCTCTCTCTCTCTCTCTCTCTCTCTCTCTCTCTCTCTAGGATAGAGAAAAATATTAAGCTAGCAGTTGAGTTGATGTACAAAGTGCTATAAAAATAGAACCATTTGAAAAGTTTTCAGTACATTAATACCCAGGTATGTCCCTGTTCTTCAATGATATTTGTGAGAAACAATTGTCCATTGAGCTTTTAAATATGTACAGCCCCCTCCCCGACAAAAAAAACAAAAAAAAAACAAATACACATATAAAAAGTATTTAGCTAACAGGCAGACTTAATGTACAAAGTACTATAAAGAATGGAACCATTCTTATCATTTCATATTATCTAAGGTCAATTGTCTTAATTTATGGCCATAGTTGCATCTAAAATTAATAATTGAAAGTTTGAGAGTTACATAATAAAGCATTATATTTAGCATAATTGTTTTTTTATTTTTTTATTTTAATTATTCCTTTTTCCACACGGTATAAAAATATCCAGGTATTATTAACATTGCGCCACCCTAAAAGAAATTCATAGCTCCACCCATGTGTGTATGCATGTGTATTGGGTGTGTGGTAAGCAACAATTTATGAAAGCTATTCAAGCAGGTAGATCAAGTAACTTACAAGATCAGCTCTCCTTTCCTCCAATGTTTTGTCTCGATCAAGTATATCAACAGGTAGACCATAGAGAGTTGGGTTTCTCAACATCCGGATATACAAGTATGTGTATCCAATCCAGGTGCAAGCTTCTCGAGCATTCTGAACAGTCCCTAACACAATCTCCGCATTCAACTGGTCGGCTAACTGGGACACAAACTGGCTTTCAATGGGTAGTTGCTGATTCATGAGTGAGAGATAATATTGTAATTCACTGTGTCCGGTTAAGATTATTCCTTCTCCATAAGAATCATACTGTGGCCTCCCAGCCCTACCAAGCATCTGCATCACATCCAAAGGACTAAGCTCTGTCCACACTCCTTTTTCTGGATTATAAATCTGTGTCCCCTTAATTATCACTGTGTGAGCTGGCAGATTAACACCCCATGCAAGTGTTGCTGTCGAGACTAAGACCTGTACATGACCATCAGCAAAAAGATCCTCAACAAGCGTTCGGTCCACCCTGGCCATCCCTGCATGATGGATTGCAAAGCCATATGGCAATAGGTCTTTGAGGTCATTGCTCTTTACTAGCTCTGTCTGGCTCTGAAGAATCTCCCGGCTTGCACTATCATCCTTAAGAAATTTACTCAAAGTATCATTGGCCAATGCAGTGTCTCTTATTGCGCGGGCAGTTTTCGCCGTCTCCTTCCTTGAGTGGACAAAAATAAGCACTTGATGCTTTCCAGCAGAATTCAGAACCTTCTCGTAACAGATATCATTCATCAACTGAAACCTCTGAAGAGGTTTCTTCACGGTAATTCCAATGTACTGCTGTTGAAGAGGGCACGGTCGATAGCTGTTGTCAAAATGAAACAGACCTTTAGATGGATGAACACGTAAGAATAATGCCACATCTTCATAGTTCGGTAGAGTAGCTGATAACCCAACAAGCCTGATATGCTCCTTGGTTGTTTCAATTTGTCTTACTGTCCTTGCAACAATGCTCTCAAGCACAGGTCCTCGGTTATCATGAAGGAGATGGATCTCATCAATAATAAGAAGCTTCACTAGTTGGGTGTATGTTCTATCCCCAGATTTTCTGGTTACAATATCCCACTTCTCTGGTGTTGTAACAATTATCTGTGTTTCTTCAATCTGTTGGCGGGTAAGAGTCTGGTCTCCACTAAGTTCCCTCACAACAACATTGAATGCCTCAAGCCGTTTGGACAAGTTCCCTACAACCTCAGCAACCAAAGCCTTCATAGGTGCCACATATACAATTTTATATTTTGTGTTGTCCACTATACCATCCTTCATGTGCAGACCAATCTCGTGAAGTATTGTTAACATGGCCACATTAGTTTTCCCAGCACCTGTTGGAGCACACAAGAGTATGTTCTCAGGTGTGAAAAGAGCAGTCTCATAAACTTTACTCTGCACTCTGTTTAGCTGTTTCATCCCTTCAAAAGCTGGTTGTGCCCAATCCGGCATCATAGTTATCTTTATAAGCTCCTCGCCGGGAGCAAATGCTTTCGGCTTCAGAGCGGGCACATGGACTTCTTCATAACCCTTGTGAGGAGTTCTAAAAGATCCTGGAGGTAGCTCACATTTCTTGTTTGCCATGAAAAGTCCACCCTGATGAAAAGCAATACTCTCAAGATCAAGCAGTTGTCTCTGACCCTTCAACCATCCACTCTCCCCGTCTCTGTCAATAATCCGTCGAGCCCTGTCCCTTTCCCCATCCCCACTTCCATGATCGTCCTTTAATCTCCTTGCCTCTTCTCTTATGCTCTTCTCCAGGTTCTTTTGCCGCTCTTTGGCTGATGCTCTGGTGGCATGCAACTGCTCCAAGATTCCAGACAAGCTCGGACCCATGTTTGTCATCTCTTCTTCAATCTCCCTCCGCTGCTCCTGGTCTTCTGCTCTTGCCAACCGGGTACACCATACTATCTTAAGGCGATTTCTAAGAAACAACTTGACAATACCAAACTTGTCAAACCCTAGTAGTGTCACAAGCTGGTTCTCTACATGACCATCGTCCCCTTCAGCAGCCAGCATCTTAAGGACATCCTCAGCAAGCTTCTGGCTGTGCTGAGGGTCAATTTGATCAAATGCTTGAGATATCTTCCTCTGAAGCCAATAAGCATCTATGTCTTGAACATTTAAGGTGAGTCCCTCTTTAGCTTCTTCCATCTCATCATCATCTATTCCACCCATTTGCATAGCCCCAGCGCCAGTTGACTCCTGAACATCGTCATCATCCTCCTCAGAATCCACTGGGATCTGTTCATTTATGAGTGCAAAAAAGTATTACTATACAGATACTCATATTTAAAAATATCTGCAAAAGAAAAAATATTATTGCTGATGCTGCTGATGATGTTGCCATATTCACAGAATTCAAATTACCAAAATTTGGCAACCTAACATGGGAGTTGTTTGATTTGCATCTATAGAAATGCAACAAATATTCAATGCAGCAAATGCTGCATTTTTTATGGGAAATAAACTTCAACCCATCTGTTTCACAAACTTCATGCAATATTTGTTGCATGAATTTTATTAATAATTAGACATGGTAGTTATGCTGATGTAGCACAGCAATTGTGGCTAAAAGATTTGATTCAATTGTATTTAGGAAATAACAGAACCTAATTTTCTGCAATGGTAACCATGTTTTTTGGTTGCAAAAAGCTGCAATAGTTGCTATATCCAATTTAGCTGTAGATTTTACTGTATTTTTTATTACATTTATAGTTGCAGCGAAATGTATAAAATAGAAATTTAGTTGCAGCGAAAACTGTTGCAGACTTGCAGCTCCATTTCCATCTAACCAAATAGCATCTTATCCATCAACCATCAGCTTTTGAGAATGAGAAAGAGATATTTGGATTCAGTTGAAGAAAGAATATGATTACAGAATATTCCTTGCTTTTGATACGGTAATTGATGATTCAAAAGTTCTGATTTAAAATTGTGAGGGATTTAGATCCAAAACAATAATTTGTGGGGACAAATATGCAGATAAAACATTTATTAGGCATATATCTTAAAAGCCCATTTCAAAAGGTATAGCTCCCTAGTATTAAATTTTTGCCTAAAAGAATACTGAATGTCAATACTTGGCCAAATTAATCACAAATGCTGAAATTGTCACTGTGTGCTACCTGATCATAATCGCTCTCTTCTTCCTCCTCATCCTCTTCAAACTCGACGGCAACACCGATGTCATCATCCAGAGCCTCATCGTTTCCATTTGCAGCAGCTGATCCATCGGCATCACCTGCATCCTCGTAGTCTGTGATCAACCGACCAAATGAAACAAGCTGGTCAAAGAACTGACTGGAAATAGGATTCAAGAGCTTCTCAATCTCCTTCTTCTTTTCAGGATTCTTCATCTTGTCATTCTTCAAAACTGATAAGACTTCGTCTGCAGCTCCAGCGAGGACATCTTGGGGCTGCCCTCCAAACTGTTGTTGTATCAAGCTGAGCAAATTCTCGTATGCACCAAGTGTCTCTTTTGTTTTAGGCTTGTATACGGCTTCATCAGCAAGGGAGAGAACACTCTCCTCCTGGATCCGCCTCCGCTTGCTATCCTTCTTACCTTCCGGCTCACCAGCGGCAGGATCACGTTCTTTCTTCTTCTTGGACTTGTTAATCCTCTCTTCAAGCTCGCGGGGCTTACCCCTAGAAGCACGGTCGCCAAAGGTCTTGGGGTCAATCTTTCCATGGAGAGACTCAGGCTCACCAGTGGGTTCATGGGTGTCTCGAGGACGTGAGTCTGTTGTAAGTACAAGGCTTGAATTTGCACGGTACTCATACTGCTTGAACCGGGCATGTGCTTCTGCACCTCCTCCCAAATGGGCCATTATCTACAGGCAACCAAATTGCCTAATATCTGAACATAAAGAAATTTAAAAACATAATAAATTTCTGAAGCACAAAAACGGTAAAACAAAATGCTAAGGACATCGTGATTTATATTAGTTATGGAATACCATATGCGATAGTAACAATATTGTATTTACACGTAGAAACAATCACTCAAATTACAATGATTCACTGAATTTCACTTATTAATAATCCTCGGATAATAATAAAAATAAAAAGATGTGGCATTTTCAGTTAAACCACGTAATCACAACATGAAAGATGCAATAGAAAAATCATCCGATCGGTTATCTTCCAATCAACAATCGAATCAAATGAAAATATCACAGCCTACATCGTATTGTTTCTAGCTTTCATCTAAAGGATCAGGACCAAAGAATGAAAATTAAGAGAGCTTTTTATAGACAACGCGAATCAAACAAATTCCAAAAAACGAAATAAGAGCAAACTAGGGCAAAAACGAAACAGCTGAAGAAAGAGAGATAAAAAAGGCAAACTTACTCAAGGGCTGACGCCAGATCCACCGGGTCGCCGGAAAATCGCCGGCGTTTATCGCAGAGTCGGTTAGGGTTTTGGGGGGAGAGAGAGAGTAGAGAGAACGGGAATGTTCGCACTTTGAGTAGGAGACTGGAAGTGGATTTTTATGGGAATTACTTGCGAACTCACCGTTTTGCTCAGTGCACATACAACTTATTTACAAGTTTGCCATTAAAAATATTTACGATGCACATTTACCACTTATTTACAAGTCGCCGGAGATGTTGGAAGGGGAGTGAGGCTGCATGCGGGTGACGATTTGTAATGGCAAGATTGTAAATAAGTAGTATATGCACCGAGCAAGACGGTATGTTTACAGACTTCGAAGTCGGCTGTTAGACGGGTCGGTTCGGGTTGGATTTATGTAATGATATACCCGAATTAAACTGAGGAAGTCGGAAGCCCATTAGCCCAACGGCCCAGTAGCATGGGCCCCACCGGACCTAGACTGGGAAGGATATTTACGAAAACATTCATAAGAAGTACACCTTTGCAAAATTTATAGAAGTTGGGAAGAAACGTGTGGGTCTTTTTTTAAGAGAGACACCATTTGAATTTGGTTAGTTACAGAAAAAAATGCTTTCGAAATTGACAGTTGCATGTTGTAGTTGTACACACAAAAAGTTACCATACTCAAAGCTTGCTCATCTCACTCATCAATCAGTGCGATTCAAATAGCAGAGCAGAGTTCAAAAGAGCTTTAGAGAACCTATTGCCTCCGAATTTACCAATTCAATGCACATGAGAAATCTTATACTGGACAATAATATATACACAACCCCTCGCAAATTCGAGCTGCTAAATAACCCAGCGGTACATACCAACTCAAAAACAGTTTCCTGTCAAAATGCACATCTATACACATGTTCAACAAGATGAAGGCACCACTTCGAGCTCTGAGAATGCGATTTCTTCGTTTACGACTGCACCCAGCTACGATTCATCAGGCTTTGGCTCTAGGAGCACTGGGAGTTTCTCTTTATGATCGCCCCGAAGAACTTCAACAGTCACCTGAAGAAGCAGGACACATGAAATTTTAGCTAGAGCACAGAGGATAAAAGTCATTCAGTTTTAAGGGGGAAGCAATTGCTCCATTGAAGTGTTGCCAACTGCATCCATCTTTGGCTGGCTAATACCGCCCAAATGTAAAATCGCTTGCATACCTGATGAAACTTTTAAAGACCACTTGCTACGTATTGGATAAACAAGACTAGGTCGATGACTCATATTAAAAACAAGGAACCCAAACTTTGGTGCAAAATTGATGGAAGCAGCGTCATGGTCTATCATCCCATGTTTTTAGGTGTGGACATATAGCTACGGTTAACAAGAAGATACACTTCTACATACGCTATTCAAAAGTTCCAGTTCAAAAGTTCCAGAGTAACGGGACACCAGGTTTCAAACACGACACACAGTTTATAGGGGAAAAATATCCTGACTCGGTTAGAGCACATGTGTGTTTACTTGATTCGACCGTTGGATTTTAGAATCAGTGCCGGCTATGCACGAAAGAGGCAATACCCAAATTAAAATTGGGTCGAATATGGTAATGGCTTCGTAAAACCCAAAGCCCGTCTGAACCGAACCTGAATTAAAACTGAGATAAACGACCACAAGATATATGATTTCTAACCATTCATCATACTAGATGACAATAGGAAATCTTCTGCTCTTTTACCTACTTACATTTGTGTGCACATGAAGACACACATGAAGACTACCCGATGCCCATTAATGACAGCAAATAAATCAATTTTTTCACAATTCTTAAAATGTTGATTTTGTTGCCACTTGCAGCATGGAAAATATAGCACATTGATATCATTTGAATTTTTCATTTATAGTTTAAATGTGTTAGGTCATATTCAACAAAACGGATTTCTATTTTGGGTTGCCAATTTTCATATTTTGGGTGATGAGATTCACATCTTGGTCCCTATCATTGAAATCAATGTTCTAGAATAGTCGTAAAGTTGATTAACTTGTTGTCACTAGGTTCATGGGTAAACCACTATCGAATCATTTGAATTTTTATTTATAGGTGATTCAAATGTGTTAGATCACATACCGTGGAAATGTATTTTTAAACGGCGTTTCCATTTTTAACATTTGACATTATTGGATCTGCGCCTTACATTCTATAGCAGGCCCCACCCCCACCCCCACCCCCACCCCAAAAAAACTCAAAAAAACCGAAGTTAAAAAACACGAAAGCCATGCACATGCACAGAGATCAATTGGTGTCAAACAGGTAGCACCACGTGAGGTAATTTTCTCACTTGGCGGCCAACATATCCATTTGCCATTTCCCCGTGGATGATCGTTATTGATGATGTTGATTTCTATGTCCTAAACAAAAAAAACATAGATACCTTTTGATTTGCACATAACTTGCCTTTGCATCAAATGCTTAAAAATTCAATGTTTTTTACAATAACAGAACAATTTTGACCTAGATTTATAAGCTAAGAGCATGCAGATCAGACGACACCAAATCGTGGCCACCTATGCAAATCAATTGGATGACTAGAACCATTAAAATCGATCTCAATGTCCTAGAACACACACACACACACACACACACACACACACACACACACACACACACAATTTTTGTGGTTATGATTGAGAATAAGATGAGTGGAGTTTTTTCGTGATTTGCAAACATCCCAGATCAATTTTAACGGTGCCAATTTTCCAAGCAAAATTTACACTTACTATTCCACACCCAATTTCCTCTCTCAAACCCTGAATGTACCCTCCTCTACTCAAAAAGACCACAGCCCTCTTTTATATGAATAAAACCCTTATCAGCTACTTGGATTTTCAATCCGGCCTGCATGGCCAGATGAAACCTGACGTAGTACGCAAAACTTGACACTTTCAGGACGGATGGGATGGGTTTGTGTATGAATTTTCCATAAGCTGACCTTAGACTGGTCAGGTATACACAGAATAGTTTGCGAGGCAAACTCAAGTCAACCTGAACTGAGCCCAACACGATCTGCCCGAGTTGCACTACCACCTACATGCAATTGCACCTATAGTCTACGGGAGGCCATTTATCATTAAATATTTTGCAACAGCATAATTGATTGGCAGAGATCCTATTTTATGCAACAACCACAGCAGGAGAAAATGAACAGTAGGCTCGATCATTACCGTTTCGCCAACTTTGCACTGGTCCAAGATTCGGTACAAGTCACTTCCACTTGAGACTTTCTTACCATTCACAGATGTTATGATGTCCCCCAAGATTAACCGGCCATATGAATCCCTCTTGGTTGGCTTCAACCCCTGCAAACACCATGCAGACACATGTAAATATTTACTAATAAAAAAATCGATGACAGCTCAGAATAAACAAACTATACAATTAGGTCCATAACTAACAGCAACACGAAATGACCTAGTACAAATACAAGATTATGCTTCCAACCATAGGACCACTTTCATCTCACCCAAGAAACACAATATAGGAATTATTTATGTACTGTTCAATAAAGTTGCTGGTATTATATCATAGGTTGAATTTCACAAAACTACATTAAACTTTCCCGCAATTCCCAAAAAACCACCCTAAACTTTGTAAATTACAGAAAACTAAAACAAATTATCCATTTCTCAGTTAGGTCAGTATTTGTAGAATAACATTCTTCCAGTCTCATATCACATGCTACTCTAGAAATTTTTAGATTAATTTTAACTAAACTACCCTTAACTTTCATAAAATTCCTTTAAAAACTATCTTGAACTTCATAAATTACAAAAAGCTACCTTAACTTTTCCCACATAATTACCATCTATTAGTTGAATATTTAAAAATTATCACATGATAATCACATATTTAATATTGACAAAACTATCCATTAAAAATATAATTTTTTCCAAATTAGAACATGAATCGTAAGTGTTTTGTTTTTCCTTTTTTATTTTTCCCAAATCCATAGCCTGCAACCTTTATTTAGTATTATTTTTTAAATTTTTTACTCATTTTTTCGGTAAAGTTTTTTTATTTTTTTATTTTGGGACACACGTCTTCAATTTTTGGGTGTTTCCATTTTTTTGGATTTTATAGACCACATATGTCATTATACTCTTTTGGATTTTTGTTCCAATTTATTTTTCGAAAAATATTTTAGTAGGGGTCATACATGTCAGTCTACCATATTTGAATGGGCATGAGAGTAATTTTATAAACACCGGTAATGCCTACGGAGGGTCTAATTGAGAAACATAAAGTATGAGGTGGTTTTCTATAATTTACAAAGTTCAGGGTAGTTTTTTGGAAATAGTATAAAAGTTTAGTGTAGTTTAGTGAAATTTGGTCATTTTTTAATATTTTAAAAGGTAGCTTTGTTAATATTAAGTGTGTGATTATCACAAGATGATTTTTTAACAGCCAACAAACAGAAGGTAGTTTTAATGGGAAAGTTCAGGGTTTATAATTTCCGACAGGGAATATACAAATGTTAAAGGTATTTTAGAAAAATTCAGCCTAAAGCATAACATACAATATATTGGTGAAGACGTGAGCGTCGTAGGCTTAGAGCACTCCCAATGGAGGACTGAACAGGGGCTGAATGCGGCGTTTAATCCGACGGGGCGGGGGGATTGCAAAAAAGTGGAGAGAGAGGGTTGAACATGTGCTTAAAACTTTAAGCCCATGTTCATCAGCCCTGCATTTAGCCGCTGACTCGGCATCGGCCGTTTTTTTTATAAAAACTGCCATAATCAGACGTCTGATTCTTGTCTGATCCATTCAGCCCCCATTCAGCCCTCCATTGGAGCTTAACGAGGGCTGAATCTGACGTGGCACAAATTCAGCTCCCATCCCAATGGTTCATCCCTCTATTGGGAGTGCTCTTATGAGAGGAGCTACCAAGTAGACTTACACATACAGAAGTGATCAAGGCATATGAAAAGAAGTATAATCATAGCATATGAAACTAAAATCTCCATTAACAACCATAAAACCTTAAGCACTCATTTACTGCAATTTTCCTCACCGAACATAGATATATACTTTTGTCTTTGTTACAAGAAAAACAAAGGTATATTCTTACTTTTAGTGTCAATCCTAAATGAAGAAAAGATCAAGGAACCAATTGATATGCATTGAAAAGGCACGATGAATACCGCTTTGCCAGCTGGACCATCTGGAGGAGCATCTAAGACAAGCACCCCAGTGACTCCAAGCTGTTCAACTGACTGATCTGGTGCAAACTTGATTCCTAAGATTGGTCTTGTTACTTTGCCAAATTTCACAAGCTGATCAACAATACCACCGACCTTGAAATGTGCAACAGGTATCACTATCAGGTGCTATTCATAAATAAGCATAGTCTACCGCCTTTTTTTCAGATGTATTCTTAGAATTAGAAACCATATAGGTCCTATTGTCACAATCTGGTAAGGATGATAGTTAAAAAGAACACACCGTATCAACTGGGATTGAAAATCCAACACCAGAGGATGCTCCAGATGGGGAGTATATAGCCGTGTTTATGCCTATCAAACTTCCTGAACTATCAAGCAGTGGCCCACCACTGTTACCAGGGTTAATTGCCGCATCAGTCTGTATGACATCCTGTATGGGACGTCCGGTGGCAGCTGAACTGATTTCTCTGCGCAACCCACTGAAGAGGACAAAAAGAAGCTGGTTCAAGACTGCGAGCTATTGGCTAGAAACCAGTTTTACAAGCATGAAATTTACTGGTGATAATTGGAAAGTTAAATCAGAAATTTATCTAAATTATATCTTTCATTTACAGAACACTGACAAATAAGACAATAAGATAAAAGCAATGCCCACCTAATAACACCTGTAGTAAGTGTGTGATCAAGGCCAAACTGCAAAAAATGTAAAAGAACATCATTATAATTCTTTAAATATCCATAAAATTAATCACCATAAAAAATCCAAATTAGACTACAGTAATAGAAACTAAACATGAATCTTCTAAGTGATGGCTAAGACTTCCCCGTCCACCTCGGGATAAGGTTTAGAAGAAGAGTTGATTTATTCAACAATCCTGTAATCAGCATTGAATCTCTCTTGCCCATTTAGTAATGCAGAAACGGTAGCTTAATTTAAGAAGCAAGAATTTCCCCACAAAAATGTCAATTTCTGTATTTCATTACTACCAACTGTGTCTGCCGCCAAATAAATTGCTATTAAACCATAATGGCAATTTTCTCAATTATAGAACCCATAAGATAGACATATACTTGGAAGTCATCAATTCTTGAATCCATTTTTGAATGATATTAGTTGCAGTTGGCATAAAAGGAGTTACCAACTATATCAAGTTTCATCATGCTATATGATGATAACCATGATTCGTTTCATATAATTTTTCTAACCAGTATTACATTTTTCTTACACACTTGACAATGCAAAACCCATTGCTTTATTTAAGAAAACAGAATGTAGTCACAAACCTCGGTTTGCTTCCACTTAGTGTTATTTTTTGTGATTTGTAATTATGATAGGATCTGCTAGGGTTTTGATGAATAAAGTTAGGGGTTTTGGGGGGGCAATGTGGGATTTTTAGTGGAAAAGAGGGATTTTTAGGGTTTAATAAAGACGATTTGGAAAAAAAGTTGGGATTTTATTGATATAAACGGAAATTAGGAAATGATACAAGATAGATTGAGTTCTTTCGAGAGGAACTTGTTGGGGTTCTGGGTCACCTTTTGGGTAATACCAACCCTCGCGAAAATTCCAAGATCGTGGGGACAACGAACAAGGCAGAGTGGCCTTTCGCTACAAAATACGCAACCAAGTAAATAAAATGCAATAACCACAAAAGAGCAACACACCTTGCACACCGAAGTTTTATACTGGTTCCACCCAAATATGGTGTACGTCCAGTTGGAGAGATTCACTACTGCTTCAGCAAATTCGGATTACAACCAGGAGAAACCTCACAACCCAAGCCCCAAAACCCCATTGATTCGCCTCCTGTTTATTCTACAGGGAGCCGCGAACCTTACATAAAACAGCGCTCAAAACGCTCTGGGATCCCTCACTGCACCTTGAGTTGCTTCTGAAGCTGCTCGATGATTTTTGAAGGCATCATCACATCCCCTTTTATAAGCTCCAAATCCTTCACGGGAAACCAATAGGAAGGAGGGTTTGTCGCTTTCATGGTTATGTGGCCAAAGGAAAAAATCAACTTTGGCTTGCCCGGTTGGTGGCCAAACAAGGGGAGGTCAACATTGGTGTACCCGGTTTTGTTTTGTAGCAATAATTCAACACTCCACCTTGATACAAAACATACCGCATAACCCCCCAAACCAAAACCTCCACCTTCAGACAAACCACCTTTCAATGATGAGGTCAGGGCACTTGGTTAGTGAGCTTCGCTCTAAGCATCACCAACTAACCGAGTGTCCAACGAACCCATTTTCAAAGATGAGTCTCCGAACACTGCCGAACCTCCAAGAATTCATACCTGAAGCAAAACATGTAGTGATCTCTCCCAGTGCCACCTCGTGGCACCCTAGCACCTCTTCAAGGAAAACAAGTTTGAGCGTCGCTCAAACTTCGACGCCGACCTTTCTACTGTCGGGTTCTCCTTCTTGTGAATCTCCTTGGGATATGCTTTGTCGACCCTTGCACATCGCCACCCTGACTTTGCGTCCAAACTCAATGCATCCATCGCAATCTTATCTGCCATAAGATCTCCACGCGCCTGCAATGCATAAACTAAATTCACGTAATCATCAAAACGAGCTGGGGCCTTTACGGTGCGTCGCCCCACTCTGCTAGCAATAGAGTCGTCAACCATAGCCCTAGTCTCTCCACCTCGACTAGAACTTCCACCACTGTCGCTGCATGTAGTAGTCTCCACTTGTGGACTCTCTCCTTCAACCGCCTCGCCTTTACCTTTATCTGTGTCAATACATGGATTTGGAAAAAATACATCCACCTCGTTCGAGGCCTTTTCGGTATTTTCTGTAGCCTTCTTTTGCAGCATTGTCGACTCTTCAAATGTAACATGTCGACTAACCAGGACCTTCTTCTCTTCTGGACTCCACAGTCTATAACCTTCAACGCCATCCATGTATCCCAGCAAGATACACTTCTTCCCATTCGTGATGATCTTGTCACTTCCATTGTGAACCTGTACTGGACATCCAAATATTCGAAGATGATCTAACTTTACTGGCTTACCTTTCCAGACCTCCTCTGGGATTTTATCGCCGATAGCTGAAGATGGAATTCTGTTCACCAAATATACAGCGGTTGACATAGCTTCAGCCCAAAATCCCTTTGACAATCCCGATGTAAACCTGAGACACCTCGTCTTCTCAAGGAGTGTTCTATTCATCCGCTCGGCAACTCCATTTGACTGCGGATCTCCTGGTGTAGTGAAGTGACGCCTTACTCCTTGCTCCCGGCAGAATCTTGTGAACATTGCAGAAGTAAACTCGCCACCATTGTCGGATCTCAGCACTTTTAGCTTCTTTCCTGTTTGAGTCTCCACAAGGGTCTTCCATGCCTTGAACTTCTCAAACGCCTCCGACTTTTCCTTCATCACATACACCCATACTTTTCTAGAGAAATCATCAATAAATGATATGAAATAACGCGCCATACCTAGAGAGTGAATTGGCGCAGGACCCCAAACATCGGTGTGAACATAATCGAGAATCCCTCCCGTGTTATGCTTCCTTGTGCCGAAACTAACCTTTGTCTGCTTGCCGTAGACACAATTCTCGCAGAACTCCAGCTCCTTGAAGTTCACCCCATTGATTAAACCACGCTTCCTTAAAGCCTCCAAGCTTTTCTCCGCGACATGTCCTAGTCTGAGATGCCACAGCCTGGTCGAATCAATCTCATGCGAGCTCTTAATGCCAACACTGGAGTCGCCAATAATTGTCGTCCCCTTCAACAGATATATGCCATTTACCTTTTCACCTCTCATCACAACTATCGATCCCTTCGATATCTTCAGCACATTCCTCTCGATCGTGACCTTGCAACCCATGGAATCCAATGCCCCCACGGAAACTAGTGACTTTCTCAAAGCTGGAACGTGCCACACATTGGTAAGTATGCGCACCACGCCATCGAACATCTTGATTCTTATCGAACCAACTCCAATAGCTTTGCACTCTTCATCATTGTCCATAAAGACTGATCCATCCTGCTTAGTGTTGTAGGTATGAAAACAATCTCTATTTGGAGTCATATGAAACGACGCACCTGAGTCCATGATCCAGTCATGGTTCGCAACTTCTAAAGAAGTTGCAGTGAAGAGATCGTAGGTCTCCTCGCTCATCACGTCTTCCTTTTGCACAGTTGCAACTGATGATGATGCTTGCGCTTCCTTGTCGTTGTTCCTTCTCTCCGGGCATTCTCTTTTCCAATGTCCATGCTTCTTGCAAATATGACACCTCGTGTCTCTGGTCCTTGATCTCGATCTCGATCTCCCGTTGTAGTTGCCTTTTCTGTTGCTTCGCTCCGAAGCAAACATCGCCTGGCTGTCTGAAGCTCCTTCGCTCAAGCCAACGCTTGCCATGCGATCTCGCAACTCCTCGCTGTAGAGCCCCGTCTTCGCATCTTCAAGAATGAGAGTATCTCGACTGTAGAGCATGGTGTTGATGAACGTCGTATACCTCTCTGGTAACGACAGGAGCAGGATCATAGCTTCATGCTCCGCCTCCACAGTCAGACCAACCGCCCTCATCTTCATCACTAAGCCGTTGAAGGTATCAATGTGATCCTTCAATGAGGTCCTATCTCGCACCTTGAAAGTAAAGAATGTCTTCAGTATGATAAGCCGATTGGTGAGCGACTTCTTCAGGTACAGCTTCTCGAGCTTCTCCAATAATTCCTTGGCCGTAGTCTCTTCGGACACTTGGTAGATTACCTCGTCCGATAAGCTGAGCTGGATGGTTGTCATCGCCGAGTCATCCATCTCCATCTTCTCCCCATCTTCTCCCTTTCCGAGATATCTGCAGGTAGAGTCGCCGTGTCGTACACCACCCGGTGTACGCGGTCCTTTCGCAAGATAGCCTTCATCTTGTACTGCCATATCTCGAAGTTGCACTTGCCATCGAATCTTTCGATTTTGTAGTGCGAGCCTCCCACCGTCGCATGCGATCGCCCCGCATACGAGTCTGAATTGATTGTGTCTCCTTTTGTAGAAGAATCCTCCGCCATCGCCTTGGACTTGTCTCACGAGCCTTGATGCTCTGATACCAATTGTTGGGGTTCTGGGTCACCTTTTGGGTAATACCAACCCTCGCGGAAATTCCAAGATCGTAGGGACAACGAACAAGGCAGAGTGGCCTTTCGCTACAAAATACGCAACCAAGTAAATAAAATGCAATAACCACAAAAGAGCAACACACCTTGCACACCGAAGTTTTATACTGGTTCCACCCAAATATGGTGTACGTCCAGTTGGAGAGATTCACTACTGCTTCAGCAAATTCGGATTACAACCAGGAGAAACCTCACAACCCAAGCCCCAAAACCCCATTGATTCGCCTCCTGTTTATTCTACAGGGAGCCGCGAACCTTACATAAAACAGCGCTCAAAACGCTCTGGGATCCCTCACTGCACCTTGAGTTGCTTCTGAAGCTGCTCGATGATTTTTGAAGGCATCATCACATCCCCTTTTATAAGCTCCAAATCCTTCACGGGAAACCAATAGGAAGGAGGGTTTGTCGCTTTCATGGTTAGGTGGCCAAAGGAAAAAATCAACTTTGGCTTGCCCGGTTGGTGGCCAAACAAGGGGAGGTCAACATTGGTGTACCCGGTTTTGTTTTGTAGCAATAATTCAACAGAACTCGCTCTCCCTTGGCCAGGTTCAAGAGACCTCTCTCCCAAGCTTCTATTCATGACGAATCCGCAATCTCCAACAAAGAGTTTCTTCTCCCAAGATTCAACACACCCTTCTCTAATCCCCTAGCCCATATAAATACTAAACTGAAAATAACCAAATTACAAAAATAACCCTAAAACTGAAAATTATGAAAAACCCTCAGAAAACTAAAAATTACGAAAACGCCCCTGATTGGCCAAAATTCCATATCTATCATTACTCTGCTCCCGAAAAATCATTGTGTCCTCAATGTAGTGCATGTAGTCTGTGGACCACGCTGCTCCATTGTATGCCTTCTCCCGAGTCAAAAGGATGAATTTGGTCTATGTCGCCCTCAACGATGCACTGATAGATGTTACGGCGATCATGCAGCCCGACTGAAGGTCATCCACGCCTAAAATAGAAATGCCCATGCTCGAGAGGTCGTCCATGTGTAAACCATAGGCCATATGGCCTCGTAAAAGTGTCAATGGGCCATGATAGGACCTGAATGACTATATGAGCAGACCATGGCGGGCTTGCAGGTCAGCGTGCAGGCCCTGGCGGGCTTGCAAGGAAGCAGCATGGCCCAGTCAGCCCTAAAGGAGGCATAGCGGGCCCTGCAGGGGGCACAATAGGTAGCGATAGGGCACTGCAGGGGTGGGTCCTATAGGGGTTCAGCCGAGTCCTGCAGGGGCTCAGCAAGCATTGCAGGGTCATCCCAGTAGCCATGTTGAGGGACGGTGGGCGCGACGTTCCCCGTTTGGTTGTCTGTCGCCGCCTCATAGTCCTCGTCCTGATTCGCATACAAGTCGCCAACGACATTCAAATCCAAAGCTAGATCATCTCTTTGAGGGACCTTCACAAAAAGGTGATTTTGTCCTTGGCGCATTTTGTCCCAGATCTTAGCCGATGTCTTCGTTTTTCTTCAGATCTGGCTTGCCGTCCTCCAAAAGTTCTACCATTTTTTGTCTGCCGCTGCCTCGAGCTCCTCAAGTGTGTGCCTCGACTAATTAAAGAGTTAACCGAGGGATTTCTTCTGATCTGTTTCGTCATGGATGCCGAGATCGAGTCTCTGATACCAAATTGATAAGATTTGCTAGGATTTTGTTGGATGAAGTTAGTGTTTTGGTGGAAATGTGAAATTTTCAGTGAAAAGGAGTGATTTTTAGGGTTTAATAGAGATGATTTGGGGGGAAAGTGGGATTTCTATTGATATAAAGTGAAAATAAAAAAATACAGGATAGTTTGAGTTCTTTCGAGAGGAACCCGCTCTCCCTTGGCCACGTTCGAGAGGTAGACTGCTCTCCCAAGCTTCAATTCGAGACGAAGTCACAATCTCCAACAAAGTGTTTCTTCTCCTGAGATTCAACACACCCTTCTCTAATCCACCTAGTCTCGTATAAATACTATAACTAAAAAATAACCTTAAAACTGAAAATTACGAAAAAGCCCTAGAAAACCGAAGATTACGAAAACGTCCCTGATGGGCCAAAATTCCAGATACATCAAATTAACCATGAAATCAACACCAAACTAATCACTTAAAGTGTGAAAATAAGCAGTTTTCTGAGAAGACTGCATCCTTCAGATACATAAGAAAAAGGACAAACTATAATCTAAAAAGCCATTAGAACCTTTCAATTATCAAGCCGATTAAAATAAAATGTGTTTCTGTCTCAAATCCGGGTTCTACAGGGAGTACCGGAGCAAACTTACCATTGCACAAACGCTCACCCTCTAAATATCAACCATCATAGCCCCTTTTATGGAATCAATCCAAGTCTCAATGCTGACCAGACACCTAGGTCAGCTCCTTAAACTACACGCAAATTATACCTGACAGTAAAATTCTCTCTCCATTGAAAATGTTATGACGAAAAATGTTAGACTCTTTACAAATGCCACACATTTTTATCCCATGGTGTACCATTTTTAGTATATTGTTTCTCAACATTTTTTCATGTATTGCTTTTAAACCACCAACATTCCAACCCATGGGGCATGGATGGTCTTGTTGCTGTCACAGAGAATTAGTTATATTTAATTGCTCAACAATGATGGATATGCTTCATAAGCTATTATCGTTATCTCCCATGCTTGTGCTACTACTTTTTTATTCTTTTCTTTGATTTTTTTTGTGTTTAATGTTCAAATCTATCTACAGTAGTGCAAATATCTACATATCCATCTCAGCATGCTATACATTCGAAACATGCCCGGTTACACTTCCAGATTATGCACAATGATTCCTGAAGTATATATATTTATGTGATCATTGTCTTAGCATCTACCAAACAATAGTTCTTGCTACCAATTTGAAATTATTGCATAAATTTGCTTTTGGTTAAATTTGTTTAAGCACATAAATTTAAAGCATTTTCAAACCTACTTCATTCATCAATCTGCATTAAGAATTTTTTTCCCCATAATAGATATTTCATGAATAGCATTCTCAACTTTAACTGTACAATAGTTTTCTGTTGAAAATAGAAACAAATGGGCTGTTTCAAAAACATTTTTTCTTTTATTAGAAACAAATTTCTAATGAAATGATTTATCGTGAAATTCAAATTCTAATAAATGATGCCTTGTTAGCATGTTTTTAATAGAAAAGTGCAGTATGATTGAAGTTCATTGATTAAACTGATAAACTAATACAACATAAAATCCACATGTTTTTGGGATTTTGTTCTGATTTTCTCAAAACGAAAAGAAAAATCAGACCATGAAGTGTGATCATAACACTAACAATATCAGTCTATCAGAGGATCAATAATCAGAATTCATGTTCTCATGCTAAAGCTAATCCCCTCTGGATACAATGATATGATTCAAACATAACCATCAGATGTAGAGACAGCTTCAGTAACGAGTACTATATCAATAACGGATTTCAGATGGTATCCTCTGTTATTATTTTGCTGCAATGATGTCATGGTCCATGGCTAAATGTACGAGCTTCATGCATGGATTCCCAAAATTTAGCTGTAGATATGATGTGATGAAAAGAAATGAATATAGTATAACCATGATAAATCACTCACTGGATTTCCAATGGCGTATACTTTCTGACCAACTAATAGGTCCGCTGAGACACCCACTGGTATGGGTCTCAATTTGTCTTTTGGTGCATCTATACGCAAGACAGCAACATCTTTATCTTGATCAAACCCAACAACTTTCGCCTCATATGTTGATTGATCAGCAAGAGTGACCCTGTATACAAACTAGCAAGTCCAGCATTACTTTGACAGGGAACCGCTTAGACATGGCTTTTTGAAAGGCAAATATATTTAAAATATTTTAAGAGAGTAACAGTATGCCAAAAACGATGGAGGAAGATTAACATCAATAGGCAGCATACAGTCTCCTTTTGGCAAGTAACTGAAAATTATGCTGCAAAGGTAAATTGTTTCCTGTTGATTGGTTCAACATCGTAAAGAGACAATTGATGGAAACATCACCTAATGCCTGGTTCAAATCTATGTGGCATGGGTCCTTCTACCATGAAGCTGTATCTATGTCGGACATGACGACAGCAGTGTCGGATGTTGAAACTTCTTGGCACGTCTCAGTCACATATTAGAACTCTTTTTGAAAACTTCCTAGATGCATGTCCTATGTAACCCATATGCTTTTGTTCGCAATGCATGCTAGGCATTTGGATGCATGTATATTTCTAATTTTCTACATATGAGCATATGTGCGCAGGCACACATATACATACATACATATACGCCTGATGTTCCTATGCAAAAAAGTCCCACATGCAAAAAACAATGATAAAAATGTTTTCTTGATGTTTTTATAGATCAAAATCACTGAATGTGGTCTATACATATTAATACCCCTACACATCAAAAATCAAAAAAATTCCCCATATTTACCCCTTCATAGGATCGTTACAAGCTGTTATATTGTTCTGAAATCGTTAATGGCTTGATCGAGAATCAAATCACTCTAGGGTTCATCCAAATTTTTTTATTAGGCCATATATATATATATATATATATATGAGGTAAATGTGCCTAAGAATGACCTCGGGTAGAGATACCTGAGCACACCCCCGCTGTTCGGGGTTTGTAAGTATTTTTTTGCAGTAGGTAGATATACTTGTTATGTAGCTCTCCACAAAATTTCAAGTCAATCCAACACCGTTTGAGCCTCCGTTCATTGATTTCAAAAACGTTGCGCAAAGCTGTCCAGAATTTGGACAGTTTTGTGCAACGTTTTTGAAATCGATGAACGGAGGCTCAAACGGTGTTGGATTGACCTGAAATTTTGTGGAGAGCTACATAACAAGTATATCTACCTACAGCAAAAAAAATTTCAAAATAAATTACTCACAACCCCCGAACAGCGGGGGTGTGCTCAGGTATCTCTACCCGAGGTCATTCTTAGGTACATTTTTTGCTATATATATATAGAATAATGGGTATCATACGCCATATGAGATAGGCTCTCATATGCCCTCTCACATAAAGCAACCAAGTACAACCAAGTACAAGCCTATGTGGGGTTGTACTTGGTTGCTTTATGTGAGAGGGCGTATGAGAGCCTATCTCATATGGCGTATGATACCCATTATTCTAATATATATATATATAACCTCAGATTTTTTTTTAAAAAAAATAAGGAAAAAAATCACACCAAATCTTTTCTGCACCGTTCACTCAGCAACACTAACATATATGTAAGTATGTATTCATTTATTTATTTATGCATCCATATGTATATGTATACGTGTGGGATAAGTGTGTGGGGTGGGTGGTGGGTGGTTGGTGGTTGGTGGGCTCCGAAAGGTGCTTCTCTCAAGCACAAGAGTCCGTTCAAGTAGTAAAATCTGGGAGTCCAGATGTCGAATCCTCGGGAGAATCTGTTGAAACCACAAGTCTAAATCAAATAGAGTAACTACGAATAAAATCTAAACACTTCAATAGTGATGGTGAAGGTGGTATGAAAAGTGTCTGGTGATGGAATTGTTACGTGCGAACAACGAACTCTAATTTGTGAAAAATAGATATAAAAGGCATGTACATGGCATGTGTTCATTAGGATCAGCGAATCGTAAGCTTTGGTTGATCAATTATAACACAACGAAACCTTCTTTTGGGAGCGAATCGTCGGAAGATGTCCTTTTGGGAGTTAACGCATCAATTCTAATAATATATTGCTAAAGTTGTAAACGTATATATGAAGTATGAACCTCTCTTTTGGAGAGATCAAATCTCACCCTTGTGGGGTGATCATCTACTAGAACAATTCTTTTGGAATACGAAAAAGTAGATTTAAGAGCGACGATTAAACTTTAGCAAATATAGCGATTAAGCGCAATAATACAACCAATGAATACGATTCACATCACCTAATTACTCCATACCATGCACATAAAATATTTAGCTACTCATGGTGCAGAAATACACAATTTTCAGATCAGAATTCATAAGTTTATTAGCAAAATACGGAAGTGTAAGGGCAAAATACAAGCTAAAACACCCAAATACGAGCTAGAGTTGAAGAAAATATCACCAATTCTCTCTGAAAAGTCTTCAAAACTCTCTGGAAATAAGAAAATAGGCTCTGGAAATTTACAGAATTTTTGCAGAAGAAAATACGGCTCCTAAGTGCTCCAATACGCCAATTATACGCCCAAAAACCCTAGAATACGCTTAAATAATAAGATTGCGGGTTTATTGGGCTTAACGGGTTCAAACCCGCATAGAATTCGCACCCGGATGGATCTGGGCCGCAGATCTAAAGCGGGGCAAATTGTGGCCGTTGATCGTTGCGGGATCGCGCCAGGAGCCGCCACGTGTCTTTAATTTTCGTGCGCAGCCCGCTAAGAACTTGAATCCGCATTGGAGTCGTCTTCATCCGTTGGATCTCCATCCGACCGCTGTAAAACGGCCACGTAGCCCTTGGAACGCTACTTCGATTTCAAAACGCGGGAGACGCGGTCGCCATTGGATTGGAATCGAATGGATTGGAACGCGCCACGTGTCCCGCGAAGGCCGTCCGCTTCTCGTCTTCGCGTTTGAATTGGTTTCGCTAGCAGCCGTCGGATGAAGCGGAGAATGCAGACGATGCTGCCACGTGGCCCAAATTCCCGCTCAACTCGTCGCAAGCTGAGGCTGATGCGGGGAAGATGTGAACCGTAGGATTCAAGATCGACGGCCTACAGCTCTCCACGTCGCCCTGCATCTTGAAGTCACTTCAGTCCGTTCGATGAGCAATCAACGGCCAACAAGTGGCCACGTAGCCCGCCTATCGGCGCTGCGGCGGTTGCCGTTCGATCACGATCGTGCGGCAACGAGAAGGCCACGTGTGCGCCAATATTCGTGCGGCTACCGTATAAACGTATTTCCTTGCGTATTTTTCCATTTAAATAGTATTCTGCATTCAAAAATACACAGTAATTAGCACAGATCTCAGAAAAATACAAATAAATAGTCGTTGGAATCGTGAGATCGAGACGGTGCTAGGAAAAATATAATAATTGCAGAAATACTTCGTTAAATGCTGTTTTGTGCTCAAATAGTGTGTTTTCTCTAATAAATAAATGTGTAGAAAATACGTACGTACTAGAGACCAATATAGCATCACATGAGCACAAAATAGGGCTAAATGGGGGGTCAAATACGCAATATTGAACCCAAGTCAGTGGTGGGTGTGTATATGTATATATGTGTGCTGATATATATAGACACACGCATATGCATGTATAAGCATGTTTAGTATATGTATACACGTATGCATTATGTATATTATATTATATACATGCTTTGTGTCTCGTCGCCATGTCACAACGTCCCCACATTTTATGAAATTACTATGGCATACCCTTATGGGTGTCAGGACGCACAACTGTGTCATGTGTCAGCATCCGTGTTTCCTAGATCCAAATCCTCTGGGATTGATTAGTTTTTGCATTGCCTTCTTGCTCCTTACACTATGCTTCTTTTCAATAATAAAGAGATTGAAGCGGGCCATGATATAAGAGCTTCTTTAGAAATGAAGATTAAGAAGAGTTACATTTCTTTATTAATCACATGCATACGATTGCCACGTGATGCAAAGAAAGGAAAAAATAGGGAAGCAATTCGAAATAATCCAAATGCATAGAATTAAAAGAAAATGCCATGCTCTGTGTTCAAAAAGAAGAGTGTGGCTAAAGGCTTTACTGTCAGATATCCCTAAACATTTATTTCTCATCATTTAGGAGATTCGTTGTTGATATCATCCATTTGTGGCCATGTCCATAACCTAATGTTCCACTGGGCAAAACAGCGATCCATAGTGCAGTGTCTATGCCTACAGTCAAACAACTCGTAATCACACACACATAGTTTCGCTTTGAACATCAATTTTTAATAAAATTGGTCAAAAAGAATGACATGCAATGTGAATCAAAGGTTGTGTTTGTAGAACCTTCGCTAATTGGCGATTAACAAATAGCTATCTTGCTTTCTGTACACAAACTACAACGGATATTGATACCTCAAATGCAGAGCATAATGTCATGATCTATTGTTGTTAAAGGAAATGCCGGAATATATGGTTACATGACTGATATAACAAGAAAATTCCTACTCCTCAAGATAGGAATTCTCAATAATATAAACTTTAAATACAGTAGTATTCCTCAACTCCCCCACGCAAACTAATGATGGATGAAACATATGAGAGTTTCTAAGAAATATATGGACATATATTGCAAGAGGATCTGGTTGCTACTCACCTATCACACGCAATGCATGAGTTTGGATGAACGTCTACACCTAACACACGCAGTATGCAGATATAACTGCTACTGGCCAACCACACATAATATTCAAGCCTGGAAAAGGATCTAAACACTAATCACATGACACATGTATCGGACACATGTAGTACGTGACACTTTGTATGCAAATATGGTTGCTAAAAAACTGTCATGTGTAGTACATGAATTTGGAAGAGGCGCATGATCTAAAGATGATCCCTTGTGGAGGAAAAAAATTTCAATCGCAATGACCAAGATTTGTTCAGCAACAGCCAGAGAAAGAAACGGGCATCAAATCCAACATGCTAAATTAGATGAAGTTGCCAGATCTTGAAGTATTCAGGCTTTAAACATGATATAGGTTGGGGATGTGATGCAATCACGTAATGATCAAATAAATGTATCACTGCCCGAAGGGATCATTAGAGGTAATGGTCAAATAAATGTATCACTGCCAGAAGGGATCATTAGAGATAAATGCACATGAGAATCGATTGGAGGGAAAATATGGATCGTGGTTGAATCTGGGGCAAAAAGTTTCGGATTGATGAAGTTTTTTCCTCTTGCACGAATGGAGGTAATGATGCTGGTCGTGGCGGCGACTCTCTCTCTCTCTCTCTCTCTCTCTCTCTCTCTCTCTCTCTCTCTCTCTCTCTCTCTCTCTCTCTCTCAGTGTCACCTAGTGGATGCTTAACCCATAATCAAGAGGCCTGGGGGCCGCCTTCACCGTCCAAGCCTATTTTTAAAATACATATATCAAAAGTAAAAATTCATTGATAAAGACCACATGAAGTGGACTAGATAAGTGAATGTTCTAAAACATCTTTCAGACATATATCACAACAAAATGTGTTAAAAGATGCTCATGAAATGTAGAAGTAGTGTTCGTTAGGTATTACTTTGATAGGAGTAGAAAGACAAATCAGTCATCAAAATAAACATAAAGTGAATAACTCCACCAATTCCTTTTTAT
The DNA here is from genome assembly GCA_030789695.1 of Scilla litardierei. Lineage (NCBI taxonomy): Eukaryota > Viridiplantae > Streptophyta > Magnoliopsida > Asparagales > Asparagaceae > Scilla > Scilla litardierei. The sequence goes on along the minus strand of CM061134.1, from coordinate 3,515,357 downwards.
ATCCAAATTGCACTCAACCATGTTTAAAAAATTAAAAAACCGGTATATTTTTCAAAAATGAATTCTTCTTTATTTCTTCTTCTACATGTGAACCAATATGTGAACTAAAAAGAAACAAGAAACAACAAAAGGTAATAAAGAAATAAAGATGGTTTATATCTACCATTTGATTTTGTGGAAAAGCTTCAAAATTGTACCATAAATGATTCAAGAATAAATTAGGACCTACAAATTCCGGACAAAATGAGACAGTCGACACATTTTGTATAAAGTAACCATAAACCTTCACAAACAAGCCTATAACATGAAGACACTAGTCAAATGCGATGTTAAAAATGACTGCAATGGATCTGACAAGCAAGAATGTGTAAATGTACTCAGGAAAAAGTCTAAACCAAAAAAAATTATTTTTTCTCCTTACAGCTGGAAAAGAAATTTACAATGCAAAAACGAGTGAGGGACAAAGTAGCATCAAAACAGGTTTGAAATGCATGCACAAGTGTACATCTTTTCTAGCCCTCTGACTGATTAAGGCACTCTTTTAACAAGGGGAAAACTGCACTAGAACCCAAAACGATCAAACAATCTCTCCCTTTATGTGGTCAAACGATTAAACAATCTCTCCCTTTATGTGGTCACAAAAGTAGTAATTTTTTGCACAAAAAATTACCCAACATCTAAATGTCACATATCACGATGCAGTGTTTATGTAACATATTTTATTGTTCGTGCTAGCACCCATCAGGTCCACACCAAGCTACATGCCATACAGATATGGACCTCACCTGAACCAGTCTACACCCCTAGGCACCAATTCCACACCCAAGATTAATGAATGGTGAACTGGAATTGGCCAAAACCCTTGGGAAGAAAGGAAACAATGACCCGATAATGAAGATCTTAATTGCTTCACTTCAAGGATCAAGAGGAAGCTTGTCTTCTAGCTTCTTGCATTATTCGGGACTACAACACTAGACTTCGTGGAGCATATGCTTAAGATCTTTCGGAACAATGTATGTGATTTGTTTATGATCATGTGCAATTTGAATGCATTATACATTCACATTGGACAAATGTCAAAAGAAGTAATATGGATTTTTTGCATAATTGATTGGTCCAGTAACCCAAAGTGACTTGGATTCCATACGGGGGAATGGAGCACACCTTTTTCATATACTTCAATACAAGTATGTGTTTTCTTTCTCTTTATTGTAAACAAATAAAAACTACACAGAAGTAACACGAGCAAAAACACTGGCAAGAAAAGAAACAAATACAGACACACATAGGAAGACCTGCATACAATATCTACTACCGAAGTTTGTTTCTCAGAAGTAAAAATCCACCATGCCATATAAAGGTCAATCATAAATTACATTCATCTTGTTGCAGATAAATTCAGAGGATGGTACCAGCACAAAAGAACTTCAACTAAAAGCCACTAGACTTGAATTCAAATTTTCAAACCCATGTTTAGAGATGATGACCCCAAAATGATCATATTATACACTTAGGTGGATGCTGGAAGAGACCAAGTGATATGGCTATACAAATACTGTGTCGTGTCAACCTAATCCATTAGAAGAATGTTGATGAAACTATTTACATCAACACGATAATGATCGGCAATTTCACGAGCAAATTTAGGGCAGAGCAAATTTACAACTTGATGAGAAGGGAAAAATTGCAAAATGTTTAAAATTTAGCATTGGTGATGCAAATATCTTCACAGAATATCAATAAGACTTGTAATTCAGATGCAATTAATTCTACTGATACAGTGGATGACTTCATTATGTAGCACCTCAACTTATGTTGTTATCAAGCAAGAAGGAACACGTAAGTAAGCCTTAGTTCTAGGGTTAAAATACTCTTCTGAATCATCAAATCATCATGTTCTGTTGCCATTTCCTAATAATAAACACCTTCACATCTACACAACAAGAGACAATTTTTTGACGGTCTGTAGAAGAGCGTAATAATTCCAAAACATCAAGAGTATGAGAGGCGATAGCATGGGGTTGGGTGTACCAACCAAAACTGAACTTTAAACCCTAGCAGTAATGAAAATTGTGGCCAAAACTGTATTCTGTTTAAGAAAAAATGGATAGAAAACCAAGGTCAGATCCCACCAACCTGAGATCAGACGCCCCACGGATAACATGGTAATTGGTTACAATGTGGCCCTGTTTATCCCACACAAACCCTGATCCCGACCCTTGAGGTACCTCCAGCACATCCAGTGTGAATGCATCTTGCCTATTAGCATCATCACAATATAGTTAGTAAAAATAAAGAGATATTCAAATATATATTCTTTATTCATCGGAAAGCTTTACACTGGCCGGGTCTCGATCGTGCGCCTCCCAGGAGGGAGGATGAGAAATGACATCTGAGCAATTGCTCGTTGGCAGATAATCAAATAAACCCCGTGTTTTATGCTTGTGGAGAATGGCTGACAATGCTGAAAATTAGACTTGTAACATTTTTTAACTTTTTGAGAATGTTCCAACAACTCTACCAATATTGCCTTCCTTAATATTGGTTTATTTTTAATTAAAATTGTCACGGTGTTGTAGTCTCCAATCCGAATTCTGATATTTGTTTCATAAAACCGATCTAGATTTTAAAAAAAACAAACTTTTGCACTATTTCATCAAGTTAGGAAAAAATATGCGGGAAAATCAAACAATAACTACTGAAATTTCCCTCTTTGCGCCCAATTTCATTCTAAGCATATACGAGACCGTTGGTTTCTTCCGTCTCCAAAAATTAGCCATCCAGGATTCAAAAACAAAGCGCATATATCAACTACCTAGTAAATTCCCAAAGGCTTCAGCTTTGAGACTAGGGCTTCTGTTAACTTCTACCTGACGGCGAGATTGGTGATGTAAACAACCGACGGCGTGTTCTCCTGAAACAGCCTCACGGTGGCGAGCTCGTCGGACTGCAGCTTCCTCGGCGTCGACACCACGAACGCCGACGCGGGGCCCACGTCGGACACGAAGAGTGCGACCGATATCGCGAGCGAGGCAGCGAGAACGAGCGCCGAATCAAGAACCGATGAAAAGAAATCATCTTTGCCGTCGTCATGGCTCTTGTAGCTAGAGCAGGAGGAAGCGAGAGCCCGAGAGGCTTTGTTGGCCTGAAGAATAAATTTTGAAGCGGCGAGGGGTTTAATTGTGAGAAAAGATTGGCGAGGGGGCGGAAATGAAGACGCGCGGAAGAGGGAAAGGAGCGAGCAGCTTGCAGCAGAAGCCATTGTTTGATGTACAGCTCCTGCCTGCTTTTTTTTTGCCCGAAAAAAAAAATATTTTTATTATTATTGTATTTCTGCTGCTGATTTTTATGGGTGTGGATTAAAAAAGGCCACGCCTTTTATAATATATAAAAAAGCTTGTCACGCTGTTGTAATGCTGCTGCTGCATCTGTTGATGTTGAGCTGGGCCTGACCGGCCGAGAATCATCTAGGCTGATACTTGCTGGGTGCTGATATTGTACGAAGAGAATAATGGCTATCAAACGGTATATGAGATAGTCTTTCATATGTTCTCTTATATAAAGCAATTAAGTACAACCTTAGTTGTATTATGCGAGAGGATGTATGAAAGCATATCTTATATGACATATGATAGCTTATTCTCTTCTATGAAACATCAAATGAAGCTGAAAATGGAGATGATTTGGATTCTACACAGATCTTGCACTCTTGATATATCAACCTGAATATGTATATTTAACATGTAGATTGGCCAATGATAATTCTATCATCTGGAGTCTGGATTCTTATGATATGAACAAATTATGTAGTAGTTATGCACATTTCTTGGTTAAAACGACCGAACCGACTGAATTCTATGGGCCAAACCGCCGTCCAGTATTTTGCCTAGCGTGTTTGGCACTGATTAGTCATCATGCATTAGTGGACTAATAGAGATTTTTTACTTTTTTAGTCTTTGCAATGCAGTTTAAGCATTAGTCGACTAATGCTTAACTTATGCTCCAGAATCCTAGCAAAATTCGGTTCGGTTCGGTTCGGTTCAAACCGAACTGAAATATACTATGCAAAAACGAACCGAACTGACCGCTTTCAATTGGAAAACGGAATCGAATTTTAGTCGGGTCGGTTCTTTCACATTTCTTGGTCAACCCTGACTAAAACACCATATCTTTTGAAAATTAAAAGTAACTAATCAAAATTTTGATATTATCAAAAACAATTTAATTTAACTACATCGTACTTTTAGAAAGACAATACAAAGAAAGAAATCGGCCGAACATGTATTTTCTCATCCAAATTTAATTTTGTCCTGTGTTTCTTGTGCTTTAATTGTATGCTCTCAATTTTTTCACCCTTTCCGTGGAAATTCCATGGCTGCTATATTTTTGATCATTCAGTGCTCTACATGAAACCCATGATAACACAAATCATTTAAACCATGAATTCTATTACAGAATTGTTGATGGATGGGTTCTGTCAAACTGAAGGTGGAGCTGACGTGGACTCTTCTAACAAGATGGAGCATCGTCAACTGATAGAATGAGACCCTCGGTAGGTAGAATCAAGGTCGATTAGGGTTGAGCTAGAGCTCGATCGATCACTCGTCGAGTAAGACAGCCGTTTGACCTTAGAGCTGGGTCGAACCTCGAACTCACTGCACCACAGACAGTCGTCTGAGGGGGTCGGATCTGGGTTCCGACCCAAATCCACTCAGATGCTTAAGTTAGAACTGGACTTAAGAAAGGCTTTGGGATGTCAAGATCGACCCACAGATGCTCGTCTCGTGTCAGTCGCCTTGAGCTAATTTTGAGGAAGAAATATGAGAAAGTGGAGAGTAAAAAGTGTCAGAGTCTTAGGTCTCTCGTACCTTCGGAGTCCGTCTTTCTTATGTTTGTCTCTTTTATATTTATAGACTGATGCATCTGCTCAGTGACGTTGGAGAATAACGGTCACCCACTACGACGGCACGATTGTTCCTCATAAATAGCCATAACCGATGTCCACTCCTCCCGCCATTTATGATCCCATTATCAACTGCACCCACAAGCAACGAAAGTACAACGGACAATTGGCAAGTGGGTTTTGAGAGAGTTAACGACAGATATCCTTTATGGGCCTCGTGTGCTTAGTGGCAACGACACTAGTCACGCTATCCTTATAGGCTTCTCGACGACTAACTTCTTTCTTCCGCAAGTGTCGCCCCAGTGATCTACCAAGAATGAAAGAAAAATCAAATTGTGAATTTATATCTGCTGCCGTAATTTCATTTTGCAGGAGAAGCCTCCTCCTTTAGTGTCTGAGTGGCGTACATAGTGTTTATGTAGGGCAAAAATTCAAATGTTCAACAACAGAAAATCCTCATCCCCCAATTCAATTGTTCTGCAAATTTTGGTTAAATACAGTTGCACGTTATAAATTGGATGTTTGCCATTTGCATCCATTCCCATATAAATTTTTTGTTTCATAGTTATCACTTTCATGTTTAGTTTTTTGTTAAATACAAATTTTGCATGACCACTTTTTGGTTTACTACATGCATGAACTAGTGAATATGATGTTTGGATTGCTCAAGTTCTGGAATTGTTCATTCAGTTCATACATCAGTTCTGGAAATCTAGAAATGTGCACATACATTCAGTTCTGGATGTAAGTGTTGAAGTTACTTCAAACTCGTTTTTGGAATTTCTGTTGTCACCATACGTCGATGGTATAGGATCAGACGTCTGGTTCTAGCCGTTACAATGCATTGTATCAGATAGATACACCAGGCGTCTGATGCTGTATGATCAGATGCCTGACTGAAGAATCAAACGTCCGACTGGGCGCCTTTAGATAGCTGTATGGCATGGGGCGTAATTTCCCTCAACTCTCTGGAATTCCGCAGTCAATTTTATCAGACGTCCGACCACACTTCATCAGACGTCTGATGGAGTAAGGATATAGCACAAGATAGAGCAGCCGGCTTCACCAGACGTCTGATTGCCCTTTGTGCAGCTGATGCATAATTGAATTTGGGCCGTCCAATTGATCATTAATCAGATCGAACATCCATGACTTATTACGGCTCCTATAACCCTAATTACTTATTCCTACGTCACAGACGCATCCCGAAGGGTTTGAGACGCAGACTCTGAGAATCTTTTTTGCGTTGGGAAGAGGAAGACGCAGATACGAGCTTTGGTGTGGGAGCTTGTTACGACTAATATCAACGATCCCGAAACACAACGGCCCACGGCCCGACCTCATAGGAGAAGCCCACTTGGGAAGACGGTCCCGCCCGAAAGAGGCCCACGGACGGAGCGGAAGGCTCATCCACCTCGTCCTCGGGTACGCCCGACTGGCCCCCATTCGGCCGGATTAACCGCCCCTCTGAATCCGCGATCCCATGATGGCCATTAACGGACCCGTTAATGGGCCACCTCACCACGACGCGAGAAGGGGAGGAGGCGGAGGCGGATCGTGGGGACGTGAGAGGAGGCAGGACGTGGGGCAATCAGGAAGAACCCTATAAGGGGAAGGCCAGGACGACGAAGAATGAAAAAACTCAGGTAACCCACACAGAGGTACTCCATCAACGACTTATGCTTTCGCCACTCCATTTCCTCCCTCCCCCAATACTCGCGCCGCCTGGGTTGACGTTCTGGCTTCTTCACAAGCCGGATCTCCCCCGCCGAGTATCCTTTCAGATCCTGATCTGACTTAGGCATCGGAGGGGCTTTGGCCAGAACCTAGGTCCGGCCTCCCTGACGAGTTTCTTCATCTATCCAGGAAGAAGACATCCGAGACGCAAAGGCTACCCCTCGGCGTCGGTCGGCCATCACCGACGCAGTCGCCAGGAGGACGACTGATCAAGCACCGACTCAATCGCAAGGCGCCGAGGCTACCCCTCGACGCGGATACGACCGAGGCCGAGCCCGACCCGACCGAGGCCGAGCGCGACTCACCGAACCGAGGCTTCCCCTCAGCTCTCCCACGCCGAGTACAAGCGGACTCGGCGAACCCAAGGGACCCCTAAACCGGCCCCTTGACCACGTTGACCACACATCTGGCGGTCAACGAGCAGTGGTGAGGAAACACCCGTAAACAGAGCTGGTCCTCATTCTAGGGGGTTCTGGTAAAGTCTCTCCATTGTAGAGTGTTCATGAGGTATTGTAATTGCTAGAGTGCTAGATTTACATTGTCAAGAGGGTTGGCTCATCGTTGGAGTAGTTCTTGATAGTCGATGTAATCTCTTTTTTACAGCTCTGATCTAATGGAAATAGTGACGCCGGAAGGCTAGACGCACCCCCCAATCTTGGCCGAACCATTATAAAACAAAGTGTTTCTACATGAGTGTTTCTACGTGATTGATCTTGCTATTGTGGTTGTTTCTTGTGCTTTCTATGATTTCTTCAAAATCCTAAATCCGTTTGATTAAGTTGTCAATATACTATCTTTATTATTCTACTCTGCACGCATCTGCATCTGGTGTTGTTGACGATAGTGTATCGAATTCCTCCAACAGTAAGTTCTAGATGTAAAGTATGAAGCACTCATATCATGAGATCGGCGGCGGGTTGGAGGGGGGATGATGGGGGAGATCGGCGTCGTAGAGGAAGTGGAGGGGTGAGATCGGCGTCGTAGAGGAGGGGTGATGAGGGGGAGAGCGGTGGTGGGGAGTGTAGAGGAATATGCCCTCGAATCATTTGTATTTGATGCAAATGAAAATTTAAGCCTAGATAGGGACTAATTTGCATATGATGCAAAAGAGATTAAATGTGTCTTAAATTGTTTAAGACTATATTTAATTAAGTAAAGCGTTGAAAAGGTTACCTAGATGACGGGGTCGTCCCGCTCTAAACGCAGGTTCAAACCGCGTCAAAAACGGAGTCCAAATGCAAAAGTTATAGCCAAAACAAGTCAGCCCAAACTGTTGGGCTGAAACCAGCGAAAATGGAGGCCCACCAAGCCCGAATTTTCTAGTTAGGGTTTTTTGAAACCTGAGATTTTCTTGACAGCTACATTTCTAAGAGAAGCATGACTTTCGGCTAACTTTGGACAATTGTTTGAAGGGTCAAACGGACTCGGATTGACGAGCCGTTTTTTCCTACGCGTTCACCGTTGAACCCTCTTTGATTTGGTAGGTTGTACCAACATTGAAGCTCAACGGTGAGGGAGTTAAAATTCGAGGAAGTTTGCCCTTTGTGAAAGGCAAACTAACTTGATTTAATTAACTCAAATTAATAGTCCCACATCGGTTGTGCGGAAAAGGGGAGAGTCCGCCGCCTATATAAATAGGGGTCTCCCCCTTCCTCCAAACTCGTCCCAAGCTCTAGATCTGAGCGGCTCTCGTAAATGTTGGAGCACGCTCAGATCTAAGCTAAATTAATATTTCTCATCTCCCTATAAATTTCTGCCTTGCTCCTGAGGGCTCTAGCAAAGCTGCAAAGGAGTTCGGATTCAGATCCGAAATCTAGGCGGAGGTTTCACTCGTGTGAAACTTTCTTCCGCGCGTGGTTGGCTCGGCAACACGGGATTGATCGCCTCGGGATGCGGAGCGGTTCGAGGAGCGGTTAGGGGAGCGGTTCGAGGAGCGGCTCGGCGTGGGACGGGAGCGGCTCGAAAGACGGTGCGGAACATCTCGCCTGCTCCAGGGTTGAGATTCCGGGTATGTGTTTATTAGCATTAGTTTAATTTAATTGCAGTAGGCTAGATCCTTCTTGGGATGGTCAGACACATCCCAAGTCGGCATAGATCTTGGATTAGGGTCTTCGACATTATGGTTAAATGTTAATTAGATTAACATGTTTATTTTTCCGCTGCTTTTCTGTCTATGTTCCGTCCGACTTAGGACGGGCATAGAGTTTTTGTGCCCTAAGGGTCCCAGAAATCCTTTCAGGGAGGTGGGGGGAGAATGGGGAGGAGCCGCCCTTGCCACCCCCACCCCCTCCCAACCACCGTCCCCTCCCCCATCGCCCCCCTCCTCCTCGCCTCACCCGCCTCCGTCTCCCACGCCTCCCTCTCTCATTAGGGTCTAATTCTTAGTTAATTAACACTAATTGTTAATTAATCGTTAATTAATCTAACTATTTAACAGAATATAGGATGAGAGGACTATTTAGGTTAACGGCTTAATATTTGAAGGATTAAACTCAAAATACGAATAATTAAGGGACATATGTCAAAATATGCAAGAGGTAAGAGATGAATATGCCAAAAAACCCTATTTTTAAGTTGATTGATTTTTATAATTATTTTTGATATTCGACTTAATTCGTAAATTTGGACAACAATAAATAAATTCCGACCATAACAAATTTCGTCAAACATTCCTCAACGATCATAGTTTTTTCAAACAGCTGCCGGTTTCGTCGCCTTCTTCTCTCTTAATTTGCGTGTCCTTACAAGCAAAAACATCGGTCAATGATAACGACGATGACACCCCGATCTCTCCTCGGCAGTCCACGTCGTCCTTCGTCGGGCCCTACCTGATGCACCCCGCCGCCGCCTCCGCCCCCCGCCGCCCTCGCCGCGGCGTCCGCCCCCTCCTCCCTTCCGGCTGCAGCCGTCTCCTCCTCGCCCTCGCCCTCCTCGCCACCGCCGTCACCTCCTTCTTCGTCTTCACCGCCCCGCTCCTCTCATCCAAGCCCTTCATCTCTCTCAATTCCCCCTCTCACAACTCCTCCTCCTCCTCCTCGTCCACTTTCTATTTTAAGGAATTCGTCCGATCTTCTCTCTCTATCTCTTCTCGATCCTCTAATCTGTTGAATTCCACTATCGAAATCGCTCCTCCGATCAAGAAAGCCGACGCCGAGAGGGTCGAATCGAGCGGGGATCGGCGGAAGCCACGGCCTTCGCGGGATGAGGTTAGTTTATCCTAAAGCATTTGAATTTTTTAGTGATTAATAATGTATAATTATTTATTTATATTGTAGAGAAGAGTTCAGGGCTTGACTCCGGACGAGGCGCTTCTGTACGCTAAGAAAGAGATCGGGAATGCTCCGTTGGTTGTAAATGATACCGACCTTTATGCGCCGCTGTTCCGAAACGTATCGGCTTTCAAAAGGTATCTGCTTTTAATGTGTTTGTGTGCTTTCGCTCTACATCATTTGATTGTTCTGCTCAATAATGTTACATTAAAAATGTAATAGTATTATCAATTTACTGAAGAAATCTGTATACTTGATCACATTGATATCCAATGGATATGTGATCATGCGGTGGCGCAGTCTTGCTTGTTGCAGTATAATTAAATGGTGGCTTGTATTGTCGCGTCGATTTTGGTATTTGTGAATTCTTTGCCATTGAGCTAAGGGCCTGTTCTTTTGTTGGAAAGTTTAACTGTATAAAGTGGGAAAGTTGAGAAGTGTGGAATCTGATGAGAGAGAAATTTGGTGTAATGTGTTCTTTTGTTGGAAAGTGTGGTTGGATTGTGGAGTTGGAAAGTTGAGGTGGGGCCCACTTCGTGTAGTGTGTTCTTTTGGATGAAGAAAGTTGGAGCTGAAAAGGTGGATTTTGTGGTGTGATCCTGGTAAGGTTACTCCCGGACTAAATTAATTGTGAGTTATTTTTTAATATTTGATTTTGGGGTGTGGTAACCCCAATATTCTCAACCGAGGTGACCACACACCTTGAGGGCCCCACCAAAGCTAGGATTCTTGTGTAATCCTAGCTTTTCATCACAACTCCAAAGCACCCCCCATGGAATCCCAATTTCCCCGTCACATCAGCTTTTTTTCCAAGAAAACACAAAACCCAAAAGAACACACAAACGGAAAGTGATGTAGGAATCGAGTGAACAGTGAATGAATAGTGTATGAATAGTGTATCAACAGTGATTTTTTCATTTTCTCTCCTATACTTTCCTACAAAAGAACATGCCCTAAATCATGGTTTCTTTGGAACATTGAGTGCGTTATGTTGTCATTATGAAGATAAAATTGAATGATGAGCAGTGATAATCTCACGTGCAGAAGGAAGAGAACCTAGATATGTAAACGACGTTAACACATGATTATATGCTTGATTCCCTGATACTCCGATCTTATTTGGACCCGCAAATTCTGGGGTTTGGATCCATAAAATTATACTAGATCGTTGAGCATGTCAATGCATGTATCCGTTCTTAACAAGCAGTACAACCATAATATTTTATTTTCAACCTAAGTCGTATTTACATAATTTTTAATAACCAGTTCAAATCCAATACATGTAACATAACCGCCCTCTTTAGCATTGAGTTAGTAGCTTGATGAGGAGGAGGATGCTGGTGATGACAAATCAATTTAAAATGACATGTTTATTTCTTTTCGTTTTCTCTATAAGAACCTGGATCGTTAGTTACTATACATTGTTAGTATTTTATATATATATAAGCTATTCTTTGGATGTTAGATAGACCATGTATACTTAACACTATATATGCGTACTTAATGTTTCTGGTATGTTTATTCTTGCTTCTTAATTTTAGATTATCCTATCTTTACAAAGCTTTTTGAAAACCTTTAGATGGCTCCATCAGTTCTTGTCTTATGGTTGAATTACAGTATCATCCATAGTTTCTGGGATGAAATGTTCTTTTTACAACAAAAATGGTGTGATTGCATCCATGCTTATCTTTCTACTTCACATAGTTACCCCTTTATGTTTTCTTGAACAGCAAGATGGTAGTTGATTTAAATATTAACCTCTACCCCATAATTAAGTTCTCATTTGTTTCATCCAATAAATCATTGTATACTATAAATATCTGAGGGAAAATAGACACTGATGGCTCTGGAATTGCTATGGATTCAGGAGCTATCAACTGATGGAAAAGATACTTAAAGTATACATCTACAAGGATGGGCAAGCACCCATTTTTCACACACCGGAGCTTCAAGGCATTTATGCTTCTGAAGGATGGTTTATGAAATTGATGGAGGAGGATCACAGATTTGCTGTTGAGGACCCAAGCAAGGCTCACTTGTTCTATCTTCCATATAGTTCGCGCCAGCTAGAAAATGCTCTTTATGTGCCAAATTCTCATAATTTGAAGCCTTTAGCAAACTTTCTGAAGGGCTATGTGAATGACATTTCTTCAAGGTATCCTTTCTGGAATCGGACAAGGGGAGCAGATCACTTTCTTGTTGCTTGCCATGATTGGGTAAGCTATTGAGATTCTTTAGGAAATTTCATTAAGAATTAAGTTTCTACGTGTTATTGATGAACCTAGATTCTTTGTTTCTTCTCATTATGGTACAAACCTAGCAGACATCATTGAAAAATCCTAGTAAGCGAGTTTTACCTCCATGGTCTTCCATTTCCTTTTCAGGGTCCTTATTCAACTACAGCGCACGAAGAACTACGGAAGAACACCATCAAAGCACTATGCAATGCAGACTCTTCGGAAGGAATCTTTGTTCGTGGAAGGGATATTTCCCTACCAGAAACGACGATCAGAACCCCTAGCAGGCCTCAGAGATACGTAGGCTCGAGGCGTGTGTCTCAACGACCCATTCTTGCCTTCTTTGCAGGCAACATGCATGGGAAGGTTAGACCCACCCTCGTCGATTACTGGGGCAACGAGGAAAACGATATGAGGATCTATAAACGTCTTCCAAACAGAGTCTCGAAGAAGATGTCGTATGTCGAGCATATGAAGTCCAGCAAGTTCTGCATTTGTCCTGAGGGGTATGAGGTCAACAGCCCGAGGATCGTAGAGGCCATCTATTCTGGCTGTGTTCCGGTGATCATTGCGGACAACTTCGTTCTTCCTTTCGAGGAAACTTTGGATTGGAGCTCATTTTCATTGGTGGTGGCAGAGAGGGACATTCCGAGCTTGAAAGATATACTGTTGGGCATCTCTCTCAAGAAATATGTCGCCTTGCAGGCAGCTGTGATGAGGTTGCAGATGCACTTTCTGTGGCATGCCAGGCCCCAGAAGTATGATCTCTTCCATATGATTCTGCATTCGATTTGGCTTAGTAGGATGAACCACGTCCAAACCCAGGAGTGATTGTACATTAGTGTTTTTAGTTAGAGATGACAGCGACTTCTCGGCTTTTCAACGGTGAAGATCAGTCAGAGAGAGGAACTGGGATTATTCCCAACATGTGAAAAGCTGATGGGAGGTCTTTTGACTTGAGGTATTACAACTAATGCTTTCATTTGGTTTTTGGTTCTTAGAAATCAGGAAAAAAAACCCATTGAGCAACGATGACAGGAGCCCTTCGTTGTACAGTATTTGGCGTTATACATAAACTCATCGCATAATAGCTGATACTACGTTTACCTTGTTGGAGGTTATACTTCTAGCGTGGATCAACATTGATGCAATTTTCAGTTTTTTTCCATTGAGACTTGAATTGTGTGAATACTGTGTTTCCTACATTTGTTTGTCACCTTTCCAGTATTCTAGTCAAAATAACTTGATCAATGATTTAACATAAACTTCCAATCTGGACTTGGGATTCAAGTTGAACTGCTGATCACCATGGAAATTTTCTTATTTTTTGTTCGATAAGGAATATGGGAAGACGTGGAAATTTTCTAATTTTCATTTGGTTTTTTGCAGGGTAAACTGGACGACGACTTGGGGGCAGACGCATACGCGAAAAACACAATATGGCTTGCCAATCGTTTCCAAACAACAAATAGATAGTTTGTAAAGTATGCTTTACATTGTTCTATTTTGTTATTGTTTTAGGAACAATGATCACAGCTTCCACTGTATGATACTGAAATAAGATGTAGGCAACATAGATGCCATTTTTCTGCAATTTGTTTGATATTAGGGCATCAATTTTTACTACGCTGATCTATTGTTTTGGGACATCAGCCAAACATTGTTTTGGGCAGATTAATCAATGAGTTTGAGTTTGAGTTGTTTATTATATGGGTCCACTTGCCTTTCTGCTTATGTTGCTTGTCTGGCTGTTGAAGTGTTCATAACTATGGTCGTTTTCTTTTTTCTTGAAGCAAATAATGTAACAATTTGCACCAAGCATTTGAAAAATTTCTTATGCATCGTGTGCGTGCCTAGCCCATTTCACATGCATTTCCTTCTCATTTACACTGGATCTCTCAATTTATATGTTTTTCATGTTAGTTTAGGAATCCACCTCGCCGGGTGTTATAGGGTTCGTGCCTGTGGATGGGATGCTTAACACTAAACGGTTAGCAGTAAGCTCACAGCAAGTGATTCTCAAGTTAAAAGATGCAGCTGCTGCAGCTGCATAATAAACAATGAGAGCCAACACATTTACAATATAGAATACGATAAGCAAATAAATACAGAATAATCTAACCAGATATCCAAGCGCAAAGACAAAGCTTGTATACTGGATTGGGCAACTTCCGACCTACGTCCACTCCAGTCCCCAAGCCGATAACACCTGAGATATTTTCACTATAACTTGCTAACCCGCAAGAATGGTACGACCTCGCAACTTGGCAAATAATCTTTACCAATCGCAAACCCGATTTCAACAACACTGAGATCGAAACCCACTCGCACCCGAGAGTAACACCACCTCGACACCTAGGCTAACTACTCACACCGAAGCAAACTTTGAAAGCAAAAGATTATAACAATTTCTAAGCCTTGAAGATGAATCTCTTGTGTAAAAGTGGCTAATGAAATGTGTTTCTATTCCATGGGATTTGGCAATAGAGAATAGAAACTTTTGGCTCAAAGGAATGACTCAAAGTTCTTCTTGTTTTTCTTTTTCTATTTCATATATTTTTCATAATTAAAATCCTCGATAGATCCTCAATTTATATGCATGAAAACTACAAAAGAGAATCCTAAAATGCCCTCAAAATGGCTTTAAACGGCTAATTATGCAAATTCAGTTGCTAGTTTATTAGTAAACTAGAGTACATCTATTAGTCGACTAATGACCATTAGTTGACTAATAAAATAGCTCTGATCGACTAATTTGTAAGCTAGAAGTCACAGCTAGTTTTCTGTCAGGTATTAGTTGACCAGTGTTAAGTCATTGATCGACTAATATCTAGTTAGTCGACTAGTACTTCTTCTCTGGTCGACTAACCAGTCATGTCAGACATGTAAATTCTTTGATTATAATTAGTCGTCTAGAGTTTAACGGTTAGTCTACTAATACATGACTAGTCGACTAGTCAGTGCTCTCTGGTCGACTAAGATTGACATCCAAATTAGTTTGTTTTCAGACTACTATTAGTTGACTAATATTGATATAAATGCACAATTTGGTTATGAAACATAGGGGTTCTTGCTATGAATTAATTCCCTATTAATTCTAAGTTATTTCTTAAGATTTCATTTGTGCGTGACATCTATTTTAAGGCTTTAACAAAGACTCTAAGATAAGAACAATAAAATACATTAATTTACATATTTTGCCCACAATGTCTTGATTGATATAAGTCCATCTGGTCATAAGAGTCTTCAAGTCATCTTGATGCATTGGCTTGTCATACCATCATGTAAATACGTCAAGCTTGCTTTGTGATCCATACTTGAGCAATCTACACTTGGTCTATTTGGTCTATTTGATCCTTTTAACACTATAAACAAAATCATTTGTCCAAACATAATGTTTACCCATCATCAAAACATGTATTGAAGAAATCCAATACCCAACAGGTGTGGGCTCTATCTCATGTCACATGTGTGTCGCTCCTAAAAAAGGCACCCTGCTTAACACAACATTGGTCGATGTTGGTCGATCAGAATCATGCTTAATCTCTTGACATGTGTTGTCATGGATCTTGTGGCTGAGATGATTTCAGGATTTGTGCTAACTATATTCCCACTTAAGCAACCCTTTGGCTTCCAAAGAAACCATCCATCCACTAAAGCAACCCTTTGGTGATTTAAAGTAATAATTTTTCAGAAAATAATGGAAGTTATCAGTGTCCTTTTTAACCCTTAAACATTTTCTTTTCTTTTCTTGTTTTAATTTTAAGCATCAACCCACACCAATCATCTCCAAAATCTCTCTATTAACCTTGTAGATACATCCACATTCATATTATAACATGTGGTGTCTGATTATGACTCTTGATATGTTAGCATTAAGAAAGAATAACGTAAACCAAAAATCGTTTGGAATTTTCAAAATACTCAACGAAACAAGATTGATTTTTTGAGCTACAATTTGACATCTAAATCAGAAACCATAAATTAACTTGATCATCTATATGCTACATTTTTATATGTTGTATAGCTATTTGTTAATTCATAACAATATGGACAGATGGTTTAAAAGCAATAAAAGTTTTATGGATAGATTTTCAAAATATGCCAAAAATTAAAAATAATTTTAAAAATCGTCCAAATTTAAATTTAAGTGCAAAACCCGACCAACTTCTGGTCACGTCAGCTAAGTAGACGTTACAAAACAGTCGGGATTGGCAACCCCAATCATTTTAAGATCAAAATAACCGGGTTACCAACCCCAGCCGTTTTGGGGTTTTCTCAGTACATACTACAATGAAATGGTCGGGGTTGGCAACCCCTATCATTTTGATGATGCACAATTTGACCGGTGTTGTCAAATTAGGTCGTTTAAATTGACCGAAACTACCAACCCCGGTCGAGCGAAATCCGACGTGACGAGAAATTAGTCAAATTTGATCGATTTTAAAATTATTTTTAATTTTTGCCTTATTTTGAAAACTTGTCCAAGTTTTATTTGACACTCTTTGTCCAAACTCAGGGAGATATGTTAGAAGAAGAAATATTGGTTTTGCATTGAGACTGTTAATGAGAACAATATTTTACATAAAACAAGTAAGACACTTAAAGTGGACAGCAAGTATGATTGTTTTATAGACACAATACATAGTAGGGGAAAGAAAAAAAAGATTAAAGGAAAGGAATTCTACCTTCATGGAATGGGGTATATGACAACTTTTCCAGTAGCCCTGCCCGTTTCAAGGTAAGAGAATGCCTCTACAACTTTCGAAAATGGGAAAGGACCCTTTGGATCTATGACTGGCTTAATCTTGCCACTCTCTAGAAATGGGTTGAGTTTTGTCAAAGCAGCTCCGTCGGAGGTGACCACAAATCTGAATCCCGGTGGTGAGACTGCACCAGTGAGAAACACAACGCTGCCGCCTTCTTTCACTGCCTTCACTGCTTTTTCGCCTTGCCCTGTCATTTAGAGTACACCCACATTCAATACTTCTCATATGAAAAGCTTGGCACATGAAATATATGGTAAGAAGCATATGATGGGTCATGGTTATCGTAATCATCAGGAGGCATTTTCTGATACAAACGGAAATGGAAGGGAGCACCGACAAAATGAATATTGTTTGAGAACATGCAATAATCATATTTTGCTGAACACCCACAAAATTTACACAGCCGTTCTGTTATCAGGCAACTAAGCAACAACTCAGACAACTGACTTAAAATCAACCCGCATGCAATGATTCTATCCACTCTACTTACAGTCAGTTTGATGCAGTTCGGATATTGGCCCCCAGGGGCATTTTGGTAAATTCAGATAGATATTATGTAATGTTTTCTATTTAAAGCTTATAGCCGGCCCTAGGAGGGTCATGCGAAATTTGTTGAGTAATTGTTCTTAGCTTATTTTATAGTTCCTAGATAAATTGTATTAAGAATTTCACCATTTCCCTTAGATTAATCCCTAGCTATTTGTTCTATCAATTCGTAGTCGTTAATTAGCGAGTAGCTTATTTTGTAGTCATTATTCTATATTTTCAAATTTGATTCCACAATAAAAATCCTATTTTTATCGTTCTTTCCACCCAAAAAATCCTCTTTTATTGCAGAATTCTAAGCGGATTGCATCAATTGGTATTAAAGCAGTAGATCCATGGCGACGACGGGAACCAAGGAGATGATTGACTTGTTGGAATAGATGATGGAGAAATTCGAGAGCAGATCAAAATGGAAGAAGAGTTTCAAGGGTTGACGAAGAACACTGAGGATAATTGGAACAACGTTTCGGGCAAATGACGGAGATGCTCCAACAGAGTTCAGCGGCAAACACGGCTCAGATGATGCAAGATATATCGACGATGATAGAAAAACTAGATCCAAGCAAAAAGGAACCACCTTTGACGGTGAGGAAGGAGAAAAATGTTGTCATTGACGAAGGGTTCCTCGAAGACGAAGGTACCCACATAAGCAATCAGCGAAACGCGGCCGATGTGAAGGATTGGAAGGCTTTTCCGGTCACTACCCCACCTCGGGGGGTGCGCCGAACCTCGGAGGGGGCCGACAGCCCCTCCGGCAGCCAGGAGGAGGGCCGTCGAACCCTCAGGAGGGTCGCCCAGCCTCACCGAACCCATTGGAGGGGGCGGCGGCTCACGGAAAGGGCCGAGAGGCCCTTCCGCCACCTCCAGGGGGGCCATCGGCCCAGGACGAAGGCCGACATCACCCTTGGCTGCAGATTGCAGGGCCGTCGGCCCAGCAGGGGGGCGACATGCCCTGTCAAATCACGTTGATGGGCCGTCGGCCCATTTCGGGGCTCGGCTGCCCCGGTGGCCCATTGTTAGGGGCCGTCGGCCGGGGGGCGACAAGCTCCGCCCCCCCTTTAAAGAGCATTCGGGGGCCCACTTCAGGGCCCGACAGGCGCAACCTCCATCTTTTCAGCCGCAGAATGGGTTTTTGGAGCCTTTCAGCCACTCGGATCACAATAGCCGCTTTTTGGAGGACCGACGACATTTTCCCCGCCTTTTGGGGGAATACAAGAGACTGGAGGTGGCATCATGGGCCCAGCGGAGCACACCAGGAGAACTATGGACGACGACCAGGTTACGATCGGGGTGACGGAGCAGTTTGGGGGAATTTCCTGCGGGATGGTGCAGAAGGAGTGGCTCGGACTCCAGCAACAGGGAATTTGTATAAGGGACCGCCTCAGTTTCAGCAGTGGGGTTAATCAGATGAGTAAGTTGAATATGTCCGTGTTCGAAGCGGAGGATACTCATGGCTGGTTATATCGTGTGGAGAGGTATTTTGATGTGGCCATGGTGCAAGAGGTGGATTGGCTTAGAGCCATATGAGTCTGCAGGGAGGGAGATGCTTTGGGATGGTTCCGGTAGACGCAGCAGCAGAGGCCGTTCATCACGTAGGAGGAATTCACCACCCTTTTACTGGAGCGTTTTGGAGAGGTGCATGCCGGTGGAGCTTATGAGAGGATGTATGCTTTGAGGCAGGATGGGAGTGTGCGAGACTACATCAAAAAGTTTGAGATGCTTTCTCCCAGAGACCATGGGGTATCAGAAGAGTCCTTGGAAGGGTGTTTTATGCAGGGCTTAAAGCCCACGATTAGATCAGAACTGAGACAGTTGAAGCCGGGTGATCTACGTGAAATGATGACTTCAACAAGGATGGTAGAGGACCATCAGGAGCCGGAGAGGAGAACCCGTGGAGCATGGAGAGGCTCCTCTTTTTAAGGATCCTGGAGGAAGCCGGCCACAGGCAGAACAACGGGGTATCGGCTAGCGAAGTGGGTGGAAGCATGACATGGAGGACAGACATGGAGGATGACAGAGGCAGCGATTCATGACACGCGGGCCAAAGGTCTGTGTTTTATATGCGACGAGAAGTTCACTGCAGGGCACCGGTGCGGAGACCGTACTATTCAGATCCTGATAGTGAATGACGATGAAGAGAATGGAGAGGGCATGATAATGCTGGAAGCCGGCGAGGAAGATGAACAAGAGCACCTGCATGTTGAATAGGCCCTCCACACACTTCACACACAACCTTTAGGACAAGGTGGTTTTTGAGGGCGGAGTAGTGATGTGCTTCGGATATTGGCCCCCATGGGCATTTTGGGAAATTCAGATATTATGTAATGTTTTCAATTTAAAGCCTATAGCCGGCCCTGGGAGGGTCATGCGAGATTTGTTGATTAATTCTTCTAGCTTATTTCTTTAGTTCCTAGATAAATTATATTATGAATTTCCCTATTTCCCTTAGATTAATCCCTAACTAGTTGTTCTATCAACTCGTAGTCGTTAATTAGCGAGTAGCTTATTTTGTAGTCATTATTCTATATTTTCAGATCTGATTCCACAATAAAAATCCTATTTTTATCGTTGTTCCCACCCAAAAAAATCCCATTTTATTGCAGAATTCTAAGCGGATCACATCATAGTTCATTTATGTTCAACTATGATAAATTACTAGTTCAAACTTCAAACCCAATTATAGAAAATGAAAATGAAGAAAAAGGTCATGATATCCTGATTATCATTCAACAATCAAGACTTATTACATTATTGCTAAAACTTATTCGGAAGGTCACTCCCTTTTTTGGTTGGAAGTTCTGGATAATTTTAAAGACTTTCACTTAAATAGAAAATATATGAGGCAACCTGACAAAGAAAGAATTGATAAGATCAAATCCAGATATGTAAGATGAGGGTTTATGACACTGACTATAGTTAGCATATAATATGCGACAGAAAAAGGTATTGGACGCACTGAAAATGTTTGATTTATTATCCATTCATATTTCTATGCTTGCTTTAGTTTGTACGCTAATAAAGCTTTTTTAATTCATAAGAGAAGCAGCTAGTCTTACCAACAGCATCATAAACGACGTCAAATTTCTCTTCCATGTCTTCAAAGTTTTCCTTGGTATAATCAATTGCCAAATCAACTCCTAGACTCCGCAAAAGCTCTAGTTTCTCAGTGCTAGCGGTGGCGGCTACTTTTGATGCACCAAAAACCTGCTTTGCTAGCTGCAAAAGAAAAGGAATGTTAGGATGCATTTTGATGGAAGTCGTCATATGTTTGCTCAAATCATGTTTTGTATTGTTTTATATTATTTTATTGGATAATGCAGTTTACCTAAGCAGTAATAGTCATGGAGTCACTGAAATCATGATAATAAATGAAAAGGTTAGTGTAATTAACAATAGTATTACACAAAAGATCCCCTAATGTAGAATTACTCAAACCACACCCTATATTTCCATGAGATTTTCACAATGAGGCGGAAAATTCGAATAGGTGAAAATGTTGACATGCTCAATTCCCTATCTTCACAGTTATCAACCAACAGCTCCTCTAATTTGCTCCCTTACGATACCCCTGCCCATCGCATGGACGTTCGAAGTTGACATGCCAAAAGTGAGTTGTATGGGGGATCAATGTTGGAATGCTCTGGTTTTGAGCAATGATCTCCTACTTGTACCTCAGGTGACAGATTGCACGAGGTTGCCATTGCGTTCGGGTGCCACATGCTAAAGGTCCTGTTATAGCTAGGATGATGCAAATGTTTATATTCCTGCAGTCAAGTTCCAAGTTGGAACATCTTAGTGTGAATCACAATGATTAATGATGCATCGTCTGCGTTGAAGAATTTGAGCTTGTACAACCGTTGACCATTGAGCATCCTCTCTTGCTGCCGCCTAACATTCCACGATCATTGTGCTCTCCGGAAGTTCAAGGTAGTCGGTTGGGTCATGCGGGTGTTTTTCATTTTTTTTTTCATTTAGCTTTATTAATCAAACATCCACTGAAATATTCGAATAATATCACATGAATAGTCTTTCAGGAGTAGATGGTTACCTGAATCACCAAGGATCCAACTCCACCTGCACCTCCTAATACAAGAAGAGATTTACCAGCAGAAAACCCAGCTCTTTCCAAGCCTTCATTAGCCGTCTCAATGGCAAGAGGCAGACCGGCAGCTTGTGAAAAGTCCAGATTCTTGGGCTTTATCGCTAAAAGCTTCTCCTCCACAGCCGTATATTCAGCAAGGGACCCAAACTGCTTAGGATTCTCCAACGCCTTCTCGTTTATGTCTCCATACACTTCATCCCCTTCATTTAGACCTTTCACTTGGCTACCCACCTTAACAACTACACCAGCCACATCATAACCTGGAACCGTCTGCATATTAAGAAGAGACATTTCGGGTTTTAGACATTAAACCAACGAAGCAAGCAAATGCCTAGAACTGACCTTACAATAACAAACGTGATATAAGATGCATGTTACAAAGCAATAAATTTGTTATCTATGAGTGGAAAGAAGTGTTTATTTCATTTGATTAACTCTATAATAATAACCCAAGTGTCTTAATTAAATTTCAAGTTTAGATTTTGATAGATTAGTTTACTTATTTATTACCATGAGACGTTCCACAAACAGAAGATGGGAATCTATTGTATATATCATGCATCTCACAACCAAGTATCCAACTTTCTTTATTTATTGTACAAAACAAAACATGTTCATGTAAAATTTCAGACCGAACTCGTAATAGACATACAAATTAGCCCAAAATGAGAACTACTCATCAACTAGAATCAAAGAAACATCACACTAATCACAACCAACACATTGACCACACTACATTTTTTTATTTAAATGTTTTCATACCGAAGTGACTTGTTCTCATGGGACTTTCCACAAACACAAGATGATTGAACTATGGGATACAGATCAACTTCATAATAAACATACAAATTACCCCAAAATAAAAACATTAAACACAATAATCGTTGAATTAGAGGGAGAGCTCACAGGGAGAGGAGAATCGGTGGCCTTGAACTTCCCCTGCCTCCTCTTGAAATCCACAGGGTTCAGTGCAGCAGCCACAACCTTGACAAGCACCTGATCGTCCTTCACCTCGGGCACCGAGACCGCCTCGTCGAATCGCAGCACGCTGGCGTCCCCGTAGTCGTCGTAGACCCAGGCCTTCATCTTCGATGGGACTGTGGAGTCAACAGCAGAGATTGTCTCGGTCTGAGAACCGGCCGAGGCCCTCAACTGATGCCTGCTGCTTCTGATTCTCTTGGAGGCGATGATGGTTTTAGGGTTGAATTTGGTTGACGATGGCGAGATGAGAGATGAGAGAGGGGAGGTGAGGATAGCAGCTTCCATTTTTTTCCCAACGGCTATTATTTACGAGTGATTTATCTACTTGGTCTGTTTCGTTGCGGATGACGGCCATAATCTCTGCTGTTAATGTTAACTCGCGGTGGGAATAAGCGAGTGTTTACCTCGTATGTTGTTTGGGCTTGTCTACGCTGAGACAAAATATTTGGGCCTTCGCATGGAACAGATGTGGGCTGGGAGGGTGGCAAGCTCTGTTTGGCTCCTTTAAATATTTCCTATTAGAAAAAGTTGGGCCAGTGAACCCTTCAATTTATTTCGATGATGATACTAGATATGGTCTCAGTTACAACTTCACGTCTTCGTCGATACCATTAGCAACAGTTGTGTTGACAACTGGGTTCCGGTCAACATTAGAGGTGGGCCGACGAGTACGCCTACCATGAGAGGACCCTTCACCGGCTGAGCAATGGGACTGGTGCAAAGGAATCACCGGGTCGTGTAGGGATAGCATCGCACAACTTGGATGAAGGCGGACCTAGCTCCACGCTACCTCTATGGATATGCACCATAGAAAAATAGTCATGTGGTCGGGGCTGGGGCCCGACCGAATCTCCTCAGACGCTCAAGTTAGTTCCTCGTAGAAGAAACGTAAAGAGCTCATTAAAAAGCAACGTAGAATATAGTTCAGGATCCCCCACCTCTGCATGGGTTGTTCTTGGACTATTTATCTCCTCCTCTTGGCTTTTAACTTCCGTCATAAATGTAGCCCCTAATTGTTCTATTAGTGGCTATTGAAGTGTCCATCATGGAGTGTAAACGCCCTCCATCTATGATTTATGAGGAATGTGGGTGTTGACTCATTCAACCATATAGATTTGGACCATGTGATGTGGGGCAAATGAGCTCATAAACTGACTTGATATAGATTTGTCTTCCTTGGCGGGCCTCGGGTCTATCGAGCCGAGGCGTATCATTCTCAGTGGACCTTGCTCTTCCGTTAGAATTCATCTACTCGCTTCATGGGCCGGACCCATGTATCAAGTTGCAACTCTATTTTTCGGCAGCGAAGAAGAGGAACCATGTGTTGGATATTTGGTGATATTTCTCGATTCAATGCCTTGTTTTTAGTCCCACATTGGATGAGATAACTCTGTTGTTGGAGTTTATAATAGACTTCTTCTTAATGGGCTATTGGACTTGTATATGGGCTAGGAATAAAGGGAAGCTCGCGTGCGCATGAGCCCAAGCAAGGGGCCAAGCCCAAACCGGGTTGAGCCGAATGAAAAATATGCGACGGATCCAGAAATTAACGTCGCGCCTGCGCAGTTGCGCGCGCGGAGTGCCCGAGTTTTGCATCATATTTTAGCCCTCTTGCTTGGAAGAATTTAAAAGGCCCATTACATTTTTATTTTCCCCACATCCACCATTAACTCACAATTTAATTTCGCAACATCCATATTCTCTTTTAATGGCTGAATTATTATTTTCATTCATGGCTGAATTCCAACGGTCACATATTTCCTCTATATATACTCAGCTTGTCAAGAGTTTTGGCACTGCGAAAAATCATTCCTCCACATACTTGCTGCCGTTCGCTTCTGTCTTGGCGATCAGCAGTACTTCTGCAACATCTTGTGCGCCCGATGTTCTGTTGTGCTAATCTTTTCTGGCTTGCCGATCAGCAATACCAATCTTTCTGTGCGACCGTATTGCCGTTAAATCCTGGAGGGTAGTCGCCGGACCTGCCTTGCACTGAGTATTCACTCTGAGGGGCGGAAATCTACTCTTACGGACCGTGCCTAGCACGCCTCGGCTTACTGATAAGTCCATTCCTTTCTCTAATTTTTAATAGCACCATCCTATTATCTCTAATTTTTACAACACTATAATTTTTACAACACTATGTACATGGCATGGCCAACTTGAAAATACAAGCACAGATTTGAAGATAAAGTTAACATTAGTATACATGCATACAAACCTTCAGGAGTTTGTCGCTCAGGGATGGTTGAAAAAAATAAATATTCATTAAATTTATCCATGTATACATTGTACAATATGTATGTCAAATGTACAAGAAATCATCTCTCTCTCAACAATGGAGAAAAAAATTGTACATCATAAAATGTTAATGTGTCTGAACTCTCAAGAATTCCAACTAAAGAACTTATATGCTGAGATTATGGAGCTGAACGCAAGGGCAAAGAATGCCAGGAACGACATGGCTATGGAGCCGTCGATCATTTTCGTGAAGCCATCGCTTCCGAAGTCCAGAACCCAGTCACCGTTTCGGGAGGCTGCTGAAGATGATGCAGACATCAAAAGATAGGCTAATATCTGCAATGATAGTCCAAAGATTGATTGTTATTCTTAAAAATGCTTACATTCTTCAACACCATTTAATTATTACTAAAAATGAAAACAATACTGCGCTTTCACGATTTATATCCAGTTCTTTTCACATTTAAAATGAAGATAAATTCTCCCTACCAAGAGATCGAAATTAATATTTTTAGTTTAAATGGTTATGTTTTTTTTCATAATTGTTTTATTTGATGGCAGCAGCTGACATCACCTATAAACTTTGATTCCCATTTGCTCATGTATAGGGGAAAATCATGCTTAACATATGCATTTGATGTTGTTACCTAGTTCACAATATATATGTAAATGAATGGTTCTTGATAAATGAAACATATCGGAAACACCATAGCTTGAAATATTTGGAAAATTGTTGAAACTGGAATTTCGGCAGCACCATGGCAAACTCTTCCAGATATTTTGAAGGATTATAAAATGAACTGTTGGAATAAAGATGTGGATAATATTGGAGTTGCATGAGACTATACATAAGATTAAATCCAAGTTAACGGAAGGGCATTCCAATCGAGGGTCCAATATTCCTAGTAAGCCGAATATATTCATGCAACCCCATAAAACTGAACTAGTTTTATCTATAAATTACCAATAGAATTAATTTCTAGGAACCTGATGTGCTATAACTTAATATAAGTCATACTGATGGCAAAAGGAACTTGCCTGATCCATGCAGAAGTCGAATGAGTAGCCAACTGGACGGCTCATGAGCCGCCTCTTCATAATCCTGTGGTGGATTTGCACATACAACTGGAAGAATGAGTACACAAACGCAATGACATTCACAGAAAGGCAGTACCTGAAGTCACAGGGAAAGAAAATCGGTTATGGTTATTAAAACAATCGAGGAAAGGTAAACTATGTTCCTGATTCACAATAAGAAAAATGAAGTTGCACCCGGTCCCTTGCACGTCACACCTTTTTCCGGGTATGTGGGTAAGATTACACATACCAAATTCCCAATACTGCATATATATATTGTTTAATCTCTCGAAATCTAGATATGTGCAATGGTATGTTTGTTCATAATGATAAGTTTATTCACAAGAAGTGCATCAAAGATGTCTGCCAACCAAAAACCCCAAGAGAGTTGTATAGAACAGTACCAAGTCAACAAAACCTTACCGAAATTCACTGTAACGGTCAAAGGAATCGCCATCCCAACCAGAGGTCTTATCAGCTGCCATTACAGAGAACGATATCAAGCTCAGAACCAATGCCATAATTCTAAGCCCAACCACAGCCTTTATCATTCTTTGTTGCCGTGAAGTCCCTGACGCCACCCCAGTTGATCCTCTCCATTCTCCATCTCCCCCGACCTTCGATGCAGATGGTGTCTCCCGTGCAACCATCCGGTTTGTTGCCGCCACTATTGGAGATGTCACTTTCTCCAGCGACGGGTCCTCTGCTGCCGCATTCCCTATTGGTGACTGGAGAAGAGCTCCCACCGTCAGTGCCCCTCTCTGCAACATTTTTCCAAACCTATTTACCACTTGGAATCATAAATTTTGTTTAAATGGGGTGCCTCAAGTCGCCAGTAGCCAATGGTACTAAAAATATAGCACACCAAAAAAGCAAACATCCTAGTTGTTCTGTTCACTGTAAGAAGATATAGCATCATTAAGGCAGTAATGAAAAAGTCTATCAGCAAGATGTGCTACGAGTACATGCAAAATACATGAGCAGAAAGTGCTTTTTTTATACTTCGGAAAGCAGGAATTGAACGATCGACCTCTCACAAATGATGGATGGCGAATACCACTAAGCCAATTGGCTCAGTTGAGCAGAAAGTATGTTGGGATTGTAACCTTTACCCTTTATGATGGAGCCATTCAAATTGAAAATGCATCCGGTTGGATGTGATGCATAGCACCTAGCTCTCCCAAAACAATGAAAAACAAATTTCATGTAATGTGTTTAAACCGTGCCTAAAAGGATACAAATTAAGCAATTTTATATTTCTTCTAAAATGACAAATTCACGATCTCTATATGCAGGGGTAAAACGAATGAAATTGAAAGCATCTGACTTTATGTTTGTAATTCAGTACGAATGTGTTATCAAATAAACACAATGATAAATCAAAGAAACCAAGCAATGACACAAGGAACTTGGTAACGCAGTTCGGTGCGCACACCTACATCTGCGGGGCCTCGCCCAGAAAATCAAATTACTACACTAAATATATCAATGATTACAATCACTAATATCACGTTTCTAATAGTAGGAACACTCTCACCCTCAATACAAACCGTGTTGGGTGGTCTCTATCAAACCCATGGAGTAATTCGTGCAACCTCCCCTTGCATGCAAGATCCCCTTGCTAAACCGACTAGATCAACTCCCTTGATCCCTATGTGCGTTGACGTCGGCTCCCTCCCGACGTTCTTCAAAACTTTCGTCAAATTAGATGCCCTCGGTGTCAAAGCCGCATGCCCTGATATATCCCGCTCCCCCTCAATCCGCGGGCCAATAGGGAAGGTCGTTCAATCATATCAGATGCGGATTGGCAGCCCACAATTTCCGGAACTACTTCGGGCAAGTGGTTCCGCGTATCTCCAAAAATCCGATGAATAAGATATTGCGGGCAAGAATCTCTCTAACTGATTCTATAATTGCTCCGAGAGATTGCAATATCCAAATATGTCTTCAACAATTATTTCAACCAATAATTGCGGGTCAAACATATCTCTAACAAATTCAACCAACATATCTACGAGATATTCACTTTCTCTTTGCAAACCAGCCTCCATCAATCTAGCAACTATTTTAGGAAGGCTTTCCAATTATCTCTCATGCAGATATTCCACAAAAATATCTAGGATCACTTCGGGTAAGAAATCTCAAAGATCAAGGAACCACTTAACCATTTCCGAAAAAATGATTTAAGCAAATCTTATGCGGATATTTCAACAATCAATTTCATCAATTCCCGAGATTCTAGGCTGCAAATCAGTCTGAATCAGCAAGTCAGATCTGCAAACCAAAACAGCATTTCTTCATACGAATCATACTCCAGATCCCGCATGTTGTACATAATGTTGCAACATAACGTACAACATTACTGCTCAAACTGCTCAAAAACAATTCTGATTCTTCAAACTGAGCTCTACAGATTTAGTGCCACTAATGCCAACTTATATCAACAGATGTTGTACCTAACAATCTCCCCCTTTGGCATTATGTGGCACAGCCCAAAGCACGGGCATCAACCAAGCACATTCTCCCCCCTTTGAGCCACAAAAAGCCAAAGCACACAATCCTCCTTACTAGTAAAAATCCGAGCAGTGATCATCTCAGACGAGATATCCACTTCATACGGTTTCTGAGACAATAGCTGTTGAGACATAAGACATGGATGTGAAGGGATGGAAAGCACATCTGGATTGTGGGTCTCCAACGGATAGATCTGGCATGGTGTAAACAGGAGCATGTGAAGCTGTAGAGTCACCAGGTGCAGAAGATGTGCATGTTGTGTCCTGTGTCACAGCATGATCCATGACATCAGGTTCAACATGTGCCAATGTTGCAACATTGTGTACAACATCAGATGCAACATGAGCATTTGTTGCAACTTGGAAGCAACACCAGACGAACATTCCCAATACTTTTGAGTGGTCGTCAGAAAAAGTGTGACCTCATCGATAACTATAATACTTTTCAGCAAGCCTCCACTAATACACGTCCATAACTCCAATAGATAATCCAAAGACAACAACAACTGAGACACTTCAAAAGGATCACGTGTCTCTCTCAGTAGCAAATAAATCCTCAGACACAGCGGAATAAGAGGAAGAAAAGTATACCTCACAATGATAGCGCTGCAAGAAAGATGAAATGAAATCCAGAGTGGTAGTCAAGCTTTGAGAGGTCGAAAAGTAGTTGGAGAGTTGAAAACATCGGCGGTGTTGACAGAGAAGCTTTAATGGTCTGCATATCAAAATTTGGAGACGTGGATGCGGTGGAACCGGCTAAGAAGTGGTCGAACTTTGGGGAAGTCAGCCGGTATAGGTGAAGAGGCCGCGAAAGATGGAACGACGGTGGATTGCCGTGCTGGAGAGGGTATATGCGAAGATCCGATGGCACTGGTGGAGGATGAGTAGTGAGCAGAGCGGCGAAATAACACTCTGATAATTCTGGAGGAAGATTCATGAGAATTTGGTGCATGTTGCTCACACTGATTGTCGAAAGGAGATGTCGAGTCTGGTGTCATAACATCTGCAGCAACATCATTCTGTGTGTTGTATCTAATATTGCAACATTGGTCACAACATGAAGTGTTTTCTCTGAAGCTGTAGTGTTCTTGCTGTATAATTCATACTTCCTGACACAGTGCTTCTTTATCTTCATATCTGGGTGTCTAACATTTCTTCCTTCTGACCAATGTCGCATGCGACTGAAGCAGTTTCTTTCAGCATGGACTATGAACTTGCAGTAACTGCACACAAAACGACCACCTTTTATACCTCTAATCTGCTTCTTTTTCTGATCATTGGCCTTGTGCTGACCCATTCTTTCAAGTTCTTTGGTAACTTGACTTCTTCTTTCAGCAGACACATTATAGAAAGCTCCTCTATTGTATCCCACTCTGGTGCGATCTCCTGAAATCTTACCTATGTTCACGATATCATCTAGCTTTGCTTTTTCCAGAATTCCACTTATCCAATGTGCATTCAGCTTTCTCTGTCCTGAGAAGAGCATTTCTGAAGTTGCTTTCCAATTCTCTACAGTTTTCCTCAACTTTCATACATTTGATTTTGACCGCATCCTTCTCTTTTTTCAGTCTTTCATTCTCCACCTTCAGGACTTTGTTGATATTGCAGATTTGCATCTACTTCTCAAACATCATCTGGTATGCTTTTCGGATATCATCGTCACTAACTTCCTCATCGATATCAACTTCAGACTCAGATTCAGTTGTAGAAGTTGTGGATGATGTTGAACCTGATGTTGTAACACTGGATCTGACACTGTTTGATTTGTTGGCTGATGTTGTATGTAATGTTGCAACATCAGATTCAACATGGCTGCTAGTGTTGTAATCAGGTCGCTTCTTCTGATAGGCCGCGAGAGCAATGTAATTTCTGGTGATTTTCTTATCTTCAGCACTCCCATCAGACTCATCTTCACTCCAGGTACTGGTCGAGGACTTCCCTTTTTCTTCTTCAGAGTGTTTGCACATTCAGCATGTATATGCCCAAATCCTTCACATACTCTACACTGCATCCCTTTTCCTTTCTTTTGCCCTTTACTACCGATCTTCTTCAGCATTCTACTAATGTTTTTCGTCAACACGGCAATATCCTCATCTACACCCGATTCATCATCTTTTTTAGAGACATCTCTAGCTTCTGCTTTCAGGGCCACTCCTTTGTCACTTTTCTTCTACTTCAGATTCATTTCATAGGTCGGAAGAGATCACATGAGTTCATCCAGTCTCATGGTGGACGTATTTCTGGCCTCCTCAATGGCTGCAACTTTGGCTGCGAATTTGTCTGGAAGAGATCTCAAGGTTTTCTCAACTAACTTCTTTTGAGAATATTTCTTCCTAAGCTGGAAGGCTTGATTGGCTATATCTCTCAACCTCCCATTGAATTCGACAACAGTCTCGTCGTCATTCATCCTTAGATTTTCAAACTGAGAAGCTAGCATCTGGAGTTTAGTTACTTTTACCGCATTAGTTCCTTCATGCACGTTCTGAAGTATATCCCAAGCTTCTTTAGCATACTCACAGGTAGAGATAAGTTTGAACTGTTCTTCATCAACAGCCAAAAAATAGCATTAATTGCTTTAGAATTGCACATGGCCGCATGTTCTTCAATCCGACTCCAGTCTCTTGCCGACTTAAGGTGTTCTTTGCCATCTTTGTCAATTTCGATCGCCGGTGTCCATCCTTCAATGACAGCGATCCAGGCCTTCTCATCAATGGACTTAATGAATACACGCATCCGAAACTTCCAGTAAGTGTAGTTTGTATCAGTGAGCAATGGAGGACGAACAACGGACGCACCTTCTCGTTTAGCCATGATTCAAGTACTGAAATCCAAGATCACACCTTCTTTGATAACAAAGTTACACGGGTGACCGGCTCTAATACCAATTGTAATTCAGTACGAATGTGTAATCAAATAAACACAATGATAAAGCAAAGAAACCAAGCAATGGCACAAGGAACTTGGTAACGCAGTTCGATGCGCACACCTACATCTGCGGGGCCTCGCTCAGAAAATCAAATTACTCCACTAAATATATCAATGATTACAATCACTAATACCACGTTTCTAATAGAAGGAACACCCTCACCCTCAATACAAACCGTGTTGGGTGGTCAGTACTAAACCAATGGAGTAATTCGTGCAAGCTCCCCTTGCATGCAAGATCCCCTTGCTAAACCGACTAGATCAACTCCCTTGATCCCTACGAGCGTTGCCGTCGGCCCCCTCTCGGAGTTCTTCAAAGCTTTCGTCAAAGTATATGCCCTGCCGTCAAAGCCGCATGCCCTGATATATCCCGCTCCCCCTCAATCCGCGGGCCAATAGGGAAGGTCATTCAATCATATCAAATGCGGATCGACAGCCCACAATTTTCGGAACTACTTCGGGCAAGTGGTTCCGCATATCTCCAAGGATCCGATGAATAAAATATTGCGGGCAAGAATCTCTCTAACCAATTCTATAATTGCTCCGAGAGATTGCAATATCCAAATATGTCTTCAACAATTATTTCAACCAACAATTGCGGGTCAAACATATCTCTAACAGATTCAACTAACATATCTACGAGATATTCACTTTCTCTTTGCAAACCAGCCTCCATCAATCTAGCAACTATTTTAGGAAGGCTTTCCAATTATCTCTCATGCAAATATTCCACAAAAATATTTAGGATCACTTCGGGTAAGAAATCCCATAGATCAAGGAACCATTTAACCATTTCTGGAAAAATGGTTTAAGCAAATCTCATGCGGATATTTCAACAATCAATTTCATCAATTCCCGAGATTCTAGGCTGCAAATCAGATCTGCTGCAAGTCAGATCTGCAAACCAAATTCTTCATACGAACCATACTCCAGATCCCGCATGTTGTACATAATGTTGCAACATAACGTACAACATTACTGCTCAAACTGCTCAAAAACAATTCTGATTCCTCAAACTGAGTTCTCCATATTTAGTGCCACTAATACCAACTTATATCAACAGATGTTGTACCTAACAATATTTATTGATAGTTTACATCTCTTCAGAACACATCCAAATGCATTATTTTTAAGTTGCCAGTCCATCCAATTTAGAACGGAGCTTCTCACACGAGTTTAGGTCCTTCTTAGGACTTGTCCACTACTATAGGATAGACGATTCATCCAAGGATACTCAAGGCGGGCGGCTCCATTGACGGATCTCCCTAAGAAGGAACGAACGTGAAAATGGATGGATCGGTGTCAAGAAGATTTTAAAGACGCAGATGAGATGAGGCAGTAATGAAGGCTTGTTTGGTTCGGTGTCACCTTTTGAGTGATACCAACCCACGCCGAAATTCCAAGATTGTTGGGACAACGAATAAGGCAGAGAGCTATTCGCTACAAAATACACAAACCAAGTAAACTGAAAGCAAATACCACAAATGCGAGCAACACACCTTGCACGTCGGAGATTTATACTGGTTACACCTAAATATTGGTGTACGTCCAGTTTAGAGAGATCACTGTTGCTTCAGTAATTTTTGGATTACAACCTATGGCATTTGGTTGAAAGGAACCAACCAAACCCACTATGTAATGGAGAAATAAACTAGAGAAGACCTCACAACCCAAGCCCCAAACAACTCCTTGGTTCGCCTCCAGATTATAGTACAGGGAGCCACGAACCTTACAATACTCAGCACTCTAAACACCCGATAGAGAACTCTCTAATTGCTTTAGAGATGCTTCTGGAATTGCTCTGCCTAATTGAATTCCATGTGAAACACCTTCATTTATAAGAAGGGAATGCGTCGATATGACGTGTTCCAAATACTGTTCGGAATGCAACATCATATCCGTGTCAAACTTTGGTTGTTCAGATACTTCATGTCGACCAAAGTTTGGTTAGCTTTCAACATCACAACTTACTGCATCCATTAGCAATGTTGGCAATCACATGGTGTGTTTTGTATCACTGAGTTTCAACAGGAGGCTCACCTTCGGAAATAGGTTCGTTGGACACTCGGTTAGTTGGTGATGCTTAGAGCGAAGCTCACTAGCCAAGTGCCCTGACCTCATGGCGAGGTAGTTCGTTTTCAGATGGAGTTCTGGAGATTGGTTCGGTATGGGGGCTATGTGGTGTGTTTGTATCAAGGTGGAGTGTTGAAACTCTGTGATACAAAACACCTCATGTGATTGACAACATTGCTAATGAATGCATCAAGTTGTGATGTTGAAAGCTAACCAAACTTTGGTCGACATGAAGCATCTGAAGAACCAAAGTTTGACACGGATATGATGTCGCATTCCGAACAGTATTTGGAACACGTCATATCGACGCATTCCCTTCATATAAATGAAAGTGTTCCGCATGGAGTTCAATTAGGCAGAGCAATTCCAGAAGCATCTCTAAAGCAATTAGAGAGTTCTCTGTCGGGTGTTTAGAGTGCTGAGTATTGTAAGGTTCGTGGCTCCCTGTAGTATAATCAGGAGGCGAACCAAGGGGTTGTTTGGAGCTTGGGTTGTGAGGTCTCCTCCAGATTATCTCCGTTACATAGTGGGTTTGGTTGGTTCCCTCCAACCAAATACCATAGGTTGTAATTCAAAAATTACTGAAGCAGTAGTGATCTCTCCAAACTGGACGTGCACCAATATTTGGGTGGAACCAGTATAAATCTCCGGTGTGCAAGGTGTGTTGCTCGCATTTTTGGTATTTGATTTTATTTTACTTGGTTTGCGTATTTTGTAGCGAACAGCTCTCTACCTTGTTTGTTGTCCCAACGACCATGGAATTTCTGCGTGGATTGGTTTCACTAAAAAGCTGACACAGAACCCAACAGAAGAAACCTGTGTGATGGTTGCCAGACCACACCCAGACATGATCGGTGCATACGGATGCCTCAGACTTTGCCATTGGGGGAGTCCTCATGCAAGATGGACATCTCATAGCCTACGAGAGTCGTAAGCTCAACGACACCGAATGGCCCTAGACGATCCAAGAGAAGGAGATGACGGCGATTGTCCATTACCTTCGCACATTGAGTCAAACCTTGTTGGGGTCACGATTCGTGGTCAAGACGGGATTTGTGACGACGAGTTACTTCTTGACCCATCTGAAACTAAGACCAAAACAGGTACGATGGCAAGCAAGATAAACTTCCTACGTTTGATTGATATGGCGCGAGAACCCTGGCAGACAAGTGTGTGGGGTTCTATATAATTTGTTTACTTCATTAAATCATATGTTTTTGTGATATATTGTACGAAATCTATTGTACAATTCACGACTGTTTTTTAATTTTGTCCTACGTGGCAGTTTTGTCCCAGTCATATTTTGGGTTACTGACTGAGACACCAGTGTGGACACCTTGAGGGTTGTGTGAGGTTCTATGCTTGGATTTGGGTGGGTTTTTGGTGATTTTTTTTCCGTTTTAGTCCATACTTTTCCTCCTTTAGCCCTCCGACACTCCACACACCCACCCTCCTTGCTTTTTTCACTTTGGCGACCGATTCGACATGCATTTGGGTCAGGACAACGACTGCATCCGTGCCCGGAGGGCACGGGCAATTACTAGTATAAATATAAACGATGGATTCATTAATACAATTTCTCTAATATTCTAAACAAACATTCATTTTAATAGGTCGACTAAAATTTATCATCAGTTTCAACAGTCCTTGGCAGCGAATTTCCTGGCGAAAACAATATTGAGATACTGTTTTAGTCAAATTAAGGTAACATATTTTAGTAATTACAAGCTTTGTTATATTAATTAGAGTAATGCAAACACATTAATAAGGAAATAGGCTTCCAAAAATCTTTTCACCCCCCCTTTTAAGTTGATTAATGCGACATCACTTCTTATGCTCAAAAAAATGTTGCCATATACAATTGAAACACGATCCCCAAATCTATTCCAATAAAAATCACAGCTTTTGATACAAATATAGAACCATGCATAGGGAAAAAAAAATCAATTTTCAAATTTTCTGAAAATTCCATGCGTTGCAACTTACCATTGGAGAACCAAGCGCCATTTCCTTGAGCGGCGGCGACGCGGTGGGGTTCTCCGCGTCGCGGAGCGGTGATCGGTAAGACGAGACCGAACTGAACGAATTCTGCTGCTCATACCTCGCCTGCATCGCCTCACGATGCGACGACCTCACCGGGGGTCCGATCACCGCCTCAGCTCTCAAGCTCGAGGCTCGGGGGACCATAGCCCTGCTTTCCATCGGCGACACGGTGTCGTGGTTCTCCGACGAGAGGGACGGTGACCCGACCGGAGATCCGGTCACCGCCTCATCTTGAATCCTCGAGACCCGAAGGCCTAGCTGAGGGGACGCGGTGTGATTCTTCTCCGACGAGGGGGACGGGGACACATCCACCGCCGCGTCTTCTTTTACGCTCGAGGCTCGGGTGACCAGCGCCTTGGTCTCCGCCGCCGCCGAGTAGGACGGTGACCGGATCCCCCGACCGGTCGCATCCTCCTCATCTGTTGCGCTTGAATTGATCCTCGGTTCCACCTCGGTCGCCTCCGGTTCCCGAGCCGGTGACTGGACCGCGGATCCGTTCACCGCCTCCGGGGTCGGGTGCCTCTCGTCGGGCGGCGGTGGCCGGCGAGTGGAGTCCATGTTTTTTTATTTTGGGACGGCGGTTTCGCGCTGTTTAGATTGGTTGGTCGGTTGTCTCCATTCTACTAGTGAATCGTGTGCTGTTTGTGGGGCCCACCGCGGGGAAAAGAAAGATTCTTGTTTGAAGGACGACGTAAAGAATAATGCATTTATTTCCGATGTATTAAAAAAAGAATAACTGATGATATTTTTTTCCGATGGTGTATTATTGCATATCTTTATACTCATCATGTTTTTTAGCTTTTACAAATGAATGAGGAAAAATATTTTTTTTTTTGGAAATCAAAATATATAATAAATTGTAATGTTATTTTTGACCCAACACGGTTAAGACTGTTGATATTTGATATTATTACCGTGCCTGACTTGCTAGATCACTCTGGTTAGGTCATCGAGTCCAAACCCGACTCGTTGCCTAACCGGGTCAGGCAGGTTTACCTGGATTCAGCCCAAACCCAGTTACACCTTTACCCATGGGATCGGGTTGACGCCTACACGCGTAGCACCGTGTGATCATCTAACGCGATGTGGGCCGTTCAGATCAAAGCTTTTTCTCCTGTTTGTGTGCCCCACCATCCACCTCTTCTTCAACATTTTACTCACCATGGTGGGCCCCACAAAGAGGTGGGTGGTGGGGCCTACAAAAGTGAAAAAGAGCTTTGATCGAACGGCACACGTCGTATTGGACGATCACATGGTGGTACGCGCGTATAGGAGCCTTCCCAGTTGATATTACCAACTTGAATGTGTAGCTAACCAAAGCTCCAGAAACAAACAAAAGCCCATCTTCAACAAGGTACATGCGCTTGCAGGCTTATCCTGTTTCTTTCAGCCCGTGAGTATCATGCATCATTACAAGCCCGTGACATGCTCCTGAGTGAAAGCCTTCACTCCCCTCGGCTCTTATATAAAGGGCCTTGTAAACCCTTGCAACCGATGCTCTGTGTTTAAGCCTCCCTCCCTCGTCTTCTCCTCCTCTCGAGCTGCCGTTTTTTGTCTCAATTGTTGTCATGGGTCTCTAGGGAGGAACGGAGGCAACCTCCGGCGTATGCACCCATCGCCGCCTCTTGGCTGTAAATTGGACTGTGAGGCATAGGAAATCTCATACAGACACGACTGTGAGGACAAGTGTCTGTTTGCATTAGAGGCTGATCTTTGTTCCGGTCTTACTTTGACTCATATTCCACTGATGTAGCCCGGTTTACTTTTTGGTAGTCCTTGTAGCCCAAGTGACTTCGGATTCCTGGCTCTGCCATTGGCTTGCTTCCCATCTTAGTATCTTACACAAACACCAGCAGAAGGACGGTCCAAAGAATCAAAGTCGCTGGCCTCCCAATCTCATTTCTTAATGCACACTCTTTTAAAAAAATTTTGTTCTAAGTAAGAGGGGGTGAATTTAACCTTAGTTACCGGATGAAATTCAAGTGTCTGTTGTTCATATCATCTTACGAAATGAAAATTACGTAGCGAGTGTGTTGTGAGGACAACTGGATGAGTATGTTGGCGAGGTGAGTATGTTGGCGACTATCTCTCTTTAGAGGAGTAGAAGACGATGTGATAATGTATGAATTGAGATGGTTATTAATGTATGTGAGCAGTAAAAACTTGTCTGTATTAGTCAAATTTTATGTATTTTCAACTGCTATTCAACTGTTATTTCTTGACTACAAGCAATATAAAAAACAAATGGAAATAAGATTATCAACTTTTTACACCGGTCCCTCCATATGAATATTATTTTGTTTCCATAAATTACTTAGCACAATAGAGTAAAAATTTTCTTTGTTTCCCAACCCGTTCGTTTTTGGGAGCAGAACATGGATTTGCCTGTATATTTTCTTAATAATATATATTTTTCCGCGTGAATTTCTTGTGAAATTTTTTATTTCATACGGTACATTTCGACATCAGCAGAAAGAAGAATCAAATCGCAGAAATAGGTGTCCACCTTTTGTTGTTACTTAAGGTTGTAATTAAGGTCCTGTTTCTTTGCAGAGAAAGCTACTGGGATGCCTTAAAATTGACACTGTTACAAGTCAATTCATACACTATTCATGTGTTTTCCTTCCGCGTTTTCTTCGGCTTGTTCCTTTGGCTTGCGTTGCTTTGGAAACGTGGGACCCGCCGTTTGCTCCAACGTGTAGTGAAACCAGCTGCTTGCGAAATCCCCCCATTCGCGCGGAATTCATCTAAAATCGCATTTTTGTGGAGCCCACGCGTCCTTTTGATTTTTTTTAAAATGGAAATCGCGTGAGCCGTGAGCTGGTGCTACTTTTTGTGCTATTTGCACTTTTTTTTGTTGGTTTGTGTTTTTTCAATTTAATTTTCATTTTTAAATATATTATTTTATTACTATTTATCCCTCTTCCAACTTTCCTTCTTCAACTTTCTCAATCACGCTTTAACAAAAGAAACACACTACTTTGCTTTGGGACCCACCACCAAATCCCAAACCAACTTTCCAATACACTTTCCTCCAAAAGAAACACACTACTTCTCTTCTCTCTCCCCAGGATTCCTACAAGGATTTACTATTGCAAACAGTAAATCCCAAACCATTTCCACCAAAAGAAACAGGCCCTAAGATTCGTTATGAAATGAATCTATTCAACAAGGGAATCACTATGCACACGACCGTTCTTAGTCTGCTCATGGCCGTTTAATTACAAGTTTGCCATTACTTCCGCTCACAACCCATTTATTTACAAGTTTCCTATTATTCCTATGTTACCATCATTTGTCCCCTGCCCCCTGCCCCCGTAGCTGCTGCCCGCCCAACCAACCCTCCCCCCCACCGTCGACAAGGACGAAAACGAAACCCTATTTATCGTCCGAGTAGGGGGAGGTTGGAAGGGGTGAATTAGAACGGAGAGGGGAGTTAAGGAGATGGCTAGGGATGCAGGAGGAGGGGTCAACAGTTGGGGGGGGGGGGCGGGGCTGGGGAGGTCGGAGGAGGGAGGGGGGCTGGGGATATCGAAAGAGGGGGCTGAGGAGGGAGCAGGTCTGGGGGATGTCGAAGGAGGGGTCAGAGGAGGGAGCATGGCTGATAATGTCGAAGGAGGGGCGGAGGGTGGGGGGTCTGGGGATGTCGGAGGAGGGGGTAGCAGAGGGGGAGGGGGGAGGGTTGGGGAGGTCGGAGGAGGGAAGGGGGGATGGGGATGTCGAACGAGGGGGGCGGGGGAGGGGATGTCGGAGGAGGGGATTTAGACTGTGGAGGGGGTTGGGGATGTCTAAAGAGGAGCGGCAGAGGGAGCGGGGCTGGGGATGTCGAAGGAGGGGCGGCAAAGGGAGCAGGGCTGTGGAGGTCGGAGGAGGGAGATGGGATCTGGGGAGGAGGCGTCGGAGGGAGCAGGGATGGGGGGGGGGGGGGGGGGGGTCGAAGGGGGCTGGTATGGTGATGTTGGAGGAGGGAGAGGGGGCTGGGGATATGGCTAGCAGGGTCAGAGGAGGGGCGGCAGATGGGGCGGGGCTTGGGAGGTCGGAGGAGGGAGAGAGGCCTGTGGGTATGGCTAGCAGGGTCAGAGGAGGGGGCGGCAGATGGGGCGGGGCTTGGGAGGTCGGAGGAGTGAGAGGGGGTTGGGGAGGGGCGGTGGAAGAGGGGGTGGCGGCTCAGGAGGGCGGCTGAGGGGGTGGCCGCCGTTGGACCGTTTTACTCACCGTGCACGCACAGGGGCAGTTTCGAAAATTTGCCCTGGTTGTACAAGACGAGCAATTCCAGGGTAAAACTTGTAAATAAGTGGCAAACTTGTAAATTAGTCGTCGTGCGCAGAGTAAAACGGTAGGTGCGCATAGCAATTCCCATTCAATAATGGAATATATATCTTGAACATTTTTTGAATTAGATTAGCTTACTACTAATTAAGATGTGTTGCTTGTAATGATATATGTAGCGCGAGGATCAAATGCCCTCGGGCTATCCTATCGAGTGTCGACAACATTCCAATGATCTTTTTTTTGGATTTACCAATGACATGCTAGGGGCGGAAGTCGGATGAGATTTGGGGGAGGTTTCGTTTGAGAAATACTTATAGCATAAGGGTACGATGAAACATCATTTTAGAACTTGAAATTAACTTTTCTTTTTCTCACTTCTCTTGGCTCACTTCTATTGGCTGAACTTTAAGGAGAGAGTCTAGCTTGTTATTGGCTATTATAAATATGTGTTTAATTGCCACATAAATCAAGCATCAATATGTCCGGGTGGTTAAGTAGACATTCTAGCAATCTCTTGTGCCTTTGCTATCGTGGGTTCGAACCATGTTGTCGATATGTCTCCTCTTCATCTTTCTCCTTCCTTCCCCACCGTCAGCTACCGCAGTATACAATCGGCCCCCACCTATCGTTATTCGACGACACTGTCGCATCCACTCGGCCCCCGTCGATCGTTCGTCGACGACACCGTTGCTCATGCTGTCGCATCCTACCAACCCAATCTTCATCCCTCACCCATGCGGCCCCCTCCACTTGTTTGTCGTCGCCACTGCTGCTCATGCTGTCGCCCCCAACTCCATCGTCTTCCTCTCCATCTTCATTCATTCATCCATCATCGTTCACCGCCACCGCGGTATCCCCCACTCCATCCTCTTCCTCTGGCATTGTCGACGACAATAGGGGAGGAATATTTTTTTATTTTTTATTTTTTATTTGGGGGGGGTGGGGGTTGAAGAGTGGAGAGGAAGAGGAGGGAGTGGGGGTACGGAAGGGGTGCAGCATGGATGCAGAAAAGGAGAAAAAATTGAAGATGTACACAGTATACTAGTGGTCTGTGTAAATGGCAATTATATCTGTGCGCATAGTAACTCCCAATTGAGCACCTAAAACCTAAATTCCCAATTTAGTCATGATCATAATTTTCTTTAACCAAGCAGAATTTCACCAAATCTCGTCCAATTTTCATGATTCAGAATTATATTAAATATTCAATCAAGCGAAATTGTCGCAAAATTTCGCCCAATTTCCAAACGTGGCAAATTTCTCAGAGGGGCCACGATGAGTTTGCCCTATAAAATATCTGCCCTTTTCTTTTCCGCATCGATGAACCGGGAGGCGCAGTTATAGAGAGAGCGCTAGGATCTGCAACTTAGTTGCAGATTTGTTCTCGTCTTCTCTCCTGGGATCGCCATGGCGGGTTCGTCTACTAGTTTCTCAATGCGGAGCTGTCTCCTGCTGCTCTTACTGTTGGAGGTATTGAGTTGTTTGATTGAATTTATTCGTTTTACTGTTTGTTTGGGATTTTAGGGGTTGGGATACTGATTGCTTTTTGCTTGTGTTTTCTGTTGTAATTTTGCAATGAAAGTTAGTAAAAATAAAATTAGAATTTATTTCTGCATCGTCTCGTAAATCAGTAACATATGTTCTCTCAAATTTGCTTCCTAGTTTTTGACCTTTTATGACGAATTATCTAGCTGAATAAGTCACATTGTTATTGATTCGGCATCTTTTGTTCAACTGAATATACTCAGCATATTTTAAAGAAGAGAAATTGTCTTTTGAATGAACTAAAATAGTACGAATCTTTGCCTAAATTTTCTTTCTTGTTGCCTATCCCACATTCATCTTGAGATATGCAGCAGAAACCATTAAGTGCATCAATTAGGAAGATATTAGTAGAATGAGAAAGAAATATTTTTGATTTCAGGTATTCCGGATTATGACTGAAAATTTCTGATGCTTTAGAAGAGAAACCATCTTCTCTATTTATTAGGGCCACCGCCATATCCTCCCCACTACTACCGTCCCCGAGATTTCCTCAACCGATCCTTGATTCTCTCAACAGATACGTGATACTTGGTTTTTCGGTTGAGGAAAATCCTCAATCAACTATCGGGTCGGGTACCGGGTCATTTGGCCATATCAGGCCAAAACCACTTACATCTTCCACTTGGCCTGAAATGGCCAAGTGCATTCCGGTCATACTTCTACTATCCGTGAGATATAACACATGATATAATTTCACATACTCACACTATCCATGAGATATGCACATTTTATTCACCGAGTACAATCATTATTCATGATTGTTTCCTTTCATTATTCATGATTGTTTCCTTGACTTAGATATTTCTAAATCTCATCAAACCAACATGTTTGATGAATGTACCTGCTGCAATACCCTTTGTTAAAGGATCCGTAATCATATCGCTTGTCGAAATATAAGTCACATTGACTTCTTTCTTTTCCACCATATCATGTATGTAAAATGATATTGTATTTCAATATTCCTTCTGTTGACAACTGGGTTTCGGTCAACAGTAAATGAGGCTGGCGTGGACTCCCTCGATAAGGTGATACCTCGTCAGCTTATGATGTGTGACCCTCGGTTGGTAGAACCGTGGTCGAAAAAGGCTGGGCTTCGAGCTTCGAGGCGGAGCTTGAAGATGTCTTACAATCGGATAGAACGATCGCTCGGCCTTCACGCTGGGTCGTGCCTCGAACGACCTGTACTATAGACAATTATTAGGTGGTCGGATCTGTGTTCCAACCCAAATCCCCTCCGATGCTTAAGTTAGTATCGACTTAAGATGGCATGTGGCTGTCAAGATCGACCCAAAGGAGATCGTCCTGATTCAGTCACCTCAAGCTTATGAAGGAAGAATTTTAAGAGTGAAAGGAAAGAATAAGTTTGTCAGAGTACCTAGTATTCTGTACATCTGGAGCATACATATGGAGTCTGAACCCTTTCTCAGGTTTTCCCTTACCTACTTATAGTCGATGGTTTCTCATGTTAGCTCATAACGGCTCCTTATTCATGATTGCAGGATCTTCTCCGGGAATGTTGATAATGATAGCCCATTTACTCCCATTTACTCGGTCATCATTAACCACCACCTCATAATTAGGGGGACCCAATGGGCAGATAAGCTGTTCCTTTGACTGGGTAATAGCTCATCCTCATGGATGGGCTGTAGCATTATTGTGCTGATGCTTACCCTTTCAAGTGGGCTTCACCTTTCCGGATACATTGAGATATTCCCGCTTTGTGGGTCGGACCCATGTATCAACACCTTCCTTTGGAACTGTTTGCATCATTATGGATCAAGCTGATGGCTGCTTGATCATCACAATACATCTCAATTGGTCCATCCATCAAATTGAGATTCAAGTCTAATAGAAACCGTCTGATCCAGACCGCATTAGTAGCCGCCATACTACATCATATATACTCAGCTTCTTGTGCATATCTCGTTATACAACCCTGTTCTTGCTACCCCATGAAACAACTACACCAAAGATGAACACATGTCCTCAGTTGACTTCCTGTCATTTTTATCCACTCCGAAATCTGCATCGGAGTAACTAAGAACTTAAAACGAATCTGCTTGATAAGCTAACTTATAGTGCACCATACCCTTTATATATTTCATAATCCTCTTAATAGCTTCTCAATGAGCTGGACTACGATTACTTTGATATCTACTAACCAGACTAATTGGATACGTCAATTCTGGTTTAGTACACAGTATTACATACATCAAATTTCCAATAGCATGAGCTTATGGAACATCTAGCCATTTGTCCTTCTCCAGAACATTGTTCTTTACTTAATGGCTTTCCCATAATCAA
Source organism: Scilla litardierei (assembly GCA_030789695.1). Taxonomy (NCBI): domain Eukaryota; kingdom Viridiplantae; phylum Streptophyta; class Magnoliopsida; order Asparagales; family Asparagaceae; genus Scilla; species Scilla litardierei. Next base: position 3,471,820 of record CM061134.1, on the reverse strand, counting down.
TGGTGTAGGTGCCAGATTGGAATTGTACATTCTAATTCTCCTCAATATTGTATGCAAATACTTTTCTTGGTTTACAATTAACATTCTAGACTTTCAATCTCTAAGGATATGTATTCCAAGAACATTAGATGCATCACCCACGTCCTTCATCTCAAATTCACTACAAAGTGCTGATTTAATTCTTTTCAATACTTCAATGTCATTTCTAGGGAGGAAAATATCATCCTCATAATATCGCAAAACTGCTTTCACTTTTCAAGACATACACACAATTATCCAATTTGTTTGCAACGAAACCAAGTTGGATAATTATATTGTAAAATTTGAGATACCACTGTCTAGATGATTGTTTTAAACTATACATAGATTTCTTCAATTTATAAACTTTGTCTTCATGTCTCTCAACATGAAATCTCTCAGGTTGATCCATATATATTACTTCCTTCAAATCTCCGTTGGGGAATGCAGTCTTGACATCCATATGGTAGAGTTCGAAGTCAAGATGTGCAACAATCGCTAAGATCATCCTTATGGATGCAAACTTAGCCCCCGAGAATAAGTCTCATGATAATCAATACCTGCTTTTCGAGTAAATCTTTTTACAACTAATTGAGCCTTGAATGTATCAATAGACCCATCAACCCGACATTTCTTCTTTAACGCCCACCTGCATCCTATGGATACCTCTCTTCTGGTATGTCACATAGCTCACATACATTATTTCTCTCAATTGAGTTAAGCTTCCTTTTCATGGCCTCGACCTCGAGCCATTGATCTGACTCAGATGATTTTATTGCATCTGTATAATTTAAGGGATCAGCTTGTTCATCTATATTAATATCCACATAGAAACAAGATGGTTCACATGAATATAGATAATAATCATCTATCCATGCAAGTGTTGTTCTGAATCTTTTGTTGGCATTAAGGATTGCAGGCTGGACAGGTTCAGCTGGTTGATTTGCCATATGTATATTCTCATTTATAGGTTCATCTTATATTATTGGATGTTGTACTTCATCCACTATGTCCAAGTTATCATTAGGAATATAATCAAAGTCTAGCAAAGGTAACACATTTTCTTGGACATTTCCATTTCCTCTAGATTTTCTAGAAAAGTACCATCTTTGCTTTCAATAAATCCTTTATTTTCATGAAAGAACCTGTATCCTTTAGATTTTTCAGAATATCCTATGAATATGCATCTTACGGTTTTGAGATCCAGTTTATCTTTAACCTGATACAGAATGAGAACATGTGCCACACAGCCTCATTTTCTCAAACGACTTAAATCAGATTTGCGACCATTCCATATTTCATATGGTGTTATCTCGACTGATCTTGTGGAAATCCTGTTCAGAATATAATTTGCAGTCAATATGGCTTCTCCCCAAAAATCCTTGGAGAGACCAGAATGTGATAACATACATCTCACTGCATTTATTAATGTTCTATTCTTTTTCTTTCAGCTACACCATTTTGTTGTGGCGTATATGGCATAGTAGTATGCTTTATACCGGATTTGATACATTATTCCTCAAATTCATTTGAGTTGAATTCCCTACCTCTATCAGTTTTTAACACCTTAATATTCCTTCCAAGTTTTCTTTCTACTTCTACCTTTGTATCTTTTAAAACTATCAAAGGTTCCAAACTTTCTATTTAAAAGATACACAAAAGTATACTTGAAATAATCATCTATAAAGGTTATGAAATATTCCTTATTCCTACGTGTCTTTATGCTCAAGGGTCCACAAATGTCAAAATGAACTAATTCCAACAATTCATTAGCCCTTTGACCTTCCGAGAATGATTTCCTGGTCATCTTTCCTGTTAAGCAATGTTCACATGATAATGTCCTTACACCTGTTAATTCCGGCAATAAATCTATTTTGATTAACTGGTCCATCTTATTGTTGCCAGGATGACTTAATCTCATATGCCAAAGATCGTAATCAGACACAAGACACGAGGAATAATTCAAATCACAATCTTTATTTCTAATATTAGTTTTTTACAACAAAACGACAGAATAAATCATGACCTGACACAAACTTGACCATAGCAAACACCTTCTTGTCTTTCCCAATAGAGAGCATATTGTTGTAAAATCTCACTTCAAGACACTTATTCAGCAAAGCTGGAACAGAAATCAGATACGTCTTATGCCGGGTGCATAAACCACATCTTTACGGATCATGATGTTGCCTCTGAGATCCAATCTATACGAAGCAATACCTTCTACACCCAGATAGGTATTGTTCCTTATGTATATCATTTGATCTTCCTTCTTCAGTTCCTGAAAGTCGACTATTCCTTCATTCATCTTTGCTATGTGTCGGGTTGCACTCGAGTCAATCCACCAGCCTTCAGTATCAGTTGTTGCAGCGTTGTATTCAATGACGTCAATGAACTTTCGCTTTCCGGATCCTCATTGTTCTGGGTGTTTAGAGTTGCAATTATTCCTTGCCTAAGAACAATTGGCTTTAAAGTGACCATACTTCCTACAGATGTAACAAGATCCAGGAGGTCCTTTCTTGCAGCAAGCTGATTGCTGGCCGGATCCCTTGGAGGGTCTCACAGGTCCAAGACGCTAGTTCCCTTGTGCCTTCCGGTATTGAGCAGCATTCGCCTCTTCCTCATGCACAAGGTTAATGTTCGAGCCATTGCTTCTAGCCAGAAGGTCTTGTTCCATTGCTAGCTGAGTTGGCAAGTCAGTAACACGCTTAACTGTTCCATTTAGTCTAAGCGTAGTAATATCCATGTCAAGCGACGGTGGCAGACTATTCAGAATAGTTGCCACATATAGCTTCTCAAGAATTTCAGTTCCTGCGGTAGCTAGGTCTTTAACCATGACAATCATTTTATTCACATGTTCGGTGACATTGTCACCTTCCTGCATACGACATGAATTATACCCCTTTGTAGCAGAAGTTGAATGTTCACCTCTGAGGTGATGTCATACTTTTGGTTAATAGCCTACTACATGTCCTTGGTTGTACTATAGTTTTCGAACACTTTTATTAGGCTGTCATCCATGAACATAATCATGAGACTCTTAGTCTTCTTGTCATTAATTTTCCATTGGTCTAACTATTTCTTCTGGACATCTGTGGGATTTTCAGGAAGAGCAGAAGCAGTGGACTCAATGACACTACCTAGATTGTCATGTATAAGTCAGTATTTTTTTGGTGCAACATGTCATATTTGGAACCGTTCAGGTGTTTTATCTTAGACAGTTTAGAAACAATCAATTTACTCGTCATTATATGTCACTTTAGTCCGTTGTGATCTGTTGTTGGTACGTGGAGCGATTCTGTCGCGTTTGATCCGTTGCTCGGTCAACTTACAACCCATGCCAATTTTCTGCGCGCGCTTCCGCACCAAAAAAAGAACAGTGGCTTGGGGGGCTCGCCGCCTCTACTCTTTGCTCTACTTGGCGTGGTACAATGCACTAGGGAAAAAATGCTTGATGCTTGTTGATAAAAAGGGATGATGGGGCCTTGTGCAATAGTTGAACAAATAATAATGATGACCTCTTGATAAGGCTGACCCAAAATTGAAAGAAAGTGGATGTGGCTGACGCAAGAAAGAGAGAAAATCTCTTGTGATTTTGAAAGAAAATGTGATGGGGGGGGCCCGTCGGTTGAATTAGTACAAGGGTATTGAAAAGAAAATGGCAGGTTTTCAACTCAATCAAGTGTTGAAGAAGATGGGGGCCCGCAAAGCTTAATGAGATCTGTTCTCCGCTTGCTCGGTGCGTTGAGATTTGTCGCATTTGCCTCGGTAAGCGAGGCCTTGTGTTGCAGCAGAAGGGAGGTGTGGCCGCTCCAGCTCAGCGTCCGCGCCTCGTTGAAGACGTAGTCGGCGATGAAAGAAATTTTTGAAAAGCTTAGATGTCGCGGATCATGAAGAACCGGCTCTGATACCAATAATAGAACGAGAAAGAAATATTTTTGATTTCCGGGATTCCGGATTATGGCTGAAAGTTTCTGATGATTTAGAAGAGAAACACTCTTCTCTATTTATAGGGCCACCGCCATATCCTCCACCCCTGCAACTGCTCCCGAGATTTCTTCAACCGATCCTTGATTCTCTTAACGGACACGTGAGACTCGGTCGTTCAGTTGAGGAAAATTCTCAACCAATTATTGGGTTGGTAATCGGGTCATTTGGCCATATCAGGCCAAAATCACTTACATATATGATGATAGTTGAGGGGACTGCTGGCTAGCAGTAGGGTTATACAATAATGAGCACGGATCGATGCAGTAGAACAAGAGTGACAGAGGAGGGAGCCCTTAACGAAACCAAATATGAAAGGAAGCAGCTTCAATCCCTTGGCGAACGCTTATTCTTCAATAGAGCTCTTTAATAACATTAGCTTTTTTATATATGAATAGCAACCATTACATGAATCAAACAAAAGAGATATACATATTTAACTATGTCATCATCTTGCGATTTAAGAACGATTGACTAATCTGACACCCTGGCTCCAGTGCATGACTCTCGTATCCATGCTGGAAAATGATGCGATCATTACGTACGAGAGGAGGCCGAAGGAGAAATTGCTATGCGCACCGACTATTTGGGCGAAGTTTCTTTATGCACAATAAGTTTTGCTAGTTTTGCTGTATGTACCACGCCTAAACATTATATAAGTGAGGGCGTGTGCTGGGGTTAGGATATGCTTGATTTGTGAAAACTCATTGAGTCGTCAATTGTGAGGGTTGTTAGGCTTTGATCCGTCCATCCAAAGCTAGGAGACCGGATCTCGTCTCGAAGGAGATCCATTTATCTAGTGTTATTCGCAAATCATTCTCTATAAAAATCCTCTTTTTTTAATTTTCCTCTTTTAAAAATCTGAACTTTATTGATTCGATCCACCGGATCGTATCAAATTGGTATCAGAGCATCTACGATTTATGGGTGATTTGCTACAACAACTTCGGGCCATGAGGAGGGAAGCCGCGCAGACAAGCCGCGATCTCCAAGAATTGAAGGAAGCCGTGTCGTCGATCCCGGCGATGATGAAGATGTTACAAGCCCTAACGGCCGAGAAAGAGGAGAGCGGCGCCTCAGATCTTTCAGATTCAGATCTGAAATTCTCAGATCTGAAATTCTCAGATCCAGATCTGAAAGTCTCAGATCCATATCTTCAAGGCTCAGATCCAGATCTTACAGATCCAGATCTGAAAGTTACAGATCCAGATCTGAAATTTTCAGATCCAGATCTGAAATTTTCAGCTCCAGATCTGAAAGTCTCATATCTGAAATTCTCAGATCCAGATCTTTCAGATCCAGATCTGAAATTCTCAGATCCAGATCTGAAAGTCCCCGATCTGAAATTCTCAGATCCAGATCTGAAATTCTCAGATCCAGATCTGAAAGTCTCAGATCCAGATCTGAAATTCTCAGATCCAGATCTGAAATTTTCAGATCCAGATCTGAAATTCCCAGATCTGAAATTCTCAGATCCAGATTTGTAATTCCCAGATATGAAATTCTCAGATCCAGATCTGAAAGTCCCTAATCTGAAATTCTCAGATCCAGATCTTTCAGATCCAGATCTGAAAGTCTCAGATCCAGATCTGAAATTCTCAGATCCAGATCTGAAAGTCTCAGATCTGAAATTTTCAGATCCAGATCTTCAAGTTTTCAGATCTGAACCTTTCAGATCTGGATTTCTTCAGAACGACAGTGAAAGTGGTGGAGATCATTTTTATCCTTTTGATCCAGGAGGAGGCTTGCGCGCACTTGGAGTAGGGCCTCCGCGGACTTCATGCACCACCTTGAGGATAAGGTGGCTCTTTTAGGGGCGGAGTAATGATGCGATCATTACGTACGAGAGGAGGCCGAAGGAGAAATTGCTATGCGCACCGACTATTTGGGCGAAGTTTCTTTATGCACAATAAGTTTTGCTAGTTTTGCTGTATGTACCACGCCTAAACATTATATAAGTGAGGGCGTGGGCTAGGGTTAGGATATGCTTGATTTGTGAAAACTCATTGAGTCGTCAATTGTGAGGGTTGTTAGGCTTTGATCCGTCCATCCAAAGCTAGGAGACCGGATCTCGTCTCGAAGGAGATCCATTTATCTAGTGTTATTCGCAAATCATTCTCTATAAAAATCCTCTTTTTTTAATTTTCCTCTTTTAAAAATCTGAACTTTATTGATTCGATCCACCGGATCGTATCAGAAAACTACATTTTACTCAGCATCTATAAATTATCAGTTACTTCCCAAACACTTGAATGATTGTCAGAGAGAGAAACTATATGTCTAGCTGTTAGTTTGCATGGTCAAATACTATTTGACATGAAATACATCAATTTTGATGGTGGGAAAAAGAAATCCAAGTAATGCAAGTTTTTGACTAAAACATAATATTAAAAAATAATGTAAAAAGAGATATCTTTACGGTCTGTCATGGATTAAGCTATTACCCTAAAGAATTAGTTATTAAACCAACTCGCTGGAGAATGGAGGAAGAAGAAGAGAATGAATAAGGAAAGAATGAAGAAGAGAGGAGAATGATGTCCCCACATTCACATGTGGCAATTGCCTTTTTCAAATTTCAATATGAATTGGCGTGTACCCCGTATCGCCATGATTCTATAGATTCTTATATTCTCGTCAGAAGACAGCCAGTGACTCATCCGATGAACCTGCAGACTTTCAAATCTGGTTGATATTCTGCCTATTGTTCTTGATTGAAGAATAACAGTAAAGTTCAAAATAATATTTTTACAACGCTAAATAGTGAACTAACTGTTACCTTAATGTGAAATTATTAAACTAAATAATAAAGAATGAAGAAGAGAGGAGAATGATGTCCCCACATTCACATGTGGCAATTGCCTTTTTTCAATTTCAATATGAATTGGCGTGTACCCCGAGATTCTTTTCTCAAGTATCGCCCATGATTCTATAGATTCTTATATTCTCGTCAGAAGACAGCCAGTGACTCATCCGATGAACCTGCAGACTTTCAAATCTGGTTGATATTCTGCTATTGTTCTTGATTGAAGAATAACAGTAAAGTTCAAAAATAAATTTTTTACAACTCCTTAATGTGAAATTATTAAACTAAATAATAAAGAATGAAGAAGAGAGGAGAATGATGTCCCCACATTCACATGTGGCAATTGCCTTTTTCAAATTTCAATATGAATTGGCGTGTACCCCGAGATTCTTTTCTCAAGTATCGCCCATGATTCTATAGATTCTTATATTCTCGTCGGAAGACAGCCGGTGACTCATCCGATGAAACTGCAGACTTTCAAATCTGGTTGATATTCTGCTATTGTTCTTGATTGAAGAATAACAGTAAAGTTCAAAAATAAATTTTTTACAACTCTAAATAGTGAACTAACTGTTACCTTAATGTGAAATTATTAAACTAAATAATAAAGAATGGAAGCAGGAAAGGAAGTAATGTGGAAAGAAATGATGAAGAGAGGATAATCCGATAATGACCCCGAGACCCTTACTCAAATTTCTAACATGAATGTGGATGTTCCAATTAGAGACCCTTCTCAAGTGTCAATCATGAATTATGATGGCACCCCCGAGTCATCAGGCAAACCTGCCGCATTACAACCGCCCAATAGCAAATCTTGGCTGGAAATCTATTGTTAGTTTGCCACCCATTTTCTTTGCATGCTTAGCCCCTGGCTTATTTTTGTGAGATATTATTTATACATAGCGATACGGTTCACAACCTGTGCAATATCACTTCTTTCTTACTGGGCCTTTAAATCTCATAATAGTCAGAACACTGATGGTTCAGAATACCTAAACAATCTCAACTATTCTACTTGTCCCTATTTTGTGCACATACTCGTGCTCTGGTGAATAAATGCTGGGATAATTAATCACTCTCTTTCTCCAAAGACCATGTAACAAACAATAATAGCATCATTTTTAGGTTGAACAACAGAAAATACACCAGGTAGTCCATTAATAGGTTTGATTTCCAAATACTATGATTCATTGTGATCTTTTTGATTTGACATGTTTCCTGTACGCTAACACTTCAAATGAGTTGCTTTCCCTTTTGTAGTTCACATTTGTCCCAAACTTGTACTCAATTCAAGCTTGTTTCATTAAAACATGGTGTTAAATTTCTCAATTTTCATTCATATTTTCACAGGTAATAATCCAGACATCTGCTGTCAAATCACAAATATTTAATACACTTCCCATCAGAAGATCCAACGTTCCATTAATGTAAGTTATTTAAGTAAACTAAGAATATATTTCTGCAAGAAGATGGCTATTTTTTCCTGCTAAAAACCGCACTTTCTGCTTCTAGCTATATGCATGACCATTGTTATTTGATCTTTATTTAAGTTCACTATCTATTATTTGTTCGTGTCTATATAGAATCTGAATATTTTTCATGATTGTTATGGTTGTGATTTCATTTTGTTTAGCAAGAGTCGGGTAAGGTTCAAGGCATGGTCCTCTCTTTTGCTTTAATTTACATGCTCTATAAATTTGGTACCAAGCATTGCGGCCTGTGGATGTTTGACATCTGGTGGAATGAAGTTCTAAACAATTAGTCGATTCTTGTGTGAAAATCTAGTAAGACGACTCCAACCTAGGTCAATTGATGTTGCATGACACATGCATTTATTGGCGCTACTGACTTGTGGAATGAGATATATTAAGCCTGCTTAATGTTTGGTTAATTGTAAAATGTGTTTGTTTAACCCACCAACAAAATAGAGGGGGGTAAATAAAAATTTAAACCTGGAATCATATTCATTATTTGATACATGCACTGAGTGGCATTTTACTACAATTCCATTTGTCTTGTTGGCTTGTTTTGGCCTCAAAGATGGGTGCAATTTCAAATAGCAATTACAATGTCACCTTCCTAACTTTTCATCTGATTTCTTTAACTACAGAGGCTTTCTTGTTGGCTTCATGGGATAAAATTGCATGGTGAACAAACTGGTTAATATTAAACATCATGGCCAACTGGCTGTGGATGTTCCATGGCATGACTTTAAATTGCTCAAAATTAAATAGTGGGCGGCAGATCACAAACGTTGATGTCAAGTTTTTTGGAGCTGATAGTTTAATTCTATCATTTTAGACGTTCTGGTGGTATAGAACAGGAGTCAGAGTTGTTTCTTTGTTGGGGTTTTAAGTCGCGTCCATCATTGATAACACAAAGGCAGAATGCCGGAATATTAGTTGGTTTGGTGTTGGGAAAACTTATTTGGAAGAGATGTTTTGCTCTTAGTTTCCAATATTTGAATGCATGTAACTATCTTCCTGTTCATTGAACAGTTGGAGTTACTAAAAGTATGTTTTTGCTAGTTCATGAATCCACTAGAATCACTACAGCCAACCGATTGCCCATTTTCTTTCTCATGCATGGATCACTAAAGCAATGCTATCAGATTCTAGAACTTGCGAGTGTAGATCCCGTCCTGTACTTCGAACAATAGAAAAGCTGACCAAACATTGTTTATATTCTTTCATCCATCTCTATATTCTTTTTTGCTCTTACCTTATCCATATTTAAATGAAAACAAAGTTGAGGGTATGAACTTAGTCATATATTGTCTGGTGCTGTATCAACTATGCATTGTGTGCCAAAGTTGACACCATTTTATTGGAACCACGTGGTAGACTTAGATGATGGCGGCGGCGGCAGCTCATGAAAGTTGTAATGCATGTTCTTTCAACATCCTGAATGATGGTTTATAATATATGTTGCTTTAGACCAACATTGGGTAATTGCTCGTGACTTCTTTAGGTACTAGTAGAAATAGACATCATAATTCTTATCAAATTACTTGATTACTACATTTTTCCTTGGAATGTTTATGATGCTGTCACGCTCTGCTTTTCAAAATACCCAAGACAACAGAGGCGACAAACCTGCGCACATCTAGGCGGCCTTTTAAGAATATCTTTTTTCAAACTAAATACGAACTCATCTGGAATATAACTAGGTTCATCTGCTTCTAATTAATAATGAGCAACGGAAAAATTGCATCTGCAATTTCTCTGAAATAACTTACAAGATTCGGAAATTAATCAAGCGAAAAGGCATTATAGAAAGATAACTAAATGATAAAATAGATTGGTCACATGATATCACACAACTTTGGATCTGTCCCGGAAACACAAAAATCCACAAACGCAGCTCACTTCTTAAGGAATCCACTTCAGAACCTGTAACGCCTCGTATCTGGGTGTCATTACTTTTGTACCATTATATGCAGGTCCTGCAGTTACCAGTTGAAACAACGTGGAGCAAGTAGAAATTAACTGAATTTAAAGTACTCATTGCATTACCATCATGTCAGAGTTACAACGTTATATACAACGAAATGAAAGTACATCATCACTCTAATGCTGGAACATAAGTACATGGTAATGAAGATACAATGTCACTCACACCTAACCGGTCCTCAAAGCTTGTCGTCCTGAACCTCTCCTCGTACACCTGTGGCAACAACAGAAGTGGTACTACCGCTCAATAGAGTAGATTTATCAAACCAAACAACATCAATGATAATGATTCATGGACATGGAGGTATATTAACGAACCTGTGTAAATGGTGATGTGCTAAGGTCTAACATGTCATGGTTGTTTCGATGTCGTTACTTACTATAAGATTATACTATTTAAGGTTGACCAATTTTAAATCGTAAACTTATAATGGAGAGCGCGATGTGCAACCTGGAGACCATCTTGGACCGCGGGGAGCTACCTCGGGCCGAGTCTAGAAGTCAACTGTGACAGGGACTCAGGATCCATAAATGGACATCCTCGTAGATACGGACCGAAAGCAGGACTCCAATCGCTCCCGCATCCTCTCAATTATAAGTTTTCTCGAACCCGACAAGTTATGTAAGGTTGTTTAATTTGCCAATGTGATTATCATGTGTTTGGGTAAAGTAATGTACGATTGTCTACTTGTTCCCTAAGTTGCATGTTATGTTGTAACTTTCAGGTATCCTCCATGTTTTACATTAGGGGTGGCAAAATAGACCCGATCCGACCCGACCCGAACCCGGCCCCTTGGGTCGGGTATGGGTAGGGGCCAATCCGGATCGGGTCGAATTAGGGTCAACCCGACCGACCCGGATAAAAATCCGGGTCGGGTACGGGTTTGACCACTCGACCCGGTTAACCCGAATTCGACCCATATTTCACTCTTTTCACCCCCGAACCCGACCCGAACCCGACCCGTGGTAGTGTTTTTTACAAAATAATCACTCTTTTCACCCCGAACCCGACCCGAATCCGACCCGTACCGGACCTGTAAGACAAACCGGGTCGGGTACGGGTTACACGGATTGCACCCGGGTCGGTACGGGTTACCGAACCTTGACCCGGATTTTATTAGGGTTCGGGTTTACCCCTATTCGGGTCGGGTCAAATCTGACCTGACCCGAACCCGACCCGACCCAACCCGATTGCCACCCCTATTTCACATCATTTAAACTACATGGTTAAGGGTTCTGTGTATCAACAAGAATTTGATTCATGTTTCACATTAACATATATCAATTGAGATATTCCAGCAACAAGTCTTAACCCTCCAGCATCTTTGTACACATATCCCTTAACTATGGAATTCGAAAGGTTGTCAACATTCAAATCATTGAATGCTTAAACAGAAATTTTACTAAACGATTAAAAGGCATAATGAGACACTAACCTTAATGAGAGTGCATTCTTGGATGAAAGAATCGAAACCAGCACCATTATATCAGTTTAAACTACATCTTAACCCTCCAGCATCTGGAATTCGAAAGGTTGCTTAAACAGAAATTTTACAACGATTAAAAGGCATGACACTAACCTCAATGAGAAACCAGCACCATTATATCAGTTTAATAGTTCAGAAATATAATGAACACGCAACTTGTACGGGTGCTATTAAATTAAGGAGATCGATCCTAGGGTTCTTAGTCGCGGCTGACGGGAAAAAGGAGTCTGAAATATCTTTTCACACAGAAGGAGTTGAACATGCGGCCTAACAGTGTTAACAATAATAACCGTTAGGTTAGTTGTAGATTTCAAAAACTACAAAATTGGGGGGCAATATCATATTCGTAAAACAAGATGATCTGAAGGTAGTAAAATAACAGCATGATAGTAAAGATTACAATAGCTAACTAGCAAGGTAAATATGACGGTAAAAATAGCAATGATCAACAAGAAAAATAAACATGACAGTAAAAATGGAAACAATCAACTAGTAAAACAAAGCACGCTATACATTATTATGAATTATTACTGTTGTATTAATATATCTGATTTACTGTGTAGGTAGATCGACAAACCTATAATAGTGTCGTGACTTATGTCCGAGGGTACAATATGCAAATTTGGTAGGAAACACGGGTCATGTATAACTCTGTTCTCGGTGTGGATAGCAAAAACAGATACAATAGTAAACCGCACTTCCATAATTGGAAGTGGAAACATTGATACAATAGTAAACCCCACCTCTATCACTGGAAATGGAAAACACGGATATAGTTAAATCCATCGTCGCTTTCGTATCCTCCGAGACAGTGAGTTATCCCATCCCCAATGAGTCTATGTAGTCAAGTGCAATTTATATATATAATGTGTAGAGCTTAGGGCCATGTATTAGTGTAAATCAAGAGTGTAACAAGTGGAGTGTAACAAGTGTAGTATTACATGTTGTATGAACTATGTAACAAGAGCATATCAATCATCATGTGGAGGGAAAAATTTTATTGGTTATTGATTCCAAAGTTTTAGCATGGGAATTACTTGACACATCATATCGTACGTATAAGAATGATACAAAGTCTCATAAGCAAGCCTAATAGCACATCATGACTAGTCTATATAATTAAAGGGGTTTATGCAGCACAATTAATGAGTATGTACCATCCAAAAACAATATCATGTCCACAAGAACATGAGTAATCAAATCCAGTCATATAATCCAAGCATAGTCTAACTCTTAATTATATAAAACTAGTAGATTTAGGGTCAAGTTATAATCATCTATGCGTCTAAGTTATTCCTATAATAATTTTCAAGGACATGTAATTTCTATTTCGGTTATAGGATCATTTTAATCTCAAAAAATATTTCATCATTAATAGTTTATTTCAATCAATGGCAAGATACCAACAATTCCAACACTAGTTTATTTGGGGCATTTTATGCATAAGTAAATACACAACTCACCAAAGAATTGTGGTCCAGCGGCATTGCATTCGTTTTCCAGTGGGACAACCAGGGATTGATACCTGGTGGACACAGACCGCGCCCACGCCTTTAACCAACTTTTCGATAAATAAAAAACACAAGTTTAGAAATTCAGTCTCAAAATCAATCCAAGTTCACATTAGGGCGGCTAAGAGACTGCAAAACAAAACCCGAACATAAGGCAAAATCGAGCCCAAAACAGAGCGTAAATCTGAGCCAAATATACTGCAAAACTGAGCCTAAAAGACTGAAAATATGAGCCCAAAACAAAGGGCAAACTGAGTCGTCACAATTCGTGGTCAAGACAGGGTTTGTGGCGACGAGTTACTTCCTGACCAATCCGAAACTAAGGCCAAAACAATGTTGGTTTTATTTTAAGAACGAGTGATTGCCCTTCTCCGACCCTAACTGCCTGGGTCTTTTCCACAGAAAAAGAGAATGTTTTGTTAAAATAGAACCAGAAGTGATGTGGATCATCTCCTAAACTATTCGGTGTATTCATCATAATAGTTGGTATGGCAGTTTGAGATCACCCAGAGCCGAATCAAGGCCAAATAGCAGAGTAGCAGGGTAACATCATTCCCAAATAGAGCCGAATCACGGCCAAATAGCAAAGTAGCAGAGTAACATCAGCCCCAAACAGAGCCGAAACAGCAAGATAAGATCAACCCTAAACAGAGCCGAAACAACAGGGTAAGATCAACCCTAAACAGAGCCGAACAGCTCGGTAAGATCAGTCCCAAATAGAGCCAAACAGCTAGGTAAGATCAGCTCCAAACAGAGCCGATACAATGCCAAACAATAGGGTAAAATCAGTCCCAAACAGAGTTGAAACATCAGGGTAAGCTTAGCCCCAAACAAAACCAAACAGTAGGGTAAGATCAGCCTCAAACATCGGACATCACAGGCTGAACAAAGGCAAGACAAAGCTTAAAAGAGGACAATACATGGCCGAAACAGAGGCCAAAATAGAACCCCAATCAGAGGTCTGCACAAACAAAGCCCCAAACTGAGGACAACACAAGGCCGAAACAGAGTCAAAACAAAGCCTCAAAAAGAAAGGGTGTGTCATATTAGCCAATGGAGGGAAATGGAAACCCCCAACCTAAAAGCCCCCAATCAGACAAGCTGATATGATCAAGAATTAATCCCTCAATTAATTTAAGTATATAGTGAAATTTTGTAGGAAAAGCTCAGAGTTTAACTCATCATTGCAAGAGGAATCTCTCATCAAGTATTCAATTTAACATCCAAGAACCAACATTATCCATATTCAAATAAAAGCCCTCAAAATCTAAAGAAATGAATTAGATAAATTTTGAGCTATCTCATGTAATTTGGTCAGGGAACTACATCATGACATAAGCATTCACTCATCAAGAAATTCACCCAAATCATGAGATATAAATTCTTCTAAGGCCAAATAGATAATCATCATGACTTTCATGCATATGCCAAGTTTATCGATGGAAATTGAAGTTGATGGAATCTATCGTTCACCAAAGAGATGTATTGCCGGCAAGAACACCGGAAAGATCATCGGATCTCGCGGCCTCGTTGTCTAAATGGCAGCGTCTGCTACAAGCGAAAAGGTGAAGACTTTATGGGAGATCAGACATCCAAGAGGGAGATTAGAGCTCCAACGACTCAAATCACAAGATTAAGAGATTAGAGTGAAAAATGCAACTAGGGTTTCTCATGAGAGGAGATGCGAGAGTATAAATTGGGGAGAGGGGAGTAGTGGGGTCGTGGGTAACATTGGGTGGGAAGAGGGCGTCAGTTACGTGTGCGCGAGGGAGCTGCGTGAGACGTGAGGTCGTCGGTGGGCGAGAGGAGAAGGAACGGCGGCTGGAGAGTTGAGGAACAGAGAGGAAAATTAATTAGATTGGGGTTTATAATTATAAGTGGGTAATGGGCCTTGGGTTGGGTTAAGGAATTTATGTGTTATTGGGTTTAAGAGGGGAAAAAAGGTATTGGGTTGGGTTTTAAGAAAAGGTTAAAGTTATACAGGTACAATGGTTTGTTTGAAATGAGTAGGAGAATAAAAGAGATGTAAATGTGTTTCGGTTTTGGAAGTAAGTGTGGTTTTGAAAGTAAGTGGGTTAACGGGTAAAATAAAATAACACCCAAATTAAATACAAAGAAATTCTGGAAAAATTCTCAAAAAGGTCTTTAAAAAAATTTTATTTGTATTTTAAAAAGATTTTATTATATAAAAAACCCATAAGGTTGGGTTAGGGTTATTACAGATGCTTTCATTGGCAAAGTAATTATCTTTTACTATCATCTGTATCATTTTATTTGCCACCAGATTCAATGTGTTTAATGTTGTTTTTTCCTTGCCAGCCGAAGCAATGTCTTAGAGCATTGGCGTATGCCTGACTGCAAGGACTGTGACAGTAGACAGGTCTGTTTCTTCCTTATGAACCCTAGTTCTAGTATCTGCTTCAAAAATGGCTTTGGTGTTTATAACACCCTATCCTGTAATGTAAATCATTCTGGTAATGCCTTGAGTATATAAAACTAGACATTCGTCACGTGATTTTGCATGTGTATGAAGATGAATTGAGACAAACCAGTCAATTTTTGAAATGGTCCATATTCTCTGCTGATGTTTCTCGTCTAACATTGGCTGTCGGAGGACACACATATGTATGGACACTCTCACAGGTTCTCCAGTTAACTTGGTCTCAACACTATAGGCGTCTAGTGGTTAACATTGATCGATTTTGTACACTGATTTGTTAACAACAGTTTGGTTAACCTCTGCGTGCTTCCAGTTTTGTGTTATTATCCAGTCCTTGTGCCATGCCGTATTCATAAATACTGGCTAGAATAAATCATCCATGTTGTCGGACTAATATCGCTTTTAAGTATTCTGTAATTTGTAGTCCTAGGAACGAATATCACAGTGATGTGTATTAAAGCCAGACAATATCGTCATGCTTATTTGAGAGTTGAGAGTATTTGCAGCTAGTCAGTGCTAATCTATTATACTTTTTATGTTTTTTGAATGTTATGAGTCGCGAGATGTTTGTGTTTAATAAAGTCTCCATGTAAATGACACATTTGTCCCAATCATGGCATTGTAGAACTTAAGGTGTCAGTCCCGTTTGTGTTTAACGAAATCTCCATGCAAATGAGACATTAGTCCCAACCATGGGTTTGTGGAACTTTTGTTAGTCTCCTATAACTACTTATTAGCATTATTTATTTAATTTTTGGCATAATTTACTTTACTGTTGCTTATGGCCTCCCCCCCAAGTTATTCATGATGTTGAACTTTTGTAAATCCCATGTGTTGAACTGCCGAACTACCTGTCATCCCCATCCTTGTCCTGCTCCTATACACATCTTCCATGATATTGATTATCCAACAAATGATCTTAACATTTTAGCACAGGTATCAAATTCTAATGTGTTGCGTGGGAAACGTTAGAAACATTTGGACATTGGATATTTTTGGGCACATAACTAACTGAATCATTGCTAAAAGCGATGAATCATACACAAACGGTTGGACCCAACTGTCAAAAATCCAGTCATGAGAAAAAGGTTATATATTTATATTTCTGTGAAACATGTTCATGTAAATCATAAACGTGTTTATTGGGTTGTAATAATAAATGAAACAAACTAATTTATAAATGATCTATAAAATAAAAAATATTTAAAAATGATTAAAAAATTGACATCTGTCATCAGGGGAATAACATACTTCATATTATACATGTTTATAAGGTAACTAATTGTTTACACCAAGGTTCTAAATCTCAGTTTTAGTCTTGATATTTGCCGATGGTTTGTACTTTGTAGTATCAGGATCGGATGTATCAGGTGAGACATATCGAAAGTTTCGACCTTTACATTTCGGTTATCTTAGCTCAAAATGGTTGTTAGTTACATCTTCAATGAGTGTTTCATTTATCTACAGATCATTTATGCCATCAACCATGAATGGTATTTTTTTCCCTTTTAACCCATTTGATCACGGGATAATATTTTGAACCTTGATTTTGATTATGAAGTGAGATTTTTAATCATTAAATGAGCTGAAATAGAATTTTAAATTTTAATCATTAAAACATTGAATTTCTTCTTACATTTGTTGGTATTAGTGTCAGTAGTATGGCGACCAGGATGGTATATCATTCTTGAAATGCAGTATTATTGGTATTGGAGTAGATTTCAAATTTGATTTACACCTTTGTAAGTGTTGGACATGGATGTTCATGTTTGTTTTGTTCAGCTGCGTCGGCCACACTGATACTGGCTGGGGAAGTGTCCTACATATCATGGACTAAAATATATACAGTCCATCTGATTTGTGATGCGGGCGCACCCCTAGCCGGCACACCCCTAGCCGCACCTGCATCCCCTCTAGCCCCGGGTCCCACATGGATGACTTACTTTCGGTGCAGGAGACGCGTGGACATGGCTTAGTGGGCCAAGGGGTATTCTAGTCTTTTCAGACTAGAGTAGTGACTCCTCTTTTCTATTTATCTTGGGCTAGCCGTCTTTTGTTATGTTCATGCTTATTTTGTGAAAAACATTTAGGCATCTTTTGTGAAGGTGTTTAGGCTTTTATCCGTCCATTAAAAGCTTGAAGAGAGAGTTTCCTCTCGAAAGAGACTCAATTATCAATCATAACTTTTTGTTCTTCGCAATATTTCTTATAAAAATTCCACCTTTTTATGTTTTTCCACTTTAAATCGCTGATTTGATTGTACGATCAACCGGATCGTATCAAATTGGTATCAGAGCTTAAGATCCGATCGCGTCAGAGACGAGATCCGACGAGAAGATCCAAGGTTTGCGTGAGGAGATCCAAGGAGAATTGAAGACGATGAACGAGAAGATGGATAATGGGTTCATGGATTTCGCGCATACACAAGAAGATACACAGAACAACATACGCGCGATGAGGGAAGAGATGGGTCAAATCAACAAATTTTTACAAACCCTAATTGTAGAAAAAGAGAAGAAGAAAGGGAAGGAGATGCAAGGAGAACCAGTGGAAGAGATCGCTGATGATTCCGATTTGGAACTTCAACAACAAAGGGCCCAAAAGGCGAAGATCGCGGCGATGTTCCCGGGCTTTTCCACGACGAAGAAAGGAGACGTCGACGTTGAATCGACGATCACCGGGCACCAAAGGGCTTGACCTAGGGCGGCGAACCACCCCGGAGTTCTGGGATCATCGACGACCCCACAAGGGGTCGAGTGGCGCCCGACAAGGTTGCACAGGGCCGCAACCGCAGCAGGACCACGACGCGGCCCTGCTGCCGCGACAAACAGGGGCACCTGCGCCTGTTTTCCATTAAACAGGGGCGGCGGCCCCTGCCTTTTAGCAAACAGGGGCGACGGCCCCTGTTTTCCATCAAACAAGGCCGTCCGCCCCTGTTTCAGGCCGACAGGGCCTGGGGACCCAATCCCAGGCCGTGGGGGCCCAGATAGAGGTGTTTTGGGGGCGGGCCGGGCCAGCGACTGCTACGAACCCTCGGGAGGCTTTTAGAGGCTTCCTGGTCGCGGACAAGGCTTTGGAGGGCAGTTTGCGGGCCGCACAGCTCCTTCGTAGCGACCACCGGAGTTTCCCGGCTACTATCACGACGTGGAGGCTATAGAGAGACCTCAGTAGCCAGAGGTGGAGTAGGCGGGTGGAGGAGGCGGATACCGAGGTGGTTGGGGAGCAGAAGGAGGGGCACATGGTGACATAAATACAGATCGTAGGCTGAAGAAGCTTAAGATGCCAGTGTTTGAAGGACCCGATCCTGACGGATGGATTTACCGGGCAAAGCGGTACTTTTAGGTGATGGGGCTCACTGAGGAGAAGGTTATGCACGCAATCGGCATTTACTTTGAGGGTGACGCGTTGGCATGGTACCGGTGGAAATAGCGAGGAGTCCATTCTGTTCTTGGTCCGAGTTATCGACCTATTTGTTGGATCGCTTTCAGGAGACATCAGGTGGAGATTTCTATGAGCAGTTGTCCGTACTTAGACAAGAAACGACTGTGCGGGATTATATTCGGAAGTTTGAGCTACTGTCGGGTAGAGTGCATGGAATCACCGATGAGTTATTGATGGGGCAGTTCATGAGGGGGCTAAAGCCATCGGTTCGAGCAGAGCTGAGAATGCAGTCCCGGAAACTTAGAGGACCTGATTGGTCTCGCGCAAAAGACAGAGGAGAAGCAGGCTGAGGAGAGACGGATATGTGGGGCTTGGGGGAGCAAAAACCCTCGCCCAACGCCACCAGCAGCACAAAAGGCTCCAACGGGAGCATCCGACCACCGTGGAGATGCTCACCCAGCGACCCTAGGGAGGCGGATGACGGAGGCAGATATGAGGGAGAAGCGCGCCAAGGGGCCGTGTTTTCGCTGTGACGAGAAGTTTACTCCTAGTCACTGATGTGCGAGTCGCCTACTGCAGATCACTATCGTACCCGACGAGGAGGGCTATGTGACAGAGGATGAGTACATGGCTGAGGAGTTTCTGGCCAAGGTGGAGGAGGAGGGGCACTTCCACCTTGATGTGGCGGAGGTATTCCTGAACTTTGTGTTAGGATTCACCCCGAATCATAACATGAAGTTGACCGTGCAGTTGGCAGAGCAGTCGGTGACAGTCCTTTTTGATAGTGGGGCTACACACAATT
This sequence comes from Scilla litardierei, assembly GCA_030789695.1. Classification (NCBI taxonomy): domain Eukaryota; kingdom Viridiplantae; phylum Streptophyta; class Magnoliopsida; order Asparagales; family Asparagaceae; genus Scilla; species Scilla litardierei. The sequence continues at coordinate 3,451,939 of CM061134.1, read as the reverse complement.
TCATCTCAGGACAGATAGTGGAACGTCATGGATTACAGCTGAGCACACTGGAGAAGTTCACAGTACTGATGGGTACGGTGAAGATTGAAGAGAGTAAGGGGATGTGCAAGGGGGTATGCATGACGTTACAGGGGGTCCAGGTGGTGGATGATTTCTTGCCTTTGGAGTTGGGGAATGTAGACATCATTCTCGGGGTGCAGTGGCTGAAGAATCTGGGTGAAATGTAGGTGAACTGGAAGCTTCTGCGGATGGAGTTACAGGAGGGTGACCGTACAGTTGTTCTCACCGGGGACCCCGCCTTATGCTTCTCACTAGTGGCCTTTAAGGCCATCACCCGAGCCTTACAGCAGGACGTCGAGGGATTTTTGGTGGAGTACCAGGGGAGGCCGATGGAGGAGGATGGTCCTCAGTAGGAGGTTTCAGTTGCGGTGGAGCACGTGTTAGAGCAGTATCGAAAAATCTTCCAGACTCCACTGGGATTGCCTCCAACGAGAGGACATGAGCACACGATAGTGTTGCGTGAGGGTGTAGCGCCAGTTAGTGTACGGCCGTACAGATATCCGCATGTGCAGAAGGATGAGATCAAGCGGATGGTCAGGGAGATGTTGCAGGCTGGGTGATCCAACCCAATGCGAGTCCTTTTTCGAGCCCGGTGTTGCTGGTTAAGAAGGACGGGAGTTGGTGGTTTTGCGCCGATTACAGAGCACTGAATAAGAAAACTATCCCCGATAAGTTTCCTATTCCAGTGATCGACAAGCTGTTGGATGAGCTGCATGGAGCGAGAGTCTTCTCGAAGATCTATTTGAAGGCAGGCTACTACCAGATCCTTATGAGGTCGGAAGACGCGCCGAAGAAGACTTTTCGCATCCACGAGGGACACTACGAGTTCCTCGTCATGCCTTTTGACTTGTCGAATCTACATTCCAGGCCTTGATGAACAAGGTCTTCCAGCCATTTCTAGGAGGTTCATATTAGTCATTATTGTCTATAGCAGGACCATGGAGGAGCACGTGGGCCACTTGGAGGTGGTGTTTCGGGAGTTGGCACATCAGCTGTTTGCTAACCGGAAGAAGTGTAATTTTGGACAGATGCAGATTGAGTACTTGGGCCACGTGGTGTCGGCGGCAAGGGTAGCAGCAGACAAGTCGAAGATTGAGGCGATGCTAGACTGGCCAATACCTACTACTCTGTGGACACTTCGAAGGTTCCTTGGACTGACGGGCTATTACCGGAAGTTCGTTAAGTGGTACAGTACCATAGCGTGGCCCCTTACCGAACAGTTGAAGAAGGATGGCTTTAGTTGGGGGAGGAAGCGACCAAGGCGTTTGAGGCCTTGAAGGTAGCGATGACTATGACATCGGTTCTGGCTCTATCGGATTTCAGTGTACCATTTGTAGTTGAGATCGATGCGTCGGGTTATGGCTTGGGAGCAGTATTGATGCAGGGGATGACCGGTAGCTTACTTTAGTCAGGTGCTATCATCCAGAGCACAACTGAAGTCTGTGTATGAGAGGAAACTTATGGCTATTGTCTTGGCAGTGCAGTAATGGCGGCCGTATCTGTTGGGGAGGGACTTCGGGGTCAGGACGGACCAGCATAGTCTTAAGTATCTATTGGAGCAGCGATTGGTCACAGAGGAGTATCCGAGGTGGCTGTCCAAGCTAGTGGAATACCGGTTTGCTACTGAGTACATGCCGGGGCTGGAGAATAAGGCTGCAGATGCCTTGTCACGCAGAGAGGAGGGTGTTAGCGTGAGAGATCTATCTTTGCCTATGTGGTTAGAGTGGGAGCCGATGTTACAGGAGGCAGAGGCCGACTCCGAGCTGAGGTAGATCAGGGACTCACTGCAGAGCGGAGCAGGTGGGCCGAAGGGGTACTCGATGGAGGGACAAAGGCTACTGTACCAGGGGAGGTTGGTGTTGCCACAGACGTCCACTTTCATACTGGTCTTGTTTTAGGAGTTTCATAGTTCAGGGGTGGGTGGCTACTCAAGGATGCAGCAGACCTATATGAGGATGGCTCGGAAGGTGCACTGGCTCAGGATGAGGAAGGTGATAGCTCGTTTGGTAGCTGCTTGTGACGTCTGCCAGCATCATAAGTACATGTCCATGGCACCATCGGGGTTGTTGCAGCCGTTGGCCTTGCCTGAGCAGGTGTGGGAAGAGGTCACGATGGACTTCATCGATGGGCTATCGAGGCCAGATGGATTTACAGTGATATTTGTGGTGGTGGATAGGCTGAGTAAGTATGCTCATTTCATCCCTCTGAAGCATCCTTACACATCAGTTTCGGTGGCGACATCGTTCACTCGGGAGGTGATACGATTGCATGGAGTACTGACGTCTATAGTTTCTGACAGAGACAAGGTCTTCCTTAGTGGTTTTTGAAGGGAGCTATTCAGGGTCCAGGGAACAGTGCTGAAGAGGAGTACAGCCTATCATCCTTAGACGGACGGCCAGACAGAGGTGGTGAACCACATCATAAAGACATATCTGTGGTGTTTTGCCTCAGAGACGCCCCGTCAGTGGCACATGTGGTTAGCATGGGCAGAGTACTGGTACAACACTTCGTACCATTCGATAGCAGGTACGATACCATTTCGGGTTCTATACGGACGTGACCCATCCTTTTTGTTTCGTTTTGGGGACAGGCAGACTCTGGTGTCACATGTGAAGGAGTATATGGGGGAGAGTGATAGTTTGTTGGAGGAGCTGAAGAAACACCTACCGAGGGCGCATTAAGTGATGAAGGCTAGAGCTGATGGACACCGTCGGAATGTGCACTTCCAGGAGGGGATATGGTGTATCTGAAGTTGAGGCCCTACGGACAGAAGTCACTAGCGAGGATGCGGAATGAGAAGCTAGCGGCCCGGTACTACAGACCCTTTGAGATAGAGGCCAAGATTGGTTAGGTGGCATACAGGTTGAGACTACCACCTACAACGACGATCCACTCGGTCTTTCATTTGTCCCAGTTGTGGAGAGCCATTGAGGAGCAGGCAACATCGTCCACACTGCCACCTACATTAATTGAGGACATAAAGGTGATGTTTGAGCCGTTGGAGGTCTGGGCAGTTCGACATGATCCTGACCGACACAAGGAGGTGCTGATACATTGGGCGGGTTTACCAGACTGCGATTCTACATGAGATGCATACGACGTGGTCCAGGAGCAGTTTCCAAACTTCCACCTTTAGGACAAGGTGGCTCTTCTAGGAGGGGTATTGATGCGGGCGCACCCCTGGCCGGCACACCCCTAGCCGCACCCGCATCCCCTCAAGCCCTGGGTCCCACATGGATGACTTACTTCGGCGCAGGAGACGTGAAGACATGACTTAGTGGGACAAGGGGTATTCTAGTCTTTTCAGACTAGAGTAGTAATTCCTCTTTTGTATTTATCGGGCCAGCCGTCTTTTGTTATGTTCATGCTTATTTTGTGAAGAACATTTAGGCATCTTTTGTGAAGGTGTTTAGGCTTTTATCCGTCCATTAAAAGCTTGGAGAGAGAGTTTCCTCTCGAAAGAGACTCAATTATCAATCACAATTCTTTGTTCTTCGCAATATTTCTTATAAAAATTCCATCTTTTTATATTTTTCCACTTTAAATCGCTGATTTGATTGTACGATCAACCGGGTCGTATCAATTTGGTCGAAGGACATCGGGCAACACCAATATAATATTGATAATAAACTAATTTACTCATGTTGTTTCTGTTAATCGGTTCCAGTTCAATAGCCTTTTGTTTCTGCTTTTCGGTTCCAGTCAATAGCCTTTCTGTTACTATGCACGGGAGGCAATATTGCGTGACAGGGAGCATTTAAGGATATACAATCTAAAGAAAAACTGAGTTCTATTGACTCTGAAAAATGATGGATCTAATGTCTGAGTTCTTTGGCCAATTTTTACTGTCGTTCTTGTTGCTGATGTGATTGATAATTACAGTCGTACTTTTGCAGACTATCAACATAACTGTTATGTATATGGATGCTTCTGGTAACTTCAAAACCCAAAAGGTTAAGTCAAGTGAGTTATCCTCTTCGTGGGTCTGGGAGAATCCTGCTGATGGAAATCGTGCACAGCCAAATGTTGAAGAGGTGAAGTTTTGACTCTTACATGTCTTAGAAAAATAATCCAGAATTTATTTTTCACATGGGAGTAGTAATTTGTCCTCGATTTATTTTATGTTTCTGTCTTCGTCAACATTCCCACTAATATGCTAATATGCATGCCGTGAATTCTTGGTTTTCAGTTTCATCCGACCTTGCCTTGGTTGAGATATACATTTATTTGAATCTCTGACATGTCTCCTGAACTGCTAGGTACAAGAAAGATCATATCAACTAATGGAGAACAGATTACATGAAAATGGCCGCCCTTCTAGCGATCAAAACAAGCCACACACCCTTATTAGTCCAGAGAAGCTTAAACGTCAGGTCGATATTTAGTTATATTATTATCTCTGTTGGGTAAGTTTTTCTAATCCTCCCTATTTTCAATCTCATGTACAGCTGCTGAGACAAAAGAGGAGGGAGAAGCGTGCTGCAGATTTGATTAATATGAGTAGAGAAACAGAACTTCAGATGGAAGCAGCAGCCATTGAACGTGCAAAGACGTTGAAACACGTAAGGAATGGAAAATACAGCATATGGAGGAAAGAATATCAACCCACTTTCTCAGATTCCACACTGAAACTAATGAAAGATCAGGTCATCATGGCTAAAGTGTATGCTAGCATTGCTCGCTCCTTGGGAAAATTTGATCTGTACAATTCCCTGATGAAACAGATCAAAGAAAGTCGGGAAGTGACTGAGAATGCAACTTCAGATGCCGACCTACGTGCGGGGTATCTTTGTTTTTTTTCTTTTAATGTCATACTGTTATCTGTGTTATTCTAAGCTGTAACGCTAGCCCCTTTTCTCCCATGTTTTCCAGTGCTCTTGAACAGGCAAAGGAAATGAGTGACACTATAAGTCAGGCCAAGCATGTACTATATGATTGTGATGTGGTAGTAAGGAAGTTACGGGCCATGGTTCAGTCAACGGAAGAACGCATAAATGGAGTGAAGAAACAAAGCACATTCTTGATACAGCATGCTGCAAAAACAATTCCTAAACCTCTACATTGTCTTTCTTTACGGCTTGCTACTGATTACTTCTTGGATAATTATGCAAGTCGAGAACTAGTAAACAGTGATAAGCTTACAGACCTTTCCCTCTACCATTATGCTATATTCTCTGATAACATACTTGCAACATCTGTTGTGGTAAATTCTACTGTCATACATGCAAAGGAACCGGAGAAGCATGTGTTTCACATTGTAACCGATAAATTGAACTTTGCCGCGATGAAGATGTGGTTCATCACCTATCCTCCTTTCCCTGCAACAGTCCACGTGGAGAATATTGATGAATTCAAGTGGCTTAATTCTTCATATTGCTCAGTTCTTCGGCAACTTGAGTCAGCAGGGATCAAAGAGTATTACTTTAAGGCCAATCATCCATCATCATTATCAGCTGAAAGTGAAAATCTCAAGTATAGGAATCCCAAGTATTTATCTATGCTTAACCATCTACGATTCTATATGCCTGAAGTGTACCCAAAGCTGGATAAGATATTGTTCCTTGATGATGATATTGTTGTTCAAAAGGATTTAACGCATCTGTGGTCGATTGATATGAAAGGAATGGTGAATGGTGCAGTTGAGACTTGTAAAGAGAGCTTTCATCGGTTTGACACATACCTTAACTTCTCGAACCCGAAGATTTCTGAAAATTTTGATCCACAGGCATGTGGATGGGCTTTTGGTATGAACATTTTCGACTTGAAGCAATGGAAGAAGCGAAATATTACTGGAATATACCATTATTGGCAAGATTTGGTAAGAAGAATAACTAATTCTTATGATTTATTCCGTTATTTTATGTTATTATGTATAGTTATTTTATTTCATTTGCATGTATATTGTTTCATTCCCCTAATTTTCTGTGTTCTACTCCAGAATTTCACTATTAAATTTAAGTGTTTTGATAATTGCATGTCCACTTCATCTCATTTCCCATTTCTTCCTTGTGTGATGCTATTAGAATATTATTGTACTAACGGTTATAGTTTTACTCCATCAAGTTTACATTTTGTCTAATGTAATCAGAGCAAAATTCACACGTAGCAGCTCAGTTGAGGAAAATCCGTTAGTGTTCTGTTGTTATATTTATTAATTCTGGATGTGAGACGCGCTGGAAAGGCCAACTGAAACGCTATATCTACTTTGTTAACACCATCTAATGTGGAACACAAGAATCTTGCAACGTAGAAATAGGAAAATATGGTCAGTGCATCAGTACGTCTGTATTGGACTCACAATCGCTAGTGTTTATTTATCAAGAATTATAAAAGTACTGCTTGCACATGTACATACGGTTAGATTAATGTGAAGAAGGGGCAACTTGCAGTTCATCAAGAATTGATGATTATCTTGAACATCAAGGTTAATGTCGCGAAATTTTGGAGTACTTAAGAGGATATAGTTTAAATGAATGGTGTACCTGATTGCAAGTTACATGAATAAGCAAATGCTATGTCAAAAACATGTGGATATCCTATGCACATTTTTATATAAACATTATTAGCGAGAGAAGTGTAGTTAACTTGCATTAGTAGATGGAGATTATTCTATTGTATTGCATTTACCACTCATGGTAATGTATTCTGCCCAATGTGAAGCTTAGGAATAATTCGAACCATTGAAGTTACTTGGCAACCCTTATTTGATACAGCATCAGCCATGAAGAAGATCGAAGTAACCAAAGTCACAAGAATCATCCATATTAATTTGCAAGTTCATCTATGCCGTTAATAAAAACAAGAAGAAAAATACAAACATGAACTACACAAGTGATAAATAAGAGATAAAAGCTACTAATCATGAAATTGTTTTCTCTTTCTTTTTTATTTTATTTTTCAAGAAATGCATGTAGGCTTAGATCATAGCCCCAGAGGGGGTAAGCAAACTACCATTAGCGGGGAAATGAAGCTTTTATAGAGGAATGACTCTGTGTGTGCATGTCATAGTGAACCTCTGCAAACTGTCATAATCTTTTTGCGTTGTGAACCTGAGTCATTGCATGTTGAATTTAGGGCCACTACATTTTTTGATCAAAAATCCCATTTGTACATTATGGATGGGATGGTTCAAACCCATGGCCTCCAACAAGAAAATACAATGACATGTTACTTGAGCTAAAGCTCAGTTAGCAAAACCATATGAGATCTTTTTAATTACCCAATTTAATTGAGGGGATTCCTTAAAGAATATCAAGAGGGGTTCGTTAGCAAGGCTGTAAATTGATCCTAGTGAGAATTTTGTTCAAGCTGGTTTGTTTAATAAATGAATAAACTTGAATGTGCTTGCAATGAGCCTGTGCTGAGCCTTAAGCTTTCTCAAGTATAGTTAGCAGTGATAAGATAAGCATGACTTAACAACCAGAAATTACATTTTTGTCCTATATATTATAAAGAAATTCATTTGGTCAAGAATGTGCAATTAGCAAGAGTTTCATCTAAGACATAATAATGATAATCATCATCATCATCTTAGCCTTCATCCCACAAGTTTGGGGTTGGCTTCATGGACTCAATAGAAAGAGAGAGAATAATAAAAACTAATAATAAAATAATAATAATAATAGCACAAAATATGAGCCATTGCCTCATTTTGGCTTAAATTCTTAAAAATCAAAGGAGAAGGTGTGTATATGGAAACACTAAATATGAGCTGTCACCTCATTTTGGCAAAGATGAGCAATGCAAAGGAATCATATGAATTGTAAGGATGCCCACTAATTTTTGGCCTGAAAATGGAAAAGTGGATAAGCTCAAATGATATTCATGTTTCATAGCTCATTTTTGACAATATAAGAAGGTAGCTCTCTCTCTCTCTCTCTGTGTGTGTGTGTGTGTGTGTGTGTGTGTGCGTGTGTGTGTGTGTGTGTGTGTGTATCAGACGAGCAATATGGGTATCAGCTTGCTAAGGAGGAAATCCTCATTGGCTCGCTTACACAACCATATACCCCCTTTTGTTGGTTGGTTCTGTTCATGTTGATTTTTATGTTCTAAAACCTCGAACTATCAATTTTCAGGTGAACCTTGGTGAGTTTACTTGTTCTCACAAAAAGTTTTGTTACTGCAAAACTCTTAAAATTTTGTGTGTGTATCAGACGAGCAATATGGGTATCAGCTTGCTAAGGAGGAAATCCTCATTGGCTCGCTTATGCAACCAATACCCCCTTTTGATGGTTGGTTCTGTTCATGTTGATTTTCATGTTCTAAAACCTCAAACTATCAATTTTCAGGTGAACCTTGGTGAGTTTACTTGTTCTTACAAAAAGTTTTGTTACTGCAAAACTCTTAAACTTGCGATGATGGATGAACTAGCAAAAATTCACGCGAAAATTAATGGTTTGAGATTTTAGAACAGAATGATCAAATCAACGGATCGGATCAAAGAAAATAATAGGTGTGGGTTTGATGCTAGCCAAGAGAATTTTCTCATTGGTTAGAAGATGTCCATTTTTCTCATATCAAACTAATGTATATATGCTGTCAACATGGAAAAAATTTCCACGCTAACACATATTTACATCATTTATTTTTATTTTTTATTTTTTAAAGATGTATTGTGTGTACACACATCACATCACAGATGATTATATCAAAAATCAAGTGAATCCAACGATATTTGACAATTGATCTGATTGTTGTAAATTCAATGTTTTCAGAACAAATTTTTGTAAGTGGATCAATGGTCAAATCCCGTAGGGTTCATCCATATTGGTGGTTTTAGAATGTATACAATAACTGTAGTGACCATGTGCTATGAGGAACAAACACTAGAGGGGGGGAATAGTGTTTTATAGAATTATAAGGAATTTACGCCAAATAAAACCCTACTTAACCAACAAATGCGGAATACAATAAGTGAACAACATAAGGAATAATGCAATGCAAACGAGCAATCTACCCTGGTTCGGTGCCACCCAAGTCTCCCCGACTTGTTACCGGTGCCCTACTCCAGCAACATCCGGATCCCCTCCGGATACTCTAGCAAACCGCTAGAGATTTCCTTTAGCCCACTTGCGGAAACCCCACAAGTGCAATCGACTTACAATCGATGTCCGTGTATCCCACAACCCGGGAACACGCAAAAACCTTAATCCCACAACCTGGGACTAAGCACACTCTCACAAACCGAGAGTAAAATGAAATCTTGACTCCCACAACTTGGGATCAAGCCAAACCTCTCACCACCATGAGTATACAACAAATATGAAGTATAAAGAATGAAATATAAAACTTCTTACCACAAAATCCTATGCCTTGAGAAATACTTACCAATTTGGGGCAAGAATGGATTTTGAGGAAGATGAGATCACCAAACCCTAGCTCCACCAAGATGAGCAGCAAAAGATGGCTAGGGAGGAGTTGGTGACTTGGATTCAAGCTTTTAACTTGAGAAGCTCACAAGGAATGAGAATCTCTCTTGAGGAATTAGTGCTCAAAGAGTGAGAGAGAGATTCTAGTGAGATGAGAGAGCTTGGAATTGGAGTTGAATGGCTCTTCTCAAAGGTGTGAAAATGTCTCTAATTTCAGCCTTAGATCCCTGGTTTGAAGCACTCAAACTTATATAGAGAAGAGAGAAAACGGTCATAAAAATCGTGGCATTAAATGCTCCAACGGCTCTATTCTGAAGCTGCTTAATCGGTCTAAGAAGGATCACTGACCGATTAGTTTTGCAACTAGTCGGTCGGTGAACCTTCTTGGACCGACTAGAATGAAGACAACGAAATCAAGATATGTAGAACTAGTCGGTCTAAGAAGAAACGCCAACCAACTAGATCGTCATTTAGTCGGTCGGTGAACCTTCTTGGACCGACTAGAAGGTTGACAACAAAGATAGTGAATTCAAGGATATGAAGAACTAGTCGGTCTAAGAAGAAACATCAACCGACTAGTTTGACAACTAGTCGGTCGGTGAGCCTTCTTGGACCGACTAATCAGTCAACAGTAAAGAAGTCGAATTTCACTTAGGAGAACTAGTCGGTCTGAGAAGAGACACCAACAGACTAGATCGTCATTTAGTCGGTCGGTGAACCTTCTTGAACCGACTTGAAGGTCAACAAATAGGCTTGAATAGATTAGGACAACTAGTCGGTCTGAGAAGGATTTCCAACCGACTAGATCGTCATCTAGTCGGTCGGTTAACCTTCTTGGACCGACTAATTGAACAACAGTGAATGGGCTGAATCAAGTAAGGATATCTAGTCGGTTCAAGAAAGATTCTCAATCGATTAGATCGTCATCTAGTCGGTTGGTTCTTCTACTTGAACCAACTAAGATGCATACGAAGCCGAGAAATGAAGCGGTAGGCTACGAAAAAGTTTCTAATGGCTTCTAAGGCAATCCTAGAGATAAGATATGAAGATTTCTAGGCAAGTACTACTCAAGGCTTAACATTCTACTAAATCGAAGCTAGAAGACATAAAAGTAAACACGACAAACCGTCTACAAAGCTTCAACATGGAGAGTCCGAATCCCTTGACTTCATGAATACTCCTTGAGCTTCAACGAAGCTCCAGGCACAACGATCACGCGTTCTGAGGAAGTCTTGGGACGTCGCTTGAAATGAACAAATTACTTTGGCGAAGATCTCCATAATTCTTCATGGACTTGAGTCTTTTAGTTGAATGACTTGAATATCTTCAACGTCATAGTCTTCGAAGCTTTTGACTCATCCATTCCTTTCTTCTCTTTGGATTGAATCTCTATTCATTTGTTGATGCCATTGGCTTGATGATTGAGGTAGCCGTTGAATTCTTCAAGCCAATGCTTCACTTTTGTTGATCTACCAAGTCATCCACTTGAATCAACACGTGTAGTCACTTTTGATCTTCTAGAATCTGATTGGTGACTTTATAGCTAACTGCAAACACAAGAGTTAGTCACAATGATTTGTGTTTGATCATCATCAAAATCAAGGTGGAGAGTCCAATACTCAACATTCTCCCCCCTTTTGATGATGACAAACCAAATATAAACAAAACAAATAATTATGCATTAAATATACTTACTCCCCCTGCAATGATGCCAATCAAGTTAATATCATTAATCAATAGCATCATTTAGCAGTTATAAGTGTGTGTATCACATGAGGTTGTGTATATATCGCATGAATGACCAGAAATAATATGCAAACACAATACAAATCATATAGGTGATACACATCATAAACATGAGCATGATTACCAATATAATGTAATCAATATAAACCAAGGTAATTACCAATGCTCCCCCTTGAATCATATACATGAAACATAAAGTCTATATGATTCAAGTTATTGTTTAACACTCAACATATAATAAGCACATCTTGTTTATTTCTCTCCCTCTGTCATTAACAAAAAGATATGGGGGTATAGAAACAACAAATGCAAAAAAAAGTGAAAAACATAAAGGTATAACAATTGTAAAGTTACCAATTGAAAACTGGATATCAAAATAAAGATATCAATTGCAAGAGCACATATCCAACAACTCAATCACACCCTCAATTATCACAAAAAGATAAGCAATAAGCATATGTGATAAAAGATTACAATAGATACTAATTGTAAAGAGTAGTGTGAGCAGTGTTAGAAAAGTGACAATGCAAAAATCATGACATCACTTGTGAAAGAAAAACAAGTGGTCAAATAGTGTCAAATACCCAAACAAACTCAATTATCACAAAATTGATAACATTAAGCATAATGTGATAGACTGTCCTGTGATACCAATTGTATATTTGGCAAGATATATTAAGCATAATTTAGTGCATGGAAAACGATTCTATGTTTTCATACAAGCAAATCTATTTAATCAATATAATCGTCGAGCGACGAAGTAAACAAACATGTTTTCATACACATTGTAATCAATATAATCAATACCAATTGTAATCACCCTCAATTTAATCAATATGTTTTCATACACATGGTTACTATAGAAATTCTTAACCATGTGTACAAAGTTATGTTATAATAACACACATTGAGTATGAAGCCATGAGAAACCAATAGTAGACATATCAAGTCATCTCCAAAAGTATCTCCAGCTAAACTCCACAAAGCATCTCCAAAAGTAAGCATACCAAATATAAGTGAAGTGTGCGATGTGGGGTGACAAGGTGATACAATGAAAATGAATATCAAAAATCTATATCACGCAAAAGTGTTATGCCAAAATAGAGATAAGAGACATCATAAGACGTATGGCATACACAATTCTAGTACACTAGGATACTAATTGAAACAATGTTTAAAAGAACCATAGGATTAGCATGCATTCCAGAAAAGATACTCATATAATGAGTCAAAGATAAGCATGGAATGCCATAAGCATAAGGAAGATAAGCACTACATCATAAGCTCAAAACAAGCATCAAGAAAGAGCAAGTAGAGATGATATCCAATATCAATAGTCTAACAATTGTAAATATGATACCAAATGTAAATATGATATGTAGAGATGATACCAATTGTAATTTAACAAAGTATGCAAAGCAGACAAATAATGTCAAGATCATGACATCACTTGAGAAAGACACCAAGTGAACAGATAGAGACATGATCTCATCCTAGCTCAATTATCACAAAGAATACAACATGAGGCATAATGTGACAAAACATCTTTTGAGCAAAGGCATGAAGATAGTCTACGTTCAAAGTCACAAGGTAGAATATAAACGAATAAAGTTATCATGATCGCATGCATGCATACCAATTGTGCGAATAGAATAAAAACTTGTGTAAGTACAATATAATCGGAGGTAGCATCAAAGTAGTCATAGTGCATCAAGATATATTCATGGAAGAATATCTATGACAGAATATACATATCATCAAACACAATATAAAACTTATGTGATCGTGTAAAGCACAAGTTATCTCTAATATCTCATCAAAATAGCATAAAATATGAGCATGAGATGAGAGATGACATAGTGAGAAATATAGCTTGAAGATCACTAACTAATATGAATGAATGTTATGTTACTTGTGAAAATATCATACATGAAAGATTTCTTGAATAAAATTATAGCTAAACAACAGTCATGAAGTAATTAAAAGGACAAGTAACATACATTGATCACCCCAAATCATATCAATACGTCTCATAAAGATAATCATACAATCCATAGGAAAAGTATGAGATGTGTGGTGATACAATAAACAAATACGCATAAAGATCCTAAATCATTAATCTTATACATGGCATGAATTATGTATAACGTGATGAAGTATAGCATGCCATAAAAAATGAATCTTAAATGAAAGAATTGAAAATTTTTCAATGAAGGTTAAGATCAATATACTTAATACAGTCTAATAAACAAGCAAGCATGTCATACACATCAGTTATCATATCCATAACATATAACAAACTTCACACAGAAGCATGCATGTGAGGAGCGCGATGTGTATTGACAACGTGTTCCAAAGATATGAACATCAATAAACAATTAACCAATTCATTATATGAATGTTATAGCTACCATGGTACATGAGTCGTAATAAGACATATATGACATACATGAACATGGTAGACACAAATAAACAATCTCCATGAGGGTGTGACAATAATGAGCTAATGAAGAAGTATGCTATATTACACAAATCCAATACATTAAAATACTCATTGTAATCATAGTAGTCAAAACCAATATATTAAAATACTAATTGTACAAAACACATACTTACAACCATTTAGCTCTCCCTATATGTGTGCATCTCCAATGCACCATCCTTTCCTTTGAATTGATCCATCATTTGTAAACCAAGGAGAGTGTAGGGTAGGCATCTTGCACAACAATCTGACAATTCAACAATTGGTGGTATCTAAAAACTTTTTGGGTCCAATAGGTTAAGGAACAAAATCAAGTAGTTCAATAACCAATCATTTTCCAATTGTAAATAACACTCATCAATAGAAATGCATTACATGCATTGACAAGAGTTATTATAATCACGAAAATCATACATATAAGAAATTAACAATTCTCCATCATTAGAAGTTAGATACACCTAGACTAATAATTCCTATGCATATGATTTAATCACAATACATTATACAAGCAATCATCATTATGAATACATCCAACTAATACAATAGTGTGTGCAAGAAAGATTTCTCGTTCAATATGCATATGTGCACAAAATAAACATTCACGGCACAACACATATTGAAGAAAGTCATGAAAAGTAATACCGCAAAGAGTGTGCATGAAAAGCATAAAGTATTAATTTTCATAACTAAATTTCTCTTTCCCTTTAGCATATCAACAATATAGGAAATCACCAAGGGTTAGAGAAATCAACAAATCTATATGCACAACATAATATGAGAGAAATGTAATGGCATATAATGATGTTGGGGGGTAGTGGACGAACTCAACTAATCTGATACCAAATGTAATGCCCTATAGCAATCAAACATGTCATACTCCCTCAAAGTCATACAAACTAAGCAAACTTGGGAGTAGAGGACGAACTCACATATATATATGGGTACAAACAGTAATCATACAAGCATGGTACCCAAGCAATGAAACGCAATATGAGTCGCAAGAGAATATTTCATTCCTAATAAACGATTCTATATGTGTGTTCATACCATGCCTAGAAACAATCTTAGGAATCCAAAAGATAGTGATTTGAGATTCTTAAGAAGTTGTAGAGGCATGAGTAGGAAGTTGGGATGCACGCTTGTGAAGTGAAACATAAATATAAGCGTGTCCCGTGTGTGAAACATGCAAATGAGCATTAGTTCTAACATGAAATTTTTTAAGCCACATGTTATAAATAATCCTCGAATAAACATATGAGTAAGGATTATGAATACACAATGCACATCAGTCAAGAATTTGACACAAATGAAATACATAGACATGAATGACATACAAGACATAATATGCAAACATAGGATATGCATGAGATAGTCTCAAACACAAAGTGACATCTACATGCATCCAACACACATGAATACCAAATGTAAGAATATACTTACAACATTAAGCTCCCCCTACTTTGGTGCATCACTTAAGCACCATCAACTCCATTTGAATGAAAGTCTTTGCAAATCAAAGAGTTGGTAGGGTTGGTATCCCAATGTGGATTGTACCTATAAAACATCATTTTGGTATCCAAAAACCTTTTTGGATCCTATGGGTTAGGCAACAAATTTAAAAATACTAAATTCAAATAATTGTAACTCATATCCTAATGTAATCATACACAATATTTAAGAAACATGCAATCATGTTACAAGATAAATATTTAACCAAATACATGCATATACCAATTGTACCAAAAATAAGTATATATATATTATAATCCAAACGTATGACATGCATCACATGCAACAAAACATGAATATGAGCCAACACATGTGTTGCAAGAAGAAATATTAAATATTCTAAACATGAAAATCATAAACACAATGATTTACAAATAAGCATGCAATGGAAATCAAATTCAATATGAATTTACGTTTTTAACAAACATGAGCATCTAAGACCATTATGCAAACAAAAAAATAAACTAATTCTAAACACAAATGCTTTGGTACCCATAAAATGACTATAAACAAATGGTACCAAGCAAAGAAGGGTCAACGAAAACTAACCCTTCGGAAACCAAGTCCAAAAGGACCGTGATTTCCCAACATAATCATCATTCATAATAATATCATTAATATAAGATTGCACATACATATCCTTAGCATGATTACTAGTGTTCTTCGGACCCCAAATAGTGTATGTTTTGGGTATCCTCTTCCTAGTGGTTGCATGCACAAAAGGTTGATTTCTACGTGGTGCATGTGGCCTAGGAACATGAGATCTAGCAAGAGCATGAGGAACAATGTGTTGTGCTAAAGCATGATGATAGGCATGTGGTCCATGATGTGGTGTTGCATACATACGTGGATGAATATGAGGTGTGTATGCATGAGGATGATCATGAGAGTAAGCATGCACATGTGGATGTGATGTGTGATCATAAGCATGTGTAGGTGCATGAGCATGAGTACGTGCATGAGAGTGTCTCAGATGAGTGTTTGCACGTGCTCGTGGGTGTGGAGCATAAAAACCATCATTCGTGTGAACATGTGGGGTAGGAGGTGTGTTCCTACGTGTCATAGTATTGGTGTACATGAATGCATGACCCTTCTTTGGAGGTCCACCCAAAGTAGGTTTCTTTCCAAAGGAGGGAGGAATATGAGTGGTGGTTTCCTTAGTAGTAGAACTACCCACGTTGTTATAGACACCACTCGTGGATGCACCGGAGGATGGCATCACAAAATCTATAGTTACTTCACTATAGGAGGTGCGTGCATTGGATGCACTTGCCTTAGAATAACCAAGGCCAACACGATGGTTTGCCGGTAGTTAATTCTTTAGCAAATCATCCAAATTTTCCTTTCCCTTGTTGAATCTCTCAACAATGGAGGACATGAGCTCATATTTCTTCGAAATTGAAGAAATAGTAGCATCCAAGGTGGATGCATGTGTGGTGAGCTCGTGCACTTGGGATTTGAGATCCTCATTCTCAATGCCCAAGCAAGTGTTTTGAGATTGAAGATTTTCAATCTCAAGATCGTTACTATCCACAATAGAAACACGATCAAGTTGAGATTTGAGGGACTCTACCTTATTTCTCAACATGCCATTTTGAGTAAGCAAACTTGCTTTCTCAATAGCGAGTGTCTCAACAATGGTGTCATTGTTAGAGGTGCTACATGAAGATGTGTTAGAGAGACTAGCAATCGTATTCTTAGCATCACAATATTTATGCATAAGCTTTTGATATTTATTAAATAATTGTTTAAGTTCAATTTTAAGATCATCCGTTGTTACCTCTTCATCGTCGCTATCGCTTTCACTTGAGTCGCTTGATTCGTCACTAGAGTCGTCCTCTCGTGCCATCAAACCCATGAATGAATCTCTTTCATCATTGGAGGAAGAACACTCCGAGGTGGACTCTTCTTGCTCCGCTAGCATGTGCCATATTTGATATGCTGTTGTTGCCTTGGACACATGCATAAGAATGTCATATGTACGGAAGTGGTAGGTGCGCGAAAGGGCTTCTCCACAAGCTTCCAATAATCCTCATCGATGGATTGAATATGGGCCTTCATCTTCACACACCAAATTTGATAATTGGGCCCGAGGAGATATGGTGGAAGAGGGCATCGTGTGTTGTTGTTGTTGGTTGCCATAGCTATAACCTTGCTCTGATACCAATTGTAGTGACCATGTGCTATAAGGAACAAACACTAGAGGTGGGTGAATAGTGTTTTATAGAATTATAGGGAATTTACGCCAAATAAAACCCTACTTAACCAACAAATGCGGAATACAATAAGTGAACAACAACACAAGGAATAATGCAATGCAAACGAGCAATCTACCCTGGTTCGGTGCCACCCAAGTCTCCCCGACTTGTTACCGGTGCCCTACTCCAGCAACATCCGGATCCCCTTCGGATACTCTAGCAAACCGCTAGAGATTTCCTTTAGCCCAATTGCGGAAACCCTACAAGTGCAATCGACTTACAATCGATGTCCGTGTATCCCACAACCCGGCGGGAACACGCAAAAACCTTAATCCCACTACCTGGGACTAAGCACACTCTCACAAACCGAGAGTAAAACGAAATCTTGACTCCCACAACTTGGGATCAAGCCAAACCTCTCACCACCGTGAGTATACAACAAATATGAAGTATAAAGAATGAAATATAAAACTTCTTACCACAAAATCCTATGCCTTGAGAAATACTTACCAATTTGGGGTAAGAATGGATTTTGAGGAAGATGAGATCACCAAACCCTAGCTCCACCAAGATGAGCAGCAAAAGATGGCTAGGGAGGAGTTGGTGACTTGGATTCAAGCTCTTAGATTAATGATCAAGGAGCTTGGGGTTATGCTTTCAGCACATATCTAATTCTCTTATATATATAATAATATATGTCATATAACATATGAGGCTAATCTTTATATCAACTTCAAAACTAGATCCTCGACTATTTTTTGGATGATCTATTTTGATCTACATGTTTTAAACACCAAAAATGCCGAATATGGGGTGAACCCAATGAGTTTTGTCCGTTTATTCACCCGTCGTAAATTTAACCGTTTACATGAATAGAACTTTTGTGACAGGTGGATAAAAGGACAAAATCCATTAGGTTCACTCGATATTCAGTGTTTTGGAGGTTTAAAATATGAAGATCAAAATAAATGGTTTCGATGATTCAAAAAATAGCGTAGATGGGAGTTTTAAAGACCGCATATGAGGCTTAGCTTTATATGTCATATGATACACATCATTTTTATATATGTATGTATGCATGTCTGTATGCATGCATGTATGCGCTCTTATTTGTGTGTGTAGAGCAATTTTCTATTGCATTCAGATTCCAAGAGACATCGTTGCAAACTTTAACATGAGTCGGATGGGCCAACCAGATCAAATGTGTACATGATGTGGGGTTTGTTTTTCTCTCCTGTCTCATGCAATTCTCTCTCCAATCATATGTGATTCTTTCCTATTTAACCATGTGTCATATAGACATTTAATCTAATGGGCCTATCCAACGACTCATGTTCAAGTTTGTAACGATGCATCTTGTGACCTGATTGGGACAAAAATTTCCTCAATATGTATGTATATGTGAGGGGGCTTTTAGGAGGGGTGTGGTTGGTGGTGCATATGTGGATGTGCGCACGCGCGCGTGCCCGTGTGCCCGTGTGCGTGTGCATGACGTGCGTTCACATGCATGCATGAGGTATGCATGTTGAGCGCTTATTGAGCATCTTTAATCAAGCTTGATCTTTAACAAAGCTAAGCTTTGCTAAGCTCATTTTTGTTCATTTATCCAATTAAGCATAAAACTTTGTTCAAGCTTGTGGCTCCTTAAGGTTTGCGAAGAAGCTTGAGCGGGTTGTACTGTGTCAAGTTGAGCCAAGCCAAGCCGGGAGGCAAGCTTATTTTAGCCCTAGTGGGTCAATGCCTGCTTTCGACTACCTGCAAATTGGGTTGTATTCAACTTTGAGTTGTCTTTTGGCTGCTAGATGCTCCTTACATTACAGATCCATATCTAGGTATGTGCTTTTTGTTATTGCTAATGGTCTATTTCTGCCATCCTACTTCGGAATTTCAAAGCCTGCTGGATACTAAATTTACAATGTATCTGCATTGGATGTATGAAATTTTTTTTTGTGCCCGTCAACGTATCTCCGGATATTTTCCTATTCCCACAGTGTGAATCTCCAGATTAAAAGTAAATAAGGATCGTAAACTTCACTCTTTCACCTTTACATGCAGTATGAACTCTGATGTTTGTACTTATTAGGAAAATACATGTGCAAATCAAAGTTCGTTAAAGCAACAACGTTAAACACATGTGCCACAATACAAATTTTCAATCTATTATACAATTGAAGGATGTTTTTGAATGTGTCGCTGACTAAGACAAAAGGGCGGGTAGAAAGACGGTTGAGATTGAATCTTGAGAACTCAATGGATATGATCAGAGTTTGAGAAAATTTTGGGATGAAAAACCTAAAATTTTCGGGGAGAAATTTTCGGGGGAATCCCTAGAATTTTGAAGTTGACTAAATCTGGAGAGAACTAAAGTTTGGGAAACTAAAATTTTAAATCTTGAGTGAACTAAATTTTGGGGGACTAAAATTATTGAGTGGAACTAAATTTCCTGTCGGAATTAGATTTTAATTTAAAAATTTTATAGCGAACTAAAAATTTAAATTTTGGAAAAACTAAATATTAATGGAACTAAACTTTGGGGAACTAAATTATATGTGCAACCAAATTTTAGTTTGAATGTGGTTAATATTTTTTGTTGTGGGTGGATATTTTGAAGGTGGCTGCAAATCATTTTCGTAAATTTTGAAGATGCTGTAAAAAGAATTTGTTTGTTTGTTTGTTTGTTTTTTTTTTTTTGGAGGGGGGGGATTGAATGAGTGGATATTTCATGGGTGAATATTTTCGAATGCACCGTGACCTTTGGTAACGGGTTATGACTAGTCATTTATAATTGGGATGATATTTTGATTATAAATAGTCTCTAGACAAACCAGATGAATTGATCATCTCCTATCCTTTACAACGCCCTCTGAAATGTAGTCGTTTGCATATCCGTGCTTTTACGGACAACATGCCATCAAAATTGTAAGAACTTCAACATGCCAGTGCCCTTTACCATATGGTGTTGCTAGCATGCAGTACACGTTTTCGCTAACAACACACTCTTTTCGCAGAACGAGGACCGGAAGCTCTGGAAGCTTGGATCTCTCCCGCCGGGCCTGATTACGTTCTACAACCTGACGTACCCCCTCGAGAGGAGTTGGCACGTGCTGGGTCTCGGCTATGATCCGGCCGTGAGCCCCAGGGACATTGAAAACGCTGCAGTCGTTCACTACAACGGAAACTACAAGCCGTGGCTGGATCTTGCCATCGCCAAGTATCAGAAGTACTGGTCCAAGTTTGTTCAGCTCGACAATCCTCACGTTGCACGGTGCTACCGTGAGTCAACAGCATAACATTTGCTTATATTAATTCCTAAAATATTTTGTCCAACAACGTTCCCTGATCTCGTTCTCTTCTTCTTAGCTTATATAGCACCATACGTTTGTAAATTTTGTAGTTGCTGAGACTTCTTCTTAGCTCACGCTGGTCTCAGTCACCAATTAACTCAGTGGAGTGACTTAAGATGCTAACCTTGTTTATTTATCTCTGCGTATTTCTTGTGTTTGTGGCTTGTTCTATAGCCTGTAGGCTTAGGTCTTTATCAGAGTAAAATCACTCTGAAAATAACTCAAATGATACACATTTAGATCATATAATTATTCAAAGGTTGTCCACAGTGATCATACACGGTTCCATATATACACCCAGTCATTACACCTTGCTTTTAGGTTATTTAATTTACACTTTTCTTGTCAGATATGTTAAATTAGAATTTTATCCATTAAATGAACATCGAGGTCCACATGCATGCATGCTCTGTCTCCTCGTCCTCTCCTTCTCTTCTCTCTCTCTCATTGAATCATCGCCAGCATCGTCACCAGCACCCCTCACTCCAAGATCATTTCTCCTCCGTTATTGGGCCCGAAAGATCTCCAACAACAAACCTCGCCCTTCCTTCCTCCTCTCCAAGCTCTCCCCTCTCTCCCCCTTCGCCTTCGCCTCGTTCTCCTCTCTCTCCGCTTCGGACCTTTCCTCCAACCTCTCCTCCTTCTGCTCCTCCGCCCATCTCGCCTGCGATCCTCTCCCCCGATCATCCTCATCATTGGAGGCCCACCCCGGCCCGCCGGCTTTCACGACCTACAACAACTCTGACTTCACCAACTACGCCACCAAGTCCGCCTCCGCCTCCTTCTCCAACTACTCCGCCTTCGACGGCGACCTCACCGTCGACACCTTCCACCGATACAGCCGCGCCGCAACCAACTTCAATGATACCTTCTCCGCCTACTCCCCCGACACTCAGGGCGTCGTCACCGCCAACTTCACCTCCTACTCCTCCTCCTCTCGCTCCGGCGCCGGTCAGTTCTCCTCCTACCACCGCAACTCCACCGTACCAAAATTGACATTCACCAGCTATGACAGCGCCGCCGTCGGCCCCATCGCCCGTGGCTTCGACAACTACGCCAAGGACACCATCTCCGGCCACGAGGATTTCACCAGCTACAGCAGGAATGGAAACGGCATCGGCACGACTTTCGCTCGCTACTCCGAGGGCTCCGGCGTTGTCGCCTCCGGATTCAAAGGCTACGGCGAGAAGGGAAAGGGGGCTAAAGATAGCTTCACTTCCTACGGCCAGGGCAACAACGGGCCGACCTTGAAGTTCAGCAATTACGATGACGACGGAAACAACGCCGACAGAGACTTTGCCGCTTACAATATGGGTACTAACGGCGGCGTCGAGAATTTCACAAGCTACGGGAGGAGCGTCAGCGCGTCGTCCACTAAATTTGCTGCTTACGGTATGGATGTAAACGGCGATGACGAGAGTTTCGCAAGCTACGGGAAGAGCGGCGACGAGTTGTCCACTACATTTACTGCTTACGGGAACAATTCAAATAGTGTCAGCTCGGAGTTTTCGGGCTACGGCGAGGATGGGAAAGGGGCTAATAACAATTTCACATCGTACGGCGATTTCGGGAACGTGCATGAACAAGGGTTCAAAGCTTATGGATCGAACGCCGACGGCGGAGTCGAGAGCTTCACGAGCTATCGGAACCAGTCCAATTTCGGCGACGATGCCTTCACTTCTTACGGCAAGAAGGGGACTAATGGTCACGATACGAATTTTGCCAATTATGGGCAGTCGTTTCACGCGGAGACGGATAATTTCACGGCCTACGGCGAGGGATCGTTCGGCGATGTGTTCAATTTCACCAGCTACTTCGACGAGCTCGCGCAGTTCAAGGGCTACGAGAACCAGAAGAAAGGGAACGAGTTCACGTTCACGTCGTACGCAAACGCGTCGGCGGTCCCCCGCTCCGACGCTGCTGGCGTTGAGAGGACGAGGAAGAAGAAGATGACGATGGGCAGTGGCAGTTTGGTAAATAGGTGGGTGGAGCCGGGCAAATTCTTTAGGGAGAGCGAGCTGAGGAAAGGGACGGTGATGCCGATGCCTGATATCAGAGACAAGACGCCGCCAAGGTCCTTCCTTCCGAGATCCATCGCCGCCAAGATCCCGTTATCCGCCGGTGACGTTAGGCGGATCTTCAAACTGCCCGAAGACACGGCGATGGGGAAGGCCGTCGGCGACACGATCGCGGAATGCGAGCGCGCGCCGAGCAAGGGGGAGACCAAGCGGTGCGCCACGTCGGCGGAGGACATGATCGACTTCGCCGTGTCGGTCCTCGGACCGAATGTGGTAGTGAGAAGCACGGAGAACACGCGAGGATCGAAGGGGAGCATCGGGATCGGAGA
This sequence comes from Scilla litardierei, assembly GCA_030789695.1. Lineage (NCBI taxonomy): Eukaryota > Viridiplantae > Streptophyta > Magnoliopsida > Asparagales > Asparagaceae > Scilla > Scilla litardierei. Next base: position 3,428,885 of record CM061134.1, on the reverse strand, counting down.
GGTGAGGGGAGTGAACGGGGGTAAGGTCACCCAGTCGGTGTCCTGCCACCAGTCGCTGTTCCCTTACTTGGTTTACTACTGCCATTCTGTGTCCAAGCAGGGCCGGTTCAAACATAAATGAGGCCTAAAGCGAAACAAAATATGAGGCCTAAATATTATAACAAAATTTTTAACCCATGTTAATTCGTTGCACTAATGCAATCAATTAAGCTTGTCATTAATCGATGATAGAAAATTGCAAAATTGTTTTAATCCTTACTGATAGAAAATTGCAAAATTTCATTCATTTACAAAACTAAGAATTTCTTCATTCACGTCATTTTCCTTTAAACCATGATGATGATCGTCGTCGGTTTCCAAATACTTCATCTAAATAAAGTCTTCCTGACTTAAAAGGGATAACTTTTAATTGAAAGGTCTAAATATTAAACCTAAGCAATCAGATGCAGATTAAAGATATCGTAGCATACAAGATTTAATAAAATTTTAAAGTGATAAAAAGGATGATTTGCAAATAGTTAGGTACCAATTTAGTAGTAAAATTGATAACCGATTTGAGAGGATTCCGTCTATTTGAGAGAAATCAATTTAGCAAATTAAATTTTCAGAGGAAATGGGTTGCCTTGCCTTGAGATTATTGGACCTCCGATGGCGATAGCTATAAGGGGTTGCGGTTGCCAGTTGCCAGTTGCCACTTGCTGACTCACAGTCACGGTCACCGATCGGAGCCGTCAAGCCGATCTGCCGGGGAGAGACGGGCACGCCGAATCGCCGAAGTTGGAGGGAGGGGGAGAGGGAGGGGGAGAGGGAGGGATGGAGGGGGGGGGGAGAGAGAGAGAGAGAGTCACGAATGGATTCGGCCGATCCGCAGTCGTAGAGATTGCCGGCGCGACGGTGCCGATGCTCTGAGTGTTGTCGATGATTCGATCGGAGATTCGGAGGCAGAGCGTCGACTGGGTCCGGGAGACTGCCAGGGAGATAGAGAGAGGCTGAGAGAGAGAGAGAGAGAGAGAGAGAGAGAGAGAGAGAGCAGAGGGAGCGGCAATTGAAGAATAGGAGCGCCGCTGGCGAGGGTTTGAGTCGTTTGATATTTTTTTAATTCACTCTCTTTCAATCCATTGGAGTTGACTCAGTTGAGGGCCTTGTGTCAATGAGGCGGGCCGTATAATAATTAGTCTGGAAAATGGAGAATGGGCTTTGACATAAATAAAAATTGTGATTGGACTTAAACCTAAAAATGAAAATATGAGGCCTCCGGAATTTAGAGGCCTAAGGCGACTGCCTAACTTGCCTAGCAGTAGAACCGGCCCTGTGCCCAAGGTGAGGGTGTACGAGGCCGACATCCTGGCCGTTGATGTCGGGGAGAAGATCAACCGTGGCGTCGCCATCTGTCACATCGACACGTCGGACTGGAGCGCGGGCCACGGGGCGTTCGTGGCGCTGCGGTCGGAGCCAGGTAAGATAGAGGTGTGCCACTGGATATTCGAAGGGGACATGACGTGGGCACTTGCAGATTGATTGATGAAATTGCATGGAGCGTCGTCGCTTTGCTTTGGTTGTTTGAGGGAATGATATGAGTTGAGGTTACCATTGTATACATCCATTCGGTTGGATGCAGGGGCATAATTAAGGAATAAATAGGACATCAAAATCAAGTGAAAATCAGATGGTCCATAGACTTGGTTAAAGGCATGTCTTTGACTCTTTCTTGACAAAAGCACCAAGATAATTAGAAATGAATAGTTCCTAAAACTCCGAACATCTTTCCACGGTTCATTTCCCTCGGACAAGCGCAATCAGCACGCCAACAACAAATACATACCATACGTCTGGGTGCAAACCAGGAAAAGGCGACGTCAGTTTCTTCGGCTTCTGATCTATGTGCTCATGAGCCCGAGAAGAAGTCATGAGCCCTGTAGTACCTATCCAGGACCACGTTGTAAATGGGATGAACGGGCTCCAGGAGGTTCGAGTACGGTCCGAGAACAGCGTTGGGCAAGGGAGGCGCGTCCTCATCCTCCGACCAGCTGTACTGGCTCGCCGAGAGACCGCTGAGGCAGTAACAAGAATGGTAGTGGTCTCGATACTTCCCCGGCTTGTCTTTGAACCCGCCATCCAGTACCTACATCAGCCGACAGACACGCCTCGCTTCAAAAATGCCATGAGCATGAAATTCGACATTATCTTTCGACAAATTGGTGTTTGTGATGAGCAAGTGATCAATATTTCGAAAAAGTTGCACCCATAATGAGCCTAGCAACAGCTATTGCACTAAGGTCGATCTGAACTCAAGCCGCCTTCTTAAACGTGAGAGCCGGGCATATACTTCAGTGAAGTTAGCAACACGGGCTCTTCGAATTTACAGTATGTTGCAACATTATTGGTCATGTCCAATAAAATTTGCTTATTACACAAAAAGACGAACATGGCAGAATAAGAGCGCAGAATTATTAGCTAAGCTAAACCAAAAGCTCTCTAGTGATGGATAAACATCTCGATAATGTCCTTTATTATCTCTCTAATATGTGTTGTTTTAAATGAACATAATTGAGCGATGTTTTTGAATGTGGTTTGCTGACTAGGACAAAAAGGTGTGTAGAAAGATGGATGTGATTGAATTTTGAGGAATCAATGGATAAAACGAGAGTTTGTGAAAATTTTAGGGGAAACCCGCTAAAATTTTAAGAGAAAAACCCTAAAATTTTAGGGAAAACTAAATCTGGGGTGAACTAAATTTTTAAAGAAACTAAAATTTTAAATATCGAGGGAAACTAAATCTTGGGGGAACTAACGTTTAAACAAAACTAAAATTTTAAATATTGAGGGAAACTAAATCTAGAGGGAACTAATTTTTTTTGGGAGGGGGAACACTTTTGGGGGAACTAAATTTTAGCTTGAATGTGGTTAAAAATTTTTGTTGAGGTGAATATTTTGAAGGTGGCTATATATTTGTGAGGAAGTTTGAAGCGGCTGTAAATTTTTTTTTTTTGCAGGTGGAGAATTTAAATGGGCTGAAATTTTTCGGGAGAATATTTTGAATGCCACGTGACCTATGGTAACGGGTTATGACTAGTAATCTTATAAATAACACTAAAAGGATAAACTTGACTAAGAAGGCCTAGAAAATATCATTTTATTACTAGAAGTATGTTAGGTGTTATGTTGAGACACAACGTTGCCTTGCGTATATCGAATGAAAATTATGTTATTCATGGAGAGAATATTCTCCCTTTGACAGAAAAGGCAAGGGCACAGTAGTAATACCTGAGAACATAGGAGTACGTACTGCTGCAAGGCAGTGCCATTGAATAGAGGGCCCCAATCAGTGCGCTTTTTCATAAAAGCAAAACCAGTATCTGGAAGTTTTCCTGCATCACATGTATTCAGCCGTCGACATGTTCATGTATATTATAACGAATCAAGGCACTATAGTATTATGAATATTAAAACATTAAGGAAGATACGGACAACAAAAACTTGTGAGAACATGTAGGGTGAGAAACATGAACACACGAACTACATACACAAGGAGCAAGAAAAGGCTGAATCATTCATGGATCTTCATAGTGCTCGGTAAGAGTGACTATGAGAAGGGTATGCATTTCGTAAAGCATCATGGAATAATTATATCGCGCTTTACAAATTTCAGATTTCATATCCTGATATGTTGACCCCAACGGCTCCAGAATAAAGAGAACTTCTATCAGCTTATGCAATAACAGATATGCACTACCAACAGTAACATAAGTATCAGGTTTATGCCAGGCTCACGAGCTTGGCAGTCAGTTCAAACTTCAAAATGGGGTTATATACAAGCTGTTAAGAACTCAACTAACATAATCAAGAAATAACAATGAAGTAGATCAATTCTTGTTCACGACTCAAAAACCTCGTAGTATTGCAGTCATCAAGGTCATTCAAAATGAGGTTGCCTTGATCATGCTTAGTTAAAATGATGCTAATGGTCCAACACTAGCCAATAAACTCACCCCAGTTTGGATACTAGCACCAACATTATCCTCCAAATACTAAAATGTTAAAAAAAACATGTCATGCTAAACCCCTTGTAGGCATGGTCCCAGATCGCCACACCACTATCACAAACCATACAATGTGAACCACTACTTTATGTGGAAAATTGGGATTATTAAAAGGAAAATCATCAGTCGCATTATATTACACCTGAGAGCAGGAATATGCATTAAAAACATATTTAAGCAATATTTAGGTCTAAAGATTGGATGTACCTTCAAGTTGATGAGAAGCATTAGCTTGGCATAAATCGTCATCCAGGCCAGATATATTTCCAGTAAGATCGGCTGACTTACAATTGCTGGTAATTCTTGTAGATGGATGCCTTCTAGTAACATATGATGATGGATTTAATTGCTTATCCACAATTGGCAATAACCTTTGGATCAAAACAAGCACCCCTCCCTGAAGATATATAAAAGTACCGTTGAAATTCATAAATTTCAAAATGACAGAAAAGATTAGGAAGAAAATTACTTGCCAAAAAGAATAGCAACCGTCAACAAGTTTATTTGTTCGTCCTTGAAACCCACCCTCCACTCCTTGACGAAACGCCACCCAGTCCTAAGTAACAATTGGCATAAAACAATAAGAAAAGAAACAGTGCATGGCAAATACGTGGAGTTCATTTATGGTATTAACACCAGGTAATAAGAAATTTTTAAATGGTTTGAGAACCTGTTACCAAATAACAAATACTAGCATTACTCGCGAAGTACATGCTACAAGTCATGCCATAAGAATTGAATATTAAATATTTCTATCTTTTGTTTTGCGGAATAGGTTGAACAGAACCAAGTACATTTCCCATTAAAGTTGGTTTACAAATGCACAAAATGCTAGAAATTATCAAATGAAAAATCTGTTAGATTTAAATAGCATCATAAGTCATAGGAAGGCAACCGGGGTTGTGGTTTCTATGTTTGAAGTAATCAAAACAAAAAAAACCTTCAGACAAGAAGAGGCAACAAACTGTGGAATGGACCATAAGGGCCTGTTCTTTTGCGAAGAATAGGGGTGGGATGGGAATATGGACACTATTCCTGCACTATTCACCATATTCCAAGTTTGTATTCCAAGCGGTTGTTCTTTTGGGCGTGGAATAGAATCCTACGTGGCTATTCCAATTTGGTAATGATGAACACTTTTGTATTCCAAGCTTTTTGCTTGGAATACAATGGAATCCTTGGAAATGGTGGGCCCCACTCTCTCATCTCTCTCTATCTCTCCTCTCCAACTCATCCCCTTTCCACTTTTTCATTCCAACTCTCCAATCCCAAAAGAACACAAGAATAGAATGTAGACCACACTTTCTATTCCAAACCCCACTTTCCATACTCTATTCCACCAAAAGAACACAAAACTTCATTTTCTCTCTCCTTGGAATACAAACTTTCCCCTATTCTATTCTTCCATATTCCAGCAAAAGAACAAGCCCTAAAAGACATGGCACACTACTGTAGGGGATTAACACCGGGTCAAAGCTGTTGTGATTGTTTAGATACTCTACCGGAACAAATATTCCATGCATCAAGGACGCACAATCTGCCGTCTTGGTCCAAGCTCTGGTTATACGAAGGAACAATGATGCATGACGACTCCTAAGAGATTTGTGATGATGTCATCACGTATCAACGAAAGCGACGTAAGAAGGATCGTGGGTTGGACAACTAGGCCGAGGGCATTTTTGTGTATTTTTGCAGAGTTTGAGATTTCGGGGGGTTAAATGTAATTTTGACAAATAGACCAGTATATATTTGGGAGAGGGTTTCATTTGAGAGGTTATGCAAACCTTGAGAGAAAACCCCTATAATAGAGAACAGATCCCTAGAGCTAGTGAAAGTAAGCTTTCTCTTTTAGATCCAAGCTTGGAGAGTTGGTTTCCTCTTAAAAAACCCCTTATCTTGTATTCCACTTCTCGTATTTATAAAAATCTCATATTTTGTCTTCGAACCCCCTAGCTTTCACATCAAATTAGTATCAGAGCAAGATCCTTATGCCCACCACTAGAAAGATGGAATCCTTGGAAGGTAAACTCACTTCCGACATCGAAGAGCTTCGGAGATCGATTGAAGAAACGGTTTCTACGATGGATTGGAGGATGATAGCAATGGAGGAGAGGCTCTCCAACCAAATCGGTACTCAAATCGACATCCAACTCTCCTCTCATCTTCCCAATCAACTTGCCCTAGCTTTGGTACCCTTGAGGAAGTAAATGGAGGAGATGAATTCCAGATCTGAAAAAGACACTCCTGAAGCTCAAATCTGAGGGAGGAAGAAGGGACCATGTCAGATCTGCGGAAAAAGGAGCTAGCTTTGACCAAGGGGAATGGAAAGAAGGTCGAGCATGTCGAGGAGAGATTTCCGGAGATGGAGGAGGGCCATACAGCCCCTTAGGGCACATCCGAAGGGGCCACGGGCCACAAGAGCTCCGGCAAGGGGCGCCCGAGCCTTGGGTCCATGCAGCAGAGGGCGACGACCCCATGCAGGCTCGCCAGGGGCGCTGACCCTCTGGGAGCCTCCGACGGGGGCCGGTAAGTCCCTGCGAGCCTGCCAAGGGCCGCCCACCCCCCGGCAGCCTCTGGCGACTACTATCGGGGGTGCAACAAGACCCCCAGGGGCCGATCAGCCCTTGAGGGACCTCCGACGGGGTCGCGCAACCTTCAGCGACCCCCCAAGAGGCGATCTGCCCCTGGGGCCTCCGTTTGTTGCCGGCGAACCCCATAGACATCCACAGGGGGCCGCCAGCCCCTAGGGACATGCCGTAGGGGGTGGCGACCCCTATGGGTTTACCAAAGGCCATCGAACCCCTGGAGAGCCCAAACGTGGGCCGGTGAGGCCCTGTGAGCCCGCCAGGGGCCGATCGCTCCCTTGATGGCCTCCGACGGCGACGATCAACACCTTCCAGCGTCGCACCGGTTCCAAGAGTGGTCGGAGATGCCCAATGTTCTCCGAAAAACTTCTTGGGAGAGCCGCATGACTCAGATATGATGGAAATTGAATTCCACCCCAAGTGATTTTGATGATGAGCACACCAAAGCTTAGTGTACTAACTACACTACACTTTAAGTATGCATATTTCGTGAAGCTCTACTTATACTCCAAGAAGCACGCATCAATACTCCACGACAAAGACGAACATGACTAAACTCAAGTGATGAAGCTCAAGCTCGAGAAGCACAAAGAGAAGCTCGCCTTCACTTCATCAAGTTGACCAAAACTTCCGAAGACATGTTCAGAGTCAAGTGTGAGTGTGTCGTGTCTTTTAGGGTATTTGTTAAAGCCATATCAAATAGACAACACACACACACAAATGATTTCGAAAATAATTTTAACTATCTTCAAAATAGTTTTCAAGAGCTTTTCTAGTCACTTCATAACTTTTCGTAGTGAAACTCCACGCACCCTGGAGCTAACTACCTATCTGACTAGAAGAACAACAGGAAAAACTCATCTGGGAATCGACTACCAAAAGTAGGGAGTCGACTACTTGTCAGAGATCGAAATCTCCTGGAGTTCTCTGGGAGTCGACTACCTATATGAGGGAGTCAACTACCAGCTGTAAATTTCAGACGTTTTGAAATTCAAATTTTGAAATCCTTTGAGCAATTTACTCCAAAATTTTTGGGACAAAAGTCAAACGAAATTTGAAATTCAAATCTCAGTTTTTCCCTATAAATAGAGCTGAAATATTTTGTAAAAAAATACAACATTGAAAATCAAATTTTGTGAAAGCTCTCTTGAATTAAAGCTCTCTAATTTTCTCTCTAGCCAGTTTAATTTCTGTTTTGATCTTGCAATATTTTCTCATTCTTTTTGAAGATCATACTATTATTTTTTTATTGGCTAAATTGTTTTTCAAAATCCTTACTATTATTCTCTCTAAATTTTATTTGAAGGATTTTTTGAAAAAGCTCTAGATCACAAAAGAACTTATCTCGTATCTTTGTGTGATCTAGACTATCATTCTATTAAGCCACTACACAAATTGTCTATCTTTTGATTGGCTATAGAATCGGGTGTATTAACCAATCTCTATCACTCATTGTAGAGTATTGGACAAATCTCTTATTGTGTTGATTGTTGGAACACTAGACAAGTCTAGTTGTTGCCAGTTGGAAAGTCCTCGGTTTGTGAGGCAAGGGTAAACCCTAGACAAGTCTAGGTGTTGTGATCGAAAATCCTGGTCAAGGCTAGGTCGTTGGAAATCATAACGAGTGAAGTTAGGTGCTTGTATTTGCCAAGGCAGATAGTGGAAATCTCGTACCGGATTGGTCGGGGACTGGACGTACCCGGGTTGCGGGGAACCAGGATAAAAATCCTTTTGTTTGCGATTGCTGATCTGTGCTTGATTATCTTTACATTTATTTTTCTATCTTCTATCTACAGCAGAGATCATTTTACCTCTATTCGCTGAAATTCATACTTGTGATCTTATTTGTTCTCACATATTCTCTGGGAGTCGACTACTGCTAATAAGGAGTCGACTATATGCTGTGAAATTTCTTTGTGCATTTTAAAAGTATATTGTTGATTAAGAACCAAGCGTAGATCACTCTACTTGGTTTCTTAGGCAACGTTAGAAGGAGTTTATTTGTGTTAATATCGTTGAGCGAAAAAGTTTTATTATTTGAACAACACTATTCAACCCCACTTCTAATGTTGCTTGCCATCTACAGGATTCAACACTTGGTATCAAAGCAAGGTATCGAGATGGCATCAACAATGGTAGCATCCGTCCTCCAACGATTTGATGGAACAAATTATGCGGATTGGAGAAAGAGGATGTTGAAAGACATTGAATCCCTTGGACATATGGCATGGAGTTTCATCGAGTTCCCGTACATCAAGCCTACCACTCCTCCATCCCAATGGACAAACCAAGACATGGAAAAAGCCGTTCTTCACTCTGAGGTAATGAGTCTATTATTATTTAATATTGACGATTCTATATTTGAGTACGTTTCAGAGACCACTACGGCATTTCAAATATGGAACTTGCTTAAAGTCAAGTATGGAAAGGAGACTATTGAAAAATGGACTTTTGAAACCACCAAAAGAGAAGAGAGCAAACTTAACGAAGAAAAGAATGATTCAAATTCGGATAACTCAAGTGATGAAGAAACGAAAGAGCAACCCGCAAATAATATGTGCATGATGGCTTGTCAATATGATAAGGATAAGGTATGTGAATCCAGTTCTGACGATGAAAATGATTTTGACATTGCTAGTGCTTATGAGAATTTGTACATAGAATACAGAAAATTGACAAAGAGATTCAAAAGTTTAAATAATAAGTATAAAGTCTTGCTTAATGACCATGATAATTTATCTAGCAAACACGATAACTTATTGAATGATTATGATGATTTGAAAAATAACTTTACCAGTTCAAATGTTCCACTACATGATCATAAGAGCTTGAAGGACAAGTTTGATTCTTTATTGAATGATCACTATTTATTGGAAAATGAACATGCATTGTATGTCTCTTGTTTAAATGATAAAATAGAATCACTTGCAAATATTATAGCTTCTAGTCGTATAAAGCATGAAGAATTAGTTGCAAAACTTGATTGTATCAAGAATAATTCTATCTCTTCTCCTAAAAATGTTGTTAATAGGTATACTCATGCTCAAGCTTCTACTTCTAAAGATATGAGTAGAAATGTAAATGTTGCGCATGCTAATGTTAAAAAATACGCCTTTATGTATGGTAAAGATGCTAGACACAATAGGGTACACAATAAACCTCATGTTATATCCTATAACACGGCACACAAAAATGTTGTACACAATGCACATCAAAGATCACACTTTGTACACAAACCTCACAAAGTACACAATGCTAGAAATAACATGATATAGGTGCCTAAACACTTAGGCGTGCACGATAAAAATATTTATGTTCAAAATTTGACCAAAAGTATGCATGGATTCTATAAAGATTCATTTGTTCATAGGAAATCAAATTCACATCGAATTTGGGTTCCAATTAACTCTATTTGTTTCAAACATTAGGGTATCCACATGCTTCATGTATATTATTCTGATACCCAAACGCTTAAAATGATATGTAAATAAAACTTTGTTTTTTTTCTTCTTTCTAACATATCGGACCCAATCAGAAGTGGGTACCAAACGTGTAGAGATTATTTTATTTCAGGACATTTGGATAATGGATAGTGGATGCTCCGCACACATGACATGGAACGCGAAATTACTTAGCAATCTAAAAATGTATGATGGCGGAACCGTGACATTTGGTGACAACAAGAAAGGTAAAATTGTCGGAATTGGCAATATCGGCAATCACTCAAAATTGCTCATCAAAGATGTAAGCTTGGTGAAAGGATTAAAGCATAATCTATTAAGCATAAGTCAACTATGCGACAAAGGTATGAAAGTTATATTTACTCTTGACTCATGCTTAGTATATGACAAAGATATGAAAAATATCCTTGTTAAAGGTAAACGAATAGAAAATATCTATGTACTTAGACTAAATGAGTATGAATCAAATGTATGTTTAATTGTTTCAACAAATGATCCACTGCTTTGGCATAGACGCTTTGGCCATGTGAACATCAAAAACATGGATAAGATTTCTAGGAAAGAGTTGGTGCAAGGACTTCCTAAGATAAGTTTTAAATTAGATAAAATATGTGACTCATGTCAATTTGGCAAAATGCATAAGAGTTGATTTAAAAATATTGGAGCACTTAGTTCTAATGGACCACTTGAACTACTTCATATGGACTTGTTTGGCCCAACTAGAACTCCATCATTATGCAACTCTAGATACGTATTTGTCATAATCGATGATTTTACTCGATATACGTGGGTATTATTCTTAACTCATAAGAATGATGCCTTCCGTGAATTCGAAATATTTTTCAAAAGGATTGAACGTTTATATTCCATGAAAATTATTTCTTTAAGAAGTGACCACGGTGGTGAATTCGAAAATGAACATTTTAAATCTTTTTGTGAAGAACGAGGCATTTCTCATACTTTTGCTTTTCCCAGAGCTGCTCCTCAAAATGGGGTAGTTGAAAGGAAAAACAGAACACTCCAAGAGTGTGCACGAACAATGTTGTGTGAAAGCAATCTTCCAAAGAAATTTTGGGCGGAAGCTGTAGCAACCGCGTGCTATATTCAAAATAAAGTTTTAATTAGAAAACCTTTTGAAAAGACCCCTTATGAGTTATTGCTCCAACGAATTCCAAAAGTATCTTACTTCAGAGTTTTTGGTTGTAAATGCTATATTCTGAATACTAAAGATAACTTAGATAAGTTTGACTCCAAAGCGGATGAAGGCATATTTATCGGTTACTCTTTACGTAGTAAGGCATATAGAATTTACAATAAAAGTTCCGAAACTATTGTTGAAACTCTACATGTAACATTTGATGAATCTGTACCTCATAACATTACTCATAATGATGATGATGAAAGCATGCTCTTTGCACCCACTCCTAATAATGAATCTATCAATGATATCCCTAGTTCTTTGCCTAAATCATTTCCTGAAGTTACACATCACCCACACACACAAGTCTTAGGTGCCATTGATGCAGGAATTAGAACTAGATCTCAAATAGAACACTTAACACATGTTGCATTTGTTTCTAACATTGAGCCAAAAAAGGTAGAAGAAGCTTTTGCAGATGAAGCATGGATCGAGGCTATGCAAGAAGAACTTCTACAATTTGAACGCAATCAAGTATGGGAGTTAGTGCCTAGACCGGAAGATCGTCCCGTTATCGGTACCAAATGGGTATACCGGAACAAACTAGATGAAGATGGAAATGTGATAAGGAATTAGGCAAGGTTAGTAGCACAGGGTTACTCTCAAGAGGAAGGTATAGACTTTGATGAAACCTTTGCTCCTGTTGCTAGACTAGAATCTATTAGGATGTTACTCGCATTTGCATCATATAAGAATTTTAAACTTTATCAGATGGATGTAAAAAGCGCTTTCCTAAACGGATTCATAAAGGAGGAAGTCTACGTTGAACAACCTCCAGGATTTGAACATGATAAGAAAACAGGATTTGTTTACAAGTTAAACAAAGCCTTATATGGGCTAAAGCAAGCTCCAAGAGCTTGGTATGAAAGACTAAGAAAATTCTTAAGTGACTCAAGTTACACTGTTGGAAAAATAGATACAACCTTATTTGTTAAGAAAGTTCATAATGATATCATTCTTATCCAAATATACGTAGATGACATCATTTTTGGATCTACTAATGAGGATCTTTGCCAAGAGTTTGCCAAGTTAATGCAGGAAGAATTCGAAATGAGCCATATGAGGAGCTAACATATTTTCTCGGATTGCAAATCAAACAAGGAAAAGAAGGAACCTTCATTCATCAAACAAAGTATGCAAGAGACTTGATCAAAAGGTTCGGAATGGAAACTGCATCCGGAAAGAACATACCAATGGCAACATCCACATCCTTAGACAAAGACGAAGCAGGTAAAAAGGTTGATCAGAAAACATATCGAGGTATGGTCGGTTCCTTACTCTACTTAACCGCCAGCAGACCTGACATCATGTTTAGTGTTTGTGCATGTGCTAGATTTCAATGTGATCCTAGGGAATCACACCTTAAAACAGTAAAATACATATTTAGATATCTTAAAACCACATCTGACTTTGGACTTTTCTATCCCAAAGGAAGCACATTCGATTTAACTTCATTTAATGACGCAGACTATGCTGGTTGTAAAGCCACAAGAAAAAGCACAAGTGGAACATGTCATTTCCTTGGACATTCCCTTGTCTCGTGGTTTAGCAAAAAGCAAAGTTCCGTCTCACTATCCACCACTGAGGCAGAGTATATAGCTGCCGGACTTGCATGTGCTCAAATACTTTGGATGAAACAAGTCCTCGTCGATTATGGTGCTAATGCATCTACATGTGTAATTTATTGTGATAATAAAAGCACCATAAATCTCACTAAAAACTCAGTTCTTCATCCTAGAACAAAACATATTGATATCAGACACAGATTTATTGATGATCATTGTGCCAAAAAGGATGTTGAACTTAAATTTGTCTCCTCTGAGTTTCAAGTTGCAGATATTTTAACAAAACCCTTACAAAAAGATACATTCTCCAGACTTCGACGAGAATTGGGTATTGTTGGAGAAAAGGAATTGAATAATGCTCAGTTATAAATGTTTTTTGTTGTTTTTTGTTGACAAGGGGGAGAAAATTCATGTGACATGAAATGTAAAATGTATTGCTTCGATGTAGGGGGAGAACCGCATCAAAGCAGGGGAAGTAAGTATACCATATATTTTATTTTTTTTACTTCATTTCTTTCTCATGTTTGGGTGTCATCAAAAAGGGGGAGAGTGATGGAAATTGAATTCCACCCCAAGTGATTTTGATGATGAGCACACCAAAGCTTAGTGTACTAACTACACTACACTTTAAGTATGCAGATTTCGTGAAGCTCTACTTATACTCCAAGAAGCACTCATCAATACTCCACGACAAAGACGAACATGACTAAACTCAAGTGATGAAGCTCAAGCTCGAGAAGCACAAAGAGAAGCTCGCCTTCACTTCATCAAGTTGACCAAAACTTCCGAAGACATGTTCAGAGTCTAGTGTGAGTGTGTCGTGTCTTTTAGGGTATTTGTTAAAGCCATATCAAATAGACAACACACACACACAAATGATTTCGAAAATAATTTTAACTATCTTCAAAATAGTTTTCAAGAGCTTTTCTAGTCACTTCATAACTTTTCGTAGTGAAACTCCACGCACCCTGGAGCTAACTACCTATCTGACTAGAAGAACAACAAGAAAAACTCCTCTGGGAATCGACTACCAAAAGTAGGGAGTCGACTACTTGTCAGAGATCGAAATCTCCTGGAGTTCTCTGGGAGTCGACTACCTATATGAGGGAGTCGACTACCAGCTGTAAATTTCAGACGTTTTGAAATTCAAATTTTGAAATCCTTTGAGCAATTTACTCCGAAATTTTTGGGACAAAAGTCAAACGAAATTTGAAATTCAAATCTCAGTTTTTCCCTATAAATAGAGCTGAAATATTTTGTAAAAAATACAACATTGAAAATCAAATTTTGTGAAAGCTCTCTTGAATTAAAGCTCTCTAATTTTCTCTCTAGCCAGTTTAATTTCTGTTTTGATCTTGCAATATTTTCTCATTCTTTTTGAAGATCATACTATTATTTTTTTATTGGCTACATTGTTTTTCAAAATCCTTACTATTATTCTCTCTAAATTTTATTTGAAGGATTTTTTGAAAAAGCTCTAGATCACAAAAGAACTTATCTCGTATCTTTGTGTGATCTAGACTATCATTCTATTAAGCCACTACACAAATTGTCTATCTTTTGATTGGCTATAGAATCGGATGTATTAACCAATCTCTATCACTTATTGTAGAGTATTGGACAAATCTCTTATTGTGTTGATTGTTGGAACACTAGACAAGTCTAGTTGTTGCCAGTTGGAAAGTCCTCGGTTTGTGAGGCAAGGATAAACCCTAGACAAGTCTAGGTGTTGTGATCGGAAATCCTGGTCAAGGCTAGGTCGTTGGAAATCCTAACGAGTGAAGTTAGGTGCTTGTATTTACCAAGGCAGATAGTGGAAATCTCGTACCGGATTGGTCGGGGACTGGACGTACCCGGGTTGCGGGGAACCAGGATAAAAATCCTTTTGTTTGCGATTGCTGATCTGTGCTTGATTATCTTTACATTTATTTTTCTATCTTCTATCTACAGCAAAGATCATTTTACCTCTATTCGCTGAAATTCATACTTGTGATCTTATTTGTTCTCACATATTCTCTGGGAGTCGACTACTGCTCATAAGGAGTCGACTACCTGCTGTGAAATTTCTTTGTGCATTTTAAAAGTATATTGTTGATTAAGAACCAAGCGTAGATCACTCTACTTGGTTTCTTAGGCAACGTTAGGAGTTTATTTGTGTTAATATCGTTGAGCGAAAAAGTTTTATTATTTGAACAACACTATTCAACCCCCCTTCTAGTGTTGCTTGCCATCCACAGGATCCAACAAGATAGACTATGGGAACGAGAATGAAGGTCTCCAAGAGCCTTACCGAGGGACGGATGGGCATGATGGACTTTGGAGAAGGCACGAGACTCATGGGGAAGGCGACAGAGTACAATAGTGGCCCGAGGGAGGTGGGAAACACTACGGAAGAGGAGGAGATCCATGGGGCGGTATGAGAACAACTGAACGCTAGCCATCATTTTCGTGCCGATTAGCCAAAGAAGAGGGGCGGTTAGGGGGACGATGGGGCCCGAGCACAAGGTCCGAAAACTAAAGAAGCCAATTTTCAACGAAGAGGACATCCACAGGTGGGTCTATCGTGCGGATCGATATTTTGAAGCCTATCAGACGGCGACGGAGAGGGAGAAGGTACATGCGTTGGACATGTGTTTAGAGAGAAAGGCATTGTCATGGTATCTGTAGAGACAACATTGGCGACCGGCACAGTCCTGGGAAGAGTGCACATATTGCATGCTAGATCGCTTCAGAAACACCCAGGACGGTAATATGCATGAGCAGTTCTGGACTTTACGACATGTAAGCACCGTGAGGGATTATTAAGAGAGATTCGAAGCACTTACCGGCCATGTGAGAGGAATGGCAGAGGAGACCTTGGTGGGAAGCTTCATGAAGGGTCTCAAAACCGAGATTCGGGAGAGCTTCGGATGTAGAGGCCGAGTGGACTGCTAGAGACCATGGACCTAGCTCAGGTGGTAGATGACAAACTAGCAGCAGATTAGCGGGCCAAGGGTGCTTGGGGCAGGTCCACTTTTCGTGGTCGGGACCTCCAGGAGCGCAGCGGGCCCCAGTAGGGGGTCCAAACAGGAGGAGCTCAAGAGAGCAAGGAGAGGGGCAATAGAAGGCAGCCTAGTGAACAGTTTCGACGCATGACTGAGGCGAAAATCCAGAACAAAAGGACGAAGGGTTTATGTTTCAGGTGTGACGAGAAGTATGCCCCAGGTCATCGCTGCAGAGACCATACCCTTCAGGTGTTGCTAGTGGATGACGAGAAGATGATGGAGGAGCCGATCGAGGATGTGGAGGAGCAGGAGCACTTCCATTTGGAGGTAGCGGAGGTGTCACTCAATTCCATAATAGGGTTCACTTCGAACCACACTATGAAGTTGATGGGGGGATATCTGAGCAGAAGGTGGTGGTATTTATTGATAGTAGGGCCACTCACAACTTTATTTCCAGTCGCGTGGTAGAGCAGCAGGGGTTGCAGTTGGTTGACATCGACAGCTTTGGGGTGATGATGGGTACCGGGCAGGTGGAACTGAGCAGGGGAGTCTGCAGAGGCGTGATTTTGACTCTGCAGGAGATACACCTGGTGGAGGATTTTTTGCCGTTCGATCTTGACAGAACTGATGTGATTTTAGGCATGAGATGGATGTAGTCACTAGGAGAAACAGAGACCAACTGGAAGCTTCTCAGGATGGAGTTCCAGCACGGAAATGGGTGGTGACATTTCAGGGGACCACAGTTTGTGTCGATCCAGCGTTTATTTGAAGACCATGTCGAGAACATTCCAATCCAAGGGGGAGGCTTCTTGATGGAGCTACAGGGTTTGGCAGTTGAGGAGACTGAACAGGAGTAGGAGACTCGATGGGAGCTGCGACAGATTTTATTTCAGTTTGACGGAGTGTTTCAGACGCCTCACGGGCTTCCTTCTCCGCGAGACCATGAGCACGCCATTGTGCTTCGAGAGGGTGTCTCTCCCATTAGTGTACGGCCATACCGCTACCCACAGGTGCAGAATGGAGGAGATCGAGAGAATGGTTTACGAGATGATTCAGGCGAGGGCGATACAGCCGAGTGTGAGCCCCTTTTCTAGCACGGTGATGTTAATGAAGACGAAGGATGGCAGCTGAAGATTTGTGTAGATTATATGGCATTAAATAAGGAGACGGTGCCTGATAAATTTCACATCTCCGTGATCGATGAGCTGCTAGATGAGTTGCACGAGGCAGTGGTCTTCCCCAAGATTGACTTGAAGTCCAGATATCACCAGATATGGATGAGGGATGAGGATATGATGAAGACCGTTTTCAGAACACGCGATGGCCACTACGAGTTTCTAATCATGTCGTTCGGCTTGACCAATGCTACCGCCACATTCCAGGCATTGATGAACATGGTGTTTCGGCACTATCTGAGGAGGTTTGTGCTGGTGTTTTTCGATGACATCTTGGTCTACAGTCGATCCATGGAGTCACATATAGAGCACTTAACGACAGTGTTGAGTGAGCTGTAAGAGCATCAGTTGTTTATCAACCGAAAGAAGTGCATATTCACCCATCGGAACATAGAGTACTTGGGCCACATTGTTTCTGCAGAAGGCGTGGTGACGGACGGATCAAAGATAGCAGCCATGGTGGAATGGCCACTCCCTACCATACTACGGACATTGCAGAAATTCTTGGGGCTGACGGGCTACTATAGGAAGTTCGTCTGAGGTTACATCACCATTGTGTGGCCATTGACCGAGCAGCTGAAGGACAATTTCCATTAGGACGAGGAGTCCACTAAAGCGTTTGAGGTCCTAAAGGGGGCAATGACAAGCGTCCTCGTACTTACACTTCCGGATTTTACCAGACCATTTGTGGTGGAGACAGACGCGTCTGACTATGTTTGTGACGGTGTTGACGCATGAGAGCAGACCAGTGGCATATTTTAGCCAGGTGTTATCGACTAAGGCTCGGCTCAAGACCGTTTATGAGCGCGGGTTGATGGCCCTTGTGTTGGCGGTGCAGAAATGGCGACCATACCTACTGGGCAGGCACTTCATAGTGAGGACAAACCAGAGGAGCCTCATATACCTGTTGGAGCATAGGATGGTTACTGAGGAGCATCAAAAATGGTTGACCAAGTTGTTGGGTTACCACATTGAGATCCAATACAGGCCGGGAATCGAGAACAAGACGGCGGACGTACTATCACGTAGGGATGTTGATTCACACTTGTCGACCTTGTCGGTGCTGGTACTGCTCGACTGGGAGCCCCTGCTATGAGAGATTGAGGATGAGGGTCTAGCGAGGGTCAGAGCAACACTATTACAGGACCCAACAGCACATCCGGGTATTCGCTAGAGGGGCAACGTCTCTTGTACAAGGAGCATCTGGTGATTCCGATGGGGTCCATTTATATCTCGTGCATACTACAAGAGTTCCATGGGAGCTCGGTGGGAGGCCACTCTGGGGTCCTGAAGAACTATCAGTGTTTGGTTAGTTAGCTTTTTTGGGAGGGGATGCGGAAGGATGCATCAGAAATGGTGGAGAAGTGCGATATATGCCAGCGCTACAAGTATTCGTCGACAGCTCCTGGGGTTTGCGGCAGCTTCTCTTTGCCCGACCGGGTTTGGGAGGAGTTGACCATGGATTTCATTGACAGCTTGCCGAAATCAGAGGGGTATTCGGTCATCATGGTGATGGTGGATAAGCTGAGCAAGTACGCACATTTTGTAGCGCTACGACATCCTTATACCGCAGTGACCATGGCGATGACATTCATCAGGGAGATCGTACAACTTCATGGGATTTCGGGCTCTATTGTGACGGATCGGGATAAGGTCTTTCTTGGCTCCTTCTGGAAGGAGTTGTACATGACACTGGGGACAATACTGGAGAGGAGCGTCGCCTACCACCCCCAGACAGACGGCCAGACGGAGGTCATTAACAGGACCCTTGAGACGTACTTGTGCTGTTTTGTCTTTGAGTCCCCGAAGCAGTTGGTGAAATGGCTGGCGTGGGCAGAGAATTGATACAACACATCTTTCCACACCTCAGCTCAAACCACCCCTTTCAGAGTCCTATACGGACGGGATCCTCCGCATTTGCTTCACTATGGCCACCACTCTACTCCCGTTTCCCAGGTGGACCCATATCTTGAGGAGAGGGACCACACATTGGAGGAGTTAAGAGGACACTTGACGAGGGCCCAACAGCTTATGAAGAGCCGAGCAGATGAACATAGGCAAGATATTCAGTTCGAGGTGGGAGACATGGTGTATCTGAAGTTGCGCACATACCGACAGCGCTCTTTGGCACGTAGGATGAACGAGAAGCTGTTGCCCCGATACTTTGGGCTGTACGAGGTAGAGGCTAGGATTGGCAAGGTGGCATATCTGCTGAAGTTGCCACCAGGTTCAGTTATCTACCCAGTTTTTTATGTGTTGCAGCTCCGTTGTGCCATTGGTGACCATGCCTCATCATCGTCATTACCCTCGACCCTCACGAATGACATGGAGGTGCTTCTAGAGTCAGTTGAGTTGGGAGGGTCGCCAGGGGAGCGTGGGGGCACAGGAGGTGTTGATTAGGTGGTCGGGCGGGCACGGAAGGTGTTGATTAGGTGGTCGGGCCTTCCAGACCATGAGACATCCTGGGAACCTTATGATGTTGTTGCGTAGCAGTTTCCAGACTTCCACTTTGAGGACAATGTGGTTCTTTTGGAGGGAGTAATGATGAGGTCGTCACGTATCAACGAAGCCGGCGCTAGAAGGATCATGGGTTGGACAACTAGACCGAGGGCATTTTTGTGTAGTTTTGAGTATTTTTGCAAAGTTTGGGATTTTGGGAGGTTAAATGTAATTTTGGCAAACATGCCCTTATATATTTGGGGAGAGGGTTTCATTTGAGAGGTTATGCAAAACTTGAAAGAAAACCCCTAAAATAGAGAACAGATCCCTAGAGCTAGTGAGAGTAAGCTTTCTTCCTTAGATCCAAGCTTGCAGAGTTGGTTTCTTCTCATAAGAAACCCTTGTCTTATATTCCGCTTCTCATATTAATAAAATATCATATTTTGTCTTCAAAACCCTAGCTTTCTCATTAGTATGCCTTGTAGAAAAAAGTTTTCCTTTTTTGACATTTCGCCTTTTTTTAAACAGAGTACAATGATTTATACATACAAAGAGGAAGCTTAGGGAGCTATTTTAGGCTATACATTGTCTATGGCTAGTTGACCCTTGAAGTATGGGATTCTACAATTAAGGCTAGAATCATGGTTGACTCTTGAAGTCAGTGTTCTAAATATCGGATATCGGTCGCGTATCGGCCTATGAAATTTGATATCGGATTGCAGATATCGGGGATATATCGGGGATATTGACTAAATATCATAGTGTCATATCGGATGCTTAAAATGATGACATATGCAAGCATATATGTATCTAAAAAGATATAAACTATACTATAACTCAAATAAAAATAGGTTTTGGTTATACTTCTTTCGTTAAACATGAATATCAGGGATATTGACCAAATATCGGAGCGTCATATCAGAGACTAAAAATGATGTCAAATAAACTTAAAATTGTAAGGAAAAAATATCAAAAAACTGAAATAAAATATGAAAAACTTAAAAAGGGTCTCGACTACTCACCTTGATCGAAAAACACTCTCTTGAAAAGATTGAATGCCGAACGCCGAAGCTCAATCGATTTTCGCCAGAAATTTTCAGCAGACGGAACTGAGCAGAGCGGCATGGAAACCATAACGTCGAGTGGAGCGGAGCGGCATGATTAGATTTAGGGCAATGTAGCGAT
The DNA here is from genome assembly GCA_030789695.1 of Scilla litardierei. Classification (NCBI taxonomy): domain Eukaryota; kingdom Viridiplantae; phylum Streptophyta; class Magnoliopsida; order Asparagales; family Asparagaceae; genus Scilla; species Scilla litardierei. The sequence continues at coordinate 3,408,253 of CM061134.1, read as the reverse complement.
TATTCCTCAAAAAACCCCAATGCCTCATCGTTTTAAGTAAATGATCTGGGTCAGGTGACCCGGGTCGGATCCACTTTTAAGTGGACCGACCCGCTAACTTTATTTTAAAAATAGTGAATTGCGGCCGATATTTCAAAGGGATATATCGGCCGCAATATCGGTCGTATTGGCGATATTTTTCCAAATATCGGAAACCGCAATATATAAACCTATATCGTATCGGCTTAATGATAAAACCGATATTGCGGCCGATATATCGGATATCGGTCCGATATTTAGAACACTGCTTGAAGTACGGGATTTTACAATTACATGGTTCCTATAATTTCTCTATTCTAACGGCTCACACCAGCATTCCCCCTGAAGTTGGTGCATAGATACATATAATGTCCAACTTGTTGAGTGAGTCGTATAAGTTTTTACGACATTGCCTTCATGAATATGTCCACCAGGTCTTCTGATTTGACAAATTGGAACCAAATAATTTTTTCTTTTTAAGGTTCTGTTTAATGAAAAGCCGATCCACCTATATATGCTTACTTGCTTAGCACAAACATGTTGTACTGGATTATGGGATATGTCAATGGCTACATTGTTATCACAAAATAAGTTCATTTCAGAGCTAGGAACAAAGCCAATCTCAGTTGACAACCTTCTAAGCTAAAGAAGTCGTAGCAGCAAAGTCCCCAACCTGTTTTGCAAAAATAACCGATCAAGGAAGAGTCCATCAAGTTGATCCGCCATCCCTTGATAATGGTGTTCTCAATTCGCCATCTTCGAAAAGATGGAACCATCAGCGGAGGCTAAGGAGAGTCTCCATTGATATATGACAACTAGGCTTTGCTAAAGATACACATCTCAACACCTGGGACCATAAGGCATAGTTGGAGCCATCCAACTTAATACCGATTAGGGCCATCAGAGAATCAGCAAGCGATGGATGTGGTGAGGTTTGGGCTCTAGTCAAGACTTCCATCATCTTTGTAGTCAGGTCGTGGAGAATAGCTTCAGCCTGCGAGTTGAGATGTTGCACCATCGCAGAGGATTCTGCCATGGATTCCGAGTGGTCTGGGATTTTTCAGGTCAAGGACTGGGTGGAGCAGAAATCCTAGGATCTTGCTCTGGTATATCAGGTAGAAAAAAAGCTTCCCTTTTTCATTTCATCATTTTCATAACCAATTGCAATGATATATAGATACAGAGAGGAAGTTTAGGGAGCTATTTTAGGCTATTCAATGTCTATGGTTAGAATCGTGGTTGACCCTTGAAGTATGTGATTTTACAATTAAGGTTAGAATCATGGTTGACCCTTGAAGAATGGGATTTTACAATTAAATGGTTCGTATAATTTATCTATTATAACGGTTCATGCCAACATGCCTAGTTTGCCCTAGCTTAACCAGCGGTTAATTTTTTTCCCTTTGCTCTTCTACAATCTAGAATCCTAATTTAACTAGTTAACATCGTTGCTTCTTACTTATTTCAGTATTGTGACAGAATTTAACTGTCTCAATATGCCCTTTTGTCATCCACACAACAGATGAGAACATGAGCCCCAGCATACAATTTGGTGATAGATATTCTCATTTCTTTTTCGTTTTTCCTTTTTAAGATCCAAAAAAATATTTCAACGCCAACATACAGCAAAAAATCTAAGAAACCATTTGAAAGGCTTCTGAGGAATTGATAGGTCAAACTAAGGTTTTAGTTGAACTTAACAACTTCAGCCAAAAAATGTAATAGGTGTAAATTTCTTATTCAAAAGTATGGTGTTTTCCGCAAATACATTCTCGAAAATGGCAACTTTATCCGTCATGCTAGATCAGGAATTAGATTGCTGTTACAATCAGTTTGGCAAAGTTAGATGGAAGTTAGCGGCTAACTCCACACTAACTGTTGCATCTAAGTGGGGCCTTATGGTATCTATATCAATGTGAATGACAATACATATTTACAAAAATAGGCAATGAATCTCTTTGGATGGATTCAGTGGACTGATTCTTAAAGAGAGCTTTTTTTCCATCACATGATCAACTGACAAAATGGAACTTAACCTTAGTTGAATGCCTCCATGGTTCCCAAAAGAAAACAGGGGCCACAAAATCCACAAATAATCTTCTTTAAACAAACTTGGATTCAAGAAAAACAAAAACGCATAACCTTAGCATATTGAATTATCATTGAAATTAGATTAAAAAGATGCAAGGGACGAAAAGGATGTTCTTCTTACAAGTAATTTAGGCAAATCCAACTTGTCAACCTCGTTGATTAAAATCATTGTGGCCAACCCACAAAATGTGTACCTTCAAAATGCGCAATAAAAAACATCACAATGAGGAAAGCACATCGAAAGCATGCATCATCAACATGTGAAATTCGTAAGAATTGAAGTGAAACATACCCACCATGAGCTTCAGAACCAGGTTCTCCAGCAATACCACCTTCATATGTTTGACATCTAGGGAAAAAAAGTTGTTCAAAGATTTATTATATCGTTCTGCATATCAAGATAACAACTAGATCATCCAAGGGAACATAAAATATGAACAAAGTGCGTAAAAATCAAATTTTTAATGTAATTTGGGATAAAGAACCCCAATTGATTCTGGAAAGCATCTTTTTACAGTAAATACATCGTTGTCCACTCCATATCTGCACTGGTATACAAATTATGGTTCATACTAAAATGAAACAATGTTTGTTGTAGATATATATATATATATATATATATATATATATATATATATATATATATATATATATAAAGTGTGGAATCCTTAAATGTAAACACTATCATATAGAGAGAACTCCAGATTCAAATTTAGTAACTCAACCAGAGATTTGGGTGGACAAATATAGTCTGAGACAACCTTTATGCTTTATAAGAGGCTATGTACCGCCAACTGAGCTTAGTATAAACAGATTTCAGATCGCCCCATCCACAATGGCAGTGGATATTTTTGAATTCAAAATGCAGAAGCATAGACCTATCATGTAATAACTTTAGTTTACAAAGGCTACGGCAGATCATGGAAAAATGTTGCGATTCAAATGCACAGGAAGAAGCTCATTCCCGACTGCCATGAGGATTCCTTTCAAGTTGGAGACAGTGATGTAAGCCGACGGTCATTTTTTTTTTACAAATAGGGGACGAAAAAAAGAAAAAGATGAAAAAAGGAGCCACAGTGCCATGCACTCTCCAAACCTTAGATGTCCATTACATGATTGCATCTAATAGGCTAAGCTACGAATTACTCTTCTACCCTTTTCAGTTTAGAAAATTTGAAGGATTGTGATGAGATCATCACTTATCAGAGGCGGTGATGCAAGATGGATCGTGGGACGAATAATTAAACCAGTGGCAATTTAGTAGAGTTTTTTGGGAGTCTTTGCAAAGTTTGGGGTTCGGGGGATTAAATGTAACTTGGGTCAGATTTATGTTAGGGAGAGAGTTTTTTTTTGTTTTTCATGCATGTTTTGGTAGAAAACCCCTTAGATTTGAGAGTAGATCCCTAGCATAAGTGAGAGTAAGCTTTCTCTCTTAGATCCAAGATTCAACCTTTGAGAGTTTAGGTTTTTGGTGGATTAAATGTAACTTGGGCCAGATCTATCCTTTTATGTTTGGTGAACCATATAACAGAGATGGAGAAACTACAGGCGGTGGGTGTTTACTTAGAAGGAAAGGCGTTGTCTTGGTTCCAGTGGAGACAATAATGGCAAGCTGTGAGATCATGGCACAAATTTAAGTACGTAGGGCTGAATCGCTTTAGGGACACACATCCTTACTTTACGGCAAGATGGTGCGGTCAGATATTACAGTGAAAGGTTTGAGGCACTCTCAAGCCGTGTGAGTGGGTGTCCAAGGCGACATTGTTGGAGAGTTTTATGAAGGGACTCAGGCCTGATATTTAAGCTAAGCTTCGCTTGCTTATGGCAAATGGGTTGTTAAAGATGATGGAGTTCACACAGATGGTGGATGATAAACTCACGGCAGAGCATCGGGCCAAGGACGCTTGGAGCGGTTCCACTTTCCACAGCCAGGCACATCTAGGAGGGCAGCGGGCCCCTGCAGGGGGTCCAGACAAGGGGTGCACATGCGGTCAAGGAGAGGAGTGGCAGCGCACCTCTCAGTGAACAGTTTCAACGCATGACCGAGGCGGAGGTACAAGCCAAGTAGGCGAAGGGGCTGTGTTTTTGTTGTGATGAGAAGTATATCCTGGGGCATCGTTACTGAGACCGCACCCTCCAGGTGCTACTAGCAGAGGATGATGAGGAGTTGTCGAAGGTGGAAGAATAGGTGGGTGAGCAGGAGCATTCTCACCTGGACGTCACGGAAGTGTCACTCATGTCCGCAGTGTGGCTCACTCCAAACCACACTATGAAGTTGACCGGAAAGATATCAAAACTACAGCCAAGGACTTCATCTCCCCCAAGAACTGCAACCATCTCTTGCCCAAACTCACGTCCGTCCTATCGAGGTCAAGCGACAGAAAATCCACCACGTGTATATCCTATAAAGTCAAAATCACCCCTTGGCATACTCACATGCTCCGCTTTACCTGTCCGGTCCCCATCATCACCTCAAAGCTCCCGGTGACGACCAACTACAATCTCTGCTGCTCCACGCATTTGGATATAAAATTGTGGGTGTCACTACTATCAATAAGCACCACCACCTTCTGCTCAGACCACCCCCTTCAGAATCTTATATGGACAGGATCCCCCGCACTTGCTTCACTATGGTCGCCCTCCACGCCAGTTTTCCAGGTGGACCAATATCTTGAGGAGAGGGACCAAACATCGGATGAGTTGAGACGACATTTGACGAGAGCTCAACAACTTATAAAGAGCCGAGCGGTTGAGGATAGGAGAGATGTTCAGTCTGAGGTGGGAGATATGGTATTTGAAGTTGTGACCTTAACGACAGCGTTCTTTGTTGCACATGTAGAACAAGAGTTGTCGTCCCGATACTTTGGACCATATAAGGTAAAGGCCAGGATTGGCCAGGTAGCGTATAAGCTGATATTACCACTAGATTGAGACATCCACCCCGTCTTTCATGTGTCGCAGCTCCGTAGGGCCATCGGATACCATGCTTCGTAAGATGATTCATATAATATAAAAATACTCAAAAAGCGGATAACAAAAAAGCGAGGGCTGCGAAATCTATGTATTTGTTCTCAACAGTCCCTATATACACGAATCTTTTTAGTTCAAACTTTTATTGGGTTTTAGACGACCTAATAAACTTTTTAACTAGTCAGATCAAACAGATTAATGTTAGAGATAGAGAAACTGTCGTAGACTAGACCATGTATGGAGCATGCCATAATCATCTTTACATCCAAATCAGGTCCACACAATATGTTAGATTCAAATAATTAGCTATAGCACGAACTATAACTATGAGACCCATGTCAAGTCATAAGAAATTTGATTATAGTGCAAAGCATCTAAAACAGGTCAAACATGTGGTACATCAAATTAACTGATAACAATAACCATGCGACAATCTAATGTCATTGCATTCAAGCTGTATGGTCGGTTTAATGTGGGTCGATGTTTGGTTGGCTGTTTTATGGATTCCCAAAGTTTTTCTTCTACCATTTTAAAACCAGAGCAGTAAACTAATATGCCCATCATAGTTGAATTGAGCGGCTAGAATCTTATCTTTTCACATAGCTGTAGAAAATAGATGTTGCTCCTAACCACTTACCTTTATGGTGTATGTAAATCGGAAGGCTTCCAGCATGAACTTTATATTCTTCTTCGGGAGTCTATTCTACTGAGAAGTTTGCAAATCCCAAACCGAAGTATAAATCAATCATCTGTTAAGATCCCCTTCTTCAAGGAAGATCGTTAGGGAACAAATTTTTATGGCCCACATACCCACCCACCATATGCAATCTAAGGTGCACTGAATTAGCATCTGATTTTATAAGATAGAATATTGTGTAATTGCTATCTTCGGTCAACATTGGTGATGCCTTCACGTTAATAGATAGATATCACATAGCAATCATCAAGGAAACATGTCATTCATATAGCAGAAGCTTATAATTAGTCATAAAAGTCCAACAAATAAAAGCATATTAACCTAATACAAACAGTGACACCATTACAGTGTGCTCAGAGTCATAAAAAAGGAATAGGTTTAGGAGAAGACACATCACTTATGTAGATGGATAAAAAATTGTTAGAAGCGGGGAAGTTAATGAAGTACCAACCTTCTGATGTAATTACCAACATCTTTCACAAGCTCATAGTCCAAAATGTTCAAAAGACTTGCAACCTTAATTTCAGGAGAAAAGGGGTATCAACAGTTAAATAAACATCAAGGATAAAATGGACAATAGAATTTGAATGCAAGTTAACTTGATAGGTTCCAGTTAATCAACTAACAATTTTTTTCTTAATAAAAAGTATTTGAATGATAAACCAGTCCAGAGAGATAAGCTTGCAGGCACTAAACGATCTGTGATGAATGAGAGAAGAAAAGGTTGTGTGTCTGGGTTTTTTTGTGGGGGGGATGAGGGGGAGGGTTGCCACATAAATTACGGTATCCCTAATTGCTAAGGATTTATCCCCTATCATCAACTCTTGATTGAATCAAGACGATATAATCCTGTATAAATCCAGAAATTATGTTCTTTTTATGGGAATTTAAGAGTTGAAAACTAAATACTACATAGAAGAATATCTAACGACACTAGCATTGACTACATATTTACACCTATGATATACTGATTCATTAGTTAATGTTGCTGCTTTTCCTTTTTGAGTAGATATAGTAATTTAGTTAATGTTGATATTGCAGTAGTATAACATTGCCAATTTTCCTGATTTTTCCTGAATAATCATCTAAAGCAAAACACTGCTTTCATTGGAAAGAGTCAATAGATCTTAAGAAAAAAATCATAAATTAATATTTCAACACAAACTAAGAAAAATTAAAATTTTTTGTATGTCACGATAGAGCATGCTTGAGAAAAAACCTAGTTGTGTATGAGACATGAATGAAAAGATTTATAATCCATAAAATATATGCTACTATAAATTTGCTACTCTATAAGAAGAAATGTCAAACAATGAATGACATACATCTTTAATTCATTTTCATTTCTGTTAAGCTACAACTTTTTTCCACAATAATTACTTCAAACCAAGGTTGACGATCTTGGTTTTCAATTTCGTACCCTTCTTGGATTAGAGGTTTCGCCAGGTTTTGTTGGTCTATGAAGCATTGCTTGGAGTTTCGGGTTCATTCTCAAGTGTAAAAATATATAATCCAATTGTCTATAACCACCATTCGTATTGCCTTCTCAACTTGGTTGCACATGTAGTGTCTACATTGCATATAATATAAACATGCATGATAAGTGGCGACCAATCAAAAGAGCTCAAATTATAATACTCAACAAGCAAGCCCAAATATTAATCCAAGTTAATATTAAAGTTGTTAATTAAAGTTAAAAACATAACGAAAGATATGTTGAAGATATATCAAATTATGACAATTAAGATTTGTAAATTTCATAATGCGATTGAAATCGAAAAATGATATTAATAACTAAGGACTTTATCTTTCCCTTATGTCTCTCTTTATTTTTTTTTTCAGGTTTCTGACAACAAACTTAGTGAAACTATACAAAATTGACTGATCAACAATGTTTCATCCAAAACTAGCAAAACAGAAACTATATATTAGTTTTAGACCAATCAATAAAATCAGGATGAAACAGACAAAAGCAAGATGAAACGGATGAACCCATATTCCATGCTTTGAACTCCAACATGTGTACTTCCCTAGAAACCAAGATTTGAAATATCCTCCGATACCATTACATATCCTATATATCATGTCAGATTTCAGGCATGCCGATATGCTCCAACTGAAACTGACCAAGTTGCCCGTTGACTAGCGCTTGAACTAATACTAATACCAATTCTATTCTATTTCAATATAATGGTTTAAAATTTTCATTTCGCAGTCAGAACCAAGGTTAAAATTATTGGCACAAGATTGAATCGATTAAAATAAAGATGATAGAGCCTAGCATGATAGAAATGATCTATAAATACATGAAACTCATTGAAGATGAAGATCCATGTACAACTTCCAGTCATTTTAAGCTAAGACAATCGATACATAAAGTTCGATACTTCCAATACATATCACCTAATACTTCTAATTAAATTAAAACCGAGACTACAAACTGCCAATTAATACTATGATCGCAACTGAGATTTCGACCCGTGATAGAAACAATTTACTAATACATTGCAAAATATAATATATTTTCTTATTTTCTTATATAAACTTTCATATAAAGTACTTGTACTTATTTCTACCTCAGACAATAAGTCCAGTCTACCATGCTTGAACTACCATGATTAAATCATCTTACTGCTTTCTCTTTTCAAATTTCTTATTAATGGGCGTTAGGATTTGGTCGGTTTGATCATCCCAAACCCGACCCAAAAAACTGCTAATTCATCAACCAATATATTTTCAAAAAGTTGAAAACTAAGATGGGGCAGCTTTCCAAGTGCGCACCCACTCTATGCACCGATTCAAAGGTACATAGCAAATACGCAGAGCATAGGTTCCATCAACCTACCATAGAGATGGAACATTAAGAAACCCAATCAAATATAACCGATGACAACTACTCCTGTTCTCCTCATTGATTTCAATTAACCTTGCCCCTGTCCTTGCAAGGAGGAAGGGCTAGGACCATGCCCATTTAAGGGCTGCAGGTTCAGTCCAATTAGGAGCCAAACCAAACCCAATATGGTCAGCATTTAGGTCTCCTGGTATGATTTATATTAAGCGCCCTTATAGGCCTTATACTAGAAATCATATGGCGATTAGGATTTTTTTGGTAATTAAGTAACCAATAAGCCTATAAATAAGGACGTAAGGATCATCTCTCAATCAATCCAAGCAATCTAATCATTACTAGAAGCATATACATTGACAGAGTTCATCTTCTATCTACTCAAGAGAAGTTCCGTAATCGTCATGCTGCAGATCATTGTGACAGGAATCACCCAAATCTGAACTTAAATTGAATAAAAAAGCGATAAAAAATAGGTTTGGCTACAATATAGGGGCAACCACCCTCCCAAGACGCCGACAAATGAGGACGTCCGCACTCTCCTAAGATCCCTTAAAGAACTCTCGAAAAACTCTCTCAAAATATCAATAATAAGTATGAAAAATAAAATGACGGCTAGCCCTAGTTTAAGAATAAAACCCCTCTCCTCATCAAGTACAAGTTTGCCATTAGAATTAATTAAATCAAGGAAAGTCGAAAATTTCCCTAGGTTGAGGCGGTTTCCCTTGTGCACGCGTCGGTTTGCTGGTCCCCTCCCTCTGGTCCGTGGATCTAACATTACTCTGCCCCCGAAAATCCACATTGTCCTCAAGGTGGTGCATACTGGCGGTGCTACTCCGATTGGGGGTCGTCTTCCACTCCGATCCCTTCATCCTCCACGTCATCCTCCGCGTCTGCTCCAACTATCAACACTTGCAGCTTGCGAACCCCATAGTGGTGTCCTGGAGTGAACCGCTCGTCGCATCTGAAACAGAGCCCTTTTGCCTTTTCTCCCTCATCTCTGCGTCAGTCATCCTCCGGAATTGGCCCTCAGCTGGTAGTGCGCTACCCTGCTCCCCAGTCTTCTCAATACTCACCTGATCCGCCCCTGTAGCTGTCTTCTGTTCTCCTGTCGTGGTTGGAACACTGCGAGAGACTGATCCGCTCTAACCACTCCTAGCCTTCCTCACTTCCAGCTGACAATCCTCCGCCATCTGAGTGTACTCCATGGCCTCCATCAGACTCTGGGGCTTCTGCATGCGCACCGCTGCTCGAATGGTAGCTTTCAACACCTTCATGAAGGTGCTCTCCATCGTCTCATCTGTCACTTCGTGCACCTGTCCTGATAGGACCTCAAACCTATCTAGGTAGTCTCTCACCATGCCGTCATGTCTGAGTGATAGCACCTGCTCCCGCACATTTTCCAAGTGGGGGTCCCTGAATCTCTCCACCATCTGAACCCTAATCTCCTATCACGATCGGAAAGGACGTCTCGCGTCCTTCCACTGAAACCATGCGAGGGCCTTCCCGTCAAGACAGATACATGCTGCCTCCGATTTCTGCTCCTCTATCATACGTGAGACTTTGAAGAACCGCTCTGCTCTGTAGATCCACGAAACTGGGTCCACCCAATCGAATACAGTCATCTTCAACCTCTGTAGCATGTCCATATTGAATCCCTGATCCCCTCGTTCACTGTCATATCTAGGCTGATGGTAGTGCTGTCATCTCTCCTGGTGCATTTCGTATCCTCCTTACGGTCCCCTCCACTGATCTCACTAGCCTCCTCGGGGCCCCACTCCTCGCCCACAATAGCCTCCAGTCTGGCCCACATGCTCCTCCTGATAGCATGTGTTCTCCTTTGCGGTCCTCGGGGCACCCCTCATGGGTGTAGGTAGGAGGGCGCCCTCCTTCGTCGTCGTACCGAGGGTCCCGAAAAACCCCGGCATCATCATAGTACTCCTGCCCCTCACCGAAATCAAATCCACCGTCAAAACCCCAAGCCGGGACCTCTGAAAAAGGTGGAAAATCCCTCGGACCCTGCAGGTGATCGTGTGTCGCTATCCACCACCAGCGCGGGGGCTCGTCTGTTGTCGCTGGGTCCCTGCGGCCCTGTAGAAGGCCCGCGGGGCCCTTCAGGGCCCCAGCGGCCCTGCACAGGGGCCGCGGGGCCCTGCTGGTGGATTCTGGAGCCCCCGCGGCCCTAAGGGGGGCCGCCACGTTCGTCGGAGCCGGGCCCCCTTCCCCGGGCTCGAGCGGCTCTGGGGGTGCCCCCGGTCTGCCCTCCTGGGGGCCCGCAGGAGCCAGATACAGCTCTCTCGCCCCCCTGCTGTTTGGCGCGCGTCTTGGGAGCGGCGGCTAGGTCCCCCTGCCTCCTCCGCTTTTCGTCGTATTACCTCTCGATAATCCATTATCCACGGCGTTCCATCTTCCTCCTCGTCGACTTCCTCCTCCTCGAGGGCGAGATCCGCATCAAAAAGCTCCTCTTTTTCCTTCACTTTGACCAAAGATAGCGCCTTTCCCGCTGATTTAGGGTTTCTATCTCCATTTCCTTCACTTTGAGCTAAATATCCTAATTTTTCTTTTTATTGTATTATTTATTTCTTCGATTTTCTTTATCATATTTATGTCTAAGATTAGTTAGCTTTACATGCTTTAACTTAGTTAAAAAACTTGCTTTGATCCCAATTCAAATCGTAAAATTCAATTCACTGCTTATCACATGTTCACTTAATAGTGTACATCTTTATCTTCCAACAACTAAACCTAAGCATTAAAGTCAAAACCCATCAATTTCAACACAAACAAATCCATCACAATTTAATTAAACCCCAAACTTCCTTCATCAACATCACCCTCTTCGTCATCTTCCTCGTCACTTCTATAACAATCCAAATCTAAAACTCAGTTCTTCAGCACATCCATAATCTTCGTTAGCATGTCCAAATAAAAACCTTTCAAGACCAATGCAAACAGCACCCAAAATTCATCATTACCAGCTTCAACTTCTTCACCAAACCCTAATAGCCAATAACCCATTAACCTTTATCATCGTCTTCTTTCCAACAGCAACACCAATACCAACCACAACCATCTTTTTCTTCTGTCTTCAATTTTACCAGCGAAGTTTACCTCTTACCGAGATCTGAAACTCCTAAGCTCCTTATTGTTTCCCTGATCGATGTCAACGTTCTACACTGTCACCATCGTCATCAGGCTACCTAGTCACCATTGTAGTTTAAGCCATCGTTGCCTTCAACACTTCATGTGAAGGTTCAACCTGATTGCAAAAAAATTAGCCCAAGCTTTAGGAGATTAGATTGAATCATGTTCAATTCAGGGCTCAAGTACAAGTCCAATTATATTCAAATGAGTTCACGCTCACAACAACCCGATCCAAGTCCAATTCAAGCACAAAATCTAATGTGTCTGTACTAAACGTTGAAATGTAGATTTGAATTAAACACAGTTAAAGTCTAAAAGTATCGACCGATAGATACAAGCTAACCCAATATGGCAGTTTTATTGATTTTAGGGCTGTTTTGCTGATTTTTAAGCCTGATCTTTTAGCCTAATGCACCAACTATGAGCCAAATCAAACCACTGCTTCTTTTGATTCTTTTGATGTATTTTGAGCTATTTTGAGTGTATTTTATAAATTAGAATAATGTAGAAAAGGTGACACCTGATCTATTAGATCAGGTGCCAAGACATATAAAGTTGGAAAATACAAGCCCCACATGGGCTTGTACTTTCCATGGGCCCTCCTTTTTGTGTCTTGCACATGAACTATTAGATCAGGTGCCACCTGATCTACATGAATCCCTTTATAAATTATGTTGATTATTTATACAAATGTTATCATCATTGGAAAAGTATATTTAAAAGTAATGCATTCAGACAAATCTCATCTTTCCATGGATCTGTTCATTAGTATGACTATGAGGATTGAGAATATCATATAAAGAATCTCTTTGCTTGTCATAACTTGACAGTTGAGAATGAATACTTATATGCTAAGTACAAATCAAGTAAAGAAGCTTGAGTTGTGTCTTGAAAATTACCGGACTGATTGAAGTTGGTCAAAGATATAAGGTTTGAGCTATAACATTTGTACCCCCTTAAATCTCAACCAATGCCAAGATCTGAGACTGAGTCTGAATCTAAGCATGTGTGCACGTGTTTGAGGTTGAGCATATATCGAGTCCGAGCCCCAAGCCTAAGTTTAAGCATATGATCGAGTTTGAGAGTATAACCGAGCCCGAGCTACAATCTGAGTCACATGTTGATCATATGGAAGATGCCACTTGAGCTAGTTAAGCACATCAATTTTATCATCTTTGATCCTCCATAACATACTAACCAGTAACTTTTCACGCCTTCTGACTTTGGTACATACTTCTGAAAATGGTCATATATGCATCTACATTTTGCTTTATATCAAAGCTTGAGGATACTTTCCAACCATAAAAGAGTTAACATGTGTTGTGCACCCTTGTCACAATTCAATAGGTTGTGAATTTTCAAAGCCAATAAGACTTGATGGGAATCTAATTTGAATTCATGCAAGAATTTAAAGCTTAAATTGACTTAGTCTTTATGATCTTTGAGTCTTTTTATATTTTATTATTTGAATAATTTTAAGTTTCTTTTAGAACATTATAAGATTTCTTATTCTAAAGAAGATTATTTTATTTTATTTAGGTGTTTGAGTGCTATTAGGAGTTTGAGTATGAGTTTGGTTAAGAGTTTACTTCTAGAATAAATGAGTCTATAAGACTATAATCAAAACTTTTAGATTATGAGTGATTGAATAAAAATTAGGTTTTGAAACATTGTTTGCAACTCCAAAATCTTTTGCATAAAAGGTATGAGAGTGTATAAGAAATCGCCTAGATGAGATGTCTAAAGAAAATCTTCATCTGCGAGGCATTGATATCGGTAGTCGTTTAATTGACGTGGTGAGAGGCCTAAAACCTAAGTTATCTCCTTTACTTGTAGAAATCCTTAAAAAGTTCTTCCCTTAATTCTTCCACCATTTCCCTTAATTCTTCCACCATGTCTGAATCCTTTTCCGTTCTACACCACCCATTAAGGTGTATATGAAAGAAACATGATTTGTAGCACTCGATAATAGTTATTTCCTTAATTCTTCTACCATGTCTTAAGCCCTGTCTATTCTACATCACCCATCAAGGTGCTTATGAAATGAACATGATTTGTTGCACTCAATAATGTATCATTTTGCATCAAACTCCCCTTACAGCAAAAGATCAAATCTCCCTTGCTTAGAACAAAACTCGTCTTTAAGTTTTAAAATATGTCAGGCCAAGCAATCATGTTGGAAATGATGTTTCACAAGCAACAAAGTAGACAGAAGTCACAGAAATAGCGCAAAATCAAATGGCAAGAAGACGGTAGAAAATCAGGAATTTTGGGTAGCTTCTCTTCAGGGATCAACTTAAACTATCTCGGATTCAAACTTTAACCCAGTACTTAACTCTAGCTGGTACTGCAATTCTAGGTCTTGATTTGTCTCTGGCAACATTTTCATGTATGACTCTAGTTCAGTCCTAAGGTCTTGGAGAAGTTTGATATTAAGGTCTTAGAGAAGTTTGTTAATCTTTCACTGAGCACAGACTTTAAGGGATAACATTGGCTAGCATTCTAACTTGGTATGCCGATGAGAATGAAATCTCCTTGAAAAACAATAGGCAATATAAGTAAATGGAAATTCATTACTTCTCGAAGATGAGTAAATGCTTAGATGATGAAAAGTAAGACTTTCATGTCTCCGAGAAAGAGTGTTAGCATGATTTTTCAACCATCAATTTTTTGCTTTACCGTTTAGCTTAGTCTTTGTAAACAAATACGTTTGAAGCTTTGTAATATCATAATAGGTGAAAAAATCATTCAAATATGTCATCCAGCTTTCATACTCATATATGGACCATTTTAATCAAAACCCCCAAAATCTAAATATGTTAACTAACTTGTGCGAATCGTAGCAATGTTTTTATGAAGGCAATGGTAGCAATGTTTTTATGAAGGCAATGGTAGCAATGTTTTTATGAACAGCAGGAAGCTGATCGAATATGGCATGAGAACAATCGACCTTACCATATCAGTCCCAAAATTACTACAGCAGTCCCAGAAATTACTGCAGTAGTCTTAGAAATCAAACGGCTCAAAATTTGACTCTATAGGCTCGACCTGCAGCTCAGTCTAAGCCAATGAACCGCATTCTTCTTAGGACTCGGGTATGAGCCGATGAACAGGCCATCTTTGGGTTGGCTCCGGTCTGAGCTGATGAATGGATCAGCTTAAGTCAGCTTGATTGCCTTGATCGAAGCCAATGCACTTGACTTCGGCTCGACGTTGAGCCACTCCTTCGAGTTGCAAAACTCATGGATGACACTCGCGACTCTTGTGAATTTTGCATCCAATCTTGATGTTGATGATAGCAATGCTAACACGTAATGGTTTTTATTTTATTTTTTTATTATTATTAAATTTTTTTTGGGGGGGGTGGCGGCGTTGAGTCGGCAACGAAGGAGTGATTGTGACAAGGGGTTTGGAGAAACCCTTAAATAGGATCTTGAGACATCTCATGTTCAGATTTGGCAACAACGGATCAATTTCATAATGATATGTCGACGATGGAAGGGCTAACAAGCAATGCTATGGGAAATCAACGGTGAAAACTGCATAGTGATATCGTTGGGGAAATGACGGCAATGAAAATAGAAAGTGGCATCATCGATGAAGTCTAGCAAAGCTAATGATGTGACGATGGCGAGTTCAACGGCTGATGACGGTGCAAGTCTGATGAAGACATCGGTGTCGAAGAAGATTTTTTAACTGAAATCTAAAGATGGGAAAAGAAGATTGTGATTAGGAATTTGAGATCTTATAACTATGATATCAAATGATGCGAGACAAAACCAATTAGGTTTTTGCAGTAAAAAATTTGGGGATCTAGGGGAAGTTATTAAGGTTGGATAAATTAACAGAAGATGATAGACATGGTCCTCACATCCCGACGACAATAGATTCAGGCCTCGTCTCCTAGTGAATCACACACCAACTCTAGAACCTCTCATACAAATGTATCTCAAAAAAAGTTAAGTAATCATTCACCTGTTTACAAAAGTCTCATACAACTACTATTTAATAGCCAAAACTACCAAAGACTACCTACATCATTCGTGTCGAAATAAAGAAAACTCTAAGATAAGTCCAAAAACTGAAACAAGCCTAATAAAATAAATTAATATAGCTGAGTCATCCATGCTAGACTTGTACCAAGGTGGCTCCAATAAAAACACGATTTGTTGCACTCAATCAACTCGGAAAATGGCAGACTAGGGAATTGCTTTTCCAATTGTTGTTAAGATTTTAGTTTAGTTGTAGGAAATTTTGTAGTTGTATCATCCTTGTATAAGAATACATTCTTCTAGTTTGGGGGACAGTTTAAACCAGGGTTTGAGGTATCGGCCGATACCATTAGCCGTATCGTATCAGTATCAGCAGGTGACGATACCGAAACCAAGTGTTAGTTTCAGTATCGGCCGATACTGAACGGTATCGGTCAGTTTCGGCCGATACTTGCCGAAGCCGACCGATACCGGCCGAAACTGACCGATGCCGTTCAGAACCGGTCGAAAATAGTGGAAGAAGAATGTGTAATTAAATAAAAATTCTCTAAAAAAACCCAAAAAATTCGTGAATCGATAGATTGCGTAGAAAGCTCGGTTAAAAGAGAGGAAAAACCCCTAGAGTTTTGACTTGAAAATGATGAAGAATTGGACGAAGAAGAGGCAGAACCAGGAAAAAATTGCTGAAAAAAGAAGAAAATGGACAAAAGAAATATGATGAAAAAATTGAACTCACATCATCGCGTCGCTGCCTGGCCGAACCCGCCTCGACCATCTAGCGTGAGAGTGAGAGTGAGCAAAGAGAGATAGAGAAAGAGACCCGAGTCGTCTTTCCGGAGATACTGCATTCTTTAAAAAGGCAAACCTGTAAATAAGTGGTATGTGCGTAAAGTAAAACAGTCGGTGCGCATATCAAGCAGATATTTTGTGGCAACCCTGTAAATAAGTGAAATGTGCGTAAAGTAAAACAGTCGGTGTGCATATCATGCAGATATTTTGTGGCAACCCTGTAAATAAGTGGTATGTGCGCAAAGCAACGCCTAGCGATTTTTTGGCAAACTTGTAAATAAGTGGTATGTGTGCAAGATAAAACGGTGGGTGCGCAAGACAAGCTTTAAGATCTATTCATTTATCTAATATTTAGTATTTAAGTATCAAACTTTAGGTATTTAATATTTGATATGATTACGAATTCAAATTTAGTTTATCTATTTAGTATTTAGAATTTGATAGTATATGATTAATATTTTAGTTTGTTAAGTATTTAATAGTATTTGATATGTTTAGATTTAAGAACCTCCAAAACCATCATTGTGTGTATATAGTATATACATATTTAAAGTATCTCCGAAACCGATACCAATACTTGAAGCGAAACTGCCGAAACTATTGATACGGACGAAACCGAAACTTGCTTCTGAAACCGTCGAAACGGGCGATACCGATACCGAAACCTAAATTTTAGGAAGAACGATGCTCAGACCGAAACTGAGACCTAAAACCTTGGTTTAAACATTGAATTTATCTATTAAACTGTTGTTTAGAAAAACATAGATCTCCATTGGACAATCCAAGAGGGAATACCTTCAGTATCTACAAGAGCAGAAAAATATAAATCAGGATGTATTGATATCATCTGATCTTTACCTTTTCTCTTTCTTTCTGCTTTTGGATCTACTAATAATATAAATCACAATTTATTGAAATCATCTGCTCTGCATCTTTTCTCCCATATCTTTGAAGAACTTGTAAAGATCGTATTTCTCGGCCTTCATCAACCAATATAAAGTATTTGCATCAATTTACTGAAGGGGCCTACCTTTTGAAATGACTAGTTTGCTTAAGTCAATCTCGTGGCTTGCTTAAAGTGTTCGTGCCAATTTACTGAAGGGACCGGCCTTTTTAAATGACTAACTTGGTTAAACCGATCTTTTAGTTTGCTTAAACTATTTCTTGCTTGTGCTCTTGATGAATCTTAGCTGAGCATATGCATCAAGTACTCATTTCATTTGACACAAGGACCTGAATTGACCATCATTGCAACTGCATAAGACAGTAATATGTGGCTTCACAGGAAGCCGTATCCACCCATTCCCTCCAACCCTCCATCCTTAGTGAAAATTCATTTATACTGCCTACATTTGAGACAATAGATGCCTATTTAATAGAAAAAACGCCTTGACATGATCCCTTTGAAACGAACTTAAGCAGACACAAGTGTTAAATATAGACATGTGTAACATGTTTTCATCATTATATTGATGTCCTTATATAGTCATTGTACATCTGTATTCCTTCTTTAGTATCTCCAGAATATTCTATCTCTGAATAAATATGGGTACCCCCCCCCCCCCCCCCAAATATCATATATTAGAAATGAATCTTCTTGAATTCTCTGAATTGACATGATACCAAAGCGATCCAAATTTCTTTCAACCCACTAATACTCAAATTTCTCCCACTTCTCCTTTACCGCAATCAATCTTCTTCACAAACATATCCAATTACTCATAATACAAATCCCATATGAATCATAGGATCGTATTCCCTAACCAAAACCTCGTGTTCTTGTTCAGATCCAACATTGCCAAGGTCCTTCAAGATCAGACTGTGATCTCCAGGTCTGATCCATCGATGACGACGAAGCCGCATCCGATTTCTTTGGCTTCTCTTTGTCCAACGATGACAGACTACAACTGTCGACAGTCCTCTTGTTCTTCTCACTTGCCTCTGACAAAGTTCCATGTCCCCATCACCAACAGATCAGTCCCAAGATCCTCTCCTCCTGTGTCAACTCCTTTGTCATCCAGTGCGAACGATGAGCTGTAGCAGCCTGTCTGTGATCCCATGCAACCCTCAAATCAGGTCAGATCTATCGTTTCCGACGAACCCCCATCTTTGATGAGCACTTCCGACACCAGATCCTCAATTCCAACGAACCCCCTATCTCGACTCCCGATCTCTTTGATTCCTCGACATCTCCTCTCAACCCTCGACTCCCTAATTCAGTATGAGATGCCCTCACGACTCTCTGTCTCTCTCCAACTCCTTTTCTATGTCTCTATTCCACTCTTATATATCAAAACCACAAGTTAATCTGGACCAAATTTGGTATTTAAGAAAAAAGAAAATTGAAATAAAAAAGAAAATTAAAAACATTTCTATTTTTTTGCAGTAATCTTCATCGATAATTACAACTTCCCACCCATCGACAGGCAGCTTGTCAGTGCCAAAATTAAACTGTGTTGGTTCTCGCAATGCAATAAAATCTGCATGTCTTCGCTCCCTGGGGTGTGTCGATGGTGCCCACAAGTGTTCCACTTAAGCTGCTTGCTTAAGATGCTTCCTTCTCAAATCCTTCATCCAGTCATTCATTATCTACTTTAGTGCTCACAATTGATCAATGAAAAGGCACGGACAAACAGATCATGCCCTACAGCATGAGATCCGTTGTGATTCCAACCCGTCTTTACATTGGCTGACTTGACCTCATCTAGATAGCAATGGCTTGCTCTTTGTCGCATGTTCATTCAAACGGAAGATGCATGAGAATATCAACTGCATTAGGCACTTGAAAAAGCTCATCAAGGAGACAACTATATTCAAGATTCCTTTTTTATACTTTCTGGAATACTGCGAAGAGCTGGAAACCATAGAAGCCACTGAAGATGCATGCTTTTGCTCTCAAATTTTAAAAACAACAAGATAGGTGATGTCTTCTTATTTCAATATGTGGCTTCGGTCAAAGCTACAAATATTAATTTAATTAATAGGCAAATCAGTAATCAAAGATGAACACGCAAAAGAGTTGGTTTCAGCCAAATGGGACTGCCAAATGCTGTGAAACTAAAATCCTCTAGTTTGCTGGGCGTGTTTGGGCAGTGATCGGAGGAGTGAGTGTGCGCGGGGATGGACGCATGTGTGAGATAATAGAGATAGAAGTGTCATCCTGCTTTCCTGCACCCACCCCCTACTCTTGATCTTGGACGCATCAATACAGACATTTGCAAGTTAAATTTGCCGGCTTCCATAGGTAACATGAATGCGCTATTGGATTCCCCGCACAGAAACAAAACCCGATATAGAATAACCTTAATTTCAAATTTTTAATCAAAAGAAACTTACTGTCTAAAAATGGTATGTTACATGCATATGAGCAATACATGAATCTTGAAACGAGAAAAAAATGAGAGCATGGAAAGACAGACACAACATGTGTTAGAAACTACATGGTGCTTGAAATTTCTGTCCGCCCAAATAACTGATTTACCATGATCATTATGATATAACAGCTTAAATTCTAACTGGGCATAAGCAAGACTGCTACAATATAAAATATAATATATTCCAAATTTACAGCTTAAAGATTATCCATTAGATCTTTTAAATACCAGATGCGCACATATTAGACGTTTCTAATTGTTTTGAACCCTGGTGCAATATGAAGGTAGAATGTACATAGTATATGTTGTGGGTCATCAATCTGGTGGCAAGTCACCATCCAAATGCCATGTGCATATTCATTCCATCTGCTCAGATTCAAATTTTCTGTCTTCCTTCCATAGGCGAAGAATTTAAAGACAAAATTTGAAACATTACTGCTTTTGCTATAAAAATATAAACAACTAGAAACCACGAACTAGTGCCAACTCTCATATCACTAGCATAAGCAACCACATATAGAGCTTTCATGTGGCCTGCTTCAGTAATGCAAGAACGGTGTGGTTGGAAAGTTGAAGTAACTTACTGAAATTGCTGTATAACATGCCCTTACATCCATTTCCCCTCCATCATGCATTCTAAAAGGCAAAATGAAGTATGATTATTATCACTGAAACTAGTTGCAAGTTGTGAAGATTAAAAATGATAACGAATAATTGGTTGCCCACTAGTTTTCTAACAAACACAAATTGTACATTACAAAGTTCTAATTTCAAATTCAACATGATTTTAAATTTCATGACAGTGTGTCACCAAGTAGAGCTCCTTGCTAAGAGAAAATAGTGTTGGAAGTAAGTTCTGCCATGACGTGCGGTGTCTGGCCGAGCCCAGACGTGGCCCAGATAAAATTACCTAAGCCCAAGCACGGCCTAGAGCCCATGCGGGTCCAAGACTATGGATCCATGTACCTGAATATTGGATACCGTGTCAGCCAATATGGTGTACCATGCCGTATCATGTCAACCTATTCGTACCAACCCATTTCATGCTCACATCTTATTTTCTACGGTTTGGATGCGAAATTTCCATTTTTAATATGAACCTAAGTAATTTGTGATTGGCTACCTAACTCTTTAGATATCAAAACTAGGTGTTCGTGTGTGACCATGTAAAAGGGACAAAACAGGGTACTACTTTTTGTGCCCTCGAACAAGCCGCGCCGGGGGAGGCATGCCCAGGCACGGCCCAAGAAATCTTGTCAATATTTTTCGATACAGGCACGACCCATGGCCCGAAAAAGCAGCCCATAGCCCATAACCTTTGTGATGTCCCATTGGGCCATAAGCTAGCCCAAGCCCACTTCCAACCCTACATGGAAAACATGTATGAATTCATCAAGCATTCACCCAGTAAATGCCACATAAATTTGAGATAGAAAATAATGATACATGAAACATGTGTATCTTACTTTTTTAATGATAATCGCAAGAAAAAACTGCTCTGCTTCCGTTCACTTCAACCCCAAACATGTTGTTTTCATGAAAGGACTTGACCCACTAATGTGGATTCTCCAAAATGTTCAATTCAGCCTGTTTGATAGAGATTTTATGTGTATGATCGGCAGATGATTGGCTGGAGGACATGTCAAACATGACAGCAAATGCATACTTGTGGTAGTTGCGGACTATGATTTTTGCTACCGATAACAAACAAGAAAATCATTACCATTTAAAAGTTAACATTGCGTAAACTAATGTGGTACAATATACATAATGATGTCAGATTATTGATCTGATGCATCTAGCAAAGAGCTGGTTAGCCCAACCCATATGAATTATGAAATATGATTATTTAGTAGGCATCATGTTTTCTTATATTTAAGTAAAGAGGTTCACATAGTTTGATTGCATTGCAAGTCCCAATCATTACCATCACAAATGTAAGTGCAAATACTCTGTACCACAAGCAGAAGAGGACAAGGATAACATACCTAAAGGCTCCTGATGGATCTTTCATTTGTGATAGAAACTTGTGCATTTTACTTCTGAAGACACAAGAGAAGTTTATATTTGGTTTATATGAATAGATGTGTGAGACAGCTAATTAGATGTTGCAGTATCACGTATTACCTGTTTATTGATGTTAATGCGCTGTCACTTCCCAAAGTAATGAGTGAATTGACTGCAGCATATGTCGTTGCAAGATGAGCCATCTAATGAAGTTCTGGAGGTTAGTAATTAGAAGCATCAAAGAGAATGTATAAGCTCTGGCAATATAATATAATTATTCTGGATCAATATCTACCTTTATAGTCAACATCTACCTTAATGTTATTCAAGTGGCAAAATATTTTTTCAGAGCTGATGCATGAGCTCGAAATGTGCAATTGCACAATACAATACTCTACTCTGTGGTTTGCTCATCTTACTTGAAATCATGCATGCATGTATGTGTATGTATACAACACTATATGTGTCGGTGCATTTATACTATATGTATGCCAAAAAAGACAGGAATAGTGAAAGGAGGCATGCAAGATTCTGTATGAAAGGATGCATGCAAGATTCTGTATGCTTGTAATAATGAAATTGGACTGAAAGGTACTTAAGAGAGGTTTTGCACGTTTGTGCTGGATGCTGTTATTTGCCAGCACTCTCAATTTTGGTTGCATTTCTAATTCTTTGCAGTAGTGCAGTTTTAGTGCAGTTAGCCCACATGCTTGGCCCTTCGCTCATTAATGGATTAAAATGTGAAATTCAGACGACTTTGTTGCAAAGATTGACAATAAATGTTCCCGAAATAAGATGTCTTGTTTGGTTACAGTGAATTGTAATGCTGTGACTTCTATAAATCTACAAAAATATGAGTCATTGTGCTTTCATTAAACTCCACAGAATTCAATTACATGAGTTTGGTTAAACAAAACTATAGTTTTGAATTGGATTCATCCATCAGGAAATTGGGATTTCTCACATTTAAACCAACCAAATAATAATGTTTGACTGTATCCTGAATTACCCATCACAAATAACAAATTGCAATCTGAAATAGCAGAATTTGCTATGCCTGGATCTATCAGCTCTTGCATATGTGCATACCATGGGCACGATTCTATACACCAAAAGCAATAAAGTATAATCCCAAAAGGCTAGATTTTCAGTGTGGGAAAAATAGAAGTAATGGAGCAGATAAGCAATAAGCTAATTCCTAGCAAGAACACTAAGGCAACATCTTAAAAACAAACCTGCCCAGGTCCACCACCATAGCCACCATCTTTTGCCTGTAAGATGACATTGTTGACCAAGTTATTTGAAGCGTATCAAATGTAAACAAAATATAATATACACGTTTCAGAATTTAAAGTCATTATGACAAACGGTTGGTGTCATTTTTTTACAAACAAACATAAAAGTAGTCAGCAACTCTGTAGGATGAAAACTAATATATAAGCAATACTAAATAACATTCAGTGGCCTGGATCAAACTATGTCTTACACCTCCAAAGTTGCAGCTTACAAGGACAATGGATCAGGCCAAAGAGATCATTAAGAATGAATCAGGTCCTTGGGGATGGATCAGCCACGTTTGAGGAGAAAGAAAGAAGAATTGACTAGCCCACAGTTGTAGTTATGTATTCGTTGACAGCCTTTCTTTTCAAGCAATAGTAAGTTCTGATAAATTGGAATTGACCAAATGTTTACAGTATCAATATCATCAATACAGTAAAACAGCTGTTTTGAATTAGCGAAGTGAACGCTTCGTTTTATAAAATAGAACTAACTAAAAGTAAGCGGGAAAGCATTAAGATAACTGCAAACATTTTGATCTGTTCTTTTGCAATAATCATTGGCTTTTGGTTCATTTTAGTATGATATTGCATAACACTTATTCAGAGGACCACAGTTTTGGAGCTAATTTACAACTAGGGAAGCTTGGACGTCTCCAATAATACACTGTAATTTCAACCATGATGATGAGAGAACGAGGTTAATGGGCAAACCATTTAGTACCAAAAAGACAATTTGGACATTCATGAGTTCTCAGGTGTGACACAAAGGAAACTGCTTCAATTCTGCCCCTTTCCTCTAGAAATTTGGCAAAACACTAATACTGGAAACAAGATTTGGTTTGAAATGTTCTGTATACTGTGATATTGGATGGTGTCAGGTTCGTGTCGGCTGGTATAAAGCTGATGCCATCCAAAACCGGGGGAAAAATTTCTGCTACATTTGTATCATCAAATCAACTGGCATCATCTCTAATACCTAAAATTCAATACATTATATACTTGATACATGATGGAATCTGCCAATATTTGAATCCTTGAGAAATATGTTCAAGAACTAAACCATGTGTGCAAAACATTCTTTACCTCTTCTGCCATCTTTCTATTACGTTCTCTAAGTATCAAGTTGCATTACATTAGCTTAATTGTGTAATGTTTGTGATGATTTTCCTGTAGCCGTTATCCCTTGGTGAAAATATATAGTTTTCATTTAGTCGCCCAGAAGCTAAAAGTATTTAAGCCAACAATTGAAGCCCTTGGCCAAAATTAGGTCTTCCAGCCCAAGTGCAAGCTATCAACCATTCTAAAGCTAATACTTCCTTTAGAAGCCCTGAAGGTGAAGCAGATGCTCAAATTAAATCTGAAACAATAACAACATCAATTGAATGAGAAGATAATTCTTCATCCTTAAACTTCCTCCCTTTTCCTTCCAATTAGTCAGTTCATCAATCCAACAAAAGACTCATAGCAGTAAGGAGAACCCCCCCCCCCCCCCCCCCCCCCCCCACGCGCATGCAAAACACCCACCCAAACAAACAAACAAAACACCCACACACATCTATGTTGCTTTTCTTCGTTTCACCTTTGCCAACTTCTCCATGTAAAAATACACCATTAATTTCCTAGTCTTAAAGCAATGACTATAGAAAATAATTCAAAGATTATTTTATTTTTTTGAGGGATGGTTAATGAATGAAGCTGTTAAGGGATAATGAAGTTTTAAGTTAGAACCAGGAGAATTAGAGACGAATAGTTTCAATTAGAGATAGGAATTATAGTCTTCGATTTTAGAATAAGAGTCAAATACTAAGGCGACAAATAACGTACGTGCATTTGTCTTGTGCTTTCAGCCATATAAACGGCACCAATGCCAAGTTTGGGATGTAACCCTCGCTTTAGTTTCAACATGGTATTAGAGTCGTGATCTCAAAAACTTAAAATTAGAGAATAAATTGTAACGGTACGATATCCATGTGACCATAACATGTAACTATAGTGTACAATAACGCCACCATTTCATCCCTTTCAATTGTTTCTTCCTCTGCAATCATCTCTTCTCATGATCTCACCGTCTGATGTCTCGTTGTTTTCATCTTCTCCTTTGTCTTAAGATGTATTTATTGTCTTCTTTTCTTAACTCGGTGATGTGTTTATTGGATCCTAATAAGATCATTATAGGATGATTCAGAAATTGACTTATTATTAAATTTCAAGGGAAGACATAAGATGGATTCTAAAGAAGGGTCATTGCAGGGTGCATTAGGGATTTGGTTTAGTTCAATTTAAAGGATTTAGTTTGGTTATTTTGCAAATTTAGTTTGATTTGGTGTTGATTACTTTCAGGAATTTGGTTTGGTCTCGGGAGTCTAAGTTGATTTAGTTTGGCTTTCAAAAGCTTGGGTTAGCCTAATTTGGTTTTGGCAATTTGGTTTGATTTGATTTTTGAGATTATATTAACCAAGTAGGGTTTGCTTTGGTTTGCTTAGCTTGATTTTTGAGGTGGTCGTGGTCTAGGTGATGATCGGAGTGATCAGTAAGGCATGAGAGAGATTGATTTGTTGATATATGATTGCAGAATTTAAAAGATCCAAGTACTTGTTTCTAATGTAAGGACGAAGGTCATACAAAATCAAGTAATAAGATATCGACCAATACTAAAATGTTTCAATCATTTTAGTTTGGTTTTGAAGGAGCAGCTCAAATTATCATTTTCTTACGTTTTAGATGTAACTCATCACTTTCAAATAGTTTTGTTAAAGCATCGAGCTAGAATTTAAAAGTACGAACAAAATCAAACCTAAAATACAGCAAAAAAGAAAAACATGAAAAAAAGGAAAGAAGAAAATGGAGATGACAGATAACTTGCCGATTTTGCCTTCATCGCTACCTACATCGACGGTTGCCATCGCTCGTCATTCTTGTCTGCATGTTTTCACCATCTCGTCAGGAGAGCATGAGAAAGGGGTTCGTGGAAATTGTGAACCCATATATTAGAAGGGTTCGAATAAGACTTGCTTCTAACTAAGTTGGACGCAAATAACAAATGATGAGTTCGAGTGGATATCGAATGTTCCAATGGTTTCAAATGGCTTATGGTATGCCATCACCATCTGCTACTACTTTAGCATATACATGAGATTTAGACTAATAAGATGATTAACATATGATAAGAACATGGATATATTGATTGACCGACTTAGAAGAGCTCAAGCGTAAATTATCTGTGGACAAACTAAGCGTCTACGATGTGTATACTTTAGATTGGAAAGAGTGTCAAAATATGATAGGATTGGGGATGGATTTTGGGGGAAATATAGGATTTTTTAATTAATAATAAGATGAACTACAAAGTTTTGGCCTCAATTCGAGAGGACCACTCTCCCAACGCCTCAATTCAATAGTAAGGCCACTCTTCAACTAAAACTAAAGATAAACTAATCTAGATATCAACTACTAATTCTTTTACAATTCTCTTCATCCTCCTCCTCAATAACTCATGCCTTCTTATTTATACTAAATCCTCTTAATGAGCCGACCACTTAAGGGTTTCATCCGTCGCCCAGAAATTACAAAACTTCCACTGCAGCCGTCACCACGTCACCATATAATTACAAAACTAACACTGTCCTTTTGTCCTTTAATTACAGAACCACCACTCCCATCTAGGATTTTGTCGTCTCCGCTTCTTGATTCCCCTTTTATCTTTGCCGCTTGTATGTGATCGTATCATTACTATCCAAAAAGACACCATGTCCTCACGATGGAATTTCGAAAAGTGGTGTTTGCTTGCTCTCGGCCTCACGAAGCCTCGTCGGCCTGCCACGTCCTCGTCGAAGCATCACCGGCCTCACTCGGCCTTGTCGTTGCCTCTCCAGGGCCTGTTGTCTGTCCAAATTCATCATGCGACATCACATCGGACGTCGCATGGTGTGGATCTGGCCAAATCTAGTCAGATCACGTCCCCCACGTGTCGTTGTGCACGGATCTGGCCAGATATGGACAGGTCCAGTTGAATCCTTGGCTGGAGCGGTCTCACCATCTCAAATCCACCGCTCGGTTGGATCTCCTCTTCAAAAGCGACAATTTTTCCCATGCCCTTGTCCAAAGACTTCGCCCATTGACTCTGATCTTTGTCGTTGTCTTCGTTGTTCAAATTCGATTTCATAGCCACCACCTCTGGGGAAGGAAGGATATTCACCTCCGATATTTGTTTCAACATGGATTTCATCGATGATTTCACCATGGTGTAAATTTCTCCAAAACGTCAATTTTGCAAGCCGCCATCAGGATCGACTGCTCTGATACCAATTGATAGGATCGGTGATGGATTTTGGGGAAAATATAGAACTTTTATTAATAATAAAAGGAACTACAAGGTTTGAACCTTAATTAGATAGGAGGCCCACTCTCCCAAACCCTCCCAACCCCTCAATTCGAGAGAAATGCCACTCTCCAACTAAAACTATGGCTAAACTAATCTAGAAATCAACTATTAATTCTTTCACAATTCTCTTCATCCACATTATCAATAACTCTTCCCTCTTATTTATAATAAATCCTCTTAATGAGCATCGTCCCAAAATTATGGAATTGTCCTTGACCTATGGTTTTTGGCCGCCCCCCAGAAATTATAAAACTACCATTGCCGCCGCCTCCCTGTAATTATAGAATTGCTCCTTCAGCTGCCATTACAGAACTATCAGTCCTGTGTGTGTGTGTGTGGGGCAATCTTCGGGTGTGAAAAAACCCGTGCGAAAGCCGTGCGAAAACTTTTTTTGAAATTTTTTTTCAAAAAATCTTTTTTTGATGTTTAATCCATACAATTATATACCCCAGGGAAAATAATGGGTGAACCCGTTGGGGATTACAGCACTCATCCACCCGTTACAAATTTAACGGTCTCAAAACGTGCGAATTTGATGAAATGCCTTGATGGCAAATGACATTATTTCTCCACGATTATTTTTTGAGGGGGGTATAACAACTTATAATGAGGGTAGAAAAAAAATTTTGAAAAAAAATTTCAAAAACAAGATAAAAACATTTTCGCACCGTGCGAAATGTTCTCACATGAAGATTTATCTATATATATATATGGTAAAGGGATCCTAAGGTGCCTCCTTAGATTCAATCTAAGGAGGCGGCGCCCCCATTTCCCCCCATCTCACACATTTTTTTTGAAAAAAAAATTTCATGGGTTTGTTGTTCACCTCATGGATGATCAACATACCAAATTTCAAGGGATTCCAATACTTTTTGAGCCCCTATCTATCCCTTGCAACTTCGTGGGTTTTTCAGCACGTTTTTAGACCGTTGAAGTTGTAAGGGGTAGATGGTGGCTCAAAAAATATTGGAATCCCTTGAAATTTGGTATGTTGATCATCCATGATGTGAACAATAACCCAATGAAAAAATATTTCCAAAAAAATTGAAGGAGATGGTGGGAAATGGGGGTGCCTCCTTAGATTTTCATCTAAGGAGGCACCTTAGATCCCCTTTTTCCATATATATATATGGTAAAGGGATCCTAAGGTGCCTCCTTAGATTCAATCTAAGGAGGCGTCCTCATTTCCCCCCATCTCACACATTTTTTTTGAAATTTTTTTTCATGGATTTGTTGTTCACCTCATGGATGATCAACATACCAAATTTCAAGGGATTCCAATACTTTATGAGTCTCCATCTACCCCTTGCAACATCATGGGGTTTTCAGCACGTTTTTAGACCGTTGAAGTTGTAAGGGGTAGATGGTGGCCCCAAAAGTATTGGAATCCCTTGAAATTTGGTATGTTGATCATCCATGATGTGAACAACAACCACATGAAAAAATATTTCCAAAAAAATTGTAGGAGATGTGGGGAAATGGGGGCGCCTCCTTAGATTTTCATCTAAGGAGGCACCTTAGATCCCCTTTTTCCATATATATGTATATATATATGTCAATGCCCTGTCCTGTAATTACAAATCTGTCACTCTCGTCTAGGATTTTGCTATCGTTGCTCCTTGACTCCCATTTTACCATCGCCGCTTGTATGTGATCATATCAAGATATTAAGAGGTAAGAAGTTTCCAATTAGGAAACTTATGAATAAATAATTCCGAATTTAAAGATCGGAATTATAGTTTCCAAGTTTTAGAATATCAAACAAATATGAATTGTTATCATTGTTGTAATTATCTTCTAATTTCAGCTATATAAATATCACCAATAATCCAATTTGGGTGTGGCCTTTATTTCAAGTTCAACTGGACTGATGTGTTCAGGTTTTGCAATTAAGGTTCTCATCTCTAATGAAATATCCCACCAAGTTATGCTCTTTTCCCCCATATATGTACATATCTATTCAAAATGTTATCTTTTTGCCCTCATCTAGTTTGTGTATCGTCTTGCAATAATTCTGGTACTTAAGTCTGTGATTTAGAACCTTCTTGCTGGAAATACGCATGATAAGGCAAACGATTCAGTGCCCACTAGAGTGAACCAGTGTTTTTTAATGTCATCAATGTCAGTCCCTCCAAAGTTCCAAACAAATGAAAGTCCTACTTCCTTTTTAGGACAATTAGGCCTTTAGCCAGAAAATTTAAAATTCATTTTGTTACAAAATCAAGCAAAACAAGAAAAATACAAAAGTACACCCGCCTACACATATTAGAGGGATTATTCATTTGAATACAGCCTATGATTCATGGATCCGTAATACTTGCACTTAAAATAATCATCCAGGCAGACTCCATGTTTGAACACCATGCAGGGACTACAGCGATGTGAACTCTAGTCTTTCAAATGGCAACATCTTTTTCAGCATTTGATGTCAACAGAAAGACATTCCTTTAGCACAATTTATGCTGCTCAGTATTTTATCCCTTCATAAGCTAGAAGAATATGGACTTCCATTACCATCCAAGGCATTCATCAAATGGAATATGTTCCATCAAAATGGGCATAAAGCTGCAGAAACTAACACGTCTTAACCAAATAACTTTTTAAGCAATTGTCAACATGACATCAATAAACTAGTTTTTGGAAAATGTACAGGCCAAAAAGATCAATCATCGTTTCCAATCAATAAATGAAAAGGAATACTATTTCAGTTTTGAGAAGTTAATTTCTAAATTGTTGACTATAAATAGAAAATGAAAAGAATAAGAAAACCCATTTACAAAAGATACTTTCAGTCAATCACTAGAGAGCAAAGACACAAGAAACAGCTAGCTAAAAGCAAATATGCACCTCACAGCGTGATAAGAAGTCCACTGCATCATTCACCAACTCCAAGTCTATGGGCTCTCCTAACAAGGTAATTGAATGCAGAATCCAGTAACACAACCATGGCCGACTGCATATGTGAGAACTATCATTTAATGACCAAGAAACATGATAAAGGAATGCTATAAAATATAGTGTGACCATGAAAATAACTAAACAAATCCTAATCTTACTTTGCA
This sequence comes from Scilla litardierei, assembly GCA_030789695.1. NCBI lineage: Eukaryota > Viridiplantae > Streptophyta > Magnoliopsida > Asparagales > Asparagaceae > Scilla > Scilla litardierei. The sequence goes on along the minus strand of CM061134.1, from coordinate 3,377,603 downwards.
TCTAGCACATGATAGCTTGGACCAAGTAGCCTGAGTCCTTTTGTTAAAAACTCAATATGCTTATCACGCCATAGCTCCATACTACAAAAATTAAGCATATGAGTTAATGAAAAAGAAGAATTAAGAGTCAAAACAAATTTGATGCAACATTTTTCAAATCCAGATGAAGATAAAAATGACCAGTATATTTGCTTTTAAGGGTTAACAAACCGAGATGAATTATTTATTTATTCAACATTTCTTCAAAGAAAAAAGAAAAAATATTAGAGACAAAAATAGGACTGAAGAACTCAAAGAAATTAAAAATCTGAAATTTATTGTGGACAACAAAAATGGTCATGCAAGTATGAGTATTCCCATCATCCCTTTCTTTGCTTTAGTTGTCTAAAGATTGCATGTCTAGCTTCCAACCCCTTTTCTGCTAAACTAGAGTGCTACATAATCAGTCAAGCATGAAATGCAGCTAAATTAGCATCCACCACAAGGGATTCTGGCTGGTAATTCATTTGAAGGCACACAGAGCAGCTGCCTACCACGATGTGTTCTATGGAGGAACATAATTAGTAAGTGAATATTTGAGCTTTTTCTACTTTATTTTTGTTTCCATAAATCATTAGAATTTTGTTGAGCATGACGATTTCTACAAAATTAGTGGAGTTGGGGTGTACTCATGTTATCATTTACTCGTTGGCTTTGGATTCCAAGTTTCCACTCAAGTACCAATCCGTTCGGTATGTTTCAACTTGTAGCTGGTTAGAGATTTTCTTAGGTAATTAGGAAATTATTTCACATCTTTGGATGAGTGTTTCAGACATCCCTCTAAATAACCATTAAGATTTTAACCAAATTACTCTATCAGATAACATGCTTGCAAATATGGTCAAAATTAAACGCTGGGAAAGTGAGCTTAGAGACATAAAGTTTACTAGATTTTCTGGCGGTTTAGTTATTTTCCCATTTTATACAAATTCTCTTCCAGATCTTTTATTTCCAAATAAAGTAAAGCAATGGCCTCATTTGCTCCTCCAACTCCATATACAACCAATAAGAGATATGAATAGAATCGATTGCTTCAATCACTTCTTTTTTGTGGGAAAAGCTGAAATTTCTATCATATATCCAATTTTTCTATGGAATTTTCATATACAGATTTCCATTCCATAAACATACAAGTAGTTTTCCGCTTGAATGCCATCAATTATTAGTAGCCCACTTCTAATGTGGTTCAACATCTATACTATTAGTGGATGGTAAGGAGTTACCATACAAATTTTAACCGAGACTCAAGCTTGCAATGCTGTAAAATATAATAGAAAAGGTTCAGATAAAAAATACATCTGCACTTCAAACTGAAGCTCAGTTAAGGCAATACAGTGCATTCTATGACTATAGTGACAGTTTGGCCCCCCTCCCGAAGGAAAGATAAACAAATCATTGAACTCTATGACATACCAACTAAACCTAGGACTAGCATTTTTTGTTAACGGTTGAAGAACTTTAAATTAGCATTCAACACTGTCAGCATCTCAGTTTGGCATCATGTCGGTATTTAATTAATTCAACCTTACGCTACTGCACTTCGAACCCATTTATCAAAAAAGATACTAACATTAAGCTACTAACGCCCTTTAAAAACGGGGGGAAAAATCTTCCATCTAAATTTCGAATGGAATTCCACTGCCAAGCGCTCTCCAACATATTTACCAACAACAAATTTAGAGTTCTACTATGCACAATTAATGATTCATTCAAATTAATTCAACAATCAAAACTTTCCATCCAAAGTTTTCGATAGAGATCCCCGCTTCTTTTTATTAACTCGCTTGCCAACAAGATACGTAACTTTTAAACTTAGTGCTAGGGTTTTAGGAGAGGAGTAAAGGGGTTTTTATTTACATGAGGGATTGGGTGTGAGGGGAAACGCCATTGAGGACTTGATAGATCTCTGCAACCTTCTCTTCGACCCTCATCTGCTCCAATTGAGTGATTGTCGGCCGCTTTTCGTTGCAACGCTCGATATGAGAGATTGAAGACGACGACGACTCCATTGAGTTTGATTCGGAGTTGAGAGAAAGGGGGATGTCCGTCCACTTTCCCCTCGTTTCGCCTTCTCGGTTCTCTTTTCGTCTGCGGCTCGCGGTACACGGCAACGCCCTCGGGCCGATGAATTTATTGACTCAAATTCCGTAACATCCCGTACGTGGGATTAAAAATAGTATTAAGATAACGGCAAACTAGTAGATAGAATGTAATATGTTCAGCTAAATGTGTAATGTGAATAGCAGCAGTTTGGTTCGCAAGACCCACTGTCTTCTTGAAATACTCCATTTCTTTTAGGGCATGTTCCTTTGTAGGAAAGTATAATTGGGAAAGTTGAGAAGTGTGGAATCTGATGAAAGAGAAATTGGTGTGTATTGTGTTCTTTTGTTGGAAAAGAGGGTTGGATTGTGGAGTTGGAAAGTTGAGGTGGGTCTCACTCCGTGTAGCGTGTTCTTTTGATTGAAGAAAGTTGGAGGTGGAAAATGGTATGGGGTCCACCCAAATTTAATTTGTTCTATTTATACCTAAATTATAAACTAAAAACTAAATTAATTACTTAATATATTAACTAATTAATAATTAAAATAATTAACTGGATGCAAAAAAGCAAATCTCGGAGCAAATCTCGGGCGCTGCAGCAAATCAAACCGAAAAATAAAACAAATAAGCATCCGCTGCTTTGATTGGTAGGAGGAGAGATAAGGGCCCACTTGGCTTCGGATTCGTCTGTAATCCGAACAAAAATCTCAGATTGCAAATGGCCCCCCAGATTCTTACTGACAACACTACACGTCGGCAAGGAAACCCATAAAACGAAAACTACAAAAGAACAGTCCTCCGGAATTTGAACTGGAATTCTTAGTAATAGTGAGTGAATAGTAAAAAAATCAAGATTCCATCCCTACATTCGGACAAAAGAACAGCCCTTTAGCATCAACGTACTTTTTTTGAAAAAATAATTTCCAGTAGGACCAAGATGTTAAAGGACTGAAAAATTATAATAACATAGCATGATATAAAAAATTAAAAATATCTAGATTTGAGATTTTAGTGTTATGAATGAGGGAGGCCTTTGGCCTCCCTTCATCTTTATCCACTCATTACTCCCCGTTATCCATACTAATGGTGACCTTTGGTTATCCTATGGCCTTTGGGCTTCTATTGGTTTAATAAATAGAGAACCATGGCTTTGTGCCATGGTTACTCATTCTTCTTATTCTCCAACACGTTATCAGCACGAAAGCTCTCGTTCTTGAGCTTCTCCTTTTATCTCCTCAAATCACTCCCACCGTGCTATCTAAAGAATCCTGAAGCTTCTGAGACCATATCCTGGGACACAAAAGTCCTAATCTCGTTATGTTCCGCATATGTGTGAGAAGATGAGATCCAGAAGATCTTTCAAATTCAAACTAAAGTAAATCAATTGGCGGATAAATTCACGGACAACACTAACATTGTTCGTTCCCACGTCCCTGCTGCCAACACGCCGGCTAGGATTACCATCTCCAAAGATGGATGCAATCCACCGGCAGCAGAATTGGCTGTACCTCAATTGAAAAGAGGACGCCCGCCAGGTTCAGAAAATAAAGTTCTTCGAAAGAGGAAGATTCCTGGATATATTAAAATGATCACACCACAGGATGCTGAGCTCAGACCAGCGACCTCTCCCCTCCTAATTTCCCCTGCAGAGGAAACAATAGGATAAACATCATTTTATTAAGTACGTACTGGAGAGGTACTGGACAGATATAGCACAGTCGTCGTCGTCGATTTTGCTTTCGCTATTGCCGTTCACGTCGCTAAATACGACGATGATGTTCAACCCACTTCTCTATAGCTTAAACGCATAGATTGGCCAAAGTGGGACGAGACAACAAGAGTAGAGCTGGACTCACTCTCGAAAATTAAAGTCTTTGGACCAGCAGTCCATACACATGAATGTGTAAAACCTGTGGAATATAAGTTGGGTTTTCATAAATAACTGAAGGAAATGTGATCATTTTCCTATTTCATACTAAGCCTAACGTCTTTGGAAAAGCCAAGAAATGCAGCTCATGGACGTTGTGATTGCATATCTATATAGCAATATAGATATAGAGTTCTATATGAAACTTCCAGAAAGGTACACTCTACCCCCAGAGATGAAAAAGAGACGTAGGAACGTCTTCTCTATAAAGGCTTCAAAGATCATTATATGATTCTAATAGGTTCTCCTGCAGAGACCATTGAGATATCAGGTACATGGTCAAAACAGGGTATTGTCTCGGCTTACAGATTAAAACACCTTTTGTGGTGGAACCCTTTTATATTCTTCATACACCAGGAGTTTATGAAGAAAAATGCCCATTTGCAATCTATTAAAAATGGATGCTTATTTATGACCCCTTCCAGTCGCTGGAGGAGTGGGAGGACATCATAGGTCCTGAAGAGTCTAGCTCTAGTGTACTAGATACACTCCTTTATCTGGCCAACTGCACGTGTCTCTATTAGAACGTCTGCAGTAAAGCTGTTAGCCATGTACAGTGCTGCCCTGGAGAGCACCACTGGACCAAAGATAAGATGCTCCTGCGCAACTTCCAAGGGTCAAGGAATATATATCACATATGCAGGTTTATAGATCATCGCGATGATTAAGCACAAATGGTCGGCCACCTCCTAAAGATCTTTACATCATTCTCCAAAGTCTACATCTTCTCAGAAGCTCATCATCCAAGAAACAAGCCAAGAATACGCTCAGCCAGGTCCAGCAGTACCTTGCAAACACAGTGAAGACTGAGTAAAAGAATTCATTCGTGGAGTAATCTACCGACTTCGAAGAGCGTACCACTCTAGAGCGCCACTATCTTCCTGTAGCCACCAGATATGAGTGAAACTTGTATAGATGAATGATGATTTTATTTGCTTTCAGAACATGATGGATGTATAGACGAATAGAAAATGATTGTATAGATACATAGGAGATCTGCAAGCATGAAGCTTGCACATATCAGGGAGAGTTGATATTAGTGTTGTACTCTTTTCCCTTAGATATGGGTTTTCCATAGCCAAAGGTTTTAATGAGGCATCTCATTTAACTCAGGACTCTGAAATGTCCACCCCTAATGGAAGCTGAAAGACCTCCAAGCCTGAAGCTTGGACGGATCAGTGGGAGTAACATGTGGGTTGCACTCTTTTTTCTTAAGCTGTTGGTTTTTCCCACTCAGTTTTCTACAGCCAAAGTTTTACCGAGGCAAACACGATTACTCCGGATCCAGAAGTATCCAACCCCTTAGCATTTACACTAAGACCAAAGTAATGGGTGGATAAGGGGGAGTGTTATGAACGAGGGAGGCCTTTGGCCTCCCCTCATCTTTATCCCACCATTACTCCACATTATCCCTACTAATGGAGACTAGGGCTGTTGACGAACAGAACGTTCGACGAACTACTCGTGAACAAGCTCGGTACATGTTCGTTTACGTTCGTTCGGGAAGCTTAATGAACAAGCTTGAACAGATTTTTAGAGCTCGGTTAGTAAACGAACAGAGCTTGAACATAACTATGTTCGTTTATTTATGTTCATGAACAAGCTCGCTAAGTGTTCGTGAACAAGCTCGTTAAGTGTTCGTGAACAAGCTCGTTAAGTGATGTTTGTGAACAAGCTCGTTAAGTGTTCGTGAACAACCTCGTTAAGTGATGTTCGTGAATAAGCTCGTTAAGTGTTCGTGAACAAGGGCTTGAGTGAACTAAAATTAAAATTAAACACTCACATCTTCAAATTGAATTAAACACATCCACCTCTTCAACTTCCCAGCTTCCCACTCCTAGACTCGCAGGCTCCCAGCTCTCTTTTGGTCCATTGCCATTGTTCGTTCGTTTGTTTGCAAATCTGTTCAATAACAAGATTGATTGTGTGTTCGTTAACACGTTCCCGAACATGTTCACGAATAAGCTCGATAAGTCTTGTTAATGAACAGAACGTTCGTTCGGTAAGCTCGGTTTATGTTCGTTTATGTTCATTTACGTTCGTTTGGTAAGCTTAACAAACAAGCTTGAACATGCTTTTAGAGCTCGGTTAGTAAACGAACAGAGCTTGAACATGGATTTTGTTCATGAACAAAACCAAGCACACTGTTCAAGCTCGTTCAAGCTCGTTCGTCAACAGCCCTAATGGAGACCTTTGGTTATCCTATGGCCTTTGGGCTTCTATTTGTTTAATAAATAGAGAACCATGGTTTTGGTTTTGTGTCATGGTTACTCATTCTTCATATTCTCCAACATTTAGCATGTTTTTATAATTTTTTATATTTATCTTCCTTTTTTTTGCAACCATATGTTCCTCCGTCGTTTCAGATAAATTTATTCTCATCGACTTCAGCTGAGAAATACATGACAGATATATACTATAAAAAATCTTTTTAATTCTATATCAATCGCATGGAATATAATCAAGGGTTGTACCCATGAGTGGAAAATTGAGGCAACAGGCATTTGAAATATTATACAGATATAAATTTAGCAACAGATTAATATATATCTACAGTTGAAAAATCTTGCACAACAACACAAAGAACAAGTCATTACACACAGAACAAATGTTGCCAAGTTGCATGCATTCTGAATTCTCCATTTAAAGGTTCATTTTGCCTACAAATTACTGTAATTACATATACATTTCACCCTTCATCAACCGGGACAAATCAAAGAGAGCAGACTTTTCGTTAGGGCATCCACATTAGAGAAGAGTCGTCACACGCCAGAAAGATAGACTTGGGCCTGAATCACGCTGCCGCCAACCATGAACCCTGGCATCACCGTGAGCCCAACTCTGGGCTTCTCTTCTTGCTCCCCGAATGTTATGTTTTTCACCACGCTTTCCATATACACCTCCGAGAATTCACTCCCTCCCTTCACTTGAAAAACCCTAACTTTGGGCTCAAAGGAATAAGCGAGCCGGTGCAGCAACCAGATTGACTTAGCCAGCTTCAGAAAGGCATGATAAAACGGAGTCCTTGGATGCCCCCCACCCATCACATAATTCCTCTGATCTAGATTTCCGAAAAAGGCACTCTCCATCTTCGGGTGCACGACCATGAGGTACTTGCTCCTGCAGAATCTTCCAAACATAGAGTCGGGGCTTTGGCTGAGCACGTCCAATGGATCCATGGCTCTAACCGCAAGAAATTGATGGAAGAAACCGTCGCTGGAAAAGTTAGGATTGCCAGCATCAACAGAAAAACTTTCCTCCTGAAACCCGCGGAACATTTTCTGGCAAATATGAGACTCAAATGCATACTTTTTATGAGCCCTCTTCCCATAAACTATTGCATGATCAATGGCCTGAGCAGCTGCATCTAGATCCCACTCTGCTGCTTTCATCATGTTAATCAAAGGCTTTGAAAAATCATGGATGGATTGGTAAGCGGTTTCCACAGCAGAAGCGAAAAGATCTGGGGTTAGTTCAACGGAGAAGAAATGGTTCTCTTCTTCGCGCTCTTCTGGTTCCCTGGAAAGCGAACCCCTCTGTTTGAGTTTCTTCTCAAGCTTGAGCTTTCTCTGATTTGACTCCTGAATTTGTTGCTGCAATTGGATAATTTCAGAGTCCCGGTTCTGAATCTGGGATTGAAACTTCTTAACCATTACCTCGTATGTCTTTAGCAAGCTCTGCTGCTCCTGGAGTTCTGCTGCTAGACGTGAGTCCTGAGGCAATATTGATGCAGGTTTAGGGTTCCTGTCCCGATAAGAATGCTTGAGTTCGGATAGCCTCATAAGCTCCTCAATTACTAGTTTATCAGCAGCTTGGATTTTATCTGGGTCATAAGGGGTGTGAGCATCCTGAAGCTGGATATATGCTGCCTTCAGAGATGAAACATTGTTAAAGATGTTTGCTATCAGTGTATCCATTGATTCTTTTTTAGGATTTATGGTCTCGTCCATGGGTTGAGGATAGACCTTCTGGTTGTTATTCTCATGGTTTTGGGTTTCTTTAGAGCCTGTACGTAGCATAGCTGTCTTTGCCTAACGAGGCAGCTGTTATGGCTTTCTTTCAACAGAAAACCAGGGAACTTTGATCTGTAAAACACCATGTAATGTGATCAAAGGAGCCTGGCAAGCAATTAGAAAGAAACAATGGTAATAGTGCAAAACTAGACTTAACTAATGCAGTGAAAGATCCACAGATAAATTAGGTACAACTTAACGTTTGGGCGCCTCAACCATCGTGTAAAATGCTTGACTATGTGATGGGATCCGCGTGTATCAAAGGCACCGCAAGGGGGGACGCACGCACCAAGCACGCACCAAGGGGGCCGGATCACACATAGTGCGTTTTCGTACTCTTTTCTAAATATTTGATATTATAATGGCAAACTTGTAATTAGAGGAGGTGGTGGTTTTATTCTTAAGCTAGGGTTAGCCGCAACTATTCATTATGCTTGATTATTGCATTGTGTGTGAAAATTCTTAGGAAAAGTGCGGGCGTCCTCTCTTTGACGTCTTGGGAGGGTGATTGCTCCTATTAATTGTAGCCAAATCTATCTTTTTATTGCTATTTTCTTCAATATAATTTCAGATTTGCGTGGGATCTATCATTTTGATACCAGAGCACATCGATCCATGGCGACGGCTACGAGATGCAAAGATCGGATCGATGCGATGGAAGAGAAATTGACGGGTGAAATCGCTATCGTGAAGGAAACACTAACGACACACGATGAGCGGTTTACAAAGATGGATGCAAAGTGGGATCAACATGGCGAAGCCTTAGCCAAAATCATCTTCGAACTTGGGGAGATATCGGTGCAATTGAAAGGAGGGGGAGCAAACCCTAAAACAGCGACAAAGTTGTCTCCTTTGGACAATGGAAATCATGTAGGGCAAGATCTGGAGGATGGGAAGATCAAAGACATCGATAGCAGCGATCCGAAGGCGGAGGACAACGATCGAGAGGCCGGCGGCCCCGGTGGTGGCTTCCGCAAGCGGCGGCGGCGGCAGCAGGGACCTGCGGCCCATTCCCAGGGACCCGCGGGCCCCCACAGGCCCCGATAGGGGGCCGCGACCCTTCCCCAGGGTCGGCAGCCTCAGGCGAGGGGGCGGTGGGCTTCGCCGGGCCCTTCCGACCCCCGACAGGGCCCGACGGCCCCTTCCCAGAGCCGCCCGGGCCCCATGGACTTCCAGCAGACCCCAAAAGGGTTTTCCGGCCTGCAGCAAGAGGGAGGGGAGCAATTCGGAGGGTATCCATCTTATTCGGAAGACCCGACATATGGCTACGGCGATAGATTTGATCTGGGAGCCTTTCAGAAGTTTAGGGATGATGGAGGAGGGTATCGGGACCCCCGACCCTCGGTACGGAGATGATAGATGGCGACACGCCCTACACCTAAGAGGGATGCCCTGGAGACCTTGGGGGTGGATACAGAGACCATCAGGAGGGACACGAAGACCGGTTTGGGGGGCTACGGCGGAGGAGGTTATGGAGGACAAGGAGAGGGACCTCGAGGTGGTTATGGAGGTCGAGTGAGATGACATGAGACACACCAAAAGAGGTAGCAGCACTACCACCACCCCAGATTTGACGGGAGACGAGAGGACGAGGGAATGTTCAATATGAACATGCTGCGAAAGCTGAAAATGCCTGTATTCGACGGAATGGACCCAGTGTCGTGGATCAACAGAACAGAGAGGTTTTTTAGAGTCTCTCGCATGACTGAGGAGCAGAAGCTGGAGGTGGCAGGTATTTGTCTGGATGAAAAGGCTCTCGCTTGGTTTCAGTGGAGGATGCCAGACGTTCTTTTCGCTCATGAGAGGGGGTCAGGGACTAGATGGTGGAGAGGTTCAGAGATCCCCATTTGGGGAATGTGAGAGAGCAGCTGCTTTCACTCAGGCAAGATGGGACCGTGAGAGATTATCTAGAGAGATTCGAGACCCTATCGGGACAGGTGCACAGAGTGACTGACGAGACGATGGATAGCACATTCATGAAGGGGCTGAGGGCCACTATTCGAGCAGCGATGCGCAAGCAGAAGTCTCAGAGTCTGATGGAGGCCATGGAGTACGCCCAGATGGCGGAGGATTGGTAGTTGGAGGAGAGGAAGGCGAGGGGTGGTTGGAGTGGTCCAGTTGACCATAACCAAACAGTGACAGGAGGACAGCAGAGAGCCACTACGGGAGCGGATCCTGCCACCAAGAAGAAGAGTGGAAAGAAGAGTAGTGCACCTCGGACTGGAGACAGTTCAGGCGGATGACTGACGCACAGATGAGGGCGAAGCGCAAGAAGGGCCTCTGTTTCAGGTGGACGAGCGATTCACACCAGGTCACAGATGCGCGGGGCGTAAGCTCCAGGTACTGCTACTAGAGGATGAAGACGGCGAGGCTGATGTGGAGTACGATACCGCTGAGGTGGAGGAGTCTGAGGGCCATCAGCTAGACGTGACGGAGGTTTCCCTTAACTCTGTGGCAGGGTTCACACCGAACCATACCATGAAGCCGAAGAGACATATCGACGACCAGGCGGTGACATTGCTTATCGACAGTGGGGCGACCCACAATTTCATTTACATGAGAGTGGTGGCTCAGCAGGAACTCCAGCTGACAGATTGTGGCGGCTTCAGTGTTGTGATGGGGACAGGAAAAAAGGAGAGCAGTCGTGGAGTTTGCAGAGGGTTGGTGCTAACACTACAGGGGGTGTAGGTGATAGCTGACTTGCCGCTGGACTTGGGAAGTACCGATGTCATCTTAGGCATGACTTGGTTACAGGGAGATAACCGTAAACTGGAAACTATCCAGGATGGAGTTTCAGGAGGAGGAGAAGGCAGTAGTCCTACATGGGGACCCCAGCTTATGCAGAGTACTGATCTCACTGAAGACCATGGTGAGGACCATCCAGACAGAGGGCGGTGGATACTTGGTGGAGTTATATTCGTTGAAGGGAGAGGATGGCGCTAAGGTCAGCGGGAAGCAGCACATTCTAGAAGAGGTGCATCAGTTGATGGAGCAGTTCGAGAAGGTCTTCCAGGAGCCAGGGGACTCCCACCGCCGAGTGATCACAAGCATGCCATAGTTCTGCGGGCAAGCATGTCCCCACATCAGTGTGAGGCCCTACCGCTACCCACAGGCACAGAAGGATGAGATTGAGAGGATGGTGACAGAGATGGTGCAGGTTGGTATGATACAGCCCATTGTGAGCCCATTTTCCGACCCTATACTGCTGGTGAAGAAGATGAGAGTTGGCGTTTCTGGGTGGACTACAGAGCGTTGAAGGAGACGGTGCCAGACAAGTTCCACATACCAGTGATCGATGAGCTGTTGGATGAGTTGCACGTGGCAGCATATTCACAAAGATAGATCTCAAATCGGGCTACCACCAGATCAAGATGCGGGGGAGGATGTGGCCAAGACGGCGTTCAGGACGCATGAGGGCCACTATGAGTTCTTAGTCATGCCCTTCGGCTTGACTAACGCACCCGCTACTTTTCATGCTCTTATGAACAAGGTATTCCGCCCTTAACTGCGACACTTTATACTAGTCTTTTTCGATGACATATTGGTGTACATCATATCTTAGAGGAGCACTTGGACAACATGCAGGTCGTTTTTCAGAAGTTACAGTACCACCAGCTATTCGCAAACAGAAAGAAATGCTTATTTGGACAGCCACAGTGGAGTATTTAGGACATGTGGTATCTGCAGATGGGGTGGCAGCTGACAGAGCGAAAATTACGGCGATGATGGATTGGCTACGCCCCACCACTCTCAAAGGTCTGAGAGTATCTCTGGGCTTGACAAGATATTACTGCAGATATGTGCAGGGATTGTGCAGGGATATGTGACGATCGCCTGGCCGCTCACCGAGCTACTCAAGACGGACAAGTTCATTTGGGGTGAAGAGGCGACGACAGCTTTTGAGGCCTTGAAGATGGCCATGACCACCGTGCCAATCCTACGTTGCCAGATTTTTCCAGACCATTCGTTGTAGAGGCAGACGCATCGGGACACGGATTGGGGGCGGTTTTGATGCAGGATCAGCGGCCCATAGCATATTAAAGTCAGGTGTTGACAGCTAAAGCCAGACTGCGATCAATCTATGAGATGGAGCTGATGACCTTGTCATGTCCATTCAGAAGTGGAGTCTATACCTGTTGGGGAGGAGTTTTCTGGTGTGCATAGATCAGAGGAGTCTCAAATATCTTTTAGAGCAGCGCATGGTGTCAGATGAGCATCAAAAGTGGCTGCGGAAGCTGATGGGATACAGATTTGAGATTGAGTATCGCTCAGGAATGGAGAACAAGGCGGCCGATGCACTTTCACGGCGGGAGGACATACAGTTGACGGCAAGGCAGTTTCTGTGCTACATGATTGGAAGCCGCTGCAGCAGGAGGTTGAGCAGGATCAGGAGCTGGCAGGCATATGGGCGTCACTTTTACAGGGATCTACAGAGCATCCAGGCTATACCATCCAGGACAGACGACTACTCTATTGGGGTCGCTTGGTGCTTCCGAGGACTTCTACACAGATTTCGACCATACTCCAGGAGTTTCACAGCAGTGTCGTAGGAGGACATTATGAGATCCTCAAGACCTGCCAGAGACTGGCAAGAGAGGTCTATTGGAAGGGGATGAAGAAAGACTTCTCGATGATGGTTGCAGAGTATGACGTTTGTCAGCGTCACAAGTATCAGGTGATGGCTCCAATGGGTTTACTACAGCCGTTGTCCTTGCCCGAGCGTGTGTGGGAGGACCTCTCTATGGATTTTATTGATGGATTACCAAAGACCGGGGAATACACAGTCAAATATGTTGTGGTAGACTGTCTCAGCAAGTATGCACACTTTATACCACTTAGACATCCTTACAGTGCAGTGTCGGTGGCGGAGGTATTTGTGAGGGATGTTATTCAATTGCATGGGCCCCAAAGTCCATTGTCTCTATTAGGGACAAGGTTATCTTGAGCAGATTCTGGCATGAGCTTTTTAGGCTGCAGTGTACAGTTTTGAGACGAAGCACAGCATACCACCCGCAGACGGATGGCCAAACCGAGGTCGTCAACATGAGTGTTGAGACATATCTGATGTGTTTTATTTCAGAGAACTCCGAGAAGTTGGCCCATTGGCTGGCATGGACTGAGTATTGGTACAATACATCTTTTCACACCGCAGCTCAGATGAAACCATTCTGGATTTTGTACGGTCGTGATCCTCCACATCTAGTACACTATGGGCAGGAGACGCACACGTATCCGATGTAGAGCAGTATCTGGCAGAGAGGGATCGGGTTTTGGAGGAGCTGAAGCTCCATCTGGCGAGAGCTCGGCAGATTATGAAGACGAGGGCAGACCTTCATTGCAGAGATGTGCATTTTACAGTTGGGGACATGGTGTACCTTAAGCTGAGACCATACAGTCAGAGATCTTTGGCCCACAGGAGGAATGCGAAGTTGGCACCGAGATATTTTGGACCTTACGAGGTCAAGGCTATGGTGGGACCAGTTGCTTACAGGTTGAAGTTACCCCAGGATTCGTTATTCATCCAATATTCCATATGTCGCAGCTTTGCCAGGCTATTGGAGACCACACCCCTTCACCCACGTTTCCGGAGACGTTGACAGATGATATGGAGGTGAGAATGGAGCCTGAGGAGCTGAAGATGGTAGCAGAGGGAGCACGGGAGAGCGGAAGGTTCTATTGTAGTAGAAGGGCTTGCCAGAGCACGAGAGCACGTGTGAGTCTGGACGTTATGACGCATCAATTTCTAGACTTCCACCTTGAGGACAATGTGGCTCTTTGGGGGGAATAGTGATGGGATCCGCGTGTATCAAAGGCGCCGCAATGGGGGATGCCCGCACCAAAGGGGCCGGATCACACATAAGGGCGTTTTCGTACTCTTTTCTAAATATTTGATATTATAATGGCAAACTTGTAATTAGAGGGGGTTTTTTATTCTTAAGCTAGGGTTAGTCACCATTATTCATTATGCTTGATTATTGAATTGTGTGGAAGAATTCTTAGGAAGAGTGCGGACGTCCTCTATTTGGCGTCTTGGGAGTGTGGTTGCCCCTATTAATTGTAGCCAAATCTATCTTTTTATTGCTATTTTATTTAATATAATTTCAGATTTGCTTGGAAATCTATCACTATGTTCATGCATACCCTAAGTTGCATGTGTTCCCTATTTTTGTAAAATCACATGCACATGAACAATGCATGAGGGGTTAAAAGAGAAATCTGAAAGGAGAGTAAAAAATCAGCATTATCTTTATCTTTCATTCTCATTAAGCGGTCAACATATATGTCTGAATATTGCTTCCCAGCAATAAATGACACTAGCAATTGAGTTATACTGTAGTAACATATTACAAATATCAAATCCACTCAAGGTTCCACTCTTATATATAACTAGATAAGGCGCGTTCCTTCCCTATGAGATTATCGATCTGTGAAATTTATAATGTGGGTCCTACTATATCACACACTTATCAAGAGATTTCAATGCATTCATTTTTATAACAGTCGTAGAAAGTGGTAGGTCCGATCCAGCTTTTGATATATGACACAGATAAAAAAGGATGAAAGAAAAGTCATATATTACTCAAATACTCTTTTTTGATACATCGGAAATAATTGAAATACTCTTGGATTGGATAGTTCCATTCCAAAATTACATGTACATACATGTGCCCTAGCACCCATCAATTGTGAGAAAAGAGTAATATTTCACAATTGACTTTGCATACGTGATTAAAACTAACCTATAATGTCATGGATAAATATTTTTACATCTGAAGAATCTTCCCTAGGCTAGTTTGTCTCTCAATATTTTGTTTTGTTTTAATTATAAAAGGACTAGAAATAACCCGTGCACAAAGTGCACGGACAACCCAAAAACCAACCCACACAATCAGGACGTGGGACCCACACGGGTGTTTTGATGAGTGCAAAACTGGGTGAAAATGAGAAGGGTGGGTTTGAGTGTGTGTATTGTCTTGGGGTTTTTGGTTTTTTCTTTGATTGGGGGATGTGATTTTGGGTGTTTTAGGTTTGAGTGTGTCTTGGAGGGTTGGGTGGGATTTTGGGTTTGTTTGGGTTTTGGGTTTAATGAAGTTGTCCCATGTGACGATGTGACATTGCCACATGGGACAAATTCAAAAACATCCATCATATACATCCCTCATATGTAATATAGATACACAAGTAAGTTTTATCAGGGAGTCTCTCCAATATATATAAAGTAGTCATAACTCGTGCCCTCGGGCACGGTTCATTTAAAATCTTTGTTTCCACAAAAATTATTGCCCCCTCTAAAATTTTGGTACCTTCACAATTTAAAAGAACAAAAATTTTGTGGCGCCTTCGGCGCATCATAACCCGTGCCTGAGGGCACGGTTCATTTAAAATCTTTGTTTCCCCAAAAATTATTTTACAAATTCAAAAACATCCCTCATATACATCCCTCATATGTAATATAGATACACAAGTAAGTTTTATCAGGGAGTCTCTCCAATATATATAAAGTAGTCATAACCCGTGCCCTCGGACACGGTTCATTTAAAATCTTTGTTTCCACAAAAATTATTGCCCCCTCCAAAATTTTGTTACCTTCACAATTTAAAAGAACAAAAATTTTGTGGCGCCTTCGGCGTGTCATAACCCGTGCCCGAGGGCACGGTTCATTTAAAATCTTTGTTTTCCCAAAAATTATTTCCCCCTCCAAAATTTTGATACCTAGTCAATGTGCACAGTTTTTTAAACGTGAATTTTTTGAGTTTCCCACTGTTGTGATAATGTTAAATTTTTGGGTTTCCACCAAATTTTTTGAGTTTCCCCCAAATGTATTCCCAACCGCTTTTCAAACTCATGTCATGTGATTTGCTTTCACTAAACAGCTGGCATACCTTATTCTCTTCTTAATAATCTGATGCTTGCAATTTGGGACCTCGAAGCGTCAATGTATTAGGGGTCAATCGTAATAAAGGTCAAATATCCACAATTGATAGTTTGAAGTTTGAATAGCGGTGATGTAAAACTGCATTTTAATTATCAAAGATTCCAGTTTTTTATTTAGAAAAACCAAAGCTCACTACATTAACATTCGGTTACGGGCGATGGGCAAACTAAATTCAAAAACTCACTACATTAACATTCCAGTTTTATAAATTATCAAAGCTCACTAAATTCAAAAACGTGTGGACGTGCGGTTACGGGGGAATGAGCAAGAAAATGAGAAGTGCACAAAAATTCGGTTACAACCAACTGAGAATTAAAAAAATTGAAATTGGAAAACTTTTTTTTTGGTTTTATTTATTTGGAAAAGCACGGTCATCAAATTTTTTTTGTCTTTGTCATACTTGCTTCGAATCATGTGTATTTGTTGAACGTTGTATACAAGGTATGTGATTATTTCCTCAGACG
Organism: Scilla litardierei; assembly: GCA_030789695.1. Classification (NCBI taxonomy): domain Eukaryota; kingdom Viridiplantae; phylum Streptophyta; class Magnoliopsida; order Asparagales; family Asparagaceae; genus Scilla; species Scilla litardierei. The sequence continues at coordinate 3,361,184 of CM061134.1, read as the reverse complement.
TATACTTCTAGTGAATGAAAGCAATGCATACAGAGAACTTCTAGTTAATTATAACAGAACCATTTTTAGACAGACATGAATTGGACATGCATGTCATGAAGGATTAAGGAGACTAAGCAAGAACGTAAGTCCCATATATATGATCTTAATATCTATTAGGCTAAACCATAAAGATCTTAATCAATCAAGATGAGAATCACGTATGTAAATCATGAATCATGGCAGCTGAAGAAAAGCTATCATTTTGACTAATATTTGAAAAGAAAACATTATACAAAATTGGACAGTAATGCTAGAGCAATCACGGTCAGAGTAGGGAGTAATACAGGCGTTCATTGGTATACCCCAGATAGCATAAAGGAGGATGTGTAGTTACAACACACGGGAAAATTTGACAGGCTTTCTGATTCGTATCAAAAAGCTCAGATTTTTAGTGGAAGGAAGAAAAGAAATTTGATTTGGACAATGGAAATTGATATTAAGATAGGCGATCCCTTCTGGAGTGGATCTCTCCCTAGCTTGAATTGACGGATCAAGTCTAATCCCACAAATCCCTAACATGAAACTACTCTTAACTGATCGTTCTTCGATAAAAAGAAACTAGGGCCGGCTCGTAGGCTTTTAACCCCTCCTAATCATGTAAATAATTAAAAGACTAATTAGCCCTCTAATGGCTAAACACACAACTCGACTAATGGACGAAAACCCTCCAATTGCTAAACACACAACTCGCTAATGAGCAAAAGGATAGGTCACCCCCTTGGGTGTGCGCCACTCCGCCTGGTGTAGACCCGGATCACATCATTACTCCACCAAAAAATGAACCTTGTCCTCAAGGTTGCAGTCTGATGATGGCGTCCATCTTCTCTAATCTAAGTGTGGGCCCGGCTTTGCCTCGTCCCCACCTCCGTCAAGCATCACCACAAGATCCTCCTCTGCTGCCACCTCCAGCTGCATGGCCCTCCCTGCGCAACGGTACCCTGGAGTGAACCTCTCGTCACACTTGAAGCAAAGGCCCTTGGCCCTCCGCTCTCTCATCTCGGCCTCTGTCATGCGACGAGTCTGCCCTCCCGACCGCGTCTCAGTCACATCCCCGCTTGCCGTCGTCGATGCCCCACAGTGGTCTGGGTTGTCTCAGTAGGTGCTGGACTGCGGTATGTTGATCTGCCCCGGACCCCCCAGACTTTCTCTCTTCAGCCAACCTGTCCTCCACTCTCCTAGCCACTCGCATCATGGCTGCCAGCCCCTGAGGATCATGTACTCACAGCTCCGCTCTCACGGCTGGCTTCAGCCCCTTCAAAAAATTCCCCTCCAGCGATTCCGAAGACACACCATCCACTCGACTCGCGAGTGTCTCGAACTTCGTGATATAGTCCCGCACGGTCCCATCCTGTCGCAAGGTGTACAACTGCTCAAACAGCCTTCCCGCGTGGGTCTTCTGAAACCTCTCCATGAGGCACTCTGTCAGCTCCCTCCACGTCCGTATCGGCCTCTGCTTCTGCGTCCACCTGTACCACCCAAGAGCCTCACCCTCGAAGCTCAATGCTACCGCCCTCAGTCTCTCCGCCTCAGTGAAGCCTGTGACATCAAAATACCTCTCTATCTGGTAAATCCACCCATCGGGGTCCTTTCCATCGAACAGCGGTGCCTTCAACTTCCTCATCCTCGTCTCTGGGTTGGTGTCACCTCGTGGTGGCCCTTCCCTGTTGGCTGCCTGACGCCTCTGGTAAGGATGCTCCTCAGTCCTCCACTGTCCCACATCTCCACTGGCCCTCTCATTGGCGAGTGCACCTACATCGTCCCACTCGTCAACCTGTTCTCGCCGGAGTCCTCCACGTAGCCACCCTTCTTCGACGCCCCCAAAAGGAGGGGAAATCGTCCTGTGTGCCCCAGATGGGCCCGCCTGTCCTCGCCGCCCCCCACGGGGTATGCCTGCCGCCTGTGGGCCCCAAGTGGGCCAGCCACTCTCCTCCGCCCCCTGCGGGGGGCGGGTCTCCATCTGCGGGCCCCAGGTCCCCCCCCCCCCCCCCCCCCCCCCCGCCCGCCCAGGGCGGAAATCCCCCCCGTGCCCCCAAGTAGGGGCACCACCCTCCGCCGCCCCCCATGGGGGCGGAATTCCCCCAGCGGGCCCCAGATGGGCCCTCTGCTGCTCGCCGCCTCCAAAGGGGGCGATTGCCCTCCGACGGCCCCAGTTTGGGGCCGCCCTCCTTCGCCGCCCCCAGTTGGGGGCGGCCGATCACCGGCGGCCCCCTGGTGGGCCCGCCCGTCCTCCCTTTGTCCCGTGGCGTCCCTCCATAAAGGGGAAGTCCCTCCTTCAAACCCTAGGGCTAGGGTTTGCCTTCCGCCGTCGCCGTTTTTCGGGTTTGTTCGCGAGATTAGATCTGAATATCCGAACGATTTCGGATCCGGATCTCGCTGAAAAAATTGCTACTGAAACATCTTCGCCATCTCGGCAAACCCCTCCTTCATCTCGTGCGAGTATCGCTCAGACATCCGATTCATCTTCTCATCCATGGTTGCGCTCAGATCTGCCTTGATCTCTTCCTTCATATCTGCCATCTCCTTCCGCAACGCCGAGATCTCCGCATCAAGTCGCTCTTCCAGAGTTTTTGTCGCAGTCGCTCGTGTGCTCGCCATAGAATCGATTGCTTTGATACCAAATTGATACAATTAGGGTTAATCGTATCAAAAAGCTCAGATTTTTAGTGGAAGAAAGAAAAGAAATTTGATTTGGACAATGGAAATTGATATTAAGATAGGCGATCCCTTCTGGAGTGGATCTCTCCCTAGCTTGAATTGATGGATCAAGCCTAATCCCCCAAACCCCTAACAAGAAACTACTCTCAAATGATCGTTCTTCGATAAAAAGAAACTAGGGCCGGCTCGTAGACTTTTAACCCCTCCTAATCATGAAAATAAGTAAAAGACTAATTAGCCCTTTAATGGCTAAACACACAACTCGACTAATGAACGAAAACCCTCCAATTGCTAAACACACAACTCGCTAATGAGCCAAAGGATAAGTCACCCCCTTGGGTGTGCGCCACTCCGCCTGGTGTAGACCTGGATCACATCACTTTCATTAATAGTGATCATAACTACGTTCAGAGTAGGGAGTGATATAGGCTTTCATTGATATACCCGTCCTTAATAGTCGATTATCAGTAGAATTGCATAAATGAGGATGTGTAGATGTCTCTCTCTCCAGATAACAATCATTGGTTTGACCGAAATAACAGTACATCTGCATTACAAACATTAACCATCAATTTTTTATTTAGAAAAACCAAAGCCGGCTATATTAACATGAAACGAAGTAAAACATCAAAATCAACATGAACTATAAGTAAAAACTTACTCTCAGCATATAATTCTCACATATCATCATACACAGCATATCGAGAATTGTACACAAAAAATGATCAAAAAGCTATAAGCATAAGAGGGATCAGAAAGCTAACCTCTGATTGGTATCGAAATCCTCAGATTCTTCGCAAACCAGGGTCTATCGAAATAACAAACAAAGAGAATGAGAATGAACACAACAGACACATCATAATGAATCGAGAGGAGTTGAGATCGGAGGAGTACATCTGAAAGGGCACGGGAGGAGTTGAGAGATCGAATCAACCTCTCCGCGAGATCAATCACGATATGAGGAGTTGAGAGAGCGGTTGCGTGAAGCGTGATTCGTGATAAGGGGGTTCATGAAAAAGCGAGGGTTGGGTTTGTGTAGGGGTGGCAGTAATGACCTGACCCGACCCGACCCGCCCGACCTGACCCGCCACGGTTTTGACCCGACCCGCCCCGGCCCGCAGCCGGGTCGGGGCAAGCTTGGGCTTTGTATGCAACCCGCCCCGCCCCGGCCCGCCCCGATAAACTATAGATGTTCTAAAAAACCTTACTATTTTGATGCGAACCATGCGGTCTACCCATATCACGTAACTCGTACTCTGTTCCAATGTTCTTCCAATTAGGCCAATTCCCAATTCCAAATTACCAATAAATCACAATTATCCCAAATCCTAAATAAAACTTTTATTTGGGATTCATATGGATGGCAGTAATGACCTGACCCGACCGACCCGACCCGGCCCGACCCGGTTTTGGTAAGAAATTACCCGACCCGCCCCGCCCCGCAATATTACCATTTCTAGGTTTGTGCGCTGGTTCATGAGGAGTTGAGAGGTGGCAGTGTTTTTGTTTTGGTACTTTTGTGTCCCAAGGAATGCGGAAAAAATTAAGAAAAAAATTAATGATAACAAAAACTGAGAAAAAATTCAGAAAGTGCAAAAAAACTGAGAACAAAAACCGTCCCAATGAAGGCAGTGTGAGTGCGGTTACTGTACATGGGAAAAAATGAGAAATGCAAAAAAATCCAAAAAAAAATCCAACACCGTGTGTGTGCGATTACAGGTGATGGAGAGAAAATTGATAAGTGCACAAAGAACTATTATACTCAAGGTAATGTGAGATGGGACACGATGAGAGGGTTTTTGATGTAGAAATTCGGTTACACCTAGTCCCATGCACTAAAATTCTGTTACACCAAGTACCGTGAGATGGGGTAAAATTGGAAAACTTTTGTTTTTATTGGTTTTATTTATTTGGAAAAGCACAATCATCAAATTTTTTGTCCTAGTCATACTTTTGCCGCCACGTAGGACAAAGATATTGTCCTAGTCATACTTTTGCCGCCACGTAGGACAAAGATTCAAAAACAGTCGTGAACTGTATAATAGATGCATATGTATGAAGTATGAACATAGACATTTATCCTTTTATGATATTATGGAACAACTTTTTTAGGAACGATTATTAAAGGCTCAGTGTATATATAATGGGACATCAAAAGCAAAAGGTAGATGAAATTCATGGGATGGCAAAAGTTCAATTCGGTGGTTTCACGATACTATAATAATAAAATTTTCTGTTAAAAGACATTACTAATATTTAAAAGATGCAGAGGAAAGTAAACCACAACTATAAAACAGCCTTGATACGACAAGTGAAATAATTTAAGTTTCACTGTCAAACTCAGGTAGCAAATAGGCTGGCTTGGGACAGTTTCATATATAAGCATGGTGTCAAGTCACCCTTTTTCGCTTGAACTGCCTAGCAAATTGATACATCACGCTTGCTGGATTGAAGCTTGAAGAATGGGCTTTAGAAAAAAGACTAGTAGCAGTTCTGGGATAAAAGAATATACATTGCTTCAAAGATATTATTAGCTATAGATATTCATCGATCTTCTACATGAGCCCCAAATTAATATGATCACAATGAATGTAAAGGAGTGCAAATCGAACAGGCTAAGCTTAACATATTAAATAAGATTTTTCATATTGAAAGGGAGATGGATCAAACGCAGAATTAACTATTTTCATGCCCGCTACAGCAATGTCTGTGCTTAAATTAAGATGCAGTCAAATAAAAATGCATGACTGGATTTACAAGAAACTATGAGGTTGTTTGGTTGCCAGGAAATAAAGCTACAATAGCAAATGCTGCAAGTTGATTTCTAGTTCTAATGTTTTGGTAAATCGTAAGTGGATTTACATTTTGGTTAAAAAAAATAGCAAAAGTTGTGGTCTATATGTAGCGTTGGGTATTTTATCATGACATGTACCCGTTCAGGACTTGCCAACACCCGTACCAGACACTGACATTTGGACAATTCTAGGACAAGTGTCTTTTTAGGGATTCCTTGAACACATGTCCAACACTTTCCAACATGTTAAGTAATATATTTTCTAGGTTAGAACATTTAACACATACATTATTTTCTAGGTTAGAACATATAACACATACATTGAAGACATGTTTACATGACTCATACAATTCTTTTGTCACATAACATGTTCTTATATGTTTGAGATGTGTATTTAATTGTGTATATAAGTGAATAACTATAAAGCTGTATCGGCGTTTAAAACTATGAAGAGTTTTGGCATATTTTGATAGCAAAGTCAAGAGACACAAGCTGCTATGTAGGAAGTGTAAGAGCCAAGGCCTATCCCTTTTGCGAAGTGCTGAAAATGTGTGCTAGATTATGATCATTGCATGTATTTATATAATTAGAAATGTGTAGCACTCTTAGTTGCATACATATGTTATGTTTGAGTGCATGTATGTGCATATACTCTCTTTCATATCTATACATATTTTAGTGTATTATCGTCATGTTATCATGCCTTATATTTTAAGGAATTGATGTCACCTACTTGTGTCCATATCACATGTCTATGTCCATGCTTCATAGACCTTACCTAAATTATGCATATACTATTTGATATCACTTTATTATGTTCTATTTTGCGTGTATATGTCTCTATGTAATACATTATTATATATCAAATTGACAATGACTAGAAAGTCCAAAATTGCAAGGATATCATATTCTAATGGAGAGGTTTGTATTGTCCTAGTAGTGGAAGAGGAATATAAGGAGGAAACAACTAGAGAATATGTCATAGCAATTGTGCATATTCTGGCTTTTCAAACTTCATCCAGTACTCTTCTCAAACTCATCCCATATAAAATGCAGTGAAATGTTCATTATCAGATGTTAATTGTCTACCACCAGAAAATACATGTCCTCCTACGGACTGGTTTACAGCCTTAGCATTGCTCTCTAGCAATCATGACAGAACTCCAAACACCAAGTGGGGGCTCAGGTAAACTCACTGCCAATAGAAACACATCAAACTTGAAACAATCGTGGACAAAGACAAAACTGAGTCGCCACCAAGTATCGGGCCATGTACTTGGTTGGTCTAGTCTAGATGAAAATGTGGCAACAAATTCTGTATGATATCGCTGAAGAGTGGTATCGCTGAAGAGTACTTAGAACCAATACAATAGGCCAGTAATATCCAACTCAATAAGAATCCGATTTAGTTTTGAGTAATATCCAGATAAAGGTCTATCTTTATGTTTCAAAAAGAACAACTTCTCATATAGATGAACTACCCAAGAAATATTCTTCTAATCTGACTTCATCACCTTCAATGTATCCTGTGTTTTCTTTGATGTCTTTAAAAATATAACACTTGGACTCACTTTCTCCTTCATACTACTCAACAGCCAGGTAATCACACAACCATCGCTGGCCACCCATTTATGATAACCAGAAAATTTTGAATCTGAAAAAGCATAAGATGTTCTAGCTTCTTTATGATCCGATAAACAGACAAATGGACTGTTTCCGAAGAACATAATTTGTACCACTAAGTTACACAATGGTAGCAAAAAGGGTTGTTGGGGCAATGAAATCAAAAGATAACGCAAAGACTTCATTGCCATCTCCAATAAAAGCTATAACAACCAGTAATTTTAACAGATAGTCGGAAAGATAGAGGTAAAGTTGCAGACAGCTCAGAAGATGTCATAAATTAAATAGTAGCCAAAACACACTAGAACAAGAATCAGACAGTTTTTGTTGTAACAGGATTCACACTGCAGTTTTTTGAATGATCTTTTATCATATCAGGGAAATAAGACCAGGATGAAGATGGTATCAAGGCAAGGATGGCTATGTCATGGTGATGATGTGGCGAAATAGATTATGAAGGTGTATGATGGCGGTGGTGACAAAGGTCAAAGAGGATGGTGTCATGGTGGTTGGCATTAGTAGCGATGTGGTAAGGCGATGGTGCCAGCATCGAGAGGAGAGATGTAGATACGAAGACTTGTCCGTGTCGGTGAAGGCATCAAATTTGTGGGTGTTAGTCGTCAGTCGTTAGAATGAAGGCGAACAAGGTCGATTGAATGTCAGTTAAAATTAAATATGAGTAGGTGATTGTGATATGAAGATGGCTTGTTCTTGTCGAATGAAGTCGATGATAAGGTTGGAGTAGTCTGAAAGTTGGTTACATTTGATTAGGGCTGGTTGTGGATTAGAATCCTCTTTACATGTTATATATGTAGACAAAAGAGCAGGTACATGGCTATAACCCAAAACCCAATATCCAAATACCCAAGACATATAAGATCTAACACTAGCTAAAAAGATAACACTTAAAATAGAAGCCAACTATACTTAACAAAACTTATTCCAGTATATTTACTTAAATACATTATTTGATGACAGTATTTTAATTATGAATCCTTAGTTCATTATGAGACCTATTAATGTAACGTTCAAGTATAATTAAAATAACATAAATTATTTGAAATTTTAATTGTCTGGGAAGCGCATCGAACTAGAAATCATTATTTCTTAATTTCTAAAATTGTTATTTGACTATATGATTTTCCATCTCAACTATTAGACTACTATGTCTTGGGGATTCCTTAAATAATTAACAATTTTTTGACGATGCATATCATCATCGTCATTATGTCATTGTCTGAATATTAAGTTAAGGACGCTATTGTATGTCATCAACCCAATATAGCATATCAACTTTATAACTCAATTGTGTTGATAAAAAAAGAACACATCATTGTGTTCAGAATTTTTTTTCCTAGGCATGTTCCTTTTTTTCATTCCCTATTTTTATGATCTTTAACTCCTGTATTTTATAAAAAACGGCTTCGTGCTTTTTTGCCACTTAAGCACCCCAAAAGCACAAAAAGCCTAAGACGAAAAAAGGTTAATCCAGCCTCTGCTGCAAATAGATAGACATACAGAAAAGAGCCATATACCCCCATCTTAACTATGCACTGCTCACTTTGAATTTCATAGCATCTCTTTACACAAGATGATAAAATCCTCCTAAATTTGTTCCCTTCTCAGCGGACAGTGTGTGACATCTCATTCGTTCAGGAAAAAAACAAGCCCCCAAATCCTTACCCAATTTCAGTCAAGGCATCCTGATTATATGTTGTGACCCCTACCTCAGATAACATCTGAAAACGGTGTCACTCCAACAAGGATATTACACGGAAGTGTAAGAAGAGGAATATATAAACTTCACAATGTCAGATTGGAACGGCAGCTGATTAACCAGTCCTACAAACTTTGACGGTGGAATATAGAGCATAGCTGCTAAATCCAAGCCGTCACAACAATCATCTGGAAACCTAACTATAGAGAACATATCAATAGATATTTAGAGAACGAGTGTTTTAAGTATCTTAACCATCAATACGACACAAACCATATATCACTCTTGGCATTCCTATATAGATTTAACATTCCTATAAAGATTGACCCCGAAGTATACTCTATTTGCTCATCTCCATCATAGAAACACAAACTGCAAGATCAAACCATTGAGGTAACACTCATTACATCTCTAGCAATATAGAAGAGTTGAATTGTTCAAACCAGATCGATTTCATATCTACTTAGATGCATATAAGGTTGTCAACTTTCATATCCAATTGAATATGACTGTTCGTCCAAATAACAAAATAGGCGTTTCCCCCCAGATCTGGTTTCAGAGTCTGAAATCAAACTTAGTCAGTTTATGGGTTCATAATGTTCAGCAACCAAACTATTCAAGTACACACAGACACAGACACACACATACACATACATTATCCCTTTTATCAAATCCACCATCTTGGATTGGATAGACGTGTTGGATTGTTCAAACCAAATTAATTCCATGTCTACGTAGATGCATACAAGGCTGTCAACTTTCATATCCAATTGAATTTGAATGTTCGCCCAAATAATGAAATAGAAGTGAGCTTCCTTCTTCCCCAACCGAAAACGCCTAGTCTTTCTCGACCATATTGCCTCATTGATCCATATTCAACCACATGAGCACCGTAAGGGTGGCAATATAAACCCAACCCATACTGGACCTGTATAAACAGGTTCAGGTCTAAACAGGTTCAGGTCAAGCGCACAAGATTTTGACCCATAGAAGGACAAAGTCATTGTTAACTAAGTAGGTCAGGTATTGGATAGATAGATTAACCTGTAGATACTCATCTTAACCCATGACCTATTACCCATTGGTATAAATTTAAACCGTATCCTCTGCTATCTGCTCTTAGCTGCCCTTAACTTCCTAAAACCCTCACATTTTTCATTTCCACTCGTGGCATTTGAACACCTCACAAATTTTCTCTCCCCTCTTTATTCTCATTTCCAGTCGACCCTAGCTCACAAAATGTTTACTCCCCTCTTTTGCTTCTTCCCTCTCTAATCCAAATAAAGAGGCAATGGCTGATGTTGTTTAGAATTGATGGAAATGCTAGCCATTGGACGATTAGGATCGCTCTGCGATCAGTTAAGCTTGAATTTTCTTTATCATTTTTTGGAAGAGAATTATGGGTGCATATAACCTATGAATGTTCTTTCTTATATACGATGATATGTCTCATTGTCTTTCACAAATGACATGAGAGGCAAAAAAAAATACATGTGATCCTTCATATTATGTGGAGAAGAAAATGACACGTCTTCATATATGAGAGTGATCACTCATATATCATATGATACCAAGTATTCTTTTTTTGGAGCCTCCACTCATCACTCAAATTTATGCTAAAAGATTGGAACTTTATGGTGCGATAAAGATTCAATTTTAAATTTTCGCTAAAGGAACCAAACAATTAGAAGTGATTTTGAATTTTTCGCTAAAGGAACCAAACTATTAGAAGTGATTTTGAATCGATAACACTGGGCGCTATTAGTATTGGCCGTCAAAGGCTCGGATACAAAAGATTAATTCTTTGTTGTTATATTTTTTGGGATTATTAAACAATTTCGTTTGGTCTTTTTCATAAGCACAACCACACATGTGTTTTGATTGCATAGGACAAGCGTATATATTAGAACAATGACATATGATATTTTGTGTAAAACTGTTTTATGAGACCTCTATAATTATATAGTATTTGGATTGAGATATATTAACTAACTCTCTCAAACCCTTCCATCAAAACATCTGATCTTTGATTTCATTCATGATATCATAGCAATGACCTTAGTTTCGCCTAAGCATAACCTTAGATTAACTTAAAATCCAACACCTTATTCTGTTGTTCTACATGAACTCTAACCCTAATCTTCAAACTTAACCTTAATTTAGCACCGCCACCCTGAACCATCTCCCTCAACACCCCAATCACCATCATCATTCACCTCCATTACTGATATCTCCTATCTTTCCTTTCTTCACCATCTTCCCACTCCAAAACATTGTCAACAACGACACATCCCATCATCACAATGGACAAACGATATCGTCATCTTTGTCGAACGATCTCGATGTCCTCTCCTATGCATCGCCACTATCTCGTCATCGTCACTATAATCTTTTCATCTCCAGCTCAATTCTCCTGATCAATTAGTGACGCAATGATCTCGGTGTCATTGTCTCACGATCATCGTTGCCAGCTGGTTTCCATCATTGCTCCTCTCCTCTTCCTCACGGAACTGATCTAATTAGATCGGATCTATTTTGAGTCATCATCGATGCTTCCCTTCTTCTCTTTTGTTGCTATTGCGGCTTAGTAACCGATACAATCGGGTAATCGTTACAACCTAATCCTTATAGTGATCGTATAGTCATCACGTCGCTTCATGTCTCTCCACTCTAATATGATATAATGAGGTCTGAAGTGCCTTGCTCAGTTCTAATCATGTCGCGTCAGAATACCTTTAATTAGGGGGGTTTTTTACTGTTTCGTCAAAACCAAAAAAGCAATATAAGTTCAGTACATTGTGAAGGAATAAATATGTAGTTTGTTAGGTTCTTTTTTATGCATTTTATTTGGTATGTATATCAAGTCTCAATGGAACATCGTGTATCTTGGAACTGTTGGTTGGATCCCAATGGAGGATCTTCCTTGTGAATTGTGACGGGTGGGATCCCAATAGAAGATCATATGTTGAGCATTTTGTTTGTTTGTTTGAGTGGGTTATTTGAACAGCTACACAGATGAAGTCTATGATTAGATCTGTAGTTCAAGAGTTTGTATTTGAAAGAATAGCTTATCGAAAGCGAATGATAGTTGGCACCAATTTTCTTCCGTGAAGAAGACTTGTTGAGACCTACATTATCAGTAAAGGAAAGAAGATTCGAAGATTCACCTTATAGACGACCATCCAAACCTGAAAATTGTTGAATGACAGCGCTATGTTGTTAGGATCTACAATCAGATGGTGAACAGTATGAAATTGCATGTGCAGGATATGATGCTACATACGACTGCATTCAAGCGGATATGTGATTGCTTGACAGAGCTTTATTCGAGAACAAATAATCTTAATAGAGCATACGATGTGTCATATGAGCTATTCAAGAAGCTAGAAGGATGATCAGACTTTTGCATAGTTTTAAGGAAACTATAAACGGCTGTGCAAAGATGAGAAATCATTATTTTCAACGAGTACTGATGTGTAGAATATGAACAAGCAACAAGTACACGTCTTTATGTTGGGCTTTCTTGGAGCTTTATCAGCTTACATGTCTGCACGGCCCCATGTGCTAGGTAGTTCAATGGTCAACTCTATGTCTGAGACATTTAGCCTATTTCAGAGAATATTTTTTAATGACACTTTCACTACAGGTGCGATGAAACAATAGAATCATACGCTATTGATTGTTCATTAGAGATGTTTTATAGGATTAATGTAAGACTGTGATACTCCTACATGAGCTACTCGTGGTAGTGATCATGGACGAGTTCATGTTACTAGAGTGGATCGTAATGCCTTGCTAGAGTGGGCCGTAGGAGACCCATTAAAGTGCGTTGTATGAACCTTATTAATGGTCACAGCAGAATGTGTCACTATTATAGGAAAATAAGACATACGAAGTAGACATGTTACGAGCTACAATCCTCAATGCATGTTGCATCTATCGAGAAGTCAGGTTCGGATACAAATATATGTTTATCTAGTGACCAGTATGACAAATGGCTGATGTTCTTAAAGTTTCAGATTCATTAGCTTCCTCTTCATCTTTAGCATCTACATCATCACTTGTCAAAACTAGCAACTCCACTTCTTTCATTTTTCTTCCTAATGCCATAAAACTAGGTGATTGACAAAAACCTCACATCATATAACTGGTAATTCTAGTATCATTACTCATTTAGAATCAACTTGTTCCTTAACTTGTGTTACGTTAGCAGATGATTCTATCGCTTTAGTTTGTGGTATTACCATTGCACGTTTAACACCTAACCTCTATCAATACCATTAGTATACTATTTGCTTGATTTTGCATTTAATTTGATATCGGTTGGTGAACTTACAAAAATATTGATCTCTTCAGTAGCATCTTATTCTTTTCTCCTCATTGTGTTTTTCAAGAGACCATGACAACAAAAAACAATCGACACTATGTAGTAATAATGCTAGAGTATGTTAGCTTAGAGTTTATGAAGAAATATTGAACTTGTTTTTAGTGAACTTTCAAAATTATTGAACTGTTGTGTAGCATTCTTATTCTTTTCTACTCATTGTGTTTTTTCAAGAGATCATGACAACGACAAAAAACAATCGACACATGATGTGAGTCTAGTAGTTTATATTTGAATAGGATTCGTGATACTAATGCATTATCTGATATTATGTCTTCAATTGACATTCATAGTCGGTTGAGACATTCTTCTCTGAATAATATGGAGTTATTAGTTTGTCAGTTGAGTTATTTATTGAGTCTAGAATGTGAGTTATGTCTGAAAGGAAAGCATCATCGGCAACTTATCCTTCTAAGCCAATAAAAGAGCAAATAAACCATTTAAACTTTGTTCGTTCCAATGTATAGGGGCCTTGTCGCATACAATCGAAGCTTGATTTTGGATATTTTATTGCCCTTATTTAACGATTTTTCTCATGTCATAGAATTTACTTGTTTAAAGATAGAATCTGAATTTTTTTCTATCTTTCAAAGTTTTGTTCCTGAGATTAAAACCCAGTTTGATTTATCTATTTGTATCTTACTTAGTAATGATGCTAGAGTATTTTAGCTTAGAGTTTTTGAAGAAATCGGGCATAATACACCATTCATCTTGTCCATATATGCAACACAACAAAATGAAATAGCTGAAGATAAAAATAGGCATTTACTTGAAGTAGTTCATACACGGTTATTTCATGATAATGTTCCTAAACACTTTTAGTCTGATTGCTATTTTTATTGCATGTCATTTAATTAATAGAATGACATCATCTGCACTTAATAATAAGATTCCATATTAGTTGCAATTTCGTGATGTTCTTTCATTTCCGCTTACTTCGCATATTTTGGGTGTGTGCTTTATACATGATTTGCGACGCAATGTGTCTAAACAAGATCCACAATCATCGAAATGTATTTTTCTTAGCTATTCACGTATACAAAAAGGAATATAAATGATTTTGTCTACAACCGAAATTGTATATCGTGTCTGTAGATGTCACCTTCTTTGAGTCTCAATATTATTTTCCTGACAACCCATTTTCAAGTTTAGTGAGTCAGATGATTGCATTTACAACGATGAGTTTCCTTTCTTACTAGATATTTACAATAAGTGTAAAAACAAACTCTTCAGATATGTTAGACCAATATGCAACAAGGTTAGGAAAAACAGTTACATGTGTATACCAAACACCCTAAGACTCATGCTCATGTACCAACTTCTGCTGGTGTGTGATAGGAATTAAGTAGATCTGAACTTTTATAGAAGAAAATACCGATAAAAAGATAACTTTGGTTACAATTGAGGGGGCAACCACCCTTCCAAGACGTCGATAAGTGAGGACGTCCGCTCTCTCCTAAGATCTACCTAAGAATTCTCAAGAACAATTCAATAATCAATAATCAAGCGTAAAAACTAAAATGACGGCTAGCCCTAGCTTAAGAATAAACCCCCTCCTCCCATAATTACAAGTTTGTCATTAAAATATTAATAAAGGGAAAAGGGGTCGAAAACACCCCTAGGGTGCGACTGGACTTGCACGCGGCTGGGTGCAGGAGGGGGTGCCACCGAGTCTAATATTACTCCGCCCCTGAAAATCCACTTTGTCCTCAAGGTGGTGCATGATGTTACCGACGGTGCTACTCCGAGTGGAAGTCGTCTTCCACTCCGACCCCTTCATCCTCCACGTCATCATCCTCTTCTGCCCCTGCTATCAACATTTGCAGCTTGCGACCCACCCGGTGGTGTCCGGGGGTGAAACGCTCGTCGCATCTGAAACAGAGCTCTTTCTGCCTCTTCTCCCTCATCTCTGCGTCAGTCATCCTCCGGAATTGGCCCCCAGCTGATGGTGTGCTGCTCTGCTCCCCAGTCTTTTCCGTACTCGACTGATCCGCCCCTGTAGCTGTCTTCTGTTCTCCCGTCGCGATTGGGACACTGCCAGAGGCTGGTCCACTCCAACCATCCTTAGCCTTTCTCTCCTCCAGCTGACAGTCCTCCGCCATCTGAGCGTACTCCATGGCCTCTATCAGACTCTGGGGCTTCTGCATCTGCACCGTCGCTCGAATAGTGGCCTTCAACCCCTTCATAAAGGTGCTCTCCACTGTCTCGTCTGTCACCCCGTGCACATGTCCTGATAGGGTCTTGAACCTCTCCAGATAGTCTCGCACCGTGCTCTCAAGTCTAAGTGATAACAACCGCTCCCGCACGTTTTCCAGGTGAGGGCCTCTGAACCTCTCCACCATCTTGTCCCTGATCTTCTCCCACGAGCGAAAAGAACGCCTCGCATCCTTCCACTGAAACTAAGCGATGGCCTTTCCATCCAGACAGATACCCGCCGCCTCGAGCTTCTGCTCCTCAGTCATGCATGAGACTCTAAAAAATCTCTCCGCTCTGTAGACCCACGAGACCGGGTCCACCCAATCAAATATAGGCATCTTCAACTTTCTCAGTCTGTCCATCTTGCATCACCGATCCCCTCGTCTCCGGTATATCTAGGCTGATGATAGTGTTGCCACCTCTCTTGGCAAGCCTCGTATCCTCCCTGCGGTCCTCTCCACTGGTCACCATGCCCCCTCAGGGCCCATCTCTCCACCCATCATAGCCTCCAGCCCGACCTCCGTACTCCTTATAGCCCCAGTATCCTCCTCCATAGTCCCTGGGACCACCCTCATATGTGTGGGGGTGGTGGATGCCCTCTATCGTCGTCGTATCGAGGGTCGGGAGGGTCCCGAAAACCCCCTCCGTCATCATAGTGCTTCTGCCCTTCACCGGGATCAAATCTAAATCTGACATCAAAACCACGAGCCGTGCCTTCCGAATAGGGCGGAAACCCCCCAAACTGATGTTGATGCTGTGATGACTCCCGGGGCCCGCAGGGGCCTGCCTTGGCTCGACGGGAGTCACGCGGCCCTGCTGATGGTCTGCAGGCCCTAGGCGCTGGTGGTCAGGGCCCCGGCGGCCCTGTACAGGGGCCGCGGGGCCCTGGCGTCCAGCGACAGGGCCGTCGCGGCCCTGTAGGGCTGTCGCGGGGCCCGCCTAGGTCTGGGGCTGCTTCACCGGCCCCTGATGGGCCTGGGGGGGTGCGCCGCCCCCCGTGTGAAGTCATGGGGTCCTGCAGGACCCCCTTCCGTCAGCCACCAATCTTGGGGATGGCAATTATGTTCACCGCCCTCTCTCCTTACTTCCTCTGCCTTTCGTCGTATCGCCTCGCGATAATCCTCCATCCACGGCTCTTCATCCTCATCTTCATTAAATTACTCCTCCACGTGGACGTTTTCCACATCAAAAATCTCAACTGTTTCCTTCCCCTTGCCTAAAGGTGGCGACTTTTCCGCTGATTTAGGGTTCTCATCCCATTTGTTGTTCGCTGCCAATTGAAAGATCAACTGCACAAATTGTTCCTCATACTTCGCTTGATTTACCGTTAATTGATCAATAGAGGCCGTCAATTTCTTTATTGCTTCTTCGTTTTCCGTCAACGATCTCTTTATCCCCTCGATCTAGTCGTTGAACTTCTCCTCCAATGTATCGATCTTGTCCTTCGATCTTGTTGATGCCGACATGAATCGTCACGTGTTCTGATACCAAATTGATAGGAATTAAGTAGATCTGAACTTTTATAGAAGAAAATACCGATAAAAAGATAACTTTGGTTACAATTGAAAGGGCAACCACCCTCCCAAGATGCCGATAAGCGAGGACGTCCGCACTCTCCTAAGATCTACCAAAGAATTCTCAAGAACAATTCAATTATCAATAATCAAGCGTAAAAACTAAAATGACGGCTAGCCCTAGCTTAAGAATAAACCCCCTCCTCCCACAATTACAAGTTTGCCATTAAAATATTAATAAAGGAAAAAGGGGTCGAAAACACCCCTATGGTGCGGCTAGACTTGCGCACAGCTGGGTGCACGAGGGGGGCCGCCGAGTCTAACAGTGTGCCAGCTCTTGCTTCATTATTCCTACATCTTCATTCATAAGTGAGTCATCAAACCAACAAGATATTGATGTCCTTATTGCTCTCCACAAAGTAACGCATAGTTGCATTACTCATCCATTGTATAAATATGTATCATTAGCACATCGTTATCCTGTGTATCGTGGTTGCATATCTTCCATTGATACTTAGTTCCTAAGTCTTTATCTAAGGCTCTTGCACACCGCGTTGATAAAGGACAGAGTGGAAATGATAATATTGAAGGAAAACGATACTTGGGATCTCATTCACTTCGCTCCTATAAAGATTACATTGGGATGCAAATAAGTTTGACTGTGAAGCTCAATCCTGATAGCATATTGGCCAGGTTGAAAGCTAGACTAGTGGCCAAGAGTTAATTCCATATTTATGGTGTTGATTATTTAAATATTTTATCGTATGTAGCATGTCTTTACAATTACAATCACCACCACCACCACTACCAAATTTGATCTGGTTTCTTGAAGTAAAACTGTCAAATTGAGAAATGATGTTAATTCTCAATGTTTTTTCTTTGAATTCCCTTTCAGAAGAAAATATGAGAAGTCACACATGAGCCTTCACTAAAAGGGGGTCAAGTTCCTCAGTCAAGATATTTCCAGATATAATACAACAAAATCATTCAAAAGTATGTAGCTAGGCCTAAAATCTTCTAGTTCTACCCTTTCCTATCAAAATCTCAACTCTTTCAATAACCTAACGAAGCCATTCTACTTGAGTTTCTAAAAGTTTCAGTAATCAAGTTAATACGTGGCTAATCCCCTCCCGCAAACATAATAAATCATCAACTAGATTGAATAATGGTTGCCCTTCCCTTCACTACTTGATTCATATAAATCACCACGATCAGCAATGGTCCAATACAAGACATTAATTACAAATGCATGTACATAGTAGGAAATGAGTTTTTATTAACCAATCATGCAGCTGGACTTGAAAACACGAGCAGTTCCTTTCCAGTCATCATGTACACTCTTTCCCCAATTAAGCCCATCTACCTCTTGAGTGTTCTAGAAGTTTCAGTTACAAGTTAATAGGTGGCTTATCCCCTCGCTCAAACATAATAAATCGTCTAACAAATAGAATGGTGATAAGCCATTTCACTTCAGCGCTTGATTTATGGTAATTAATTTATGATAATCACCATGATTAGAAATAACCCAATACAAAACATTCAAGACAACCATAGGCTTATAGCATAAACTGTTCTTCGTAATAAATCAGGCAGTTGAACTTGTTAGTAGCATCTCCGTTAAGTAAATAAAAATAATTTCTACACATTTTCCATTCCAATCATAACACAAGTCTGAGATTTTTATGAAATCAGGAAAGTTATGTTCGTGATCGGTGTAATGTTCAAGGATTTTCAGTTAGTAAACATAACTCTTTATACATGGAGTAATCTTCATCAATCAAAAAGTGGCTCATCAAATTAATGAATTATGTATTTTCTATGAATAAGCATCAATTCATAGTCAAAAATTAATGATATAGATGAGAATGTGGCCTTATTGATTACATTATAAATGCAAGAATTTATTTAAAAATCATAAATGATACGGAATAAATAAAGTTTCAAAACAACTGTTTCATCATAAGAATCACAGTAAAACGGTGATTACTATCTTAGCACAATAGAGGTTGCCCAATAACACAAATTTTTCTCATGATCGGTTTTTTTCCGCTATACTGACTGGCTGAGCAAAACAGCTACCAGGACAACCCACTCACCTTCCTGATGAGTTTCAAATTTAAATCAATAAACCAACGAGCCACTTATTTTTCTTTTTCATTGACGACTGGTTTTAGGATAGCATTTTTCCAAAATAGAGGATTCCTGTTCAAATAACATCTTTAATAATTAAACCCGAAATTAAACAATTTTTGTGCCAGGTTATACTACCTCGTACATTTTGTAGGGAGACCCCATTATAAAAAAATTATCATACGTTAATGGATGACAAACAAGAAAATGTCAACAATCTAAGAAAAATATGCAACAGTTCGCGGATTGGCTTCATTTCGTCAGCCTACCGCAAAATCTTTTGAATCAAACAAAACAAGAGTTCCTAATCAAGTAATGACCTTGATGTTTAGGGTTTCGCTGGTACCTTTGAATATCCCTCGAGGCTGCAGATTCGATTAGAGGCTCGTCTTCGCTTCCTTTGACATCAGATTTCTTAGGTCAGGGTTTCGTCGGAAAATAGAGCTCGGGGGTTAGGGCAGAGAATGAAGGACCAATGGAGTTCCTCTGCGAACCCACCGTTTTGCTCCGCGCACATACCACTTATTTCCACGTTTGCCATTGGTCCGCGCACATACGGTTTATTTTCAAGTTCCCCGTTAAAATGGGAGTTGCTACGCGTACGTACAAGATTGCTGGTGTGCACAACCCCTTATTCCCAAGTTTGCCATTCAAAATTTTAACCATATTCTGTCCTTACTCGCGCACAACCATTGTGGATGGGGTCGTCGAAGGAGGTCATCGGATGAGGATTGATGGCGGGCACCAATCTGGCGAAGATGTCCAAGCGAATCCCCAGCGACACCAATCCGCCGGGGAGGAGAATCCCCGACGAAGATGATGACGACACGTCAGCGCCGATGATGATGGCGACAGCATCATCGTCGGCGGCATCGGTGGTCATCGTCGCCGACGAGTGCAGGGTCAACCGTCGACGTGAAGGGTCGACTGCTCAGATCGCCAACGATGGAGTTCCACGCCGAAGCCAATGATGCTCATATCGCCCGGATGGATGAGCTCAGATCGTCGATGATGCTCCCTTTTCAATTCGACGAGCTCGGCCTGCCTAACTCGGTTGAATAACTCTCTTTCGTCGATTGGGGTTTCGCCGGGGACGGTATAGCGGCCGATCGATCTCCATTCAAAAAATCGCCGATCGATTCGGTCCCACCTTTCTTTTTAATTCGAGAAAGATGAAAGAAATGGAGAAGACGATAATGATCGACGATAGAGGAGCTCAGGTCGATGGATGGGCTCAGACCACCAGGATCTCCCCCTCCCTCCCCAACAACTTTCCCCTCGCCGGCGACGAGCCAACGGTTGTGCATGCTATCTAGCCCATTGGTTTTGTGTGTTTTTACTAACAGCGCACAGCCAGTGTATTTTCGCATTTTCACAAATAAGCAATTTTGATTTTGTAAACTTGTAAATAATTCAAACTCTGAACGTGTGAAGAGAAATTTGGTATGTACACATAGCAACTCCCTATTAAAATTGATCCCCGCACTCCCAATTATTTTTAAACATGGTTGTTATGAATCATTATCTGGCGAGGAACCCCTAGCTCTTTATTTATAACATATAGTGGAGCGTATACAGATAAGATACAATAGATACTGTCTTATCTATAAGATAAGCCGTTATCCCAACCGACTAACCAACTCGGTATTATCCATTCACAACACTCCCCATTATCCAGCCATAGTTGTGGACTCTGCTCATGAATACTTCAGGATTTTGAGTGTAGTAGGAGTCTGACATGTGGTGGATACTTCAGATCATGAGTTGTTGAGGGTTGCCTCGTTAAAACCTTTAGCTATGAAAACCCTGTGGGAAAACCATAGTTAAGGAAAAAGAGTGCATGCAATCTCTAACTCCTTCTAATCTGTACAAGCACTCAGTCTTCCAGATCTTGTAGGCACCGCATCCCAATTTTCTGTACAAACTTCCTAAAGTTAGCAGTATGAAGGGCTTTAGTGAACAAGTATGCCAAGTTGTCACATGATTGTACTTGTCTGACGTTGATCACACCATCTCTCTATAGCTCGTGCTTCCAGAAGAATTTGGGGGAAATATGATTCGTTCTGTCGCCTTAGTGTAGTCACCTCGTAACTGAGCTATGCAAGCAGCGTTGTCCTCGAACATGGTAGTAGGTTCAAGGTCACAAGTGTTCAATCCCGTCGTCACCATGATGTGATTTACAACCGACCGTAGCCAGACATATTCTCTGCTTGCTTCATGGTGGTGATGATCTCTGAGTGATTGGATGATGTCGCCGTCATGGTTTGCTTAACGGATCTGCAGGAACTGGCTGTCCCACCATGGGTAAACATGTACCATGTCTGTGACTTTGCATTGTGTGGATCAGACCTGTAACCTGCATCCGCATAACCAACAAGTGTAGAGGATAATCCATTTTTGTAAAAGAGTCCCAAATATGTAGACCCCTGGAGATAGCGTAGAAGGTGCTTTACCCCGGGCTAGTGGCGCTGCGTATGGGTGGCAATTTTCGGCCCGACACAATAAGGCGGTGCATGGGCCAACAATTTTGGCCCGAAATCCTTATCGGATCGGGCCAGCCCGACCGGTTCATTTTCGGGCCGGACCCGGGCCAAGCTTTTCAGCCCATGGGCAGCACGGCACAGCACGGCACGAAAAGCATTTGATCGCCCCACTTCAATTTGACCACACATTGATCTTAAGCGGATTTCAGTAACGTGCATTCATTTATGGTGTTGAGTCCAATGTCATGAATCTTAACAGATCAAGGTCCAAATATCATAAATTTTAACAACTTTCACCCGCGCCAACTTTGATGTCTTCGGATCTTGGGGGTCGATCTCAGTTTCCGAGAAGAGACAAAGATGAAAGAACCACCAAACATGTTACGTCATCTTGCCAAATAAATAAAAACAATGTAGGACACATCGCCTTATGCAACCCACTTAATCCTCTTCTTTCGTGCTCCATTTCGATGCATCTTTAAGCATATGAGACAAGTTTGTGTTTAAAAATATGATAAAATATTGTCACAATACATACTTCATTCAACCCTATCGGACCGGGCTGGGCGGCCCGAATTTTTATCAGACCGTGCCCGGGCCGCTCCGGAATGGCCCGAAGTCTTATCGGGCCGGGCCGGGCCGGGCCTTTAAGAAAACCAGACTGGGCCGGCCCGGCCTGATAAAACCGCGCCGGCCCAAATTGCCACCACTAGCGCTTCGTAGGCGCTGCACAGTTTCTGGCTAGTAAATTTACTGCGAACGCTATTTCAGGACGCGTGCAGTTGGCCAGATATAGAAGTGCTCCAATAGCACTCAGATAATGGACTTATTGACCAAGTATATCCTCCCCCTCTTCCAGCGACCGGAAGGGGTCTTTATATGCTTCCAGAGATAGTACCACCATATGTGTACTAAGTGGATGACATTGGTACATATTAAACATTTGCAACATTTTCTTCATATATGTGGGTTGGTGTAATATGATTCCGTCTTTTAAATGTTCAATATGTACGCCAAGGCAGACGTTCGTTTTGCCTATGTCTTTCATGTCGAATTCTTTTGTCAGTCGTACAGATATCTCAGCGATCTCTTCAGGAGATCCAATGAGATTCAAATAGTCTACGTAGACTGCTATTATGACGAATCCTTTTCCATTTGCTCTTATAGAGATGAAAGGTCAGACTTCATTATTGTTGAATCCTTGTTATACAAGGAATTCACTTGGTATGTTCTACCACATCCATCCCGATTGTTTAAGACCATACAATGTTCTTTGAAGCTTAACAGAGTAGACGTACTGATGTCTATCTTTTAATTCAGCATGCATTCAAAAGCCATCAGGAAGTTTCATGTATATCTCCCTGTCGAGGTTACCGTATAAATATGCAGTCACAACATCCATTAGCTGCATATCTAAACCTTCCTTTGTTGTTAAGCTTATCAGGAATCGGAAAGTGATCACATCCATGACCAATGAGTATGTTTCCTCATAGTCAATACCCGGTCTTTGGGAAAATCCGTGTGTTACAAGCCGTACTTTGTAGCGTGCGATCTCATTATTTTCATTTCTTTTTCTCGCGAATACCATTTTGTATCCCACATGTTTGACACCAATAGGTGTCTGGCCTATTTGTCCAAAGACTTTTCGTTTCTTAAGCGAGTCCAGCTTAGCTTCTATTGCATGATTCCACTTTGGCCAATCATTTCTACGTTTGCATTCAACAACGGAATGTGGATCATGATTATCGTCACTTCTGGCGACGCGAATAGCAATATAAAATGCAAAGTCATCGTCGACAACTGTACTCTTTCTGTCTAACACCTCCAATGTACGTACATAATTTAATGATATTTCAGTTTCTCCGGGCAGTTCCTCTGCGGTTGATTCCAGGATGGGTAAGGGTATGTACATGAGACCATTTCTCTGTGTGGGTATCGTCCCAATGTCTCCAGATTTTTTTCTGTTTATTGGATTTTTATCATTGGAGCATGGTGGTCTGCATCTTTTCTGTTGATGTGCAGCCACTTCTGCAGCTGGTGGATTACATCCATTCTCGGGAATGTCAATCCTAGCTGGAGTATTTGCAACAGGGATGTGTGATTTGACAACATTCTGGTTGTCAGTAAATGAGTCCGGTAATCGTTGGTCAGTGTCCTGTATATGGAGGATCTTCGGTATCTCATCTTTGCGTTATTTTGTTATCGGATCATAGTGGGTCAAACTTTTTGTATCCCATGTTATGATGTGCTTCACACCAGATTTCTTAGTGTCTGGGCCCATTTTGGGGAAAATTGTCTCATCAAATTCACGGTATTCAAGACGTGCCTTAAATGCGTCTCCCATTTGGGGTTCTAGGTATCTTATAATTGAGGGTGAGTCAACCCCTACATAGATACATAGACGATGTTGAGGTCACATTTTTGTCATATGTGGTGGCGCAATGGGGATGTAAACTGCGCAACCGAAGATTCTCAAATGAGAAATAATCGGTGGCTCTCCATATGCAAGTTGCATTGGAGAGAGACTTTGACCTCCAGATGGTCTTGTGTTTATTAACGATGCAGCATGCAGAATTGCATGTCCATATGCATCCACCGACAACTGGGATTTCATTAACAATGGACGTGCAATCCATTGGAGTCTGTTTATCAGTGACTCTGTCAACCCGTTCTAATTATGAACATGTGGCCCTGAATGTTCAATTTCTATTCGCGTTGTCTGTCAGTACTCTTGAAATGGCCGGGAGGTAAATTCCCCAGCATTATCCAGACGCATTTTCTTTATATGGTTGTAAACCTCCGTAGTCCAGTCTACGGTATAGGGTTACACGTTGTGGCCATGTATGGTGTATTGAAAGTAGTGGAGTATGACCATCAGAGAGTGGGACCCATTTGGAGGATCTTTCTGACAAATGTGGCTCACATGTGTTGGGAGGCCTGTCGGAAGGTTGTGTTGTGTTTATGGGAAAATGGTGTAAACTAGTCGGGCCGAGTATGTGGATCGACCGATTAGTCATTTTCATGCACACTTGTGCTCAGTCACGTGCAAACTTCGTGCATGGACACGTGCATACATCACCACCATGAACATGGGGAGTGGACTCACTATGAATATTTCGAAGATGGAGTTGGCATTGGGCACACTCGTCCTTCAAAGCGTGCACGCGGATATCGAGATTGACCCCGCGCAATGGGATGCGTGCATGCAAAGGTGTCACGCGGCTATCATGACCATCTTGAGATGTAAATGGGACTCTAGTGATAGTTATGCAAGATGGCCATTGGGGGTTAGGGATTTTTGCAATAATACACATCACATATCCCTTTCTACCCAATTTTCGGTATAATAGCAAAAAAAGACAAGTGGATGAGGTTTTGAGTAAAATGCCAAGGGATGGTATTTAGGACTTTGTGTATGAGTTAGTGGGTGTGAGATGGGTGTGTGGTAGCCATGCATTGGCCATGAGTGTAAGTGGTGCGGGGAATTGCCTAATTTGCCCGTTTGGAGCATTCTACACTCTATGACCATCCAAGCCCAATCTTATCTTTTTTTGACCATTGGACCACCAAATTTCGTGGCTAACTAATGTGTGAGAGTGTGGATGAGTTCTAGAGTCTAGGAAAGGAGAAGAGCTATAGTTTGGAGCTAGGGTTTGCAAGAGGTGGTGTCAAGAAGAAGATAAGAGTACATTGGAGGGCCAAACTTGAAGAATTCATTGGAGTTGAGCAATGGGAGGTCGTCTTCTTCTTCCCAGAGGTTTATGTAGAAGTCCTTCACCTATATGAGTATGATAGACAAGTTTATTAGGGTGCATGTTTCATTCCTCTAGTTATTTGTTAAGTTTGTTCAAGTTATGTCTAAAATTCATGATTTGTTGTGCGAGATGTATGATTTTGTTGCAAGATCCATAAATTAGTTATCTTTTTGTGCATCATACCTTTATTATGATGTTTTTATGGTTGCTACAAATTTTCCGAATTTTATCTTGATTTTTACTATCGTTTTCAACTTGTACAAAACAGGACAGATTCTGCCCAATTCAGGGGGGGTGCTGTCCGATGTGTTTTTAACCAATTATCCTATCAAATCTTTGTATTTTAAGCCCAGATTTTGATATGTTGTTCATCAAGTAGTTCTATAACTTTTCTTCAACTGGACCAAACTCTAATTTCAACAGCTACTATTTTTAAAAATCCCATCTTTCAAAACTGTACAGCCTGTTTCCAGTTTCGACCACCTTTACAAATATAGTTGTATCTTCTTACTCAACCCTTCAAATGACTTGAAACTAGTCCCATTCGAAAGCTAACAACTTTATCTTGATTTATTTTGCTATGAATTTTTCTAATTTACCCTCTACGTATTTTTTTAAAGCACCCATGTTTACAACCAAAATCTGCAGTTTAAAAACAGACTGAACCCTCTTCAGATTTTAATTCATGAAAAATCCAATGTTTGGTTTTTAGATCTGAAATTTGGTTTGTGGAAGGT
This sequence comes from Scilla litardierei, assembly GCA_030789695.1. Lineage (NCBI taxonomy): Eukaryota > Viridiplantae > Streptophyta > Magnoliopsida > Asparagales > Asparagaceae > Scilla > Scilla litardierei. Next base: position 3,335,154 of record CM061134.1, on the reverse strand, counting down.
AGACACATAGATCTTTACCCATGTGGAATTAGTTTGTGCAAACAAGTTCTTTCAATTCTCTGAAACACGGCTGTAAGTTGCTGTTATGTTCAAAGGTACCCAAATGCGAAGTGTTTATTGTTAAGTGCATGATTATTGCTGAAAGTAAAGTGGATAATTGTGCTCTAATTTTGCTGTGAATAATGGTAAAGCATGTTTTAAGTTGTATAATGGCCGTCCAAGGCTTAGTTGCTCAGTCTATATTTGTGTTTAAGCAATTGGTGTTGTGATGTGGTTATGGCAAATGAAAGTGTGTTGTAGTAAAGTTGAACATGAAACCCCTTTGAATGAGCAACTAACCATATGGTAGAATGTCATGCTAGGGGTGTTCACTTGAACAGAGCAAGCTGACCCTCTAAGCAGTGGTTGGGTATGGGGGGCAGTAGAGAAAAGATGACAGTACGAGATATAGACTTGTTTGGGTAGTGGTCGTTGACTACGCACTAGTGGTGGCCGTTGCTACACGGACCATGCATTGTCTTTGTGTTGTTAGCCTCACGTCCTGTTATGGAGTGGGTAGCCCGTGCCACGTGAGTTGGGCGGGGAGCCCCAACCAACTAGCGGATGCAGTTGCTCCGTCTCAACTAATGGTCGAGGTGTAGCTCTCGTACTCGAATCTTGGTCTCGAACTTTCCAACGCATCATAACACTTGTAAATTAACAAACTCAACCACAAATGTGATAACCATATAAATTGTTATGTGTTAGATCTCATATGGTGTGTAGTGTTCTTCTGATTGTCACGCTCTGACGTGACCCTTTTCCGTGGTTTAGGGTCTGAGCAGGGTCCGCATGACCAGAGTTAGTGTTCTTCCGCGGTGGTGGTGTTGGAAGGCGGCGATGTGGATGTATGCAGGTGTCGTTGGGGACGAGCTGGTAGTAGTGGCAGCTTCTGTTGACAGGGTTGTAGTGGCTTTTCTCAGTCGTTCCTCCAGTGACGTGAGGATGTACTCTTTTGATGTTGTACATCTATAGTAGTTGTGTCAGATGATATGTAGTACTTTTTGAGTTGCCTTTTAGGTAGGGTTGTACATATTACTTTTGTAGCCAGTGGGCAGTTGTACTTATACTTTTGTAGCAGACTTCTATATATGGATATATGTGTGGACTCTAGCACTTGTAGTCTGTGTTGTTGTAGTTAGTTGTACTCTCATTCTTTACTTTCTGTACCACTTGTGATGTGATGTTGCACTTCTGTGATTGTCAGAGTATCCTTCTTTTTACTTTACTGTGTTGTTCCAGTGTGAGCAGTGACATGCAGTGGTTTTTATTTATACGCTTGGACTAAGTCTGCGGCCCGTCACGTGGCTCATCCCCTTTTGTCTCGGGGAATCGAGAAGAATATTCTATTCCCTTGAGTATTATGGTAACTGGGGCATGCCAATGGTTGTCTGGAAAATACAACCGCAACTTTATAATTTGTGTCGTCCGCTTTGGAAAAGCTAAGTTGCGGGTTGATACACAAACGAATATTTTGAAGATGCATCAATCAGTACTATAAAGTGCCGAAATGGCCCACTAGAGGAGTGGATATGTCCACACATGTCTCCATGTATTCTTTTGAGGAAGATTGTAGACTCGATATCCACTTTTAGTGGTGATGGCATTGTTATTAATCTCCCCTTGAAGCAGTTGATGCAATGGAATTCTCCCTTCAGAAGAATCTTCTGGATCTTCAGGTTGTGCCCATAGGATTGTGATAATATGTGGTGCATCCTCACAGAGACAGGGTGGCCAAGTCTATCATGCCAAAGTAAAAACTTGTCTGATGTTGGGCACTTTAGGTGCTCCGTCAAGTTAGATTTCTCTCTCCGAATCTTTGTATGATAGAGGCATGATGAAATGCTATCAAAACGTTCAAGTATAGATTTTACTCCTTTTGCTTGAGACGTTACATACAGTAATTCTTTTTCATTTATATTTGTTGTTTCCAAATGGAATCCGTTTAAACGGATATCTTTGAAACTTAGTAAGTTTCGGTTGGAATTCGGAGAGAATAATGCATCTTTTATTTTAATTTCCGTTCCATCGTGGAGCAATAAGGTTGCATTCTCGGGACCTTCAATTATATTCGATGGCCCTGAAATTGTATTTACATGGCTTTTGTTTGGTACAATGCTATGAAAATAGCACTTACACTGAAGAATCGTATGTGTCGAAGCACTATCTACCAAGTAGTCATGAGAGCGATCAATATATAAAGATGACTAAAACTTTTGCATTTCGGTAACATAAACTTTATTCATTCAAATTCAATTTACATAATTCAAAAGCTCTCATAACATGAAATGTTCTTAAACAATTTACTAAGATAAAAATAGAAGGCTAATTCAGCAGGTCATCAGTTTCGAAGTCGTCTGCTGTAAACTTGACTGGAGCATCAGATGTCACCAGGTTTGTTTCAGCTTTCTTTTTCTTGTCGTCTTTTTACAGCTCATGGTGATGTACGGAGTTCGGCACATTCTGAACCAGTGACCTTTCATGCCACAGCTATGTCACTGGTCTTTCCAATCCCTCTTGTATGGGGTGCACCATTCTTCTTATTGTCATTTCTGCGCCAGGTGAACGTGCGCTTTCCTTCATTTCTTCGCTGCTGGACTTGGCCCCTTGCCCTTTTGTTCTGTCCCCCTTTTAGTGGCCTTTCCGTTATTTTATTGTCTATCTTTTTTATATAAGAAGAGGCTTTGTGAGCTTCTGGGAGGGGCAGTGCCAGGGAGCGCATGTTGTGAGTGGCGAGGAGAAGCTATTTGTTTTGTTCAACCACGAGTAAACATGACAGCAGCTCAGAATACTCGGTGAACTTTCGTTCACGGTATTGCTGCATTAGTATCACATCTTTTTCATGGAAAGACGTGTACGTCTTTTCCAGCATGCGATCTTTTGAGACTTTTTCACCACACAACTTCATGGGTGAGGTGATGCTAGAAAGATCTAAGTTGTACTCAGCTATGGAATTAAAGTTATGCAGTCTACGGTTATCCCACTCTTATCCTGCCCTTGGTAGTATAACATCTTTCTGATGTTTATAACTATCATCAAGGGCAGTCCACAACTCAAATGGATCTTCGACCGTAAGGTATTCAACCTTTAGGGTCTTGTCCATATGGTGGCGAATATATATAATGACTTGCGCCTTTTCTATATCGCTTACATTTTCATTCGTAGTCACAGCAGAAATGAGGGACTTAACCTGTAGATGGAACTTCACATCGAGCTGCCAGCTCAAATAGTTTCTCCCTGATGCATGCAGCACTTTGAAATCGACACTTGCGATTTTAGCCATTTTATCTAGCAGAACACAAATTAGCATGAATTAATAATTTAAACAATAAACATTTTCATGCGGATGCAACTTTTATATGCAGAGCTAAGTACGTGGATCGGCCAGTCCCACATAAATAAAAAGTACAAAGTCCAATTATAGTCCATATTACACAAATGAAAGCTTTAGAAAGAAATTACAACCTTGTAAACCCCGTGGGTCACATATAAGATCTTCAGCTTCAAGTGTGGCCTCCGTCTCCTTGGAAAGTAGTCTTCGGTCTTGGACATTACATAAATTTCTCATTACAATTTTTCTCAAAAGTAAAAGAAAAGTGCAGAAAATAAAATGTTGGACTTAACCAGCCGATCCAAAACCGCAATTAGCCATCCATGCAAAAAGTTGTGATCATCAAACATTTTCAGCAGATATTTTCATCACATGCATCATATGAATTTATATTCACAAAAGGATACACAATTTAATTACTTAATAATCATTGGACCATCTGGCAACGTCATACACCGTTAGCCGTTAGGTTAGGTGGCTAACGGCAGAGTGGTCGCAGGATCATCCTAATTATTAAGTTTATTATTGCACAACCAAATAGCAGTTTATCCACAGAATAAGCCAAAAAAAGTGATGCATAACATATAATTATGATCCTAAAAAGACATCATATAATGCAAAAAGTTGTGCTAGTTGGGATTATTCAAAAGAGTTTGAAAAGAGCCCAAGTAATAACATGTTCTTCTTGAAAGGAAGAAGTTTTCCTTTTAAATTATCCCCAATTGATCACTAAATGTCCCCTTAAAGTCTCATAATTAATCATGCTTTTCATGAATTGTTAGGTCCATCAAGCTCTTTTAACACTTATTTTTAGCCCCCAAAGACCCCATTTTTAGAAATAAACTGTCGTGTCTGTTTTTTTTAGTAAAATCAGCATGCAGGCCTGCAGCTCGCAGTCGGGCTTCAGGCCCGCAATTTTTTTCTGAAAATAAATGCCTACGGGCATGTAGCCCATTTTTTTCTAAAAATAAATGCTTGCAGGCCTGTAGCTGCGGGCTTCAGGCCCGCAGTCCAGTTTTTTGTTTCATGGGCTTCAGGCCCAATTTAAAATTTAGGGGGTGAGGGGCGGCGGCTTGGGCTAGCCGCCGCCGCCCCTCGTTATGCTGCCTCAGGGAGAGGTAGGAGCCACACCCTGCAGCTGGTTGGGGGGTACGACGGCCCCCCCTCCCGCGATGAGGCGGAGGAGGGTGATGGTTACGGCGGCCCCCCTCGCCGTAGCGAGGGGGAGACGTTGATTTAAAGGCAGCACCCCTTACCGAAGCGAGGGGGCGGGGACAGCAAGCAGCCCAGCGAGCATGGCAGCCCACGATTCGAGCGCGATGAGGGGATCGTGCCCCCGCCGTAGGGGGAATCTGTGCCTTCAGGGCGGTGATAATAAACGGCGGCCGGCGTTGCCGATGGGGGACAAAAATAAGTTTATTATACAATTTCAGATTGAATCATGTTAAAAACATGACTTTAGACGATAAAAATCGTTGATTTAGGTGATTAGCCCTAATTCCACTTCGATACTGCGAGATCTATAGATAAATCTATCATACGTATGATAAAAATGACATTCTTAGCGAGTTTTACCTCTATATCCGTCCTCCAGATATAGCGACGGTTGAACGAAGCTTACGCGGATGACGGCGCTTGTTTGATGTAGATGACGCTGCCCTCATGGATCTCCTGCCTTCATTCGCTTTCGCAACGATCGATTTTTGTGTGGAATTTTTGTTTAGAGTCTCGTGCTGATAATGTTATGAATCATCATCTGGGAGGAACCCCTAGCTCTTTATTTGTAGCATATAGATGTGCGTATACAGATAAGATATAATAGATACGGTCTTATCTATAAGATAAGCCGTGAACCCAACTGACTAACCAACTTGGTATTATCCATTCACATCAGCTCTGTAGAAGGATAAATAATTTTTGACTTTTTTTTTTGAAAATTTGTCATAAAAAACAATAAAAGAGTTATTATTGCCATAAACTGTTTTCAAACTGATAATCTTTGGAGGAGGTATTCATAATTGAGATTGATTCTCAACACCGAAAAGCTCAGTGCAAAGAGGTGACGTTAACCCCAAAGAGGAAAAGAAACTCACAGAGAGAAAGATTTGACATATAATTTGTTATTTTTTGTAACTTTAGAAACTTGTTTCATCTTTGCACCGATTTTTTCGGTGTAGATAGCAATTCTCTTCGTAATTTTACACTCTTTCATTGTGACAGACAGAACAGTAAACAGGAGGGGACAGTTGACGTGACATCGCAGTACTTTCTCGGCCTTCTCGGTATCAGAGCTTCTCCTCAACGCAATAATAGAGAGCTCTCTCGCTGATGGCTCAGATCGCAGAAAAGCTCGCAAAAATGGCGGATATTTCGAGCGATTACGTCTACCTTCCGATAATCGACGCGAAGAAGCTTGTCAACATGAAGGTCAATCTATTCGCCAAGATCTCAGAGATCGGCCTCCCACGCCGAAGCAAAGGGACCGGTTCGTTCTTTTGTATTGCTTAAACTATTGTTTCGCTTTTTGGGCGAGTTTTAGTTGTTGTAGGTCTTATTTTTCTTTCTGGTAGAAGAATGATGGGGCATTAAGAAGACTCAATATTGGGGAGTTGGGTGGTCTTCGGTTGTTTGAAAATGCGATCTTTATGGCGGTTTTCGTGATGATGGTCTTTGACGGAAAAGGAGGTGTCTTTGTTGGCGTGGGAGCATGAACCCTATTTATTTTGTTTGTGTGGATATAATGTGGATGTTGTAAGCTAGGGGAAAATGAGGGAGGTTTAGTGAAATTAGGACATTAAACCCTAGTTTTTTATGTGTGCATAATGTAGAAGAACAAAATTTCAAAATAAGACAAAAATTAGAAATAATTTTAAAAACCTACCTAATTTAAATTTAATTAAATTAAAAAACCGACCAACTTCTTGTCATGTTCAGGCCAAAAAATAACCGGGGTTAGCAACCCCGGTCAAACTGTGCACACTCCAAACTGTCGGGTTGCCATTTCACTGTAGCAATGGAACCTCCAGAATGGCAGGTTTGGCAACCTGGGCCATTTTGTTCTAAAATGACCGGGTTGCAAACCCCAGTTGTTTTGTAGCCTTCTAAAATGTCACGCGATATCCCATGTGACGAGAAGCAGATCGGCTATTATAACACTACTTAAATTTGGTTGGTTTTTAAACTTATTTTTAATTTTTGTCATATTTTGAAAATTTACCCAAAGGAGAATGCTTCATATTCTTGATAATGGTGAAGAGAAGTAACACCGACAACTGAATTATTATAGTAATAAAGACGTTTCCATTAAAATGACCAAAAGATTTTTCACTTCCTAACAAGTTTGGGACGGATTCATATTTCATGTCACCAATCTGTTTGTTTTTGCTGGCCTATGTGGTTGCTATGAACGTATGAATAAATGATTAATTGCGGGGGATAACTTAGCAAATTGTATTTCTCTTTAGAAACTGCTTGCTATAACCATTTAAACATGGATACCATGATACATCAGATATGGACCATCAACTGAGAGCTTGACATTGAGGGTGGTCCGCACATAGACCATGTTACATTGTGCACTTTTTTTATTCGTAGACCTTTTCTTATCTTTTTGTGTGCGGTGGCACTAAGGCTTGTCTTGTGGTGATTGACTTGTCGAATGTGCTTAGAACAAGTGGATTGAAGCACACATTTATGAAAACTGCAAAATAGTGTTAACTTCATGCATATCTTTTTTCTCTTTTATCATGTTTAGTTTTTATTTTGGAATAGCTTATATGGAAAGACACGATAAATTTTGGAATAGTTTAGGTCTTATTGGATCATTCTCCACAGATTACTGCCTTGTATTGAAGATTGTGGACTTGTCTAGTCCAGCTCAAGCTCTTTCAGTAAATTTTTTTGCTGGGAAAAAAGAAAACTTGCCAAATGCCAAGTCTGCAGGAGACATAATCTGCCTTCATCAAGTTGAGGTAGCTGTTTAATTTACCAATACCATAAATTTTCTTGATACGGCACATCTCTGATGTACGAGCTGTATATAACGTATTATTTATTTTGTTCAAGAGTGTGATTTATCTTTTATTCTTTTTACCTGATTTGATTTCTTTAATATCATGTGATTTGTCTGTCTACTTAGCCTGAGGCATCTTTTGGGTCTAGCATGTTGTTTTGATGGAATCAAATAGCTTCATAGGAGCCGACTCTCTAGAATGGTGCATGTCTATTAGACTGAAGTTCAGTTAATAAGCAAAACATGAGATAGGCATCACGATGTTCAAGACTTGTCCTCAGTGGATTCTTTCAAAGCAATGCATCAGCGTCTATAGCTTCCATATTTTTTATGTTTTATTGTTCACGTTCTAGTAACCTTGTTATTGGATCCAGAAAATGACATTGTAGGTTCTTAGAAGCCAAAATACCATGGTCTACTTGAGATATGCTGGTTCATTTGAAGAGGCAATTTGACTTAATGAAAATTTAAAACCTTAGAACATGGACTAACCCGGATTCTGGTAGTTAATTTAAGGCCTTTACCAAGAGTTGCTTTGCTCATTCTAGAGAAGCTATAAGGCTAATATCAAAAGGAACGTAAGGCTAATGGCTCAATACTGCTCACTAAGGCGAAAACTATAGATACTACCACCAAAGTCTTTAGGAGAGGCGTGCCCTGTTGGATGTAAACAGAAAAAAATCAAATCAAGTAATTCATTCATTTTTTGTAAACAAAAATGAAAAAATAATTATATATATATAAATAAGCAAATTCGGTCCATCCTTCAGAAGGCCCAAGTCTTGGGGCAAACCTAACAAAAGAGCAAAACATGCACAGAAAAATGATTATCTATTTGCAAGGCACAATAGAGCGGCATAAATTTTGGAGAAAGGAGAGAATAAAAGCGGAACTAATTACAAGCCCACAGCTTGCAGCCTTAGAAAAAATCAAGTCAAACTGATTATATGATCGCTTGTTGGTGAAGTCTAACGACCTTGTCCCCAAATTTTTATAGAAAAAGAAAATAAAAAAAGCCCTTAGCCACCCAAATCAGCCTTGATTTCAGTCCAATCAGGGTTATACACAAAAATCAAAACTAAACTCCACATTTCTCTCTTACTCTCATGACTAATCCATATAGCAGAAGCACATAAACATATTATAATCACATAAGAAAGAGAAGAAAAGAGGGTATCAACAAAAATAATAGAAATATTTACGTGATTCAGCGTCATGGCCTACGCCATGGACGATGACCGATCAATATTTGCTATATTAGAAGTGGAGAATATTGGTCAAACCCATAATTGAAGGCTTAGAAGAAACTCCCAATTTCTTGAAAGACCCTACAATTGATGATATATTTGAGGATACCAATATGCTCATTTATATGAAGATTTCATTGGCTTAAAAACTTTATTAAAATAGGATTATTAATTCTGATCCTAATTATTCTAGAAGCCACCTACGTGTGCATCCTTAGCCACCTGCAAAGCATCATGCAATATAATTTGTATTAGATTTAAAAGTTTGGGTTGTCCTATTAAAAATAGGCTAACACCTTTGTTCATTCACCAGCAATAGATAGCCTAGTCCTATTAAAAATAGGCTAACACCTTTGTTCTTTCACCAGCAATAGATAGCCTATTAAAAATAGTCTAACACCTTTGTTCTTTCACCAGCAATAGAAAACTAACTCTAAGTATGTATGATGTCAATCAAATTAAGTTCGAATTCTTTTATCTGCATAATTTTGGATTCCAAAATCAAGTTGTACTGGAAGCATATGAACTTGAAATGAAAGACCCTACAACTCTTGATTCAAGTAATTGAACAGTTGATTCAAGTTACAGTGTCCATAATCTAATTTTGATTCTAATCCAAAATGTCCATATTCTAATCCAAAAGTATTTTATTTAAACAACAAAAAGATTATGGGATTTATGTTTTCGGCACCTCAAAATTGTCAACAGTCTACCAGCACAGCACAGAAGTCTACCAGCACAGAAGAGGGTTTACCACACTTTAAATATGAACAATAACATGCCCACAGGCCCAAACAACACCGCAGCAAAGCCTATCCCTTGAACACAAGCAACAAGCATAGATCCCAGTATAGATCTCAGTGAACCCAAGGCATGCCCAAGAAGCTTAGAAAAGTCAATGGCGGCAAAAATGAATCACGGGGAACCAATAGCAGGGCAAAGGGGCCCGAACACATCAACAAAGCAATCCAAGAAACATCAATAGGGCTTAAGCCCAGTAACCATCTGCTGGGCAAAGCCCAAGAAAAACAAGCAAGGGTAAGTCAAAGGAAACATCAACAGCTTCCCAAGGCCCAAGCTTGCCAATCCCACTGGATCAACCACAGGGCAAAATCCAACAACACAGCTGGGAATGATTTTACCTGCAAGAAAAACACCCACGACAGTGATATGAAGCCAAAACCCATTCCATGACAGACAGCCGAAGTACATGGACTCAATTGAAAGTAAGAACATGAACGGAGGCAGCGAGGGTCGCCGTCGAGTCGTTGAGTCGAGTCGAAAAAATTCCCTCAGAGAAACATGAATCATCACATCCCAAACAAGCATAAATCCAACAAATTTCCAACAATTTCAATCTCAAACAATTTCAGAGAATTAAACAAAAGAATATAACATAAACCGAAAAACTTTTATTTAAAAAATAATCTACTCTTCACCGAAGTTGGCCAAGAAATTCAAAGAGATCCAAAATCCCAAAAATCCGAACAATTGAATCGGAAAAATTTGAAGAAGAGTAAAATATTTTAGATTAAGAGAAGAATTATTTTGGCATAAAGAAAGCCCTAGAAATATTAGAAATATATATAGAATAGTAAAGGGGTAGAGGGGGAAATCGTGTAATCTAATAACGTGGAGAGGAGTTCGATTCGAAGCAGATTTCTTCGCTGAGAGATTGGGTCAGTTTGCCTAGGGGTTTCATATGGAAGGAGAGGCGATGGCTTCCTGCTGTTGCATTTCTATTCGTAGAAAGAGGGCGGTTGATAGCAAAGAAGAGGGCAATATAAGGGTTTGGGGGTGAGATGGGCCTTCAGCTTTGTTTTATAATGGAGGAAAACTTTTGTTGTGGGCTGTGGGCTTTTAAGTTGGAGAAAAAAGAAAATAAGAAAGGAATTAGAAAAGGAAAAGTGGGCTGAGATACATCAAGGGGTGGGCCTCTAAACCAAGAAGTCAAATCAGAAAGAAAATGATAGGAAATGAGAGAGGAATTTGGGTTGTGTGGGCTCAGATTTGGGCCGACGGAAAAAGAAAGGAAAAGGAGGAAAGAAAAAGGAAAATAAGGAGAGAGAGAGAGGGAAAATTAAGAAAAATAATCGAATTGCAATTTAGAAATAAGTGTAAATTTCAAATTGATTCCTAGTATTAATAGGAAAAATACGGGGAATTACACTATACACCTTACAAAAATTCTGTTCTCGGAATTTTTAAACGGTATGGTAACTGATAGTGAGAGAAAGAGGTTGTGAAAGATAGACAAACAAGCTACGGGAGCACACAACGGTTCAAATGGATGATGATAAGATGCCACAAGCTGAGCAGAAGGCGATGAAAGGAATAAAAGTGGATTTGAGTATGTTTTACGGTATATACTACTCATCCCATACTGTTCACCAGGTAGTTAGTATGCAGTTAGTATGGAACTGCATGGTCCACCACTTGTCATGCCCTATTACTGGGTGTCATGACCGTTTCTCTTACTATTGCAGGTCTTGTTATTTACTAATGAAAACAATATAGGAATGTATTAAATGTAAATCATGTTCATATGAATAGATTGTCTCAAAACTCTACGTACTGGTTCTCATACACCGAAACCTTCTCGTGGTCAACACCTAATGGAAACAAAGTGCACCACTAGCTTAGAAATAGATTATATCTAATCCAAGCATATAGTTTATGTACTAAGCTAGAATATAATAGTACAAGACATGTGAAAGTAAACTACGGTACAAAAGTGTAGCATGCTATTAGTGTGTCAGGTTATAAACAATTTAACCATTTAAAAGACATGTAAAATAAACTAGAGTAAACTAGTGAATTGAAAATTAACAGGTTATGTGTGTTTCTGTGTCATTAATTTCTAGAGTATTGTTAAGAGTTTAGCTAAACCATTTCTAAGTTGTGATTCATAATGGAGAGCTATCCAGTGCCGAGTCTAGAATTAGAAAACAGGAAGGGACTCTAGATCTCTTCCACTGTCCAAACAATTACATAAAAGGGAACAAGTCGGATAAACAGATTCATGATAGGATTCCCCAGATACATGCTGAAAGCATAGCTACAGTCTCGTCTGCACTCTCTTTAATATGAGTTACACCAAAACACTGTGAGCCAAATGTAATGTCATTTACATATTTATTTCACTGTCAAGTGTGGTACTTATGGATGGTAACTACTGTTATATTGTTTTCATGGTTTTCATGTCATAACTTGGCGTGTCAGGAATCTTACTCAAAAATTGTATCAATTGTAGTGGAAATTACTCGACATGCATCAGAATTATCAGGTTGTAACATAATTCTCAGATATTGTCCAAGCTCATGTCATCTTAAATTACGTAGTTACAGGTCCTGTGCATCAATCTATCATTTCAGTTTAAGTTTTCACCAGTTACATGAGTTGTGTATGAATATACAATGTCAAATCACAAGTCAAATTGTTCTAGTATCAATATATACACATGCCATCGCCTAACTACGCAATTTAGTGATATTATTTACAGTTCTAGTCATGCATGTAAAGTAATTCCACAATTGATTTAAGTTACAGAGTCAAAAGCATATTTTGATCCAAGAGTAATTTCTTTATTTAATTTATCACTTTTCAGTCAAGGAAGGCAATCTTAAACAGTTTCAGTTCTTCACACACATAAATCTGAAAATTATTTAAATGACAAAAAGAAAAGTAAGCTTAAGATTTTGGGATCAGATTCATGTTTTCAGCAACTCAAAATTGTCCACAGTCTACCAGCACAGAAGAGGTTTTGTGATGTGGACGAGCCGCAAGAGGCGGAGGCGGCTGACCCGCGTGCTGAGGGTGGCCCAACGCACGAAGAGATCATGAGTGACGAGCCACCGGTTGGGCTAGTGACTTATTTCAGGAGGAGGAGACGTGTGGACGTAACTTAATTTTCAGAGGGACGTTTTGGTCTTTCAACGCAGATCTGTACTTTTCCCTTATTTTATATTCTAGGTCTAGCCGTAATTGTTGGTTTATGCTTAATTTTGTAAAGAACATTTAGGCATCAACTTCAACGTGTTTAGGCTTTAGTCCGTGCATCTAAAGCTAGGAGAGAGGGTTTCCTCTTTAAAGAGATCCATTATCTTATTGTTCTTCGTTAAATTTCAATAAAAGTTTCTATTTTTTTTTCATATTTTCCACAAATATTCGCTATTTTGCTTGTTTGTGCGAATAAATCGTATCAAATTGGTATCAGAGCGGTAGGATCTAATGGCGACGAGCACGAGATCGAAGGCTGATTCTGTGGATGAGAAGATTCAAGGGTTGCGCGAGGAAATCAATAAGGAGTTGGAATCTACGAATGAAAGAATCACCATAGGGTTCAAGGACGTCGCTCACACGCAAGAGGATATGCGGAACGACTTACCGGCGATGAGGGCGGAGATCGGTCGAATTGGCCAATTCTTTCAAACCCTAATGACGGAAAAAAAGAAGAAGGGGAAGAAGGTGCGAGATGAGATCTTTGAAGAGATCTTTGAAGATTCCGACCCGGAAATCCAACAACAAAGGGCCCTTGAAACGAAGATGGCAGCGATGTTCCCCGGGATCTAAGCAAACAACGCAACACCGTCGGAAACATCGACGAAGGAGTCTGGAGTGGACGAGGTGGGGCCAAACCCCCTCCAAGCGGGTCGGCCGGGTGCGGCGACCGCCTGGGACGGTGCGTCGGCCCTCTGGCAGGCCAGCAGGGCCGCACAACAGGCGTTGGGGTCTTGCGCGGCCCTGCAGTCGACGAACGAGGGCCGCGCGGCTCTGCGGCAGGCAGGCGAGGGCCGCGCAGGTCCTGCCCATCAAAACAGGGGACATTGCCCCCCTTGTTTGGCCCTTATGAGATACTCATGGGGAACTTCATGGAAGGGCTGAAGCCTTCCATACGGGCTGAGTTTAGGATGCAGAGCCCCAGGGGCTTGGAGGACCTGATTCGCCTCGCACAGAAGGCGGGGGAGAAGCATGCGGAGGAGAGGCGGATACGGGGAGTCTGGGGGCCCCAAATACCCGCCCAGCACCAGCAGCAGCACAGAGTGCTCCTACAGGAGTACCAAAGGCCAGAGGAGAGGCTCGTCCAGCGACGTTGGGAAGGCGACTGACAGAGGCAGAGGTGCGGGAGAAGCGGGCGAAAGGACTATGTTTTTGCTGTGGTGAGCTGTTTACCGCCGGTCACCGATGTGCGAGTCGCCTGTTGCAGATCACTATAATGCTAGCTGAGGAGGGGTATGTTGGCGATGATGAGTATGGGATAGATGAGGTCATGGAAGAGGAGAAGTCCTATCTGGATGTAGCGGAGGTGCACCTGAACTCCGTGGTAGGGTTCACCCCGAACCATACCATGAAGCTATCGGGGCAATTGGATGACACGACGGTGATAGTATTCATAGACAGTGGGGCCACCTACAACTTCATCTCTCAACAATTAGTGGATCGTCATGGTTTGCAGCTGAGCACTTTGGAGAAGTTTACGGTCCTGTTAGGGACAAGGAGGATGGAGGAGAGTAGTGGGATGTGCAAGGGGCCGTGTTTGACCTTGCTGGGGTGCAGATCGTGGAGGATTTCTTGCCACTGGAGTTGGGCAATGTCGATGAGATTTTGGGCGTACAATGGCTGAAGGGATTGAGCGAGGTGAAGGTGAATTGGAAGCAACTCAGGATGGAGTTCAAGGAGGGGGATCGCACGGTGGTCCTGACAGGTGACCCTAGCCTCTGTTTTTCCTTAGTGTCTTTCAAAGCCATATCGCGCGCCCTACAGAGGTCAGAAGAGGGATTCTTGGTGGAGTGCCGAGGTATGATGGCAGAGGGTGAGGAGCCGTAGGAGGAAACCCCAGTCGAGGTGGAGCAATTGTTTGAGTGGTATCAGGAGGTCTTTCAGGATCCGCAGGGTTTACCACCGGTACGAGGACATGAGCACTGATAGTGTTGCGTGAGGGGGCAGCACCAGTGAGTGTACGTCCATATCGTTATCCGCATGTGCAGAAGGATGAGATCGAGCGGATGGTGCGAGAGATGATGCAGGCAGGGGTGATCGAGCCCAGTGTTAGCCCGTTTTCTAGCTCGGTGTTACTAGTGAAGAAGGACGAGAGCTGGCGTTTCTGAGTAGACTAACGAGCACTGAATAAGAAAACTGTCCCTGACAAGTTTCCAATTCCAGTGATCGATGAGTTGTTGGATAAGCTTTACGGGGCATCGGCCTTCTCGAAGATCGATATGAGATCGGGGTACCATCAGATATTGATGAAGCCGGAGGATGTGCCGAAGACGACGTTTTGCACACATGAGGGGCATTACGAGTTTCATGGTCATGCCTTTCGGCTTGACCAATGCTCCCTCGGGCTTTCGTGCCTTGATGAACAAGGTGTTCCAGCCTTTTTTGAGGAGGTTCATCCTGGTGTTCTTCGACGATATACTCATCTACAACAGGACTATGGAGGAGCACCTGGGGCACTTGGAGTTGGCTTTTCAGGAGTTATTGATGCATCAGCTGTATGCGAATCAGAAGAAGTGCAGGTTCGAGCAGAGGCAGATTGAGTATCTGGGGCATGTTGTTTCTGAGGCAGGAGTGGCAGCTGATAGATCGAAGATAGAGGCGATGTTGGACTGGCCATTACCGACGACGTTGAGGGCATTACGTGGCTTTTTGGGACCAGCATGGTACTATAAAAAGTTCGTGAAGGGGTATAGCACCATAGCTTAGCCCCTTACCTAGCAGCTGAAGAAGGACATCTTCAAGTGGGGGGAGGAGGCGACCAAGGCCTTTGAGGCCTTGAAGGTAGCGATGTCGACGGCACCGGTCCTGGCTCTACCAGATTTCAGTTTATCATTTGTAGTGGAGATGGATGTGCCGGGTTATGGCTTGTGAGCGGTCTGATGCAGGAGGGGCTACCGATTGCTTACTTCAGGCATGTGCTATCATTTAGGGCACGACTGAAGTCAGTATATGAGAGAGAACTGATGGCGATTGTCCTGACCATCCAGAAATGGCGCCCATATTTGTTGGTGAGAGACTTTGTGGTTACGACGGACCATCGAAGTCTGAAGTACTTACTAGAGCAACGGTTGGTGACGGAGGAGCATCAGCGCTGGCTGTCCGAGTTAGTGGGATACAGTTTTGACATTGAGTACAGACCGGGGTTAGAGAATAAGGCAGCTGATGCGTTGTCTCATAGTGAGGAAGGGGCTAGTTTGAGGGCTCTTTCCCTACCTATGTGGATGGATTGGGAGCCGATGCTACAGGAGGCAGAGTTAGACCCAGAGTTGAGACAGATCCGGGAGGCGCTGCAGGGAGGAGGAGAAGGACCGAAGGGATACTCATTGGAGGGACGACGATTGTTGTACCAGGAGAGGTTGGTGTTGCCGAGGGCGTCAGTCTTCATACCGGCACTGTTTCAGGAGTTCCATGGCACGGTGGGGGGGCACTCGGACGTGCATCAGACATACATGAGGATGGCCAGGGAGGTGTATTGGCCGGGGATGCGGATGATAGTAGCTCGCTTGGTAGCTGCTTGTGACGTTTGCCAACGTCACAAATACATGCCCATGGCACCGGCGGGGTTGTTGCAGTCATTAGCCTTACCGGAGAGGGTTTGGGAGGTCACGATGGACTTTATCGACGGGTTGCCACGATCAGAGGGGTACACAGTGATTTTCGTGGTGGAGGATAAGTTTAGTAAGTACGTCCCCTTCATTCCTCTGAAGCATCCTTACACGGCCGTATCGGTGGCAGCCGCTTTTTATCCGGGAGGTGGTTAGACTACATGGAATACCTGAAGCTATAGTATCAGACCGGGACCAGGTATTCATGAGCGGGTTTTGGAAGGAGTTATTTCGAGTGCAGGGGACTGTACTCAAGAGGAGCACCGCTTACCACCCATATACGGACGGTCAGACGGAGGTGGTAAACCGTAGCATAGAGACGTATTTGCGATGTTTTGCTTCGGAGACTCCTACGCGGTGGTACAGGTGGTTGGATTGGGCGGAGTATATGTATAACACCTCATACCACTTCTCAGCAGGGACGACCCCCTTCTGGATCTTATATGGTCGTGATCCGCCGCAGTTGATTCGTTATGGACATAAAGGAGCTCCGGTGTCACATGTGGAGGATTATATGGGGGAGAGAGATGGTATGCTGGAGGAGTTGTGGAGGCATTTGACGAGGGCACACCATGTAATGAAGGCTAAGGTCGACGTGCACCATCGGGACGTGCAATTTCAGGAGGGAGACATGGTCTACTTGAAGCTGCGACCCTATCGTCAGAGGTCGTTAGCTTAGAGGAGGAACGAGAAGCTAGCGGCACGATATTATGGGCCCTATGAGATTGTGGCTAGGATTGGTCAGGTGGCGTACAAGCTGCGGTTACCCTCTTCGTCGTCGATACATCCGGTATTTCATGTATCTCAGTTACGGAGGGCGATTGGTGATCATGTGGTGTCTTCAGTTTTACCCCCCACGCTTACTGACGACATGAAAGTGCTATTGGAGCTGCTGGATGTGCGAGCCATACGCCATGGCCCGGGTCGGAAGAGGGAGGTGCTGATACATTGGGCCGGATTACCAGACTCTGATGCTACATGGGAGGCTTTCGACGTGATGCAAGAACAGTTCTCAGATTTTCACTTTGAAGACAAGGTGACTCTTCTACGGGCAGGTATTGATGCGGAAGAGCCGCACGAGGCGGAGGCGGTTGATCCGCGTGCTGAGGGTGGTCCAAGGCATGCAGACATCATGCGTGACGAGTCATCGGTTGGGCTAGTGACTTATTTCAGGAGGAGGAGGCGTGTGGACGCGACTTAACTTCCAGAGGGGCGTTTTGGTCTTTCAATGCAGATCTGTACTTTTTCCCTTATTTTATATTCTAGGTCTAACCGTCATTGTTGGTTTATGTTTAATTTTGTGAAGAACATTTAGGCGTCAACTTCGACGGTGTTTAGGCTTTAGTCTGTGCATCTAAAGCTAGGAGAGATGGTCTCCTCTTTAAGAGATCCATTATCTTATTGTTCTTCGTTAAATTTTAATCAAAGTTCCTATTTTTTTTCATATTTTCCACAAATATTTGCTGTTTTACTTGTTTGTGCGAATAGATCGCATCATTTTGCTGCACTTTAAATATGAACAATAACATGCCCACATGCCCAAACCAGTGTAGTCAAGGCACAAGGCACAAGGCGCACGGCAAGGCGCACATGACCTTTGGAGCCTGAGGCGCAAGGTGCAAATAAGGCGCGGGCCTTTTTGAAAAGGCGCATAGTGAATTAAAAAATATGAATATATAACCCCGAAAAGGTAATGATACTTCGGAAATAAATTTTGCATAGGAACTAGAATTAATCATAATTAAAAACTCAAAATATAACATCACATATCATATATCATAATCAAATGACCAAGTCGAAAATCAATAATCCATTGTTTGATATCCATAACCGATATCCAAAAGACAAAAACAATAATATATTAACCTGTCCATCTAGTAATAAAGAAAGATCAATCATATGCATCATGAAAGTCGATATCATCCTCATGGGTTTCATCATCATCATCAACTGCGTCTGCATCATTGTCTGCTGGTGCTTCTTCTTCCTCTTCAGAGCTCTCATCTCTAAGATGAAAGGATGATGTGGAGGCTCCCCTAGTTTCTAAATCAACCCGAAGGATTTAATGTTCACCAATATTTACGGTTAACCAAATTCACAAATAGTTTCTGAATCAACCTTATATAAAAAAGAACCAAATCCTAGAAAACCCAAAATGATTGTTTTCGGTATGGACAATGGGGGAGGGACAATCTAGCGATCTCAGATAAAATTTCATCATCGATCGTTTCGGGACTTAACCATTTATTAATGGTTTTATATGGTCCTTCAGGCAACATTTATGATCCCACAGGTAGAAAACTTAGATCCTTCAGGCTACTGCCTCATACATGATCCAACAGGCAGTAAACTCTATACGTGTCCAACGGCCTTTAGGGACCAAACCACCATCTTCAAACATCGGGCATTCTCTAAGCCAACTCCGATACGTGGGGTAAACCCTCAAGGTCTCCGTACTAACCCATGGACTACCACCAAGCATTGTTAATCGTCACAATATCGCCTAATTATTATTTATAGCCAATACCAACATCAAAAATCCCCAAACATGGCCACATCAGGGGATAAACCCCATTAATCATTCTAGACTGGGGCACAGTGCCCAGTTTCAGCCATGGTCAGCCAAGGAAAGACACTGCGAAGCTTAAGAAAGGGTCACATGTTGTGGCATGGGAGAAGGTCGGATGGTCCTGACGAGGGGAGAAAACCACCAAAACAGCCCGCAGGCAAGGGGAAAGGGTTCTACGGGTCAGGACCAAGAGGGAAAGTCCCTCGGATAATCATTTCGAAGGCCAATAGGCTGCAGTGAGGGTCGTCGCTATGCCCGGAGCTCAGAATCATCGCAGGAACAAGAGAAATGTAATCCACAAAAAATCCAAAATTAGAGAATCAAAGTAATTTTATCCGAAATTGCGAACTGTCATGAAATTAGAACAGAAATCCTAACTCCAGAACAGATCCGAACTCAAAATCGGAAGAAAACCCAAATTTTTCCTGGTAAAATATTCATAAAACCGAAACACCATGGGCTTAATCGAGCTTAAATAGAGGGTAGAGAAGACCTGAGGAAACTGTGACTTCGCTACGAAGGCGCTCGGTTTCGATTCGAGGCGAAATCGTGTCGGAAGCCCTAAGGTTTAGGGCCCGATGGAGGCACGAGGCTGTGTCATGTGTGGCGTGAGGTGGAGAGGGGAGAGGAGGGCATGTTGTGTTCCTTTTTGTCGAAGGAACGAGGAGAGAGGAAGCGAACGAGAGAGTCGGCGCTCGAAATTTTGCCACCGCCTTCGATCGAGCGTTAGAGGCGGAGCGAATGAGAGAGAGAGAGAGAGAGTGGTGGCGCATGTGCGGTAGTCGTTAGTGAGGAAAGTGGGTTGCGGTTAAAATAAGAGGGCCTCGGGTTTGGGCCGGGTAAGGGAGAAAAAGAAAGAAAAAATGAGGGAAAAAGAGAACGGACCTTCACAGCCTTAATGGACATAAGGCGCGAGCTTGGGCATAAGGCGCACACCTTAGGTCACCTCGCCTTGGATCCAAGGCGCCTTTGGTCGCCTCACAAATGGGTGGAGCCTTGACCTTGGGCGAGGCCCTCTAGGTGTGCCTCGCACCTAGGCGCGCGCCTTGATGCGCCTTAACTACACTGGCCCAAACAACACCGTAGCAAGGCCTATCCCTTGAACACAAACAACAAGCATAGATCCCCAGTGAACCCAAGGCACGCCCAAGAAGCCTAGAAAAGTCAACGGCAAAAATGACTCACAGAGAACTAATATCAGGGCAAATGGGCCTGAACACATCTGCAAAGTAACCCAAGAAGCGCCCAGTGGGCTTAAGCCTAGTAGCCTTCAGTAGGGCAAAGCCCAGGAATAACACGCAAGGGCAAGTCAAAGGACAAATCAAGAGCTTGCTAAGCCCACTCGATCAACCACATGCCAAAAACCCAACAACACAGCTAGCAATGATTTCGCCCGCAAGAAAACACCAACGACGGCGATAGGAAGCCAAAACCGCTTCCACGACCACCAGCCGAAGTACATGGAATCAATTGAAAGTAAGAACGGAAATGGCAGTGACGAGCGTCGCCGCAGAGCCGTTGGGTTACGGGAAATTATCTGGAAAAATTCCCTCAAAGAGAAACATGAATAATCACATCCCAAACAATTATAAATCCAATAAATTCCCAACAATTTCAATCTCAACCAATTTTAGATAATTAAACAAAAGAATATAACGTAAACTGAAAAACTTAGATTTAGAAAATAATCTACCATTCACCGAAGTTGGCAAAGAAATTTAAAGAGATCCAAAACCCCAAAAATCCGAACAATTGAATCGAAAAAAATTTGAAGAAGAGAAACATATATTAGAGGAAGAGAAGAATTATTTTCGCATAAAGAAAAACCTAGAAATATTAGAAATACATATAGAATAGTAGAGGGGTAGAGGGGGAAATCGTGTAATCCGATGATGCAGAGAGGAGTTCGATTTGAAGCGAAGTTCTTCGTCGAGAGATTGGGATGGTTTGGCTTGGGTTTTCGTATGTGAAGGAGAGGCATCGGCTTGCTGTTGCTGCGTTTCTATTCATAGAGAGAACGCTGTTGATTGCAAAGAATAGGGTAATGGGCCGACTGAAGGGTTTGTGGGTGAGTTGGGCCTTCAGCTTTGTTTTATAATGAAGGAAAACTTTTGCTGTGGACCATGGGCTTTTTAAGTTGGATCAAAAGAAAATAAGAAAGGAATTAGAAAAGGAAAAGTGGGCTGAGATATATCAAGCGGGTGGGCATCTAAACCAAGAATTCAAATGAGAAAGAAAAGGATAGGAAAGGGAAGATGAGTCTGGGTTGTGTGGGCTTGGGTTTGGGTCGATGGGAAAAGAAAGAAAAGGAGGAAAGGAAACGGAAAGAAAGGAGATAGAGAAAAAAATTAAGAAAAATAATCAAATTGCAATTTAGACATAATGGTAAATTTCAAATTGATTCCTAGTATTAATAAGTGAAAATACGGGGTATTACACATGCATACTGACAATACCCAAGATATGTGTGGTAGATACCTACCGACAAATGTCCTCAATTAAATGAGAAGCTACAGTAGTTGATAATCAATGTTGAGTTTTCACTTGATGAAGTGACATTTGGCTCCGACAAATATGGAAGGAAAATATGGAAGGAAGCAAAAATCTAGTCGTAGTGGTTTGCTTCAAACGGCTTGTTTGCAATGACTAGTTTTTCTTAAAGGAATGAAATAGGTATTAAAATGGCTAGTTGGGGAGCTGAATAATTATTTGAGGGAGGGAGATGTAGTTGTGGAGGGTTGCTTTTGAGAAGATCTGATGATGTAATTGATGGATTATTGCTTCCAAGTCGAGAGTGAGTGAGCCCTCTTTTGGTTGGTGAGTGAGTCCATGTTGACCGAGTCAGTTTTTCTTGGGTTGAGCGAGTCCTGAATTTCATCGTTTTTATTTATCCTTTTAGCTATCGTTTTTGTATTCTCCTTTAAATATCTATCTCAATAAAATGTGCCTTTAGCATTTGTTTTTAATGTTTCATTTCTATTTTCTCCCCACATTACCAGTCTTATCCCATGAAACTACCCCCATGGCTTCTAGTTTTTTGTGTGCCAATATAATTTTTACTTGGTTTTATAAGTTTTCTTTCTCTCTCTCTCCTTATTTCTCTCTTTGTTTAATTTCTTTTTATTCCATTGTTTTAGTTTCCACCCACACATTTTCATTAATGTTTTTAAGTGCCTTTTGGTTTCCTCTATTTTCCTTTTCTTTTGGTGATTTTTTCTTATCTTGTGCTTTCATTATAGGAAATGAAGTCAGCACAATAAAACTTCCAAGTAATATTTCTTTTGCTTTCATTAGATATCATTTTCTTGGGCTAGTATCCCATTCATATATTTATGCCTTAAACGATGCCTTATTTAGTAATCTAAAGGTGAAGAAAAGTAGACAGTAAGTAATATTGATTCTTTAGTAATCAACAATGACTGGAACCATTAGGCAGTCATGACAAATGACTGGATGGCTGATTAAGCTACGGCCTTTGCGCTTAGTCAGGTTTAGTTAATTGGGTAACCTGGCTGATTTTGTTGCTTTTATAACCTTGTTTATGGGTCTTGTGCTCATCTTCCATCGGATCCAACGCCTTAACATTTGCTTCATGTGCACAGTCTGTTCCAACATCTTCACGCCCGTCAACAGCGATCTCGGACCCTATTGTTGCCGATTCCATTGAAATCTCTGAGAACCGTAACGACTTGCGATTGAAGGCTTGCCTTGCTCATGTTATGATGTTTGGCGTCCTTTCTTTAACCAATGCCATCCTTAGGCTCAAGCTTAACGATATCTTCAATACCTATACTCTCAAAGGGACAAAGAGATCAAGATCCATACTCTGTGCGCGTGCCTGTATGTTGGCTGAGTAACCAACATCTGCTGCCAACTTTGAGCTTGAGCACAATACCATTGTCGCGCTAGCCATTACCGAGACACATGGATGGAGATTGAGGCTTGAACTCTCTTGAGTAAGTAACATTGGTTACTTGGGAGACACATACAGGATAAGAAAATGGGATAAACAAGAATCATACCTTTGTACATTTATGGCTAATGTAGTTGGTTTCATTTGACATATGCTCAAATGAAACTGAACCGTAAAACCACTATTTTCTTCAAAAAATCGTGACAGAACTGAACCAGATTCCAGTTGAACCTGAACCTAACCAGTTGAACTTGAATTTATTCTGTTGGTTTCAAGTTAATTATACTGCCCCTCATATAGACCGAAAATGTACTAGGCAATGGAGTAAAGTTGTCAATACTATT
The DNA here is from genome assembly GCA_030789695.1 of Scilla litardierei. Lineage (NCBI taxonomy): Eukaryota > Viridiplantae > Streptophyta > Magnoliopsida > Asparagales > Asparagaceae > Scilla > Scilla litardierei. The sequence goes on along the minus strand of CM061134.1, from coordinate 3,312,095 downwards.
GCGAGAAAGTGAGTTGGTCAAGATCCTCATATTTCTTGCAAGAAGCGCTGAAGTAGAACCATAATCAGCAGTGGTATGAAATCTTTACGTTGAATTGTATACTTCAATGCGTGAAGTGCAAAAACCTACTGCATAATAAGCTTCATATGTATAGGATTAATGTCATAGTTTAGAGATTTACCTATAAGGTATGTGGATGATTGCCACAACTACGGTTCAAAGCGCACTGAAGCAAGCTTCATAGACGCTTTTCCTATGCAGTTCTGTTGAAGGAAGGCACATGAATGGTAGTGTAGTAGGCACAAACGTGTCTGGTCCAGTTTATGGGCAGATTGAAACTCTTCCGAACTTGTTATTCTTTTTTCTTAGAAGCCAAAACCTGGGCTAATACCAGCCGTGATCTCTGATGAAGTTGAAAGTTTGGAGGATCCATAAAGTGTTGAAGATGTACAAGTATCATTGAAGAGAAACGACCAACATATAACATATACATGTGCACTTGTTGGAATGTTGTAATATTAATAATAATGTGCCATTTTGATTGTTATTTGTGGTATAGTAATATGAATATATTTCATTATCTGAATGAGGAAGCATCCATTACGACTCGCCGGTTTAGATCGAAGGTTAATACGATTCTGTTCGAGTTTCATTGTAGTTCTGGTAGCACTGTCCAGCCATCCAATCCGTAAAAAAGTTCATTTCTCAAAAAATGCACCATGGCTCATTGCATTTAATTTTACGTCATTATTGATTCTCTCTCGGTAGTGTTGCTACGTTGAGCCTGCAAACAGCCTGAATAATAGAAATGACCTCACGGTGTCTCCATCTATACAAAATTTTTGAGATTTGAAGTTGAGGGCGCTATCAATGAACGTCACTTGCTCACTCTTCTTTGACATGATGTGATTGAAGTGGCCCCATCAATGACATTGCCTTTTATTTTGAGAATGGCCGATGAAGAAGATGAATATCAAATTCTTTAGAAGGATGGAGGATCTTTTCATTCTATTGGTTTGAAGAAGCCTCAAGCTCTTCTTCCGTAATTCATGAAGTTCAATGATTTTGCTTCTTCATGTAGTGTGAACTGCTGCCGCCATGGAAAATAGACAGTGTGCAAAATCAATTATGAGAATAATTTCAATAATTTTGTTTACATTGAAAATATGTGCATATGGAAATTTTCCCAGAACATTCTGAATCTTCTTTTAGCCAAAAATTCCAATTATTGATATTCTAACTAATCTGCTTCCTCTCGGTATTTTGCTCAAATTTTGTGCAAATTATGTCTATGTCATTCCTTGGACATTTCCATAGGCTCGTAAAAGTGATATAATTCTTTTTAGCTGGATCAACTTGCACCAGCTGAGTTGTTTATAAAGTTAGACTGGTAGGTGAGTTGCCTATATATCTCTCTGTATAATGTTTTAAGCAAAGGTGACTGACAAGGCATGTCGTAATACGCGTGTTTTGGATTGGCCATGAAGTTTACTTTTCCTGAAATGCCTGCACTGTAAGAAATAATTTGCTGTCCTAAATGCACAATGAAGCTTGTACTGTGCACATGTGCCAAATGCTGTTTTTATGATTGCTGGACTTGCATCCTATTGCAGTTTGATGTGTACAATTCAGATTTTTAAAAGGTATAATTTGACGGACTTGATCATTCTTTATCGTTCGCACCATTCACTAACAACAAGACTAAAATCTTTTCTGGACTTCATCTGGATCTTATGAAAAATGATGGAAAGTCGATTCATTTTCTTCAAAACTGAAGAGCGTGAGTTTTTCCTATCCGAGGGAGATAAGGAAACTTCCATGAGATGCAAAGCCATCTAAGGAGTTTTTCTTTTCTTTGCTTTTCACTTTTTGACCCTCCAACAACCCTGCAATTGTGAGTTTTGATGGTTATGTCGGCTTTAGTGGTTGATTTTAATAATGTCATCAAAAATGGTATCAGGCTTGCAGCTTCAGTGGGGTCCAATTGCTTGATCAACTGTTAGATGCTTTGAAAGGCACTGGATTCATTCCAGTTACATGATAAAATGCTTCTTGGGATGGGTGGAAGCTGATGCATAAATAATGTAAGATAATTGTTTATCTGAGCAGGAACCTGAACTATGATGGAGGTGCTGATAGCATTAATAGCATGGTCCATAATATTGTATCCGGGACATCCTAATTGCACCTCCCAACATGTTGATTCGCTTTTTATCTTTGAACATGTTGAGCCTTTCCTTTGTCATACACCCATCTTACTTTAATGAGTATTCTTTTCTTCAATTGGCATGTTTGTTATCATTTTTTAAATGGATAAATAAGCATCTAGCTGCATTAATTTGATTATCTAAACACCTAAACTTTGAGGCTTTTGATATATCTTCTCTTTACAAAGACTTCTTATTTTTTTTTCATTTTTAACAGATGATGTCTCATTTTGGAAAAGTCACGACTTTTCACGGGGATATACTTTTAGTTGCCATTTTTATTCTTTTATTATAATTATAAACCACCAAAGTCTTTATCTCTTTCCTTTATAAACTTTCTTTTAAGTGGGGTTGATATAATAAAATTTCCTTACATCATCATGGCTAGTTATGTACCATTACATTGAGAGATTTTCATTTTCAGATGAAGATTCACAATGGGGACATATATTTTCTTTTCAACAAGAGATTCTCATCATTTGCATTATATGATGGCAAAATGAACATGGGGCTTAACCCATATCAGACTTCTGCAAATTACCATCCTACTGATTATGACAACGAATTATTGCTGAAGCTAAGGACACTTTCTCTTGAACTGTCTGATGATGCAGGTAGATATACTGGAAAATCCTAATTTGTTCCTTGTTAATGCACACCTGTATATGTATTATATGGATTCACTGTATTCAATTTCTTTGCACATGTTGTTGCATTGGTTTTGAAGATCTTCACTTTTTCAGCGCTATACTTTAGACCTTTTTTCATTTATTCTACAAAGAAGTACATTTCTTGCAATTTTTTTCTTGTTAGTGTGACCATGATTCATGGATTTCATAATATTTTCAGCAATGTTGATTTATTTGTTTCTGATTCTTTTAAACCTTTTATGCACACGATGCAAGAACAACAATAATAAAATCTACCATGAGGGCAACACGGACAAAGGCTGTGGCGAAGGCATTAGTAGTTGCAACATTTTTTTTCTTGTGGTCACCTCTCCTAAGAGACCCTAACTGTCCTGCACAGAATGATGCAAGATACTGCAAAAAAATCTGCGGTCTTGCCTAGTTAATGTCCTTTAGTTCATAGTAACCTTGATGCATACTTGATTTTGATGAAATCCAGAACATGCTTTGTCTACCATATAATAAGCTAGCAATTTGGACTTGTGATGCATTCTCATTGCAGAATTTGCTTGGTTTTGAAAGCGAAAAATATGATATGTTTATAACATAAGGCTACCAACAGTTTTGAACATTGTGGGGGCATATTTATTGATGAATTTGCCTAGTTTACAGGTCTGTGTTCATTTTGGATCTTTGTAAACATCTGTTATGAAAGCAATATATTAGAATTTGTCTCACAGATGACACTTCTGGTCAGCATACTATAGTAGACAGCAAGGTTTAGTTATTTATTTCCGGTGCTTTTATCCCTTCTATACAATAATGCGAGAACAAAAAGAACAATGACAATGAGGACAACAAAAACAATAGGACTGTTGGCTGCGTCTTTAGCTCTAATTCCATCATGCTTTTTCTCCAGACACCTTTGGTAAGAATCTAGAGACACCTTCTGTCACCTATTAAATGATTCAAGATGATGCAAAAATTTGCATTGTGCCTAGTTAATTTTGAGCAGATACAATTGTAGCTTGTTTTGTCTTTGTTAACCTCAAAAGATGGTTTGTCTATGGTACACCATTTTCATCTCTGTGTGTTTTTTCAATTCTATGGTGCTCATTCTAATTAATAGTCTCGATTTTATTTGAGGTACAAACATGAGTGTATCATTGCTGCAGAACATTGAGATGGGTAAGGTTTCAGATCTGATATGCAAGGTAAAGGTTTCTTCTAGAGGCTTATATTATTTCATTCTAATGCAAGGTGTGAACAGAGATTAAAACAACTTTTAAATTCCTGGTTTTGGCGAAGGTTCTTCATGTGTGTGAAACTTTTGAAGGTAAATGGATGCTTTTTATTTGGGATGGCACCGATGCCCCTCCTGTAGCTTTTCAAAAAAGGCAAGTTTTACCATTCTTGTTATTGTGTTACTATTACTTTTATGGGGGAAGTGAGATCCCATATTTTCAACTGTTTGCACATTTAGATTTTCCTCATGATTTATTTAATTCCAAATTATGAATCTTAAGTAGAATGCTTTCTTAACAATCATTAGTGCATTTTGAAGCAATTTCATCACCATTAAATAATTAGCCCTTTTATTCTACCCTATGTATACACAGGTGTAAAGTATTCTCAAGCTCTTGATATTTATTGATTATTGATTTAATTTAGAAGTGCTAATGTAAACAGTTTTGTCCCATGTTTTGATCCATGTAGTTTACATAAGCAGAGAGTTACTTGTCTTTGTTGCAATTTTCTGTTCTGTTCAGCTCTGTAATTAAGAAGTGCGTAAAGTTTACTGCGAGTGTTTTATGGCATTCTAGTAGTTTATTGTTCCCAATTTATTTTATGTATTCACTGAATAAGATGCTATTGTTCATTTATCTAGATTTGATTCAAAACCCATGGTCATGAGATAAGAGTTTCTGATTTGGATTTTTGATTCTTTGAAATAGTTGGCTGCATTATTTGACTCCACAAACTTTTTTTCCTGTTTCATTGAAGGAACAATTAGGTCATGTTGTATCAGATTGCATGGGGTGTACCGGGATGGATCTAATTGAAACTATTTGGTGAGGCAGATTCCAATTTTCAGAATTTTATTTAATATCTATCAGGAATATTTATCCTTCCAAATACGCCTACTTGATGGCTATCGCGGTCTATCCCACTTTTCAACCTTTCTATGTGTTGGGTACTTTCATTCTCATATTCACATAGTTCATGAAAATGATATTTGCTTCACTGAGCTGGATTAATTCTACGATCTTCTTAGGATCATTTGGATTAGTGACTTTCCATTTTGGAGACATTATATCATTGGAGTTAAAGGAGCTGCTAGGACTAAGTTTAGACCAACACAATCAGGGTTTGAGCTGTAAAAGCGATATGCAAGTTGCTAATCGATACAGTGATGTCCCTTAATAGAGCTATTTGGAGGAAAAAGCATTCATGCAGGCCTTATTGTGGTGGACTTCTTTTTAATTTTTGTGTGGGTGTTCTTGTGCATGTGTTCTGCCGTGTGGCTGGTGGTGATGGTAGTTTTTTTTTTTTTTGGGGGGGGGGGGGTGTGTGTGTGTGTGTGTGTGTGTGTGTGTGTGTGTGTGTTGAACATTGAGCCCTGCCCTCTGTTATATAGTTGTTAAGTAATTTGGGTGCTGCATACATAGTCTCACACCTCAGAAGATTCTACTCGTGTTCTTCCTACTGCTTTGAGCTTTTTGGTGAGAATTTTATGGGGCTGATTTTTTATTTCTTCTTCAAATGCAGCTTGGATACAGAGAAAGACAAGCCATCACTTTTATACCCTGAAACATTACTTTTGCCAAGGGAGGTCTTATGCTCATTTCCATGTGTAGGAACTGTCATGAGGGTAACTATTGGCAAATTCTTCGAAGATATTCAACATTTGCAAGATGGGGACCGTTGGATCAAATTATATAATGTTTCTTGTGAGCTCCAATCAGAGACTTGGAGAGGGGTGATGAATTCAGCTAGTAGAATTTTTATTTTGTCTGATGAAGGTAGCAATGTAAAATACCGTAAAAGGTGATTTCCTTTATGTTAACAAACAATGATATTTTATTTTAGTGCTTTTGTAGTAATTAACTTTATAGCACAATATTTTCAATGCAGGCTTTATAGCGAACGCCTATCATCTAACATAGGACGGAAGCCTTTGCTGGGCGTTCTGGAGTCTTCCCATATAACAGGTTTAGCTTCAGAAATATTCCAAATTTACTATTCCATAATCGATTTTTGCATGTGTTGGATATTTTTGTTTGAAAATTTGGCTTCATCTGGTATATGTTACCATACTATTTCTTTTAATAATCAGCATGTAAATTTTCAACAGTATTTGGATACGCACAAACATCAACTACCAAGAATTAATTGATGACATACTTCATATATGCTTTTAGCTTCTTTGTGGGGAGTATTTCGAAGGGGGGCGAAACAGAACTGGTGATCTTTCTTGATTTCGTTCAGCTTTAGCCGACAAACCCAAAAAAAATAAGGAAAAATTCAAAATTTACCAAAAAAACAATAAATTGACAACGATCCATGCAAAATCTCTCAAGAAATTAGTAGAGAAGACCATTAGAATAATCAAAAATATCAATCTATTCTAAAACGTACTTGCAAAAAGGGAAAGCAAGAGAGGCTTACATGTGTCGTTGCCGTTATTGTTGTCGGATGGGTGCATCGGTGGCAGCTGTTATCGGTGTAATTGGAGGCTACCTGCAGCCTGCTGATGCCCTTGCTATTGCTTTTCTCTTTTAATTAGGGTTAACTTCACTTTATAATGAAAGCAAGCGGGTTCATGTTTAAACATAAAATCTAATCTAGACTTAAACCTGTAACGCCTCGGTTTCTGGGGCTGTTACTTTTTCCAGAATCTACAGGTTCTGCTGGTTATCTGTGAAACCAGAATAGGTAAAATAGAAATATACCGAAAACATACCTCAGAATCCATGTGCATGATTCAAAGGAATAAAAGCAAATCCTAGAAATCTGAACCTATATAGAAAACATGTTCAACTCTGATAGATGTAGGATTGGGTTAGACATTAGATTATATCTATATCCAGGCATTTAGTTTACGCACACAACAAAATAATAACAACTGCAAGGTAGTAAACACTGAATAGAAGCAACATTTATAATCAAGTATATGCAAGTAAATCACTAAACAAGTGCAACATGCTACAGACAACTAAATGAAAAATAAAGTATCCGTACGACAATACTAGGGAAAAACATACATGACATGAATATTATTTAATAAACAAAAATGCAACAATAGTGACGATTGATAACATTGCATAAACATAGATAAGGAAATATCTCACTAACTAGCAAACAAAACATTTTAACATTAACATGATTATCCATGCAAGACAATACGAAAATGTAATAGTAGACCAAGTAAGAGATAATTTATCCTACACGTACCATCCATACACTAGACCGTGGTGTCATATACTAATAACTCAAATTTGGAGAGCACGATATGCAACGTGAAAGCACCTTGTACTGTAGGGTGCAACCCCAAACCGAGTCCAAGAACAATGAAACAGGAGTGAGACTTAGGATCCATTGAATAAGAAACAGAAAATGGAAATACTCCCATAAGCGGGCCGAACCCATGACTCCAATCGCTCCCGTACTCTCTCTAATACTGTGACTGTTGTACTGTGTTTTGTGAAAAATAGGAAATTGGGTTTGATTTAATTTAAGAGAGAGAAAATAATGAGAAGGGAAGGTGGGCCGGTATACGGGCTTTGGCTTCAGGCTGAGCAAATGAAGGGAAAAGAAATAGAAAAAGGAAATAAAGGAAGAGGGTAATGGTTTTGGGCCAATCAAAATAGAGAGGTATGTGCCAATCAAAATAATTGAAACTAAATTCGAGCAAATGCATTCAACCCAAAAAAGGAATAAATGGGCAAAAAAATAAAACCTTTTGTTCTTTCTTCAACTTCCTCCTAATCATCCTAACTTTCAGGCTACACACACCAAAACATTAATCAGTTCAATTAAGTAATAATTTGATCATATACTTGCTTCCAATATCCATTTTTCACTGTATTTACCCGGAGCTTGGTCGTTTCTGTTTTTTGAGAGGCCTTCAGCTTCTTCTCTTTCCTCAGCTTTGCCAGCGATTGCTGAGGAATCCACAATTTTTTAAATCAATAATTGAAACTAAATTCGAGCAAATGCATTCAACCCAAAAAAGGAATAAATGGGAAAAAGAATAAACCTTTTGTTCTTTCCTCAATTTCCTCCCCAAATCATCCTAGCCTTCAGCTTTCAAACACCAAAACATTGATCATCCAATTAAGTCCAATTAAGTAATAATTTGATCATATACTTGTTTCCAATTAAATAATAATAATCAGATCAAAAACCCAAAAAGAAAAGTAAAAGATCTAATCTCCACCACAAACCGATTCAAAACAAAAAATCCATGTCAAACTTGTCACCGGAGACCAAAAAATCGAACTCAAAATAGAAGAGATCACCTATCAAAGATCAACGCTTATCCATCAAAGATCGCTTCTTGGCATTTTCTGCTAATATTTAGAGAAAAATCAACAAATATTTCAATAAGTAACCAAACCAACAAAATCAAACTATGTACCAAAAAGTTACCATTCCATCCTTATCTTTTACATTGACATTAAGCTTCAATTCCACTATCAAATACTTGCACACCTTAGCCTCCCTTCCATTGTAGCAAAGTGAAAAGCTATATAAAAAATTAAACAACATTAAAAAAACGAAAGCTATAAACGACAAAAAAAAAAAACTAAAATCATTCAATGATCAAACTCACTTTTAAAGAGATCAAGGTTCCTACTTTGCACGACATTGAGAAAATTTTAATAAAATTTCAAAGTATTTTGCATCCGTAGCAGGCTATCGTAAGAAACAAAAAATAAATAAATAATCCGAAACACAAAAACACCAAAATTCAATTAAAATGTACTCTTTTTCCTTTTACCGTGCTTCCCCATCGATCTCTGGAATCGATATTGGCGTTCCATTTAAGAAGCAGCTTCATAATTTCGACGTGTCCTTCGCATGCAGTGATGTGAAGTCCAGTTTGGCCATCGAGATTGAGATCGATACTGTTGACATCGACCCCCTCTTTGAGCAACTCCTCAACACCTTTTCACGTCCCTACGGCACGCCATAGACAACAACTGCATCAAGATCAAGTTGTGCAGGTCGGTGAGCGCTTGCGCTGATGGTCTCGATCGCGGTCTCCCTCTCGATCTTGGTGCTGTAGAAAGAAATGGAGCTGCAGAAAAAATGGCTCAGAGAGATCTTGGTGCCCAAAAATTTCGGTTGGTTTTGAGAGAGAGAGAGAGAGAGAGAGAGAAATGTCTGAATTCCACTCTGATTAAATGCCGCTCACATTCACGGTTTACATTAAATGCGGCTTCAAATTTCAAAGTTCAGCCCAATTTAAAGTTCAGCCTAATTCAAAGTTCAAAAAAATTTAAACGATCACATTCACGGTTTTTCCCTGTAAGGGCCCGCTTTCCTTTAAAGCCCATTACCCTTCTAATAAACCCCCACTCATTCTCTATCCCCCTCTCTCATTTTCACGCACCCAGCAACAAAAAAAACACCCGATGATTTTTTCGTTCCCTCAAGCAGCAGCGGCGGCGTATCCTTTGTCGTTTCGAATCAAAACCCTAACAGCTCGATTTTCTCGTGATGAAATCTTGACGTCTTCGGCTCCGATCTTCAAGCGATAAGATCTCTTCTCTCTCGCTCCCCTCCTTATATGAATGGATTTTTTAGGGTTTCGTTTTCATGCGAAAAATTATCTTTTCTCATCGAAAATTTCCGATTTTCTTTCTGAGGTTTCGGATCTTGTTCTTGGGGGCTTCGACTTGCTCTTTGAGTTTGGATCTTGTTTTTGATGGCTTCGACATTACCCGTGGGATTTCGGTTTTGTTTCTAGGGCTACGAATTTGCCCCTAGGACTTTCGATTTGCTCCGGAAGGCTTCGATTTTGCTCATAAGGCTCGGATTTATTTCTTTTGGCTTCGGATCTCTTATTTATTTTCGCAATCCTCGATTTTAGGTAGATTTCGAACCCTATTAAGCTTTCTAATTATTTATTCTCTGAATGAAGATGATGATTCATGTGAAATTCTTATGGAGGAAACCCCTCTATGAATATTTTTGGCACCTAGGCTAGATTCACGGTATTATGGCCGTTGTCCTTTACTCTCGATTAGACCCTTTGCGTTGGTATGTGGTTGGGTCGGCCGCCGAGTGGACGGCTTGCGGGTTGCTTGATTTTTGCCAGCGGAACTTGCTGCTTGGTGTTTGGTTCTTTGGGGTGATGTGGTTCCCTGGGCTTGCAGAACTTATCTGTATTTTCTTTTACTTGGATAATATGCTTATCAGGTTGTTTTTCTTAGGCTTTAGTTTTGTTTCGTCTATATATATTCAGTCCAAATCCCTTGTAAAATTTCAGTTTAGTTCTTTTAAAATCCAGTTCAGTCCCTTTATAATTTCAGTTCAGTACTTTTTAAAATTTCAATAGAATTCTTTAAACATAGAGTTCAGTATTTTTTAAGTTTCAGTTTCTTTTATAAATTCAGTTTCTATATAAAATCAGTCCAGTTTCCATATAAATTCAATACTTTTATAAATTCACTCCAGTTTTCCTATATGAATTCAGTTCTTTTATAAAATCAGTCCAGTTTCCATATAAAATCAGTCCAGTTTCCATATAAATTCAGTACTTTTATAAATTCAGTCCAGTTTTCCTATATAAATTCAGTTGTTTTATAAAATCAGTCCAGTTTCCATATAAATTCAGTACTTTTATAAATTCAGTCCAGTTTTCCTATATAAATTCAGTCCAGTTTTCCATATAAATCCAGTATCTTTATGAATTCAGTCCAGTTTCCTATATAATTTCAGTTCCTATAAAAATTCAGTTTAGTTCCTATAAAAAAATTCAGTTCAGTTTATCCTTACAAGTTTTTCCTTACAAGTTCAGTTTCTGTTTTCCCTCATAAGCTTATTTTAATCACTGGGAACCTGTGCTTCCTTATTGCAACGATTTTGAGCTAGAACGGTATCCTTTTAAGCAAATCCGGAACCGAGCAACCCCTCTAGGCAGGTAGACCACAACTTATAAAGGTGCCAACATGAATCTGATTCATTCTTAGTTCTTATTTATCCTTTTCAATTACTTTATCGTAGATTTTCATTTTTCTTGTTACTTCCGCTGTTTATTTTTTTGTCACTTATTTATGTGCTTTAAAGTGTTTCTGGTAATTTGTTGGACAGATTTGATAAATGGACGACTATCTCATAATGTTAATTGGACATGCGTATATAATTGGCACTTTTCTCTAAAGTATATGTGTAGAAGTTATGCAATGAAATTATATGATATTATTGGTACGCCTGATTTTCTTGCACCAAACATGACAACCTGAACATAGAGTTTGCATAACTATCTAAATATGTAATTTAGAGAACAACTGCATGAACAAGATACTTGACTCCCTAGAATTAGAACAACTACACTTGACATCACGGGTATGAGATAACTTATAATTGAGAGGGTGCGAGAGCGATTGAAGCCATGCTTATGGCCCATATCTGGGAGGATTTCCTTTATGGATCCTAAGTTCTCGGCATACTTTGACCTTATACTCGGCCCGGGGTAGCACCCCGCGGTCCAAGGTGGACTTCATGTTGCACATCGTGCTCTCCTCTTATAAGTCACAACATAATACAACAACGGTTCTTTTGGTTATTTGCCCATTTCTTATTGCCACTTAATCATGCCAGGTTAGTAATTTTTCCTTTACAGTTCATTCTATACCTTTTAACTTCCTGTAAAATAAATCAATTAAATGTTTAATACGGTTTGCAATCTACTTTATTAATGGTGGTTCAAATCCATCAGCCAGGTAATACTCAGCTTGAAGAGGAGGCTCCGAGTACGAAGAGTCCGATTTTCCTGTTGAGGACGCGGACTTTTGATCTTCTGTGTTATCAGGAGAGTGTTTTTTTCTCTTAGACGTTTTTCCTTTCAGCATTGTTTTAGTTGAGCTGTAGTTTTGTTGTTGCATAGACAATGTATTTTCCATTCAAGGTTGAATAAAATGAATATTTCTTTATCTTTGTCTCAAATATTTCCTGTTTAAACTATATTGACTTCACTGGTACATGCAAGATCTGCAAATTATTGTGAGTGTGAAGGCTTCCGCTTCTGGGGCGTTACATCCCCCAGAGCAAAATTCTCACCAAAATTTTTCATATGTCATCGTACTAACTGCTGATTCCTCCTGATTCAATCACAACTGTCTTTTTATCAACCATTTTGTCTTAGTGAGCTTGTCCTAGTCAGCAAACCAATTCAAAAACATCTCTCAAATGTATAATAGATATATAGTTAGACTATGGTACACTCAATTTGACCAAACATATAAATCCATCCCAATTAAATTTACAATTTTACAACTAAAATAGAAAATCCATTCATTGGAAGTGATCTAACATTTTTAAAATTGTAAACAAAAATTTAAATGATTTGAATTTGCTTTAGCTATGCAAAAAGCGATGGCAAATCAATGTTATTAATTTGCTAGAAAATTGATTAATTTTTCACCATTTGATGCATGATTAAAGCATATCCAAATTATTTAAATTTTTGTTTGTAATTAATTTAAATATGTTAGATCATATCTAACAAAATGGATTTTTTATCTTGACTGCAATATGAGAATAATGTGTATCATATGACATGATCCTAATATTGTTTTTCTTAAATATGGCCCACTAGTTCTCCAATTGGTATGATATTGTCCACTTGGGCCCACTGGCCTGATTGATTTTTCTCTTGGGTCTCCCCAAAAGGCATTATACCAGTGTAGATTCTAATCCATATTTAAGCCCTAAGAATACATATGCTTAGACGATGTGGGACTATTCGTTCGCACCCTAACAAGCCTCCCCTCGAACACATAGGACCACATGAGCCTCCCCTCGGACGATCATTCATCTATCTTGCCTAAATGAGCCAACCATTCATTCTCTACTGCATTTCTGCGGCCCATGCCTTACTTGGAGGCCTGAATCTTTTGCTCGAAGCTCCATCCGTCTCACAGTGTGGATGGCAACACACGTATCCCGTGAGGAATCCTTATCGGAGCCAAATTGAGTCAACCGCCTCGTCGTGCGGATGGAACACACGTAACCCGCGAGGTATCTAAATCGGAGCAACTCCCAAAGCTATATCTAGACCAATACTCCTGCCTAGAGTAACACATCGTCTTTACAATAGAGTGTAAGTGTAGACTCTGATTCATGGAGATTATCAATTTGTTCGGCACCTGGAGGTCTCATCACATACATCAGTAAGTCTAATAGGGTCCGGCCCTGATATCATGTTGTTTTTCTTAAATATGGTCCACTAGATCTCCACATTGGTATGATGTTGTCCACTTGGGTCAACTGGCCCAATTGGTTTTGCTTTTGGGTCTCTCCAAAAGGTATCATACCAATGGAGATACTAATCCATATTTAAGCCCTAAGAATCCCCTATACTTAGCCAATGGTGGTCTATTTGTTCGCACCCTAACACCTAAGCCTCATATACGTACTTGAGAAGGATCGGCATCGTTATTTACATTATTTTTTGAAGGATCAGCATCGTTCATTATGATCTTCATATGTTAAAACCCTAAAACATCAAAAATCAAGTGAAGCCAAAGCTTTTTACTCGTCGATCTCTTCGTTGAAAAATTAAAAGGTTTTTAGCAAAAAAACTTTTGTCACCTCTAGATTGACAAGTAAAAAGTTTTGGTTCATCCTATATTTGGTGTTTCGAGGTTTTGGAATATGAATATCAAAATCAAGAGTACATCCTCAGAAAAATAATAAAGAGAGGACTTTTCGAGTCTCATACGAGGCTTAATGTCATATGGCGCACACACACATATGAAAAAGTGTCTAAAATCATAAACTTGATACGAAATTATCTAAAGAGTTGGCCTAAAAATCATATAATTGAGCTATTTTGTGGATGATTCGATCTGTCCATCTTGATCTACAAGTCAACGTATACTTATTTAAAAAAAATCATAAACCTTAAATGTATTTTAACTATATGCATTATGTGGTTACTTTCTTAACAATAGAACAAATAATGTCACTTGATCAATTACTAAACAATATCTAAATCACATAATGTTTTAAAGTCAACCATTTTGGATTATGAAGATCATGATGGACGGATCGAATTGTCCACGGAATACCTCAACTATATGATTTTAAGATGACTTATTAGATAATTTCCTACGGAGTCACCTTAGGAACACTTTTCCCATATACATTTATATGCTAAATTTCTCTAAACTAAAAATTTTCATCGATTGTTTTTAAACTAACATGAGCTTTTCAGTCTCTTTATACTACCTTCCCTCAGTGGATGTTTCATCCTCCAATGTTTTTCTGACGCAAAAAATTCTTTAATTTTAATTTTAATTTTAGTTCCCACTTTTCAGCCTTAAAAGAGGTTTTATGTTTTATAAGAGGTTTTATGTTTTATCCTTTTAATTTGTGGGCCCACATTTTAGTTTCATGTAGTTCAAGGGAGAAAACATCATTTTAGTAACACTGTTAACACAGTTAGGGAGTTTACTCGGAAATAATAAGTTTAAGGGATTGAGATATTTAAAAACGTTTGTTGTAGTTTAGAGATAATCGATAAAAGTTATTGGTATTTTAGGAAAATTCAACAGGTATGTTTATGCCTACTAGCCTTGTCTGTCGTGTCCTGTGTTTTAAAGCACTACTGTGTCGTGTAACACAGTTAGGGAGTTTACTCGGAAATAATAAGTTTAAGGGATTGAGATATTTAAAACGTTTGTTGTAGTTTAGAGATAATCGATGAAAGTTATTGGTATTTTAGGAAAATTCAACAGGTATCTTTATGCCTACTAGCCTTGTCTGTCGTGTCCTGTGTTTTAAAGCACTACTGTGTCGTGTGTTCATATCATATTCATGTTATGTCCAAACTTATTAGCTATTGATATTTTTTAAAATCTGTTTGATTTTAAACCTCTGTGCTTCATGTCATGTTTTGGTAACATGCGTTTAGGGAGGGCTTGTATTTGTAAGGAAAATGGGTATAATGTTGGAGCTCATTTAGCAAAACGAGATACCCTTTCATGGGATGGGTTCCCCCTTAATGTGACTGGGTCACATGGTTGTGGCCCTACCAATGTTAGAGGACAACTCATTCTGTTAAATAAGGTGCCACCTCTTAAACAGTATACCCATATAGTATACCCATATATACACATGCCTCTCCACTGTGTCATTGTGTATTCTATTCTGGTATTAGCTTCTACTGAATCGATTTCATTTCTAGTACGAATTTCATTACTGATTCTTGGTCAGCAGACTCATTAATACTCTCAAAGGTAGTCTTTGAAATTGGTTTTGCCAATTTGATGACTTTTCCAAGAAAGATCACTGGATTAATTTGTCCGCTTTCTCACCCCGTTTGACATCTTAGGCCAATGAAACGACAGAAAGATCCGAGGGTACTCTGATCAAGTTAAGGAACCCGACATTGGAGATGTCAGGGAATGAAAGAGGTTTTAAATTATATTTCTTTAAACAATAAAAGAAAGAGGTGTATGCCATTGCTTTTCTTTCTATACACCTAACCAAGCAACGTAAGACCATGCCCATGAAAATTCCTGGCTTCATTTGAGGATTCCGAAGAAGATGAGACACAATTGGACCTTAACAAATTGGAACCGCCTAGTTTTGATAATTTAAACATGCCTGTTATCGAGTATAGTGGAAAAAAAATAAGGAGCTAGTGATGTTACCGATGCAAACGAAGATATTAAAAATGAAGAAATTTCACTTTATCCCTAATACATACATATTTATATATGTTCGTATTTTTTTTGAAAGGCAATAATTCCTTTATTAATTACCCAAACAAATTTATACACTATACAAGACCTGACCAGAGAGTGGGCTTCCCATTTAAAATTGATGTAAGGGCATAGAGGGGTGTGAGGATCCTAGATGTGCACTCTTAACTAGCCTAAAGTTTTAATATAAGGAGAAGACACTCTCAACACACTATGCAACCATGGAAGAAGCAAATATAATTAAGACCAATGACAAAGAGCAATATACAGATGCTGCTTTCCATTATTTTAATTCACTTTCTCAAAAAATGTCTGAACATCTTCATTGATGGCTCTAAATAGAATAATCCTGTGTTTGACTTCTTGATGAAAGATACATCGATTTCACTTTTTCCAGACATGCCACACCAGACATGCCACACCACTGCACATATATAAATTCTTGTAAATTATATTACTAAAGATCTTTACTTTTTCTAAAAATTTCTGTTGTAACAGTATCATTTCATCTAGAAAGGTACCAACTGGAGGTAAGAGGGACATTCAACTTCAGCCAGACTAGGTCCCAAATGTAGGCAATTTCATTTGGGTAGGAGTATAAAGGACAACTGTACGACGAATTAAATTTTCTTTAGTGATAAGCTTTTCATTTAATGCCCAGTGAGTACATACCGAGAACTTTGAGCAGCAACCAGTTATCCATAAGATATCATAATAAGGGCCATTAAGAAAAGATGTTCTCACAGATTCCTCTGCCAATGCTAGGGTGAGCGATGTACTGAATGTCTCAGAATAATTTATCTCACATTCCTCATCTATAATATGTGGGTTGGGTGTGGCTTTGCTCCTAGCTTCAACAACAAAATTTTAAGACACCAAATTAGCTGCATAAGTAATAGGCATTATAAGTGGCGGGGATTTCAGGGAAGTGTTGCACATGAAATCTGCCTAAGGGGGAGGTGAATGTAACAAATGCCATAAAGGCCCTATACATGCGACATTGTTCACATCCTGAAGGCGTTGAATACCAATGCCTCCATTTTATGGCCAATATATATCTTTTGCACATGTAATGGTTGATTCCAAAAAACGAAGAGCAAAGTTCATCAAGCTGCTTGATCACAGAGATGTACATTTTAAAGGCGAGACTCCAATAATTTATAACATATTATATCACCAACAGTACCAATTCCACCCGCCCAGCTGTAGATAATTGGCGTGAAGCCCAAACATCAATATATCACTTGCATTTGTCAATAAGAGGAGCGTAGATAATGGTAAAGCCAAGATGGCTAATAGGAAGATCCCATGCGGAATGTCCAGTTTAAATGAAAATTATTGTTTATACGACAACCTCTACTAAATAACACCGTAATTTTCAACTTGTTTACTTCCAAACTTGTGTAAAACTTAAGCTTCATAAGGAGCTGATCAAGGCTAATTATAGACTGTACATCCGCTCAGCAGAAAATTAGCATGTCATTAGCAAATAATAGATGAAAGAGTCACAAATTGTGCTTGTTTTGTAGACATGATATGGTACTTAACAATTGCTAGATCCATTATGACAGAAACACTCATGACTGTAACAGATAAATAATGTGATAGTGTATCACCTAGGCATATGCCTCCATTTGACGATAAAAGCCAGCTGGACTGCCATTTATAAGAACAGAGAATGATGGAGAAGAAATACATTCCCAAATCCACTCTACGAAGATGCCAGGGGAATACATTTGATACATTTGCTTCATAAAGAATATGAAGTCTCTGTTCGTTGAATTGAATGCCTTGCGCAGATCTAGCTTGATACACATTCTACCTCACATTGGCTTGTTAAAGTCATGGATCATTTCAGAGTCAAGGAGAGAACCATCCAATATCAACCTGCTCTTCAAGAAAGCACTCTGGTTAGGTGATATAATTTCTGAAATACCTTTTGCAACAGATTAGTGGCTTTTTGGCAATCATTTAAAGAAGCAGTAGTGCTCTTTGGCACTAAACATATGAACGTATGGTTTAATTTTTTCAACAATTTACCAGAATCAAAAAAGAACTTGACGACTTCAGTCACCTCTCATCTACTACCACACAATTTACCTGATATGATTTCCATTAAAACCATCTTGACATAGGGCTTTCTCAGGACTAGTTACAAAAACTACATCTTTAATCATTTAAGCAGAAATTGGCCTAGCTAGTCATGCATGCTCATCTTGCGTTAGCTTCCTCCGCACAGGAAGTATTGAAAAGTATACTTTATATGAATCTTGATAAAAAAGATCTTGGTAATAAAGTGGTTTAGCTATTTGGATTTTCATGCTATCATCAAGCGCAAAATCATTAGAAGAAAAAAATTATGGCTTGAGTGGAGGAATGTAGTGTTTTGTAACCTAATGTTGGCTGATCAACTCGACTTTTTTTCACCATTGATCTTCATCAATTTCGAACCATTCTTGTATATATGTATGCACATACATACATACATATGTAAACATACACATGTACATACATGTGTGTTGTATGTATGTATGTAAACATGTGTATGTATGTATATACACGCGTGCACACCGTCAGAAAAAATGAACGAGTAAGGAGGGAGGCATGGATGGTTTAATAATATTATCTGTAATTATTTATTTTGTATACTTTCTTAATAAAATTTCTAGACTTAATATGTATTTGATTAAATTTAATACAGAATTCCATTTTCCCTAAAATTTTGTCAGTTTATTATTTGGCAGAATATGACGTGTTATCCAATGGTATAATCTTCTCTTGCAATTCTCTTATTGCAACCTTAACTTATTCATCAATTGGCTTGTGATATAAGTATAAAAATGGGATCATACTTATGCGCTTCACATTTCCCTGGAATTGTATTCAAAATGGTTGATGAACTCTATGTTACTTTGCACTTGCATTTTATTAACATGTACTGCTATAAGTTAAGTTCACTCATGTATTTATAATCTCTTTAAATATTTCACTTTCAGACACAGACTATGAGAAAGTTGCATATGCGACCTTGATGCATTCCATTACAAATTCTCAGGTTTACTTCCAGAGACTGTTAAATATCTGTTTCATTACTTCTTTTTTGTCTTTTATGCTCAATGGAGAGGAAAAAAGGTATAACTGGTTGAAATTAAGAGAGGATGTAGGCAATTTAAGACCGAAGGCAGTGTCACATAGGTATTTGCATAATAAGGTTCTAGTTCAGGATTATGAAAGGTCTCTGGGTTTGTAGCACTCCAATTTTCACGTTCTTGTTGTTTGCTTTTAGCAAAGCATCTTGGGCTGACAGTGTTCAATTGAGGTTTCGCAAAATCGTTAGTGTATATTCAAAATCGAACATTTATCTTGATAATGAAATGTTAACCAGGTTATAATCTATTCTACATATTTTTGAATTGTTGGTATGTTAAAACCATTTTTATCCAGAGTTTAGAATGCTTGTTTGGAATATAATAATAACATTGAGGATTTGATTTTTTGGTTTTCATTGTTGTTGTTGTTGTTGTATGTTTTTTTTTTGTGGGGGGGGGGGGGGGGGGGGGTGCTTCAAGGCAACATTTAGGCTTTAGTGGGTTTTAGTGGCAAACAGCGCCAATTGTTTTTTGTTGTCAAAAAATGTTTTCCGGGACGGGAAGTTAAAACATATGAAACTAAATCAGAAACTACAAAATTTCATAATTTATATAGAAAATAAAAAGGAATGTACATTATAATCTTATGAGAAGAGCAAGCATTATCATAAGAAGTTGGATGATACATACACGTTGAAATATTTTGAATCTTGAAGTGGGGCAGAAGCGTTCCAACGTTGACATATAGTGTGGATATAGTGGGGTATGTACTTGAGTCTAAGACTCTCCACATGCAAGAAAAAAGACTTTGTGCAAAGACTATGGAAGATGAAATGCATACTAGAGATAGACTCAAGGGAGAATGTATACTTCTTGTTCGACATTCGCTAACAAGAAAGAGTGACAGTATAGTTCAGCAAGGACATGTGGATCATTGATGGTAGTGATCATTCTAAAGAGGCGGTCATAAAGCATAGGGGTAGAGAGGGAGCTATTATCCACTGTACTGGTGTGGATTAGGGCTTTTTTACAACAATGCACAATATTGTGATTAATTTTCATTTTTCTACAGTATACTTATGCTCATTATTGACTTTATTATCAAAGGGTTATATTCGGTAGTAAATCAAAACACTTACTGCAAGGAGTTTGACATTTGGCATGCTAGTATGTCTAATTCTTTTATGTATATATTGTTGTGAGGCCATGCTTGTTCATATCTAGAATTTTGATTTTGGTTGGGGCGTGTTGGGAGATACGACGTATGTGGGAAAATGTTGTTTTACCCAAGGAGGCCATTCTCTATATGTAAGGTGTTTAGCATTTACATTAGAATTTGAATATAAAAACATAGCTACCAACCCTAACTACTACTATGGAGTTTACACGTAGCGAGAGATGGGTTGCTTTTTGTTTTTTATTCCTTTTTTGGGGTTTGGGGGGTGCACATATGTTGTGAATTGTGGTACAAATACACCGGAGTTTGATTCTGGAGCGGATTCAAGAATTAGATTCAGGTTAGAATTCTTTTGAATTTAAGACCATTTTGTACAAACTTGGCCATACTCTACCAAGAATAAGCTTCATCGGTTAATTTCTGTCTTGCATTCCAACAATTCTTTTCTTTTGATAGGTTGTAGTTAGAAAAAGATCTTTTCTAATAAAATTTCCCAATTCATGATCTTCACAATCGCATTTTCAGAAAATATGAAGAAAGTAGGAAGAATTAAGAATAGATGATACTTCAAAAAATCGTGTTAGACGACGATAAAAGTATTAGTCATTGTGATATCTCATATTAGCCCATTAAAATATATTTCAAAAGGCTTGAAAATCTATCCAAATTAACCCAAATTACCTTGAGATAAGTAGTGTGTCGAACTGGCTTGCAACTGATTCAAATTGCTTGAAAATATGGCTGAAAACGACTTCAAAATCATCAAAATATTGAACCATGCGCAAAAATCAGCCAAAAATCACGGGAAAATCCTTAAAATTTTGAAATGTTATGCGGATCTTACTGTAGTAATGTGTTCGGATCTGTACTGTAGCAAAGGGCTAAGTCTTTAATGAAGTAGTGGGTCTGAATTGGATTCGTATATGATGAGCTGGTGCAGTATCGAGTCCGAATTTGGGTCCAATTTTGAGATGAGTCTTATTGAATCAAAATGAGTAGAACTTGGATCCCAATTACGTACTCGTCTCCTTCGATTAAAACTCAGTTGACCCAAGTGATATTAAATTACGGTTGCGATGGTTTGTGCTCTCGTGGCTAAGGAGCGGAGCTGGCAACAGATAGACGTGATGGTGGCAATGACGACGACGACGATGACTTGCAGCGACTGTAAAATGACGATAGGGGACTGATGAGGGATTGGCTGGCGATGAGATGGGTAGCGGAACTGACGACGGAAGACTTCGACAGTAATGGCTTCGATGATGTTTTTGACGATAAAAATTGCTTTAATGACTGATGATTCGATTTTAAGGCAACATCAGTACGGTTGGCGATGTTGGCGAATGAAATAGTCAAGGATGATGACAGTGGAGACAAAGGAGGTGGTTGTCGTTGAGGGCGGTTGTGGATGAGGTCGAGGGCGACCTTGGATGATGACAATGACGATGCTGAAGGCAAAGAGGGATTTGGGTTCAGATGTCAATGGCCATATGTTAGGGTTTGGAATTTCTTTGGAAATTGGTATGTAAAAGATTGAACAAAGATGAAGATGATGGAGAATATGAGCAGTATCGGGGTGTAATTTTCTTTTCTGTATTTTCTGTTTTGTTGTAGAGAATGAATTTTTTGCTGTAGCTAAAGTGGAGAGTAATCAGGTTTTTTAAACTAAGTCAGAACTAGAAAAAGAAGATGATAATAAAGAAAAGAAAACAAAGAAGATGATGAAATAGTAGGATTTTAGGCTTTGATACCAACTTGATGCGGAATGGTGGGGAAGAACTAATGTAAGCGATAGATATGATTTTAGACCTTTCATCATATGGATTGGATATGAAGAATACCAACTTAATCGTCTTGCAAGTGGAGATTTTTCAGAACTCACGCTCAAGCAACTAAACCCACTATTACACTTAACGCTCTTAATAATCCAAGTTGCAAACAAGTGTTTAGACAACTTTAAATTTTATTCAATATTTCATTACTAAAAAATTGAATACAAAATCACACACACACACACATGTAAAATAAAGATATAATATGGCTCATACTCAAATGTGTAACTAGAATCAGCTCATACTCAAATGTGTAACTAGAATCAAATAAAAATTCCTGCATAAAATAAAAGAGTTTATTAGAATAAGACACTCAATGACTCAAATTGCTTGGACAAGGAAATCTAAAAAGACTCAAATTGATTAGAAAAGTAAACTCTAAAAAGACTCAAATTCTTTCATAAAGGAACCTAAAAGACTCCGATAACTAAATCTAAAAAGGACTCAAATAAACTTAAATAATTAAATCTAAAAAACATTAAAATGCTAAAATATTAATTTGAATACAGGCCGGATTACTAGGATTCCTTTTACTATGCTTGGCACCGATTGGGAGGTTGTGGCCGTGTTGACATCTTATGGTTGAATTCTCCAAGCCTTCTCAATTTTGGCTGTTTTCTCATTTTTTTTTGGGTACTTCGGAAAACTAAAAAATACAACCCAATCCTTTACGGAGGCTTGAAGCCTCTTACAAAACGTTCACCCACAGCATCAGCATTTAGCAGGGGGGACCAAAGAACTCGGACATCTATCATGGATTATCAGTTCAGTCTCCAGCTTGGTTCCCAACTCCGCCAAAAAATCAGCACAGAAATTACCTTCTCTAAGAGTATGAACAATCCGAACCTCCCATTCTCTTTTCAGCAAAGCCGTAATATCTGCAATAATCACCATCAGCGGATGATTAACCCAATCAGTACTCTGTATAGTCGCAATCGAACAAAGAGAATCAGTTTCACAGATAATCCTTCTATAACCATGCTCCCAAGCTATCACCAGTCCTGTTCTAATCGCCGACAATTCTGCCATCATATTAGAGCAAATTCCCAAGAAGGAAGAAAACCCAATAATCCATTCACCCAACTGATTTCTGATCAGTCCTCCACCCCCAGCAATTCCAGGATTCCCTTTAGCCGCCCCATCCACATTAAGTTTTAACCATCCCTCCTCAGGCGGAGTCCAAGAAATAAGCACATGATACTTACCTGGCTTCGGAGTACGGGCCACAAACACAAAAACCTCCCTGGCCAGCTCTTTAATATATCTACAAGAATTATCAAAATCAGCCTGTTCCACATCCACCTGAAACACTCCTTTACACCTCTTCACCCATATGCACCAAACAGCCATAGCAAAAACTCTGTTTTCTCATTTTCAAATGCCTGCTGATGTCCGTTTAGCCAATGTGGCAAGGTCCATTCTCTTTTTGTTGTAAGCAGATCAGGTCAATCAAGTGATTGCTATATTTTTCCTGAAATTCGTCCTGTATACCTTCTCCATATAATTTTCCCAAATGCCGTGAAGCCGATTTCAGACTGCAGCTTCATTTTATGTATGAATCTTCTATGTAACTTCCATCCTCTTATATTTTCATGTAGAATCGATCCTTGGATATTTGGAATGCAAATGACTTAAGAAATAACTATAAATATTGATATGTTGATTCAATACCCTAAGTTTTGACAACAAGATTGAGTTGACCATTTTGGTGTTTAGATATTATGGCGTAGCATGGCTTCTGGGGTCTCGTTACTTTTTCAAGAATTTGCAGGTCTTGTAGGTTACCAGTGAAAGCAGAATAGACGGAACAGAATTGTACCAAAAACATACCTCAAAAGCTTAGTATCATGCGCGGAGATTCTGAGGCATGTTTTTGGTACAATTCTGTTTCCCCTATTGAAGTAGGACATCGTGGGATTTAGGGATTTGGTGGAGGATATGAGGAAGAATAAGATAATTGTGGATTTCTTGGATTCACATCAATGGTTTTCGAGGCTTCGCACCATGGAAGAGAGTGGAACCTTTCACGGGTTTTGAGAAATTTCTCTTTTCATTCATTCGTTTATTGATTGCTTAAAATAACAAGTCCAGTGGCCTTTATATAGTCTTACAACCAAATAACTAAAAACAAATAAAATCCTAATAGATAAGATCAAATAAAAACAATTAAAATCTTAATTAAAATTGTAACTAAAAATCCTAACAGAAAAATTAAATAGAATCCTAACTGAAAATCAAAATAAAATATAACTAACCTAACTAATCAGAATTTGATCCTCATCATTTTTCCCTACTTGAGAACTTCACCTCTTGGTGAAGGGCAACAAAAGTAGCACATCTAGACAGAAATCATTGGTCATCTGCAGCTGAAAAAGACGCGTTCACGAACTCTGAAGTGTACCATGATGCAGATTGGTAGAAGCACGTCCTCTAATAATTTCTTCCAATTCGTGAATGATAGAAAAACATTCAACACATGTTTGTTGGTTAGGGGTAGGAGGATCCAAGATCACAAGATCAATGTGCTCATCGGATTCAACAGTGCTTCTTTCGACAGTTCTGACGCAGGCTCAACTGATAGCTCATGATAATGCTCTGACTTAGGTTCGAAATGCGGCACAAGATCAACCTCTGCTTCTGATTCTGATTGCGATACATGAATAATCTCTGGTTCAGACTTTAACTCGGGCTCTCGTTGTGGCTTCAGTATTGGCTCAAGTTCCAAATCAGGATTGGGCTTCAACTTAGGCTCAGATACCAACCGTGTCTCAATCTCTGGGTCTGGTTCAGGCTTCAACTCTTGTTCAAGCTCAAACTTCGACTCAGGTGTTAAATCGACCTCTACTGTGGACTCGGGCTTGAGTTTACTCTGTTGTTCCCTCTCTAAGTGTTCGCAAAGGTTGCGGAGCTCACATATCAATTCGATTGGATCATTCTTTACTTTTGGGCTTGAAACCTGTTGTGGTGCCTAGGAAATGTACCGATAGTTGGAAGAATATCGACATCGATGAGCAAAATTGAATGTTAACCATCGATGATAAGGAACTCGAAGACTCAAGCATCAAGATAGCGCTTCTCCACCTAGCTAGAGATACACATACTTATATTTTTCTTCGTCAGATAAATCAAAACGTGAGAACGTCTCAAGATAGTACTCCCAATCATCATATCCAAATTTATCCTTGAAGCCATATAAGAATGATAATTGTTTCCACTTCTCAAGCTTAAAATTTGTTCGAGGAGTATAGTTATTGTAACAATCATCGTAGTAATCACTTTTGTATCACATAATTTAGAAAAGGTTTGCTTGTGTGGATGTTATCTATGCGTAGCCGACTGAGTCAGCTACACAATGGCGCGAATGTCATTGAATTCGGGCTTCAAACGGACCCGGAATCATCAAAACACAAAAACTGCGCAGAAATTCCTGTAGCAAGAACATAAAATTACTGTAGCAGCGTTGACTTTTTTATTTTGTTTTTGTGGAGGAAGGCGATTGATCCGAAGAGTCAGGTTAGGGTTTTGATTTTTTCTTTTTGAAAAAATTGGGAGAAGAATTTCAGAAAAGAAAGGATTCGTTCGGCTCTTATACCAAGTTGATGTAGGACATAATTGGATCTAGAGATTTGGTGGTGGATTGAGGAAGAACTAGATAATTGTGGATTTCTTGGCTTTACACTAAGGGTTTCCGAGGCTTCGCACCAAGTAAGAGAGTGGAACCTTTCACAGGTTTTCAGTAATTTATCTTTTCATTCATTCGTTTATTGATTGTTTAAAATTACAAGTCCAATGGCCTTTATATAACCTTACAACCAAATAACTAAAAACAAATAAATCCTAATTGATAAGATCAAACAAAAACAAATAAAATCTTAACTAAAATTCTAACTAAAAATCCTAACAGAAAAATAAAATAGAATCATAACTGAAAATCAAAATAAAATCTAACTAAATCTAACTAATCAGAACTTGATCATCAGCATCTATTCGGCTTTTACTGGTGACCAGTAGGACATGTAGATTCTTGAAAAAGTAATGACCCCAGAAACTGGGGTGTTACAGTATGCGTCATGCATCAGCTTTCACATTCTAATCAAGCTTTTGATATTAGGTAGTCTTTTGGTTACCTTGGTCTAGTTAACAAGTTGCTCTTGAGGAAGAAAAACCAAAGCATATTGAAGCAATCCCAAGTGATTCAAAGGGTACATTTGAATTGCAAAGACCATTTTGTTATGGAGGTGCTCAAGTATTTCTAATCTTAAAATTGTAATTTGCAAGCTGCATGGGAATCTGTTTAAGTTAGTGTGAAATTCACCTCACGACTGACTTGATCTCTCAACCAGTTCATTTATCAACTAAATGCTGAAATTCAAATTGCTAATAATCTACTTATTTAATGGGAGAAGGTTGGCATGGGTGTGAAGCTAGCCAGGCTTCTCCCTGTTTGTTTTTCTCTTCCTTTTTTTGGGGTTTTGGCTAAGGTGTGGCCCACACCTGGCTACGTGCATACAGTGCGTGCATGAGCTATAAGTTTTGATAGGAGAATACCCCTTTTGTGCATGCAAGCCCAAATAAGAAGGCAGTGCTAATTCTTGAGTTACACATGGATCATACTTAAAGAATAACCTTCTTTACAGTTTTAATTCCGTTGTATTGTAGGTAGCACACAGGTGTAAGTGCGTGGTCCGGGTGGTAGCATCATGCCCATGGCGTGGTGAAGACCTTCGTTCTCCCACTGGATACTACCGTGTTAGGCTTACTCTTGAAGATCCCACGGCAAGAATCCATGCATATATTTTCGGCGAAGATGGGGTAAACCCTCACTCCCTCACACAGGTGTATGCCTGCGCACACTGACACACACACATCACACAGCATGCACGCATGTACACACAAGACATGGTTGTCATATAGGCCGTCATGTGAAACCACTTTGTGTTTTATCTTAAGCATGTCCCGTGGCAGGTGAAGTTCTTCGGAGGCAATGTTGGGCCTGGTGATTTGACTAGGAAGATGAAGAAGCTGCTCGGCATGAAAGATCCTGACAGCGAAGGGACCGAGCCTACTTTTAGGAACCCACCGTGGATAACGTGCTGCTTAATGTCTTACTATCTGGACGAAAATGATCAATGGGGAAGCAGGAGGCATAAGATTTATGCAACAAGGCTACTTGATTGACAAACCATCACCAGCTCGATCACCAAAATATCACCATATGTAAATATTGTGTTTTTGGATGAAGATGACAACTGAATGGGATCTCCTTTCATGACATGTGTGATCTATTAACTTTGCCCTGGTATTTTTTTTCCTTGTAATTTTGCATCTGGCTATGTTTGCTTGAACTCCTGAAGAAACACATCCATTGTTCCTGGCCTCCACTAGAATTGTTTGAATGATGGCCTCCCACATGCCCTCTCCCCATAATCTCCCGTGTGCTCTCTCTGGCCTTTGTATCTTTTCGACGTGGTAACTGATAGATTTGTGCTCGAACATAGGATAGAAATAACCAGTGCACCATGTGACCCAAGAAAAAACCCACATACAAGATGCGAGACTTGCGTGCAGCTGCAAAGGAGAAAGGAGAGAAGTGTGTGGGTATGTCTGGAAAACATACCCCACACAACTCAAGACATGGGCAATATGTATTGGCAAACATTGACATGAATTCGTAACAACACCACCTCTTAATACATCCCAACTCATATTATTCCCTCAAACACCAAAGGCAAAGCAACGACACTCCATGTAATTTCTTCCATCAATCCGCAATCGCCCACGTCATGTCCCCTTCGAATATCCAGTGGCACACCTCTATCTTACCTGGCGCCGACCCCAGGGCCACGAACGCCCCGTGTCCCGCGCTCCAGTCCGACGTGTCGATGTGACAGATGGCGACGCCGCGGTTGATCTTCTTCTCGCCGATAACGGCCAGGATGTCGGCCTCGTACACCCTCACCTTGGGCACAGAATGGCAGTAGTAAACCAAGTAAGGGAACAGCGACTGGTGGCAGGACACCGACTGCGTGACCTTACCCCCGTTCACTCCCCTCACCTCTCCTATCACGATGCTCCCCTTCGATCCTCGCGTGTTCTCCGTGCTTCTCACTACCACATTCGATCCGAGGACCGAGACGGCGAAGTCGATCATGTCCTCCGCCGACGTGGCGCACCGCTTGGTCTCCCCCCTGCTCGGCGCTCGCTCGCACTCGGCGATCGTGTCGCCGACTGCCTTCCCCATCGCCGTGTCTTCGGGCAGTTTGAAGATCCGCCTAGCCTCACCGGCGGAGAACGGGATCTTGGCGGCGATGGATCTCGGGAGGAAAGACCTCGGTGGCATCTTGTCTCTGATATCAGGCATCGGCATCACCGTCCCTTTCTTCAGCTCTCTCTCCCTAAAGAATTTGCCCGGCTCCACCCACCTATTTACCAGACTGCCACTGCCCATCGTCATCATCTTCTTCGTTGTCCCCTCAACGCCGGCAGCGTCGGAGTGGGGGACCGCCGACGCGTTTGCGTACGACGTGAACGTGAACTCGTTCCCTTTCTTCTGGTTCTCGTAGCCCTTGAACTGCGCGAGCTCCCCGAAGTAGCTGGTGAAATTGAAGACATCGTCGAACGATCCCTCGC
Organism: Scilla litardierei; assembly: GCA_030789695.1. Lineage (NCBI taxonomy): Eukaryota > Viridiplantae > Streptophyta > Magnoliopsida > Asparagales > Asparagaceae > Scilla > Scilla litardierei. The sequence continues at coordinate 3,283,590 of CM061134.1, read as the reverse complement.
CGTAGGCCTTAAAATTATCCGCCTGCTCGTGAAACGACTGCCCGTAATTAGCAAAATTCGTCTCGTGACCTTTGGTCCCCTCCTGGCCGTAAGAAGTGAAGCCATCGTCGCCGACATTGGACTGGTTCCGATAGCTCGTGAAGCTATCGACTCCGCCGTCAGCGTTCGATCCATAAGCTTTGAACCCTTGTTCAGGCCCATTCCCGAAATCGCCGTACGATGTAAAATTGTTATTAGCCCCTTTCCCATCCTCGCCGTAGCCCGAAAACTCCGAGCTGATGGTATTTGAATTGTTCGCGTAACCAGTAAATGTAGTGGACAACTCGTCGCCGCTCTTCCCGTAGCCTGCGAAATTCTCGTCACCGCCGTTTGCATCCACAGTGTAAGCAGCGAATTTAGTGGACGACGCGCGGCCGCTCCTCCCGTAGCCTGCGAAATTCTCGTCACCGTCGTTTGCATTCTTATTGTAAGCAGCAAAGTCCCTATCGGCGTTGTTTCCGTCGGCATCGTAATTGCTGAACTTCAAGGTCGGGTCGTTGCTGCCCTGGTCGTAGGAAGTGAAGCTATCTTTAGCCCCCTTTCCCTTCTCGCCGTAGCCTTTGAATCCGGAAGCGACGACGTTGGAGCCCTCGGAGTAGCGAGCGAAAGTCGTGCCGATGCCGTTTCCACTCTTGCTGTAGCTGGCGAAATTCTCGTCGCCGGAGTTGGTGCCCTCGGCGTAGTTTTGGAAGCCACGGGCGGCGGGGCCGACGGCGGCGCTGTCGTAGCCGGTGAATGTCAGTTCTGGAACGTTGACGTTGCGGTGGTAGGAGGAGAACTGACCGGCGCCGGAGCGAGAGGAGGAGGAGTAGGAGGTGAAGTTGGTGGTGGCGACGCCATTAATGTTGTCAGTGGAGTAGGCGGAGAAGGTGTCGGTGAAGTTGATTGCGTCGCGGCTGTAACGGTGGAAGGTGTCGACGGTGACGGGGCCCTCGCGGCCCTCGGAGGCGGAGTAGTTGGAGAAGGAGGTGGCGGCGGAGGCGGACTTGGTGGCGTAGTTGGTGAAGTCGGAGTTGTTGTAGGCCGTGAAAGAGGACGGGCCGTGGTGGGCCTCCAATGACGAGGACGGTCGGGGGAGAGGATCGCAGGCAAGATGGGCGGAGGAGCAGAAGGAGGAGAGGTTGGAGGAGAGGTCGGAAGCGGAGAGAGAGGAGAACGAGGCGAAGGCGAAGGGGGAGAGAGGGGAGAGCTTGGAGAGGAGGAAGGAAGGGCGAGGTTTGTTGTTGGGGATCTTGCGGGCCCAGTAACGGAGGAGAGAGGATCTGGGAGTGAGGGGTGCTGGTGACGATGCTGGCGATGATTCAATGAGAGAGAGAGAAGAGAAGGAGAGGACGAGGAGACAGAGCAGACTGAGAGAGGCCATGAGGGCTTGAGAGATGGATGATGAGGATGATGATGGAGGAATATATTCACAGAGCGTGGTGTGGGTGGGGACGGCGGCGGCTCTGCGATAATGGATACAGTAGATGCTACGCACTCGTCTCTAGCATTATGCATTTGTTTAGCTTTAAAAATGTAAAGTATTTTTAGGAACAATTGCTGCTTGAAGCCTTTGGCTTCACTCATGCTGAAGAGTAAATTGTAAATTTGTTATCTCCTGCATTTTTATGCAATTCATGCTCCTGTTTCCATGTCTAAAAACTAATCCTCTTGGGAAATTTATATACACACAGGCCACGTTATACCAACATACAAAAATATTTAAAAATATTTTTTTATTTTACATACATAATTTACCCCCAAATTGTCACTCTCTCCTCCACCCTCCCAGTTGAGGGGATGCGAAGATCTTACCCTGCAACATTTCCCATTTCCGACACTAGCCAGAGCCGTTGTGTTCTGAAGAGACGACAACGGAACGAAGACGGAGGCGGAGGCGGAGGCGGAGACGGAGACGGAGAGTAAGTGGAGGGTCGAGGAAAAGAAGAGAGTAAAAGCGGGAAGGATTTCAATGGCTGCAAATTTAAAGGATGTACGCTTACAGGCTTCTATAGGCTTCGGGCATGGAGTCTGGCAAGAAAAAAGTACAGGGGAGAGCAAGAGACAAGAGTCCGAGTGGACAAAGTATTACGTCGCATGGGGAATTATTGTCTGCATCTTTATATTAGAGGCAGACTCTATACACCGAATTGTTTCGGTGCATGCAATTATCATAGTCTTTTTTTGGAAAAAAGGAAGTGAAAGATGGGTTGAAGTGACAAGTTAATTAGATTTTTTTATCTAAAAACAGTAACTAATCATTGCTTGCACCGAAGCATTCGGTGCAAAGAGCAATCTATATTACAATTGAGAGCTGTTTTTGAACTTTGTCCTATGTGGCAATGTCACATCAAGTTTTGGGGGGAAAATTTTTTGGGTTGGGGGAAAATTTGTTGGGAGAATACAAAAGCTTTTCTTTTTTGAAATTGGCACCATCAGCATTTAATACTCTTCATTCAAAAATGACCAAAAAAATGAGACCCAAAAAACACACACACAAAATGAAACCCAAAAAATATGCAACTTAAATTACAAGTATGCAAAAGAGAACTTTATATCGGCTGACCCCAAAAAAATTGAAACCCAAAAAAAATACCGGGAATGTGCGTTCAAATAGGCGGGCTGAGTTTTTTGGGTGTCAAGCAGAGGTCTAACCAACCTATCCGCGCCGAAGGCGCCGGCGCCGAAAGGCGCCCGCTAAATTTTTATACGCTAATTTGTTGTTCTGCGCCGAAGGAACACCGAATTTATTGTTTCTTGCCGAAGGCGGTCGTGCCTTTAAATTTTTTTACGCTAATTTGTTGTTCTTTTAAATTTTGGCTATAGAAATATTTTTTGGGGGACAAAGTTTTCGCGGAAAAAAATCTTAAATGCACCGTGCCCACGGGCACGGGTTATGACTAGTTCTCTTATATTATCGGGTGTTAATTATTCAATCAATGACCCAAATTCTCATCGTGAATGCGCCACTACATATTTTGTCCCGTATCTCCATTGCTCGTCGTCGATACGCCGTCCGGTTTAATTTATTTTATGATGAGTCGGCACATCACGTTGAATCACACGTGTCATTGGCCACCCTAACATGGCCCCAAGTAGGGGTGTGCATGGGTACAGGGTACCCAGATATCCGATCGGAACCTACCCGAATGGGTAGGTTCTGGGTAGATAGTTATCGGTTCCGGGTAGGAAAATTAGGAACCGACGGGTATCGGGTCCGGTTCCGGTTCCCGTTTATAGGGAACGGGTACCCAGAACCGGAACCGATATTTTATATATTTAATTTTTTTATATATTATAATGTTAATGATCAAAATATATAATAGTGATCCACCCTGGATGTAACTAATTTGAACTTATAATATTAGGGAGTACAACTTGCATCCTGAAGTTCTGAGCAACACGTAAGTTCATCAAACAATGCATTTGAATCAAAGATCATATTGTTCTCTTATGCGTTCAAAAGAGCAGCAGAGGTAAACATGAATCATTCTTCCACATGTCTAGCTTTATCTAGTAGAAATTACTGATCAGCGTACCTTTATCACCGGAGAAAGAGACTAGAGACAATATTTTACTTCCAGATTGATCTTTAGTCATGTGTATTTGAGGTAATTGTCATGCACAGATCATTTGGAAATCATTGTTCGTAATGCATCACAAATTAGACTTTTTTTACAAGGTACCCGGAACCTACCCAGAACTATAGGGTCCGGGTAGGGTCCGGGTATAGGGTCTAATTGGGTAGGTTCCGGGTCCAAATTTTAGGAACCGGTCCCTTACCGGGTAGGGTCCGGGTAACATAAAAAAAACAGGATACCCGGACCCGCACACCCCTAGCCCCAAGAGGCAAGAGGAAGACATTCTCCTTGAAGTAGGTTTTGGGTTGATCTTCAAGGGCCAATGCTTAATCTTCAAGGCACGTGTTATTTCTTCTTGTTTAACATCACATCATGATATAACTTGTACTTTGAAGTTATCAACTACAGTTATATGTTCATTGTGATTGTTACAAGTCATAAATTTGAGGTTATACGTGCCTACGAACGGCGGTGCCATGTATTTCGTAAATTTGGATGTTATACGGTCCTCTGATGTCTAGTTCCGCTCTTCCAAATACGTAATATGTATAGCGGATTAGGTCGCCGTAGTATTCAGACACTGGGTTTCGAACACCTAACGTCCAAAAATTACTAGATTTTTAATTTGTGATTTAAATAATATTAAATGTGTAGGCCACCACGACACACTAGACGAGTACAAAAAATAAATTATTATGCTCCAACAGAATTGAAATCCACAAGTACTAAACGAAAAACTGTACTGAATATTATGTTATAGTATACAAGATACATCTTACATCTCTGTAGTGTACAGGTACAAGTATAAAAAAAGGGAGTAGCCAAAAAGGATATCCCACCCTCAAAAGAAACCCAAAATGTATCCACACACGTACAACACACACTCTAGTCTAACCCGGGGAAGTCCAAATGGACAAAATCTCCATCTGTCGTCTCCAGTTGTTACTGAGGAGAGGGAGTAGACTGCTGCACACGTCCCTGCTCTGGTGTCACTATCTCCGGACTTGAAAATATAAATGGAACACGTTTAAGCGTGACCTAGTAGGATTCTTAACTAAGCTAGATAGGACCCAGTTTTAGAACCGGACTACCTATCTAAAGGGTGATCTAAAGATGAAGAGGTCTTACAAATAAAGAGGTTTTACAAACTATTCATCAGGTACACAATCATGACATATAACAACTGAAAGTAACACTGAGAAGTACAATCACCAAGGGTGACATGATTTTATACATTAAAAGCAATTCAGTTATCAGTTATATTCATATTTGGGAACATAGTGTAAATAGTAGCACATCTAAGGAGATGGACTTCACCCAGGGTCGGTGAAAAGTGGTACCTCAACCAGTGACACAAGCACTGGAGAGGCCTCTCGTAACTCCCCCTTATGGGAGTGAGGCAATACTCGGTTTTTATCAGGACAAACAGAGAAAACCAACAATTAACTAATGGTGCATCACGAGTATACAACTGGCCTCTTTAACTCTAGTTAACTCCCCCTTATGGGAGTAACAAGCGAGTGAGAATCATAAGCATGTGCGTCCGCTCCTTAACTACTAATTTTTACACGCATCCCCCCAAAACCCGCATCTAAAGCTTCAACCATTTGAATGGATTGAAGTCTCCAGATTCATTCCCTCAGCTCACTCTTGCTTTTCGTGTTTCACAATTCTTTCATTATTGTACATCTTCATCATCTTCATGTTGTCATTTGCTCACTTTTCATTTTCAATTTCATATGGAAACTTGCATATAATAACATCCATGCAATTTGAACAATATCATGTGATTTCTCTTTCACAATTCAACTTGAATCATAACATGGTAATTACAACTATAACATTAAGCAATTCATCATTTCACATGTCTGATTTCGCATATAAATAGATCATAGGTTAGCAAGTAAATTCCAGCAACAACTTGACATTTAGATACAAATTAAGTATATCAGCAAAAACGAACCAATCAAGTTCTGTCAAAATCTGGGGAAGTATGGGGCCACACGGTCGTGTGGTGTCTCCACACTGTCGTGTGGAGTGGCTAAGGAAGGCTAAGGAGAATGACACACACGGTCATGTGAAGTTGTTGGGGGGGTGGTGGTGGCTCAAGGGTAGCAGGACGGGCACACGGCCGTGTGGTTCTAGCCACACAGCCGTGCGGTGCTAATGGTGCGAAAATAAACAACACGACCACACGATCATTTCGCCAATTGACATGACCATGTGGCGTGAGATTGATCATTGGGTTGTTGCGTCTAAGTCGATGCATCGAGGGACGGAAAGGTCGACACGACCGTGTCCCAAGATGACACGACTGTGTTGTGTCTAGGAACTAATTCAGCATCTAAGTTGACAACAGTTGGGCTTCAAGGAACGACACGACCGTGTCATGACTCGACACGGCCGTATGGGCCAAAATCCTAGACACTGTCGTTCTGCGACTGTGTGGTTCTTCTAGTAGCCAAACAACCACCACACGACCTCCATTCGGCCGTGTGGTGACGATGTAACCTCCACACGTTCGTGTGATAGCTCGACACGGCCGTGTGGTTTCATTAGCTGTCGAATTCGACAGCAACGAAATCTTCTAAATTTACATGATCTAAAAATGAATCCTAACTAGTTAGTTAGAACCCTACAAGTTCTCCTACAACTTCTGGGGCCCTTCTTCTCCCTGTAGACCCTTTGAAAGCTTGGTCCCTTCTTCTCCAATGAATCAAAGGGTTATGGTTTGAGTTTTGGCCTTAGGTTTGAAGGAAAAATGGTAGCAAGGAGGTTGTTTTACTGTGCGAGAATAAGTGTGAGAGTTCTCTTCTCTATTTTCTCCTTTTTTCCTACTAAATTTTCCCCAAAACTTTTCTTTTTTACAAATGCCTCTTTCTCTTATCACACCCGCCTCTCTAAAGATTATGGACGGATTCTACGTCCTAGGTATTCTAGGAAGCCAGGTGTGACAGACCGTTGGGGCTCCGCTGTCTTCAAAGGATGGTTAATTGAGACCGAGTAAATAGGCAGCCGTTATCTACAATCTCGGAAAAGACCTTGTCGCAATCAATAAAAGACCGTTATGCATTATCGATAGACATCTTCAGCTATAAATAGATGAAAAGACAACGTAAGAAATGTTCAGACTCCCAAGGTACGAAAGTGCTAATACTCTTTGTTAATGCCAAAATTGACCGAGACAGTTGTCAAGCTGACGTGGATCCCTCACGTTGAGTCGGAGCCTTGTCAGCAGGTGAGGTGGGACTCGAGGTTGGAAGAACCTGGGTTGAGTGATAGATGTAAATGATGATGTGGTGCTCGATCGACCTTTGGGCAGCTGATGCGTCGATCATTCGAGGCTGGGGAGCTTGGTAACGACCTTCGACGCTGGATAATGACCCGTCGATCTGCACCACGGAACACGTTAGGGGGATCGGATCTGGGTTCCGACCCAAATCCCCTCCGATGCTTAAGTTAGTTTGGGAACTTAAGGATGAGAGGGAGCTAGGAGCAGTTGAGACCGACTCATGGAGGTTTGCCTCAGATCTGACCACGCTAGCTCTATAATATAAGAAATATCAGTTGAGAAAGTAGAGTTCTATGTCTTAAATCTCGTACCTTGGAGTTGGGACCCTTCATCCTATTTATAGGCGTTCCGGGTCCTTTTAGTGACGTTGGGGAGATAACGGCCACCCATAATGGGGTCACGATCTTTCACCTTTAATAGGAGTAAATGTTGTACACGTTCCCGCGAATTACAATGTAACGACCCGCTCTCGGGGGCCCGTTACTTATTCGATTTATTTGCAGGTTCCGCAGTTTACCAGTGAATTCAGCATAGCCACAACGCAGAGATGTACCAACAACACTCAAAACCAGCGTACAGACGTTATTACAGTCCAAATTAAAGTACAACAACCAACACTCTCTCACACCAATACATGAAAGGAAATACTGAAAGGAAATGCAGAAAAGAAAATACATAGTACAATACACATTCCGACAGAAAAGTAACTAAAACTCTGTGGCCTCCGGGTCGTACGCAGGCTCCTCATACTCTGGAGCAATCTCCTCAATCTGATATTCGTCTGTCGGTGCCACAAGTGGAACCGAAGGTAAGTCACAAAGATTCTAAACAAAGAAAAGAAGTACTGTACAAGTATGACAAGCAGAGGTAAAGTAAAGTACGGTGTAGTGTCTGTACAAGTGCATAAGGTAAAGTGCATGACTGTAAAGAAGTAACCGTGCAAGCTCTGCTAAAACTACGTGACTCAAGTCGGAGAGTACAATATGTGACCGTTCAGTTCGTCTCTTGCCTGGGTGCTACCCAGACGATTGCCGGAACCCAGGCAGCAGGATGGTTTGCCGAAACGCAGGCAGCTAGACAGGAGGCCGAAACACAGGCATCTTGACATGTAGATCGAACTCTAGTCACTCCCGTACTCTCGCAACTATGAGTTACCCCAAAACCCGGTGTTGTGTCAAGTACAAATTCTTTACATGAACGTTCCACGGGATGTTCCAAGTCAAGTCCAACACAAGAAAGTGACGTATGTTTCCGTGCTTCGAGCACGTAGTAGTGCGGTGCTACAAGTTCGTACGAGCACAGTGGCTAGATTTCTAAGGTTAGAACCTATCGTGACTTACCAAAATTAATACCGTTGTAGTAAGCCGGAAGAGGATCTAGGGTTGATGCACGAGATTCGCTACCTGCAAACACAAGAGATAACTAGTTAGAGAGTACCCTATTTAAGTTGATTGTCTGATTTTAAAACTGGTTAAAACGACGATGAAAAGTGTTCTAAATTTTTATATAAGCTATATGTATTAAAAATAGTTTTACTGCAAGAGGGAATATTTTTCTGAAGTCTATAGTAATTTTTTATAATTTTTAAAAGCTCAAAAATAATTTAAAACTATTTTTAATTAAGTAACGTATTTATTCAACAATTTATTCCGGATGCAATCTGCATCGGAAAGTTGCAAATGAACTGTCGAAATGGCCGTCTCGAAGAGTAATTTAACATATATTTTTATCACTTAGTAGTGCACGTAAAAATATCAAGATACAGATTTTTAAAAGAAAGTAACGTATTTAAAATTTAGGCTTAAAAATTAATTCTGGAAAAACTAAGCGTCGGATTGAGATGAAACTAGTGCCATTGGGTCCGGAATATCGTTTCTGATTTTCTGGGGCTAGTCTCACATTTTTCTGACTTATATATTATTTATTATGAATTGTAAACCAATAAACCCCATTTATATCTACATATACGCGTATTTATAAGAGTATATATGTATTTATACGTATTAAAACTAATAAACTTTGAAAAATCATAACTTGAAAACTAAGTATCGGATTGAGACGAAACTGGCGCCTACACGTTCGTGACGAAGGCGCGGATCTTCTGGTGGTATCCGGTGCTTCATCCGATACCTATATCAAAATTTCAGTATTCATATTAATAGATTTAAATATGTAACTTTATTATATTACTATATTTAAATAATTTACTCACAGACGTGAGCTGCTCGCCTCCTTTTGTTTTGTGTTTCACATTCTTACGCACGCACGCAAGGGGCTTTCGAGTGGTGGCTGGCCAGCGACGGCGGGGGCCGGAGCCAGAAGGAGGTGCGCCCGTGGAGGTGATGCTGGTGGGCCCGTCGCCGGCAGCGGCGATCCGAGCGGCGGCACGCGTGTTGGCCACGGGAAGAAGGGGGCTGCTCGGCGGTCATTGAGGCGTCGTCGGAGTGGGGCCGAGGTCTTCGGTTGTCGAAAGAGCCCGTGGCACATCGAGGTGGAGCTCAAAGGCAGCGAGAGGGACGTCGGTGCTTGAGGCTTGCCGACGGAGCTTGCGGGTCGTCGTTTGGAGCGTGACAGCATCGGCATGCTATTCTCTGGGCTCACTACTACAAAATGGACCTTTAATAGCACACCTTTAACAGCGCTTGACAATTATAAGCGCTGTTAATTAAAGGCACATATAATAGACATCGCTTCTTTCTGCAAGCGCTGTTAAAAGTCGGAGAATAGACATCGCTTCTTTCTCCAAGCGCTGTTAAAGGTCGGATAATAGACAGCGCTTTTTTCTGCAAGCGCTGTTTATTAGATACACTGATGATAGACAGCGCTTCTTTTTGCAAGCGCTGTTAAAGACCAGATGATAGACATCGCTTCTCTCTTGAAGCGCTGTTAAAGACGAGGAAAATTTCCCCAGAAAATTTCGATAGCGCGGGCTTCCCAAATGTTTTAATCTTTTTCATTCCCCCGTATACATCATTCTCCTCCTCACCTATTCACCCTCTGGCTCTTCGGCGTCCCCATCTCCGCCCCCTTCGCCCATTATCCCTTAAACCCTCAGCCCTCCCCCAATTATCCCCCGTAACAGGAGATGACGAGTGGAGGAGAGAAGGAAATCATCTGCGTAACCGGTGGCAGCGGCTTCATCGGTTCTTGGATCGTTCGCATCCTCCTCGACCGCGGTTACACCGTCCATGCCACCGTCCAAGATCTCAGTACGCCTTCATCCTATGTTTGTGAAATTTCTATTTTTCCCCCTTCTCATATTTTGCTCTTAAGATCAATCAATATGCTAATTAAACCGTTCGATTTTTAACTATCTGATTGATTGAGGCAACGAGGCCGAGACGAAACACCTCCAGGCCCTCGACGGCGCCGCCGACCGCATCCGCCTCTTCCAGCTGGACCTCCTTGACCCTGCATCCGTCGCCGCCCCTGTGAGCGGCGCCGCCGGCGTCATCCACGCGGCGTCCCCGTGCATCGTGGACCGTGTCGACGACCCCGACCGCCAGCTCCTCGACCCCGCAGTGAAGGGAACCTTCAACGTCCTCTGGGAGGCGAAGGACGCCGGCGTCAAGCGCGTCGTGGTGACGTCATCCATCTCGGCGATCATCCCCAGCCCTAGCTGGCCGGCTGACGTCATCAAGAACGAGGAGTGCTGGGCAGACGAGGAGTACTGCAGGAAGAACGGGGTGACATTCTAATTCTTTTCCTTCAAAAAATTGGAGCAAAAGATCCAACTTTTTCATAATTACATGTGATGCAACAAAAATGCAAATGTAAATCTCTATTGTACATTGAGACTTTTACCTACAAGTATTCATAATTAATGTTTTAAGATTTGATAATCACTGTTTTAATCAATTTGTTTGTGTTTTTAATTCTTTAATGCTCGTCTACACAGGATGCATATAGATGGGAAGACTATGCATGGGGTGCTCATCTCTGACCATTTTGTAGAGGTAATGAATGTGAAGGAGCAACTGACGCAGTTATGCATCATTCTTTCAGTAACAAACGCAGCTTGTCTGAATATCATTTAATTACAATATTGTATTATAGTTTCAAATCTTTAGAGATCTGATCCACGTTAGGATAGTTCTTGTACTGCATTTTGGTTCACCTTTTTTCCCCTGAATTGCTAAATTTGTAGACCATCTTCACTATTAAAATTTCCAGTAGTGAGGTTTAAGCATGGCTATTTGAGAATTTTGTGTGCTCTGAAAAATCAAAAGATTAAAATGTCCTTTCAAAAATTTCGTGATCATTTTCCTGCTTTGTCATCATTTTCACTAATGAAAAAAAATTTCAGTTACATGCATACTTGAGAAGTTATGCGCTTGAGCAAATGGTGCAAGCAGCAAGTTTAACTGCTGGACTCGGAACCATCACACGAGTTGATCAGACTTTACATGATCTTGGGGTTTGTCTCCTTTAGTCTCAACTTATTATTGTGTTACAAATGGCTCTTGATTTTGTTATTTAAAATCTCAATGAATGCTATTTGTCCCCGTTTCTATTCTACATCATCTCTGACTTGATGTGGAAGTGCACGTCTAAAATTTTAATAGTAGGCTAAATTATTTTGGCTAATGAATTACAATGTGACAGTTATGCTATCAGATACTTGAGGATGGCTATGATATGTGGGATGCTTTCTGATTTTTTGGTGTGACCATTGGATGCAATATGCGTGTCCATTCATGTTCGATATTTACAAATGTATAAATCATTATTGCACGTCCATTCATGTCCATTAAACAACTAGGTATATGTTTAATTATTAAGGTGCCGTGAGAAACAAAGAAAGGAGGCATCTCGTCTCAAACTGTGAACAGAAAGCTTACTGCAATGAACAAGCTTAAATATACACATGGTAAATATACATATACACAAGCTTAAATATACACATGTGAACAGAAAGGAGGTATATGTTTAATTATCAATTGGTATTTCTCCCTGAAGATTCTCATCACAGAATCCTTCAAAAGTTAGAGTCAACTAAAAATGTTTCTTAAATATTTTACATGTCAGAATTAAATATACACATGGACAAATGATATGTAAATCTAAAACAAGACTTACTTCAGCAAATTTTTCACACGGCTTCCAAAAGTGTCAATTACTAAACAAAATGGCATTGTTAATCATTCAAGTTTGATTTTAGTTGTTCTAAATTTTGTGGTTCAAAATGAGCAGAATAGAATTCAATTGAGTGGCCAGTGAATGGGTTAAAATGGGAAGAATTTCTAAGCCAAATGGCCAAACCTCAAGCTTGTCTGAAGGCATGGCTGTACCTTTTGGAAAGATATTGTAGTTGAGAAACCACTGTTTTTAGCCATCTGCACCAGGAAACTTGACCATTTTCTGATTATATATCATGAGTCTTGGCAGACATGATATGTGTACATCATGTATACTGGAAAGACTTCCATGTTTATGTAACATTGGATGGTAAACCAATTATGAATTAATAAGTTTTTGTTATATAAATAAAATATGCATGAACAAAGAGTCTTATGTTATCCTACTTTATACATTCATGGTACACTTAAATTTTTAGCAGTTGTTGCATAATGATATACATCTTGTAACTAATCTTTCTGGTTAACATTGTAGGGGTATTTACTAAACTAATACAACAGATGCAAGTAAAAGGTGTTCAAGTGAGTATTTTCCCCCTTTCATCTGTTTCTTTTAGTTCATGTAATTGCATTTTGCCAAGTGCCTTCTGCACCTTAGCTTTTTTGTCTTTTTTTCATTCTTTTTTTTGGTTTATTACTTTATCATTAGCGAAATGATTGATGGGAGGGCTTCTAGTTCCTAAATTTTCTGTGCCATTTGTATGCGCATAATCATGAAAATATAACAGAAATTCAGCCATGTCTCTGATATAATCGCTATGTAGATCTACCATATGTGACAGCACGAGCGTGAAACTTATGCACATGATCTGCTAACCTGGATCAATCTGCAGTTTTCTTTTTTCTAACACTGTGAGTCAAAACAATCTTTGCAGTGGAGAAGGGTACACGAATGTGTCCCTCACTGATTGTAATGCTCACAAAATCCCTCTTATCTATCCAATCATCATATGGAACTCCTTGAACAATCTCATGTGTGTGTAAGATGCAATGGATATTTATGGTTCTCACTTACCCCTTCGGACAAAAAGATCTAGCCGTCCCTAGGCTCATGATAGGCACCAGCTAGGGATTCTAAACTCTAGCACCCCTCCCACACAAACCCAAAAAAGAAGAATAATAAATCATGCAGCTCTGTTCGGGCTGGTCGGTCTCGAAGTTTGTATGGCTCCGGCTTCTGTACCTGTGAGGCCAATAGTCACCATTGATGTCTATGGATTCAAAAAGGAGAGACTTAGTTTGCAATTTATTGTTGATTGGGGACGATGTCTGTATATTATTGCTTCACCATACCATAGTCAAGGATGGAGCCAGAAATTTTCAGTTGTTTGGTTTGGATACTATGTTAATTGCTAACTCTACTAAATACAGTTGTTTGGTTTGGATACTATGTTAATTACTAACTCTACTAAATACATGCCTGTAAAAAAAGTGGCTCAGTGAATTTCACGACCATCATGTAATCATCCTAAACTCCCATGATTTGATGAATAGAATTCATTTCTTATTCACATCATTCCGACACTATAACATAATTCCTGTTATATTTCTATTGCTGGTTGGAACTCTTTTTGTTAATTCAGAAGAAGGTGTTTGCTTTTCTATTTATTTATAGTATGCTTAGAGGCTTCTGTCTGTATATTGTTTTTTAACCATAAATCTATCCGGGATACAATCATGAACATTTTATTGGATGGCATTAAAGTTGCTATCGACTTTAATTTTTAGTGGATACATTAAAACAGCAACTTGGCATCCAATGTTAAGTGGGATGGTTAGGCTTCTGCTTCTGTATGTTAGGTAATGGTTAATGCTAATAGTTCCTATCTGATGATAAAAATAAGCTTCTAATTTTGGTTCACATTCACATATCATGTAAAGATATTGTAAATGAATGGGGCAGCAGTAGGAAAACTCATAATTAAATACAAAATAGGTGTGTTGATAATATACTTTTACACTTTGATTTATGACCATTAACACCCCAAAAGAGCCCATACTAAAGCTATCAACACGTAAGTAATAAATATAGAATACATATTCTAGCGACATGCTCTCAGAAATCATACACCTTAGTCATGAATGACAGAGATGCACATATTTCAAAGCTAACAAATTGATGCAAAAGATAAGCAATAAGAGTAAGATACTTCTTTCTATCAAAGTTCTATCTTCAAACACTTGATGAAATTCACTGAATCTTATCCTAAAGAACAATGCTCGCAGTTTTCAATCATATGCAGAAACAAAAAATAAAAATAAACAAAATTTGGATACTACTCAAGGTGTGTTGATAATATACTTTTACACTATGAGTTTTTATGTTTCATTTCCAATTGTATTACTTTTCTTAGTGTTCATTTGCAGTGTTTCTGTTCATGCATATTTTTAATTCATGCATCCAATTGTGCTATAATATGATCCAACAGAATATGTAAATGACACCTACTGATTATGAAAATGATTTTTTTGTATAGTAATCCATTTTAACACATTGAAGATCAAATACCTGAGAATGATATACGTGCCTTAACATTTGCAAAATATGCATACTTGTGAGGTTTCTTTTGGAGAAGGCAATGCATGTGTGTATGCATGTGTGTGTTTTTCTGTGTATTAACTTTCAGAAACTAGTAAACAAGGATACAAATATGAATAGCATACAATTTTTTTATAGAATCAATTGATGAAACATATTTATTAGCAAACTACTAATTTCGGATATTGGAAAGAGAAAACTTATACATTTTCAACCTTTCTTGGCCTTCAGTTTGAAGATTTATACTAGTATTGATAGGTTGCGTTACTAACATGTTTCAGACATGATGAACTGAGTTTTGACAGTCCTACGTTTTCATGACAAACTAATCCATTTTGGTATCTAGATTATTGTACTACAAAATGAAACAGAAAGCATTTTAGGATTGATGCCAAACACTGAACACTCTAAACGACACGACAATTCTTGAATAGCATTGAATGTATTCATTGGGTTTTAAAGAAACAAATCTTAAATACATTATCATGTCCACTATACCTGACGTAGGATTGTGTTTTTAGCTATATGAGTTTAGAAATAAATTAGCATTCTCTGCCTTCCTTTTAGCCGTATCTTATTCAAAGATTTGCTATCGTTTCCATATGCAGCATGAGTACTACAAGCTAAGTGTTTAACCATTGTGTAGGAATTGAACAAGATTGATGCCTACACAGAAACTAAGAGTGATCCTCAAGAGATAATTGGTGCCATTAAGAGGAAATTTGGGGTAAGTTCTTGAATATAATCCTATATTCTTAGCGTCGTCAATCTGACTATCCTATTAATCTATTAGACCCCTAGTTCACGAGCTTCTCGGCTTCCCTTTGCAGATTGAATGAAGCTTCTCCACACTTGATGCAGGTTCAACTATAAACTGTTAATCACTTTATTTATTTTGCACAAGTATGCAGAGTAGAAAAAAATTCTCTCTGGTTTTCTTCTTTTTGGAATGAAGCCCGCCTTATTTCTCTTATTCATGTTTCGTACTGTCTATACTTCCAATGGTAAGCTAGACACCTAACCGAAAATCATTCATAGTTTCAAAATACCCAAAGACATGACTGTAGTGAAATTTGAGCTTATTGATCGATGTGATATCGTTGTTATAGGTGCACTGAGCAAGCTCCAGAGGATGTTGCGGTCGCGTTGGATTCCACTGTGAAGCGCCTACAGCTCGAATACTTGGATCTTTACCTCGTATATATCTCTCGTGTTTTTTTTCTCTTCTTTGTTAATCTCAAAAAAGGAAGATCATAACAACTATGCAAACATATTTCAGGTCCACTGGCCATTCAGGCTCAAGAAAGGGACTATCTTAAACCTTGACATTGTGATCCCATCCGATGTCCCTGCCACTTGGGCTGCAATATAGACGCACCCGATTGTTGTTGAGGTTGCTGGAAAGCTAGGCAAGACTCCGGCACAGGTTGCCATGCGCTGGGGGATACAAATGGGCCACAGCGTGTTGCCCAAGAGCACGAACAAGAAGCGGATAAAGGAGAACATCGATGTATTCGATTGGTCTATACCAGAGGACTTGTTTGCGAGGTTCTCCCAGATTGAACAGACAAGGCTGCTCAGAGGCGACTTCTTCGTTAAGCCCGATGGCATATACAAGAGCTTGGAGGAGCTCTGGGATGGAGAGATATAATTAAACGAGCAATGGGAGTTTCAAGCTTTGATGCAACATTTACTCTGATTTCTGATTTATACTGTTATTTTTGGTTTTGATGGTCAATGGTAGTTTGCTCATGTTACAGAGGCAAAACACTGTGATTTGCATCCTACTGGGGCGAAAGCATAAAATGAATATACCTTTCAGGTGTAAATGTGTAAATGTATTGTTCAAGAAGTGATTTAATGGATAATGACTGATAATTTTTATATGCGATAATGTTTCTTATTTGTATTACGGATCATCTTCTAATATCAATGCACATTGTTTAATTTATGTGATTGTTGAATAAAAGCAATTTAATTTGATTGTTTCTTATAATGATTGTTTCTTGTAATTTAATGTTATTGGTGGTTTATTTAAGCATTTTGAACATTAAATGGATCTATTTAAATATAAAACGTAAGAAGAAAAAATAAAATGAATTGAAACAAGCGCTGTCTATCTGGGACCTTTAACAGCGCGTGTACTAAAGAAGCGCTGTTAAAGGTCCACTTTTAACAGCGCTTGCACTAACAAGCGCTGTTAAAGGCCCCCCTTTAACAGCGCTTCTTTAGTACAAGCGCTGTTAAAGGTCCACCTTTAACAGCGCTTGCACAAACAAGCGCTGTTAAAGGGGGGCATTTAACAGCGCTTGCACTAACAAGCGCTGTTAAAGGCACCCCTTTAACAGCGCTTGCACTAACAAGCGCTGTTAAAGGCCCCCCTTTAACAGCGCTTGCACTAACAAGCGCTGTTAAAGGCCCCCCTTTAACAGCGCTTGCACTAACAAGCGCTGTTAAAGGCCCCCTTTAACAGCGCTTGTAAAGCGCTATTAAAACCAGCCCCCCTTTAGCAGCGGCGAGATAGACAGCGCTTGTAAAGCGCTATTAAAGACCTTATTTAAGCGCTATTAAAGGTCCATTTTGTAGTAGTGGCTTGGCAAGGGATGTGCAAGTGAGAGTGACAGACAGTGAGAGGGTTAGAGAGTTAGAGAAATATTGAGGGTGATATAGTGAAAGAAAATGAATGTGTTTGAGCTTGCTGTTCTGTGGCACTCCCATACAAATGCCAACGTAAAAGAATGGATTCCTATTTTTTTTAAAACTTGCTGGATACATCTGGATTTGAGCTTGCCGTTGTGGGGTTGTCGGCGCGGCAGAGGAGGAATTGATGGGGCTGTCGGAAGCAGCTCCGGCGACAGCATGTATATTAGGAAACCCACGACAGCGTGGGGGCTCTTGGATCAGGCTGACGAAATTAGAGGGCGGCCTCTTTTCCGGTCGTTTCATGCGGGAGTTGGTAGGAGAGGAACAGAGAAATAGTGAGAGATACAGAAAGTGAGAGGGTGATGTAGCAAGAAATTTTGTGGCTTCCAAATGAAGAGATGAGCTGGGTTGGGTTTCTAAGGAGGAGGGAGCTTAAATAGATATTAGAAATAATATAAAAATAATTAAAGTTTAATAGGGTGATTAATGAGGTGGGTAAGAGTGTTGACTAACGAAGGAAATTGGGTGATGCATGAATCTCGTGGGTGCCTACGGGTAGGTGTTAGGCAGATGATTAAATATTAAAAGTAATTAATTAAGGGTAAAGTTAAAATGTAATAAGTAATTTAGTAAAATTAGTTAGAAATACAAAATTACGGTTTTGCCCCTGAAACTAAACGAAAATTACGAAAACATAGCCACTGGTTCGTATCGTCACGAGGATCGCGAATACCAAGTTCGTTTCAGGGTTTGGACTACGGGGATACTAGTTTTAGGCCAAAACGTTTAGGAAGCGGGTTTGCGGGTTCTCTACTGATTTGACTTCAGAAAATTACGAAATAAATATGGGAAGCCCTAAATGTTCATTGAATGTTACTTTAAAAGTTTGAAATCGTTTTGATGTCGTTTGTAAAGAAAATAAATTCGTCGAATCAAAACGGTAATTTTGGAAGATGAATTTTAACAGAAATGTTTTGGGCATTAGGGGAAATCTGAAATTACTGAAATACTTTATAATAAGTCTAGTGTTTCAAAATATTTTTATAAGAATTTTTGAAATCAGTTTAAACTCCTGATCAACCATTACAAAACACAATTAAAAATGAAATTACTTTAAATATTTAGCTTAAATGTTTTGGAAAAATTCAGGTCGTTACATACAACCCCGCCTTTAATCCCACGTTCAAGTGAGGTGAATGCAACGGTCGACTGGCCAATGGGCTTTGACTGAGTCGATATCAGGCTTCTCATGTGGGCCCCGTGGGCCTTAGTCATCTGTCAGTCGAGTTATCTCGAATGCCAGCCCAATGATTCAACAATGGCCCCCCCGTCGCACGACCTCAAAGGGTCTACCCGCTAGAGTCAAGCGACGTAACATCACATTAATGTGGCACGACAGTCGAGAAAATAGCACTTGATTTCCAGGCGCCAAAATGCCCACCTCGTCGATTCGGATGGTTTGTCGGTTCGAAATCCAAGATATTCAGAGCCTTTGGATCTTCGTCGCATGTTCCATCGTGTGGTTGTCGCCCTGGCTATATAAGACGGTTCCAGCGACAGAGTGCGAAGGCATCTTCTTCATTCTACTTGATTTAGATTTTCATTCCCTTGAAAGAAATGGCTTCGTCCTCCAACCCTACCTCTGAAGGGAGCTTGGTCACAGTTATGCAGAAGAATAAGGATGGGCTTATGGAGCCGGGTTTGCTTTTTGTGTACACTGACATTTTCCTCTGCCAATTGATGCCGAACTCCATTGGCATGCTGAAGGGCTTTATAGCTTTGTGTGTGATAAAAGGAATTGAACCATCTCTGAGATTGTTCGATTATTTTTTCTCGATCCCTCCCCTTAAGACCCCGGGCTGGTATTCAATACTGGCTCGTCGAGACAGGAAGCTGCTTGAAGACCTTCCCACCTCTAATCCCAAATGGAAAGATGAGTTTGTGTTTGTGGTTTTCCAAGGGGAGGCGAGCTTCTGCACTGGTTGGGGTGTCCCTAACTTGGGCCCCGCCGAGTATAAGCCGCTGACTAGCAAGGAGAAGAAAGCCGCTGACACTTTGATGAATCTACCAGAGGTTATGAGGCCGGTCAAGTGGCTGTGGTCCGACAACGTGATGCGTCAGACCGTGTGGATAAAAGGTTGGTTCGATCGTGCCCGCCAACTGTTCGACCTTTGTTCTTTGACTTAACTTGTTTGTTGCTTCTGCAGGCATGGCCGGCGTGGATTATCATGTGGATCCTGCACTGAGGGAAGCAGTCGAGGCTTCCATCAGAGAGGCAGAGGTGAGCATGTTGTCACCTCGAGTGCCGACTATGGTGGAAGTGGTGGCCCAATCGTCGGAGGATCGACCCATTATCGTTGAGAGGGTTGCTCAGGTGGCCCGCCTTCAGAAGAAGAAGAAAGAAAAACACGCCTCCGAATTTGAAGTGGTTGCGCTCGAGGGGAATAAGAGGAGGCGTCGACTTCTCCTCAGCGACTTTGAGCCATCTGGGTTGAATGAAGTCGCGGAGCATGTCTCCCAGGCGAGGAGGGGTACTCCCAAGAGGAAGATTCAGGGAAGACCCAGGTCCCAACGGAGCTTCTCCAGCACAAGGACTCTTGGCCTTGGGGGGTCTGTTCCCTCCTGTAGGGTTGTCTGAAGACATCCATGACGAATTTAGGCCGATTTTGCTGGAGAGCCAATCTCCACAGGCCCCATTCGACTGTTCTGAGGAGGAGCTCGTTTAGACGGAATTTCCGATGAGATGTGGAGATTCCGCTCTTCTTGATTACGGGGCTGCCTCCCGCATTGCTTAGAATGCGACCCTTCCACGGGACAGGACTATCGTGGAGAGGGTCGACTAAGAGCGGCTGTCACGACCCGCTTCCCTAAAATGGAGGCGAGACGTGAAAAGGTCCGCACGAGAGTGGAGCTGTGAAGCCCCAAACCCGATAAGCGTCAATAAAACATAAGCAGGTCCCTGTAACCACAACGGAACAACAATAATGACACAAGGAGAGACTGAAATAAAATCTCGCATCTCATAAATTGTCCAACATGAAAATAAGTCCAACATCCAGAAAAGCCACCAGGCTAAAAGAAAGAGTCTAAAGGCCCAGAACAAGGCCAACAAAAGCAACGACATAACAAAGTATAGGTGCTACGCACCGATAACAAAACAACCGTCTAAACAAAAGTAAAACACAACGAAGACACTAGGACTGGTCCCCAGTGTCCACGTACTCCCCGTCGAACACAAGCTCGGGCTCGGCGTCAGCAAACACCTCGTCCTCAACAAGGTACTCAGGCTCAGGATCTAACATGTGTCACCCAAAAGAGTAAATGGGCACATGTCAACAAGTCTAAAAGACTTGGGCAAGGAAACTGAAAGTAAGGCAACTAGCAACCTAGCAGTTATAGTATGCATGACATGGCAGTTATAACATGAGTGCATAATTTAAGACATGGCAAGACAATTTTGTACAAGGGAACAATTATCGGGACAAGACAAGAGTAGCCAAGCTACTAACATTCTCAATCAATTCACATTGTTTCGTAGGTGTTTACGCCCTTCAGCTGAATGGTACATCATTCACACCGATCGGCACTAAACACAATTCACGTTTCACGTTGTTTTGTAGATGTTTACGCCCTTCAGCTGAATGGTACATCATTCACACCGATCGGCACTAAACACTACCCCACCCCAGAGTTTACGCCTTACAACTGCAGTTGCTGATCAGGCAGACCCCCAGTTGGCTGGCCGCTTAACCCTTACCCCATCCCACACGTAAACAAGCCAGGGTCCCTGCACATGAGCCCAGCAAGTGAGCCAGGGTTGCCCGGCACGGGAGCTTGTTTCTTAGTTCACAATTCAATGTCGAGCGTTGGGGTTTCCAACTACAGGGCTCGCTTCTGGAACACGAGCCAGGAACACAAATATTGTAGCGAAGCTACACAATCACGACAACACTTAAAGAATGCAATGACATGACAATTTAATTCGCGTACCGTTAATGGAAAGTAAACATGACATGGTAATTGTGCAACATGATATATGTCGGAACTAGCTTCGTTGTCAAGCTAGTTCCCCAATTTGCGCCTAGGCGAGTATCATTTCGTCGCCTAGCCTCTTTTACGCCTACAACAAGCAAATGGCCTAAAACATGGCCTAAACCCTAAGTGGCAAGTTTCACTTGCCTAGCACCGGGGATGACGACCACTTCGTCACACGGATGCTAATCAACGTGGAAATCGCTGTTATGGGGGAACAATCAACAACCAACATGAAATTTATTAGGGTTTCATAAAAATACAAATAGGTTATAAAAACACCAAGGGATCGATTTCTTACCGAGAGGAGGCGGAAGAAACACTCCGGAGAACCCTAGGATCAGATCTGGAAAAGATTGGAGAAGTTTGGAGAACTAGGGTTTTTGGGGGATTTGATGGAGATTTGAGGAAAATGAGAGGTGGAAAGAGTGAATGGAGGGTTTGGATGATGGATTTAGGGCTTAGAATGGAGAAATAGGGCTTGGAGGAAGATGAGGGCTCAATGGGGGAGATTTTAGGGTTTTGGGTCGTGAGGGAGGAAGAAGAAACGTTTGGGAGGGGTATAAATAGGCTGGGCTGGCGGCTGTCCAGAAATTAGGGTTTTAACACAGATTAGTCGGTCAAAGAGCAACCACTGACCGACTAGTTTGGCAACTAGTCGGTCGGTCGACCAACGCAGACCGACTAAGTGCAAACAGTAACTTCTGAACGAAAATAGGATTTAGAATTAGTCGGTCCATGAACAAATACTGACCGACTAGTTTAACATCTAGTCGGTCGAAGAACGTTCTTAGACCGACTAAGAGTAAACAGTAACTGATACTAAAATTAGATGATGTGTTAGTCGGTTAAAGAAGCATTGCCGACCGACTAGTTTGCAACCTAGTCGGTCAACCAACGTTCTTAGACCGACTAACGATAAACAGTAACTCCTGAGAAATTTAGAAAGCCAACTAGTCGGTCCAAGAAGGATTGCCGACCGACTGGATCGTCATCTAGTCGGTCGGTGCCCCTTCTTATACCGGCTAATGAGCACAAAAAGTTCCGATACGGAGCGCGGAGCTCCGGGATCGATTCCTAAGACTCCTAGGCTTGATCTAATAGTTAGATACGACCGTTATGAAGCCAGTCACGAATGACATACTTCGAAATCGACGATCCTAAGGAAGAAACGAGAAAATACGACGAATCGATCGAAAATGAAAGCTACGGAGACGAAAACCACACATGAGGAGGAAAATCCACCAAAACATATATTATATTATAATAAATCCAGATACATAAAAAGCAGTCGTTACAGCGGCTGGCGTCGATATCTGTTCATGCCAGTGTCCAGGTAATTATTGCTCCGGCCTCCATCGTAGATGATACCAGCACAGATGTTGACCATCGTGTGTTGTTTGCAGGCTCTCGTGGCCACCGCGGCGTTGCGTCGTCGCGCTCCGGTGGTGGCCAATCATGAGGTCACCCTGGAGGCCATTAGGTCGACCATGGAATGATCTCAAGTTAAGCTAACTAGACTCAGCCTTCTCTCCAATACGAGATTGAATCGTCTTCAGAAACTCAATCTTGAGTTATACGAGTCTCGTAGGAAGGAGGCTGAACAAACCGCTAAAGAGAGCGAGCAGATGACGCTCTGTTGGAGGAAAGAGTCGAAGCCGGGTTTGTAGCGGAGAGGGCGGTTCAAGAGTTCAAGGATATGTTTTCTGACTTCGATGAGCTATACAAGGAAGGCTACGAGCGATGTCGATTGGAGATGAAGAACTGATTCCCTGAACCCTCCACTAAGATCGACAAGATCCCGGTGGTGTTTCCAGACCTCGGCGATGACTAATCGAGACAAGACATGGAGGAGGCTGCTCCTGTCGACGAATTTGTCACCATGGCCGGCGACGATGCAGGAGTGGATGCTACGGGGGACCCGGAGTCCACGACCGTGTTGGATGGAGACCAAGGGCCTAGCCAGCCGCTATAGGGTCTCGGCGCTCTTTTTACGCCTGCTTTAGAAATTATTTGAATATATAGGGGGTGATGTAAATGTAAACGAAAATAATATTTTGCAATAGGAAGTGCTAGAAGAATTGGAAAGTATATTATTGTTAGTCGTTGCATCTCTTTATTTGTTGTCCTTTACGTAGTGTGGTGGTCGTAATGCCTGATGGCCCACTTTAGATGGGTTAGGCGCTTCTTCAGGATGATCGAGTATAAACCATCGAACCATGCCTAGGAGTTGACCACTACGTTCCATGGTGAGGGAGATATTTCCACGACTCACGGTTGACGGTACGGGAGTCGTTCAATGACGAAGGGGCGGCCCTTTGACTTACATCAGACGACATTTTGGGAGAGTCGTTCAGTAGCGAAGGGGTGGCCCTTCGACTTACAGCTGACGACATCTTGGGAGAGTCGTTCAGTAACGAAGGGGTGGCCCTTTGACTTACAGCTGACGACGTTTTGGGAGAGTCGTTCAGTGGCGAAGGAGTGACCCTTCGACTTACGGCCGAGGACACCTTAGGAGTGTCGTTCAGTGGCGAAGGGGAGGCCCTTCGACTTATGGTTGACGACACCTTGTGAGAGTCGTCCAGCGGCGAATGGGTGGCCCCTTTGGCTTACGGCTGACGACTCTTTAGAAGGATCGTTCAGAGGCGAAGGGGTGGCCCCTTCGACTTATGGCTAACGATGTTTTAAGAGTGAGGGGGGAGAGAGAGTAGTTCAGCGGCGAAGGGGTGGCCCCTTCGACGGCTGACGACCTTCAGGAGAGTCGTTTAGTGGCGAGGGGGATGCCCTTCGACTTATGGCTGTCGACACCTTAGGAGTGTCGTTTAGTGGCGAAGTGGAGGCCATTTGACTTACGGCTGACTACACCTTGTGAGGGTCGCTTAGTGACGAAGTGTTGGCCTCTTCGACTTACGGCTGACGACACCTTAGGAGGGTCGTTCAGTGGCGAAGGGGTGACCCCTTCGACGTACGACTTACGCCACCTTAGGAGGGTCGTTGAGTGGCGAAAGGGTGTCCCATTCGACTTATGGCTGACGACGTTCAAGAGAGTCGTTCTGTGACGAAGGAGTGAGCCCTTCGACTTACGGCTGATATCTCTTTAGAAGAGTCGTTCAGTGGCGAAGGGGTGGCCCCTTCGACTTACAGCTGATGTCTCTTTAGGAGAGTCGTTCAGTGGCGAAGGGGTGGTCCCTTCGACTTACGGCTGATGTCTCTTTAGGAGAGTCGTTCAATGGCGAAGGGGTGTCTCCTACGACTTACGGCTGACGTCTCTTTAGGAGTCACTCGCACGGATTTCATCAACATAAATTCAGTTTTACCCAGGGTTCCCGAGGATCGGATCATTTTAGAGTGGAGTTTTGATGGGATGGTTTTTGTAGAATTCATGAAGGCTTAAGGAAGCAAAACTTTATTTGATGAAAGGGACATGCTTTATTGAAAGAAGTGACAAAAACAAAAAAACAAAAGGCGTACATGTGTTTCCGAACTTCGTCTGAGCTATTGTTATCCAACGCCTCATTATTTGGCCCCGGGCTCAGACGTCTTGCTTGTCAATCACCTTGGTGACAGGTGACCCCGTCATCTTACCCTTCTGCTTAGAGGATCCCTCCTTACTAGGTTGATCGTTAGTCTAGGTTTTGGGGTGTCCTCGCTTGACTAGTGCATCGATCTCTTTTTTGAGAGTCCGACAGTTGTTGGTATCGTGCCCATAATCGTTGTCGAATTTGAGATCGTCCATCTTCTCATATTTGCCCTTCTTTGCTGTCTCTTGGATTAGCTCCTCTCGTGGGGAGTAAGCGAGTACCTCCGTCTTAGGAGCGCTCGGCTTAGCATAGGTTGAGCGCTCCTTGCTTCGAAGGCTTCTCTCTCTGAGTATCTTCTCCCGAGACTCCTGGCGAGAGGTTCCTGGAGTTGGTTTATCTCGCCTTAAGTCTCCACGACGGGCGGGGGTGCCTTTCGCACTAGCTCCGGTGGGTTCTTCCGCCTCTTCGGAGATGGTGAACCGATCCGTTATGTTCAGCATTTCTGCGTCGGTGTTAGGGGGAACTGGTGGAGGGCTCATCGGAGGTGTTTGTTCCGGACCGCCTAAATGAGTGCCGCTATGACAGTCACGTCTGGCGTCTCTTCTACATCGAGCCTCTCGTCGTTGAATCTTTGGACGAAGGCTCGAATTGACTCATTCTCGTTTTGTTTGAGCGAAAAGAGGTGGGATGACTTCTTCTTAGGACGTCAGTCCGCGATGAACTGCTTGCAAAACATTTCCGCCAATTCATCGAATGACCCGATGCAGCCGTAGGGTAACTCTTCATACCAGCCTTCTTTCTGCCCTCTTGAATAGGATAGCGTGGAATGCTCTACAAAGGTACGTCTCATCGGACTCGTGAAGCAGCATTATATTCAGATACTTATGAATGTGCGACCATGGGTCGCCTCTGCCATCATAAGTTGGTAGGGCATGGAGCTTGAACTTGGAAAGGGGAGGAGCAGAAATGATATTCTCCCTCAGCGGGGTCCCCCGAATTGCGGATCGGACGAGTTAAGTTCCTCCTTCTTCGGCTTGCCCGTAATTGGCTCCTGAAGATCGGATTGGGATTTCTTCCCTCCTTCTGAATCCACCTGCAAGGTTAAGAGTGTTATAACCCGTGAACCCCGTACATTACCTGATTCAGGATATTGCGGGTTGCTTCCTGGTAATTGGAGGGGGTGTGTTCCCCCTGGAGAATGAGGGCTCGATTGTCGACCCCCATTCTGCCGTATTTGTGAGACAGGGGGAGGGGGGTTGCGTTTTATGGGCTGACCTCCAATTGATCTGCTCTCAGATCTCGTTGAACCCGGAGGAAGGCCGCGCCCTTGGTTGGTGTCAGGGCCAGGTTTGGAGGCGGCAACGACTCATTCAAGAGCGATGGATTCCCCATGTTTTGGCGTATTAAGGTCGCCAAAACACCGAGACTCCTGTTGACTTGCTCGGAGAACTGGATGAATTCCTTCTGGATCACCTCAGGCTCCTTTGTGGGCCTTGCTTGTCGTCATGATGGCGATGTGGAGTCCGCGGCGTCCTCCACCTGGACGATGTTGGCTTTCTGCTTCTCATTCAGACCTTTGATCGGTCTGACGTTGCTGGTTCCAGCTGTCATAGCTTTTCGATTGTTTTGGGTTGTCAAGCTGGTTAACGTTTCCCACAAAAGACGCCAAACTGTTAAGGCCAAAATTGACTGAGACAGTTGTCAAGCTGACGTGGATCCCTAGGGCTGAGTCGGAGCATTGTCAGCAGGTGAGGTGGGACCCAAGTTTGGAAGAACCTAGTTCGAGTGATGGATGTAGATGATGATGCGGTGCTCGATCGACCTTCGGGCAGCTGATGCGTCGATCATTCGAGGCTTGGGAGCTTGGTAACGACCTTCGACGCTGGATGATGACCCGTTGATCTGCACCACATGGATACGTTAGGGGAGTCAGATCTGGGTTCCGATCCAAATCCCCTCCGATGCTTAATTTAGTTTAGGAACTTAAGGATGAGAGGAAGCTAGGAGCAGCTGAGAACGACCCACGTAGGTTCGCCTCAGATCCGACGTCGCTAGCTCTATAATATAATAAATATCAGCTGAGAAAGTGTAGTTCTATGTCTTAGATCTCGTACCTTTGAGTTGAGAACCTTCATCCTATTTATAGGCGTTTCGGGTCCTTTTAGTGACGTTGGAAAGATAACGGCCACCCATAATGGGGCCACGATCATTCCCCTTTAATTAGAGTAAATGTTGTACACGTTCCCGCGAATTCCAAAAGGAGGGTCGTACGATCATTCTCAGTGTTGATCGTTCGAGACTTCGAGGCTCGATCCATTCTTAGGGTCGAACAACCATTGTACACTCATCTTAGCTATCAACGACCCAGGTTCTACTAACCTAGGGTTCCATCCAACCAGCTGACGAGGATCCACTTTGACAAGAGGAGTCCAGGTCAGCCCAAATATTGTTCCATTTTTTGCCTTAACAATACCTTATTTGAAAGATAGATTTCGGCTTAATTTTGGAAAACTATCTCATAGAATTCCAAAAAATACCTCTTATTTTGATATAATCGCAAAACTACCTCATACTTTTCAGGTTTCGATAAACTCCCTCATCCCATACTTTTCCGGTTTCGATAAACTCACTCATCCACATATCCCCCTCCCCCACCGGTGCCCTTCGCCCTCTATCCACCGCCGTCCATCCCAATTACACCCGCCGCCGCCCATCCCCATTCTACCCCCCCAATCGCCACTCTTCGCCTTCCATCTATTGCTGCTTGTTACGAGGTGGAACTCGCGTACAATGAATTTGTATTATGGGGAACCAAGGGCACGGTGGTTATATGGAAATGGGGGGTTAGGCAGGCTGTTTTACAAGTGATTAGTGGGATGAAGAGGTTGGATCCGTTGCTGGTGGAGCTCACGAGATCGTATCTCGTCGGACGCAGCTGAGGAAGGTTGGACGGCGGGATGCTGACGTTGACTTTGGTCAAGGGGCGAGCTCTCCTGCAACACGAACAACTCGTCAGAAGGGCGGGGTTGGGGTTCAACCCTTAGCCCCTCCGATGCCTAAGTCAGTAAAGGGCTTAAATGGGGGGCTAGTCACGCCGGCCGGACTAACGATGTGTCCGCCTCGCGTGGCGAGCTATTGGTGGGAGAACAAAGATATGGAGGACCTTTGCTCTCGTGTGTGAATAATAGAAGATGAGAGAGAATTTTCCAACCACCTCTCCGTAAGGGGAGAGGAGGTATTTATACCTGACGGGTGATGACTAGGCGTGCTGAGCTGGCTCGGGTGTCAGCGGAAGCTTCGGACGCGGGCGTTGGGAACAGGAGTTCCTGATCCGCCTGTCAGGCGGCGCAACGGCCGAGGGGTGCTTTTGTCGGGATGTCAGGGCCGAAAGCACTAACCGTCGGATAGGTCAGCCGCCTGGGGGTGCTTTGTCAGGCGGTCGGGTGACGTACGTGTCAGTCGTGTCCTTATCCTAGGCTGTTTGTCGTTAGTGACGAACTAAAGGTCGGGCGGGGTCACTCTAGGCGCCGCGGTTCGCGGGGGTCGGGCGGGCCGTCCCGGTCGGGGGTTGTCCGCCCCTCGGTCGGTCACGGGGTATGGCCCGCTGGTACGGAGGGGTACGTCCGCGCCCGTCCATAGGCCTGGCCTAGCTACCCGGGCGTCCCCAAGTGCCCTTCCCCGGGGGGTCGGGCGGCTGCGGTTGTCCGCCTCGACCGATTCGGGAAACGCCGCAAGGCGCGCCTGACTCCGTGATTCCCCGGACTTTCGGGGCGGCGGTCCTTTTGTGAAACGGTGGGTTAACTGGGTATGTTAGCGGATCCGGGCGGGAGTCGGGCTCCTACGATCTTTAGGTCGTAACAATTGCCCCCGGCATTCGAGTGCGAAGCGGAAGCCTGGTTCGGCTCGGATGGCGTAACGTTACCGTGGTACTACCTTTTGCTTGTGACTCGGACCTGGATCTCAGCTCCGGGGGGTGATGCCGGCGCCGCGGGGGTGTGTCCCGCTATAGCGGGATCACGAGGTCTCTCCCTGACTCTGAGCTAAGCGGGGCGTTGTTCGAAAAAAAGAAAAGGGGGAGTATTATACACCAATCTTTATCGGAAATCTAGGCAATATTTACAACACTTAGGAGAAGGTGGGTGGGACGGAGGGTGGTCCACATTTGTTGCTCGCTTTGCCGGGGGGAGCAGATCCCCGCGTCGGGGCGGTCTTCCCTTATGTCGTGAGGGTTTAGCCTTCGGGGGGGGGGGGGGGGGGGGGCGACCCTCGGTCGTAGGAGGGGGCCCCCTTCCTTCCCCCTTCATTGCTTCCTCGCGCTCTGCCTTGCTGTCGTCGTGCTGGAGGGTCGTTCGGCCTCGCCGGGGACTCCGCGCACCGTGGGGGAACCCCAGGGAGGCCGAGGACGAGGGTGGCGGGTGGCAGCGCCGCCGGGAGAGCCGTTGGGAGGCTTACCCCCCGACACCCCGTGGGGACGCCGAGGGTGGCGGCGTTAATTGGGGTGTTGCGGCAAGCGGACGGCCATCTGGACCTGCCTTTTGATACAGTAACAAGCAGGAGGTCAGCTGGCGGGCGGTGCCTTCCACGTGTAAGGGGAATATCCAGTCGGAGGTGGCGGGGCCGTGGCGCCCATCGTCGGGGGAAGTGAGGTCCGTCGGGGGCTGTCGGCTTTTCTTAGCTCGGGGGGGGGGGGGGGGGGGGGGGGCGTTTAGGGCCGTTTTATGCCTGGAGTGAGGGGAGGGGGATCCTCAGCGTCTCTTCCGCCTTTACCCTGACCTCTGGGGGGTATTTATAGCGAGATTCTGTGGGAAGGGTTTTTCTTGGGTAATGCGGGGGATTAGTGCCGTTAATGGGCTTCGCGGGAATCCCCGCTTAGGGAATCATTTTTTCCTGGCGGTATCTGTCACTCTGGCCTCTTGGGGGGCGCGTTGTCGCTGATGGCGTGTAGTCCAATCGTCCTTTCGCCGCATCGTGGCGCTGCTTTGACGGGACATGACAGCTGCTCTGTCTGGACGGGGCGCCTATATCGCGGCCTCTGCCTTGTGACCGGTCCGTGCCGGGTCACGTGACTAGGCTTCTTGATGGAATTACACAACGCGCTTTGGGAATCGTTTTTCCCTGGCGGTATCTGGCGCTTTGGCCTCTCGGGGGGCGTGTTGTTGCTGATGGCGTGTAGTCCAATCGTCCTTTCGCCGCATCGTGGCGCTGCTTTGACGGGACAGGGCAGCTGCTCTGTCTGGACGGGGCGCCTATATCGCGGCCTCTGCCTTGTGACCGGTCCGTGCCGGGTCACGTGGCTAGGCTTCTTGATGGAGTTACACAATTCCTAAATATGCCCCCAACATTCACGTGTCCGAGATCGCTAGGTCTCGGGGAAGGGGATGTTGTCGGCCTGTTGCCCGGAGTGTTGCCTTTGGGCGGGGCGCCCTTTCGGCGGAGTGGCTAGGGGTGATTCACGTTATCCTATCGTTATTTAATCTCGGGTCGACCCTGTTACGCGGGGCGGGTTTCAGTATATCTCTTTCCCCCTTGAGGGAAAGGTGTCGATGACTTTTAGTGAGCGGGGGTTCGCGCTGCAGGCGTAGATTTCCCGAAAGTTCTATGCCAATTAACCCGGTGCTTGGCGGGGGGATAGCTACCCACTATGGTGTTCTCCGAAAAATCTGAGCGTATAAAGAAGAACATTTTTATTTAGATTTGTAAAGGCTGGTCTACAGCTTGTACATGAGTTCTTAGTTTATCGCCCGTTGTGGGGTCAGATCCGGCTGGGGGGAGCCCTAGAGCTGTCCTCGCCCGCGGTTTAACGACCTCCGGATCGGGTTGTCGCTGTGGGCCGGGTGGGCCCTTCGTATCTTGAATTGAGCTCGGTGCGGAGGAGAATGGCCGCCTTCCGTGCTGAAGTGTTGCAAGGTCTCTTTGGCGATCGTGCCGCCTTCCCTCCATTGCTTCGTCATCTCTTTCCGCGGAAAGGGTTTTCCTCGGTCCGGATGAGGCGCCGAGCAGGGAAGCCGTCTTGCTGCGGCTTGCTCCTTGGGGAGGTTCTTGAGCATAGGGCCGTCCCCCGCCGCCCTGTGCCTCGCTGCTTCGGTTTGAGAGTGGGGTTCGGCGCCCGATGGTGCATGGGCGAGCTGACATGCCAGGACTCGCCGTTTGGGCTTGTCGGGGATGCAGCCTTTCCGAGGTCCTCGGTCGGAGGTCGAGGGCGGGGAGGTACCAACCGGCTGGCGCTGGGGGCTCTCGCCCGCCCAGTCGACTTTGAACGGATGCCATTCTTTCTCCGACTCGTCCTTGCTCAGGGGACGGAGGCGTAAAAGATGGATTTCCCTTGTGTAAGTGTAATATCCAGTTGACGATCTGTTTGTAAGTGGAATATCCTGTTGGCGGTGTTGGAGATGCAGGCATCGCTGCCCTGGGCGGCGGGAACCATTGGTGGCCGGTGACCACTCTTTTGTTAGGGCGTTGTATCTCGGCCCGTTCCTCGGTGGGTGGGGGGATCACGTGGCGGTTTCTCATGCCTGCCAGTTCCCCTATTTTCAGGAGGAGGAGTGGTGTCTTTATAGGGAGATCTCGCTGACGGTTTTTCCTTTAGTTATTGCGCTGAGTTGGCACCATTAATGGGCTCCTCGAATTCATGCCCGTAGGAAACCGTCTTTGCCAGGTGGCTCTCACGGGTCCTCTTTTGGAGCGAATCATTAATGGTGGCGTGTTTCTCGAGCGGCCTTTCGTTTTGTCGAGTCACATCGAGGCCGCCAAATCGGGAACAGGCGTCGTTTCGTCCCGGTTTGTGTGCTCCTTTTTTTAATTTTTCGAGGTCCACGGGCCCGGGTCCCTCTCGGGTTTGGGTGGCTAGGGATGGTCCCGCCCCAGAGGTCTGGAGGGGGGGAGCGGGCGCGTAGCCCGGCCCGTGCCCTTCTCTGGTTTGGGTGGCTAGGGTTGGCCCTGCCCCAGAGGTCCGGAGGGGGGGGGGAGCGGGCGCGTAGCCCGGCCCGTGCCCTTCTCTGGTTTGGGTGGCTAGGGTTGGCCCTGCCCCAGAGGTCTGGAGGGGGGGGGAGCGGGCGCGTAGCCCGGCCCGTGCCCTTCTCTGGTTTGGGTGGCTAGGGTTGGCCCTGCCCCAGAGGTCTGGAGGGGGGAGCGGGCGCGTAGCCCGGCCCGTGCCCTTCTCTGGTTTGGGTGGCTAGGGTTGGCCCTGCCCCAGAGGTCTGGAGGGGGGGAGCGGGCGCGTAGCCCGGCCCGTGCCCTTCTCTGGTTTGGGTGGCTAGGGTTGGCCCTGCCCCAGAGGTCTGGAGGGGGGAGCGGGCGCGTAGCCCGGCCCGTGCCCTTCTCTGGTTTGGGTGGCTAGGGTTGGCCCTGCCCCAGAGGTCTGGAGGGGGGAGCGGGCGCGTAGCCCGGCCCGTGCCCTTCTCTGGTTTGGGTGGCTAGGGTTGGCCCTGCCCCAGAGGTCTGGAGAGGGGGAGCGGGCGCGTAGCCCGGCCCGTGCCCACCTCTGGTTTGGGTGGCTAGGGTTGGCCCTGCCCCAGAGGTCTTGAGGGGGGGAGCGGGCGCGTAGCCTGGCCCGTGCCCTTCTCTGGTTTGGGTGGCTAGGGTTGGCCCTGCCCCAGAGGTCTGGAGGGGGGGAGCGGGCGCGTAGCCCGGCCCGTGCCCTTCTCTGGTTTGGGTGGCTAGGGTTGGCCCTGCCCCAGAGGTCTGGAGGGGGGGAGCGGGCGCGTAGCCCGGCCCGTGCCCTTCTCTGGTTTGGGTGGCTAGGGTTGGCCCTGCCCCAGAGGTCTGGAGGGGGGGGAGCGGGCGCGTAGCCCGGCCCGTGCCCTTCTCTGGTTTGGGTGGCTAGTGTTGGCCCTACCCCAGAGGTCTGGAGGGGGGGGAGCGGGCGCGTAGCCCGGCCCGTGCCCTTCTCTGGTTTGGGTGGCTAGGGTTGGCCCTGCCCCAGAGGTCTGGAGGGGGGGAGCGGGCGCGTAGCCCGGCCCGTGCCCACCTCTGGTTTGGGTGGCTAGGGTTGGCCCTGCCCCAGAGGTCTTGAGGGGGGGGGGGGGGGAGCGGGCGCGTAGCCCGGCCCGTGCCCTTCTCTGGTTTGGGTGGCTAGGGTTGGCCCTGCCCCAGAGGTCTGGAGGGGGGGAGCGGGCGCGTAGCCCGGCCCGTGCCCACCTCTGGTTTGGGTGGCTAGGGTTGGCCCTGCCCCAGAGGTCTTGAGGGGGGGGGAGAGGGCGCGTAGCCCGGCCCGTGCCCTTCTCTGGTTTGGGTGGCTAGGGTTGGCCCTGCCCCAGAGGTCTGGAGGGGGGGGAGCGGGCGCGTAGCCCGGCCCGTGCCCTTCTCTGGTTTGGGTGGCTAGGGTTGGCCCTGCCCCAGAGGTCTGGAGGGGGGGGAGCGGGCGCGTAGCCCGGCCCGTGCCCTTCTCTGGTTTGGGTGGCTAGGGTTGGCCCTGCCCCAGAGGTTCGGAGTTTTATCGAACTGCAAAACTTGTGCAGGAATAACCATATTGTGAAGAACGGATGGATATATACACTGCGTGTAAGAAAAGAAAAACTTACAACTATTGGTAGAATTTCAGCAGATGTTTTGCGTTCCAAGGGTGGGCCAATTCGCTCCCTTCGGGGGTAGCCAGGATGTACGTGGCCGGGCCGACAATGTCGATGACCGTGTAGGGTCCTTCCCATTTAGCGGCCAGCTTTCCCCGCTTTGCAGTCTCGGGGTGGAAGGTGGCATCTCGGAGGACCAAATCGCCGATCCTGAAGGTCCGCGGTTTCACCCGGGAGTCGTAATACCGTGCCATCCTTTGGCTGTGCTTGACGAGGCTAGTCAAGGCCCGGTCTCGCACCTCGTCTATCAACTCCAAACTGAGACCGAGTCCTTCTCCGTTGGTTTCTTCGTCGAAGAGCTTTAGCCGGAGTGTCTCCTCGCCGATTTCCACGGGAACGACCGCCTCCGATCCGTATGCTAGCACGAAAGGGCTTTCCCCAGTCGAGGCCTTGTGGGTGGTACGATAGGACCACAGGATCCCCGGCAGTTCGTCGACCCAAGCCCCCAGAGCGGCGTCCACCTTCTTCTTCATCGGGTTCAGGATACATTTATTTGCGGCCTCCGCCATTCCGTTGCACTGGGGGTGGGCGACTGACGCGAATTGGAGTTTGATTCCCCAGCCCGAGCAGAAGTCGCGGAAGCCCTCGCAATCGAACTGCTTTCCGTTATCCGTGACAATGGAGCGGGGGATCCCAAAGCGGCATATGATGGATTGCCAGATGAAGCCCTTCATATCCGTCCACGCGATTCGCGCCAGCGGCTCTGCTTCGATCCATTTTGTGAAGTAATCCACGGCGACGACTAGGTATTTCCTTCCCCCGGAGGCCTTTGGGAATGGCCCCAGGATGGCGAGCCCCCACTTGGCGAAGGGGATCGGGCTCAAGATGGGCATTAGGTTGGCCGGGGGGTGCAGTCGTCCGCCGGCAAAACTTCTGGCATGCCTCGCACTTCTTGACGTACTGTACCGCGTCCCGGATCATCGTCGGCCAGTAGTATCCTTGGCGCATTACTTTGTGGGCGATGGTGCGCCCGCCATGGTGGTTTCCGCAAAAGCCTTCATGCACCTCGCGGATGACTTGCTCAGCCTGCTCCGGGCCCAAGCATTTCAGGTAGGGCAGGACGTCGAAATTTGCTCG
Organism: Scilla litardierei; assembly: GCA_030789695.1. NCBI lineage: Eukaryota > Viridiplantae > Streptophyta > Magnoliopsida > Asparagales > Asparagaceae > Scilla > Scilla litardierei. Next base: position 3,249,182 of record CM061134.1, on the reverse strand, counting down.
GCGGCGGCGGTACAGCACTCCGTCGAGAAGTACGAATGAGAGGGCCCGCCTTTCCACCTGTTTTGCCAGCATCCGTTCCTCGGGTAGCTCGCCCGTCTCTAGGTACTTCACTATGGGGGTCATCCACGACGTCCTCGTGTCCGCGCACATCAGTTCTCCCTCGTCGATGGTTGGCGTCGCCAGGCTTTCCACGTAGATTGCCTTCCCGATCTCGGCCGCCGAAGAGGAAGCCAGCTTAGACAGAGCATCCGCCCGGAGGTTGCTGGAGCGGGGTAGGTGTTGGACGTCCGCTTTCTTGAACTTTCGGAGTTCGATCTGGATGCGATCCAGGTATCGCTTCATTGTTTCTTCTCGGGCTTCGAAGCCCCCCAGGATCTGTTGGATGACGAGACGGGAGTCACTCAGGAGCAACACGTTCGTCGCCCCCACCGCCCTAGCGAGCTTCAACCCGTTAACCGCGGCCTCATATTCCGCGACGTTGTTGGTGGCCGGGAAGCTGAAGCGCAGGGCGTACTCCAGCGAACATCCATCCGGGGTTTGAATGACTATACCTGCTCCTGTCCCAGAGCCTGTTGCAGAGCCGTCGACGTGGATGGTCCATAAGTCGCCCACTGTCGTCGGGGAGGGTGCTGAGGGTTCACCCACCTCGATCCTCCGCGGGGACGTGGTCACCGATGGGAGCTCCGTCCGGTCCCCCGGTAGGACTTCCGTTGTGCATTCCACCACGAAGTCGGCCAGCGCTTGGGCCTTGATTGCCGTCCGGGCTTTGTACGTTATGTCGAACTCGCTGAGCTCGACGCTCCAATTGAGCATCCTCCCCGACCGCTCCAGCCTTTTCAGGTTCTTTTCGAGGGGCATGTCGGTGTGGACGATTATGGGGTGGGCCTGGAAGTAGGGTCGGAGCTTCCGAGCCGTGGTGACTAGGCAGTAGGCGGCTTTCTCGATAGGGCTGTAACGAGTCTCCGCCTCTCGGAGGATCTGGCTGGCATAGTAAACGGGGCGTTGCACTCCTCCTTCCTCCTTGATCAGGACGGAGCTAACGGCCCCCTCGGTGGTCGCCAGGTACAACCCCAGGGGTTCGCCCTCCTCCGGCCGCGCGAGGAGCGGTGGGCTCTGTAGGTATGCCCTCAGCTCCGCGAACGCCTGGGCACAGTCGTCGTCCCACGAGATCACCTTCCTTTGATCTTTAGCTTCGCCCAAGGCCGTCCGCAAGACCCTGAAGAAAGGGAGCGATTTCTCCGCCGATTTCGACAGGAATCGCCCCAAGCAGCGATCCGGCCGTTCAGTCGCTGCAAGTCCCGGATCGTCTGGGGCTCCGTCATACCGATGAGGGCCGTCACCTTGTCAGGGTTCACCTCGATTCCCCGCTTCGTTATCATGAAGCCCAGGAATTTTCCCGATTGCACGCCAAAGATGCACTTTGCGGGGTTTAGCCTCAGGTTGTACCGACGGACCCTCTGGAAGGTTTCCTGCAGGTCTGTGAGGTGGTCGGGGGCCCTTCCGCTCTTCACCAGCATGTCCTCGATGTAGACCTCCAGGTTTCGCCCCACCTGAGGGCCGAATATTCGGTCAACCATTCGTTGATAGGTCGCCCCGACGTTCTTCAGTCCGAAGGGCATCTTGGTGTAACAGAAGGTGCCTTTATCAGTGACAAACGATGTCTTCTCCTCATCTTCCTCCGCCATTGGTATCTGGTTGTACCCCGAGAAGGCGTCCATGAAACTCAACAACTCATAGCCGGACGCCTGGTCCACCAAGTGGTCGATTCTGGGTAGAGGGAAGCTGTCCTTCGGGCATACCTTGTTGAGGTCGGTGAAGTCAACGCACATGCGCCACTTTCCACTGGGCTTCTTCACCAGAACGACGTTGGCGAGCCAGACGGGGTAGTCCACCGGTCGAACAAATTTGGCCTCGAGGAGTCGCTCTACTTCTTCCTCGGCCGCCCTCTTCTTTTCGCCTCCTGCACTTCTCTTCTTCTGTCGAACAGGTCGGGCTTCCGGGTCCGCATTCAACCTGTGGGAGATTACTCTCGGGTCCACCCCGGGCATGTCCGCGGGTGACCACGCGAATATGTCCGCGTTTTCTCTGAGCAAGGCAACGAGGGCCGTCCTTAATGCGGACGGGAGTTTCGTCCCGACGGAGACGGTTTTTTCCTCGTCCGAGGCCACTTGGACCTCCTCCACTTCCTCTGCCAGGGTTGGCCGTTGGTCGCAGAAGTCTTCCCTCTCGTCAGGGATGAGAGCCGTCAGGGGCCGCCTCGGGCTCCTGGGCAGGGATGGCGCCTGGTTGTGGTCTCCGGGCATCTCCCGCCCTCCCCGCACCTGTCCCACCCCCCGCGGGGTCCGGAACTTCATCGTCTGATGTTGCAGGCTGGGGAGCGCCTCGATGGCCGTCATATATGGACGCCCTATGATTCCGTTATACGCCGAGGCGACGTTGACGACGACAAATTGCGCTTCCCGGGTGACGACCATCGGTTCCTCCCCCAGGGTCACGGGCAGGGTGATCGTTCCCTCGGTGGGGATCGCATGGCCGGTGAAGCCAGCGACAGGGCCCACACAGGGCTCTAAGTCTGCGCGCCCCCACCCCATCTTCTCGACCGTTGTCAGAAACAGGATGTCACAGGAGCTACCGGTGTCAATCAGGAGCCGGCCGACGTCAATCGCCCCAATCCGAGCTTCGATGACGAGGGCGTCATTGTTCTGGCTCCATGCCTCCTGACCGTCCTCCTCGGTAAAGGTGATCGGGGGGCGGGGTATCTTCCTTCGCTTCGGTCGGCGGCCGGCGCCCGCCATCATCACCTGTCGGGCCTCAGCCTCCCGGATTGCGGGCGCCCGTCCCACCGAGGTTGGGCCTCCAGTTACCATCTCGATTCGCATGACTGCCTTCGGGGGGCGGGGCTCCTCCTTATCGCGGTTTGCCAGCGGACCCCGTCCCCCCTCCTCCGGAGGGTCTCTCTCTCCTGTCGCCACCCGCCTTCCCGCGACAAAGTTCCCCAGGTGACCCGCCTGGATCAATCGTTCGATCTCTCTTTTAAGGGAGTAACAATGGTCGGTGTCGTGACCGTGGTCCCGGTGATAACGGCAGTATCTCCGGGGGTCCCACCTCGCTGGGTCCGTCCTCATCTCCCGGGGGGGCTCCGGCAGTAGCCCGGCCCTTGTCGCCGCGGCCAGCACCTCCATCATGGGGGCATTGAGTCGCGTGTAATGCGCCAGTGGGGGGTCTTCTCGTCTTGCGATGACTCCGGGGGGCCTCCGCGCAGGGGCGAACTCGCGCGCCGGGCCAAGGCGATCTCGTGGGCGAGGCTCGGGCGGCTCCCGCCGCGGTAGGGCCATTTGATCGCGGCCTCGGCCCCTCTCTTCCTGCCTCGGCCGAGGGTGCGGCCGGGGTCCGTCCTGGGATGGTTTCGGCGGGGGGAATACGACCTTTGCCCCGAGGGTCTCTTCGGCCAATGCATGCCTCTCCGCCATTGCAACCAGCGCTTCGTAGTCGGTCGGCGGGTCCCGGAGCAGGGATTTGTGGAGGCTCCGAGTCCGCAACCCCGTCTTGAAGGCCACCATTAGCACCTCATCGCCGCATGTCACCACCGCCCGCCTTTCTTCCTGAAAGCGGCGGAGGTATCTTCCTGTTCTCTCCCCCTCTCCTTGGACTATCGTGCAGAGGTAGTCCAAAGGCTTCTTCTTCGTCCGCCCGGCCCAGAACTCTTGGCAGAACTTGTGTGACAGCTCGCCAAAGCTCCCAACGGACCTCGCGGGCAAGCCGAAGTACCAGTCCAGCGCGGTGTCCCTCAGGCTTTGGGAGAAATGTCGGCATAGGAACGCCTCGTCCACATCCTGCGCCTCCATCGCCCCCCGGTATTGCTGCACATGCGTGAGGGGGTCGCCTCTTCCATTGTACGTGGCCAAGTGAGGGGGTTTGAACCTTTTGGGCCTTGGGGGCGGACGTGATCCACCGTGCGAGCGGCGTGGCCTCCTCCGGATAGGTAGGGCGATCCGGGGCCTCCCCTCTCCGCCATTCGGGGGTCCGGCTTCGATCGCGCCACGGCCGACGATGGTCCCCCGCCCCCGGGGAGTAGCCCGACGGTCGTCTGGCGGGGCTCCTTCCCTGGGCCGAGGACTCGACGGGTTGTGGACTACGGCTCTCCCAGCGCCAGCGCCTCCCGTCCAACTCTGCTCGGGCCTCCATCCGTTCCTGATTCTCGCGGAGGAGCCTTTCGCGCTCGGCGGTGAGGAAGCGTAGCTGTCGACAAACGGCTTCCTCGTGCAGGGTATCGGAGGGGTGGTGCTGGTGATGCGGGCCGCCTCCTCCAGGCGGGGACCTGTTCAGCAACGGGTCCCGCCCGTTCCCGGGCCGCCGGCCCGTCGCCGTCTCTTCTAGGACTTCTTGGTTGCTCCTGTCTCCTCTCCTTAGCCTCTCGCGTTCCGCGACAATGAAGCGGAGTTGGCGGCGGGCGGCCTCTTCTTCCTGGTAGGCCCTCCGGGCGGTCTCTGCCGCCTCGTCCAAGCGCCTTTGCGCCGCGGCCGCCTCCCCCAGGCGCTTCCACTGCCGCGCAACTTCCACCTCCTCTTCCAGGAGCCTTTGCTGGGCCGCAATCTCCTCCGCGAGCCCCCTGTTTTCTCCCTCCTCCTCGAACTGAAGGCGGAGGTTCCGCCTCACGTTCTGGGGCTCCGAGGGGCCGGGCGGCGGCCCCGTTCCGGTTGTCTGATAGCCTCCCCCGGCCCGAGTGACGGCCTCGAAGCTTTTCAAGACGACGTAGGATGAAGTAGGTTCAGTTTCGGTGCCCACGCCCGGGAGGGCGTCGGACGCCGGAGTGATTTGCAGAGAGAGCGGTTCCTGTCCCACGGGATCTTTGCCGTGGTCAGGGTTCCGCGAAATTGGCATGGAGTCTAACATGGGTGTGACCCTTCGTTCCCACAGACGGCGCCAATTGTTACGAGGTGGAACTCGCGTACAATGAATTTGTATTATGTGGAACCAAGGGCACGGTGGTTATATGGAAATGGGGGGTTAGGCAGGCTGTTTTACAAGTGATTAGTGGGATGAAGAGGTTGGATCCGTTGCTGGTGGAGCTCACGGGATTGTATCTCGTCGGACGCAGCTGAGGAAGGTTGGACGGCGGGAGGCTGACGCTGACTTTGGTCAAGGGGCGAGCTCTCCTGCAACACGAACAACTCGTCAGAAGGGCGGGGTTGGGGTTCAACCCTTAGCCCCTCCGATGCCTAAGTCAGTAAAGGGCTTAGATGGGGGGCTAGTCACGCCAGCCGGACTAACGGTGTGTCCGCCTCGCGTGGCGAGCTATTGGTGGGAGAACAAAGATATGGAGGACCTTTGCTCTCGTGTGTGAATAATAGAAGATGAGAGAGAATTTTCCAACCACCTCTCCGTAAGGGGAGAGGAGGTATTTATACCTGACGGGTGATGACTAGGCGTGCTGAGCTGGCTCGGGTGTCAGCGGAAGCTTCGGACGCGGGCGTTGGGAACAGGAGTTCCTGATCCGCCTGTCAGGCGGCGCAACGGCCGAGGGGTGCTTTTGTCGGGATGTCAGGGCCGAAAGCACTAACCGTCGGATAGGTCAGCCGCCTGGGGGTGCTTTGTCAGGCGGTCGGGTGACGTACGTGTCAGTCGTGTCCTTATCCTAGGCTGTTTGTCGTTAGTGACGAACTAAAGGTCGGGCGGGGTCACTCTAGGCGCCGCGGTTCGCGGGGGTCGGGCGGGCCGTCCCGGTCGGGGGTTGTCCGCCCCTCGGTCGGTCACGGGGTATGGCCCGCTGGTACGGAGGGGTACGTCCGCGCCCGTCCATAGGCCTGGCCTAGCTACCCGGGCGTCCCCAAGTGCCCTTCCCCGGGTGGTCGGGCGGCTGCGGTTGTCCGCCTCGACCGATTCGGGAAACGCCGCAAGGCGTGCCTGACTCCGTGATGCCCCGGACTTTCGGGGCGGCGGTCCTTTTGTGAAACGGTGGGTTAACTGGGTATGTTAGCGGATCCGGACGGGAGTCGGGCTCCTACGATCTTTAGGTCGTAACACTGCTCATCCCCCTTCCACCCACCGACGCACCCTCCTCCCTCCATCCACCATAGCCCCCCGCCCCCCTTCCCCCACCACCGCACTCGTCCACCACTTCTCCCCACCGTCGCCCTCCTCCCTCCCCCACCATTCCATCTATATCAAAGTATGAGGTAGCTCTACGAAATTAAATCAAAGTATGAGATAGTTCTACGAAATTAAGCAAAGTATGAGTTAGTTGTACAAAAACCAAAGTATGAGGGAGTTTATAGAAATTTGAAAAGTATAAGGTAGTTTTGCGATTATATCAAAATAAGAGATATGTTTTTGTAATTCAATGAAAGTATGAGATAGTTTTCCAAAATTAAGCCATAGATTTTCAAACATACATTTGGACTGTTGATACCGATTCTGAAAGCTACAGAATCCTCTCATGTTTGCATTTGCAAACATAAACATTGAAAGCTACAGACTCCTCTCATGTTCCCCACTTTCCACAACAGTGAACAGATGATGATTAAATTCTTGGAATCCTAAACAGACCACAATTCAAATCTAATCAACCTGTCAACATAACAAAACACCTCCCCCTGCTCTTTCTTTATTATTCACTCTCAGACCCTGACGTATCTTCGTCTTCTTATCACCTTCCTGCCCACAAACTCAATATCTCCACATCAAAACTAAACACAGTAATATTTAACAATTAAACTAAACACCCACTTAATCAATCCGCAATTGCCCACGTCATGTCTCCTTCGAATATCCAGTGGCACACCTCGATCTTACCTGGCGCCGACCCCAGCGCCACGAACGCCCCATGGCCCGCGCTCCAGTCCGACGTGTCGATGTGACAGATGGCGACGCCGTGATTGATCCTCTCCCCGCCATCAACGGCCAGGATGTCGGCCTCGTACACCCTCACCTTGGGCACAGAATGGCAGTAGTAAACCAAGTAAGGGAACAGCGACTGGTGGCAGGACACCGACTGGGTGACCTTACCCCCGTTCACTCCCCTCACCTCTCCTATCACGATGCTCCCCTTCGATCCTCGCGTGTTCTCCGTGCTTCTCACGACCACATTCGACCCGAGGACCGAGACGGCGAAGTCGATCATGTCCTCCGCCGACGTGGCGCACCGCTTGGTCTCCCCCCTGCTCGGCGCGCGCTCGCATTCCGCGATCGTGTCGCCGACGGCCTTCCCCATCGCCGTGTCTTCGGGCAGTTTGAAGATCCGCCTAGCCTCACCGGCGGAGAACGGGATCTTGGCGGCGATGGATCTCGGGAGGAAAGACCTCGGTGGCATCTTGTCTCTGATATCAGGCATCGGCATCACCGTCCCTTTCTTCAGCTCTCTCTCCCTAAAGAATTTGCCCGGCTCCACCCACCTATTTACCAAACTGCCACTGCCCATCGTCATCATCTTCTTCCTTGTCCCCTCAACGCCGGCAGCGTCGGAGTGGGGGACCGCCGACGCGTTTGCGTACGACTTGAACGTGAACTCGTTCCCTTTCTTCTGGTTCTCGTAGCCCTTGAACTGCGCGAGCTCCCCGAAGTAGCTGGTGAAATTGAACACATCGTCGAACGATCCCTCGCCGTAGGCCGTGAAATTATCCGTCTGCTCGTGAAACGACTGCCCATAATTAGCAAAATTAGTCTCATGACCATTGGTCCCCTTCTTGCCGTAAGAAGTGAAGGCATCGTCGCCGACATTGGACTGGTTCCGATAGCTCGTGAAGCTATCGACTCCGCCGTCAGCGTTCGCTCCATAAGCTTTGAACCCTTGCTCAGGCACATTCCCGAAATCGCCGTACGATGTAAAATTGTTTTGAGCCCCTTTCCCATCCTCACCGTAGCCCGAAAACTCAGAGCTTCCGATATTCGTATTGTTCGAATAATGAGTAAACGTCGTGGACAGCCCGCTGCCGCTCCTCCCGTAGCTTGCGAAATTCTCGTCACCGCCGTTAGTATCCATGTTGTAAGCGGCGAAGTCTCTGTCGGCGTTGTTTCCGTCGGCATCGTAATTGCTGAACTTCAAGCTCGGATCGTTGTTGCCCTGGCCGTAGGAAGTGAAGCTATCGTTAGCCCCCTTTCCCTTCTCGCCGTAGCCTTTGAATCCGGAAGCGATGACGTTGGAGCCCTCGGAGTAGCGAGCAAACGTCGTGCCAATGCCGTTTCCGTTCTTGCTGTAGCTGGCGAAATTCTCGTCGCCGGAGTTGGTGTCCTTGGCGTAGTTGTCGAAGCCACGGGCGATGGGGCCGACGGCGGTGCTGTCGTAGCTGGTGAATGTCAATTCGGGAACGTTGGCGTTGCGGTGGTAGGTGGAGAACTGACCGGCGCCGGAGCGAGAGGAGGAGGAGTAGGAGGTGAAGTTGGTGGTGACGATGCCCTGAGTGTCAAGGGAGTAGGCGGAGAAGGTGTCGGTGAAGTTGGTTGCGGCGCGGCTGTATCGGCGGAAGGTGTCGACGGTGAGGTCGCCGTCGAAGGCGGAGTAGTTGGAGAAGGAGGTGGCGGCGGAGGCGGACTTGGGGGCGTAGTTGGCGAAGTCAGAGTTTTTGTAGGTCGTGAAAGCCGACGGGCCGGGGTGGGCCTCCAATGACGAGGATGGTCGGGGGAGAGGATCGCAGGCGAGATGGGCGGAAGAGCAGAAGGATGAGAGGCTGGAGGAGAGGTCGGAAGCGGAGAGAGAGGAGAACGAGGCGAAGGCGATGGGGGAGAGAGGGGAGAGCTTGGAGAGGAGGAAGGAAGGGCGTGGTTTGTTGTTGGAGATCTTTCGGGCCCAGTAACGGAGGAGAAATGATCTGGGGGTGAGGGGTGCTGGTGACGATGCTGACGATGATTCAATGAGCGAGATACAAGAGAAGGAGAGGGTGAGGAGGAGGAGAAAGGGGAGATTGAGAGAGGCCATTAGGGCTTGAGAGATGGAAGATGATGAGGATGAGGATGCCGATGGAGGGATCAAAGGTCCAAGAGATGATATATTCAGAGTGTGGTGTGTGTGGGTGTGGCCCGTGTGGATGGGTGGGGACGGCGGCGGCTCTGAGAAAAGCAGGGCATGCATGTGGACGGGATAATGGACTTCAACTGGAGGAGGGGGGCCGGAGACAGTGCAGGGGGTGTCAGTGGGGCTCAAATTCAATGGCGGGCCAGTCGGCGGATTGGACAAGCTAATGAGCTAACTACTATTGGTCAACCAAGAGCTTTAATTTCTATCATCTATTTTAAAAAGTTTGTTAGAATAACACCTCCCTTAAAAAATAGACTAAAATACCATCTTCGTTCTCAAACACTAAAACCCAACAAAATCAAATCCCCTTGCGAAAACAAGTGCAGAGGACGACGTATATTGGCGTATATTGGCGCATATTGGCCAATACGTCGACGCCGAACTCCGACCACCCCGCTTCGACGTACTCCGACCACCCCGAATCTACGGCAAGGCCTCGCCGTACTCCGACAAAGCCCTATGAGCCAATTTGCGCCAATATGCGCCAATATACGCCAATATACGTCACGTGTATTGGCGTATATTGGCGCATATTGGCGCAAATTGGCTCATAGGGCTTTGTCGGAGTACGGCGAGGCATTGCCGTAGATTCGAGGTGGTCGGAGTACGTCGAAGCGGGGTGGTCGGATTTCGGCGTCGACGTAGACGTATATGCGGGGTGTTGTCGGCGTTGGGTTGTGGGCTGGCGGTGATGAACGGTATCGAGACTGTCGCAGGGAGTTCGAGGCGGTGCAAGGTGCTGGGCTTCGCTCGCAGGAGGGAGAACGTCGTCCTCTGCACTTGTTTTCGCAAGTGGATTTGATTTTGTTGGGTTTTAGTGTTTGGTAACGAAAATGGTATTTTAGTCTCTTAAAGAGGTGTTATTCTAGCAAACTTTTTAAAATGGATGGTTGAAATTAAAACTCTTGGTCGACCGATGATAGTTAGCCCATTTTCTCCGGATTGGACATCCCACCACGATGGCAATTGGCACCGTCACCCCGCTTAATGCATCATTGGGTGTTCGCATCACTCTTCTTGATGCATTGTTATTCCTTTCGTTCTTTGAAATCCCCAACATTGGTGAAATTGACAAGTTACAACTCACATTCCGGTGGTTGGGGTCCATCAGAGGACAAGAAAGGGGTTCGATTGATAAATTGGAGCAGGATTTGCCCGTCCAACTCCAAGGGGGATGGGGGCACAGAGAGAGTCATATTTGACATAAATAATACATATTAGATATAGATGGAGAATTGCTCTATACACCGAATGTTCGGAGTATGTAGGTGACGACATTCCAAAAATTGCAAAAAAAAATTAATTGAGTGTCACATCCTCTACTCTCTCACTCAGTTTTTTTACAGTTTTGGATAAACGTTAACTCCATGCACCAAACGGAGAGGTGTAAATAGTCGTTCTCTATAGATACAATTATAAAATGAATATAGAACTTACTAAATCTATTTTGGTATCAGGTTTGAGATAATGAAACGACTAATAGAAATAGATTTATGACTATGGATGTGGGTAATCGGGGGCACAAGTAAATCATTAGCAGAGTAGCTTTTATGCATGTCCGTTTTTGTTGGCGGGTAGATCCGTCCTACAGTAAGTAGGATGTTGACGAGGATGCCTTTGACGACGTGGCGCTCCGTCGGTTGAAGAGTGAGACCCGACGAAGGATGGTACCGGGTCGGGGAGAGCTAAGTCCGAGATGTTGGATTGAAGCCCGACCTAACTCTGAGCTATATTCATGGTTCTGCAACACAAAGAAATCGTCAGTGGGTCGGATCCGACCCAAATCTCTTTCGATGCTTAAGTCAGTGGATGACTAAAAGAGAGTTCAGAGCAGCTTGGTCCAACTTATTGGGAGGTCGTCAGATCATTGTCACACCAAGCTATGTAGGAGGAAATATAGAGTGGAAGCATATACTAAAGTGTCAGAAGAGGCTCAGGGTAACTATGTCTGATACGTTGATAGGTCGTCTGCTAGTTATCGTGCCGAGTTATGGAGTAAATGTAAAAAGCTAGATCAGATCTTGAGTTTAGGGGTACCTGACCAGAGATTGTTTGAGAGATTGGAGCAGAAGAAGTTGTCCCAACTCAAGTTTCCTGGGAAGAATCCTCTGAATGTGGAGAAGGAAACAAGTCACCTCTCTCGTTGTTCGAGAGATTACTTATAGGCTGCTGTTAAGGCCAAAAATGACCAGAACAATTGAGTTGCTGACGCGGATCCTTTCCTGCTAAGTCAGAACCTCGTCAGCTGGGTTGGTGGGACCCAAAGTTGGAAGAACCGAGGTCGTTGGAGGACGATGATTGATATGCGGTACACGGTCGACCCTCGAGCGGCTCGTGAGTCGATCAATCGAGGTTGAGAAGCTTCGGAACGACCTTCACGTTGGATCGATACTCGAAGATCTGCACAACAAGGAAGCGTCAGAGGGGCCGGATCTGGGTCCCGACCCATATCCCCTCCGATACTTAAGTAAGAACATGAACTTAAGAGAGGGAAGGAGCTTGGAGCAGCTGGGATCGAACCACATAGGCTTGTCTCAAATCTAGCGTCGCAAGCTCTATAATATAAGAAATATAAGTTTGGAGAATGTAAAGTCCGAGTATTAGATCTCCTACCATGGGAGTTGGAACCTTTGTATTTATAGACCTCCTGGGTTTCTCCATTGACGTTGGGGATAACGGTCTCCAATTATGATGCCATGATCTCCCCCCTTTAATAGGAGTAACCGTAGCACACGTTCCCGTCATTTATGGGCTTGCCTTCAATCCCACGTTCTATTAGTGGGAGCTCAACGGGCGACTTCTTGGCGGGCCTTGACTGAGTCGGTATCAGGCCTCTCTCGTGGACTCTGTGGGCCTTCGTCACTCATTGGGCGAGTCATCTCGAGTGCATGCCCGATGATTCAACAGCTGCGGACGTTAGAAGGTAACATCCGAGATTTTAAGGAGCTTTATTGTCTTCGTTGATGGGCATAATAACCGGTTGTTGAATGCCCTCATTAATGACAAGCTTAACGGTCAGTATTGATTGGGGGGGCCCAACGATCAGCTCGACTGTCGCCTTAAATGAAGAGTCGGTTGGGCTCATGTGTGATCTCTATGCTGTAGTGCCGAACTCATGGGCTTTACTGGGCTTGATTATTGAAGATCGGCTCAATACTGTGTCAGTCTCCGCTGCCTAGGGATGGGCCATGCCAACCTATACTACGGCCTCTGATTTAGCCTACCAAGTTCCATTGGAAGGGAGCAGAATCTGACGAGGCACAGATTCAGCCCCTGCTAGAGCTGAACGGTTCGGCCCTCCAATGGGAGTGCTCTAATAATGATATAAAAATTTTATGTGCCTTGAACTCAAACCATGGGCAATATGTATGGCAAACATTGACATGAATTTGTAACAACAACACATCTTAAGACCTCCCAACTCATAGTATTCCCTCAAACACCCAAAGCAAAGCAACGACGCTAGATGTAATTTCTTCCATCAATTCGCAACTACCCACGTCCTGTCCCCTTCGAATATCCAGTGGCACACTTCGATCTTACCTAGCGTGGACCCCAGCGCCACAGACGCCCCGTGGCCCGAGCTCCAGTCCGACGTGTCGATGTGACAGATGGCAACGCCGTGATTGATCTTCTCCTCGCTGTCAACGACCAGGATGTCGGCCTCGTACACCCTCATGAATGCTTCTGTATGTGAAACTCTGTGAGAATAGTAGCTTTCAGCTCTTTCATGAAGGTGCTTTCCATCATCTCATCAGAAACTCCATGTACTCGTCCTGACAGTGCCTCGAACCTATCCCTGTAGTCCCTCACCTCCCATCCTGCCCGAGGAAAAGTAGCTGCTCCCGTAAGTTTTCCAAGTGAGTATCGCGAAATCTTTCCGCCAATCCATCCTTAATCTCCTACCATGAGTGAAACGGTCGCCTCTCCTTTCTCCATTAGTACCATGCAAGGGCCTTCACATCTAAACACGCCGCCGCCGCCTCCAGCGTATGCTCCTTAGTCATGCGGGACACCCTGAAAAATCTCTCTGCCTGTAAATCCATGCCACTGGATCATGTCCCTCAAATATGGGCATCTTCAGCTTCTGTAGCATGTCCACCCCAAAGGTCCCTTAGTCTACTTGTCCGCCAGCGTGCATGGACTAATGGTAATGCTGCCACCTCTTCCGGTGCCGCTCAAATCCCCTCTGTGGGCCTCCTCCTCGGCATCCATAGTCTCCATCATCATCGCCTCCATGCCTAGGCACATCGCTCCTCCTCGAAGTCTCTGTAGCCTCTCCCATCATCTCCAGGATACCCCTCATATGTCGGGGAGGGTGTTGTCGTCTGTCTGCATCATATCGGGGGTCTGGAAGCCCTCGAAACCCCCCAACATCGTCGACATACCCCTGAAAGTCTCCTGGATAGTGCACGTCGTCGTGTGCATGTGCTGGAAGCCCATAGGGAGTCTGAAAGGCACCGTCAGGGCCGTAGCGCCCCTGTCGTGGCCCTGCAGGGCCACGACCAATGCCTGGCAGGGCTGGGAAGGCCCCACAGGCCATGTCGAGTTCAGTCGGGGCCATAGCGGCCCTGCTGAAGGTAGGCAGGGCCCCCGGCCCCCTCTGGTGGCCGATAGGGTCCGGCCGACCCTGCGGGTGAGCCGCAAGGTCTAGCCGACCCTGTCGGTGATCGGAGTAGGCCGCGCGGCCCCATGTGAGAGGCGGGTGAGCCGACCGACCCTCTTGTGTGATTTTCGGGTTCGGCTGGCCACCCCCATGGCTTCGTTTGTTCATGGGAAGTGCTTCGTCCATTCATGTCTCCTCCTCTTCCTCCTCATAGTACTTGTCGACGTCAGAAAGTAGTCCATCCTCGTAGTTTCTACTTTTCCGTTGTCATTCTCCAAAGATGTCACCTTTTTCGTCGGATTAGGGTTTGCGCTGTCATTTCCATCTTTCGTCGCAAGTAGCACGAGTTGTTGAACGATTTGAGCGAAGGTCTCATTTTGTTTGTCTTGAGAAGTCGTCAACTTTGCTAGGGTTTCGCCATGCTCTGTTAGGGTTTTCTTTATGCATTCAATCTTCCCATTAAATTTTTCTTTCACTGCGTCGATACGTTCTTTGGATCTCGTTGCCACCGCCATGGATCGTATAGGCTCTGATACCAAATTGATAGGAACTAGCAAATATCTTAAATTTATTAATAGAAATCTGAAAATAATAAAGATAGGATGATTACAATTGTAAAGGTAATCGCTCTCCCAAGACACCGATTGAAGAGGCCATCTGCACTCTCTCGAAGAACGAGGAACTCTCTCCTCTCTTTATCAAATTTACTCTCAAAATATGCATAATGTGGCCGGCCGGCCCTAGGGGTATAAATACTACTCCTAATTGCAAAATTGCACATAACTCCTTATATAAAAATATAAAATCACAAAAATACCCAAAAGGTTTACGAATACGCCCATGGGCTAATTGGTTGAAACCGGCCCTCCTTGGCTACCCCCTGGTCCTCCACACTTGCGCCTCCCCTGACATGTGATGAGCCCATCACATCACCACTCCTGTTCGGAGTGTGGCCTTTATCAATTTTCTCTTTTTATTTACATGTTAACTTAAAGGATCTTCGCTACCACGAAATCCACTACGATATGTACTACAATCATTACTTCTAGAAACAAGCGCAGAGTCTAATCACATAGCCATGGAAAATAGCAAATAAGTGTTAGTATGGTTAGGAAACCTTGATTTTCAGCATCCATAACTTATGATCCTTAAGTGTGACAATTAAGAAACCACCTACAAACAAGTATGTCATAAGCGGACGATATATATTGAGCAAGACCACATGCACCCCTAGCATAGGGGTGCATGTAATTATTATTAGCCAAAAAAGCAAAAAACAAGTTAGAGAAGCGATGAAGTGATATGAGAATGTGATATAATTTCCTCTTTAAGTATACAATCATTATATACACCCATATGTATATGGGTGTATATAGCAATTCTCTATATATTTTCTGCCACTTTGTTTGAGATAATGTTTGGATGAGATGATTGAAATGATACAAGTCAAATCAGATGCTCAATTGACTAAGGGCATCTTTTGTTAAAATAACTTCCTTGGTAATCCGCTGATTTCGCGGAAACTTCTCACAACCCAACTTCGCGTGTCCACGTCGGCATTCTGCATTCGGATGTTTTTTGCGCAAAAGAACATGAAGAAGTGAAGTAGGAGAGAGAGAGGTGAGGGGACGGGGGAATAGTGTTTTTTTGGTGGAATCCTACCTGCATGCGGCCAAAAGAACAGGCCCTAATTTATTCGTCAAACTTTTGAGTGGTTCCAAGATTGAGAGAGTATGTTATATATTAGAATTAGGAGAGTTTCTATTTTAAAATAACTATATTTTACTAGATTTTTAGGGCTCTGATCAAACAAGGGGTCAAATAAAAATTGTAATCCTAAATGTATGCATCTTGTATTTTTCAGCTATATAAAGAACACCAATACTCTTGTTTGGGATATGACCTGTATTTTAAATAATACTCTCTCTCTTTTATTTTCAATTAGAACTACGTTAGCAAATTGCACATGCAATGCACATGCTTATCCATAAATAGTTGAAGGATCACTTAAGCTTGCATGATACTCACTTTTTCTAAAACTTGCCCTCAACTTCATAGGCACCTCACAAGTCACATATTACACCTGAAAACGCCAATATAACCAACTTGATAGTATGAATAACATATTCCTAAGTCTCACAATCATGGCCATCAATGCCAATATAAATCAACTCCTTTCTAATCATTAAACCTAAATATGATATCAGGATTGTTGTATTTTTTTCTTTCAATAATAACTTTTTTGGGAACAAATGGATATTTCAGAACATATAGGGAAACATCAACAGAATGAAGCATGTACATGCAAGTAACAAACCGACTTAAAATAGTGTGAGTATATTGTATTGATGACTCAGTGATGTATGTGGGCCACTAGGCAAACAATGAGGATAAAACTACCATGGTTTATGGACTCTGAAGTTAGAGAGATGAAACGGGGGAGGAGGAGGGGGGTCCTATGAAAGAGAATATTAGGAGCATCGAACACAATTCTTCTGGAGAAGCATGGCACTTACCTCACATTCCCATCTGTGAAGTCTCTTATACCACCTCCAACAGTTAGCGGTACAAAAACATTTTCTGATGTATAACGCAGTATCTGTATGTCATAATATACTTGCATTAAAAGGATGAACAGTGACATCGATCAAACCTGTAACATTGGCAGATCTCCCAAGGGAAAGTCACGAAAGCCTGTTATGTTCAAAAAGCTAAACCTAATATGCAATTTGAATACCTGAATTGTCACAAATTGTAAACATAATTCTAGCATAAACTGAAGATGAATCAAAAGCAAGAAAAATACCTCGTCGACCCCATCTTTGTAATATTGACCTGCAAGTTCCACAGGCTTGCCAAGGTTCCTTACCTGTATACAGAATGAAATGAAGAAGTCAGTAGTTCCTTATTATAGCCGATGAATATCAGACTCTGCTGTTTTACACAATAAATGTATCATGTCATGACCCAAAATTCTTGTCCCAACATCCTAACTTTCAAACTTTTTTGGGAATTCATTTGTCAGAAATGCTAAGTTAAATTGATCGTTAGCATGCTCCATACCTAGCGCACCAACAGACCCATCAACCTAATCCCATAGTCAACCCATTTCCTCATTAAGGTTACCAGGTCTACAACATTTATTGCATATATATGGAAATGAGGATGTCTCATGGGTTTTTACAAAAAAAAATTCAATCATCATATCATCATATATTTTATCTCCATCTTTTACCACAATATCCCTGTTAAGGGCCAGTTTTCAGCCAAGCACTTCTCACGAGCTTATAGACTTTATACCCCAGTAGTCATATTTAGGGTACATATACGTCGCTATCAATTAAATTCAAAAGTTCATAAAGAAATGATATAGAGGGGGAGGTGGATTAAATAGACCCATCTGTTATCTCTTAAGCATGTCATAATAGGAAAGAATAAAGCAGTAGTACAAGTCAATTCCTCCTTCATAATAAGCATGTGGAAAAGGAGTGAATTACATGAGTAATTTCAGTGGCGATTCCATCTGGATATTATCAAGTAAAATGACCACCGACAAGTGATGAAGTTTTAGGTTCAAGGACTAAGTTCATTGGTACATTGGGGCTGTGATTATTTTTCTGTCAGGTTAGAATAGAAGGTCAGTTCTGCAACCCTTCCTGTAGGAAAGATAAAAACTTCTGTTCTGTAACCTTCCACTAGGAAAGATAACAACCAGATTTTTCATCAAACTTGAACGTACCAGCCCAGAACACTCAAGTGAATAATATAAACAATGTTACTCTGTCTATCATTACAACGTAAAGATAACCACATAATGCAGTCATAAAAATTGACAGCAAGTTATAAAAATGATGAGGGACATGGATAGGTAGCTTTGATGTCAATGTCATGTAAGGAACACTACGCTCTCCAGCAGTGCATATAGTTCTTACACTTAAAAAGTAAATAGTCCAGCCCCTGATACTGACTAAATTATTCAGGTATAAAATACAAAATGCTACCAGAATAGGCACACAGACACACACATGCAGGACTTGTTTGGATATTGAGGATGAAAATCCTGGGTAATAACCCATTAATGTTCCAAATTGTTATAAACTTATAATCCTTTAAAATTAAAATTTAAAAAGTTTATTTGGGTGTCTTAATAACTTTATCATATGTCATTAATTGTTAATATTAAGTAGAGGAAATTCGTTGGATCAAAACAACAGGTCAAGACAACCCTTTTTTACCCCAAAGGATTGACCAACTTTTTGGATTAGAATCATTTACTCTACCAAGCAAGTCAACCCTTTCGAATTGGTCCAATCAATATGAAAAATGAAATCTGGGGTTAAAATCCTTTTGAATGGGGCTAATCCAACAAACATGCCGCAGTGAGGATGGGAGGGGTGGTGGGGCTTGTTTGGATATTAAGGATAATAATCCATTATATTACACCAATGTTCCACAGTGTTATAATCCTATAATCCTTTTAAACTACAATTTAAAAAGTTCATTTGGGTGTCATACTAACTTTATCATATTCATTAATTGTTAATAAAAAGAACTATAAGTCCTCAATGCCAGATCAAGAACCATGACTCTGAGGATTATCAAAAGATTTTCCTTACATGCCTTGAAATAAGAGCCATTAAGTACTGGAATAGATTTGAGGTGGTCAGAAAATTTTTCAGGAATAATAGCTGAAAAGAGAACAAGAAAACAATTGTAACATGTTCATATGAGTATTAAACAAAACAACATCAAATTCAAATAAATGCTATTTTCCCATCTCAAGACATCCTCTACTAGCTCAACAATTATCTTTGGATAATCTATTGACTAGTCATTGACATCTTGTTGTAGCAATTAGACAATGACAATAATAACATACCAAAAACAAAACGTCCTTTGGGCCGAATTAAATTTGCAAGCATTGATCTCACTAATCATCACCTTGTCTATTGTCACATGTGCGCATAAATCGATATAGAACG
This sequence comes from Scilla litardierei, assembly GCA_030789695.1. Lineage (NCBI taxonomy): Eukaryota > Viridiplantae > Streptophyta > Magnoliopsida > Asparagales > Asparagaceae > Scilla > Scilla litardierei. The sequence continues at coordinate 3,230,584 of CM061134.1, read as the reverse complement.
GTAATCTTCCTTTGGGCCGATTTAGCATCCATATGAAATTATGCGCATAAAAAATTCCTTTTATATTTGTGAAATGAAATTAATGCAAACAAGAGAGCCCACTTTGGCGGGGTGATGTTTACATCAACTCATTTCAAATATATATACCTTTGCAAAATTTGAATCTATGTTGTATTTTAATACATGAATTTATACTTTAAGTGGAAATATTCAAGTCCACTTTTATTCAAAATCAAATTTAAGGCAACCAAAATTTTCACACAAAAGTATGTATTCAACTTGTTATATTTCAAGATTAAAACTAACCTTCACAAAAAAATCCACTTTGGTGAGTTGATGATCCAACTAATCTCTATTCGAAATATATATTTAATTATGCCAAAAAATTTGAATTTTAAACTAAACTGACTTTAACACAAAATGATTTCTTTAAGTGAAAATATATATAAGAACCTTTTATTCCACCTTTTAAGCCATTATTTTGAGTTAAATAAAATCCGTAGTTTCAACACAAATTTTCGTCACAAAATGGGGTATATATGTATACTAATGTGTATATGAACACACATATAAACTTATGGATATAAATATACACCCTATCCCCCTTTATATATAATTTTAAAATGTGTCAAATCTCCTTAAGGCCATTTATTTGATGGTTAGTGCAGAAAATTTCTTAAGGCCTTTTAAACGTATCCCGAAGAAAACACTTGAATTTTGTGTTTTAATTTAAATTCATATTTAGGCAAACCGAATTTTCATACTAAGGTATGAAGTCTACTTGTTATATCCCCTTATATATATGTGTACTTATGCCATAAATTTAGAATTTAATTTATTTTACCACAAAATTTATCTTTGAGGAGAAATATACATTAACGCTTCTTATTTCCACCTTCAATCCAATTTAAATTCAATATTAGGCAACCAATCATACGCCGTATGTCCACAACTTGTTACATTCCGAAAAATAATAATCTCTATATTAGAGCCAATTTTGATGGGGTTTCCTATTAATTAAAATTATTTTGAAACATATAACCAAAAGTGCCAAAAAATTGAGTTTAAATGGAACTAAACTTTAACACACAAAATGGGCCTAAAGGAAATATATACACAGACCCATTTATTTCCTCATTTAACGAATTTAAATTCAAAAATATTAGGCAATAAATTTTTATACAAAGTATGTTCGTAGCCTTTTATATTTTGAAATGAAAATAATCTGCTCATTAGAGCCCACTTTGATGTGATTTTGATTTAATTACAATCATTTCGAAATATATATAATGAAGCATGCCTAAAAATGAATTTAAATAAATTAAACTATTTTAACACAAAAGTATACCTCAAAGGAAATATATATGTGTTAATATTCTCATGAAATAAGCCCATATTAGTGTCCAAATGACCCAAAAAATTAGGGTCCAAAAGTCCCATAAATGAAAGCCCATATATTGTTTCAGGATTTTTTTTGAAAAATGCTGTTTTGGGCCTGATTTTGGCCCAAGGAGAAACCCTAGCAGGAAGGAGCCAAGCGGGGCGGCCGTCACCGCCCCCTTCACTCGCATCCGGCACCGGCAAGAGGCCGGCGCCGTCGTCTTCCGACAGGTGGCAGCAGGGCGCCGCCCCCTTTCTCCTCTGAAGCAGGCGCGGGGAGCGCCTGCTTCTCCCCAGCAAGGGGGCGGCGTAGTGGCCCCCTTTCCGACCTGCCAACAGGGGGGTAAACCCCCCTTTTCGATCGTCGATGGGTTCTGAATAGTGGCGGCAGGGCGTCGCCCCCTCCCTCGTTGCATCTGGGGGCGGTGGGTGCCGTCCCCCTTCGCATAACCGCGGGAGGCCCCAGTCAGGGCCTGCTCTTCTGACGGAGGGGCGGCAGGACGTCACCCCTCTTTCCTTGCCGCGCCTGTCCGAAAGGGGGGGCCAGGCTGCCCCTTTTTCACCGCATCGGCACCGGCAGAGCCGGTGCTGATCCTTGATCCGTGTCGGGCGGCGGCCGACGGGCCGTCCCCGATCTATTTTTTAAAAAAAGAAAAATCAATCAAAACCCACAAAACAAACAAATATGATTAAAACAGATTAAAAATCCAATTTTTATCAGATCTACGCACAGAGAAGGCAAAATAATAAGATCCAAGAAAGTAGGCTCTGATACCACTTGAAAGAACTAGAGATCTAGATGCGTGTACAAACCCCAATAACACAGATCTAGATATAGACATGCTGAATCTTAAAACTTTACCTTCTCTGATAGGAATCATACATGAATCCATGAAGACGATGATCCAGGTGACGCAGCAGAAAGATCTTCCAGATCCACACGAATCAACCGTTGGAGGATTCCCTTGCACTTCTCACGGTTTTTCTTCTAGCGACGGAACGTAGAAAAGACGGCTAACTTGTTCGTGTGTTCCAGGGATCATGACTACATATAAATAGGCTAGCCTCCTTAGCCCTAGGGTTTCCAATTCGGTCCATCAATAAATTGAAGCCCAATAGCCTTTACACATAAAGGCCCACGACCTACTTGACTTATTTAGCCCGCTTAACTAATTAAATGAGATCACTTATACGTTGGGCTTTAATATGACACTGTAGCACTATATACTTATACATCGCATATTAGCCCAAACGTTGGATTAAGATCCAACTGAGTTGGATAAGTTCCAACAGAGCAGCCTCCAGCTCAATCATTTGCCATGTTGGGAGGTGGGGTGCTTTTGTCTGCTTGTTGTATAGATTTTCTAATAGATATTGATATGTGTTGATGTCTGCTCCTAAAAGCTCGACCTGACTCCGATTGTCCGATTGAATCCTACAAATATATGGGTCTCACACCATGAAATCACATGAAACAGTGAAACACCAAACAATATGAGCAATATATAAAGGTCAGAAATGCAGTTTGTTTTAGTAGCAACAATGCCTACAACAAACAGAAGATGTAGATGTAATCCTCTTGTAAACAAATTATAACTACAGAAGGCCAACACAAACTAAAACCCCAACAAGAAGTCTTCCTCTCATCTCAAGAAAAATGAAACGAACGAGCTGCTCTCAAAAGCTTTCATATACCTTCCTATCCTCTCAAGAAGAGTATGCAACCATTCAAACTAACAATACAACTTCGTGAAGTCCTTGATCAAACAAAATTGAATTTATTGAAAACATCTTCTTTCTCTTCGATTTTTTCGACGTATATAAAGTAATCCAAGAATTGAAGATTCAACCCTAAGAATTAATCTAACAATATTAATGTTGATATTGTTGTTGTCGTGAATTGAGATTCAAACCTAAGTCGGGCTGTTGTTGATGAGCGGGCTGCTGTAGCAACAAGTAGATAGGGCAGAAGCGTCGCTGACGGCGGGGGAACGATCAGCGTCCGGTCGGAGATCAACTCAGCGCCCAGTCTGGAAAAATTTTGGGGAAAAAAACTATTAATCTCCATCTCTCTAAGAATCCAAGGCGAGAATCAAAAAAGTTTGAAAATGAGAAGCTAACAGATTCAAATTAAGAGACGGTGACAGTGTGCGCGCGCGCGTGGCTTCGAGCATGAGACGGGAGATGGAGGAGGAGATGTGGCGAGTGTCATTCTTCGGTTTTGTTAGGCCTGTTTCTTTGGTTGGAAATGGGTTAGGATTTACTATTTGCAATAGTAAATCCTTGCAGGAATCCTGAGGAGAGAGAAGAAGAGTAGTGTGTTTCTTTTGGAGGAAAAGGTGTTGGAAAGTGATTTGAGATTTGGTTGTGGGTCCCAAAGTAAAGTAGTGTGTTTCTTTGGTTGAAAAGTGAAATTGGTAAAATAGGATGAGAAAAGCTGGAAGAGAGATAAATAATAATAAACTAATATTTAAAAATAAAATATAAATTAAAAAACGCGCGCGCGCAGCTGCAAATGGCCGCTCGCGATTGTGGGAGCTGCGAGTGGGCCCCAAAACTCCCGTCGCTCCTCTGTAATCCCCGCGAAATAGGGGGGTTTTGGCCGAGCAATTTTTGCTGCCACGGAGGCACGCGGAATCCCAAACCAGCCCGAGGAATCCCAATCAAAAGCCAACCAAAGAAACAGCACGCGGGGTTTTTGGGAGAGAATTCAATCAGATTTGACCGCTACAGTGAGCAAAAAACCCTTTCCACGAGCTTTTCCCAACAAAGAAACATGCTCTTAGATGCAAGTCCCTCGGGGGTTTTTTGGAACACACAAATTTTCGGAAAAACATTAAAATAAAAAATGATTACAAAATTCTACCAGTTTTATAAATATTTATTAAAATCGACCAATTTTTACCACAACGCCTATCTAGGTGATTTAGCATTGGCTTGGCGGATGTCGATTTGGCCGGGTTTACCAACACTTTAAATTCCTGACAAAACCTGTAGTCGCCACTGTTGGATATTGAGTCACCACATATAATTTTGATAATGAATAAACATGTCATCTAACACATGAGTGCGGGAATTCAAAGCAAATCAAAGAAGCACTCAATAGGATTGGTGAGCTTAACAAGACCAAGAAGCTAAGGAAGCCAGGCAATGAGCTTGAAGCGTGGAGAATGAATTTTGGACGTCATTGTATTAATTTCATTTTGATATAATTTGAGTTTTACATGTATTAAAATGTTAAGGCCTTGCTTAAAGCTCACAAACACACATATGAACATTTAAATTGATTTTAAAATATTTTAAAATGTTTTGAAAATGCTTTCCTAAATTTTTAGAGATATATCCATATATAGTCGACTACCCTTTATATTGTAGTCGAATACAATATAATGGATTTGCTCTGTCCCCAATACAATATAATACAATATAATAGTCTACTATTCTTTATAGGGTTTTTCGCATATTCATCCCTTAAATATTGCATATTTTGATATATGTCCCTTAATTCTTCATATTTTGAGTTTAATCCCTCAAATCATTAACTATAATCAAAATAGTCCACCACTCTAATTTTCTATTAAAAAACTTTGTTAGTGTTGACGTGTCCAGCCTGTTCGCGACGACAGCGACTGTGATGAAGGAGAGGAGGATGGGCGGCGGCGGTGAGGAGATGAGATGAGGGGGATGAAAGGGGAGGATGGGGGATCGGCGGCGGGGAGGATGGGGAATTGGGGAGGAGGAGCGGAATCAGCTGCATGGAGGAGGGGGATGAGGGGGAAGAGGAGGTGGGATCGGCGGTGGGGAGGATGTGGATGGGGGGGAGATCGGCGGCGTGGAGGAGGGGGAGGGGAGAGATCGGCGGCAGTGAGGATGGGGATGAGGAGGATGTGAGAGATCGGCGGCGGTTAGGAGGGGGGATGAGGGGGGAGATCGGCGCCGTGGAGGAGGGGAAGGGGGGAGATCGACGACAGGGATGAGGGGGGAGATCGGTGGCGGTAGGAAGGGGTATGGCGGGGAGGCGTGGGGAGAATGGGGACGCCTCCCCCGCCCCCGCCTCCCTCTCCCATTAGGGCTTAATTCTTAGTTAATTAACACTAATTGTTAATTAATCGTTAATTAATCTAACTATTTGACAGAATATAGGATGCGGAGACTATTAAGGTTAACGACATAAGATTTGAGGGATTAAACTCAAAATACGAAGAATTACGGGACAGATATCAAAATATGCAAGATTTAAAGAATAAATATGCGAAAAACCCTTCTTTATATTGTAGTCGACTACATCCTAATGGATTTGCTCTGTCCCCAAAAGTAGTCTACTACAGTTGTTCTAGTTACTCAATTACAGTCTAGTAGTCGACTTTAGTTGTTGGAGTAGTCGACTACCAACAGTCCAGCGGACAGAAAACACAGTTCCGCAATTTTCTTACTTAGAAGTTCGACATTCACCTACAATTTCTACATTTCTTTTGAATGTGATGCAAGGGAACTAGAATGTCATGCAAACTGCAACCATAACACCCAAATTGACAATACACGCTTCTTGCACATTTCCAAACTTCATTAAACTGATACATATCAAATACATGCTTGGTTTGGGGTTATCATAAAAGACTCCTTTGTCACGGCAAGGGATCAAATAGTCATATACCGATTTCTAACATTTCCTTCCATAACTACATGATAATTGCAGTTTCTTCTTGTTGTATCACGAATTGTCGGTGTGATATTGCGACGGGTGAGAACTGGGATGAGCTAACATTTGATGACCACAATCCAAGAACAAGAGAACAATGGACGGAACAACACGGCCTTTGAGATTGCCCCCAATCTTCTTCTATAATAAGCAATTTGCACACACACATACACAAGAATTAGACACCGCATTTCAAGGGCAGGAGATATTCTGTTGAATTTTCAGCATTGGAATTTTCCAAACCAAACCAAACCAAACCAAACCAAAAAAAGACACATTGCCGCATATTAACTCATCTACTAACAAAATTATGGCTCACAAATTAGTAGTCCGCAACTTAGTAAAATGCGTCCTCGTTAAAAACAGCTGTCCTTGCTTATTTTAGCACCAATCCATGCATGACAACAAGATGATCATGACCCTGAGGGCAGATCAGATTGTAAACTTGATGAATATCAATACAAGGCTTACCATCAAGCATCTCAGAGTCCAAATCAGCATTGAAAATACATCGCCAATCTTTACTGTGGATAACTAAAAGGGTTTTCCAGTACAAAATGAATGTTGCATTTAACCAAGCTGGCCAAGATCGTCGAACCAGAGTATCAAAATCTCAGTAACCATAAATATTCCTTCCTTGTCCCGACGCAATTTGCAAATAGATGATTGCCAAAGGAAGAGAGAAACGAAGTAGATCAGCCTGGACATGCAAGTTCCGAAAATTTATAAGATCTGTGCAGCAGTATTCAACTTCTCCGCTATGCTGAGCTGCGTCCTAGTGAGGCTTGACAAGTAGACTAATGCATAGTTATCCTGCAAATAGAATCAGCCGAAGTTCTTAGATGCACAATCAACAAAGCAACAAATCATGCTAAAAGCCAGGGAATCTATACATAAAAACAATACCTGAATCTTGTCATTGAAAACCTTGTCAAAAGCTGCTGGTGACATTTTCGGGATTGATGCCAAACTATCGTTAATGAATCTCCCGATATTATTATCTGGTGTCACACGCCCTTCCTAAAGAAGAGATGCCACGGTAATTTAATAGAACGCATACACCGAGAGGAACGTTACAGAACAGATGTAGGAAACTCACAACAACTCCATCCACATATTTGTAGACATCGTCAATCAGAGCGTGCAGATGCTCCATTGAAGCTTCCATCCCTTCCAAATCGTTGGGAAGTTTGTCAACCGATGTCTTCTTTAGAATATCAACTGCTAGGACGGTTGGCCATGAAAAATGTCACGAAATAAACTAGACATCAAAATCAGCTTTCATTATTTGGGCATGCAATTTCTATAATAAGCAAATACACATGATGGATGGGTAATGAAATGTCTGTGATCAATATGAAGACGTGATGTGTGTGTAATGGTTTACACGATTTACAATATACCTATATGCACCATTTAGTCTTATATATGTCTATTCAATTATCAGGATAGATATTGGTCACCCGCATGTCTCTACAGAAATTTACAACCTTTTCTCCGCCGTTTTTTCTTATTTTTGGTTCCAGTTTATGCAACTTGGGAACACCTGCTGTAAACTGCAATGGATAAATCAAATTGAGGATAAAATCTATCCTGATAATGGATTGAAACGGAATGAATAAAAATCTTCTTAATTTCACACTAATTTCTCCTAGAACTAATCTAGAAAATACAAGCCTAAACCCAAACGGCCAATCATCACCAAACTTCAATCTTAAAATTACAGTGGTAATGTAAGTTATAAGTACTGAAGGGCTAGTCTTACATCCAACTTGCTCTGCTTCTATCATCCTCATGTCCAGAGGAATTTCATGAAATTGAGCTGCAAGTTGCCGATCTGCCAGAGACAAATTGACAGACACATAAGCTTTTATGGAGGCATCCCCATTTGAAAAGCCAGTATCTACGGTCAGGTGTACAGGGTTTGCTACTTCTCTTGAGTAAAAGTCATGTATTAGAGCACTGCCACCTGAGACACCAAGGCCAGTTGAATACCTGCACAATCAACACAGTGAGGCACATGCAGCGATACATGAATACCACGAATGCTAATTTAAACGAAGCGTTCAGGGAAGTAACTCCAACATTAACAAATTCCAATGCCAATACTCAATCAAACCATACATCAGTTTCACTAGTCAAGAGTAATTACTTGTGTATCATGCTACTACAACACGCATGACACTCCAAGTGGACGGAAGGAAGAAAAAAGGAAAGCAGTTGGAACTTCATAACAACCTAAATTAAACACTATGAAAATGGACTTAATAGCTAGTTACATTCAATAATATCTATCAATATTTCATTAACAATGTAGCCTGCTTAAAGAAGAGTTGTGATTTCTATGTTTCTTGCGGCCCTGCCTAGTAGTAGGTGTAGCATCAAGGGTTTCCAGCCAACGACCAGGTCAGTTGTCTTGGTCAGATCTTTGGAAGATCGGATAAGACTATATGTTAAAGTTTAGAGTGCATCAAGAAGTTTGCAGGCAAAAAATCCCTTTTTAATAGTTTTCTCAGAGTAGGTTCTTTTTTTTGCTTGATACTGGCTGGATAGGTCCATGTGGGTCCCACCCGCATTCTCAAGTAACGTAAGATACATACGGGAAATGTGACATTCATGTACCTTGGTCTATTTGGGTATACCGACACAACCTAGTATAAATGAAACTAATGCCCCGACATGAATTTAGAAATGGAATATTATAAGTATATAATGTAGTTGGTAAAGTACCGTTCTATCTATATATCCTTTTACTATGGCAGTACACTAGTGTGTAACTATACCTCTGACAGAAGTTTGCACAGAATCTCAGACATGCCAAAGACAGAAGAGGTCGTATCCAAATACAGACCTTAAAAATTTTGATGGACAAATGATAGGTTCCATAATCCCACATGTTCAAGATTCCAGCTTGCTTACAGATGCATTTATATGATCTATCCACATACTTAATGGATATGCTCGAAGACTCCCCATGACACACTGATTTACAAAACATGGAAATCCAATATATTACCTGAGCGATGGTGTTATTTTTTATGAACATTACAACATCAAATCCCACTACATAAGTATGCATATGTATGTACATATAGATATACATACTTATGTATGTACATACAGATACATATACTTATGTATGTACATATAGATACATATACTTATGCAGGGGCGTAACTACATGTAAGATGCCATGTGCAGCTGCCCAGGGGAACAAATTTAAAAATAAATTAGTCCTACACATTAGCACCACCTCTACACTATCCCAAGGCTAGCGCATTCGGCATTAGGCAGCAAGTTCGGGGTTCGATTCCCAGCAATGCCATTTTACATTTAGAGTTCTTACATCTTGCATATAATAATAGTTTATTTATAAAAAATTCTCATTTCTTACATATTACACACAATAGTGAATTACATTTCTTATAAATTACATACATTAATCATTTATTTATTTAAAAAATCTTTTCATTTACATTTCTTTCATATTACAAACAATAATATTTTATTTATAAAAAAAATCTCATTTCTTACATCTTACACACAATAGTGGAGGCATTTTACATTTACATTTCTTGCATATTATATATACTAACCGTTTATTTATTAAAAAATCTCTTTTCTTACATATTGCATACAACAATCGTTTATTTATAAAAAAATCTCTTTTGCTATCATCATTTCTTTATAGCCCAATGTCTAAGACAATGGTGTATGAGATCACATCTTATGGGTTTGATTCCAAGTGAAGAATTTTTTTTTATTTCTTACATATATTCAGACAATAATATGAAGTTACCATTAAAAAAATTTCGGACATTAGATTTGATTTTGATTCATATTCTAATACAGCATGCATTCCATAAAAAATATTCTTTACTTGATCTTTATTTTCCCCTAGGGCAAAAAAAATTCCTGGCACAACCACCGTTCATATGTATGTACATATAGATATACATACCTATGTATGTATATATGAACTTTGATATTGAAATATACATGACGTTTCGGAGAGTAAGGTGTCAGATTTTCTCATATATTTTTACTGACGGTATCATATGCATGATTTCATATCCCATATCCACACAAGTAGAACTTAGCTAATTATAGAGTATAGTGAAATTTTTACGGGTGAGGATTGACGTTGGTTGAAATTATGTAATTGACCAGACAAGGTCAATAAAGGATCAACTAGTTGCTAGAGATTGATTTACTAATCTTTAGATAGGTGGCACTCCAGGCACCATCAAAATTTCATGTTCTAACAGTCAAGAAGTCACCCAACCGTCCAGATATATGAGTACAAATCAAGTAGTATATCTATGCAACAAACTAGCTTAGTTGAAAAAAGTCTAGGCACTGCTTATCGATATCAACAATGAAAACATCTATACTATTATATAAAGCAAGAGTTCAAAAAGTCAAAAAGATGACATTTTTGATTCAGTCTGTCATATTTGGAATTTCTAAAATTACCCTTAATTACTATTTCGAGACTTTGCTAATATAATCTCTCTTACTTGAAATTAAATTCCTAATCACTCTCCTCCTGCTCTCTACTTGTGAATTAAATTCCTAATCTTTCTCATCTAATTAAATTCTTATTGTCCCTCTCTTCCACCAAATCAAATTTCTATCATCTCTCACCTAATTAAATTCCCCTCTTTCCCCCTTGATTAAATTATTTTTAATGTTTAAAAAACTACCCACATTAAAAACACACACTTTCCATCTTTGTTTAAGAATATCCAATCACAGCTCTTTTCATTTTTATAAATCATCAATATGTTATTCCTATAATTACTATATCAAATAAATTTAGGAAAATAGTTCGCCTACATGTTGACAACCTATAAGAGAGAGAATGGATTTCTACTATTTGCAGAGATCGACTATAACCATATAGATAAATATTATTTTGTAAAACCTTGTGTTAAGGTTAAAATTGACCGAGACAGTTGTCAGGTTGACGTAGACTCTTGGTGATGAGCCGGAGCCTCGTCAGCAGATAGAGTGGGGCCCTCGGTTGAAAGAACCGGGCTCGAGTGATGGTAGTTGATGATGGTACGATGCTCGATCGACCTTCAAGCGGTTGATGCGTCGATCGTTCGAGGCTAGGAAGCTCGATGACGACCCTCGACGCCAGATGATGACCGTCGATCTGCACCACAAGGATACGTTAGGGGGTCGGATCTGGGTTCCGATCCAAATCACCTCCGATGCTTTTAAGTTAGTATGTGAACTTAAGGAAGAGAGTGAGCTTGGTGCAGCTGAGATCGACCCATGAAGGTTCGTCTCAAGACTAGCGGCACAAGCTCGAAAGTATAAGAAATATCAGCTGAGAAAGTAGAGTTCTATGTCTTAGACCTCGTACCTTGGAATTGAAACCCTTTTACCTTCGTCCTTTGGTCCATTTATATGTTGTTCCTTTTTGATTGTGTGTAACCGTCCCTCATTTAATGGGACCGAGTAAATGGACATCTGTTAACTCGAATCCCGGAGGAGATCGTTTGTGGGATGCCAAAATGACAGACGATGGATTTCCACACGAAGCTCCGAGCTTCCTTCCAGGTGATCCGGGACAAGGGCTCTGCCTCGATCCCCTTCGTGAAATAGTCGATCGCCACTATTAGATACTTCCACTGCCCACTCGCTTGTTTGAATGGACCGAGGAGCACTAGTCCCCACTTAACGAAAGGAACTGGACTGATGATGGGGATCAGATCAGTTGGTGCAGCCGAGCTGATCTTTAAGAATTTTTGGCAAGTCGAGCACCTTCGAACGTATTCAACGACATCTTTGAACCTTGTTGGCCGAAAATAGCTTTGTCTCACGGCCTTCAAATCTATAGATTTCCCCCGCAGTGGTTTTTGCAATCGCCCTTGTGGATTTCTTGGATCACGTAGTGCGCTTCCTGTGGAGCTAAACATTTAAGGTATGGAAAGACGCCATACCTGGTTCATCGCCTTTTGTACAATGAACCATCTAGCAGGACGAATTGATAGGCCTTCACTTCTAGCTTCCGTGACTCCACTGGGTCGGTTGGCGTCTCTCCTTGTTCAGGCAATAGATTATGAGATCCATCCAAGTGATTCCTTGGTCGAGACTTAGCAGCTCTTGCTCCAACCCGCTGGGTGTAGTAGACGTTGTACATACATGGTCCGACCGAGTCCCGCGGGGGAGGATGATGCGAGCTTCGACAAGGCGTCGACTCGATGATTCTTCGACATTGGCACATGATGGATTTCCACGCATTTGAACTTGGCAAGCTCCGCTTTAGCGACTTGCATGTAACTCTGCATCGAGTCTTCGCGGGCTTCGAAGGTCCCGTTTAATTGGTGTACAACGAGACTAAAATCACTGAGTAGTTGGACCACTTTTGCTCCTAGGGCTCGAGCCAATCGAAATCCGTTGATGGCCGCTTCGTACTCAGCTCCATTATTGGTGGTTTGGAAATCGAAGCGGAGAGCGTACGCGAATATATTGCCCGCTGACGTTTGGACAATTATTTCGACCCCGGTTCCGGCTTGAGTGGCCGAACCGTCAACTTGTACGATCCAGGTTCCCTCGTCTTCCATTGTATCATATGGTGAGTTGATACCTGTCGAGGGGGAGGGGGTTGCCTCAGGTGACACGTTAGTAGCTTTTTGGGCCTTCGTCATAAGTGAGTTTGACAATGAAGTCGGTGAGAACCTGTCCTTTGATGGCGGTCCTTGATTTGAACTTGATGTCGAATTCTCTTAGCTCGACCCCCCATTTGGTCATTCTCCCTGAATGATCTAGACTCTTTAGGGTCTGTTCTAGGGGAGTGTCGGTGAGAACCAGGATGGTGTGCGCTTGGAAGTACGATCGCAACCTCCTTGCAGATTGGATCAGCGCGAAAGCCATCTTCTCTATCCTCGAATAATTGATCTCTGCGCCTCGGAGAACCTGACTAACGTAGTAGATGGGTCGTTGTATTTCCGAGTCTTCTTTGACTAGTGCGGAGCTTACGACTTCCATGTTGGCGGTCAGATAGATGATGAGTTGGTCACCTTTATCTGGCTTGGTCAGGAGTGGCGGGCTGATGTACTCCTTTAACTCGGAGAAAGCCTTCTTGCAGTCTGCATCCCACTCGATGACTCTTTTGCCGCTCGCTGCGGAGGGTATCGCCTTCCTCAGTACTTTGAAGAAGGGCAACGACCTCTTGGCTGACTTAGACGAGAAACGGCCAAAAGCAGCCATTCTTCCGTTCAGCCTCTGAAGTTCTCTGAGGGTTGAATGCTCATTCATCGTAATGATCGCAGCGATTTTGTCGGGGCTGGCCTCGATCCCTCGATTCGTCAGCATGAAACCGAGGAACTTCCCTGATCGAACCCCGAAAGTACATTTGGCAGGGTTCAATCAAAGGTTGTATCGTCGAATCTGTGCGAATATCTCTCATAGATCTGCAACGTGATCCTTCGGCTTCTTCGACTTGACCAGCATGTCGTCGACATAGACTTCTAAGTTTCGACCGATTTGAGCCTCGAAGACTCCGTTCATCATGCTTTGGTAAGTAGCCCATGCATTCTTCAAACCAAATGGCATTTTAGTGTAACAGAAAATACCTTGATCAGTAACGAAAGAAGTTTTCTCTTCGTCCTCCGATGCCATCTGGATTTGGTTATATCCTAAGAATGCGTCCATGAAACTGAGGAGTTCGTAGCCCGAAGCACTGTCAACCATGTGGTCGATTCGTGGCAAGTGGTAACTATCCTTGGGGCAAGTTCTGTTGAGGTCGATAAAGTCGACACACATCCATGGGACGGAATGCCCGGTGAATCCCACCAGGGGCCCCGAATAAGGCGTTAACTCCAGGGATGGCAACCTCATCCTCTCCAACGTAGTGAAGAAGAGTATGTTGCACGAGCTCCCAGTGTCGATAATTAACTTTTTTAGGGCGATCTCCTTGATGGTACCCGTGATAACGACGGCATCATCATGCGACAGTTCCACGCCCTCCAGATCTTCTTCCGAGAAGGAGATATGCAGCGTAGAATCTCTGGGACGCTTTCGCCCCACATACACTGTCATCACCGTTCCGGCGTAGGAGTTTTGGAGAGAGATTAATAGCTCCGAGTGCAGGGGACCTCCCATTATCATGTTTATGAGACCGACACTGGGAGGTCTCGTGGCATCCTTGGAGGATGTTGATAGGTGAGTCGACATGGTCGAGCGATTCGTCGATCGGGATGTCGACTCGTGATTTTCCACAGACAGCGCCAAACTGTTAAGGACATAATTAACCGAGACAGTTGTCAAGCTGACGTAGACTCTTGGTTCTGAGTCAAAGGCTCGTCAACAGATGGAGTGGGACCCTCGGTTGGAAGAACCGGGGTTGAGTGATGGTAGTTGATGATGGTATGATGCTCGATCAACTTTCGAGCAGCTGATGCGTCGATCGTTTGAGGCTAAGAAGCTCGATGACGACCCTCAATGCTAGATAATGACCGTCAATCTGTACCACAAGGATACGTTAGGGATGTCGAATCTGGGTTCTGACCCAAATCCCATCCGATGCTTAAGTTAGTATGAAAACTTAAGAAAGAGAGCGAGCTTAGGACAGCTGAGATCGACCCACGGAGGTTCGTCTTAGGACTGGCGGCGCAAGCTCGAAAGTATAAGAAATATCAGCTGAGAAAGTAGAGTTCTATATCTTAGACCTCGTACCTTGGAATTGGAACCCCTTTACCCTCGTCCTTTGGTCCATTTATAGGTTGTTCCTCTTTGATTGTGTGTAACCGTCCCTCATTGATTCAGACACGATCTCCTCCGGGATTTGAGTTAACGGCTGCCCATTTACTCAGCCCCATTAACCTCCCCCGAATATTAGCGCCAGCCCAACGGTCGAACGATCCGTTCGTCTGACTCGGCAATACCCCGCTATGAACGGCGGGTATCGGGTTGCAGGCGTCAAATGGATCAGATACGTGGATGCTCTAGTAGTATCTGTACCCGTGCACTAACACCTTGAGAAACAATTTCTAATTTCAAATCTAAATTTTCAGTTTGAGAAATCTTGAGAAACCATTTTCGCATTTTTGTTACTTTTATTTTTTAGTCAACATATTGCAAAGTGAGATTTTTGAAAAAGATTTATTTTTTGTTATAGTTGAAAATATGTTGAGCTTATCTCAATGCCAATTTGATTTTGAAAGAAATTTCCAACCCTAGAAAAAAATTAATAAATAGACATGATTATTATCTAACAACTAAAATCTGAACATTATTCACATTAAAATTTAAATAATAAAATCAAATAAAATTTACCATTTTTGATAACTGTTACGACACTTTCGGTGGCCTAGCTTGTGTATCGATGAAGGTCGTTCCTCAGGTGAAGGCCGCCCTCAGGCGGCCTACCTTAAATATCTCCGGTGAAGGTCGTCCTCGGCGGACTAGCTTAAACGTCTCCTGACGAAAGTCGTCCTCGATAGCTTACCTTAAATATCTGCAGCGAAGGTCTTCCCTCGACGGCCTAGCTTAAATGTCTCCTGACGAAGGTCGTCCTTGGCGGCCTACCTTAAATGTTTCTGGACGAAGATCGTCCTCAGCCGCCTACCTTAAATGTCTCCTGACGAAGGTCTCCCTCGGCGGTCTAGCTTAAATGTCTACTGACGAAGGTCGTCTCTGAAGGTCGTCCCACAGGCAACCTACCTTAAATATCTCCTGAATAAGGTCATCATGGACGGCTACCTTAAATGTCTCCTAAAGAATGTCGTCCTTGGCGGCCTACCTTAAATGTCTCCTGACGAAGGTCTCACTCGACGGTCTAGCTTAAATGTCTCCTGACAAATGTCGTCCATGAATGTCGTCCCTCAGGCAGCCTACCTTAAATATCTCCTGAAGAATGTCGTCCCTCAGGCAGCCTACCTTAAATATCTCCTGAAGAATGTCGTCCTCAGGCCTACCTTAAATGTCTCCTGACGAAGGTCATTCTTGGCGGCCTAGCTTAAATGTCTCCTGACGAAGGTCGTCCCTGAATGTCGTCCCTCGGTGGCCTACCCCATAAATATCTCTGACAGTGCCTAGCCCATAAATATCTCTAACAGCCATTAATGTTTGAGGATAAACGACGAACTGACAGGCACCCATCATGTCCCCCATTAATGCTCAAGCTAAGCTCCAGGTGGCTCCAGCTAAGCTACAGGTGGCTCCAACTAAGCAGAAATGACAACTGATTAGACGGCGACCAACCGACATTCTCCACTATAAATACCTCCTCCATCCCTGCAGAGAGGATGCTGGTAGGTCGACGGGTAAATTTCCTTCCACCCAAACTCTAGCTGGCCGAACGTTGGCCTGGTCTCCTTGTAGATGGACATCGTCCCTTTGAGCCATTTCCAAAGCCCCTACGCTGATTCAAGCATCGGATAGGATTAGATGGAACCCCAGTCCGACCCTACCTAATGAGCTGTTCGTAGCACATGGAGCTAAAGACAAGTCTCCTGAAGCTCTCCTGATGGTCACCGAAAGATCGATAGATCGGCCTGTCCACTGCCTGCTCAAGGCCCGAAGCTCGTCCAGCTCAATGTCCGAAGCTCATCCGGCTCAATGCCCGACGAGAGCTCCTAGCCCGGCCAAAGCGGCGACCTAGACGTCTTCATCACAAAATCCCTCTGCTCAACGGGTAAACCCCATCTAATCATCGTAATCTTAATTCCTTAATATACAAATCTTATTGTTAGGCAGAAATGACTCGCAACAATAACTTTTGTCTTTTATGTTTCTTTATCGATTGATAAATTACATATTAACTATCTAATTATGTATCAATGTTAGAATATTACTTTTTTCTCTCAACATGCATATCAGTGTCAGCAAACTAGTAAGTGATAAGTACCAAAAAAAACTTTCAGCACCCATGGTTTTGCATATAAAGAAAGCAACAGTATCAACAATAAATAAAATTATATACCAAACTTGGGGGCCGGCTACATGAATTCCTTGACAAACTAAATGCTTTCACTACTAACAATTGGAATCAAAGGAAATTGATAGCATCTGCACTGAAAGTATACTTGCCATATTGCATATGAAAAATAAATGCAGACTACACATGGCAGCAAAAATGAGAACTCCATCATTACCAGCCAACAATTACTTCCTTCGGATTCACCTTTTGGTGTGATGTAAACATGTTGTGGTGGTATTCAATATCCAGCGCAACCTGTAGACATGTATGAAAGAACATCCAACCTTGTCAAATAAAACAATGGCGAACGGATCCAACTCTTAGTATTCCTAAGGTCTAACCTATAGAGAAGTTTGAATGCAAACAAACCTTGCTGGCAAAAATCAAGACATAGATAGTTCATACAAGTACTTACATAAGTAAAAATACATATTATTCACAAAAATGCATCAAACAATGAAATCAGTACCTGATCTGACGATTCGCTGTGGGGAACAGCGTAGGAGTTCTTGATGTCGACGGTGCCGTCGGGGGAAACGGACCCGAGGAGGGTTCCGATGACCCTGTCGGACTGATCTGGCCGCCTGACATAGCTGTCGCAGATGTTGAAGAGGACGAGGGGGTGGATCTTCGCCTTCAAGCTCGCCGTCGACGGATGAAACTGAAGCACCGTCTGCTGCTTGTTAGGCGCCGCCATCTCTCTCAGAAATAACGACACGAACAAAAGAGAGAAGAAGCGCCTGAATCTGGGAGAACAACAGCTACGCGCGGCCGCTGCGGGTTTTAGGGTTTGGAAACCGAAACTGCAACGAGAGACGGATTATCTCCTCGAGCTTTCTCAATTTCAATTCGGGCTGGGCCATTTGGGTGCCACAGGCCCAGCACATTTACAATTAATTAAAAGCTCATATCTCTAATGGGCTATTAACATTTTCCTTGGGCCTCTTGCATAATCCCCTGCAAGTCTTTATGTTTTGTGCTATTTCGTTGAAAATTAACAGAAAAATTGAATTAGTGTACTTAAAAGAGATAATTGTTATGAATGAGGGAGGCCTTTGGCCTCCCCTCCTTCATTACCCATTCATTAGGCCCCCATTACTTAGAGTAATGGGGACCCTTGGTCTCCTAGAGGCTTTTGGCCTCCCCACTATGAGATATATAAATAGAGCACCATGGCTCTTAGCCATGAGGACTTATTCTTAGCAATGAAATTCTCTCTCTCTCTCTTGAGTTCATTAGCATACAACACGTTATCAGCTCGTTTGCTCTAAAATTCTTTGAGCTTTTCATCCCGTCTCCCCTCAAAAATCCATCCCCTACGCGCGAAGGAATCTATTGTTGCGGCGTACCTTTGCGGCTCTCCATTGCGACTCTCCGTTTTGGCGTATTAGGAGCGTGGATTTCTCTTTCTACGGATTTTCTGTTTTTACGATCGTCCCTAGATTTTTTAATCTAGAGGTAATACTTTTTGATCCCGTAGAAAATTACAATATATTGATAAACATGATTTTACAAAGCTTATCTTAAAGTCTTGTATAAATCTGATTAATAACAAAAATTTAAAAAAAAAGAAATTTGTGGCCAGGAAATCTGAAGATGCAAATGCCTAAGATGTTATCACTTGTCACCATTTTGAATGGCGTGGGGCCTAGCCAAATTCATCGAACCCCTCTAAATGACATGCTAAATTCAAAGCTTTTGTCTTGTTGGACCTAAAATTCTAGCAATATATGCCAGTTTGCATACAGTGCATTAACACTAGCAATTAAGCATGACCTTGCATAAGCATCTTACTTACTGTGTGCAAAATCAAGGCAGCAACGTCAAATTTGAAAAATAATAATAATAATAATAATTGAAGAAGGAGATAAAACTGACAATGAAAAATGCAATGAGCTATATGCTATTATATTTAATAAATCATACTATCTATATGTTTTATGGGCCTGCAATTCCATCCCGATTAATTATTATTGTGGTTTTCCAAATTGGGCCAGAAGCCCAGTTAATCCAATTGCAAATTTTATATGTCAATTAAAATTTTGCAACTGGGCCTGAAGCCCAAAGATTAATACTAAATTAATTTGGCTTATTGGGCTAGAAGCCAAGTTAATAAAATTGCTTATTAAAATGATTAATATTTTACTTATGGGCCTGCAGCTCCAATGAAAATATTAATTTATTTTAATTTCTTGTTATGGGCCTGACGCCCAATTTGTCATATTGCTAAAATTATGTTAAACATCACTCTTGCATTATTAATTATTTATGGAATATTAAGATTTTTCAAAATATAATTATCTTAAAGATCCTGAGACCGCTCTGTCGTTAGTCAACTAACCTAACGGTGTATGACGTTTCCACGTGGTCTACGAGATAATCATATTTTCTAGTTTTCTTTACCATATGTTATGCTTGAGATATATGCGTGGTTGTTTATTTTTATGCCTATAGCATATTTAGAACTGCGTGGATGTTTAAATAAGTAAAAATGTGTTTTTCGGGATCGGCCATTGTATACCTATTTACTTTCCTTGCACTTTTATTTTCTTTTGAGAGAATTTGTAAGTGAGGAAATTTGTATTTTAAAGCCAAAGCTCGATGCAACAGCACATAGAATTGATGAAAACTCCTTCAATGGATCATGATGTCGGTCAATGTGATTGGCTAAGTTTGCTGGACCAACCTAGCTTGACTGGGTAACAAGTGGTCCTGGCTTAGTCAATTCCCTGGCCGCGTCCGCTGGACCGCAAGGAGTCGATTCATGACTGTGTAAGCCAAAGCTCGATGCAACAGCATATGAAGACGGAGATATAGGGACCCAGTTCAGTTTGGGTTTCCAACGTTGTATTTTTTTTTCTATTATGGACTTTAAACGAACTTTGGACTGTGTACTATTTTGGGTATCTGGCCGATCCCCGCATTTTTACTTGTTTTTTTCTTTATGCATGAATTTTTGAATTTTAATTAATTCATGCTCATTTTAAAATACGTAGATAAATGGCAAAATTGGCAAGCGTCGATTTCGAGGTCCTCGATTCTGCAGGGACAAATTACCTGAGTTGGCGAGTGGACCTGAAGTTCCACTTGCGTTCAATGGCCCTCCTTGGGTCCATTTTGGCTCCTTCCTCGGCCCCAGCAGCGGCCGAAGCTTCTGCTACAGCTAGCAGCAGCCCCACAACCACTGTATCCGATGTAGATAAGGCGAAAGCCATAATCTACATTAGGAAGCATATAGATCGGACCTTAAAGGCCGAATACTTAACGGTTGAGGACCCGTAGGACCTGTGGACAGCACTGGAAGCACGGTATAAACATGAAATTGATGTTATATTACCCCGTGCCAGTTATGAGTGGGAAAACCTCAGACTTCAGGACTATAAGTCTGTCGCTGAGTATAATTCTGCACTTCATAACATCACCTCACGCCTGCAGTTGTGCGGTGAAGAAGTGACAGAACAGCGCATGTTGGAAAAAACATTTACCTCGTTTCACGAGAAAGATGCAATCCTCATGCAGCAGTATCGTGAACGCAACTTCACGAGATTCTCCGATCTGATCTCATGCCTACTTAGAGCAGAGCAGAATCGAGATTTACTGCTAGCAACTCATAACTTACGTCCAGCTGGCACTGCCCCTATCCCTGAAGCCCACCACGTTTCTCCCCAGAAGTGGAAAAACAAGAGGAAGACTAAAAATACTAAAGGGAAAGCGGTAATGAAGCAACCAAGAGGTGCAGCTCCCCAGACAAACAAAAACAATAAAGGGAATAGAAACTTCACTTGGAAGCGAAAGGACACCAAGCACGTGTCACTTCCAAAGAAGACCTGGGAGGATAAATGCCATAGATGTGGCATGACTGGCCATTGGTCCAGAAACTGCCGCACTCCTCGCCACCTACAGGATCTATATCAGGCGAGCCAGAAGTCTCGACCTGAAACAAACTTGGCAGGTGTACAGCCGCCAACAGTCTTTACTGCTAAAGACTTCGAGAATGACGATCTGCTAGATTGAGCATCATCATTTATCTATGCATTTAGAATTCGATGTATCTTCATCTGTTATTTGCTTTAGTGCGGACTTTTATTTATGAATGTTGTCTACATTTTCCCTCAAATAAAATTTCTTTTTTTGGCTTATATAGATGATGTCTGAGTGCCTAGTGGACAGTGCCTCGACGCACACAATCCTTCGCGATCATTGCTATTTTAATAGCTTAAACAAATATGACGGTCATGTTATCACAATTTCAGGACTGTCCCAAATAATCGAAGGAACTGGTGAAGCAATTATATTGCTCCCAAATAACACAAGACTTCAAATTAATAATGCATTATTCTCTCCTATATCAAACAGAAATCTCGTAAGTTTCAAGGATTTCCGTTTAAACGGATATCACTTAGAGACCAGGGATAAAAATAAGGTTGAATATCTAATTGTAATTCGTCAAAAAGATGACCAGAAGATCATCTGCGAGCGATTCAAGGGACTCCCGTCGGGTCTATACCAAACATACATTCAACCAGTAGAAGCCAATATGATTGAACACCAGACGTGCCAATCACTACCAGAATTCCAACTCTGGCACAATAGACTTGGTCACCCTGGAACAGCAATGATGCGCCGCATCATCACTGAATCCCGTGGACACAAATTGAAGAACCTGAAGATTCTTCAAAAGGGTGAATTTCCATGTCTCCCTTGTTTTAAGGGAAAACTAATAACGAGACCATCCCTCCTGAAAGTGGGATTAGAGTCTCCTGGCTTCCTTGAGAGAATTCATGGTGACATTTGCGGGCCTATTCACCCCGCAAGTGGCCCATTTCGGTATTTCATGGTACTGATTGATGCATCAACCAAATGGTCTTATGTGTGCCTCTTGTCCACCCGCAACCTAGCTTTTCCAAAGCTATTGGCACAAATAATAAGGTTGCGTGCTCATTTCCCCGATAACCATATCAAGAAACTACGTCTTGATAATGCGGGAGAATTTACTTCACAAGTCTTCGAAGACTATTGCCGGGCAACGGGTATTGAAGTTGAACATCCGGTAGCACATGTTCACACCCAAAACGGATTAGCTGAGGCTCTTATAAAGAGACTCCAATGGATTGCACGTCCATTGCTTATGCAATCCCAGTTGCCTGTGGATGCTTGGGGGCATGCTATTTTACATGCCGCATCACTTATTAGGATAAAACCCTCTGGAGGTCACACTTTATCCCCGATGTAACTAGCATACGGCGCACATCCGGATATCTCTCATTTGAGAGTGTTTGGTTGTGCGGTATATGTCCCAATAGCACCACCGCAGAGGACCAAAATGGGTCCTCAGCGTCGTCTAGATATATATATTGGGTTTGATTCGCCCTCTATTATCAGATACCTTGAACCCCTGACGGGTGACGCATTCAAGGCACGTTTTGCAGACTGTGAATTTAATGAGAAATTTTTTCCAAAACTGGGCACACAGTCTAAGAAGCCAGAAGCTTCTGAGACCATTAGTTGGGACCAGAAGTCTTTGTCCCTATATGATCCGCGTACTAATCTGTGTGAAGATGAGATCCTGAAGATCCTTCACATCCAGAATACAGTACATCTTTTACCGGATAAATTCACGGACAACCAGAAGATTGTCCGTTCACACGTCCCTGCTGCCAATACGCCAGCTAGGATTGACATCCCCATAGATGGATGCAGCCCACCGGCAGCAGAATTGGTTGTACCTCAAATGAAAAGAGGACGCCCACCAGGTTCAAAAGATAAAGTTCCTCGAAAGAGGAAGACTCCTGGCGATACTAAGATTATCCCTCCACAGGATGCTGAGCTAAGACCAGTTACTTCTCCCCTCCTGATTTCCCCAGCAGAGGAAACAATAGGAGAAACATCATTAAATTTTGTACGTACTGGAGAAGTACTGGACAGAAATAGCAAGTCGTCGACGACGATTTTGCGTTCGATATTGCCGTTCACGTCACTGAATATGACGATGACATCGAACCACGATCTCTAGCGGAATGTAAACGCAGAGATGATTGGCCAAAGTGGGACGAGGCAATAAGAGTAGAGCTGGACTCACTCTTGAAACGTAAAGTCTTTGGACCAGTAGTCCAAACACCAGTAGGTGTAAAACCTGTGGGATATAAGTGGGTTTTCATAAGAAAAAGAGATGAAAATAATGTGATCGTTCGCTATAAGGCACGCCTTGTAGCCCAGGGATTTTCCCAAAGACCGGGGATTGATTACGAAGATACGTATTCCCCGGTCATGGATTCGATCACCTTCCGATTTTTAATCAGCCTAACTTCTCTGGAAAGCCTAGAAATGCAGCTCATGGACGTTGTGACTGCATATCTATATGGCGATATAGATAAAAATATCTATATGAGACTTCCTGATGGGTTTAATCTACCCCCAGAGATGAAAGAGATACCTCGGGACGTATTCTCTGTAAGGCTACATAGATCATTATATGGTCTAAAACAATCGGACAAGATGTGGTATAACAGACTAAGTGATTTTCTTGCACAGCAAGGATTCACGAATAACGAAGTCTGCCCGTGTATCTTTATCAAAAGAACGGGAACATGATTTGTCATCATAGCTGTATATGTAGATGACTTAAATCTCATAGGATCTCCTGCAGAGATCAAAGAGATATCTGAAAGCCTTAAACATACTTTTGAAATGAAAGACCTAGGCAAAACAAAGTATTATCTTGGCTTACAGATAGAACACCTAAGAGGTGGAATCCTATTACACCAATCTAATTATACAAAGAAACTTCTACGCAAGTTTCATATGGATAAATGTCATCCTTTAGGTACTCCTATGGTCGTAAGATCACTAGATGTACATAAGGACCCCTTCCGGCCACTGGAAGAGGTGGAGGAGATACTGGGTCCTGAAGTACCCTACCTCAGTGCCATTGGAGCACTTCTATATCTGGCTAACTGTACGCGTCCCGATATAACGTTTACAGTTAATCTACTAGCCAGACACAGTGCTGCGCCCACAAAGCGCCACTGGAACGGAGTAAAGCATCTTCTGCGATACCTTCAGGGTTCCATTGATCTTGGACTTTACTATCAGAGAGGTGCCTCCCCCAAATTGTTTGGTTATGCTGATGCAGGTTATCTCTCTGATCCGCACACAGCAAAATCTCAAACAGGTTTTGTATTTACCTACGGAGGTACTGCTATCTCTTGGAGATCGGTAAAACAAACCACTACTGCTACATCTTCCAACCATGCAGAGCTCATCGCGATCCATGAGGCGAGCAGAGAATGTTTTTGGCTACGCTCCGTCGTCCAACACATCCTCCAATCCACTGGCCTGAAGACCAGTGATCTGGAGCCTACTGCCCTATTCGAAGACAACGCCGCACGCATTGCTCAGCTTCAGAAGGGCTACATCAAAGGCGACAGGACAAAACACATTTCTCCCAAGTTTTTCTGGACGCACGAGCAGAAGAACGACAAGCAGATTGAAGTTCGACAGATCCAGTCATGCAACAACTTAGCTGATCTTTTTACTAAGGCATTGCCTAAATGTACTTTTGTAAAGCTTGTAAAGAACATTGGTATGCGACAGTTGAAAGACCTGCAAGCCTGAAGCTTGTACGGATCAGGAGGAGTAACATGTGAGTTGCACTCTTTTTCCTTAAGCTGTTGGGTTTTCCCACTGGGTTTTCCACATCTAAGGTTTTAACGAGGCAAACACACTTACTCTGGTTCCAGAAGTATCCACCCCTTGACTCAGTAGCTGAGACCAAAGTGATGAATGTGTAAGGGGGAGTGTTATGAATTATGGAGGCCTTTGGCCTCCCCTCCTTCATTACCCATTCATTAGGCCCACATTACTTAGAGTAATGGGGACCCTTGGTCTCCTAGAGGCTTTTGGCCTCCCCACTATGAGATATATAAATAGAGCACCATGGCTCTTAGCCATGAGGACTTATTCTTAGCAATGAAATTCTCTCTCTCTCTCTCTCTTGAGTTCATTATCATACAACAATAATTGAATTTTAATAATGAATTTTGCACATGTTAAAGTAAAATTAGCTTACAGTATTAAATTACGCATATTTATGTCGTAAGGAGTTTCGTAGCAATTTATCAACAAAATATAAACCAATGAACCCCATTGGCCTCTCATTTATTTCCCAAATTATGATAATTGCATTTGTATTGATAAATACAACCACCAAGTGTTCTCAGTCCCATCGTTGGGCTTCTATTTCGACAATCTGTCATGAGATGCACGCATGGTGTTTGTAAGTATGCCTCAACGAGAATGCAATTCTTCTTCCAACCATTGCTGCTGCGGCCGCTGGTTAGAAAAAAATTTGGGAGCATCCCAACCCATTTCCCCACGCCATGCAGTCCTCAATTCCTGCACGCCAAGATTCCCGCTAACTCCTGATAGTTTTTTTTTACTTCGATTGGTGACTCGAGTCACAAGTTTCTCAGAGTTGATGAACAAATTCCGACCAACTCAAAATCTCCGCACTCTCTGAAACCAATGGAACCTTCTCCCCTGCATCTTTGACCATTTCAAACTCTTCCAGTGTCCCTAAAACCGCCATTTTGGATGGAGTTCCTTGTGCAAGTCGTGCAAGTCCACATTATTCTCCACCATCCTCTCTACTTAAAAATAATTATCGATCCCACACGCATCCATCAGACACCCCATTGAGATTGACTCAGTAGCTCACTGCACTCAGTATTAATACACGCACAACGATCCCGAGGAGGAGATCGGGAACGTGCAACAAACACATGGAGACGGCCAGCATCCAGCACGATGATCCATGCGCACTGCGCCTGCAGTTTGCCGCGGCGCTCGCGGCCGCCGCCGCATCGGTGTACTTGATGTGGTTCTGGGCGCTGACCCGCGGCCTGACGGGACCCCGGGTCTGGCCGCTGGTCGGCAGCTTGCCGGGTCTCGTCTCCAACCGCGCCCGCATCCACGACTGGATCGCGCAGAACCTCCGCTCAACCGGCGCCGCGGCCACCTACCAGACCTGCATCCTCCCGCTGCCCTTCTTGGCCCGCCGCCACGGGTTCGTCACCGTCACGTGCAATCCGAGAAACCTGGAGCACGTGCTCCGCACTCGGTTCGACAACTACCCGAAGGGTCCGATGTGGCAGTCGGCCTTCCACGATCTCCTGGGACAGGGGATCTTCAACTCCGACGGCGACACGTGGCTCATCCAGAGGAAGACGGCCGCGCTCGAGTTCACGACCCGCACGCTCCGCCAGGCCATGGCCCGCTGGGCCAACCGGTCGATCAAGACCCGGCTCTGGCGCATTTTAGCCGACCACTGCGAGAGCGGCGCCGGGGCGGGCCCCGGCGTCGACCTCCAGGATCTCCTGCTGAGGCTGACGTTCGACAACATCTGCGGCCTGACCTTCGGAAAGGACCCGGAGACGCTCTCCCCCGACCTCCCCGACAACCCGTTTGCGAGCGCGTTCGACGCGGCGACCGAGGCCACGCTGCAGAGGTTCCTGTTTCCGAGCTTCCTGTGGCGGCTGAAGAAGGCGATGGGGCTGGGCACGGAGAGGAGCCTGAGGAGGAGCCTCGAGGTCGTCGACCGGTACATGACCGAGGCCATCGCGGCGAGAAAGGAGACGCCGTCGGACGACCTCCTCTCGAGGTTCATGAAGAAGAAGGACGGCAACGGCAACGCCTTTCCCACCTCCATCCTGCAGTGGATCGCGCTCAACTTCGTGCTCGCTGGCCGTGACACGTCCTCGGTCGCCCTCAGCTGGTTCTTCTGGAACGTAATGCAGAGGCCGGACGTGGACGCGAGGATCGTAGCCGAAATTGCGTCGGTGCTCGGCGAGACGCGCGGGCCGGACACGAGGAAATGGGTGGAAGAGCCGCTGGGGTTCGAGGAGTTGGAGAGGCTGACATATCTGAAGGCCGCGCTGGCGGAGACGCTGAGGCTGTACCCGTCGGTGCCGGAGGACTCGAAGTACGTGGTGGCCGACGACGTCCTGCCCGACGGAACGTTCGTGCCGGCGGGCTCGGCCATAACCTACTCCATCTACTCGGTCGGTAGGATGGAGTCCATATGGGGGAAGGACTGCATGGAGTTCAAGCCGGAGCGGTGGCTGTCGGGCGACGGCGGTCGGTTCGAGCCGTCGAGGGACGCGTATCGGTTCGTGGCGTTCAACGCCGGGCCGAGGACTTGCCTCGGCAAAGACCTGGCGTACTTGCAGATGAAGTCGATAGCGTCGGCCGTGCTGCTGAGGCACCGGCTGGAGCTGGTTCCCGGGCATCGAGTCGAGCAGAAGATGTCCCTTACGCTGTTTATGAAGAATGGGCTTCGGGTCTACGTTCGTCCGAGAGAGCTTGACGGTGCAGGTTCCAAGCGTCGCTTGCCTGCGGCCACCACCGCAGGTGCTGCATAGCTGGGCTAAAGATAGTACCATGGATGAATTTAAGTATCGGTTTCGTTTGGAGAGGCAAGTGTTTGTGGTTTGAGGTGATGCTGTCTTGTTGATTATTTTGTATTTGTTTATCTGTACCCAAGAATTGCTTTCTTAAATAAATCAAATTGTATTGTTATCGATGTTGTTATTTATGCTAGGGTATGTGATTAGCGAAGCCCATCGAAGACCCAATTACGACCCATTGACATCAAAGAATATTAGGCTGAAATTGAGGGCTTGCCTTTACGAACCTCGTTTTGGGCTGGGCCTTCATGGTGCTTGGGGTATAAAATAGATTTGTGAGCAATCAATTATATATCTACTAAAACCATTAGCCAAGAAATTGGTCATAAAAATAAAAATAAAATGGAGTGATTGGAAATTTTTTGCAATAAAAACAAAACAAAAAGCTTGATAATTGCGACAGTTTTATCTGCTGCCGGCAACAAATAAATGAAATTGTTGGAAATTTTGAAACAAAGTTTGGAACTTTATTTTTTGTTTCACATAAGAAGAAGAAAAAGGTTGCAAACATTAATAATATTGAACGCTACATATACTCCTCTCATGTTCCCTTCCATAACTGCGCTCTTTCCACAACAAATGATGATTAAATTCTGGGAATCCTAAACAAACCACAATTCAAATTTAATCAACCTGTCAACATAACAAAACACCTCCCCTACTCTTTCATTATTATTTATATCTTCTTCCTCTTCTTGATCTCGTCCCCGCCCTCAAACTCAGAACTAAACACAGTAATAATTATCAATTAAACTAAACACCCACTTAATTAATCCGCAATCGCCCACGTCATGTCCCCTTCGAATATCCAGTGGCACACCTCGATCTTACCTGGCTCCGACCCCAGCGCCACGAACGCCCCGTGGCCCGCGCTCCAGTCCGACGTGTCGATGTGACAGATGGCGACGCCGTGGTTGATCTTCTCCCCGCCATCAACGGCCAGGATGTCGGCCTCGTACACCCGCACCTTGGGCACCGAATGGCAGTAGTAAACCAAGTAAGGGAACAGCGACTGGTGGCAGGACACCGACTGCGTGACCTTACCGCCGTTCACTCCCCTCACCTCTCCGATCACGATGCTCCCCTTCGATCCTCGCGTGTTCTCCGTGCTTCTCACGACCACATTCGATCCGAGGACCGACACGGCGAAGTCGATCATGTCCTCCGCCGACGTGGCGCACCGCTTGGTCTCCCCCCTGCTCGGCGCTCGCTCGCACTCGGCGATCGTGTCGCCGACGGCCTTCCCCATCGCCGTGTCTTCGGGCAGTTTGAAGATCCGCCTAGCCTCACCGGCGGAGAACGGGATCTTGGCGGCGATGGATCTCGGAAGGAAGGACCTTGGTGGCATCTTGTCTCTGATATCAGGCATCGGCATCACCGTCCCTTTCTTCAGCTCGCTCTCCCTAAAGAATTTGCCCGGCTCCACCCACCTATTTACCAGACTGCCACTGCCCGCCATCTTGTTCCTATTCATCTTCTCGTCGGTGATAATGACATTCTCGTCGGAATGCGGCACCGTCGACGCGTTAACATAAGACTTGAACGAGAACTGGTTCCCATCCTTCAAATTGTAGTAAGCTTTGAAATTCGTGAGGTCGCCGGAGTAGCTGGTGAAATTGAACACGTCGTCGAACGAGCCCTCGCCGTACTTCTCGAAATTGTCGCTCCCTTCGTTGAACGATTCGCCGTAGTTGGCGAAGCTCGCCTCCTCGTCGTTGGCCTTCTTGCCGTAGGAGGCGAACGTGTCGTCGCCGACATTGGACTGGTTTCTGTAAGTCTTGAAGTCGTCGACCCCGCCGTTCCCGTTCGGGCCGTAGTTCTTGAAGCTCAGCTCCGGCACGTTCCCGTCCTCGCCGTAGGACGTGAACTTGCTGGCCGCCCCGTTGCCGTCCTCTCCGTAGCCGTTGAACCCGGAGTTGATCACATTGGAGTTGTCGGAGTAGCGGGTGAAGGTCGTCGGCACGCCATTGCCGCTCTTTCCGTAACCGGCGAAGTTCTCGTCGCCGGAGTTCGTGTTCTCGGTGTAGGACGAGAAGACCCTTTCGGGCCCGTTGGCGTTGGCGTCGTAGTTGGTGAATTTCAAGTTGGGGACGTTGGAGTTGGTCTGGTAGCCGGAGAACTCGCCGGTGCCGCCGGTGGCGGAGGTGGAGTAGGAGGTGAAGTTGGTGGTGACGACATTGCCGTTGGGGGAATAAGACGTGAAGCTGTCCTCGTTGCCGACGCCACCGCGGCTGTACCGGCGGAACGTGTCGAGGGGGACGTTCTCGTTGTCGGAGTAGTTGGCGAAGGATGAGGTGGCGCCGGTGCCCTCGGTGGCGTAGTTGGTGAAGTTGGAGTTGACGTAGGCCGTGAAGGCCGACGGGCCCTCGTGGCCGTCCAACGACGCCGACGCCGTCTTATTGTCTACAGGAACGTTACACGCGAGATGGGCCGACCAGCAGAAGGAGGAGAGATTGGCGGAGAGATCAGCGGCCGAGAGGGATGAGAATGACGCGAAGGCGACGGGGGAGAGAGGCGAGATCTTCGAGACGAAGAAGGAAGGCTGAGGCTTGTCGCTAGTGATTTTCCGAGCCCAGTAACGGAGGAGGGAAGATTTGGGGGTTAGCGGCGACGCCGAGGAATGAGACGATGATGGTTTGGTCTTGGAGAAGGAGGAGAGAGGAGAGGAGAGAGTGACGGTGGAGAGAGAAAGGATGAGTAGGAGAGAGAGAAAACGATGAGAAGCCATTGATGTTTTCTCTCTCTGTTTTTTTTCCTTCGGAGGTTGTTGATTGCTGTGAAGGTGGGGAGGAATAAATAGAAGATAGAGCAACGTGTCTGCTGCAGCTGCAGCAATCAATTACCCCCCTCTCTCTCTGGGAAAACTTTTTTTTTACTTTTTTTAAAAAATTAATTGTTGATTTTGATTGAAAAGCTTTTGATTTTGTTTCCGACTTTTTATAGGGTTTGAGGACTTTTTGTTTTGTTTATTTTGTTACTTTTTTTGGATAAATTGTGGACGCCTGTGTTATTAAAGAACATGACCGTTGCTTTAAAAGACTTTAAGTGTTCCATTAACTCAGCTGGAGGCCGTTGTTAATTTATTTTAAATTTTTGGTTCAACTTAATAATTAATATTTCCATAATTTTTGACTTCCTAATTTTTTGCCTGTGGACAAGCAAAAAGCTGATCAAATCTAGCCTTAAATTGGGGAGAGATTTGAATTTACCGTTGCCAACCATTTAATCCAATTTTTGCTCTCGAGAACCTCAAGTGAATTGAGATCCCAACTATTAAGCTGCAAATTAATCACATGATTTGCGTCCAAATCCAACTCAATCATTAACTAGGGCAGGGGCTTGTAGACTTAATTTATTTAAAAATTAATTAAAGTTGCATACTCATTTCTAAAGACGCACACAGCTTTACCTTTCTATGATGTTAATAAAATAATGGTTTGCGACTGTTAATTGTACGTTGGCACTAATAATTCGCTAGTCAAATGTCATCACGCTCCCTTGATTAAGATTTATGAGGAATCATTTTGAACTCAAATTCCTCTCTTTAAAGAGATTATTACCCCATATGTAAATTATCCTAGGGTTGTTTGGTTTGCTGCGTTGTAAATGCCGCAAATTTTGTATGGATCATTTTTTAAAATGAGAAAATTAACTTCAATTCTTTTATTTGGTATGTCTAGTAAAATATTTGTTACATCCGATATCAAACCGAATATTGCATATGCTATTTGAATTTGCTTCTTATAGTTTCCTTTTGGGTTTAAAGAATTAAAAAGGAAAGAAACAGGGAGCGGTGGTCGGGCCAGGCCGCCCCCCTGCAGGGGGGAGCAGTCGCGGCGCCGGCCGCCCTCCCTTAGGGGGTACGGCCAGGATGGTGGCGGGGAAGATGGCCGTCGGCAAGGCCGTCGGCGGGCTTGGGGTAGGGTTTACACAAGAAAAACAATAAAATTTTGATTTTTGGGATGAAAAATTCGTAGTTTTGGGCGATATAGCGAATCCACATATCGATCTTGCAAGATCTAGGGATAGAACAATCATACGTATGATTAAACACATCGTTTTAGTGATTTTTACATCTATATCCGTCCTCCAAATATAGCGACGGTTGAACGAAGCCCTACGCGGATGACGACGCTCGATTTAAGAAGCTTTGCACCACGCGCGTGGAACTCCCATCTCCCTTCGCCTTCGCAACGGACGAAAAAAAATTTTGTGGAAAATTTTTCTAGAGACTCGTGCTGATAACGTGTTGTGAATCAACTACTAGGGAGATGAGCCCCCAGCTCTATATTTATAGGCAAATAGAGAGAATACAAATGTGGGTTACAATGATATGTGTCTATCTCTAGGATAGCCCAGAATCTTAACCAACTCCAGTTAATAACCATTCACAACAGTAAAGAAATACTTTATTCATATTGTTACTCTAATTATGGCCCGCCGTTATTCCCATTAATCCAATAATTAGGCCATTGTTACGTTGGTCCACGGACCAAAGCTTCATGGTTGACCGAGTCAACCCCCACCCTCTCACAAAGAGCCATCAATGGTGGGCAATTACATCTCACCATGGCCTACTTTCATGGCCATTAATTCGATAATTAGGGCATATTTTTATGGTGACGGTTACTACAATAAAGCCATATTATTAGCTCGGATGTTACAAGGCAACGATGACCTTTAAAAACTCCATGATACAATGAGAGGGAGGGCCAAGATCCTACACCGAGGTATTTCCATACCCAATACTCGTCCACTTTACATTTCTTTCTCTATAGCTCGGCGTGACGGTGATGGGACGACCTCCTCTCGAGTCTCACTTTATAGTCATCCACCACTGACTTAAGCATTAGAGTGGATTTGGTCGGGCCCCAGGCCCAACCGTCTCACGATTTTTTGCTATGTTGCATACCTACAATGATAGCCAAGAGTTAAGTCGAGCCTCAGCTCTCCCGAAAAAATAATAATCGGAAAATGGTTATTTACGTAGTGTTTCATAAACTTTTTGGAAATCCATTTCTAAGAGCCCAGCAATCTTTTTTTAATTCATCCAAAAATAAAAGCAAAACTAACATCGAAAGGTAAAACCTCTGTTACAGCCAACCCCCACTGGCATCGAAGAGTGATAAAGAGGGAGGGTGCCATCTCCCGGACTCGCATGCCTTCATCAAGATCACAATACAAATTGGCCAGCACCGTCTGAGAGCCAAACAAAGGTAGGCGTGGCTCAAATAGTGAATGAGATAAGAAAACGTCACTCCGGATAGTTTGGCCATATTCGTCAAAAAGACGCACTATATGAATATTGAGATCAATAGAAAGAGAGGCATGCCGAAAAAGTCTTGAATGGAAGTGATAAGAAGGAATATGTAAAATCTTGGTTTGACATAAGGGAAACCTTCAGATCGTAATGCGTGGAAAACGAGTATCCAACATCATAATCCGATATTCTTTCCATTGAGTCCATGAAGCAGAACAATGACGACGAAGAAGAAGAAGAAGAAGAAGGTACGATAAACAAACAGCCCCCAGTAATCAAATTGGAAACTCCATGGACAAGCATCATGAGAACAACAAAGACCTTTCAAGGCCCTGTCAATGTAATGCTACAGCCTTGCACTCTCAAAAAGAAAATAGTGGAACTAAGCTCCCCATGCCTCTGATAGCTTTGTTGCTACGAATTCTTCACCCTTTAACTCATGGCATGCTCCTGTGCAAGGACCCCCCATCATTTACAGCACTCCCCTGTCTCTCGCCAGCCCGTGCATTGCGCACTGCTTCTTTTATTGTTTGGACCCTCACGTGTCCCTTTTTTTTTTGAGCCTGCTTGTACCCGAACCGAAGACATTCGCGTTTAATTCTTCCAGTTGGGAATTATTCGGGCGGGCGACGGATTATTCACTAATATCCGCGAATCGCTCGAATTAGTTTCCAGGCTCTCTGGACTTAAAAATGTAGTCCATTACTTATTAATGCTTTTATCATGTGTCAAGCCGAACTATTACTGTATGTTTACCGAATTTTTCAGATATTTTTTGCTTGTGCTTTTGGTTCTTAAGGCAACCCTACACCTCATGCAATATATAATTGAAGATAATGAATATACAGTAGTCATGTATCATGCATGATCTTTCTATAAGTAGAATTGTGCAATAAATTTCTTCTAAATATGGCAGATGACATCTCAAAGTCCAAAATTAATGTTGTGCCATCTTCAAATACATAAATAAAACTATATTTGCCCTATTTTTCCAAGGCCCCCCTATTTCTTGTTTTTTTAACCTTTTCATTTTTAGAAAAACTAGTCTGAGGACCATTGAAGAAAAACAGCAACAGTCTGAAACAAGTTGTTCACGTTTAAGAATCAGCAAGAATAAGAGAATTTATTGTTTGAGGAAGGGATAAATGGCCCCCAAGGAGTAGGTTCTCATTAATGGACCAATGCCCATAAAAAATGAAGTGATCAAAGTCATGTGATGTTTTCTTACCCCATAGGGGAAGCATGCATCTTTAATGTTGAAGTGCCAGAAAGTGGAAATACAATCAAATGGTTTTCAAGAAATCCTCAGGTTTCCAACCACCTTAATTTTATTTCATTTAAGTTTGTGATGGATCATAAGCATATGAGTTCATTTTAATCATGTGTACTTTGAGAGAAGACAAGCATACTAGTAGATAATCATGCAAATAACTCATAGGATGGAGACCCCACTATGCAAATAACTCATATTAAAGTGAGCATCTTAGTGGAGAACAACTCAAGATACATGTATACACTACAAAAGAAAGGAAAGGAAAGCTGGAAGAAAATCATGCACACAAAAAAAACATTAAGGATGTTCTAACTTATCAACAATTGATTCTCGGGGCTCCATGTATGATGCATGTGTTTATTGTCACCAAAGTGGATGTAGTAACATAGTGCCATAAAAATAGGCTTTTTTTTTCTTCTTAAATGAAAGATACCATGGTGTGGCTCATGCATGATTTGCCAACTTCCCTCTCTGTCTATTAAAGTTAAAATTTTGACCATATCAAGTATGGAAATGACCAAAAGCAAGTAAAGTAGCATTTGTTTCCTTTCTGTAAGGTAAGGGTCAAAGAGATGTTTAAAGAGAGTGGCAACTTTGATGTAGATGTATAAACATGACACAAGCTCTGGGGCTTGATTAAGAAAGACCAGTAAAGATGAGAACTGACTGGTACTGAAAAAGATAGGCCATGCCCTAGCTAGTTTGTAGGGTTTGTAGCCTTCTATTTCTATTGGTTGAGCAAAGTAAATTGCTCAAGTCTTTTGGCAGTTTCTTTATGGAGGGAGGACAAAGTTGAAGGGAGGTTGGTTGGTATAATGCTTTCAACATCTCTGTTGAGAATAATTTTAATCTCCCATGAGATAATATTTTTTAAAATTCCACGTATCTTTAGTAGAAAAAAAATACGTCATGTTATCGTATATGAGAAAGATCTCAAATATGTTATATGATACACATTATTCCCTTCTCTATTAGCATCTGTATTTTTGGCCACACAAGAAATGTGCTCCTTGTTTGCTCATCTAAACCCTATCACAATTGATACAATCATTGCATGAATAGGACACATTACCCTACCCCTCCATGTTGGCTTGTTCTTGATAAGTTAGGGTAATGTTGACAAACAGTAACATTATTGATAAAATCCCATTGTGCTCTCTCTCTCTTCCCCTTCTTTTTTTTTTCAAAAGAAAGAGATGTATAGCTCCAAATTTAATTGGTTTAATACACAATAGGAAAAGTAATTAAAATAACACAAAAATAATAACTCTAACAAGTTGCATGATCAGAGCTTTCGCCAAGCCAGCATCTAAATCTTAAACCCCATCTCCTGAAATTGCAAGCTGTTCCAATTCCTTCCTCTAAATCACATTCCTTTGATATTAGTCCCTAACAAATCTATTATATCTATGAGCAAGAAGGGACATGTTGGTAGATGCCCATGAGTTGGCAAAGCATCTCAAATCTACGCATGTTAGCATCCAACTGCCTTTTGTTGTCAAGACCATGCTCTTGATTGATGCCCACATTGTTAGCAACAGTAGAATTTGCAGAGTTGATCAAGAGCTCGTAGATAAGGTCATCTTGATGGTGACAATGTAACCAACTACATGTATTTTATTCACTCAGATGTATATGATACTATATTTTATATCCAATGTGTGAAAAATTGCACCTTGGCCCAATAAAATTCATCCACCATACCCGACACTTGAAAGTTCTGTAGAATCACAAGATATGAGCAAGAAGTGAATGGCTGTATTCATGGCTCTGGCTAGATTAGTAAATATCAACACCTGCCTCTCTAAGGAGAATGTTGAGGTACAACGTCGAAATCTGTAGCCTGACGTGGTCATGAGAAAGATGATGAAACCCACGACTTTCTACTCTAACACGCGTGAACGTAATTTTTTCAATGCAAGCCAACAAGTTGATGTTTGTTTGCATGCAATTAATATAGTTAATCATAGGACTTGACATTTTAGTGACTAATTTAAGTCCAGTTGATTGCACGACAATGGTCAAGAGAACAGCATGTCATAACTACAACATTTTATTTATATGTACATGTGCATTGGAGACCTTGCAGTAAGAAGAAACCTAACACATGCATAGTATATAACTTTTTTATTAAAAAATTACTCAAAAGACAGAGATGCTACAAGCCCACAGCTACATGTCATGTTATTTTGCTCCAACTACTTTTTGTCTTCCACTACTTGAATACTAGCTCACTGTCATGAGAATTACAAGCGTGTGCTTAGCACTTAGATTAGCCTAATCCAGTTCCTTAATCCTGCTCTCATGGATAACAACATGATTATCATGTGACAAACAATTGAATTGAAGGAAGGAATGATATCTTGCCATCCAATGGCACCCTGCCATTTGGGAGGTGAGATTGCATCCTGATTGTGAAAAGGATGAGGACATGAGCTGGCCAAAATCTGACTTCTAGTGCTTTGCGTTGGGGATTAGCCTGCTTATGCATTCATTGTGTCAATCTGAGTAATGGAAATTATAAGGGGAAGATGCCCTCTCTAAACTTTCACATTCTACCCCTTTGAGACTTGTTTTCAAGAGTTCACATTCTACCACCTTCACATGCCACTATAGTTTATTTCATGCGAAATCACTTTCATTACTTTGTTTTGTGTCTATTTATGATACTGCTAGCTAACTGCCAACCACTACCAATCTCGTTGTTTTAATGAAATTTCCAAAAAATGACAGTAAAGGTTTATGCGAAAGGATAAACTCATATTTTCAGGGAATGTATTATGAATTTAATTACACTTTTTACTAAGATAATAAACTTGATGGCAAAAGAATTATGGAACCCAAACAACAGTATAATTTAGTAATCTAGCCTGCCCTGGAAACGGTCTCACTAACACGGTTATTTCTTGGAATATTCTATTATTACCATGCGTATATGCAAATGAAATACGATATACCTTTCTTTTGACAGGTTTTAAAAATGGTACTTTTCTCAACCACATTGAGAGTTGAGACTGCTATTGAGCAATAATAAAACATCATACATTGCCCATGACATGTGAAAAAGAAGCATTTAGACTTCTCTGTAGCATTAATTTGTTTTCCATGAGCAAGCTTCATACCTGAGATTAGCTGCAGCTTTGACAAGAGGAATGTACCTCTTGAACTCTGTTTGACAGCGGTGAGCAAGTGCGAGAATCACTAAGACAGTTAGATGAACTTTACCTGTATGACAAGATCAAGGCATTAGAATTGTCATTGGATGAAGCAATCAATGATCCTGCACATGCAGGGTAGCTACTGAAAGCTGCCAGCTCTCACCTTCCACATCTTTCATCATTCCCATTTGCAGTCCTTGAGGCAATATAGATATGGGTGTGTTGCAGGAACTTGTAACCAACGACAAGGTAGAACTTTGCAGCTAAATTACACAGAGAGCATATTCTCAGCAACCAAACACATGTCCATATGCGTCGGAGGTGCATCGCTTCACAATTTGGTTGCTATAGCCATCAGAAGTCTCAGATGATAAATTTCAGAAATTCAGGGAGTCATAAGACAACATGGTGTGTGGATTCCATCATAGTTTTTGGTATTGTTTTCAGACATTTGCTTTTTCTTCTTTTCTTCTAGTGTTCAAGTAAAAGAAAACAGTAACTGGTTACAACAATTTCAGCTTGAGTTCTCCCTGTTTTGCTTAAGAAATTGAAGGTCCTTCATCTGCCGCTGCACGGCTTCCTTCGACAAAGTTTTCGGCTCTGGATAACTTCTCTCCCCGTCAGCTACCAGCTTGGCCGAGGCAGCCACCATTCTGGCTATCTCAGGTTTCCCAACCGATGGGAACACGGCATTTAACATGATACACAGTAGCCTCACATCCTCTTCCTCTATGGGATCTCTAGCAAAGCAACAAGTGTATATGGCCTCGAGAGCTTTCTCCACTCGAACCTCCATGGGAATTTCAGGGGCCGCTGCATTCAGCTTTGCTCGTTTCTGCATGTCAATTAGGTTTCACTGGTCAGCATATACGTCATTAACACGTCAGCATGATATAAGCGTTTTCCCACCAAGAAATGGAGGGGGTACAGGCTATGCAGCACAATTCCATATAAGAAAATATGTCAAAAGCATTGACCGCAATAAATGAAATGAAATAAGAAAATGTGAGAATGACGCAACCCAAAGTTCCCTCAGCCACCAAAAGCTCCAAAGATAGATACACATCTGTACATCACTAGCATTTAGCACTACACCTTGCACATGCAGAATTTGCCATTGGAGGGGCCACGTACAGAGGAGCTTTTAACTTTAAAGATACCAGGATTTTCATTCTAATAGTTCAACTCAAACATAAAGAGAAGATAAATCAGTTTCACTTCAGGAATAGACACGAAAGATGGATGTAAGAAAGGAAAGAAAAATAAATGGATGACAGGGAGAAGGGATTGTTGACGGTGGTGGTAATCTCTAACAAGAAGTTGAAATAGAAAAATAGGTCACATTCCAAACTGAAACATGCAGCTTATATAGACGAGAAACTTTAAGTACGGTCACAAATAGTCCATTTCTATTCCTAACTATATTATGATTCTTACTTATATTCTTATTGTGATTCATATTTCTCAAAAACTTCTGAGACACACCTAGCAAAAAGTACCTACTGGTTGTATTAATGCGTACAAATAATTCGTAACACTACCATATAATAGAAAAAATAGGCGCATGATATATAGAATCCTTTTCAGTGCAAGGAAAACAAAATACGGGCCCCAAATCATATCGGTTGGAAGTGGGAATTGGAAAAGGCAAGGTTCCATAAAGAGCTACAATAAGAATGTTTCTTTCATAACATGACAGCACACTACAAAATAAGTATTAGATCATTTATATATGTACACATCAGGTGCACAGTAAAATATATAGTTTAGAGTTATGATGCATTTGTAAGTATACTATGTTAGAAGTTAATAGTAAAATCAGAACATCTTGCTTTTGCTGAAGAGTCCGGCTCGGAGATGTAAGCTGTATTGCTGCTCAAATAAAAATGAAAATGATTGATATTCCAGCTGTTTTAGGCTTCCATGATATCATCTTCAACATCCACTGCTAACAATGATCTACTTAGCCCAAAAAATTATTAAAAATCGGAACGTTGATTTTATAGTTTTAAATCATTAATTTCCATAATTTGGAACGCTTAATCCAGATATCATATCATAGAGGTTCAATGTTATTAGGCAACAATGCTGTAAAATAAGATGTCGCATTCCCAATCAGCACATCATGCTTTGGCTGAAGAGTCTAACTCGAATATGTAAGGTGTATTGCTGTCTAAAGAGTATAACAAATGATTGATGTTCTAGCAGTTGTTCATATTTTCATGGCATCATCTTCAATACATATTGCTACGCTTATCAAAACTGATAACTTACCACTTTTATTTTCACTTTTGCGTCGAGCATCTGTGATATATTCGAGAACTTTGCATCATATGACCGGTAACCGTAGCATCCTATCTTACTTGGAGTCTATTACTCTATGTAGTATATACATGCTTTTACACTAACAGGTGGATCGGTTTCTTCAGTCCGTGATGTTAACGATGCGCATGTCACACCTAACATGTCGTTATCATCTTATCATCTGTTTATTACTCAAGTTTTTTTTAAATTTGTTGTTTGGCATAAACTTACAAAACCTTTAAATAGTTCAATAACCTTCCATATACACTGTTTTTAGAAGATCATTATGATGAAGATGATTGGCACATGACATGAGTCTGACAGACTATAACATCTTGATGGGATTCATGATATTGTTACATCATGTGATATCATATCTTTACTCAACATTCATAGTCGATTAGAACATTATTCCGATGCAAATCAATCACTCAAGAGGGATTAAAACAGCGTTTTAATGTGG
This sequence comes from Scilla litardierei, assembly GCA_030789695.1. Lineage (NCBI taxonomy): Eukaryota > Viridiplantae > Streptophyta > Magnoliopsida > Asparagales > Asparagaceae > Scilla > Scilla litardierei. The sequence goes on along the minus strand of CM061134.1, from coordinate 3,190,648 downwards.
AAAATATACAAAAAAGGAAATTAATAGAAAAATCTGCGAAGAACGATGATAATATATTGATAATTGGATCTTGTCCGAGATGAAATCCTATCTCCTAGCTTTGGATGAACGGACCAAAGCCTAAACACCTTCAAGATGACACTTAGATTCTTCTTCACAAATTAAGCATAAACAAACTAATGACGGCTAGACCTAGATAAAGGAAAAGGGAAAAGTGAGGGGTTGGTCTGAAAAGACCATAATACCCCTCTACTAACTAAGCCACGCCTCCACGTCTCCTACGGTGAAAGTAAGTCACAACGGACCCACGTCTACGCGCCTCGTCATGCACACGATCGGCCGCATCCTCTGGGCCAGCGAAAAGGCAGGATGCGGGGCTAGGTGTGCCTGCATCAATACCCCCTAAAAGAGCTATCTTGCCCTCAATGTGGAAATCTGGAAACTGCTCCTAGACTACATCGTACGCCTCCCACGTAGCGTCACAATCTGGTAATCCCGCCCAGTGTATCAAAACCTCCTTCCGCCGTCCTGCCTCCTGACGAACCGTCCTCACAGCCTGTGGCTCCAACAGTACCTCTATGTCCTCAGTGAGTGTCGATGGCAGAGTGGAAGAGTATGCATAATCCCCAATCGCTCTCCGTAGCTGTGACACATGAAAAATCGGGTGTATCGTCGTCGACGGTGGCAACCGCAGTCGGTACGACACTTGGCCAATCTTGGCCTCAATCTGATAAAGACCGTAGTATCGGACCGCCAGCTTCTCGTTTCGCCTCCGTGCCAGCGACTTCTGCCGATAGGGACGTAGCTTCAGGTACACCATATCGCCCTCCTGAAAGTGCACATCCTGACGATGCCCATCAGCTCTGGTCTTCATCACCTGCTGCACCCTCAATAGATGCTTCCTCAACTCTTCCAGCAGACCATCACGCTCGCTCATATACTCCTCCAGCGACACCGGGGTCTGCATGTCTCCAAACCGTAGCAATGATGGAGGATCACGCCCATATAGGACCCGAAAAGGTGTCGTTCTAGCTGCCAAATGGTACGAGGTGTTGTACCAATACTCAGCCCATGCCAACCACCTGTACCACTGACGAGGTGTCTCCGATGTGAAACACCACAGATAAGTCTCTATACTGTGGTTCACCACCTCTGTCTGACCGTCTGTCTGTGGGTGATACGTTGTACTCCTATTCAGGACCGTACCCTGCACGGGAAAAAGCTCCCTCCAGAAGCCGCTCATGAAGACCTGGTCCCTGTCAGATACTATGGACGCCGGTACCCCATGCAGCCAGATCACCTCCCGAGTAAAGGCCGCAGCCACTGAGATTGCAATATAAGGATGCCTCAGAGGGATGAAATGGACACACTTGCTCAGTCGGTCCACCACCACGAAGATCACCGTGTACCCCTTAGACCGTGGTAACCCGTCAATGAAGTCCATCGTGACCTCCTCCCAGCCCCTCTCCGACAAAGCCAACGGCTGTAACAACCCTGCTGGCGCCATGGCCATATACTTATGAGGCTGGCAGACGTCACAAGCCGCCACCAAACGTGTGATACCCCTCCGCATCCCTGGCCAGTACACCTCACGGGTCATCCTAGTGTAGGTCTGCTGCACGCCCGAGTAGCCCCTTGTTACAGAGCTGTGGAACTCATGGAAAAGGACCGATATAAAAACCGAGGTCCGTGACAACACCAACCTCCCCTGGTATAATAGCATGCGCCCCGTCAGCGAATACCCCGTCGGTCCCTCATCCCCGCTCTGTAGCACCTTGCGGATCTGCCGAAGCTCTACGTCCCCCTCTGCCTCCTGTAACATCGGCTCCCAATCCAACCACATAGGTAGAGACAAAGCACCCAAGTCGATGCCCCCCTCTCTGCGCGACACGACATCAGCGGCCTTGTTCTCCAGTCCTGGCATGTACTTGATGTCAAAACGGTATCCCACCAGCTTGGATAGCCACCGCTGATGCTCCTCGGTCACCAACCTCTACTCCAATAGATACTTCAGACTCCGTTGGTCCGTCCTGACCACGAAATCTCTCTCCAACAGATATGACCGACACTTCTGCACCGCCAAGACTATAGCCATAAGCTCCCTCTTATTAGGGGTGTGGATGGATACAGGGTACCTAGATACCCGATCGGAACCTACCCGAACGGGTAGGTTCTGGGTAGATAGTTATCGGTTTCGGGTAGGTTCCGGGTAGGAAAATTAGGAACCGACGGGTATCGGGTCCGGTTTCGGTTCCCGTTTATAGGGAATGAGTACCCAGAATCGGAACCGATATTTTATATATTTAATTTTTTATATATTATAATATTAATGATCAATATATATAAGAGTGATCTCCCTGGATTTATCTAATTTGAACTTATAATATTAGGGAGTACAACTTGCATCCTGAAGTTTTGAGCAACGCGTATGTTCATCAAACAATGCATTTGAATCAAAGATCATATTGTTCTCTTATGCATTCAAAAGAGCAGTAGAGGTAAACATGAATCATTCTTCCATATGTCTAGCTTTATCTAGTAGAAATGACTGATCAGTATACCTTTATCACTGAAGAAAGAGACAAGAGACAATATTTTACTTCCAGATTGATCTTTAGTCATGTGTATTTGAGGTAATTGTCATGCACAGATCATTTGAAAATCATTGTTCGTAATGCATCACAAATTATATTTTTTTTACAGGGTACCCGGAACCTACCTGGAACCATAGGGTCCGGGTAGGGACCAGGTACCCTGTAAAAAATCTAATTTGTGATGCATTACGAACAATGATTTCCAAATGATCTGTGCATGACAATTACCTCAAATACACATGACTAACCGGAACCATAGGGTCCGGGTAGGGTCCGGGTATAGGGTCCAACTGGGTAGGTTCCGGGTCCAAATTTTAGGAACCGGTCCCTTACCGGGTAGGGTCCGGGTAACATAAAAAAACAAGGTACCCAGACCCGCACACCCCTACCTCTCATATACCGACTTCAGCCATGCTCGAGCTGCCAGCACCTGACTGAAATAGGCTATCGGCCGCTCTTCATGCATCAACACAGCACCCAATCCATACCCGGACGCATCTGTCTCTACCACGAAAGACACGCTGAAATCAGGTAAAGCCAGCATCGGTGCTGTCGTCATTGCCACTTTCAAGGCCTCAAATCATCGGTGGCCTCCTCCCCCCACTTGAAGCCATCCTTCTTCAGCTGTTCGGTAAGGGGCCAGGCTATGGTGCTCTACCCCTTAACGAACTTCATGTAGTAGTATGTCAGCCCAAGGAATCCTCGAAGCGCCCTCAAAGTCGTAGGTACCGGCCAATCCAGCATCGCCACTATATTCGACCTGTCCGTTGTCGCCCCTGCCGCCGACACAACATCCCCCAGGTACTCGATCTGTGTCTGGCCAAAACTGCACTTCTTCCGGTTGACGAACTTCTTCCTGTTGGCGAACAACTGGTGCGCCAACAGCTCCCGGAAGACCACCTTTAAGTGGTCCACGTGCTCCTCCATGCTCCTGCTATAGACGAGAATGTCGTCAAAGAAAACCAGTATAAACCTCCCAGGAATGGCTGGAAGACCTTGTTCATCAAGGCCTGGAATGTCGAAGGGGCGTTCGTCAAGCCAAAAGGCATGACCAGGAACTCGTAATGTCCCTCGTGAGTGCAAAATGCCGTCTTCGGCACGTCATCTGGCCACATCAAGATCTGGTGGTACCCCGCCCTCAGGTCGATCTTTGAAAAGACCACCTCTCCAAGCAGCTCATCCAGCAACTCGTCGATCACTGGAATAGGAAACTTGTCTGTGACAGATTCCTTATTCAGCGCCCGGTAATCAACGCAGAACCGCCAGCTCCCGTCCTTCTTCACCAGCAACACCGGGCTAGAAAAAGGGCTCACACTGGGTTCGATCATCCCAGCCTGTAGCATCTCCTGCACCATCCGCTCGATCTCATTCTTCTGCACATGCGGGTACCTGTATGGCCGTACACTGACTGGTGCTCCCCCTCACGCAACACGATCGCGTGCTCGTGTCCTCCCGCTGGAGGTAGCCCATGCGGACTCTGAAACACCTCCTGGTACTGCTCCAGCACTGGCTCCACCTCCTCCGCGGTCTCCTCCCGTTGTCCATCCTTTTCTGTCGACATCCCTTGATACTCCACCAGGAACCCCTCCCCCGCATCCCGCAACGCCCGAGTAATCGCCTTAAAGGCAACCACTGAAAAACACAGAGTCGGGTCCCCCGTCAGCACAACCGTCCGCTCCCCATCCTGGAACTCCATCCTGAGGAGCTTCCAGTTGACCTTCATCTCCCCCAGCTTCTTTAGCCAATACACCCCAAGGATAATGTCGACGTTGCCCAACTCCAAAGGCAAGAAATCCTCAACCACATGTATCCCCTGCAGCCTCAGACACACCCCTGCAGCCTCAGACACACCCCCTTGCACAGCCCCTTACTCTACTCCATCTTTCTCGTACCCAGTAGGACAGTAAACTTTTTCATCGTACTCAACTTTAATCCATGACACTCCACAATCCTCCCCGAGATGAAATTGTGGGTCGCCCCACTGTCAATGAGCACCGTCACCGCATCCTCTGCTAACAGCCCTGATAACTTCATGGTATGGTTCAAGGTGAATCCTACAACGGAATTCAGGGATACATCTGCAACGTCTATGTGCACATGCTCAACCTCGCTTTCCTCCCTCATCACGGGCTCCCCCTCATCAGCATACTCCTCGTCCGGCACTATCACAATCTGCATCAGCTTGCTCGCACATCGATGACCGTGACTGAACTTCTCATCGCATTTGAAACAGAGGCCTGCAGCACGCCTCGCCCTCATATCAGCCTCAGTCAGCCGCCTACCAGGTATCACTGGTCGGGCATGCCCTCTCTTCTCCCCCGCGATCTCTGGTGCTCCTGTAACCCCCTTCGGTGGGACCGGTGCTGTCTGGTTGCGCTGGCCCTGGGCTCCCCATGTCCCCCGAATGCGTCTCTCCTCTATATGCTTCTTTTCCGCCTTGTGGGCCAGTCAAAGGACATCCTCCAAGGTCCTCGGGCTCTGCATCCGCATCTCTGTCCGTATAGAAGGCTTCAACCCCCTCATGAAATTCCCAATCATGACCTCACCCGTCACCCCCTTCACACTGCTAGTCAACAACTCAAACTTCTCCACGAAGTCTCTCACCGTACCCTCCTGCCTTAAGGCTGAAAGCTGTTTATAGAAGTCCCCCCTTGGTCTCCTGAAACCGATAAATGGTATGTGCTGAAAGATCCTCCTAAGTGCGAAAAGGAGTCCGCACTGCCATCCATCGGTACCATGCCAGGGCCTTGCCCTTGAAATAGATCCCGATGGCTCTCAAGACCTCCTCCTCCGTCAATCTCATCATCTGAAAGTAGCGCTCCGCCCGGTAGATCCAACCGTCAGGATCTGTGCCATCAAATATCGGCATCTTTAACTTCATCAACCGTCGATCTGCATTGATGTCACCATTACTGCCCCCATCTCTGCCACGACCATCACCCCCGTCCAAATCTCCACCAAGCGCATCCACTGGGCCTCCATCACCCCTCTCGTACATCTCCTCAGGCCACCTAGGCCTCTCCAGAGCCTCAGCCTGGTAGTAGTACCCTGGAAACTCCGGTGGTCGCACAAAAAATAGGCCCTCCGGCCCCTCCGTACTGCTGGGTAGGCGCTGTCCGGCCTTCCAAATAGCCCCCGAACCTTGCCCACGTCCCAAGAAGCCATCAAAAGTCTGTCTGGGGTCAACCGCTGGTCTCAGCCCCTGTGGAAAAGTCCATGGTCCCCAGAATTGGCCCGCCTGGGTCCCTATGGCGGCGCCTATGGGCCCATCCTCCTCCGTGCCCCGACGCCCCTTCTGGAATGGGGGTGAACCCCGCAACACCCCCGAAGGGGCTGCAGTGTTTGTCGCGCCCCTGGTTGGGGCCACGGGACCTGTAGCATCCCCTAAGGGGCCCGCCCAGCCTGCAGAACCCCCCGACAGGGGGCGCTGACCCCCCATTACCCCTACAAGGGGGTGCAGTCGTCGCAGCAGCATCGGGAGGGCCTGTTGTTGCCGTCGCAGGCCCAGAAGGGCATGCCGAAGAGATCGCATGCCCGGAAGGGCCTGTCGAGGCAGTAGCAAACCCTAGGGGGCCTGCTAAAGCCGCCATAGCCCCCGGCTGGCCTTGGTTCGCGGATTCGAGCGTGGAATCTCCCTGGTTCTCCATCTCTTGGTTCCCCTTGCCCCGATCTCCTTCTTTCCCAGCCGTTAGGATTTGTAACATCGACATCATCGCAGGAATTGACGTCGTGGTTTCTCTGAGAACTTTCAGATCAACCGTGGCATCTTTTAATCTCTGGAAATCACGATTTGTTTGCGCGGCCTCCCTCCTCATGGCCCGGAGTTCCACCTGGATGTCTTCTTGCGTGTGTGCGTGATCCTTGATTGAATCCCCCATGGTTTTCTTCAGCCCTTCAATCTCACGATTGAGATCTTCTCGAAGCCCTTGAATCTTCTCTTCCATCAAATCCGTCTCTCCTCTCGTACCCGTCGCCATTAGATCTCACCGCTCTGATACCAATTTGATGCGAATCAATCGCTCAAGAGGGACTAAAACGTTTTAATGTGAAAAATATATAAAAAGGAAATTAATAGAGAAATCTGCAAAGAACGATGATAATATATTGATAATTGAATCTCTTTCGAGATGAAATCCGATCTCCTAACTTTGGATGAACAGACCATAGCCTGAACACCTTCAAGATGACACTTAGATTCTTCTTCACAAATTAAGCATAAACAAACTAATGACGGCTAGACCTAGATAAAGAAAAAGGAAAAAGTGAGGGGGTTGGTCTGGAAAGACCATAACACCCCTCCACTAACTAAGCCACGCCCCACGTCTCATATGGCAAAAGTAAGTCACAACGGACCCACGTCTATGTGCCTCGTCATGCCCACGATGGGCCGCATCCTCTGGGCCCGCAGAAAGGCAGGATGCGGGGCTAGGTGCGCCCGCATCATATTCTTCTCCTAACTTGAAGTTGTTAGTTCCTTAACTAATTCATTTATCGAGTCTAAAGTGTGAATCTTGTTAGTAAGGTAAGCACTATCAGGTGCCTTATCCTTTTAGGATTAATGAGACGGTGGGAAAATTGTTTGAACTTGTCCATTCCAATGTTAAGGTCATGTCATGTACAAAAAAATTGTTTTAAATATTTCATTATTTTTTGATGATTTCTCTGGTGTTGCATGGATTTATCTGCTTAAGAATATATTTGAAGTATTTTCTATCTTTTAAAATTTCTGCCAAGATTAAAACCCGACTTGGTGTATTTATGAAGATGCTGCATATAGTGAGAATATTTTTGTTCTACTTTCACTAATTTTATGATACTACCTAGTATGATTCATCATTTATCATGACATGATACTTAAATACTTTAAGTAGCATGCATGTTATTTCATAGAAATGTACCTAATGTACTTAGACGCCTCAGATCTCTCTTCATTCCTCTCTCCGATCGAAACCTACGATGCCTCATCCGCATCGATCTTCACAATCAACTCTTTATCCAATCAAGCAGGTTCCCAAAAACCTAATTTCAAAATTTTCAATTAAATTACAAATCAAATATGGATGTTTTCTTACTGTTGGTGTCTGGCCATGTTTATTTAATCAAGGTTATTTGTGCTTTTTGGTTGCTTAGCAATGGTTCTTGGGGGGTTGGTGATGTTTAGTATTGTTTTCGATTTCAATCAGTCGCTTCTTTGAATACCTTGGCTGTTTTGGTCCTGTTTGGGTTTCGATCATGCTTTTCTTTGAATACATGGGATGGTTTTGGTTTTGTTTGGGTAATGCTATTCTTTGATTTCATTAGGGATGTTGGACCCTGTTGGCCTTTATGGGGTTCGGTTGGTTATGCTTTTAATACGGCCAATATTTCCTGATTTGCTCCTTCCTATCTGTTTGGTCAGTTGACCTCCTTACGGGGGCTGTTGCATGCTGCTTTGCCTCTTGTTGGTCAATGTAGCTCGGTTTCACCCTCTCGGAACTGTTTGCTTCAGGTTGATGCTTTTGTCTTGCGGTTATATTGATTTTGATGGGTTTGATCCCCTTTTATGGTTTCAACCCTTCACTGTTGCTTATGGTATTTTCATATGTAGATTATTTTCGAATGTAGTTAACACATAGATTATTCATTTTGCTTGATTCAAAGCTATGCCCATCTACATGACTTCAGTCATGCTTAAGCATGACGTATTCCAATTTATGTTGGATGATTTGATTTGATTTGATTATGGGAATGAATTATGGTCATGTTTCTTATTTTTATAGCCTACCTCGGATTTACATGATAGCCTAGTATTACGAGTATTATTATTGATGGTCTCTTAAATCATAAGTCCAATCACAACATGCTATTGATTGTATGACATTCACCCCTCATTTAGGGTGTGTATCGAGATTGTCTTTCCTCATGCTATGATATGCTATACATATCCCTTGGTCAAGTTTCCAAATCTTGATCCTAATTCATGTTTCAACCTTGTCTTTTTATTGGGTTGTTGGATGACCTGGAAAATAAAATGAAATTAATAAATAGTAAGTGACAAGGAGACTAGAATAAAAAATTATGTTAAGTTAGTTTATAGCCAATGTATTGGAGATTCGAGATTATAGAACTTAGCATGAACAAGACCGAGGAACAAGACCGAGTATATTAAATGTAAGTTTAGTAGCATGAGAAAAGAATATCATAGTGTGGTGAAACTGGATGGAAAAAATATATTAGTAAATAATTTAAGTATCTCATGTCGGTTATCCAAGAGGATAGATGGATTAAGAAAAATATTAATCATAGAATTAAAACAGGATGGTTGAAGTGTATAATTGCAACTGGAGTGTTATGCGATTGAAATATACGGTTACTATTAAAGGATAATTTTATAGGATAACGATTAGACCGGCTTTGTTATATGCAAGAGTATTAAGCTATCACCAAAAAGTATGATCAATATTCAGGTGTGACAGAGATACGAATGTTACGACGAAGGTATAAAAATATTTTTTAAAAATAAGTTTAAAAACGAGAATATCCGAGCAAAGGTATGCATTATTCATATAAGGATAAGATGAGAGAACATTGCTTAAGATGATTTGACCATGTACTCTGAAGACCTATTAATGCACATGTTAGAAAGATATAAATATTGAGAACAAAATAAAGAGAGATTGACCAAAAAGACAAGGATGGAAGTGATAAGAAGAGATTGAAATATCTTGGTTTAATAGAAGAGAAAACTTTAGATCGTAATGCATAAAAACAAGTACATGACATCATGATCCGATATAATCCTGAACTGACATTCTTCCTATTATGTCCTAGCCGACCCCAATTTTGGGATGAAACATAAGTTGGTGATGAGTTTTATAATCGATAAATGTTGTTACTACCCTTTGTATATGCTAGAAATGAAAATCATATATACTTGCTATATATAATTTATTATGCATGCTAACACTCTATTTATTGCATGTTTGTCGTATCCTATTACTATCTAGCTTACTGTTTACATCATCATATCTAGCACATGATTATCGAATTTGGTACCATGTCCATTACTGTACGTCATTCATTGTTCATGACATTATATATCCACTATATTGATTACATATTCATGATTCAGCATCTGCAGAATGTAGCGAACTACATATTTATTATACTATGATACTGTATTTATAATGTTCCCGATTACTGAACCTGATTATGACAGTAGATGACATCACACTAGCACATGACAATGGGGATGTGAAACTTATTGTCGTATAATGTGTAGGAGTGATAAGGTCTGCTACCGTATGAGTGTGAATTTGTGCCGTTGTGTATCCGTGAATCTAATATTTATTGGTGGCACCTTTAGGAGTACATCTTGTTACTGATGACACCTTCGGTTGTGCATCCTATCGTGTACCGTTGGTACCTACGTGTGCAAACATATAGTATGTGGCCCTTGTTATACCAAAGTTGCATATTGTAATATCAAACATGAGCTCAAGTAATATAATAGAAGAACCACGCTGTTAATGTTATAATTAGACAAATATTATTAGTATTTATTTTACTTAATCATTACATGTCTATTTACTACCATTTATCATCAGTGTTGCTTTTAGTAGTGCTATCTATATCCACCCATGTTGATATATATTTTGATATATTGCATTCCATATGCTTATCATGCCTTATATGATCTATGATGCTATTTTAACATGCATTTCATGTTTTATGTTATTTGATTCTTTGATTCGTGTTATGAAAATCTACAAAGCATTGTCTTGCTAAAGACATCCCCTACAGAATAGATTTTAGTATGCGTGTTTCCTTTCCTAGTGCATTTACATTCATTTCCATACTTTTATATCATTATAAAGTGTTAGCCTTTTCATGCTCTTCTTATTATTATACTCGTTATCATTCCTAACGTAGACTGTAAATGATATTATTATAGTTGCTCATCATTAGTTAGAAGTAAAAGAACATGTAGTTTTATTACAGACACTTAACGTATTTAAGTCAAAAGAATGAAACCTAATAATGCTTACATATGTACAAACTTATCGCTCTCCGGTTTTCCCTTTAGCGAACTGGGAAGCGGGTCGTGACATAAGTCGATTACAAAAATTAACACTTCATGTATAGCAGAAATTGATATGCAATGATCAAGATAAATCAATGCATGTGTATCATATATGCCACCGGACTTCCTTTATTCATGTACCAATTTCCGATGTTGCACTTATCTCTGTTACATCCGCTCCAACATTTTCAACGATTAAGTGTTCCAATCACCTAGATCTTGATGTTCTGATTGCTTTTGTGCAAAGACAACCATAGTTGTCATGCCCATCCCTTAAACAAATTAGTATCGTTTGCACATCCTTCTTCCAGTTATCGTACTTTTCCATTCTTTATTGGTTCTTACATGGTTCTTAAATCCTTGTCAAAAACTCTCGCATACCTAAGATAGTTAACAATGATGGAGGAAATGGCATCATGGGAAGAAAATGGTACTTGTGATTTAAGTACGCCCCCTCCTAGTAAGTTTGCCGTAGGGTCCAAATTGGTGCACCCTATGAATCTAAATCCTGATAGCACATTGGCCCGATTGAAATTTAGATTGGTGGCCAAGGGGATATCCTAATGTCTGTCACAAATTATCTAGACACATTCTCTCGGCTGCTAAAATAACTTTTGTTTGATTCTTCTATTGCTTGTCGTTACCTACCATTGGCCATTATATTAGCTCAACTTAATAATATCTTCCTTCGTAGCGTTCTCGATAAAGATGTTTACATCGAGCTGACACCATACTTTGTTGCTCAAGGGGATGTCACAAAAGATTAGTTGGCTGAAGCAACCTTGTATGGCCTAAAGCAATATTCATGGGCATGGTTTGAGAGATTTATTATGACGGTTTATAATTTTAAACTAAAGTGCTCTTTGTATGTACAGGATATTCTTGCAAAGATCAGAGTATATAGATATTGTTCAGTTAGCTCTTCAATAGATCCAAACTCTAACTTACTGCAGTGCACGATATTAGTAGAATAAATGAACTATTTTACTATGACTAGATCAGATATTACATATACAGCGAGTTTAGTTAATCAGTTCATGTTAACCTTACGAACATGTCATTGGAAGTGATCATGATAGTTTTCAATCTAAAGTGTGCATATCCAGATCGTAGCATAATAGAATTGTTGCCTTTCCAGATGCTGATTGGTTAGTATTGCCTATTAACAGGAGATCCATTGCATGTTATTGTAAATTTGTTGGTGGTAACCTTATGGCATAATATAATAAGAAACAAAATGGTCTCTCTCGATTAAGTGTGGAATCTAAGTTTCAAGCCATAGCGTGTAAGTAGATTTAGAACAATGATCTTATGACAACTTCATTTCACAGTTCCATTACTATGTAGATATACTGTGATCACTAATCCAAATTGCAATGAATCATATTTTTCATGATATGAAGCAAATATAGGTTGATTGTTATCATTTCATCCGCTAGCAAGGGAAAGAGAAAGTGCAGGACAAAGGATCAAATAGCTGACATGTTCATAAAACCACTGAAGGTGGAAACTTTCGAGATGCTAATGACATGATTAGCCATTAGCAAACAAATTTGAGTGTTGGAAGCCAAATTTGCTTTGAAAACTATAAGTAGCCCATAAGGTTTATGTGGTAAAGACTATTGTGAAAAAAGTGCTAAGTTATATGAAAGTGAACGGAAGAAGAAATATTAAAAATTTGGGTGTAACGGTAGGTGATTGAGCTTATATAAGAAGGGTTTGTGCTTGGGGTTTAAGCAAAAGAGAAGGAAAAGAAAAGAGAAAAAAGATAAAGAATGTTGAAGTCATATAAAGCAAGGTTTGAGGTCTCGGTCTCGGTATCGGTATCGGTCTCGTTCTTTCGGAAATAGGTTTCGGTTTCGGTTTATCCAGTTTCAATGGTTTCGGAAGTTAGTTTCGTTTCGTCCGTATCGATAATTTTGTTTTGAGTATCGGTTCCGGAGATACTTTAAATATGTATATACACACAATGACGTATTATACGGTATCATACATATAAATGCATCCATAATTTATACTAGGTATATAGATGTACACAAATTTTAGCCGGGTCTCATCTAAAACCCCAGCCAGACCTTCATTATTTTATTAATATAAAAGAATAACAATAAAAATGATGAAGCATAAATATGACCTCATAATAAAAATGAATAAAATAAAGATCAAGACAAATAAAACTATGCTAAGTCAAAACATGTCCGAATCTAATAAAAAAGATGACATATTTAACTACCGAATCTTAAAATATTTCTTATATGTGATAATCTTCCCTTCAATTCAAAAGAAGTTTAGTGCAGACATTCATAGTACCAGTAATACAGTAAAAATGGCCATTATGAGGCGTAAAGACAGCAGAATTCTAAAGCATGCAACGTCAAATTGCACCATCTGTAATTTGAATTAAGGGTGCATGTGGACAGATGCAGTGCTTATGATACTGGTCTTTACCTTGATTAATTGAGAAAGCAACCGAGTTGACACAATGCCAATCTTTAACCTGATTAATGGAGAAAGCAACCGAGTTAACACAATGTCTCTGGTTGGAGGCAAAATTGATTGGCATTGTGTCAACTCGGTTGCTTTCTCCATTAATCAGGGTACAGACCAGTATTATAAGCACTGCATTTGTCCACGTGCATGCTTGATTCAAACTACAGATGGTGCAATTTGGTGTAGAATGCTTCAAAATTTTATTTTCTATATGCCTCATAATGACCATTTTATTGTATTACTGATACTCTGGATGCCTGCAATAGAAATTCTTCTTTTGAATTGAAGAGATGAAATATTATCACATATAAGAAATATTTTAAGACTCGGTATTTAAATGTGCCATCTTTTTAATTAGATGCGGACATGCTTTGACTTAGCATAGTTTTATTCATGTTGATGTTCTTTATACATTTGAGTTTCTTTACAATTTTATGTTTTCTTATAAGACATTGGCTCGACTAGAAAAGGGAACACATTTTCATAATGAAAAATCTCTTCACGCACTTTTTCAGTGCTTCGGAACATGTCATCATATCACATGTTAATTTGTAAACTTGTAAGCCTGTAACGAGTTAACATGTATATAACATGTAAAAAACTTGTAAGCATTTATGAAATGCCTCTAACATTTATGAAATACCTCTAAATATGTGTCTACAATTTTTCTGTATATATTTTTATTTTTCTGTTTTCATTACACATTTTTGTAATTTTCTAACATTTTTATAATTAAAAATTTTTACATAAATTTTCCTACCGTTTTCTATTAACATTACACATTTTTCTGTGTTTTCCTGTGTTTTCCTGATTTTTTATATATTTTTCTATTCGCATTACACATTTGTAAAAAATTAACTAAGAAATTAATATAAAAAATAACAATAAAAAATGATGAGGCATAAAGCTGTCCTCATAATACGAAAAATAAACCAAATAAATCAAAAGTTTTAAACATAAATAAAATAAATCACAAGATACAAAATTCTCATTCAAAGTATCATCCGTGTGTGGTGCATAGTACGATGGATAGAAATATTGCATCTGTTCCGGCCCTAAAATGATATCATGTTATTATATAAGGAAGGCCGGCTCGATCGATGAAAGGTGTGTCATGACTATCTTGATTGTTGGACAACCCAGTCACATTTGAACCATTCATGTATTGACTATCATAATCTGCATAAACATCAGAGTGTCTGTAAGATGCGAAATAATCGTCATGACTGCCTGAGCTGAGTATCCACAGGATACGATTCATGAAAGTCGGGATTATCATAACATCCATAATAACCAGAAGAACGTCGATATCTATGATATTCAGACTGTCCACCGTAGGTATCGTCCCTCGTTCTTTACTTTGATGCTACCTATCATAATCTCTAGACCCAAACGAATGTGTTGTATCATAAGCATGGTCATCACTTCTCTCAGTAAAGCGATCACATTCTGAAGCACCACAATCTTCATCTGTAGAACCGTGGTCAGCAAGAGACGAATCATCGTTGCTTTCTTACCAAGTGACAGCCTTCTTTCGTGTGTGCGGAAGATTCATTGGGTTGTGCCTTGGTCGTTGCTAATTGCTTCTTGTACGTTCTGCTTCCACAAGTGCTTCGTCCAACCAAGAATTTTCTTTGTCATCGAGCACTCTGACTTCTGTCTTCCTGGTCCATTTCTGCAACAGATCATCCTAATGAAAAATATGATCCAAGTCAATCAGCCGGTGGTCATCGTTCTTGCTCCTCTGCACATGTCTGTCTCGGTCTCATATTATAATGCATATAAACCACCTTTTAAAGATGTTCCATTGTTAACGTTTTCCCGGTCTTTGTGTGAATGAGTGAAAAGGTGTTCCAATTTCGTTCATAGTTGGGAGAAGAGACCGCTTGGCTTAAAACACGTACAGCTAAGTATGTAAAACTTGGAGTATGCTCTCTCCCAATGCTTCACCACCATTGAGCTACAAAAGTTCTCTAGGTCAGAAAATATAGAGCAGTTGAAGGGGAACATACATGGATCTAAGATTTTTATAGATACCTGGAGTGACCTGTTTTATCGTCATATATATCTTTTGGAGCTGAAATGACCAACTCTCGTCCAATATAACTCCACCTACAATTATCATACATAATTTTAGAATGTGAACGTCTTCATCCAATCATATATCAAAATAAAAATACATGAAAACCATTTACCTCTTGTTCTATATCAATTTTCTTCGAGATGTCCGGTTCCAACCTCTCGATCACATGTTTAAGTCCAACAAACACCTCGTCATTTATTGCAGTAGAGTATTGAAAACGTGAATTCAGAAAATAACCCACGGTATGAATATCTTGATACATCTGATTATTCCATCATTTATCGATCATGTCACAACATTTTCTGTATCCTCTAACAATATTCTTTCGAATTTTTTCTTTCATCATGCCCATGGTTTCGTACAGGTAAACCATCTCGGCCTTATCATCGTTGTCGACCATTCGTAGAACTTTCACCATCAGCTTAAATACGGTGATAACATTAAAGATTTCTTGTCCAAAGTCATTATCGTGAATCATTCTCCGACCATTCCTATCTTTTGGTTTGAGCTTAAGAAAGTTCTCGGACCATTCCCTTAAAGTAATCATTCTCCGTAGATCATGTAGATGCACGTAGAGCGTCCAATGCAATAAAATAGGTTGCAAATCTTGTGATCACTGGCCTGATCAACTCTTTTCCATCCGTGTCTCTTCTCATCAAGCTGAGCACGTATCATTTGTTGTATATAAATCTCATTACCATCTGACTTTGTGCGACAATATTTTTGACTCTCTTCTTTTACCATATCAGACAATATCAAATCAATACAATGCACCGCACACGGAGTCCAATAAAGATGATGTCTTTTTTGCATCAGCAACTACCATCCGATTCGTAGGTTGCTCCGTTGTCGGTAATTATTTGGACCATTATTTGTCCATAAATTCAAATATGTATGAACCATTCTGGATGTGATCGGTTACATCAACCGAGTCCAAGAACGTCCCGTAGGTCAAATACACAAGGAAATTAATAATTTTCTTTTTGTTCGGTGTTGTCCAACATCACACATCAGTGTGCAACCATATTTATCCCAATGACTATGAAATATATTTTTTGGTCTCGTCAAGCTCTATGTCCAAATATGCTTCTAAGCAGTGTATGGAGCAATGCCACGACATGCTTTAGAAATAACATCTACCATGGACTTGTAATATAGACTATTGGTCACATTGTATGTAATATGATTGTATGTAATATGGTTGAAGTAAAAAAATTTGGCAACAGCTCTACCAACAAGTGAATTTGCATTTTTCATGCCACTCACTAATGCAGTCTTTATGTTTGATTGGGTTTTACCCTTCTTCATTAAAGAAAAAGAATCGGCATCGGATTTGAGAACATTAGTCGCTCTACTAGTAGGTTTAACATCACGAGCAGAACCACATGCGAGCATACCAACAATTCTACCAACATGACTGCCTGATCTAGCTAGCCCAGAGGCTCCAGACATCCTGCTCTCATCCTTCTGCTAGCATGTCTAATCTCTTCTTGGCATGTTCTTGCATACTTGCTCTAAAAGCTCTTCTAATGTCTCTCATCTCCTCGGTCTCATCCTCATCTAAATCATCTGAGACTGCATCTATAGACCTTGCCCTTAACTCCTCCTCAATCATCTTCTCAAATCTGGCATGCACCTTTTCTTTCCTCTTCTCAAATACAAATGCATTAACCTCTGCACACACTTCTTTCGGTGCTTCATAATAAGTCATTGCATCCCCAGAAATTCCTACCAAGTGTTTCTTAAGGCAAGTCATGACTCCAGGCATTTCTTTTAGGCAGTAGTCGCACCTTATATGTCTATAGCCATTTCTGACCATTTTACAATGAACCCACGTAATATCCAACACTTTCACCTCGGACATTTTAATTGTTTATAACTAAAGGCAACATATAACGAGGTAAAATAGTAGTGCAAAATACAAATAGTTATAGTGCAAAATATTAAAAATTATAAAAAAAATTCCATTGTTCTAATATCATGGCAAACTTATACAGAATTTTTAAACAAGCATGTAACATATATGTAATATGTGACATGTAAACTTGTAAGCATATATTAATTTGACATGTATGTAACTTGTAAGATATATGTATCTACCTTGTAACATATAAACTTGCAGCATATATTATGATACCAACTATCATCATCATAGGCTTCAATTTCAGAATTGACCTCATCATCGTTTCGATGTCCATGAAACACATGTATGCCCTTTCATTTCTTTCTTCTTCCTTACTTAAGGACTCATCGAATGCCTTGTTTGAGCCTCGGTCACATCCCATGAGTGCTTTCTTCTTGGGCTTCCCCACCTTGGATATTGCTTATGCTTTTCCCTTCTTCTTAGCCAATGGACAATCTTTTATCACATGCCATGGCTTGTTGCATCCAAAACAAACAATAGTCTTGTTAGATAATCTTTGTTTGTTGAGTTTAGATTTACATCAGAGATAGTTTTTGAATTCATTTGCCATAGGAGCAATTTGGTCATTTTCATCTTCCGAGCTTTCCTTCTCCCTGGAAGCCTTGAGAGCAATTGATTTCTTCCTTGATTGCTCCTTTTCTTTTTTCCATTTGACTTGGAGCTCATAGACCAAGAGGTTGCCTATAAGATCCTCCATTGTGAGCTTGGAGAGGTTGTGGACTTCTTTAATGGTCATTGCCTTTATCTCCCATTTAGGGGTGAGTGAACGAAGAATCTTGCTCATTTGATCCTTTTGAAACATGGATTTGCCCAACCCGATAAGAGTGATGATAATTTCCATGAAGTGGATGTGCATGTCGGTAATTGTTTCTCCTCCTTCCATCATAAAAAAACTCGTATTTCTGTTAATATAAAGAAATTTTTGTAATTTTAACACGGGTATTCCGTTCATGTGTTACCTCGAGGGAGTGTCATTTGATGTGCCATAGTTGATGTGCACACACGATTGTACTACGTGCTATCTAGTGCACAAAATAAAGAAGTCATGACTTTAGTATTGAGTGTCCCTATGGCTTTCTCGCTTTTGCTCCCTTTCGGAATAGGCTTCGTAGGCTTCACCTAATGAGTCTCCACCACACTCCATAAATCCATATCGATTGATTGGGAAAGATCATCATCATTGTCTTCCATACACTAGCGTTGGATGCAGTAAGCATAAGCGACCCGGTAATAGATTGTCCCTCTGAAACTTGTGGATTTGTTGACACCATCTTTCACCTCGCTCTGATACCACAAGTTGGATCCTAAGATGGCAAGTAGAACACTAGAGGTTGTTAAATAGTGTCTATGATAATTATAAAATCCTCCGAAAAATTCTACCTAGGTAATTAATTTGAGTTACCAAATTAGTACTTAATCAACAATATTACTTGCAAGGTAAAGAATATTGCAAAAGCTAAAGTAATTACAAGTAAATAGGCACAAAGATAAAGAGAAAATTACAGACAACAAGATTTATCCTAGTTCGGGACACTTCCCCTACATCCAGTCACACGTCCTCTCAAGGACAAAATCCAATAAACATGTCTCAAATGAGACAAAGATTACAACGTGTCTCCAATGAGACAAACCTATCTCCAAAGAGACCAAATACAACACCTCTCCTCAAGAGAGAAAACACCTCACAAGTGAGAAATACTAACAATACAATTCTACACGTAGCCCTTGGGTTGAAGCTCTTGTGTTGATGTGTTGTGGCTATAGTGGTTGATCTCCAATTGATGTGGAAATGAAAGCTTTTGAGATCAAGAAGTTCGGCCAAAAGAGATTTGAGAAACTTTAAAACATAGGCCAAAAGAGAGGATTTTGCTTTAAAGCTTTTACTTAAAAACTCATTTTTACTCAAGAAAATTGATCATTCCAGTGTGTTATAAATCCATGAACAACCCCATATATATAACCCCCAAATCTGTCCCACCAGATTGACTAAAACGCCTCTCCAACAGGCAGAAAAACAGCTAGAAATATGACCATAATAGACTGCAAACTAGGTACTGGTCGACCACAGTTCATCACTGGTTGACCACTAAGTCACTGGTCGAACACTGGGACAACACTGGTCGACTTCATGCAAGGGCCGCTACTTTCCAAGTGTACTGGTCGACCACAATACAACTAAGGGTCGACCAGTTTTCTGAAATACTGTTACGAATCAGAAAATTTGGGAAATTTCTACTTAAATGATTTAAAAATATTTTTAAATTATTTTTTATGTGTTCCTAAGTGTGTGTAAGCTTCACCAAAGACTTTAACGTGCTACCAAGACTAAAATAAAAATTACATCAAAAATAAAAATACTCCATGAAGCTCTTGATGCAGTCTTGATTCACATCCACTTGTCTTAGTTGCTTTTGATCTCCATGGTCTTTGCTGACTCCATACTTCCTTCATTTCATGTTTGATCATGTTTGCTCCTTATCTAGACATCTACACTCATAAAAATATTAGTACCCAATATATTTGCTTATCATCAAAACTAACATGGCGTGACTCAATATTTAACAGTTCTTTTGAGGCGGAGTAATGTTTGCAGTTGAAGGGGGCAGTGGCAATTTGGGCACAGTAAAGGCAACAACACTCTTCCGTGGAAATTCTGTAATATTTAGGGTTCAATGCTACTTTTGTAATATTGGAAATTCGGTATATTTGTATGGGGCTAAATTAATTAGATGGGAGATGTATAATTTTGTGAAGAATTGGTTGCAAATATGAATAGAACCCTTATATTAGTGAGAGAGTTCGGCTTCCTCTCGAACTAAAGCTTTAGAAAGCGGTCCTCTCAAAAGAGGCCAAATTATTCTTGTATTTCCCTCTTTTATCAAAAAAAATCCCACCTTTTTCTCCAAATCCACTTAAAACCATAAATTTATCAACAAAACTCATCTGGAACGTATCATTAAACCCCTCCCATTCTCATATAACGTTAATCAACTATTATTACTCCACCTTAATCAACTATTATTACTCCTAACCCTTTACATTCCATAGTCCTTTCAAATTCACCTACGTAAGCACATTTTTCACAAAACTTTTCATCACAAAAACCTCATGGGATGCTGGGGGTTGTCAAAGCAAATTTGGTTTCCAAAAAAATTCCATCTTTACAACCAAAAAGTTCTCGCCATGTGTAGTCAAGGGGTGTTATAACTTATATAACCTATACAATTTACCTTGACTATACTATACAGTTCCTCAATCAAATACCCAATGTTTCAATTAAATGTTTCCACTTATATAATATATACGATTTACCTTAACTATAATATACATTCTTGGATTAAATATACTACTGATTCACTTTCCTAAAACCCAATGTTTCAATTACATTTTTCCACACATCTATATCATTCCAAGAAATGGAGAAATTTCAACCTGTTGGTGTCAGAACTTTTTGGATAATTATATTCAAAGCCATCGCTACAGTTCTTCCCGCTTTTGTTTGGACAGCGTGAAGTTTTTAACATCCAAATGCTACCTAGTTTCACGGTTTGTTCGTGAGCGTAGCCTGGGACCTCATCTTCGATTAATCCAAGAGTGTTCTCTTGTGAAGAAGAGTACAACTGGCTGGACAACCACACTCTTATGGATGCTTACAATTTAGCTCGAGTCAAATCCCCAAATTATTCACAGGTCACGAATAGATGGTTCCAAAATAATGCTTCTTGACCAAAGCCTTTGGTTTGAAGGGCTAAAGAATAGACAAACAGATGATAGTTAAGACTCACTGCACTCAGAATAAATATCATCTCCACCAATAATGTTAAATCCCTGTGGATATATTAGTCCTTCAGTATATATTTATGTGTATATATCCATTTGGGAAAAATCATTTAGCATTAATCCCCCACCCTAATCCCTGGGTAAATAAATAACCAAACAAACAATAATATTAAAAACACTAATCAGGAATCCTCCACGCAAACTGGGAAGAAGAGACGAACCTATGTTTAACATAAGTTCTCTCGTTTTCCTCTCAGGAAGATAGTTAGAGGGTAAACAATGCCTCACACCATCTCAATTTTACATACCAAAAAAGTCAAGGTGTCCAACGGGCCGGCCCGGCCCGGCCCGGAGGGGGCCGGGGGGCGGAAGCCCGGCCCGCGGGCCGGGCCGCGGGCCACCCGTTTTTTTTAAAAAAAAATTTATAAATTTAAAAACTTTTGAAACTTGGTTAAAAAAATCTTTAAAATATTTAAAAAATATTAAAATATTCTACTTATTTACAACTTACCCTTAAGTAGATAAATAACCCTTAAATACTAAAATAATAAGTAATAATGTGAACAAGTAGATAATTAAGTAATAAAAATTTTCCTAATAACTAACATTCAAGTTTATTTGGAAGTAGATAATTAAGCCCGAAATTTTCCTAAGGTCCCGGGTTGAACCTTTAAATTTTATTACTTAAAAACTTTTTTGAAGGGGGGACTTACATCGGCCAACCTTACCCTTCATACAATGGCCAAAACTGAAAAATAATACAACTAAGACAATAAAAATTTATCACTCAGCTTCTTCTGCCCAAAAAATTACCAAACCCCCTCGTATTACCAAATTTATCACTCAGCTCCTCGTATTTTTGGTCAAAAGCCAAAGAAATTACCAAACCCCCCCCAAAAAAAATTCTGCCCCTTTTAATTAAATTAAAAAAAACTGCAACGGTCATAAGACCGTTGCAGGCGGGCCGGGCCGGCCCGGCCCGCAGAAGACAACGCCCGGGCTTGGCCCGGGCCCGCTGCCGGGCCCGCTGGGCGCCCGGAAGCCCGGCCCGGGCTCCGGGCCGGGCCGGGCCCGTGGCCCGGTCAACGGCACCGGGCCCGGGCCGGCCCGTTGACCGGGCCGGGCCTCGGGCCATTTGGACACCTTGACCAAAAAGTCATATAAGCCATTATTTTAGAGTACATAGGTGAAACTGAGAAATTTCATAATCAACTGGTCAAAAGACTCAAAACAAATGGATAGATGTCAGGGATTGCAGATTATGTACAGGCTTCAGCTTCAAGGAAGCTTAGGAGCTCTACTAATACAAAAATATTCTTTAAACTTGTTGAGCATAATTGGCAAATTTCTCACTGGAGACTAGACCCTTGAGAGATGTTATACTAAAAGGTTTGGATGAACATATTAGCTCTTCATTTGAGAAAAATTTAGCTACCACAAGAAATTGATTGTCACAACTACTGACAATTTAACAAATGATTAAATCTCCTTGAATTAGCTGTAATTTGACAATTCAGCATGAAACCAGAATTAAATCAAAAGAATTTCTAGATGACCGAGCATTTGTTAGGTGGATAAAGGTAATTTATATGGTACCAATTCATTGATTCCATCTTGCTTTTTAGGATGTTTAGACTCCAATTACAATGTCATTCAGCACAAATCCCAGTTTCCTGCTTAATCCATTCGCACATGATTCCAATACCGGCATGTGGTACATGTAGCTCCAGATCTCCAACATTGGTACGTTTACGGCATTTATAATATAGTCAGTGTGTCTGCTAAGAACAAGGCAACAGGTCTAGTAAACTACAAAAGACTCGGCTATCTAGGATACCAATTCTAAGTTTAGTAAATTGAATATAACTGGTCTAAAATGAACCAACTCCGCAATAAAACTTCAAGTTACATTATAAGATTGAAATCCAATAGCGCAAATTCATGGAACCAAAAGCTCATCCAATACACAAAAAGTAAAGCATCCATCAGCAGCAAACAAAGATTAACAATGCATGCTTATGTTGACTAGCATGTGTCAAGGTCATCATCCTTTTATAGCTGATCGGCATACTGAAATTTGGAAATAACACCATACGAAGAAAAGAATAGTTATGCAGAATCCAAAATCACCAAAAGGATGGAAAAGGACGTATAGATAAAGGGATGAGATAGGACATGAGGAAGAGAAGTATAAAGCCTAGCCTTTAAAGCTTATTATTGATCTTAGCTATTCACTATAAATTGAACCTATGTAACATGAACACGTCAACCATGAAGCAATGGCATGTCGAACACACGTATTGGATACTTCCATTTTTAGAATACTTTCTAAAATGTACCAAGGATATGTTTGGACAACCATAATCCAAATGATTATAATCCTAGATGCCATTTTTCCTATGGATTGGGGAGATTTAAAGGATTGGAAAGTTTGGATATCATTTTTTTTGACAACCAATCCAAAGGATTATAATCCAAAGAGTAGGCCAATCCTTCAAATTTAAAGAGAGAGGTCTTGACCTTATTTTTTTAGTTCAAAGAATTTTATTTGGTCATGAACATAATTTTTGATAAAAATTAATGACAACATGACAAAATTAATATGGCACAAACAAAGTTTTTGGATGCAATACAAAGAATTCTCACCCTTTGAAATATAGTTGTGTTACAATGGATTCTTATCCCATTGACTTTTATACTAACCATCCAAACAAGCCCTTAGGTATCATTGTGACGCATCATGTAGTCTACATGTCTGCGTGTCTATGCACGTGCAATATAAATGTGAACTATATATTATAACCATATAATATAGATAGTTCATAGATCTTTCCGTATTTACATTAGAGATGAATGAAAAACGGGTGGTATCTGATCAAAAATGATCAGAAGCGCTCATATGATGTGTTCCCATTGACGGAGAAACCGGCAAAAGCAAGTACAACCCACGTGGTTGCTTTTTCTTCAGCTAATAGGAACATATCACATCAACATCAACGTAACTGAACATTTTTTATCAGGTAACACGTGTTTTTCATTAATCTCTTTATATTATATATAAATATATGACCATAAGTCACGGGACATTCAAAATATTCCCCTGAAAAGTTTCAACTCATTCAAAATTTACTCCCTAAAAATTTAGTGCCTCTTCAAAATCACCTCAAAAAAATTTACATCCACCTTCAAAATATTTCCACCCCCAACAAAAAAAATTAACCACATTAAAACTAAAATTTAGTTCCCCCTGAGAAGTTAGTTCCACCCAAAAATCTTAGTCTCCCAAAGTGTAGTTTCACCCAGATTTAGTTCTATCAAAATTTACAATTTTAGCTCCCTTGAGATTTAGTTTCCCTCAAAATTTTAAATTAAAATTTAGTTTCTCCTGAGAATTTAGTACCCTCAAAAATTTTAGTTACAATCAAAATTTAGTTCTCACCAGATTAAGTGTCACCAAATTTTAAAATTTTAGTTTACTCAAAATTTAGTTCTCAGCCGATTTAGTTTTCCCAAAATTTTAAGCTCCCCCCAAATTTAATTTTTCTCTCTAAAATTTTCACAAACTCTCATCCAATCCATTGACTTCTTAAGATTTAATCATAACCGTCCTTCTACCCATCCTTTTGTCTTAGTGCAACCCCATTCAAAAACATCCCTCAATTGTATAATAGATATTATAACTAATTATATATATATATATATGGGATTCATGAAGATCAGGTGACACCTGATCTAATAGATCAGGTGCAAGACACAAAAAGTTGGGCCTCCAACGAGTACAAGCCCATGTGGGACTTGTACTTTTCATCCTTTTTGTATCTTGGCACCTGATCTATTAGATCAAGTGTCACCTGATCTATTAGATCAGGTGCCACCTTTTCTAAATTAAATCCTATATATATATGGTGGTCTTCCATTGCGAAAAAATGGTGCAAAACTTTTTTATTATTTTTTTGAAAAAAAATTCAAATTTTTTTGATGTTTAATACATACAATTATATACACCAGGAAAAATAATGGGTGAACCCTAGGGGGATTAGAGCACACATCCACCCGTTACAAATTTAATGGTCTCAAAACGTGCAAATTTGTTGAAATGCCTTGATCGAAGGCCAAATGACATTATTTCCCAACAATTATTTTTTGAGTGGTGTATAACAACATTTAATGAATGTGGAAAAAAATTTGAAAAAAAATTCAAAAAAAAACTTAAAAACATTTTCGCACCGTGCAAATTATTTGCATTTAAAGATTTACCTCTATATATATGGGTAAAAGGATCCTAAGGTGCCTCCTTAGATTTAATCTAAGGAGGCGCCCTCATTTCCCCGCTCTCCCACATTTTTTTAAAATTTTTTTCATGTGTTTTTTGGTTACCTCATGGATAATCAACATACCAAATTTCAAGAGATTCTAATACTTTTTGAGCCCGCATCTACCCCTTGCAATTTCATGGGGTTTTCAGCACGTTTTCAGACCATTGAAGTTATAAGGGGTAGATGTGGGCTCAAAAAGTACTGGAATACCTTGAAATTTGGTATGTTGATCATCCATGAAATGAATTCCATGAAAAAATTCAAAAAAAATTGTGGGAAATGGAGGGAAATGGGGGCTCCTCCTTAGATTTAATCTAAGGATGCACCCTAGATCCATTTTCCATTTATATATAGGGTAAGTAATTTTCTATTGCGAAAAAATGGTGCGAAAGCCCGTGCGAAATTTTTTTTTGAAATTTTTTTTCATAACTTTTTTTTGATGTTTAATCCATACAATTATATACCCCATGGAAAATAAAGGGTGAACCCTAGGAGGATTAGAGCACGCATCCACCCGTTACAATTTTAACGGCCTCAAAACGTGCGAATTTGTTGAAATGCCTTGATCGAAGGCCAAATGACGTTATTTCTCAACGATTATTTTTTGAGGGATGTATAACAACAATACTAAAGGTGGAA
Source organism: Scilla litardierei (assembly GCA_030789695.1). Classification (NCBI taxonomy): domain Eukaryota; kingdom Viridiplantae; phylum Streptophyta; class Magnoliopsida; order Asparagales; family Asparagaceae; genus Scilla; species Scilla litardierei. The sequence continues at coordinate 3,164,760 of CM061134.1, read as the reverse complement.
AAAAATTTCAAAAAAAACAAATAACATCTTCGCACCGTACGAAATATTTGAATTTGAAGATTTACCTATATATATATGACATATTAGAATTATCTTCATATAGAGGTAATAGGATAGAGACAACTACGTGATTATCGAGTTTAAGATATAATTTCACAATATACTTAGGAAAAAGATAATTACTGCATGCATTAGATACTAATTAAACAAATTAAATGGTAATGACGTGTAAAGCAGCGGCAAAAAAGCAACATCTTGCTGCAACACTTAGCGGAGCGTAAGCGGCAGAAGGCAAAAAAAGCCAACAAAAAAGCTAAAAAATAAGGTCAAAAGCAATAAAGACACAAAGAAAAAAGAAAAACTATACTCATGTCTTTTTTATGATAAATAGTACTGACTTAAAAATTGATATCGATAATTAAATAAAAAGATTATTCAAAATACATAACATGTTCAGAATCTTGGAGCAGTGCTAAAATGCTTTGAAAAGCGAAAAGCATAAGCGAGGGCTAAGCGGAGCTATATTGGACTTTTTATGACAGTGTTAAGTGGAATAGGAAAACATGCACCATCAAGTGGATTGAGCCCAAATCATTGAAAAAGATGCATATCTTTATAATACCCTAGGCAAGGATCCTACTTCAAAATGCAGGCGCTGTATGTTTCTCAAACAAAATGCATATTGCTATATTTATTGATTAATGTGGATTCAACCAAAAAAGAAGTATTCTGATTTTAACTTTACGTTTACCATACTAGGAGTGTTATTTTTTGGTCTTAGAATGGCACATTCTAAGATACATGACCAAAAAACAATACAGGCACTGACCTCCCTAGCAGCAGTCATCATTGAAAGAAAATTCTCCTCTTCAAACTCAATATCATTGGAAAGTCGAAGTCTCGCCACCCCTTCCAATATCTCTTCAGATTTTAGAAGGCCAGCACCAACGGCAGCCAACCAACAGCATAAAAGAACATACAACGGATCTCCTGCCTACCCAAAACAGAGGATTTAATTAAATTTTAAAAAACAGGCGAGTTTGAATATTCTTGATACAAAGATAAGAGTAGATGTCATATTAGTTATTTTAAATAATCATAGATGCTATAAATAATAAACTATTTGAAATAATCATTACTTCAGGTTCTTGAAATATATTACCATGTCGCCAAGATGCCTGGTGAGGTGGTGAATCATAAGGCAAGGATATTTGCAAAAGCTAAATTGTACGAACTATTTGACTGACAATTATTTACACCAAGCATACGAAGTAAGTTATATATCTGTGCAAAATTTAATGTGAAGGCATGGGAGACAAATAGTCTTGGTATCAACCAATAGTCAAAGTATCTTTAATGATCTGAAATTTTAGTAGGACGGGTAGGAATTTTCTGTATATTCCTAGAATTTTTCTAGCTAACTTCTCTAATATCTTTTACTCTAATTTCTCCTTCCCTTTTATTTATTTTTGTTAAAGCCAAAATTGACGATAACGGTATTTGGGCCGACGAGGACACTTTCGTTGGGTTGATCCTTCGTCGGCAGAGAGGAAGGACCCGTGGGAGAGGAGCTCAGGGTCAAGGATCCGACTCCACAGATGGATGTTGGCCTAGCTTCGCGTTATCTCCATCATCATGCATCATAAAAAGATCGTTAGGGGGTCGGGACCCGACCGATTCCCCTCTGATACTCAAGTTATTCCCTCGTAGATGAAAGATATTGAGCAAGAAGAAGACATTAGAGAAGGCGAAGGCGATGAAAGTGTATAGTTGTATCATGATTAGCCTTCGCTAACTGGTGATCTGCCCCCCTCCTTTTCTCCTGGGAATATTTATCCCCCCTCCTTTGCCTTGTAACCTCCTCCACTAATTACTGAATTAGTGGGCTTTGAATTAGTCATCAAAAGGTATAACTACCCCGATTATTCTGGCCATTAACTGCCCCAATTAAGGCTATGTAAGTGGGTCATCCCAAGGTTTGTTATCATTATGCTCATCATGAGGAAATTTGACTTATTCAACCCAAGAGTAATGGATTATAAGGGAGGTTGGGTTGACTCAGTCAACCCAGACGCTATGGGCCACAGGCCGCCTTCGTCCAGCCGGTAGAATTTATCTACTTGCTTAATGGGCTGGGCCCATGTATCTAACAATGTTTCCCATCACTCGAGTTCAACCGATTGTGAAGGTTAAGGTCGGGTGATGTACTTAATCGAGAGAAAGAATAAACTTTGACCGATCAGTCGGGTAGCGAAAAGGAATGTCGTTCGGTTGCGAGGGGATGGTCCCTTCGGCTTACGGTCAACGACAAGCACTGTCGTTTGGTTGCGAATAGGTGGCCCCTTCGGCTTACGACCGACGACGAGCACTGTTGTTATGACCGATGACAAAGTTCGAGTCGTTCAATGGCGAGGGATTGGTCCATCGGCTTACGGTTGGCGACGAATATTGTCGTTCAGTGACAAGGGTGTGTCCTCTCGACTTACGGCTGACGACAAAGGTTGGTCGTTCAGTGGCGAGGGATTGGACCATCGGCTTGCTGTCGACGACGAGCATGGTCGTTTCGTGGCAAGGAGCATGGTCCCTTCAGCTTACTGCTGACGACAATGATCGTTCGGTTGCAAGGGACATGGTCCCTTCGGCCGACGACGAAAGTTGAATCATTCAGTGGCGAGGGGTTGGCCACTCGGCTTACGGCTGACGACGAATGTTGAATCATTCAGTGGCAAGGAGATGACCTCTTGGCTTACGGCTGACGACGAATATTGAGTCATTCGGTAACGAGTGGTTAGCCCATCGGCTTACGACTGACGACGAACGTCGTTCAGTAACGAGGGGTTGGCTCCTTGACTTACAGCTGACTACGCATGTCGTTCAGTGGCGAGGTGTTGGCCCATCGACTTACGCTAACGACGAAGTAGAGTCGTTCGGTTGCGAGGGGCATGGTCCCTTCGTCGTATGGCCGACGACTAAGTTGGGTCGTACATTTGCGAGTGGGTGGCCCCTCGGCTTACGACGGACGACCAAGACGAGTCGTTCGGTTGCGAGGTGTATGGCCCCTTCGTCTTATGGCCAACGACTAGATTGAGTCGTTCAATGGCGAGTGGTTGGCCCCTTCAACTTAGGGCTGACGACGAATGTTGTTCAGTGTCGAGAAGTTGGCCCCTCGACTTACGGCTGACGAAGGATGCCGTTCTCACCTAAGATTTACAGTGTGGTTGGCACTCAAGGAAGTGGTCCCCGGTCATATAGCCAAGTCGTTAGTGATGGTAAGAGTTATCCTCAAGCGCATAGGAAGGTCGGCCCGCGAGGGAATGGCCTCCGGTCGCATAGTTGAACGGTTCGCTATGCGTCCTGAGCTGACTTGTGAGCATGCATACTTTAGTAACGCAAAAAATATGGACGATCAAATGCCCTCTGAGTGTACATTTGTCGAAAGTATGTTAACTCATCAAGAGTACATTAGTTTATTGAAGAGTAAAACTAGATCGGTTTTGTTTTACCAACAAATATCTCGTCCAGGCAGTCAACATACGTTATGCCAGATCGGTCCTCCTGAATAGTGCGACCAGGGGCCAATGTGAAATTCATACCCGAGAGAAAAACACATGTGGTGAAGCTCACGTTGAGCCGCATCTGGCTTGCCAAGTGTCCCTTGCGACAATTGAAGTTATATTGTGCATGACCCTCATTGGTAGCAAGTTTCCTGCCTTGGAGGAGTTCCCACATTTTGGAAACATGCATCTCAACATGTTATCAATTTTTTTTAAAATTGACAAAGAAAATTGAATGATGACGAGGTCAGAAATCAAAAATTGAAACTCAATCACCTCGTTCTCGCTTTTTGTTTTGTCTGCATAGTTTGCTCGGGGATCTAAGCTCGGATAAGTTTTGTTCGAAGCTCTAAACTCGTCGAGGGTTCTCTTGGAGAGGTTGGTTGGCCCCTTCCGAGCTTGGAACTCAGCAAGCAGTAATTCGGCAACGGTGTTAGATCAACGGAACTCAGAGTTTTAACCAATCAATTGAACTTCGATCATCGTTTCTCGCTCTCAGATTTGGGTTGAGTCGATGAGCTCAACATGGATGTCCAATGGAGTCTGAGAACACCCTCATACAAATCAAGAGTAATGGATTTGTGAAATTTTTTAAGAAAAGTTATAACAAAGAATATGTGAGCAGTGTCGTACCCTTGATTCAGTCAGGGCTGGGGTCGACGAGTGGATGCCTCGGGGACCCCTTCATCAATGATTGGTCAATGATCGATGCCAGGTCGACGAATCAAAGAGCCTCGAAGGATCGATGATTGTTACTGGAAGCTTGGATCTTGATCGATCGTAGCTGGAAAGGGCCTTCCGAAAATTTGGTCGAGCACCGGGTTCACGTTGTCGACCTCCTGTCACTCCGATCCGAGGTTGACTCGATCGATCTGAGGATGATTCGATCGAATGAACTTTGGTTGGGTGAATCATGACCATTGTCGGAGCGTTCTCGATGCTACGTCCGACCAATCAAGATCGCGATGGATATTGAGGCACAACAAGTTCATGCGACCCGCAGAGGTTGTCGTTGAGCTTTGTCGACACGATGAGACCTCGATCGAAGTTCGAGATTTAGGGCAGAGGCAGATCGAGGATTCCGAGGTCGGAGTCAAGTTCGATCCCAAAAGTTTGGTCTCGATGGCTTAGAGGGATGGTGTCAAGATGGACCTGTCATTCCGATGGGTCGCTGGTGTGACGCCCCTCCGATGGGTCATTGGGTCGACGCTCCTCCGATGGTCATTGGATCGATGCTTCGATTGCCCTTGCACCTCCAGTAGGTCGATGCCTCTCTGTTGAATCATTGAATCGGAGGAGGGTTGATGACGCCTCAAGGTCGATCGCTGGAGGCAGGCTGATTGCTCCTCTAGGCTGAACGTCAGAGGCAGATTGATGCTCCTCTGGGTCGGACGTCGTAGGCAAGTTGATGTCGCCTCTGAGTCGATCATCGGGGGCAGGTCGATGATGTCTCCGAGGACTCTGTCGGAGGGGCAAGGCTTGGAGACTCAGAACTCGCGGCAACAACTCCTTCACTGCAAAGAGTCAGGCTTATCTCGAGCTTGAAGATGACACGTCTCATACCAGAGGGGGTCGGTCGAGCGATTTCCGATCAGCGAAAGGTCGGAAGAGCCACTTCCGACGAGTGGATGGTCGGACGGAGATGGCCAGCTTGCGCTGGAACTCGATTCAGACGGAAGCTTTGTCAGATCTCCAAGAGCTGATGAAGAATTCGGGTAGAAATAGACCCAAATCAATACTCCATCGATCGATGAGATAGGTCGAAATCGATGCTTAATCACTCGGGAGAGATGTTGTTTGACAGGCTCGATGTGATTGGCAACTCATATTTTCGGCAGTGTCGACGAGTTGGCGAGCCACGTTGGGTCGTTGACTTGGGAGCCCAGTAGTTGTCGATTTTCGATGGATTAGAGCCTCACAGTATCTCAATGGCGAACTTCGATGGTCAGAGCCTCACAGTAGCTCATTGGCGAGCTTCGATGGGTCGGGGCCTCTCAATAGCTCGTTGGCGAGCTTTGATGGGTCGGAACCTCACACAGTAGCTCGTTGGCGAGCTTCGATGGGTCGGCGGATCGATGTCTTGGGAGCCTCTGCATCTTCAACGGGTCGACACAGATCCGAACCATCGCGGGCTGCTGAAGCATGGTCGACGAAGCTAGCTCGAACTCAGGTGATGAGCGGCAAGCTTCGACGAGGCTGGGTCGAGCTCAGGTCTCTGCGTTCATCATTAACGACGAGCTACGCATAGCGGGCTCCGACGAAACTAGGTCAAGACTCAGATCTTCTGCTTTCTCAAGCTTGGATGAACCATGGCAAGCTCAGATCGAGTCGATGAGGCATGGCGAGGTCGCTCGACCGATGGCGAGCTCAGTTCGGTCTCCGACGAGGCAAGACGAGGTCGAACGACCCATTGCAAGGTCAGATTGGTCTTCGTTGAGGTTGATCATTTGAAATAGTTTTATTGCGTCGAATATCGACAGAGGACTTGGCTAGCTCTGAAGCGATGCGTCGAACTCTTTTGTGCTTCCCTCGGCGATGTCGGAGTCCACCGAGGAGAAAATCAGCTAGCTCGGGAATTGCGACGTCAAGCTCCTCCAAGCCTCCTTCGTTGTCGGCGAAGCTTGCGGTGGAGGGCACAATTAGCTCGGAGGAGGATTTACACTCAGATGCAGAGATTGAACTCGATCGGAGCTCTTGGTGCTTAGGTATGATCGAAGCAATGAGCAAGATGCTTTGGGCTCTTGAACAAGGCGCCGTTCTTGGCTGATGCGTAGGATGCGTAGGGCATCGCCATTGTCCCCAATCGTGAGGATGGTGGTAGCTACTGCTGGGTAGACATCGAACCTTTGTGCATCTCTTGAGGCACCAATGTCGATGCAAGCAGTGGATCAGACGTGGACAGTGTCAATCGTTCGGTTGAACCAAAGAAACGGGCTGAGGGTCGATCGCTCGGAACGATCCCCGATGAAGCCCTGTCGCCATGATCGAAGGTCGCACTCTTCCTGAGGATGGCGAGAAAGTGTCGATTTATCGGCTTGGGTTGCCTGCACCTCACACCGCAGGGAAGCGTGGGGTCGTCGACAAGTTGTTCGTGCTCCGATGAGTCGAGGGTGAGTTAAACTGGAGCCTCACCGACCCTTTGTATCGCCGCTCCACCTCGAGCTTGATTCGTCGAAGACTCAGCAAGGATGCGGGAGCTTTGGTCGAGTCTCGGCACAGTGCTCGGCGACGCTGGCTTGAACTCAGATTGATGACCAGCCAGAATTGTTTCAAACTGTCAAAATAATTTAAGAAAAAGTCATTAATCAAGAATACAAAAGTTGCCAATTGTTGGCAACAAATATATTTTTTTCATCGTCCAGTTTGGACGAATAATTAAGTTGGCTTCGAGAATAATTAAGTTGGTTTCGAGTGATCCTTAATTAGGAGAACGCTTGGTTTGATCGGACATTTCTGTCGATCGGATCAAGGTTTGCTTGTATGATGCCCTCGATTCCAAATGGCTCCTAATCACTCTTCCTGCTTCAAAGAAAACAGATCAAAGAAGTGAAGCGATTGTTGAAGATTAATTAAACTAGACTCAATCGAAGATCAAAATGAGATCTGAGATCATATGAGTAGATCAAAGGATTGTGGTAGAGCGAGTTAGCATAATCTCCTTGTTTGGCAGAGGCGTGTATATTGACTCTAAACCTTCCCACAAACGGCGCCAACTGTTAAGGCCAAAAATAACCGAAACAATAATGATGCTGACGTGGTCCCTTTCTTGCTGGGTTTGAGCCTCGTCAGTAGATTGAGTGGAACCCTATGTTAGTAGAACCGTGATCATTGATAGTTTGTAGTCAACTTGTGATGCTTGTTCAACCCTCGAATGGATCGAACCTCGGTTGATTGATATTGAGAAGCACCGGCACGACCTTCCCGCTGGATCGGGCACGACCTTTCCGCTGGATCGGGCATCGATGATCTGCACCACAAGGAAGCGTTAGGGGGTAGGATCTGGGTCCCGACTCATATCCCCTCCGATGCTTAAGTTAAAACTGGACTTAAGAAAGTGAGCTTGGAGCTGCTGAGATCGACCCACGGAGGCTCGTCTCAAGTCTAGCATCGCAAGCTCTTTTGAGGAAGAAGTATTAGTTGGAGTATAGACTGTTGGAGTATTAGATCTCTGATAAACTCAAGCAAATCTGAAATTTAATTGAGGAAAATAGGAATAAAAATGATAACTTGGCTACAATTAAAGGGACAACCACCCTCCCAAGTCGTCAAAAGAGTAGACGTCCGCACTCTTCCTACAAAATATCTCTCACAATTTAATAATCAAGCATAAACTAGGGCCGGCTAGCACCCCTCCCTCTAATACAATTTCAGAAATTAGCCAATTACCCAAATGCCCTTAACTAATAAACTAAACTAAAATACTCAAAATGACCCTCTATTGGACGGGCGGGCCAGATCTAACATTACTCCGCCCCGAAAATCTACCTTGTCCTCAAGGTTGTGCATGAAGTTTCTGACGGTCATACTCCAAGTGGGAGTCGTCTTCCACTCCGACCTCTTCATCCTCCACGTCATCCTCCACGTCTTCCCCGGCTATCAGCACTTGCAACTTGCGCACCCCACAGTGGTGCCCTAGGGTGAACTGCTCATCGCATCTGAAACACAGCCCTTTCTGCCTCTTCTCCCTCATCTCAGCGTCAGTCATCCTCCTGAACTGACCCCCTGCTGGCGGTGCACCGCTCTTCTCCCCAGTCTTCTCAATACTCGTCTAATCCGCCCCTGTAAGTGTCTTCTGTTCTCCTGTCGTGGTCGAAACACTGCAAAAAACCGGTCCACTCCAACCACCCCTCACCTTCCACTCCTCAGACTGCCAGTCCTCCGCCATTTGAGCATACTACATGGCCTCCATCAAGCTCTGAGGCTTCTGCATGCGGACCGCTGCTCGAATAGTGGCCTTCAGCCCCTTTATGAACGTGCTCTCCATCGTCTTGTCAGACACCCCATGCACATGTCCTGATAGGGCATCAAACCTCTCCAGGTAATCTCTCACGGTGCCATCCTGTCGAAGTGACAGCAGCTGCTCTCTCACATTCTCCAGATGAGAATCTCTGAACCTCTCTACCATCCGGTCCCTGATTTCCTCACACGAGCGGACAGGATGCCTCGCATCCTTCCACTGAAACCAAGCAAGAAACTTCCCATCCAGACAAATCGCCGCTGCCTCCAGCTTATGCTCCTCTGTCATGCAAGAGATTTTAAAAAATCTATCTGCCATGTAGATCCACGAAACTGTGTCCTCTCCCTGGAAGACAAGCATCTTCAGCTTCTGCAGCCTATCCATATTGAATGCCCCCGATCTCCTCGTCCACCGCCATATCTGGGCTGGTGGTAATGCTGCCACCTCTCCTAGTATGTCTCATGTCCTCCTTTTGGCCATCTACCACGATCTCCATAACCCCACGAGGTCCCTCTCCTCGTCCTCTGTAGCCTCCTCAGTCACCACCACCACCATAGACTCCTCCCCCTCCATCATCATAGTAACCGCCTCCTCTGCCATCCCCATAGTGAGTCCAATCGTCATGTACTTGCCCTGGATAGCCGTTGGATGGTGGATAGTGCTATTCATAGCCGGGACGCGTCACGGAAGTCCGAAAAGCAGTGGAACGGGGCTCGACGTTGTCGTGAAATCCCACGGGCGGCTGCCATAGGCCTGTCGAACCCCTGGCGGCCCCTCTAGTGGGGTCGGCGGGGGCGGGGGCGGCCGCCCCTGCCGCACCTCCTCAGGGGCAGGGCGGCTGCTCCCGCCCAAATCTGGGCCCGGCCGCCCCTCACGGCTGATTTTAGGGTTCCATTGGTTCTCCTCTGCTCTTCGACAGATCGACTCGGGGCCCCTCATTGTCCTCCTCGTAGTACTTCTCGTCTTTAAGAAATGATTCTTCGTCAATTTTCTTCATCTTTCCCTTCTCCTTGTCCAAAGGTGGTACCTTTGTCGCAGGTTTTGGGTTTCCATCACCTTTCACATCCTTTCTGGTGATGATCGACAACTGAAAAATTAATTGCACGAGCGCTTCCTCTTGTTTCTCTTACTTCGTTGTCAATCTATAAACGTCAACTTTGCCATGGATTCATCGTTTCCTGTCAAAGATTTCTTTATCCATTCGATCTCACTGTTGAACTTCTCCTCTAATGTCTCATACTTGTCCTTTGATCTTGTCAACACCGCTATGGATTGTTACGCGCTCTAATACCAAATTGATAGAACTCAAGCAAATCTGAAATTAAATTGAGGAAAATAGGAATAAAAATGATAACTTGGCTATAATTAAAGGGGCAACCACCCTCCCCAGACGCCAAAAGAGAGGACGTCTGTACTCTTCCTACGAAATATCTCTCACAATTCAATAATCAAGCATAAACTAGAGCCGGCTAGCACCCCTCCCTCTAATACAATTTCAGAAATTAGCCAATTACCCAAATACCCTTACGTAATAAAATAAACTAAAACACTCAAAATGACCCCCCATATTGGGCGGGCCGGCTAGATCGAACAATCTCGTACTTAGGGAGTTGGAACCCCTTTTACATTGTCCTTTCGGGTATTTATAGATGACGATCTGCCGATTGCAAATAACCGTCCTTTATTGATCAGGGCGGAATCTTCTACATGATTGATAATAATGGCTGCCTATTTACTCGGTTCCATTAACTACTCCCTAAGTATCAGCAGGAGTTCAACGGTCGAATGAGTCATTCCTTTGACTGAGCATTATTCAGCCTTCATAACGGGTTTCGGTTTGTATGCTCTAACTGGGCCATGTATCTTGCCAACGCTTCGTGGGTCGTACCCATGCACTAACAATTTTATTTACTATTTTACTATTTTTAATTTTCCGTTAGCCAAAAGGAGCCCACAGCCCATTCTTCCTAGTCTTCGTCCTTTTCTATTTTCTTTCTTTCTCCTCATTCAGACAGCCCGCAAACTCAGAGCCCAGCTGCCACTACTCTTTTATTTTCCTTGCTTTCGTTTACCCAGCTGCCACTACTCTTTTATTTCCCTTACTTTCGTTTAGAGAGTAGCCCAGGCCACTATTCATTTTCCTTTCCCTTCTTAATTTCTTTTCCTCCACCAAAACGAAGCCCACAAAGCCGTAGGCCCAACTCCCTTCTCTTATTAAGTGGCCTGTTTGAACCCATCAAGAGAAAACAAAATCTCCTCAGCAAATCGCGACTCATGTGCTCCTGTTTTCTCGCTCAACGACCAAAAGTCCACTAGTTGATAGGTATTTCTATTTGTTAATTTTCTATCTTTTAAAATACCTTTAAGGTCAAGTGATCGACTATATTTGTACGATGATTTTTATAGCTTAAACGTTGCAAAGTAAGATTCTATGGGAAGCTATCTCAGCTCATAAGTTTCTTCCACTAACCATTTCCTTTCTATTGCATTCCATAATTATATGATAATCAGATCATACTTTCTGTACTTGTCCAGTTTCATTTTGACTATATATGACGTCTTGATAGTAACTCGTTTTAGAAACAGAAGAACATATCAATTTTACAAACGTGTTACCTATTTAGGTCGAATGCAGCAATGCTAATAGGCTTAAACAAGTGCCAGCTTGTCAGCTTTTGTTTTTCTCAAGTATACCGGGAAGCGGAGAATAACAACACCTGCTCTCCAATGTCAACTAAACAAGACATCTTGATCCTCCTCTAACTTATTCTTTCTTTTACTTCTTTTATTATTATCGCTAATATAACAAATATCGCATCACTTTATTAATTTTCTTTTTCGAATAGGTGTCAACTATTTTTAGGCGAATAGCATACCGAATATAAAGGCAAAACAAGCATACACAAGGAAAGGCAGTTGTTTCAAATCATGCTTCCAGATGTCGCTTCCCATCCTTCAACCAAAAGGTTCATGTCACTGCAGATACACTTTTTCATACTAAAGAAGTAGCAGATCAAATAACCAAACCAGTAGTATAAATTATATCCAAGCATCAAGGCGATGTGAGGTTTCTCATTAATGAGCTCTCCTCGAGGACCCCAACAAAAGCACCAATTGGAAAGACGTCATAATGTCATGACTTCCGATTCTTGGATTTCTAATTAATAAACTCTCTCCAACAAGAGTTTAAACTAGAAAGATGTCATTTGACATGATTTACAACTTGTATCATTTCTCTCTAATGAACTCTGAAGTAATAGCTTAAACTGGAAAGATGTTATCTAACATCATACCTTGCTTTCTAAGAGTTTTCATTGAGCTCTCCGACAACAATCCAAAATGGAAAGATGTTACAATATCATGACATTGATTACAATATCATGACCTTGATTTCTAGGATTTCTCGTAAATAAGCTCTCTCAAGTAAGAGCTCGAATTGGAAAGAGAGCACTTTGACAAAACTGATCCCTTGGATTACTCATTGATGTCTAGCAATAGCACAATTGGAAAGAAGTCATTTGTCATAACCTTAAACTTGTATCATATCTATTTGATAAGCCTTTTGCATTAATTTAAATTGGAAAGAGGTCATATCGTCGTGATCTCGAGTTTTTAGGATTCTTCAATGGTGAGCTCTCTTCGTCAAAAGCTTCGATTAGAAAGAACCTGTGAAGCCATTAACTAAGATTTCTTAAGCTCCTTCAGCAAGAGCTCATATTAGAAAGAGTTCGATTGGCATGACTTAAAAATTGCATCTCTCAACATTAATGAGCTTTATGTGGCAAGAGCTCATAATTGGAAATAGGTCTTGATATTGTAAACCTCAGATTTCATGAGTTTCTTACTAAGAAGATCTCTGCAACAAGAGCTCAAATTGAAAAGTAATCGCAATAACATGACCTCAAATTTAATGGATTTATTAATCATGTGATCTCTCCATTAAGAGCTGAAAACAGAACAAGGTTGTTAGGCATAACCTAAAACTTGTATCATTTCTCATTATTAACATCTCTATGGAAAAAGCTCAAGTTGGATGAACGACATAGCATCACCTCAGATTTCATAAGTGCATGTAGCACTAGTAAGTCTATCATGAAGCCATGTTCATATCAGATACACTGATACCGGTACCGGATACCGACACTTCTCGAACACACGTCAAACGCTTATGAATTATTATCGGACATTGTCTGAAACGGTTACTTAAATACTCTTATTGTTATGATGTGCATGTGAGACATACATGTAATTTGTGTGGGTTATCCTGGTGATTTTGAGTATACCGAAGACAACTAGAAATTTAACTGCAGGATAAAGTGAACTTATCCAAATTGTTTTTAAAAAATAAGAAATATGGCATCACTATCCAAGAAGGAATTCCATCAAAGCCCTCATCAAAGATTGCACTCTTCACTATTTTTTTAAGAGAATCGATGCCGTTTATTTTGATCTTCATACTCTAAACTCCGACACACCAAAGATCTAATGAATCCAAAGTGGTTTGCTCATTGATCTAATCATTGTAAAAAGTTCTATTATTATAAAATTGTTAAATTTACAAATTACAACGCCTAGATTAATAAGCAAAACACTTTGGATTCATTTGATGTTTGGTATAATAAGGTTACAAAATATGATGATCAAAATGAACGATGACGATCATCTAAAAATAGAGTGAACTTTTAACAAGAGCATATTAGGGAATTCATCACAGGATAGCTGACACCGATATTTATCTTAAAGATTATAATGATTGAATATAACTTTTTATATTTAATTTGGTGTGTGTACGTAAATATATATTATATAAGATTATATTATAATAGTTGTATCTCCCCATACCATATCTTGTATAAATTTTCTATGGCCGGTACACACATTGCACCCAAACCAATACATGTTCCCTATCGATGCTTCATAGCTTGATTTTTTAAATGTCAAGCTTTTCAACAAGATCTTAAATTGGAAAGAGGCCATATAACCATGACATTCTTGGATTACTTATTGATAAGCTCCCCTTAGCAAGAACACAAACAGGAGATTGTTGGATTGGACATGATCTAGGTCTAAAACTTAATATCAAGTTCTTTGTGGCAAAAGCTCAAATTTAAAAAGTTAAGATATCATGACTAAAGAAATTAAGTTCTCTTCATCAAGTACTCAAATAAAGAGGTCAATAGACTCGCCACATCATGACAGTGGATTTCTTAATAATACACTCTTGGGCATGAACTCAAATTGAAAAGAAGACATTAGGCATGACTACAATTGTATCATTCTCCCTAATAATCTCTCTCCATCGAGAGCTCAAATTAGAAAGACATTTGTGGAATCATGACCTTGATTTCTAAGATTTAATTATGTGCCCACAATGTATTTATATCCTTCCGTATTTCTTCTTAATTTACATCTTTGCATCCTTGTATTATATGTCCGTCTCGCGTATACTTGTTTTGTGCACCATAGAGGAACACATTGTGAGAACATGGTGGACTAGTTGAGGTTTCCAAAAACAATAGTTATTATTTAGATCCCACATTACGTATACATGCATCATCCACTATTATTTCAGTAATACCTTCGGCTTAAGGTTCAACCTAAACATTTCTATCATATTATGTCTATGTTTTTCTCATCCTATTATAAACATTGATCAAATCTGTATCATTTCTTTCAAAGCTCGTTCGATTTCCTCTGGGATATATATGATTTCTATTTGAATAACCCAAATGGTATGCCCCGTGAGCACGTAAGGTTACTAGCTACGTCGAATTTATAGTACATTTTCACATTAGCCTTCCTGAAATATTTTTAGGATTATCGCCAGCTTATGGTTCCCATTGTGATTTTGACTTTAAAAATCAAGGGAATTGATTTGCGTACCCACCGTTTTACAACCACACACACCTCTTATTTACAAGTTTGTCATTCAATTACATTATGTGCACATACCATTATTCCTCTTTTACCATCGTCTCCCCCTCCACCACCGACGAGGACTTCGACAACGATGTACTAGGGTTTGGAATGTCTGATGAGAAAGAGGAAGAGGTGGAATGGGGCGGTTGGAGGTGGGGGAGGTGGTGAGGTGTAGGTCGGAGGAGGAGCAAGGGAATATGGAGAAGGGGCATGGGGATGTCGGAGGAGGGGACGGTGTCGCTGCCTGCCGCCATTCGCCCTTCCAGTGAAAGAGTGAATGGGGGAATACGGAGAATGTGCAAGGGAATTGATTTGCGCACCCATCGTTTTACAACCACACACCACTTATTTACAAGTTTTCCATTCAATTGCATTATGTGCACATACCATTACCTCGTTTACCCTCGTCTCCCCCCACCACCGACGAGGACTCCGACGACGATGTACTAGGGTTTGGAATGTCCGGTGTGAAAGAGGAAGAGGGGGACTGTGGAGGTTGGAGATGGGGGAGGTGGAGCTGTGTAGGTCGGAGGAGGAACAAGGGAATATGGAGAAGGGGCATGGAGAGGTCGGAGGAGGGGACAGTGTTGTTGTCTGCCGCCATTCACCCTTCGAGTGGAAGAGTGAGTTGGGGAATATGGAGAAGGTGCATGGGGAGGTCGAAGGAGGGAACGGTGTCGCTGGCTGCCGCCATTCGCCCTTCGAGTGAAAGAGTGAGTGTGGAACTGGGGAGGTTGGATGAGGGGAAGGTAGCTAGGGAGGTCGGTGAGGGGGCAGCGGAGAGGGAGAGTGGGCTATGGATGTCAAATGAGTGGGATGTGGAACTGGGGAGGTCGTAGGAGGGGGGTGATGTCGCCACCCGCAGCTGTTCGCCCCTTCGAGCGGCATTTGTCTCGCCGCACGCACCCAAAAGCATTTTTGGAAATTTGGTCCTGAGAGTACGCGATGAGTAATTTTAGTAGTAAAATAGTAATCTTGTAGATAAGTGGGGTGTGCAGGAGTAATGGCAAACTTGTAAATAAGTGGTATGTGCGCAGAGTAAAACGGTGGGTGCACAAATCAATTCCCAAAAATCAAACGTTAGACAACTAATCGCAATGCATAGTCTTAGCCATAAACAACAAAATCAATGGTGTTACATGCAAAAAATAATTCATAAATTGAAAGAAGATGAGGGTGCTATGTGCAAACTGACCCGGCCACGTCGGTCTTGGAACTCGTAGAATGCTCTGGAATCGGAGACGCCGCACTTCTTGCCGACCCTCCGGCGGAACTCGGCGAAGTCAATGATGTCACCTCCGACGCCGCCCTCGTCGCTGAGGATCCTGGCGAGGAGCCCGACGACGGGTAGGGACCCGATAAGCTTGCTCGCGATGCTCCCGACGGAGTTCGGGTTCCGCTCGATGTACGCCCGAACTCCGACCCCGGACCTACCCCCAACCCTAGCCGATCTTTGAAACTTAGGGAGGAGTAATTGGTAGTGTTTCGGTGGGAAGAGAGACGAAGATATGTTAGGGTTTGGGCTCGCCGTTACCGTTAAAGTCCCCATTGCTTTGGGGGAGGAGAGCTCGACCTTTTACGCTATCCTACCTCTCTAATGAACTTGATTGAAGTGAAGAGAGCGGAAGATGATGATTGGATCTTGGTCACTTTTGGGCCTTACGGCCCATTTTCAAAGGTACCATAGCCCGTTCTTTTTTTTATTTTCTTGATGTTTGGATGAAGAGATACGGCCCATATTGCATCAAACCTTCGTGCAGTGAGATACCAATGATGGAAATCTTGTGATACACACGGAGCATGGAAAGCTGGTACCTTTCAGTCCTTCCACTTTCGTTGCCCACATTTGGTCAATAAGTATTTGTTCAGATGGCATTCTCTCTCTCGTTTCTATTGAAAGGTGTAGGAGTCACAATCGACGCATGCTTTACTGTTTTCCGATGTATCAAAAAAAGGCAATATGTGCATCGGTTGCTCCGCTAGGAAATTCTTACCGGATCCATTGTTAAAAAGTTTTCCTTTTATCATGTTTTTAGAGTACTTCTAAACCCGTGATGCATTAACTATCTAATGAATCGGATGTGTTTTACTTGTTCGTGTTGCCATCGAGAAAAGCTCCATTACCATGTGACTGTTAAATCTGCGTTGAACGGATGAACAAACTGAAACATCTTGGGCTTGCTAGATAATGAGTGTTTTAAGGTTTCGAACGAACGGTTCTAAACGTCGGAAAAAAACGTGTAAAACGTTTTAACATTTGATGCACATGTTCCTCGATTTAAACACATTTACTGCAATAACTATAATAACTATTATAGAACAATATTAACTTGTCATCTAGAAAATTACTTGTGCATTTAGCGTGACTGCTCTTTGTTTCCCCTTTTATGCTATTTAAAAAACAACTTTCTGACGGCAACAAAGTCTTCGTCTCTCATGCTTCTTTCTTCCATCCTACCCAACATCTATGAATCAAAATTGGACCAAGACTCAAGCCATTGATTGAAGGAACCCAAAGTTCTCACATGATAATAAAGCTTTTGTTATCGCATGACCAGCAACACTTCTTCGTGAGTTTCTATATAAACTTGGAATTAATCTATGAAAGTGTCAAATGAGCGTGCATTCTCTTTGTTCAGTAAGATGCACATCACAGCCAACAGCCAACAAGAGCGTTAGCGAGTCGAGCCCGGTTTTTGCTACTACGATGCTCAAATTAAGAAGTAACCCCACCTTCATACTTTTTTTTTCCATTTCAAAAGAACTAGTCACAACAGTCCAACCTCAAAGATAGATCATGGAGCCTCCAAATTAATATTCTCCACTTGATTGTTGCAACAGAAGTCAATGCAAAGATGAGGTATGTGACTCTTTTTTCCAATTGTGTTTGGATAAAGATATGCTTGCAGCCACGCTCTCCTTCCTCTCTCGTCCATGCTCATTTTCAAAATGTCAAGCCTTTTGACTATGGCCATACGTGGAAAGGCTATATGCACATATATTTTTGAGAACTTGGAGTACGCTTGCGCCAATAGAATGTGGATAGTATCTGTTGCTCGGACCGATATAGTTGTTGGATATGTGAAGTCCAATTTGCGGAGATGACCCCTTGTAGCTGTTGTGATGGCTTATGAGGTTGGGTGTAAATCAAATTGTATTCAACCACGCCAAGAATTCACCGTGCACGCGCAATATTAGCTAGCCATGGAGGAAATTTCCTCGCTTGGTAGCTCACACAACATCGCATGCTTCATGTTTTTCCGACGATCGGTTTCGTTCATTTAGGTTTTCATGTTCAAAAACATCGAATCAAAAATTTTCAAGTGAACCGTAGAAGTTTTACTCGTTCGTATAGCAGCTGCAAATAGTTCTGTTACAGCGAAACTGCTAACTTACGACGAGTATATGAACTACCAAAACACATTGGATTCAATTGAAAATTGGTGGTTTGGAGCTTTAGAACATGAAGATCAAATGAATAGATCAGATATAAGAAACAAGGGTGTATTTTTTATTCTAACGAATTTCTCTATGGCTATCTAACATGTACGTACGTACGTATGTGCGTACGTAGAGGCAAATTTTCACATGCAAAAAGTCATCTGAGCAAAAATAATGATAAAAGAGTTGTTGGGGATTTTTTAGAATCAAACGGTTAAATGTGTTCTGCACATGCTGATACACGAATATACCAAAAATCGAGAAAATTCCATCTACTTGCTTTGCGATCGGACCATCATAAAAATTTTATTATTATTGAACAGTTCAAGTTGTAATGACTTGATCAAGCATCAAATTTCCTTAGGGTTCACCCATTATTTTCCATGGTGTATTGTATGCATGGATTAAATATTGGAAATTGTTTTTTGAAAAAATTCAATAAATTTAAAAATATTTTGTACCATGATCCTATGGGGGATGTCACATGTGTGTGCATGCACGAATAATGATTGTCAGTTAACCAATGAGGAAATTTCCTCATTGCGTGGCATCAGACTACACCCATTATTTTTACATTCGATCCAACCGGTTCATTTTGATCTTCATATTCTAAAACCTCAAACCTTCAATTTTCGGTAATTCCATGGAGTTTTGCTCATTTATCCACCTGTTATAAGCTTAACGGTTTCGTAATAACAAAACTTTTTGTAACGGTTAGATAAATGATCAAAACCCCATATGATTCACTCCAAAAACAGTAGGCTAGGTTTAAGGACATGAACAACAAACCGGACAAATCAGATTATCAAAAAATAGAGGGAATGTGGGCAACGTGAAATAGCCACGAAGGAAATTACACCAAAAATTTTGTATGCTGTGAGTGGTGAGTAAAAAGTGCTGCATAGACGAAAATCACTACATGTTGTGCACTGTGTGTAATTTTGGTATGTGCAACACTTTTGCTCACTGCTCATAACATGGAAGAACATACTACTCCTCCATAGTTGGCGGTCAAGAACATATTTGGTATATGCATCAATTTTTGATATGTGCATCAATTTTTGCCTTGTCGTGCAACAAAATATTTAGTATGTGCATCAATTTAGGTCAAAAATTTTGTATGTGCATACCAAATATGTTATGTGGGTGTGCATCAATTTAGGCCAAAAATTACTCCACCAAATTCATATCGAATTTTTTGTATGTGCAGTAATATAGCGCAAAATGTTTGTGCTTTACTCAATTACTCAACCAAAATTTCATTATTACTATTCTATACTTGGAGGAGTAATTTTTGGCGATCGATACATGTATTGTATCGTACTTGGTTTATGCATCAATTTTTGCTCGCATTGTATAACAATCACGATACCGACAACTTAGTAATTTGGTATGTGTGCTAAGTAACTTTTGGGGGGAGTATTTTTATAATGACAACTTTGTTATTTTTCCAAAAAAAAAAAACGGTGGGTACGCAAATCAATTCGAAGACTTGGAAGTTTAACAAGGGAATAAAGAAAATTATTTGGGAGGGGGAGAGAGGAACAAGAGGAGCCAAGTGGGTCACAGGACACATGTTGCCTTCATCAGGCAACCCATGTGCTCACATGCCTCATTGAACCAAGAGAAAGGAGTAGACGAAGTCGAGAGAGAGACGATAAACTAAGAGAGAGGAAGAAGAGAGAGGGGGAGAGCAATGAAGGACGGTGGAGGTGATGGGTTTGTGAGAGCCGATCAGATTGATCTCAAAAGCTTGGACGAGCAGCTTGAGAGGCATCTCTCAAGAGCATGGACGCTCGAGAAGAAGAAGAGCGCGGAGGAAGAGAGGCAGAGAGAGGAGTGGGAGATTGACCCATCCAAGCTCATCATCAAGACTGCCATTGCCAGGGGGACCTTTGGGACTGTTCACCGCGGCGTCTATGATGGCCAAGATGTTGCAGGTATTTTTTGCCAAGACTGCTTTTTGATTGGATTTTTCGCTTCCTCTCTGCCCCAATTTAAATACCCATGATTTAATTTGTGTCGAAATCGATGCACATTTGGGTTCTTTTTTATTTTGCGTTTTTTACTGCTAGTTCAAACACCCATGATTCAATTATGGGGTTATTTACAATGATGTCTCTTTTTATTTGACATTTATTGTTATATGTGCAGTTCTTTGCTTCTATTGAAACATTCTTGTATTATGACTTCAATTGTTATCATCTTTTTTATATCTAACCATTACTGTGTTTGCTTTAGACCTTAAAATAAAGAATGATTTGCTTCACATATCCTTTTTCTTCACCTTCTGTCAGTTGGGATGCAATTTTTATTTTCACTAATTTTTCTCTGCTATGTATTTTATGTTATAATTCCTTGTACCTAGGTAAAAAAATTATAATAACCATCCTTTATTGCACATTTATCCCATCCGATTGTAGTCTCTACTTCTCTTTAGATGGCATGATTACTATAAAGTTACATCCTGCAATTGTTTAATTATACAGTTGGTAATTTTATGGCACCAGTTGATAAAATTATCAGTTTCCTTTTGCAGTAGGATCTTCTTCTTAGTTCCTGATTGTTCTATTTTTTAACCTCCTGTCTATTTGTTGTCATAATTGCAGTATGCATCTATTAGCTGTCTGAACGTCTAGTTGGAGATATTGATAGTTTTATCTTGGAAAAAAGCGTTCCTTTTTTCCATCACGGGTGGCGTTAGGTTTTGCTTTGCAGTTAACTGATTGGGCGCTTCTTGTGATATTTTGTTGGATAAGTGTTCTTTTCTCAACTTTCTTGTGATCCCAATTGCGGCATGATATTGCCCTTCTGATATCTTGAAGTTGAGAGGAGTCCCAAAAAGAGCATAATTAATGAACGCGAAAAGCAAACCAAGTAGCAACTTGTTGCACAATCCATCTGTTTAAAGAGCTAAATATTATGGGGTAGAATTTCGTCTGTTCACATGTATGAAGAAGTATAACAGAAATTTAGAGCTTCATATTAGAAACAAATTCTCATGTTGATAATGTTCTTAATGAGTAAAGAGTAAAAATCTATAACATGTAGGTTATTGGAGTCATCTACTTGGAAACAAACTTACTTCCATCGTTTCCGTCTTCCAGAAGGGAGATGACAGTGTGCATGTTGAGTACCACATGACTTAAACGACGAAAATTTAGGGGTCTTGACAATGTTTGTGTTGATCTAAAATTAGCTTCATGTTTTCTTTCCCTTGGCGCTTTCCTTGCAAGCCTGTGGTGATAATCCCAACTTGTCCGTTTTCCTTACCTTCAAAAGATCAGTTCAGACCAATGACATCGAAAAATGACATTTCACTGCAAAAATTTTGTCCTTGCTTTTTTGGCCAATAATTTTTTTGATACAATTACTGAAGCTCATTGATTTTTTGTACTAAACCTTTCCAACGTTCACTGATGGGGATGTGTTTAAGCTATATAAACTCGAGGAACTCAATTGGTTTTCTCCTTAACAAAAGCCGTAGCTGCGACAATCACTTACATGACTTTAGTGTAATGTCAGCATGTTGAATTCACGAGTAACAATAAAAAAATTAGCGTAAGAAAATAACCATCTGGGTTTCACTGTAGCCAAAATTAAGTTGTTGGGATGTGGGCTGACTATGTTATGAAGCAAACTTACACTTGACACTGGGTTTTATTCATAGAATATCAGTTTGAAAGTAAATTTATAAAAAAGGTAATAGAGCCAAATATGAAGACAGTCACATACTTCCATCATGTTTATGAAAGGCTATTCTATATACCGAACCGAGTTGCTGTGTCAAAGATCTGGATCAAATTAGTGGGTTGTGTTGCTGTCTCGAACTGCAGGTCCAATGGCTAAACTGGCTGGATGTTTATGATTGATTCTGAAAATATTGACATTTGTTGGTTTCTAATCTAATTTATTAGGTGTGCTATTTTACAATGGCATATGCACATGGTCAATCATGTGAGTGCCGGATACCTTTAAAATTCTATTATCTTGCATAACCTGCCACAGAGGCGATATAAGCTAAATGAGAAGCTTACAGCAATCATGTTGTGCGTTCTGCTCACGTCTCATTAGCTCAACACGTCACCATTTTTACTGTCAAAATTTTCTAACAAATCAGGATCAGGTTATAAATCCAGGATAAAAAAGCTTAGACTTATCATACGTGACCTGACTTATCTGATCCATAATTCTACCGTTACAGATTTCCTAGGATATGCCTGTTTTTTTTGTTCAGCGGAAATCGGTAAAGTGCACATGCGCGGATATGGCTGTTTAAGACATAATTGCTTATTCCCTTTAAAAAAATAAAGGCAACCTCTTAACCTAATCAGTATGTCGTTCATAAAAGTTTCAAACTTTTCATTATTTCTATTACACATTTAGTACTGGAACCTGCTGACATTATAACTTATTTGTTCCATTTACAATCTAACTGCACCTCATAATATTTTATCATTCTCCTTTTGACGATAGGCAGTGCAAAAACTTGTTTGAATACTCCTGTTATATTTGGTGGTTAATTAGTTTATTTCTTTCATTATTTACACAAGTTTTTTTTCTAACAGCGTTTTTTGTTTAGTATTACATTCTTCTTATTTTGTTAACTAGCAACCTGTCCTTTTCACTTTTCAGTGAAGCTACTTGACTGGGGGGAAGAAGGTGCGAGGACAGAAGCTGAAATTGCTTCTCTTCGATCGGCATTCTCACAGGAAGTTGCTGTCTGGCACAAGCTTGATCATCCAAATGTCACCAAGGTAAAATCTCATCAGAGTTTATTTTAAAGATGCACTTGTCGTAAAATTGCTTTAGAAGGCCATGATAAACCTTTACTATGAATCCACTGGATGTGAGATTGATATTTCTCAGATGCATGCATTGCCTGCATATTTCATTGATGAAGCTTTAATTGTGATTGACTGAAAGGAAACCCTGGTAGAGTCCATAACTGTTCCGTTGATGATGCCTTGCTGGAAAACTTGGTTGAGTCCAAATGTTTGAGCTAATAGGCAGAGTGGGCCCATATATTGTTTAAATTTGAATATTCCAACAACTTGGCCTTAGGTGGTATGCCGATGTGTTTAAGCTAATAGATGGAAGGAAACGGGAGTAAGGAGAAAAGCGGTAAAATTTTTGGTTCAATTTTTACTTGGGATTTTTATACACAACACCTCGCATCATGATCTTTACCGCCATTGTCTCCACCATCACATAAGTGGTGATAAGTGTTATAAAATGCGGTTTTTGGGGGTTCTGAGAAAGACGCCTGATACGATCTTCGTGGAAAATCAGAATAAAAAGAGAATTTTTATGGTGGAAAAGAGAAAAGTTGGGATTTTTATAGAATAAAAGTGGAACTATAATAGATAGTTGGCCCATTCAACCCGCTCTCAAAACTTTATCTTCGAGACTAAAGCCTAAATTTTCCAATCTAGGGTTCTTGGACTACTAGAACAAGTTCTCTCACAATAATCAAAGCATAATCCCCCCAAATCTTTAGCCATCCCTAATAAAACAAGAAACAAATCCAGAATTTTCAGAAATTACGAAAATGTGCCTAGTAGCAAAAAATGACAAAAATACCATCATAGTCACGCCGTGCTGATGATCGCATCATTACTCCATCCAAAAAAGCCATATTGTCCTCAAGATGGAAATTAGGGAATTACCGCCGAATAGCCTCAAAGACTTCCAAGTAGCATCATAGTTTGGTAACCCGTGCCAATGGTTTAGCACCTTCTTAGCTCCCGCAGTCCCCTGACGGACTCCCTTGACCTCCAGCTGCAACAGTAGCACCTCCATGTCGTCCGTCAAAGTATGTGGAAGTGTTGGGAGAGCGTGATCTCCAATCGCCTATCGCAACTGTGACACATGGAAGACATGGTGGATGATATACGTCGGCAGTAATCTCAATCTGTAAACCACCTTCCCAATACCGACCTCGATCTCATACGGTCCATAGTAGTGAGCCGCTAACTTCTCATTGCTTCGGTGCGCCAAAGACTTCAACCAATACGGCCTCAGCTTCAGGTAAACCTTATCCCCAACTTCGAATTGTAAATCTCTGCGATGACTATCTGCCTTGGACTTTATAATCTGTTGCACCCACGTCAAATGCCGCTTTGGTTCCTCTGGAACCTTATCACTCTCCTCAAGGTAATGCTCCACCTAGGACACTGGGGTTAAACCGCGGTTATAATGGATCGGGTATGGAGGATCTCGGCCATATAGAATCCAGAAGGGTGTGGCCTACGCTACAGAATGATATGAAGTATTATACAAGTTCTCCACCCCATTCCAAGCACTTGGCCAACTTCTTAGACGAATCCAATGCAAAGCGGGACATGTACGTCTCAACACTCCTGTTGACGACCTCCATCTGGCCGTCAGTCTGTGTGTGGTAAGCTGTACTTCTTTTAAGTGTCGTCCCCTACACCTTAAATAACTCTATCCAGAAGTGGCTTATAAACACCATACCCATATCAGAAACACTGGACGTCGGGAAACCACGTAAGCACACTACCTCCTTGAAAGCTACCATCACTCTCACCGCCGTATAGAGGTGCCGAAGAGCTATAAAATGAGCATACTTGCTGGGTCAATCTACCACAAGTATGACAGAAATCCCCTCTGATCTCGGTAGCCCCTTGATAAAGTCTATAGTAATCTCCTCCTAGACGCTGTCAGGCAAAGATAGTGCAGGCAAAGATAGCACTGTAGTAATCTCGCATGAGCCATCAATTATTTGTGACACTGACAGACGTCACAACATGCCACCATTCGGACGATGTCCCTCCTAATTCCCGTCCAATAAAGCTCCCTTGCCATCCTCCTGTTAGTCTGTTGTACTCTAGAATGTTCTCCGACAGCGCTGCAATGGAACTCTTGAAAAATCAACGGAATATGTGACGAAGTACGAGGTAATACAAGCTGCCCCTGGTACAACAGTCTCTGTCCATCCAGGTGTATCCCGGTGCTCCGTCGAACCCTGTAACAACACAGCCCATATCTGGATCAATCCCTCGTCGGCCTCTATCTCTCTATAAGGGCTCCTAATCCAACAACACAGGTACTGAGATAGCCGCCGTCTGTATCACCTCCTCTCCGTAGGATAGTGTGTCTGCTGTCTTGTTTTTCAAACTTGGTTTGTACTGTTTCTCAAACGTGTATCCAATAAGTTTAGAAAGCCACTTTTTGTTCTCCTCCGTAGTCATGTGATGCTCTAGTAAATACTTAAGGCTTCTCTGATCAGTACGCACTATGAACTGCCTGCCAAGTAGGGCCGCCACTTTTATATTGCTAGTATGTTTGCCATAAATTCACGCTCATACACTGACTTATGTCGCGCCCGTGTCGTTAAGACCCGACTGAAATACGCCACATGTCTCTGTTCCTGTATCAAGACCGCTCCTAACACGTACCCAAAGGCATCAGTCTTCACCACGAAGGGCATGCTAAAGCCAGGTAGGGCTAACACCGACACCGTAGACATGGCCCATGTTAGGGCCTCAAAAGCTCTGGTCGCTTCCTCTCCCCATTGAAAGCTGTCTTTCTTGATCTGCTCGGTAAGAGGCCATGCTATGGTGCTGTATCTTTTGACAAACTTCTGATAGCGTCTTGTCAATCCCAAGAACACATGTAGAGCCCGTAAGGTAGTGCGGCGTGGTCAGTCCAACATAGCCGCGATTTTCAATTTGTCCACAACCACCTCTACAGATACCATGTGGCCAAAGTACTCCATTTTAACTGCACAAAGAGACTTCTTTCTGTACAGCTGATGGTCCTGATGGTGCTGCAGCTCTTACAAAACTATCTCCAGTTGCCCCACATGCTCTTCCATAGAATGTCTATAAACCATGATGTCATCAAGGAACACAATGACGGACCTCCTTAAGTAGGGACGAAAAATATTGTTCGCGAGGGCCTGAAATGTGGCTGGGACATTAGTCAAGCCAAAGAGCATGCTTATGAACTCGTAGTGACCCTCATGCATTTGGAAGACGATCTTCGGAATATCTGTCGCTCGCATCCTAATTTGATGATACACCAACTTCAAGTCTCTCTTCGAGAAAACGACTGCACCATGTAACTTGTCCAACAGCTCGTCGATCACAGGAATCAGGAACTTATCCGACACAATCTCTTTGTCCAAAGCTCTGTAGTCAACGTAAAACCACCAGCTATCATCATTCTTCACCAATAGGACCGGATTAGAAAGAGGACTGACACTAGGTTGATCACGCCAACCTATAACATCTTGCCCATCATTCTCTCAATTTCGTCCTTCTGTGCCTGAGCGTATCGGTAGGGCCGCATGCTAATTGGAGAAACCTCTTTACGTAGGACAATAGTGTACTCGTGGTCTCATGGGGGTGGGAGGCCATCGGGTGTATGGAATACACCCTCAATGCGACTCAGAATTTGCTTCACCTCTGCTAGGATGTTATGCTTCTCCTCGCCCTCTAGTGCACATCCCTGAAACTCCTCCAGGAAGCCTCCTCCCTCCACCTGAAGAGCCATTTTCATGGTTATGCATGAAACCATGAAATGACATAAACTGGTGTCACCATGCAAAATGACTGTCTTGCCCCCTCTCGGAACTACATCCTCAGTAGCTTCTAGTTGATCTTAGTATCCCCTAACGACTGTAACCATCTCATGCTCAAGATGATGTCTGTACTCTCCAACTCAAAGGCAAGGAACTTTTCTATAGTCTGCACACCCTGTATAAACAATATGAGTCATCGGCACTCCCCTACCATGCTCTATATTGTCTGGCCCCAGCACAACTCTAAAGCTCACCGTGTCTTTGAGCTGTAACACATGTTACTCCACCACTCTATGAGAGATGAAGTTATAGGTGGCTCTACTATTAACAAAAAATGTGACGTCTTGCTCTGCTACCATTCCCACCAACTTCATGGTGTGGTTCAGTGTGAACCTCACCACAGAGTTAAGCGAAACCTCTGTTATGTCAAGATGTAGATGCTCTTGGTCCTCATCGCCTTCCTCAAGCCTACTACGGCTTTTTTCTCCTCGTTATTCACTATCAACAACGGAAGTGTGCGATCACCACATTGGTGCCCTTGAGAGAGCTTCTCATCGCAATTGAAGGAAAGATCATTCGCACGCTTGTCTCTCATTTTGGCCTCTGTCATGCGTTTAAACTGCCCCTGGTCGTGCCTCACCGCCCTTCTCTCTGCCGGATGTGGTTCCTCTTGTAGGTGCCTTCTGTCCACTAGCCGGTAACAGGCTGCGAAAGAAGGTCCACCACATGCTTCTTTGACACGTCGCTCCTCTGCAAGTCTGTCCTCTAACATCTTGGTCAGTCGCATTATTTCCAGTAGCCCTCTACGTCTCTTTGTATGCGCACCGCCGTTCATATACTGGGTTTGAGTCCATTCATGAACCATCCCTTCAGGGACTTTCCGATACTCCACGGACATGACCTGTCAACATCTCAAATTTTTTGATATAATCACTAACTGTACCCTCCTGCCTCAATGCGTAAAGCTGCTCGTACAGGTCACATCCGAGTCTCTCGGAACCAATCTAACAAACAATTCTTGAATCCCTCCCACGAACGAACATGTCAATGATGTTTCCATCGG
This sequence comes from Scilla litardierei, assembly GCA_030789695.1. Taxonomy (NCBI): domain Eukaryota; kingdom Viridiplantae; phylum Streptophyta; class Magnoliopsida; order Asparagales; family Asparagaceae; genus Scilla; species Scilla litardierei. The sequence goes on along the minus strand of CM061134.1, from coordinate 3,137,278 downwards.
TACCAAGATAAAACTTTAGCCTCTAAACAAACTCCCAATGTCTTCAGCCTCTTCGTCTCAGTGAGATGCGTCACCTCGAAATATATCTCTGTCCGGTATATCCACACACCCAAGTCCTCTTCCTCAAAGATTGGCTTCTTTAACCTCCTGACCCTGCTCTCGGAGATGAAATCTTAAGGTGCTACTCTCTCCCGGTATCGGTCATGTTGGATCTGGATCCTAGCCTAGAGGGGGGGGTGAATAGGCTAATAAAAATTCTCGTGCAACCCACGAGAAGTCCCACGCAGTTATAAGCACAGACATGGCAATACAATAGCAATCACAGAGTACGCACAGATATACCCTGGTTCGGTCGTCCCCACGACCTACTCCAGCCCTCGAAAGCAAATACTAGATAGATGTGTAATCCTGTACAGCTACAATGAGTCAAGATTTCAAATCTACTCTCACCTAGCTCGTACGCACACCACGTGCTCTACACTCTCAATCTAGTCAGATGCTCCCCCTCCGTGACGACTCCCAAAGTCGTCAGGTTCCCAAAAAGTAACACAGAAGGTAAAGTTTTCCCTACGAAGATCTAACACAATACTACACAATATAATAAACAAGTGAGTTTAGAATGCTCAGATCATGTAGCGATGTCGTCTTCGTCAATCAGCACCGGCCAGATGTCGTCTGGCAAGTAGTAGTAGTCTCTCGGTAACGGCAACTCAAGTTGCGGCAATTGAACTCCTCGCTAGATGAAACTTGCGCCTTTTGAGAATTGCGGCTTGCACTTCTCCTCTTGATTTAATTGCAGAGATTCATATGCTCACGTTTTTGTGCCTGCAACCAAACCAAAACAAACAGAACTTAAGACTCGGCCTGTACATTTGAGGTCTTCAGAGAATTGCTAAGAAGAGAAAACTTCGGCCGGCTCCTAAAACAAAAGAGCAAAAAAATGAAGAACGCTGGGCTCTCAAAGAATTTCGTGTGCCCCTCCCAAAAAGAACATGCTGTTCCTTGTATTTGAAAAAAAAAACAAATGCGCCGCCCCTCTGATTTCTTTGGTGCGCCACTAGAAAATTTGTGTGGCGCTTCTTTGAAACCCTTAATATCAAATGATTTGGCACTGGGGATTATTTGTGCAGCTCTCCGTACGTGACAGACTATTCCTTTTTATTGATGAGGTGCGGCTCTTTGAACAATTCCTTCAAAGTTTTGTGCGGGTCTCTCTCAGAACTTTGGCCGGCCTTCTTTGTGTACGTTGTCCTGCAAAAAATACAGAGAGAAAAAATACAGAGAGAAGATTATTATGGAGGTTTAAAAAAAACTCTGCAAGATTAATATCCTCCCCTTTAAACAATTCGGCTGCTTCTCTTCTTTTTGATTTGTCGTGCCTGCTTACAGCTCTTGGGGGTTCTCAAGTTGCGGCTCAAAGAGATGAAGACCCCTTCAAAAAAAAATTCGGCTGATCTCTAGGGCTTTTAATGGAGGAGCTCTTGTGTTTAGAAACAGTGAAAAAAGAGAGGCTCTTGGGATTTTTCGCACACAGGAAAACACTGTGGCCATGTTTTGTTTTTGATTGGCCAATGCACCTTTGCTTTTTGGTTGCGTGCTGTATATGGCCGAATTGTTCTTCCCCTGACTTGATGGATTATATATTGAGAAGACTAGGGCTTGCGGTAATATGATTTTTTCTTCTTAGAGATAGGACTTAGAGATTTGATGAAATCGCAAATGCACTTTGGCCATTGGAAATTATCCCTAGAAAGTAGGAATATGAGATTTGATATTTGGAGAGACTTGATTTGAATAGGAAAAGGATGTTGCCAAATCTCTAATTGATATGAATGAATCACATAGGATTTTCTCCCTCTCATCCTATATTTGACCAAGTCCTCTTTGCTAAGCGCATAGCTCTTTGACCTAGTCCAATTGCTATGTGTATAGCAATCTCTCCATCTCTTTGACTAAGTCATCGTTTCGCCTTTCCTGAAACATACTTAGCACACACGTTACATATAACACAACGTTTGTCATCATCAAACTAGAGATCCTCGATCGTTGCTTCCAACAATCTCCACCTTTTGATGATGACAAACACATAAAGGATTTGTACAAATAGAAGTGCGTGTGTGAAGTGTGATGAGGGATGTAATGCAATATGATTTATACACTGAGATGAGATCAAGCATAGATGAGATCAAGCATTACTAGCATGCACAATATAACAATAAAATTAGTATGCTCCCCCTTTTTCCAAGCTCCCCATTTTCATGTATTTTCAATGCTCCCCCTTCAATCAATAATACCGTATTTTGAGCCCAATAATACCACAAATCTTTTAACACTTTTCTCCCCCTTTGTCATCATCAAAAGTGTATTCTTGAAGATTAAAACATACCACATGCAAAAAGAGAGCATTATTAACTATAACTAGCATTTGCATGTCGTCATTCTATAATTAGCACTTTAAATCCAACGATAATAATAATTAGAATTCAACACCATCGTGTAAGTGTAATTATTAAACATAGAAGTACAAAGCGAGATACTTTTACAAAATCAACCAAATCAATCCACCATTTTCCAAATAACTTTGTATCACCTAGGATTTATTTTTCCCACCTCATCAAAGATGAGTTCAAGATATCATACCCCAAAACATAGCCTATAAGGACTCTTAAATGTGGGGGTGACATTGCTTGACGAGTAAAAACACCAACGCTAAAGATTACTCATAAAGCTTATGTTGGATACTCGTGGGTAGTGAATTTGCCATGAATTGTATCCATTTTTCATACGGAGCAATTTTCATGTTTTTTTTCATATTCATTTCCTTTGTTCCGTGCTCAATTTTTATTCATGGCAAATCACATCATATCCCTTAGATTTTTCAGTTAATAGTCATCCTACATTCACTTTCCAATATTCATAAATAGTATCTCCAAAAGTACGACATAGTCTAATATTCGTGGTAGTGAAAGTATGTGTAGAAATCATATTATCAATTCATCGAACTTTGCATGACTATTATGAAATAAAACATACACATGTAGCCATGATAATAATACTACACTTTCTACAAGGATATGATGATCATTCATTTACAGCACTAGAATGATGCAAAGAGGAAGATATGCAATAAGCTCATTTTTTTTGCTTTTGTCTTTTTCAAATTTTTTTTCAGTTTTATAATGAACCAAAAAAACACACTAAAAACAATCAAGCAAACAAAAATAGAAAAAAAAAGAATCCAAGCACACAAAAAATGTTAACAAAAAAATGCTATGAAAGATATGCATTAAGTTCAAAGAATGAGATATAACTTCGCGTCGCCGTTTGACTAAGGAGCTAAAAAATAATGAGACATTCAATTTATCGCTCCTCGTCAAATTTCCATCCACCTGCAAAAGAGGTGTCGTGTGTGACCTTGGAATCCAACAAGGTCCACTAGTGTTAGTCAACAAGGATTTAGGAACTCATATTTGTTTGAATTTAATATTGGAGTTCCTATATTTGCAATGATACGATGTGTGACCAACACTATCACATGTAAAACACTTTGCATGCACATTTTTAGCAATGGAAGGCACATTGTGAAATTTTTTATACATAGGCTTTTCAACATTTTTAGCACTAAATCCAAGGCCACGCCTATTATTGCCATACAATTGATTTCCAAGAATGATATCCAAGTTTTGTTTTCCTATGGAAAATCTCTTTAATGACAATTCTAGGGTGGTGACTTTGGATTTGTTTTCATTCACAAGCAAAGTGCATTTACTAATGAAAGCTTGCTTGTTTTCCTCTTCTTTCTTTTCAAAATTCCTCATTTTTTCTTTAAGTTCAAGATTTAGCAAGTTAATCTTTTCAGAAAGCAGTTCATTTTCAACTTCAAGCTTTGTCTTATCTAGCTTATACATGCTAATATCCTTTACTAAAGAGGGACATGAAAGACAATCAGTTTTTTCAGGCAAGCTAGCTTTCTCTTTTTCTAACATGGTAATGGTAGATTTGCATGCAACAAGCTCTTGTTTAAGATTTTTCATTTCTATAGACATGTCATACTCAGTTTGTTGCATATCAAAGTTATCATTCCTATAACATTCCACATCAGCTTCTAGCTCATCAATTCTATATTGCATTCCTTTACAAATTTCTAAAAGTTCAGCTTTAGTGGGAGATTCTACCTTATTGTGTTTGGCCATCAATGCCATGCGGGAGTGGATTTCAAGTTCCTCCTTCTCATCCTCAGCTTCGCTATCCAATATCCATGTCCCACGTCAGCACTTTCGTTTTTCCTTTTGCAACTTGAGCTGTGTGTTGTTGTGAACAATCTTTTATGTGGTGCCCTTTCTTCCTGCATTTAAAACATTCGCTTCTATTAATAGCTTTCTGATCAAAGGAATTTCTAACAAAATTAGAATTATTAGAACGAATAAACCTTTTTCCCATCTCAGCTCTTCCTTGATCAGTCTGAATGTATCTCCTGAAGTTTCTGACCAATAGAGCTTGCTCCTCATCAAGATCGTCGTCGTTAGCTTGAAGAGCTAATGGTTTGGGAGCTTTGGTCATCTCTTCAGGTTTCTCTCTGGCTTCTATACTCTGCAACTCAAGCTCGTGTGACATTAGGTTGCCTATCAAGTCCTCCACTTTCATTGTTGATAAGTCCTTAGCTTCTTGAATATCGGTGACTTTAGGACTGAACGAGCTTGGTAGCGCCCTTAAGATCTTTCGTACCTGTTCATGGCTAGAGTATGGCTTACCGAGGGAACTAGATTTGTAGACGATGTCCGTGAACCTCGCAAACATCTCTTTCACAGATTCTGTTGGTAGCATGCGGAAGCTCTCATATTCTGTGCAAAGCAACGCAAGTCTGGATTCCTTCACTTGCAATGTTCCCTCGTGTGTCACCTCCAGAGTATGCCAAATTTCCTGCGCAGTTAGACAATGTGAGATCCGATTAAACTCAGATTTATCAAGAGAGCATATAAGCGCATTCATAGCTTTACCATTAAGAGTATAAAGTTTTTTATTAGCTAAATCCCACTTGTCTTTAGGCTTAATCATAACAGTGTCTTCAATTTTAATAGTGGGTAGACTATAACCATTTTCAACAATATCCCACACATCATAATCTACAGACACTAAATAGATTTTCATCCTAGCCTTCCAATATGCAAAGTCTACACCGTTAAACTTAGGTGGACGGGCTATAGACTGACCTTCAGCAAATGCACAATCAGATATATTCATGGTCATCTAAAAATCTAGACTAGATCCTCTAAACTGGCTCTGATACCACTTGTTGGGTCTGGATCCTAGCCTAGAGGGGGTGAATAGGCTAATAAAAATTCTCGTGCAACCCACGAGAAATCCCACGCAGTTATAAGCACAGACATGGCAATACAATAGCAATCACAGAGTACGCACAGATATACCCTGGTTCGGTCGTCCCCACGACATACTCCAGCCCCCAAAAGCAAATACTAGATAGATGTGTAATCCTGTACAGCTACAATGAGTCAAGATCCCAAATGTACTCTCACCTAGCTCGTACGCACACCACGTGCTCTACACTCTCAATCTAGTCAGATGATCTCCCTCCGTGACGACTCCCAAAGTCGTCAGGTCCCCAAAAAGTAACACAGACGGTAAAGTTTCCCTTACGAAGATCTAACACAATACTACACAATATAATAAATAAGAGAGTTTAGAATGCTCAGATCATGTAGCGATGTCGTCTTCGTCAATCAGCACCGGTCAGATGTCGTCTAGCAAGTAGTAGTAGTCTCTCGACAACGGCAACTCAAGTTGCGGCAATTGAACTCCTCGCTAGATGAAACTTGCGCCTTTTGAGAATTGCGGCTTGCACTTCTTCTCTTGATTTAATTGCAGAGATTCATATGCCCACGTTTTTGTGCCTGCAACAAAACCAAAACAAACAGAACTTATGATTCGGCCTGTACATTTGAGGTCTTCAGAGAATTGCTAAGAAGAGAAAATTTCGGCCGTCTCCTAAAACAAAAGAGCACAAAAATGAAGAACGCTGGGCTCTCAAAGAATTTAGTGTGCCCCTCCCAAAAAGAACATGCGGCTCCTTGTATTTGAAAAAAAACAAATGCGCCGCCCCTCTGATTTCTTTGGTGCGCCACTAGAAAATTTGTGCGGCGCCTTTTTGAAACCCTTAATATCAAATGATTTGGCACTGGGGATTATTTGTGCAGCTCTCCGTACGTGACATGCTATTTCTTTTTATTGATGAGGCGCGGCTCTTTGAACAATTCCTTCAAAGTTTTGTGCGGGTCTCTCTCAGAACTTTGGCCGGCCTTCTTTGTGTACGTTGTCCTGCAAAAAATACAGAGAGAAGATTATTATGGAGGTTAAAAAAATACTCTGCAAGATTAATATCCTCCCCTTTAAACAATTCGGCTGCTTCTCTTCTTTTTGATTTGTCGTGCCTGCTTACAGCTCTTGGGGGTTCTCAAGTTGGGGCTCAAAGAGATGAAGACCCCTTCACAAAAAATTCGGCTGATCTCTAGGGGTTTTAATGGAGGAGCTCTTGTGTTTATAAACAATGAAAAAAGAGAGGCTCTTGGGATTTTTCGCACACAGGAAAACACTGTGGCCGTGTTTTGTTTTTGATTGGCTAATGCACCTTTGCTTTTTGGTTGCATGCTGTATATGGCCGAATTGTTCTTCCCCTGACTTGATGGATTATATATTGAGAAGACTAGGGCTTGCTGCAATAGGATTTTTTCTTCTTCTTAGAGATAGGACTTACAGATTTGATGAAATCGCAAATGCACTTTGGCCATTGGAATTATCCCTAGAAAGTAGGAATATGAGATTTGATATTTGGAGAGACTTGATTTGAATAGGAAAAGGATGTTGCCAAATCTCTAATTGATATGAATGAATCACATAGGATTCTCTCCCTCTCATCCTATATTTGACCAAGTCCTCTTTGCTAAGCGCATAACTCTTTGACCTAGTCCAATTGCTATGCGTATAGCAATCTCTCCATCTCTTTGACTAAGTCATCGTTTCGCCTTTCCTGAAACACACTTAGCACATACGTTACATATAACACAACGTTTGTTATCATCAAACTAGAGATCCTCGATCGTTGCTTCCAACAGGTCATAATGGCATGGCAGGTACGGGTTCTATGGTGTATAATAGTCTCCGAATCGGGTTTTGTCGTCTCCCTCGTTATACTCCTAGTTCACATCTCCACAGTTTCATCTTCCTCCATCTCTCACATCCTCGGGAACTTCATCATGGTACCTGTCGTACTCCTCGGACTCCAGATTTAGCCGTCGGGCTCTGTCCCTAATGAAATCAGCACCGCGGTCCTCCCAGACGTCCTCCAAACCCTCGCCAAAGTGTTGACGAAGACATCGGCGATCCCCAGCCCTCCGATGGGTCGCCAAAGGGTCTAGCAGCCCTTGGCAGCTTGCCTGCTGCTGGCTGGAGACGCGGCGGGTTGCTAGGGGGCCGCAGTGACCCTGGCGGCCCAGCTGGGGCTCGGTTGGTCCATGGCAGGCCGCCAGGAGGCCGCGAGACCCCTAGCATGGCCGTCCGGGCTCGGCGATGCCCTGTTGGCCCACCAAGGGCTTGATAGAGCTTGGCGAACCTCCAGGGGGTCGACGAGGTCATGGCAGGCCCCCAGGGAGCCGCGAGGCTATGGCGACCTTGCCGGAACGCGTCGGCCTCCGGTGCCCCTCCTTGGTTGTCATAGGGTCGCATTCCTCGTTGCGGCACGCTTCGCTCCACTTGTTGATGCCTTCTTCTTCCTCTGACGCCTGATCTGTGTCGGATAAGAGCACTTCATAGAAAGTCTCGACCTTCTCCTTCCCCTCGCTAATGACTTCTTATTTTGCCCTAGATCTGGTTTGTCAACCAGATCTGATGCTTTTGCAGTCTAAATTTCATATCTGATTATTTGGGGAAGTTGTCGCAACAAAGCCTCCATTCTCGCATCCGCCTCCTTGGATAACCCTTCAATTGTCGTTCGCATCTCAGATCTATGTTCCTCAATGCTTTTCCTCAAATCCTTGATCTCGCCAGCGTATTTTTCTCCAAGGCTTTGTACTTCTCCTTCGTTCTTGTTGTCACCATGTGGATCGTACAACTCTAATACTATTTTGATACGATCTTCGTCGAAAATCAAAATATAAAGGAAATTTTTATGGTGCAAAAGAGAAAATTTGGGATTTTTATAGAATGAAAGTGTACTACAATAGATAGTTGGCCCCTTTTGGAGAGGAGGCTGCTCTCCAAGCTTATCTTCAAGACTAAAACCTAAATCTCTCAATCTAGGGCTCTTGTAATTCTAGAATAAATTCTCTCACAATAATCAAGCATAATCCACACAAATCCCTAGCCGGCTCTAATAAAATATGAAACAAATCCAGCCTAGGGGTCTGCACCAATTTGGATTAAACACCATGACTATCGGATTGATTTTAGAAGTAGAAAAATGACGAAAAAAGAGTATTAGAAAGGAAGAGGTGTCACGCCCCCCCCCCCTCCCCAAGGCATGACTGTTTTTTTCAATGTGATGCAAGTCCTGCTATTTATCAGTAAAAACAATATAGGCCACATGCATTTATCAGTAAAAACAATATATGCCACATGCAGATGTTTACCAAAATACTCATACCAACTTCATTCATACATGGGAAATACAAGTCTGATACAGTACAAATACAGTTACAAACTCTCACAAATACATGAAGAATAATACATGAAGATACGCTCACAACTCACTCTCAATAATCCTTGTCATGTGAAGCAAACTCTGGCTCCTCACAAATTGGGGTCTTCTCATATTCCGGTTCAGCACCTAACGGTGCAACAAAATAAGGGGTTGCCAGCATTTTGATGTCGAATTTGGAATTAAACGTAATATTCTAGCAGTTTATCATTTGAAATTAAGCATGAAAATAAAAAAGGAACTGGAAATAGTTAAGCAAAGACAAGCATGCAAGACAGTTTACAGTTTTAAGATCATGCTAACAATATTCTAGCAGTATGCCAAACCTAGGTCGTGTCTCATATTGGGAGTACATAAGCAACCATGAGTCCACCTTCTACAACGGGGACGGGCACGGTTGATAACGACTGGTAACAATTAAAAATAGGAAACAAGTAAATATGAGGCATCACGCAAAGGCCCAACAATAACAACCGAAAGTGACTGACTCGCTTGCCCAACAATAACAGGAAGGGGCTAACTTATTCGTCCAATAATAACAACAGGAAGGGGACAAAAGGTGATGGGATTAATAATACTAGTATTAGAAGCACTGAAACAATGAGTTGCACGCGATCATTAATCTATAAGCACAAATATTCAAACACCATGGACTAGTGTGCATTTTCGCCATTCACTGCTAAAGAATCGTCGCCATTCACTGCTAAAGAATCGTCACCTTAACTTACACCTTAGAACCCGAACAATATACTTCAAATTCACCTCACTCAATCAGTACTTGGTGCACTTGGTGCACTGTTTTAATCTGCTAGTATATGTTGAGTACACTACGAACTCAATAACTGACACCACTACACTTGTCTACATTACTTAAACTCTTTGCCTACCACCTATTAACTACCACCTATACTCTAAATTATTGTGCATAACTGATAACCTTTTTAAGTAGCCACTGACTATGAATAATTAGTTCCCACTTGTACTAATACTAAATGCGTTCTTAATCGTCGTAGAGATTACCCATAACAACGAGTCTTTGACTATGCCGAAACAGACCATAAATATTGTGTTATGGCAGTAACCATAAATAAATGGTCAATATGAGGGCACACTAGGAATTGGTGCTAATAGCAGTGACTGGCGTGGAAAAGCTATGATAGTTCTTTGAATTATGTTCTCCCTTGATGCTATACTCTTCTCTGATGTCATTTTTACACTACATGCTCGGGTTTCCAAAACTTCGATCTCAAATAGACAATTTCTATTTACAGTTTGTAGGGGCTACAATGGGTGCAACTGGTCTAACCATTCAAACGGATAATGGTCTTCTTGGCATGCCAACTAGTGTTTGCTGTGTCGTTGTAGAGTACCTTGCTGGCGGTGCACTAAAAACATATCTTATAAAGAACAGGAGAAGAAAGCTAGCCTTCAAAGTAGTTGTCCAGCTGGCTCTTGATCTTGCAAGAGGGTGAGCATTGATATTTATATATTTGACAATTTTTGGTTAGTAACCTTTTAATTATTCGTGTGTCGGTGTTAGTCAAACTCTCAAAATTACCTGTGCATTCTGCAGGCTGAGCTATCTTCACTCAAAGAAAATTGTGCACCGAGATGTGAAGACAGAGAACATGCTCCTGGACAAGACAAGAACGGTAAAAATTGCGGATTTTGGCGTTGCTCGCGTGGAGGCACAGAATCCAAATGACATGACGGGCGAGACTGGAACCCTCGGTTACATGGCACCTGAGGTATGTGATCCCTTGTTGTGTCACATGTTAGCTCAAGAAAATTGTCTTTCACAAGCTTAGTTGATTATTAAAGAATTATTATGACGATCATTTATGCATTATATTTCCATCTACTTGCAGATGCAAGAAAGTAATGCTATAAGGTTCTTTTAGCTATTTTTCATTTTATTCGACCATAGACATTTGGGTCACATGAATATGGGAAAAATTACTATTGTTGGTGGTGGAACATGAATCTACAAACGATATTTCACAAGATTTGTTATGCAGCAACCTGACACACTGTATCTATTTCTAGCATTGCTATGACCCCTTTTGCTGTTGGAGTAGTGTTTCAGTTTTTCTCCTATTACCTCCGTTTTGCATAGTCCCGTCTGCTCACTGTGCATGGATTATGCTGGTTGCAGGTGTTAAATGGTAACCCCTACAACAGAAAATGCGATGTCTATAGCTTCGGCATTTGCCTCTGGGAGATATATTGTTGTGACATGCCTTATCCCGATCTCAGCTTCTCGGAAGTCACATCTGCAGTCGTACGACAGGTAAGTCGTGGCTTCTTGCTTTTTCTTTGGATGCAAACAAACAACGAGAAATTCTTCGCTAATTGCAGAATCTGAGACCCGAGATCCCAAGGTGTTGTCCGAGCGCTCTAGCAAATGTTATGAAGAGATGCTGGGACGCAAACCCTGACAAGAGGCCAGAGATGGATGAAGTGGTTGCAATGCTGGAGGCAGTTGACACGTCCAAGGGCGGAGGAATGATCCCCGTTGATCAGCGCGGGGGATGCTTGTGGTTCTTGGGCAAACGCCGCGGCCCTTGATTGATCATAATTCTCTCATCAGCACAAAGTGCAGCAGAGTCGATTGATTTTCTATAAAAGCTCGGTGACCGACCTGTTTCAAAGAAGTTGAGCTGAGACGGTGTTGTGGCGCTTGGAATTGAACTCTGTAGGCAGCAATTTATGTAAAGATTTCTTTTTTATTTCTCTCTCTTTGCATCTTTGTGTGTTTTAGATTATCGATAGACTCTAATGTAATGAGATGATTTACATTAATTATATCATATAATATCATCGTTGGTTAGTTATATGATAGCCTTTGGTAATATGAATGAACAATGGTTACAAGCTATCTTTGGCCTTCTTATCTTTGATAACTGTATTCCTACATATTTGAGGAAACTTTATTGGTATCCACAGATATAAAATTTTCATACAAGGAAGCCTCTCTTATATTGCGCTGTAAACTGGAGAGAATTCTATTGCTGTAGAATACAAAAAACAACAAAGGCATGACAAGCAGTCTGCTAACCAATTCTGCATCATTTGACTTGTACATTTCACTAATCTGTGTTTCCTTCTCACAACCCATTTGCCAGCGTTTGATGAAAAGTGACCTCGTATGCTGCCAGCTCGGCAATACTTGCAACCGTCTCCACGGAGAACTTGATCCCAGCTTCATCTCATGCAGGTCCAGCTGTGGCTTGTCCCTTCCTATATCAGGGTCTTCAGGATTTCTCGCGGAACTAACATGGTCTGGAATGATCGTACGTCAGATTTGGTTCCCAAGAATTATAAGAACGCTTCAATTACCCCTCACTACGCGTGTTATTCGCCATTATCGGTCATTTGACGTTGAACGTGATTCTCGAACTCTGTGCTTCAACATGTCGTTTTCAAATTCTTCGATAACCACATCTCTGACTTTGGTTCTTAACCCTGAAGCCTCTTCAGGCTGGAACCAGTTTCTTCCGAACTGTTAAAACAACAGCCGGATGAGATGCAGGGAAAAAATATGGAGAACATAAACTTGACCAAATTCCAGTCTGATTGCTTGCTTACCTTTATAAGATCTTTCTTTCTCAGCCTTTCGGGAGCCTCTTCAATAAGTCGTTGCATGAAATAAAGAACAAAGAGTCCGCAATCATATGCGTTCTTCTGCTGAGGAACCTGATAGCATGCAGTGAGCATGTATTAGGTATAAGAGACCCGGCTGAAGCGGGCGACATAATGACTTAAAAAAGCATACAAGGTAATGTAGTCATAAAAAACGCTACCTGAAGGAAAGTAGAATCTAATAGAGAAAAAATGAAGAACATTGGATAATGTGAGGAAAGATTGGATTTTCTTTTCCGTGTGTGTGTGTGTGTGTTTTTTTTTTTTTTTTTTTGGGGTGGGGGGGGGGGGGGGGGGGGGGGGGGGGCTGCAAATTCAGCATGGAAATAGAGGAGCACATGTAAATGAATTTGCCGCACTATGCAAAACAAACATTACAAAAAAGCCAATCCACAACAAGCTCACATAATAACATATGCAACACAATAGTCACCAGTATCACCAAGGTGCAACCAGTTATTCAGTCATCCAGTTTCTTAAAACCTGTAGTTCTAGTGCTGATAATTTGAAGGCCGGCACAAGTGCCACAAAGGTGCATTTCACTGCAGCCGCCATTCCAAGGCATCAATGTCTGCTGATAATTTCCATTGCTTAGCAGGATATTATAGCCTGAATTACCAACACTACCTTGGCATAACAATCTAACCCACATTGCGCCTCCAGCAGCCTTCACAGTCACTGCTCAGCATCAGCCCACATCTGAGCAGGACAATAATAGAACAAAAATTTCCTGAGTTTCGGAAACTATGAAATACAAATCTAACTGGTCGAAAATGCATAGTTTTTTCCGATGTCTTGGCAATCTTAATTCCACACAAGTTTTCCAATAAAATCTGTGATCTACATTGAATTTGTAGCAATTCAAGTTAATCTCCATTCAATGTAATTAATATATTATCATCACTCTACTTATTCCCTCCTACATCTCTCCAACATCATCCTCGCTGCTGCTATATCTAAACGTGTCAAGAAATTCCACCATCATCAAGATTAGGGACTTCTGCTTTGGTTTCTTGTGTATCCACACCCATTACCTTTTGCTTACGAGCATGATGAGATCTTTGGATTCTCACATGCCTCTACTTGATCAAAGAACCTCTTCCTTCTTTAACTCCTTACTCTACACCCTTACATGCGAAAACGCCTTGGAAGTGACTTCATCAATAAGATTGTCAACTTGACTGGGTTTTCCTAGTGATCCACCATAGGCTTTCTTCATGTGATATTCTGCCAGCGTTGTAGGAATAGGCAATCTTATGACGTTGTGTATTTTTTTTCATATCATGTAAGGCGCTACGCCCGAATAGAATACAGAGACAAGTCGATAGGAAACACATAATGCCAAATTTTTTTTCATATTATGTAAGGCGATAAGTCTGAATAGAATACAGAGACATATTGTGTTGCTGCGGATGAAGAGATATTGTTGCTCCTTTTGTACATCTTCCTAGACTATAGTTCTCCCTCGTCTTCATTCTCTCTAAGAACTACAATGGTAGCTCATGAAGCCGCACTTGGGACCCCATTGCCTCCTCACATATCACAATTAAGTGGCATCTTAGCAGGAAACAACATCTGCACCTGGCTTCTCTAATTACAAATTAGACCTAATGCAGTGTTCGAGGCACATCTTTCATGGTCCCTCTTTCAAATAGTCTCATGGGTCCCCTGGTTTGTTAACTCAAGCATCTCAATTAAAAATTGGTGGCCAACTACGATTGCATGGTTAGCATGTGAATTCCATCCTTGCATTTTTATCACAATCTACAATTGGTGGCCAACCATAATAGCATGGTTAGCAAGTGAATTCCATCATTGCATTTGATCAGACTGTTTGCATGAGCCTAGAACCTTTAATGGAACAATTTATAGTATTAATTTGTTTCTTTCTGATAGAGAGGTCTACAATCAGAATGACTGGTGCTGGATGTGCTCGCTACCTACAGCCGTGCTAACTGGGGGGTGCTAATCGAGCCAAGTGAGCTCAGCTTTATGTTATTCATGTTTGCTCAATTATTTAGATGAGCTTAGAATTGTGTTCAAGCTTGCTTCACCAAGTTATTGAGCGAGTCCTCAACGAGCTCGAGATGAACATCAAGCATTTCGAGCCTATTAACAATGCCAGCTAAAACTAAACTGTTTTCAAGAATACGTGTCAAAAATAATATAAAGTAAAGACTAATTTTTAGAAACTAGGCTATACAAATTTAGATGAAAGCTAATAACATACTAACATTAAATAGTACATAAATGTGAATGCTAAAATTAATTAATTAATCACTTCTAATTTTTTTAAAAATCTTATTAATAAAAATAATTAATGTTTTAAATTATATAAATTTAACTAACTAGGAAATCAATTCTTAATTAATTTAAAATCTTAATTTGGATTAACTAACTAATGAATTTAGAAGTATTTCAGTCAAATAATTTAAAGACTGCTTTACCAGGGGAGACTGGTAAACCCCGAGAGTCCATGCATATCCCGATGATATTTCAGGAGTTCCATGGCAGCTACATAGGGGGCATTCGGGGATACAACAAACATATACGAGGATGTCTAAGGAGCTGTACTGGCCGGGCATGAAACGAGACATCGCTAAGATGGTAGCAGAGTGACGTCTGTCAGCGTCACAAGTATCTGGCGATGGCTCCAACAGGACTTCTACAACCACTGGCCCTTTCGGAGAGGGTGCACTTTTGGAGAGGGTGCAGGAGGACATTAGCATGTATTTCATCGAGGAGCTACCAATATCGGAGGGCTATATAATTCTATACTAGTAGTGATAGACCGCCTCAACAAGTATGCACACTTCGTGCCGTTGAGACATCCCTATACATCGGTGACTGTAGCTACAGCTTTCATGAGAGAGGTGGTCCGCTTGCATGGTTTCTCTGCTTCCATAGTTTCAGACCGAGATAAAATATTCATGAGCAGTTCTTGGCAAGAGTTGTTCAAGGTTCAAGGGACTAAGTTGAGGAGGAGCACAACCTATCACCCACAGACAGATGGACAGACCGAGTGGATGTAGACTTACTTGAGGTGTTTTGTTTCAGATTCACCGAAGCAGTGGGCCAGGTGGTTAGCCTGGGCTAAATATTGGTACAACATGTCATCCCACTCGACGGCACAGAGCACCCCGTTTCGTATTTTGTATAGGCGGGGAGCCACCCGAGTTGATCCATTACAGTAGGGGTACCACTCCAGTTTCACAGGTTGAGTATCTAGAGGAGCGAAACAGACATTTGAAGGAGCTGAAAAGACACTTACTGTGGGCCTAGCTGATTATGAAAACTAAAACAGATGGACATAGCAGAGATGTACAGTTTGTCGTAGGGGATCGGATTTACCTCAAGTTACAATCCTACCAGAAGATATTGTCCCATAGGAGCAATGAGAAACTGACGACCCGCTACTATGAGCCATTTAAGATTACTGCTCAGATCGAAAAGGTGGCGTATCGTCTGAAGTTACCTGCTACATCCATCATCCATCCAGTATAACATGTATCGCAGTTATGGCGAGCGGTTGGGGACCACACTCTCTCGCCCATTCTCCCTCCTACTCCGACGGATGACATGAAGGTGTTGCTTGAGCCACAAGAGCTGATCGGTGTTCGATAGAACGTAGAAGGACGACAAAAAGTGCTGATCAGATGGCGAGTATTGCCGGATTTTGATGCTACATGGGAGTCCTGTGAGGTGATACGAGACCAGTTTCCAGACTTCCACCTTGAGGACAAGGTGGCACTCTTGTGAGGAGTAATGATGCGGCGCGGGTTCACACGGAGGGTGCGACGCGGGTTCCCAAGGAGGAGACGGTGCGGGTCTACCAAAGGAGAAGGCGACTCAGGTCCACCACAGACCCGGTGGCAAACTTGTAGTTTCGTGACTACGGAGGGAGGTTGTTTCGTAAATCAACAATTCACTAATTCCCCCTTAAAGCAAGGGACCGGCTGGCCCTAGAGGATTATCGAAGATTTGAGTGTGAGTTTATTTTCTTAAACCCTAGATTACTTTGCGAGTTGATTATCTTCACTCCCTTGATTAATTTAGCCTTTAGATATATTATTGTGGCTATTGTGGATTGCTTTTAGATCTGCGTTTTATTATAAAAATGCTATTTTTATCTTTCATATTCATAAAAATCCCTTTTTTATCTCCACAAGGCCCTAGACGTATCAAACTACCACCAATGATCTGAGTGGGTGTTGCTGCATACTCAGGATATAGACTTTCCAAAAATCAAGGACTACACATTCCTCTCTTTGATCCATCATTTTCACATTTATTGAGATAGGGGAAAAAAGTTCAGCTCTATAAATTGTGAAAGTCTGCATAATGTGTGATAGCAGCTTCTTCCCTTGCCGACTCTTCCATAGAGACTGGGATACAACGTATGCTCCGGAGGTTCTTTCCAGAGTACACAGTTTTTAACAACTCCCAGATCCCTTTCATAGTCTGTTTAATCACCAAGTCTTAAATATCGTATTCCATAGAGTTTAGCAATTGACTTTTGATCAGAGCATCCTCCCGCTTCCAACCAGCTGCACCATCTAACGGAAATCATCAGTCAAATATTTTGTCTCTAGACTCTCTACCCTCAAGTTGAGTTTTCTCTAAGCACCTTCGTTGTTTGCAATTAGTCCAATTTAGTTTTTAATCTGTGATCTTTCTAAAAACAAACACTTAGACCACTAAAGTCTTCACCTCGACTTCGAACCTATCATTTCAAACACCTCATTACTCCAAAATGTGCCAAACATCAAGTTGACGGCAACCCTAAATGCCAAATCGCCAACAGCAATGCCACATGCTGAACAAATCTAAATCACCAAATATCATTTAGAGCACATTCTCTACATCGTATCAATCATATTTTGGGATCCCAAAGGATAGTAGTCGCTTTGGAAATCGGTATTAAAGAGCCTACGTGCTCTGTAAATTGAGTACAAGTACTTGGTACAAAATAAAACGTAAATGCTCTAAGATCGAGTGTAAGTACTCGATAAAACAAATCAACTGCCTATTTACTGTTTTGTTTATACAGTACACACCATTGTTATTTAAGAATAGTTTATTATTTAAATAGTAAATGGAAAAAATAAAAAAGGAAAAAAGATTGAGAGAGAAAGACGCTAAAAAGATAGACTGATATTGAACGAGAGAGTCAGGTGAGGGAAGCATCAACCAGAAATTAAGAAACAAACAACCGAAGTAGAGGAAAGTGAAGACAGAAACAACAACGATGGAAAAGGCCCAGAGAAGCTCGTCATCGACTCAACGGGGTCCGATCTAAGTAGATCGGAGAAGCTCTTGGTGACCATAATTGTAGAGCGACGGACAGCCTATCACCCACAGACATGAGAAGCTCTTGGTGACCTCGTCGTGGATTGTTGCCAATGGAGAACCCTTAATATCGCCTTAATGAATGAGATCTCGTCAAATCTCCTTTCACTTTGTCAGAGCGACAGACAGCCTCGTCATCGTCATCATTGAGAACTAACCAAAGAAGCATCGTCGAGTTAAGATCTTACCTGATCTGGATCGTGATGAGGTTTATGGTTAGAGTTTCAAGAAGTTGCGACGATAAGATTAGCATTTTGAGGTGGTCAAAAGTGCCAGTGGAGATCTAAGGCTAGGGGTTGGTATTAAGATTTAGGTGCAGGTTGAGATCATGAAAGATTGAGTTAGAGTTTTTGGTTAATGGCTATGAAGGTGGAGGCATCGACAGTTACTAGAGGTAACAGTGGTGAAGTTGGATTAAAACTAAAGTTAGGCTAATCGAAGGTTAGGTAAGGCTTTAATACAATGTGTAAATCAGAAATAAGGTGATTTAAGAAAAGCTTGAGAAGAGTTAGTTTTCCTTTCCCCATGATATCTTATCTATACTATTAATTGGTAGCTTTAAAGACAACTCCTTTTACATTAAATATTACATCTCAACAGTTTCAAATCATTCAATTATAACATCAAAATTAAAGAGGGCCAAACTGATAGAAAATACAAAATACAAAAAACTGTTGTAACTAGGCTAACCACCTAAGGCTTCTTTTACCTAAAACAAATAAGTGAAAGTTTGATTAAAATGTTTACTTGTCTGTATCTTAATTATGGCTACTTTACGTGAAACAAGTAGGTAAAATTTTGATTAGGATGGTTTCTTGTCTTTCATCTTAATTAAGGCTGTTTTATCTCAATCAAGATATCATCATTGTTTATTTACATTTGAGTCTTCTTCATTATCCTTTTCCATCTTTGTTGGTGATTCACATTTGTTTCACATGACCACTGACGTTTGAGTAAGGTGCAAAGGGGCAATGTTATATATGTCGGTAGCGATGGCATGGCAACAAGGGGCTGCCAAAGGCTATACCGCTATGGCAGTGTTATGGCAGGCCAATGCTAGTTTATTTAAATTTTAAAAATAAAAAATAAAAAATAAAATGAAGGAATTTTTAAATGATTATATTTGATTAATGAATTAAATCAATAACCGTTAATTTGATTAATGATTAATTTGATTAATTTGATTAATTTGATTAATAAATCGATATTTGAATGATTTAACAAGTAAAGAATTTTTTATTTTTCCTTCTTTCTCACTTAATGCTCTGTAGATAGAGGCTTCGATGCTAGCTGTTGTAGTTGTGGGTTAAGTCTGCAGCTACAACTAGGGGCGGTAGTT
This sequence comes from Scilla litardierei, assembly GCA_030789695.1. Classification (NCBI taxonomy): domain Eukaryota; kingdom Viridiplantae; phylum Streptophyta; class Magnoliopsida; order Asparagales; family Asparagaceae; genus Scilla; species Scilla litardierei. The sequence goes on along the minus strand of CM061134.1, from coordinate 3,118,241 downwards.
GCAACTAGCGACAGTTGGAGAGACGATGAGGAGAAGGAAGAAGAAAAGAAAAGGTTACTTGGCATATTGGCTCGTCATTACAGATGAAGCCAACCACAATGGGCACGGTGGCTGCCTCGAAAGCTCGTGGCAGTTGGGACCATAACTGGCTACATCAGCCTAAGGTGAGGCGGCCAGTGCCTGCCATCACTATGGAGGCTGTTATGACGGGGGCATGACATGCCTTTTCAACAAAACAAAGGAGAACAAGAAAACATAAGCAATGAATTTGGGAGGCTAGAGAGAAAATGCATGTAGTGGTGAAGTATTTAGGTTTAAAGTTAACATTATAGACATTAAGTTTAACTTTTAAGAAGCAAATTAGCCAATTAGCATTTCAATTTAAACATGAAATGCATTTCAATTTTAACAAGAAAACCAAATATGATTTTATATCAGCCGATATTTCGGCTTTATATATCGTCTGGTCTGAAAAATCGGCCAATACATAGCGGTAGATCCCAAAATCTATGTAAGCCGATAAATCATTCATATCGGTCCATATTTAGAACACTGATCATAGCTCATCCCTGATTATGAACATTGTTGAGTATTGGTGTTTTATACCAATATTATTTTGATGATGATCACAACATTATGTTGTTCCTAATGACTCTCTTGTTTTAGTCTCTTAGTTTCATTTCAAGAATATCATTTTTGGAGACTAAACACTTGGTGCAAGGATGGACATCAAGTGTAGAAGGGCCAAAGCTTGGACTCAAGGGGTGCCAAAGCTTGGAGATGATGGAAAGGATCAAGGCATCAAGATTGAAGCCATAGACTCTAAGGAAAGCAATATAATCCATGTATTATTTCATTTATTGCTTTCTCTCCTTTTGAGTCTAGGTTTGATGTAATGCCTTGTTAGATGATATACTCATTCATGCATATGCATTTAATCATCTTAGTGAGCCTTATGATTATCATAGAATCCAACCCAATAGGCTCATCATGACCAACGACTCATTTGGAGTCTCTGGTTCTCCTACAGTCGCCTGCTGAAGGTTTTACAGTCGACTGGGTGATTCCAGTCGACTGTCGAGCCTTCTATAGTCGACTGGTGCATTGCTCAAGTCAACTTTTTATTGACTCTACTTGAGCTTTTCGATTCAGTCGACTAATGAAGTATTTACAGTCGCCTGTGAAATGGTCAACAGTCGTCTGAAAGGCGTAAGTGCAAAATTTGCATCTCTCTGTTTTTCTCTATCCCTTGCAGCAGTCGACTGATGAAGGATAAACAGTCACATGTCTATTTAATAGTCGACTGTCATCTGTTCATCAGTCGCCTGTACGCATACTGGGAGAAAGAGTGCAACTCTCTGTTTTATTCCATCCTCTGCAGCAGTCGCCTGCTGAATGTTTAACAGGCGACTGTCATGTTTCCAGTCGACTGTATCCTCTTCATCAGTCGACTGTCGAGGCTCAGATTATAGCAGTTGGGATTTATTTAGCCGTTGGACAGTCGACTGTCATTTGTTCATCAGTCGACTGTCAGTGACGTTTCAGCCCAAAATCTAGCCGTTGCAGCTTTTTGTTTTTGGCTGTTTTCTTGGTTTTTGAGAGTTCCTATAGGGTTCCTATATATATGAGAGGGCTGAGTTCATTGGAACTTCTTGGATCTATTGCAAATCATTAGAGATTGATTAAGCCACTCTTAAACTCTCTCATTTCCCTCTTAGAGCTCTAAATCTCCTTCATGCATTGAAGTCAAGCTCAAGGGATATCATCCAAGTGCTTTCAAGCTAATCTCGTCACTTGGAGATCCTCTTCCATGCCTTGCATTCATCTATGAGTAAGCATCTCAAGGCATAGATAAGAGTATTTGTTTTACTTTGTGTTTTTTTGAAACCCTAATTCTCTTTGTGGGAATTAGATACTCTCTTTGTGGGAGTCACTCTCTTTGTGGGAGTTTGGTGTCCTAGTGCAGGGCTAACCCTAATTCTCTGTGTGTGAGTTAGTAATTCTGTGTGTGTGAGTTAGACCCTTGTGTAGGGTTGGTTTAGTTCTTGTGTCGGACAAAATCCTCTGTGTGAGGTATCTCTTTGTGGGATTTGTATTCACTTCTCTTTGTGGAAAATATAATGAATATTGGTGTGGCTGGACGTACCCAAGTTTTGGAGAACCAGTGTAAAATCGTGTGTTTGTGTTTGTGTTTATTGTGGTGATTAATTCCTCTTGCTTTTATTATTCCGCATTTGCAAGTTTAATTTTAATTCCTCAATATATTGTCATTACACTATTCACCCCCTCTAGTGTGTTGTTAGTATTGCAAGGATAAGGCAATCCTTACAATTGGTATCAGAGCGAGGTTATAACATACTGCAACGATGGCATTCAACGCTACATCCGCGTTTCATGAAGGTCACTCTACCGTTCAACCCACGCTCTTCAACGGAACCAACTACCCAAGTTGGAAGATCAGGATGATGATCTACATGAAGGGTCAAGACCTTCGGGACATCACGTAGTTTTCATTTGAGGAGCCTACTTCACCAGCGGCTTCAAGAACTAAGGCGGTGACGAACTCGATCAGAGTCAATGCGAGGGCTATGAATGCATTCCATTGCGCCCTCACTCCGAATGAGTTCAACCGCATCTCCATATGCAAATAGGCCAACGAAATTTGGCATATCTTGGAGATTACTTTTGAAGGGACATCCAAGGTAAAGAAATCTAAACTAAGTGTGTTTAGGTCTAAATATGAAATGTTTAAGATGCAGGAAGGAGAAAACATCTCAGAAATGTTCACAAGGTTACAGACATCGTGAATGCTTTGGAAAGACTTGGGAAGGTGATTTCCCAAGAGGATCGAGTGGAGAAGATCTTTGACTCTCTTACACCCAAATGGGAGTCAAAGCCCAACGAGATTTTAGAGTATAACGACACGTCCAAATATACCGTTGAGGAGTGTGTTGGGAATCTCATGGCATACAAAGTAAAGCTTCAACACAAGAATGAGATTCAACCAACCAAGCCCGAGAAGCCGGAAAAGCAAAAGGGGGTTGCATTCCATGCCAAGGAGGAGCCACTCAAATGGAGGAAGAAATTCCATCAAGAAACTCCTAGTGAAGATGATGGAGAAGATGATGTTAGCGATGATGCTTACATCGAGCTTGCCACGCAACTAAGAGCATTCCTCAAACGCAAGCAAGGTAAATCTTCTTCAAAGTTTGCCTCCAATTCTAACAAGATTCCTACTTGTTACACTTGCAGTGGTAAAGGTCATCGCTCCATCGAATGCCCTTCCAAACCCACCAATGAGACTTATAAGGGTAAAGGGAAGAAGCATTGGAAAGGCAAGTCCAAGTTCAAGAACCAAAAGAAGGGACTTGTCGGCACTTTTGATGACTCCGATGAGGACACATCAAGTGATGAAGAAGAAGATGACAAGGAGGGGGCTCATATGTGCTTCACGGCTTTTGATGATTCTTCATCAATCTCCTCAAGTTCAAGCGATGAAGAGGTGGAGGCGTGGCTCAACCCCAACGAGGAAATGTGCTTCATGGCAACGGGGGAAGAGTCTTCGTCAAGCTCTAGCGAGGAGGAAAGCGATGTGGAAGTTGAGGAGGAGAAGCTATCCTACGAGGAGCTCGAATACCGCTTCAATATGGTCTCCAATGGGACAAGTAAGTGCATCGACTCATATGCTAAAATGAAAGCAAAATTTAAAATTGCTATGAGTAGGTTGCATGCCTTAGAATCTACTAGTGTAAATGACAATGATGGTTTGCATGTTTGTGACACTAGTGAGAGAGACACACTTCTCTTTCACGTTAAGGATTTAAGCATTTCTAATGAAAAATTATTAGCTCAAAATCTTAGCTTAGAAACTCGCATTCAACAACTTACGTTGAAATGCGAAGAGGAATCTCAAAAGCTCAAAAGCTTTGTTTATTCTAGGGATTCACTCCACGGTTTGCTTGAAAAACAGCATCCCGCAAACCATAGAGGAGGTTTGGGATACACTCCAATTACCAAACACACCTCTAATTCTTCTTTTGGTGCAAATTCAAGAAATATTGCTAAAGCACCTAAGAAGAATCACCATCTTGCATAACAATAACACCAACAAAAAGCATGTAAATCACAAGGTGGTTAGCAAAAATGAAAATCCTTCATTTTTTGCTAAGAAGCAAAATCCTCACTTTATGCATGCTAAGAAAATATTTTCTACACATAAGCACGCCACATCCACCCCTCTTATAAAGGGAACACCATTGCCTAGGAAATCCTTGAGATTATGGATTCCCACTAAGTGTAGTGTGCAAGAGAGGGATAGCTACATCAACTCTTTGGTTAGGGATGTGATCACCTCATGTGATTACATTAGGAAATCAAACTCCTCTTGGGTTTGGTTCCCTAATGTTTAGGTTCCTCACACATATGCATATTGCATGGGTATTGTGCATAAATGTTTATTTTTAGCATACCCATTGTTTGTGTGTGTTTCATGATTTTGAAGATGTTTTCAAATTTATTGTTCATGAAAATGGGACCTTGGGAAAGACATTGTCATGCATGCATTCATTTATCCATATGTATGACAATGTGGGAGTTAATATGTTGTATGTTTAAAATTATTTTAAAACATATTTTGACTCTCATTTTGGGGTGTTTTGAGATCATTATTTCACAATTGGTGTCTAAATTGATTAGTTTGGTCTCAAACTCAATCCCTTGGATATTGCCAACATATTTCATGTTATATTTTGTTTTGGCAATATCATTATGTATCATTGAAGCTTGATTTTTCCATATCTGTCGCTTTGATACACTTTAGGCCCATGGCTCCAATTAATGTTTTCAATTGGTAAAGAGGATTATCTTTCAAGATTCTTTTTTTACAATTGGTATTTTCTCAATTGTTAGAGATTGTTTATCTCCCATTTTACAATTGATATTAGATCCTAGAAGTCAAAAATTTAACCATTTCTATGATCTAGGAGGAGCATGAGATAGTGATTGATACCCACTAAATTTTACAAATTTGGTATCATACATCTCCTTATATCTTGCATATTGTCACATCTTTGATTAAGATGACAAAGGGGGATATTTATGATGTCCACCATTTTGACGATGTCAAGAAAGAGAGATATATGCATTATGTAAATGTAATTCTTGTATTTCATACATATGCATTTGGGGAGAGATATATCTATGGGGAGAGATATGTGGGATTATATAAACCATTCATTTGCGCATGATTATTTTCTATTGCAATTGGCTTATGTAATCCATGCCTATTATATGTCACCATGGTGTCTCATTATTTTATTTGGTATAATGAGTATTTACAATTTTGTATCTTATTTTACAATTGGTGCATATAAGTAGGGGGGAGCTCATTAGCATTGTGCTTTATTTCTTTATGTTTTACATAATGTGTGTCATCATCAAAAAGGGGGAGATTGTTGAGTATTGGTGTTTCATATCAATGTTATTTTGATGATAATCACAACATTATGTTGTTGCTAATGATTCTTTTGTTTTAGTCTCTTAGTTTCATTTCAAGAATATCATTTTTGGAGACTAAACACTTGGTGCAAGGATGGACATCAAGTGGAGAAAGGCCAAAGCTTGGACTCAAGGGGTGCCAAAGCTTGGAGATGATGGGAAGCGTCAATGCATCAAGATTGAAGCTATAGACTCTAAGGAAAGCAATGTAATCCATGTATTATTTCATTTATTGCTTTCTCTCTTTTTGAGTCTAGGTTTGATGTAATGCCTTGTTAGATGGTCTACTCATTCATGCATATGCATTTAACCATCTTAGTGAGCCTTATGATTATCATAGAATCCAACCCAATAGGCTCATCATGACCAACGACTCATTTGGAGTCTCTGATTCTCTTACAGTCGCCTGCTGAAGGTTTTACAATCGACTGGGTGATTTCAGTCGACTGTCGAGCCTTCTACAGTCGACTGTGATGCATTGCTCAAATCAACTTTTTATTGACTCTACTTGAGCTTTTCGCATCAGTCGACTGATGAAGTATTTACAGTCGCCTGTATATTTACAGTCGCCTGTGAAATGGTCAACAGTCGTCTGAAAGGCGTAAGTGCAAAATTTGCATCTCTCTGTTTTTCTCCATACCTTGCAGCAGTCGAATAATGAAGGATAAACAGTCGCCTGTCTATTTCACAGTCGCATGTCATCTGTTCATCAGTCGCATGTATGCATACTGGGAGAAAGAGAGCAACTCTATGTTTTATTCCATCCCCTGCAGCAGTCGCCTGCTGAAGGTTTAACAGGCGCCTGTCCTGTTTGCAGTCGACTGTATCCTCTTCATCAGTCGACTGTCGAGGCTCAGATTATAGCCGTTGGGATTTATTTAGCAGTTGGACAGTCGATTGTCATTTGTTCATCAGTCGACTGTCAGTGACGTTTCAGCCCAAAATCTAGCTGTTGCAGCTTTTTGTTTTTGGCTGTTTTCTTGGTTTTTGAGAGTTCCTATAGGGTTCCTATATATATGAGAGGGCTGAGTTCATTGGAACTTCTTGGATCTATTGCAAATCATTAGAGATTGATTAAGCCACTCTTAAACTCTCTCATTTCCCTCTTAGAGCTCTAAATCTCCTTCATGCATTGAAGTCAAGCTCAAGGGAAATCATCTAAGTGCTTTCAAGCTAATCTCATCACTTGAAGATCCTCTTCCATGCCTTGCATTCATCTATGAGTAAGCATCTCAAGGCATAGGTAAGAGTATTTGTTTTACTTTGTGTTTCTTTGAAACCCTAATTCTCTTTGTGGGAATTAGATACTCTCTTTTTGGGAGTCACTCTCTTTGTGGGAGTTTGGTGTCCTAGTGTAGGGCTAATCCTAATTCTCTGTGTGTGAGTTAGTAATTCTCTGTGTGTGTGAGTTAGACCCTTGTGTAGGGTTGGTTTGGTTCTTATGTAGGACAAAATCCTTTGTGTAAGGTATCCCTTTGTGGGATTTGTATTCACTTTTCTTCGTGAGAAATATAGTGAATATTGGTGTGCCTGGACGTACCCAAGTTTGAGGAAACCAGGGTAAAATCGTGTGTTTGCGTTTGTGTTTATTGTGGTGATTAATTCCTCTTGCATTTATTATTCCGCATTTGCAAGTTTAATTTTAATTGCTCAATATATTGCCATTACACTATTCACCCCCCTCTAATATGTTGTTGTTAGTATTGCAAGGGTAAGACGATCCTTACAAACATCTCCCGTGCTGCTGGTCACCTTCCAATTGTGTTGTTTCCATTAACGCAATCACAAGTTGGAGCAGAGATTTAAAAGGGGGTTAAAAGGTTAGAGGTTGCTTCAATTGAGGACAAAATGCAAAAGAACCACCTTACCGGGTTTTCACGCGAGCAACATGCACCGACTTATGTGCGGCCATTAGGAACACATAATCATAGTTAGCCATGCAGACGAGCTAAACAAACATAGATTGAGGAAATTAAATAGGCTGTGATAGTTGTCAAGTAAACAAAGGGTACCCTTAACAGATCTGATTGAAGAAAGATGATTCGTGCAGCCGACCAAAAGTTTTGGGATAAAGGCTTTCTTTGCAACAATATGGGTGGGGCATGTGTGGTTGTTTCTAAGAAGTAACCTCCTTTTGCAAAGGATCTAAGGGAAAACAATAACTTCAATCGCGGGTATAAAAGAATAACTTGAGTAGGAGAAGAACCAGATAGATTTTCATGAAATCGTTTTCAGGTGGATTTCAAACATCACGTTATATTTTTTGATATTTGATTCCCTTAAGTGTGATCATACTCATTCCTTCACATCCATGGCTCAGACTAAGATGTCTTTCTACTTCCTAGTAGTATTTCAGGAAGCCAAGAGGAATATTATATGCATATTCACTATGAACAATTTAGTTCGTTAACAGATGACTCCTTAATAGTGTAGTAACTGAGATGAAGCTCTTGAAGTTGGCATTAAATGTGCTGTGTGTTTCAAAAAGATGAGTCAACTACAATTGATGGAACCGTAAAACGATATAACAGAAAAAATGTAACAGCTATTTTTGTCAGTTACAAATAGGATAATCTGACAAGGCATTAAGATTCTGAAAAAGACTAGTTAAATATTTCAGTACCGTAATCTTTTCCTTGTCAATCCTGCGAGGAAGCTGTTTCCATAGCCTTTCTGAAATAGGAAGCTCTTGAGGAGGGTCATTTTGATTTATGTAGAACCATTCTTCTTTCAGATAGCTACAAAGCACAAATTCAGAAAACTTCAATTAAGAACCTGGCGTTTCAAACACAAGAAATACATGAACATTTTCATCTGGCGCATTATCCTATAAGACATCTGAATCCTATGCCCACCAGAACATCCTAATAATCATAATATTTGTTTAGGTTGTTGCATCACAGACATGAGTTGCAAAATGCTGATATTACTTGAATAGTTTGCATTTCATGGCAAGCATAATATATAAGAGAATTGATAAGATTACTGTAAACATTGAGCTTCAGAAATAGAGGTATCTTCTGAACATAAATGACTAGATCGCTGTAAATGTGTAAGAGACATGTATGTAAAGAACAAGCAAAGCTTGTAGTTATACACACGGTTTGAGAACCCGTTTTCGGTTTTGGTTTTGGTTTTTTCAAAAAAAATAGTTTTCGATAAGTTTCGGTGGTTTCGTTTTAAGTTTTGGTTTCAGTTTTATTATTGTGTGTGTGTGTAAGAGATGAATTGTATTAGCATGTTTGTGTTCGTGTGTATTTGTATGTCCATTTAATTATTAGAATTGAATTTTTGCTAGGGTGTTTATGTATACAACAAGTTAGCATTGTTTATTTTTGCAAAACCCAATTTGTCATGCAAAGTTAACATAGTTTTTAGATTCTAAAAAATTCTAATCGTCTCAATGGCTATTTGAAAGCAAAAAAATTTAGAAGCAACATGTTAAAATTCTCAAGTGGTTAAATGAAATTTTGCTTAGAGAAAAAATTGTTCAAATGGGTTTAGGGTTTATACACTTGAAATCCATTTAACCTAAAAGCTTCAAGTCAATATGGTGTGGGTTTGTGGTTACACATTCGAAACCCATATGAACCACATTTAATTTAAAGATTTATGCGCATAAATGCTGTAAATTAAAAGCTTTAAGAAAATTGGATTTGGGTTTGGTTTGGGTTTGGGTTTGGATACCCAAATCCCATATAAAAGGATTTAAACGAACTAAAACCCTAGGCATGCAGCTCCTTCCTCCAGAGTACAGATCGAAGCAACCAATGCTTGATAAACCAATGCTTGCTCTATATCGAAGAAGTGATCGTCGAAGCAACATCATCATCTAGGTAAGACAATGACATCTAGGTAAGTAACACCCCTCTCACTGTGTCTTCTTTCTTTTTTTGGGTTTCTAATAGGATTTTTAGGGGGTTTTAATTCTTTTTTGTTTTTTGACAAATTCTTTGAAATTTACAGTGGTTTTATTAGAACTGGATATTAAATTTCTGTTATAATTGTTATTGCATATTTTTTTGGGTTTTTACCATCGCCGACCGAAACAAAATTTTAGACATCATTACATACTGATCTCTTGCGAAACCAGTACGCAACTGTCGAAATGTACCAGTTTCAGCCAAAACCTCAAACCTTGGTTATATAGTAGAATATATACGTTCTTCACGAGATGCCTACGATAGAACAATAAACACCAACGATTTCACATTTAATGAAGCATTAACTCGTGAAGCATCACTTCTTTCTATTTTATTGCATTAGATACATAATATCAAAGGATTCACATATCGATCGTAAAGAAAGAGGGTAGAAGCTCTGCTAGTGTTTTTAATGTTAATATCATAGCAGAATGATCTACAGCTGCTGCATTCCGAATTTCTCCACTTTTCTCAACCACCAATGTTCTTCAACATCATAATCATCTGAGTATTTGACAGCCTTAGACTCATTTCTGAACTAGATGCCAAGTGAAATTGCAAGAATACACTGATATAATAATCTTTCAATGCTTTGCACCCACACTAACCCCTTCCACTCAAATTTTACTCTCATCATAATTATGCTATGCCACAAAAACGCCATAAAACTAATAAAGAGAGCTTTTGACTGTTGCCTGTGGAGGAAACATCAAAATGTTGCCTTATATGAGTTAACTAGGTGTCTGGCTGAAAGGTACAAAATAAAGTACACTTTTTAAGGGTATTAAGAATGGTGCCCCTTACAAATAAATTGTGCCTGTCTTACAGATATGGTGCCCCATACAAATAAATGATGTGCCTCACAGATATGGTGCCCCTTACAATTACGTACACACTCTCAACTTCTTAATAAAAAGAAAGGATAACTTTTTGGAGCACTAAATCTGAAATATTTCATATGAGATCTTCTATGGGCCATTCATATGTTGTAATTTTCTAAAGTCAATCCTAAAAGCGGGTAGTCAGTGTCAACTGATTTAAGCTCATGCTTGTGTTTTCAAGCAGTGAAAACCACTGCAATTGAATCGACCAGTGGAACATCTGAAATACAAACGCATCAAGTAGGGTAATAATCTTCTCTGGGCCATTCATATGTTGCAATTTTCTAATGTCAATTACTGTTGGTCTTAAAAGCTAGTAGTCAATATCAACTGATTTAAGCGTATGCTTGTGTTTTCAAGCAGTGAAAACCAGTGCAATTGAATCGACCAGTGGAACATCTGAAAAACAAACGCATCAAGTAGGGTAATAATATTAATCCAAAACACTCAAGATGCAAATGACACAATTGATCTACATCACTCACACAAAGGAGTAAACTACTTCATGTTCAAAAGAGGGGTCTTAACCAAAGAAAATTAGGACCATACAATTTCTTTCTTTCTTTTTTTAGCGTAACAAGAATGCTGCTCTTTACATATATTATATCCTGGTGCGCCTTGCAAATAAATGCCCACTCCCAGATCTCCAATAAAAAATGGAATAAAAGTGAGTTATGTATTTTTAGAAGGAAAGTACAGTTTTTTTCTTTCTTTTTTTTACAGCGTAACAAGAATCCTGCCCTTTATATATATTATGTTCTGGTGCCCCTTTCAAATAAATGCTCTCAGATCTCCAATAAAAATAAAACAAAACAAAATTTTTGGTTGAACTAAATCTGAAATGTCCCGTATGTGATCTTTGGGCCATCCATCTACTCTAACGTGGTCTAAAATTTACCTTTTTTGATCCTTTAAGCTATTAGATTGTATCAACTGATTTTTGCTCATGTTTGTGCAATCAAAGCAAATACAACCGCTCCAATTGAAGTGGACCTAAGAATGTTTATCCAAAGCACTCAAAAAAGGACATAAGATTGATCTACATCACATAAACAAATGAATAAACAATTTTATGTTCAAAAGAGGGTTCTTATAGTTATTGCTTTTCAAACTATAGTTAAATATATTCCCAAAGTCTGCTTTATAAATTTGGATGTGTGATCCAATCCGGCTGAAAAAACAAAAAATGGTCTACCCGTTATCAGAGCATAATGATTGACTACACTATGGCTTCATTCAGAAATCAGTAGTTTTCAACAAGAGGCCAAAGTAGGTGACTACTTATTAAACTGTGTTTTCAATTTTTTAATGAAATTAACCGACTGTTGTCACCACTAAGAGGTGCAACAAGTTTGCTCGGAAGTAGTTAGTTCTTATAACTGAAATAAGTATTTCATTGGACAATAGATTTCGAACTTGTTTAGCATAAGAATTGGCTCTCCTTCCGGTTGAGGATCAAGATGATGAATATATCAGATTTTACGTGCTTGTGATATTTATTTACAGGACAACATGCATCGTTCCAGTATATTGAGGATCAAGATTATGAATATCTCAGATTATACATGCTTGTGATATTAATTTATACAACAATATGCATTGGCCGCAACAATAGGAAATTGGCAGCATATACCCATTTTCCACTTTATTCATATATGAAAAGCTTATGTATTGTTTCATTCTCCTCGCTTGCCAATATAAGTCAGGTGTTGGGTTATTTGGAGTCTTCGGGAATTATTTATGCAGTTGAAGGAACATCCTTAAACTAACTATGAATTGTAAAAGGACTTGTGCAGGACAGACCATATGAATTCTTCATTATAACCGGAGCTTTCCTTCTCATCATTTGATATGTTCATCTTCTTACTCCTTTCATAAGCCGTGTTTTCTTTTATATTCTTCACTTTCACAGTCTAGATTAAGTAGAAATAGATAACTCATCCTTCTCTAGTTGCTTTTCTGTAAATCCACATCAATCCTTACTATATATTTTTCCTCTTCTTGTCAAATTAGACAAACACCAATATCTCTCTTGATTTTTGATAAGCAGTCCCCATTACGTCCTCAATGAAACAGCATTGAAGCTAAAGATTCTCATGATGATTGCATGATATAGCAGTAATTTCAACATGTGAATGGACACTTATCAAAATATATGGAAAATCAGTACAGCAACACAGTTCAAAGCTATTTTTTTTTCAAGCCAAGCATTTTCAAATATGAATTCCTTGTTAATTAAATACAAAAAATTAACCCATTACATCAATATGTGATCTTAAATAACTAGAGGGACGACACAAGTCAGAAGCGACTTTACCTAAACAAATGAGTATTAGGTACCTTACCTACCAACTATAGTCAACAAAAATATAACTGCATATTGCGCCAAACAATCACAATTCTGACACAAACTTCACAGAGTATTAGGTACCTTACCTACCAACTATAGTAAAAATATGACTACTTCCGTGGAGTCCCAGTGAATCCAAATGTAGTATAATCAGGCCTGATTCATCTTCTTTAGCTGGAATACAGATAATCGCCAAGCTCCAATGCATACTAAATTCACGAAACAACAAAAAAATATGAATTATGCACAGAAAAAAATCAGCCATGAGCAAAGACATTGAATAGTATTAATTACAGAAATCTAAAGAAGTATACTCAGAAAAAAGCTTCTAATTTTATCATGAAATGTTGTCACCGTTAGTTGTGAGATTCTCAGGATATCAGCTAGAAAACCATTACTCGTGTATGTGCATTGAATAGTAAATTTAACAAGCATGTCAAAATTCCCGACCATAACCTTTTACATCGACGAGGTGCACGAAATGCAGACGTGCATGCATTAGGTAAATCAATAAGTAAAACAGCATCAAGGTATATCATATAGCCAGCCAGCAGTGTTGACATTGGACAAAGGTCTACTTGAAAAGTTTTCCAAGACTTTTAGACATCTTATAATATTGATAACAGTTCCGCTCTTGCCAAGAGAAAAAATTAAAGGGCTCATGTTATTTGAACAGCTTGTTCCTTATAAATAATATGTCATCATCTGTGCTTTGTGCTTTGCGCTTAATGGTCAGATTTCTTCCCACTTGTTTCCTAAGGCTAATTTGTTTCCCTTGTCACCTAAGATATTCGCTGTGTTTGCTCCGTCCATAATTATGTTAGGATGATTCTAAACTTGGTCCCCGATCTTTAAACTGCATGTTTTTAGAATACTCTTGAACACAAAAAGGTTATAAAATTTATTATTCTACAACCAAACAGTTTTGTATCTGTTGATGTCAAATTTGGTGAATCTCAACCGTAATTTACTACATCTGGATAGGCATATTGACATTGACGACGAGTTTTTCCTTTTTATGTTGGTATCAAAATGCCTGAGATTATGCAGGTATATCAACATCAAAAATAATTAGAACTCAAATCCTAGATCTTGTATCAGCTCCTAGTGCTTTTGTCTATTCATCTTAAGACTACATGTTGTCTTCCTCCTCGGATCCTAACCTTGGAATCTTCATAAGTGATTTGGATATTTTGATTGCCCATCAAAAAGCTACTCATCCTCTCATAAGCATGTCTCTTATATCAATTCTTCTCCACCATACATCGTTTTTCTATCTGCCATTGACTCTCACCAAACTTGCAAGTTTATTTCAGAGGCTTTATTATATCCAAAATGACGTGAGGTAATGTTAGCCGAAATAAATGCACAAGAGCTTAATGAAACTAAGGAGCTTGTACTTACTCCATTGGATAAGGCAGTTTTTTACATAGGTATGTATACTGTGAAATTGTATACTAATAGTTCACTTGCTCGATTAAAGGCCAAGCTTGTTGCTAAAGGCTATACATAGACCTATGGCATATATATTACCATGAGGCATCCTCTCCCGTGATAAAGATGATCTTTCTGCGTTTATTGATCTCTCTGGCCGCTACTTATCATTGGCTGTTGCAACATATGTTAAGAATATGTTCCTTAACAGCATTCTTAAAGAAGTATATATGGAGCAACCATCAAGTTTTGTTACCAACGGGGAGTCAGATACAATGTGCAAATTGAAGAAGTTAAAGTATGACCTGAAGCAGTAATCGAGAGCTTGGTTTGGATGGCTTGCAGATTTTATAGAATGATTTAGCCTCACATGGTGTCAGAGAAATCATTCCGCCTTTTATCAGATTTATCAAGGAAAACAGATATTGCTAGTGATATATATCGGTGATATTGTGACAATGGAGATAGTGCTACTGTGATTCAGGATTTGAAGCAATTCATTCAGAAGGAATTTTAGATGAAGGATATTGGATCGCTTAAATACTTCATTGCGATAGAAGTCACATGCTCAAAGAAAAATATCTACTTTCCCAACAAAAGTATATTTTAGATTCGTAATCAGAGACCTGAATGTTAGGTTATAAGCTGATATTCTTATCAATGGATCCAAACTTCAAGCTTGTATCAGATCAGGAGGAGACACTGCATGATCCAGCATGATACAAGAGATTAATTGAAAATTTTGAACTATTTTACTATTGCAAGTCCTAATATTACCTTTTCGACAAGTGAATTGAGTCAGTCCATGGCTAATACATAAACTATGTATTAGGATGCTGCGGTGCGAGTCTTGAAATACATGAAGAATGCACTGGGTAGATGACTTCTATACTCTTTTAAGCGTGATAGGATTATAGCCTTATCTGATGATAACTGGAATGGTTCACTGTTTGCTCAGTGATCGACAACTGGTTACTATATTTTTGTTGAAGATAATTTGTTATCTTAAAAGAGCATGAAAGAACTAGTTATTTCTCAATCCATTGCAGAATCTTAATACATAGCCATGGCCAACATCACTTGTGAACTGTTGTAAATTCAACCGTGGCTATTCGAATTAGGACTCATGATACCTATATCGATGAGGTAGTTTTCTATAATAAGACTGATATATATACATGATGTGACAAGTTTTGATATGAAAAAAATCTTCTCAGTTTGTATCAAGCTCGATATACGTTAAGAATGGATTTCTGAAATTAAACGTTCGATAAATAAACTTTAAATTGAGTGACGATACCTATATCGATGAGGTAATTTTCTATAATAAGACTGCTATATACATTGCTAACAACCTGATCTTTCATGAGAGAACTAAACACATTGACATTGATTATTACTACAACAGTGAGATGGCGGTATGACAAGAATATTATAGAGACTATGCATATCAGATCGATAAATCAGCTGACAGACATGCTTAATAAACCTTTAGGAAAGGAGTAAGTGGATTACTTCTGTGACAAGCGGGCATGCATGATATCTATGTCCCAGCTTGAGGGTGGGTGTTAAAGATATCACAAGTGTGAAATGTTGGGAAAGTGACATAAGTGTTCATTGCTGGGAAGCTGATCATGTATCTATAAATAAGCAAAAGGTCGGAAGAATAATATCAATCAAAAAATTCTTCCTAAAAACCTAACTCGGATTTCCTTCACTCATATATCTATTTGAATGATTATATTCTAGCAGTTAATTCTCATACAGGATGGCTTATTTTTTTACAGACACATCCAACCAAGCAATGACCAAATAATTAGAGTACACGGAACTGGAATGAAAATAAGTAATTGCTAATTTATCTAGAATGATTGGGAAATATCAACTTACTCTCCATGAATTGGCAAAAAGATATATGCTTTTTGAAATATATCTACACCTTTCCACCACCGCCTTAACTTCAAAAAAGATGCAGTTCTATCATCCTAGCAAAGACAAAAATTGCAAGTCAAATATATATCTTAACAATAAAAAATTGATCATAGTAGAACAGGGGTCGCTAATAATCAGAAAACATGCAAATCAAACATCTCAAAAGAGTGGTGTAACAGTCAGAACCACATTACCCAAAATCTAAGCTTATGTGATACGGCCTAATAAAGTATATCAAGCAAACTTAACAGTAAAGATTACATGTCAAGTAGGCTTTCGGTCTTATGGAAATGCCTTCAGCATAAACAAGAGGAGTTTGGAAAGGCATGACAGATATGATTAAACAAAAAATATAATGTCCAAAATGAAAAATGAAAAATGATGGTTGAACCCAGGGCCTCTGATGAGTTCATCACGTACTCAAGGCGGCGCAAAGGGACATCCGGCTCAACCAAATGACTCAGGGACGTGTTTGCACATTTTTTTTAGTTGTTTCCTTTATTTTATTAATTTTGAGGGCATTATTGTAATTGAGCTTTATGAGAAAAAAGGGATAAAACGGGAAGCGGCCAGCCGGCCCTAGGCATGCGATTATTGAATTATTGAGTGGTTTCTTAGATAGACGAGTGCGGACGTCCTCTTAACGGCGTCTTGGGAGGGAGTTTACACCTATCAATTGTAGCCAATTATCTTCTTTTTGCTATTATTTTCTATAAAGATTAGATCTTTCTTTTGGATCTATCATTTTGGTATCAGAGCGACAACGATCCATGGCGGCGTCAACGAGAAATAAGGATCGAAGCGAAACGGCGGAGGAGAAAAGCAATGGAGAGATCGAAGAGGTAACGAAGCCTGTGGCGGCGAATAGCAAGGTTATCGCTAATTTAACGAAGATCGTGGGGGAGATCTCGGCGAAACACGACAAAATGGAGGAAGCCGTTGCTCAGATGGCTTTCCAATTTGCGATTTTCAACGAGAAGATGGGATTCGGCGGCGCAAACCCTAGTTCTTCCAAAAGGCCCCACCTTTGGAGAAAGAAACGGAAAAGATGGAGTCTTTTACAAGACAGGGTCTGTCACGGACGAGGACTTCAAGGAGGAGGTGGTGGAAGGCCCGTGGGGGGACGAGAGGACCGGAGAAACTCACCGGCACCAGGGGTGGCCGAACTCCCAGATCCAGCCTGGGGTTCGGCCGCCGCCAAACAAGGTCGGGAGGGCCTCGCCCTGCCCTTGGCGACCTCCGACAGGGCCGGTTGAACCCTGTCGGCCATCGGCAGGGTCAGCCGACCCTGTCGGACCATCAGGAGGCCCCGTCGGGCCTCTGGCAGCCTCGGCGAGGCCTGCTGTAGGACCAGCAGGGCAGGACGGCCCCCTGGCAGCCGTCGAGGGGGGAGCGGCGAGCGCAGTACGGTACCTGGGGACCCTTCGGGTTTCCCGGGGCAGCGGCAATGGCTTGGGGGCACTTTCAGGGCAGATCTGAGCTTTTTCAGGGGAGATCTGAGCCCTTTGGCTTCCCCAGACAGTGGCAAGACCCTGAGGAGCACTTCCAAGGCAGATCTGAGTTTTTTGGACCCCTGCAAAGAGAGGTTCCTTATTACGGAGACGGAGGAGGAGGCAGAAACCATTATGACGACGACGGGGGAGCCTATGGGGGTGAGTTTGACGCTGATGCAGGTTGGGCTGACTACGAGGGTAGGGGTGGAGGTCCCCGAGGGGACTATGGTGGCCACAGAGGAGGGCTACCTAGAGATTATGAGACCCAGGACGAGAGGTGGCAGCACTGTCACCAGCCCCGTCGCACAGAGGAAAGACCAGAGCAGTGTCATTTTGCGGGAGACGGGAGGGTACGGAAGCTGAAGATGCCCATGTTCAACGGGGAGGATCCGCATGCCTGACTTTTCTCGACAGAGAGGTACTTCACTGTTTATCACATGACGGAGGCCCAGAAGTTGGAGGCAGCGGCCATTTGCATGGAGGGGCGAGCTTTAAGGTGGTATCAGTGGAAGGAGAGGATGCATCATTTTCGTAGCTGTGAGGAGTTGAAGGACCTCATCCTGGAGAAGTTTAGGGTCCCCACATGGGAAACCTTCACGAGCAGCTATTCACCCTCAGGCAGGACGGACCGGTGAGGGATTACATTGAGAAGTTTGAGACGTTGTCGGGACGAGTACATGACGTCACTGATGAGTCACTGGAGGACACCTTCATGAAGGGCCTGAAGCCCAGTCTCCGGGCTGGGGTGCGACCATACAAGCCCAAGGGGCCGACAGAGGTCATAGAGATGGCGCAGATGGTCGAGGATGCCCAGACAGAGGAGATTAGGAGTGGGTATAGTGGCCAGGTGCAGCGAGGGACCGCAGCGGGAGTAGGATTGGCGAAGGTCACCGCTGGGGCAGATCAGGCTAGCAGGGAGAAGGTCGAAGAGAGGAGTAGTGCCCCCCAGCAGGAGGGCAGTTCAGGAGGATGTCTGATGCGGAGATGAGGGAGAAGCGACAGAAGGGACTCTGTTTTCGGTGTGACGAGAGGTTCACACCAGGCCACAGATGCTCGGGACGCAAGTTACAGGTGCTGCTGCTGGAGGATGGCGGTGATGATGAGGGGGTTGAGGACGAGGTCACTGAGCAGGTGGATACCGATGACACACAGCTGGAGGTGGCGGAGGTCTCCCTTAACTCTGTGGTGGGGTTCACTCCGAACCACACCATGAAGCTGAGGTGGCTTATTGGAGAACAGGAGGTGACGGTTCTTATCGACAGTGGGGCGACCCACAATTTCGTCTCCAGGAAGGTTGTAGAGCAGTTGGGCTGCAACTGGTGGACATCAGCAGTTTCAGTGTGATGATGGGCACAGGAAAGAAGGAGAGCAGTAGAGGCTTATGTCGGGGAATGGTGTCGGTGATTCAATTGAAATTTTGCGCAATCCAAATAGGATGCACACGATCTCCCCCTAAAGTGAAAGGGTGTCGAAGCAATACAATAACCTGGTGATCCCAGGATCAAACTCAGGGACAAGTCATCTCGCATTAACAGAGTTGATCAAAGATAGCTAAAGGTGTGAAAACATCCAACGACTAACAAAGATGTAATGGTGGAAAGTATGGGTGGTAAAATGTATCAAACTACTCTATGAAAATGAGGGATGGATGATTGAATAGGCAAGTGGCAAGGAGGATGAATGCATGGATCGTGGATTTGTTAGGATCAATGTTAAGTGTGAGAATATAACCCTACAACTCAATGATGTCCCTTTTG
This sequence comes from Scilla litardierei, assembly GCA_030789695.1. Classification (NCBI taxonomy): domain Eukaryota; kingdom Viridiplantae; phylum Streptophyta; class Magnoliopsida; order Asparagales; family Asparagaceae; genus Scilla; species Scilla litardierei. Next base: position 3,098,975 of record CM061134.1, on the reverse strand, counting down.
GGGACACACCATCGGAAAATACTCTTTTGGATGTGAAAGCAAGTGTGAAATGTGATTCAATTGTGGATCCCTTTTGGGGTCACAATTGGAAGTGGTAGCGGTCACGGGCTATGGTTCTTTATGACTCAATGGCGTCCCTTTTGGGGAAGCGTCATCGGGGATATCCTTTTGGGAGTTAAAATGATGTGATAGTATAGTGGCTTAAGAATTAGGTCTCATGGAAATTAAGTTGATACTTCTTTTCGAGAAGATCAAACTCGTCCTTTTGGGATGATCGGTTCTCTAATATAATCTTTTGGATTCATATAAGAGAGTTAGATTAGAAGCTTAAATTTAAGCCACATAAAAAATAATTCAATCCAAATGAACCCAACTCAACATGTGAACAAAAGTTCCCTAGCAAATCACAACCCAAGCAAAGAAATTTAGCAATTCATATGGATAAACAATACTAACTTCATATAAATTATTATCAAATCCATACAACCCAATTAAGCACAAATGAAAACCTAAGACAAAGGAAAGAGATCATCAAATGTTGCTACAAATGAGTCCTTTCTTCTTTTCCCTTTTTCTTCTCCAAGCTCCTCCAAGTTCCTTGCCTCCAAGCCCACCAAGAGCCCCTCAAGAACCTCTCTATTTCAGCTATAGAATGAACTACAATGGGATAGAATGGAATGCCATAAGATGAGCTCTCCCCTCCTTTTATAGGCTTAGAATCGCAAAGGGTTTATAGTGCTTGGCTCTTCATTTTCCCACTCTATATTTGATAATAAATTCCATGCCTCTTCATTTTCCGCTCTTTATTTTAGAATAAATTACATGACTCTTCATTTTCCATTCTTTATGATAGAATAAATTCAATGAAACCATTCAAATCTTGGCCTCTTCATTTTTTGTCTCTTTGGCTTCTGCTCATGCAAATAAGCTGAAGAGTCGTAAATTGGTGGAATTTGGGCCGTCCTGCTAGGCTTCTTTTTATTTCTTTATCTCTTCTTCTCTTTTATTTTCTCAAAGAAAATGCAGCGAGGGCCCGCTCATTTGAGCGGGCCGTGGGCCCTTGTTTTTAATTTTTTTAATTTATTCTTTTTTCTTTGAACTGTTTTGCTTCCAAAATTTGTAGAAAATTCCCCCGAGCTCCGAAAAATCTGAATGAACAGCCGTTGGAATCGTGGGCTCGAGCTCTACTCCTGAAAAATATGAAGAAGTACAAATTAGTTCATAAAAATTAATATTTGTGCAAACTATGAGATTAAGCTTTAATATTATATGATTTTCTAATTATAACTATACTAGAGCTCTTTTAGCACCTATGTATGCACAAATTGGGGTTCAATGAGGGGAAAATAATGTAATATTATGCTGAAATCAGATGACAGTGCAGGGGATACAGACAGTGGCGGATTTCTTGCCTTCAGATCTGGACAGCACGGATATCATCCTTGGCATGACATGGCTGCAGGCGCTGGGGGAGATGAAGGTGAACTGGAAACTCCTCAGGATGGAGTTTCAAGAGGACGAGAGAGCAGTATTGTTGCAAGGAGACCCCAGTTTGTGTAGAGTATTAGTCTCCATGAAGACCATAGTTTGGATCATTCAGGCAAAGGGGGAGGCTTTCTGGTGGAGCTTCAGATGATGACACGAGGGGGGTGTTGATGCAGAGAGGGAGCAGTCGGTCCTACAGGAGGTGCGGACGATGTCGGAGCAGTTTGGAGACAATTTTCAGGAGCCCCGAGGACTAACGCCGCCTAGGGACCACGAGCACGTCATAGTTCTACGAGAGGGCGTGGCCCCTATCAGTGTCAGGCTCTATCGCTACCCCCAAAAACAGAAGGATGAGATAGAGCGGATGGTGGCTGAGATGGTTCAGGCTGGTGTCATCCAGCCTAACGTGAGTCCCTTTTCCAGCCCGGTACTGCTGGTGAAAGAAGAAGGATGAGAGCTAGCGCTTTTGCGTGGATTACAGGACGCTCGACAAGGAGACGGTGCCAGACAAGTTCCTCATTCCGGTGATCGACGAGCTCCTCAATGAACTTCATGGGTCTGCCATTTTTTCGAAGATAGATCTCAAGTCCGGCTACCACCAGATCAGGATGAGGAAGGAGGATATGCCGAAGACGGTCTTCAGGACACATGAAGGCCACTATGAGTTCTTAGCCATGCCCTTCAGCTTGACTAACGCCCCCGCCACGTTCCAGGCACTCATAAACAAGGTATTCCGCCACTGCCTGAGGAGATTTATGTTTGTGTTCTTTGACGATATCTTGGTGTACAGCCGCACGTTGGAGGAGCACTTGGATCATTTGCAGGTAGTGTTCCAGGAGTTACAGTACCACCAGCTTTATGGGAACCGGAAGAAGTGCTTGTTTGGGCAGCCGCAGGTAGAGTACCTGAGCCATATGGTTTCTGTAGAGGGGGTGGCCGCCGACAGGGCGAAGATTGCGGCAATACTAGGCTGGCCGCGCCCTGCCACTCTCAGGAGGTTGAGAGGATTCTTGGGCCCCACATGCTACTACCAGCGGTTTGTAGAGGGATATGGGACGGTTGCCTGGCCCCTCACAGAGTTGTTGAAAAAAAGATCAGTTTGTGTGTGTGGAGGAGGCGACGTGTGCTTTTGAGGCCTTGAAGAAGGCCATGACGACCGTGCCGATGTTGGCCATTCCTGACTTCTCGAGACCGTTCGTTGTGGAGGCTGATGCCTCGGGCCATGGGTTGGGGGTGGTACTGATGCAGGATCAGTGCCTTATTGCTTACTACAGTCATGTGCTGACGACAAGGTCCAGATTGAAGTCAGTGTATGAGAGGGAGTTGATGGCTATAGTTCTGGCTATACTGAAGTGGAGGCCATATTTGCTGGGGAGGACCTTCTTAGTTTGCACGGATCAGAGAAGCCTCAAGTACCTATTGGAGCACGAATGGTGGCAGAGGAATACCAAAAGTGGCTATGGAAGCTGATGGGGTACCGGTTTGAGACAGAGTACCGCCCGGGGTTGGAGAACATGGCGGCCGATGCACTGTCACGGAGAGATGAGGACGTCCAGTTGGTAGCGGTCAGTGTTCTAAAACAAGTTATATGCGGCCGCATATAAGGATGCGGCCTTTGACCGCATGAAAATTAAGATATGCGGTCAAATTATGCGGTCGGCCGCATAATCGGCTGCATAAATGTTATGCGACCGCATATGCGAATATGCGGGCGCATAATCGGCAACTAAAAAATCCCAACCCATTAAGAAACACGACCTGTTAAACAGAAAAATCAGTTTTTTTAATTTTAAAGTACTTATGTTTGACATACTTTTGATTTGGACTTAAAACTAAATAGTTATATTTTATGTGTAGATTGCTTTAGATGTTATACTTAGTTATTTTATGTATTGATCATCATATTGGCGCTGATGTTTTAATATAAATTAATCCATATTTTTAAAAGTTGATATAATTTTTTCCTTGTTCATATATTTTTTAATTTAATATACACAAATACAAACACAAACTTATTGCTTATTTATATACTAAATTATTCATTTTCGTAAACCGTGTAAACCGCATAATTGGCCGCATAATCCGTTTATGCGCTATGCGCTCCTAGACCGCGTGCATAATGAAACCGTCTTTTATAACACTGGCAGCGGTATCAGTGTCGGTACTTCAGGACTGGGAGACACTTCAGAGTGAGGCTGAGGAGAACCAGGAGCTGGCAGATATTAGAGCAGCACTCTTACAGGGGTCCGCAGAGCACCCAGGATATTCCTTGCAGGAGGGGAGGTTGATGTATTGGGGGCGTCTAGTGATACCAAGGACTTTTTCCCACATTCCGGCCATTCTACAGTTCCATTGCAGCGCAGTGGACAGCCATTCGGGGGTCCTAAAGACATATCAGAGGCTGGTGAGAGAGGTGTATTGGCGAGGGATGAAGAAGGATGTGGCCAAGATGGTAGCAGAGTGTGACATGTGCCAGCGTCACAAATACATGGTGATGTCTCCAGGTGGATTATTGCTGCCACTGTCCTTACCAGAGCGAGTCTGGGAGGACTTATCCATGAACTTCATTGACGGTTTGCCGAAGTCAGGAGGTTTCACGGTGATATTTGTTGCGGTTGACCGCCTCAACAAATAAGCACATTTCATACCACTCCGGGACCCTTACAGCGTTGTTTCAGTGGCCGAGGTATTTTTGAGGGATGTGATCCGCTTACACGGGCCACCCAAGTCCATTGTCTCTGAAAGAGACAAGGTCTTTCTGAGCAGGTTCTGGCATAAGCTCTTCAGGATGCAGGGAACAGTTCTGAGGCGTAGTAACGCCTACCACCCCCAGACGGACGGCCAGACAGAGGTCGTCAACAGGAGCATAGAGACATCTCCGGTGTTTCATCTCGGAGAGCCCGAAGGAGTGGGTACGTTGGTTGGTGTGGGCAGAATACTGGTACAACGCCTCGTACCCACGACAGCTCAGACTACACCGTTTCAGATTCTGTATGGACGGGATCCACCCCATTTGCAGCACTATGACCAGGAGACGACTCCAGTTTCAGATGTAGAGCAGAACTTGGCAGAGAGAGACAGAGTTTTGGAGGAATTGAAGCTCCATCTGGTTAGAGCTCAGCATGTGATGAAAGCGAGGGCTGATTTACATCGCCGTGATGTCCAGTTTGACGTGGGGGCATGGTCTACTTGAAACTGCGACCCTGTAGACAAAAGTCTCTAGCCCATCGGAGGAATGAGAAACTCTCTCTCTCTCAGGTATTTTGGCCCCTTTGAGGTGGAGGCCAAGGTGGGGCCAGTGGCCTACCGATTGAAGTTACTCCAGGATCGATCGTCCACCCCGTGTTTCACGTCTCACAGTCGCGGCAGGTGATCGATGAGCACACTCCTCCTACACTACCGGAGACACTGACTGAAGACATGGAGGTCTTATTGGAGCCAAAGGAGTTGAAAGGGGTTCGGAAGGAAGGAACGGTCGAGCAGGAGGTATTGGTGCGTTGGAGGGGCTTGCCGGAGCATAAGAGCACCTAGGAGCTGGTGAGTGTCATGAAGCTTCAATTTCCAGATTTCTACCGTGAGGACAAGATGGCTCTTTTGGGGGGAGTAGTGATGGGTTCATCGCGTACTCAAGGCGGCGCAAGAGGACATCCGGCTCAACCAAATGACTCAGTGACGTGTTCGCACCTTCTTTTAGTTGTTTCCTTTATTTTATTAATTTTGAGGGCATTATTGTAATTGGTCTTTATAAGAAAAGGGGGATAAAAGGGGAAGCGGCCAGCCGGCCCTAGGCATGCGATTATTGAATTATTGAGTGATTTCTTAGATAGACGAGTGCAGACGTCCTCTTAACGGTGTCTTGGGAGGGAGGTTACACCTATCAATTGTAGTCAATTATCTTCTTTTTGCTATTATTTTCTATAAAGATTAGATCTTTCTTTCGGATCTATCAGCATCATCCTTTGATAACAAGAAAGTAATCATTTTACCAAAAGCTGAAACTCCCTCCTGGCTTGTGGATGAACATCGTCTATCAAGAAACTTAATATTTAATGCCAAATATTACATTATTATTTAGAAGGAAAATTGAACCAAAAATACAGAAAATCTCTAAAGGAAGCTCGAAGTACCATAACCAGATTAAAGGTTTGAGATTTTCTCAGAAACTAAAAGCTAAAGGCATAGAAAGAATTATAGATAAATGTAAGTAAAGAATTAAATGGCTAGTGTCAAATATTTTCAAATTTTCCCATAGTTTTGGCATGAGAATCAAGTATATTTCTCACTTTGGCATACACTAATTATAATTAAATGGTGCTCAGATATTGCTGCCTTCCCTTAACTTCAGAATGATTAAAGCATTTACAAAGTTTTGCACTATACAGTTACACATAGTTCTAGGCATTTCATTCTTCTTCAACAGGAACAACATTTTGACACTTGTAAATAGCAAATTGGAGTGCACTTCGATCATTCTTAGATCAGAAACATTACCAAAAGAACTGAAGCCTTTTCCCAAAAATTTTGGGTCAGCGACATGAATTACTTTCCTGAGTTTCATATATTCACCTATGTTAAAAGGCCAGATACATGGTCACATCAAGCATCATTCCTGTATCAATTGCATCCATCCATCCATGTTAGGACTCTGTAACAATCCTAACCCTATTTTGGGTAATTTGTAATATAAAATTTTATCAAAATTATTTGAATAATTTTTATAATTTTTCTGTGGTTTTTTTATTTTTTCAGATTTCATCAAAATTGTTAACTCCTCAAACCCAAAAACCGCAATCCAAGCCCGAAGTTCATACCTACTTCACATAATTATTTTTCATCCAACAAACCCCTCAACTACATCCTACAGCTACCTCCTCTCATTTCTACTATATTGAACACATACCCCTTTCTCTTTTATCAACAAATCAAATCCCTCTCCTTCTGTCTAAATATCTCCATTTCACTTTCCCATAAACCCACCGTTGCTCTCTCCTCTTTCTTACCGCAGCTACGACTGCTCATCCCCTCCACCTCCATTTCCTCACCGCTTCCCTTCTCCTCTGACGCAATGGCACCACATAATCCACCGCTACATCTCCCCCTCAATCTCTCTCCTCCTCTCTTCCAACGCGCCCATGCCGCCTCCCATCGCCGACCGCCTCCCCCGGTCCCACTCTACCTATGCCTACACTCTCTAACAACTCCGCTCTCCTCTCACTACCTCGTCACCTCGCTAGTCCGTACGGCTACCACCGTCACCTCCCATAGTCGTGCCGCCATCACGTCACGTGCCGCTACATTGCGGTCACCCACTACCACCGACGCCCATGAGTCCCATGGAAAACCCAGGAAAAAGAGAAAAGGCCAAGAAAAGAAAAGGGAAATAAAAATAAAAATAAAAAAGAAAATAAACAAAAAGAAAAAGATCGAGAAAATTTAAAAAATAAGAAATAATAAATAATAATAATAAATATTTATTACATAAAACACAACTGTTTTTGAATCCTACGGCTGACTCGGACAAGTCACAGTCATCAACAACAATCAGGATGCATCCACATCCTTTGCGGCCAAGGGTCAAGATTTAATTCTGGTGGAACTTAAACTTCTGTTGGGAAAATCGAGAAGTTGAAATCTTGGGGTGGGGGAATCAAAAACGCACAGCACCCAACACAAAATGCACGGTATCCAAGGGTCAACTTTTTTTGTTTTTTCTTTGGTTTTTGACTCGTCTCGAAATATGCGAGCGCTTCTCCCAAGTATAAGAGATCGATCAAGTAGTAAACCTGGAGAGTCAGGTGTCGAATCCACGGGACAGTCGATCTGCAAACCAAAAGAATCAGTCTCTAAAGAGTAATAAAACAACGAGAAACCACCACCTTTCAAAGGTGAAGTAATCGTGATGATGGTTTAAGGTAAACATGAAAGTAATACTAAAACAAGTACGGGAAAGTCGATCTAAGAAATCAATGAGTATGTGTCGGTTGTGATTTCATTAGGAGTCTGCAATCAATGAATATTAATGTCTTTTATGAGTTAATCAATTGATTCATAACGTTTGAATTAAGATTCATAGATGAGCCTCGCGGATCATCGCCCTCTTGGGTCCCTCCGGGTTTGCACACATAGATGTATCCTCGCGGTACATCATCCTCTCGGAATCCTCACGGTATGTGTGAATCTAGATCTAAAACATTAGAAACAATTGTTTAACCTAAATCGATACACGACGTTTTATCCGGCAAAGGTATAAAAACATCGGAGGGAGGTATAGCAATGAAGAGTATCAATTAGTGACATATGTAACCAAGTACTTCACTAATTTCATAAAGAATTTAAGCATGAATTCCCGCTAGGGTTGTGTCCGCAAAGATCATATCACAAAGAATACGCATAGAAATCAATGAAATACTTGACATATCATGATAATACGGCGAGAAGACATTAAATTCAGAGATCACATAACCCTAACTACTTCACAACCAACACATAAGGGTACTAGCCACGCATGGAGAGAGAAAACTCATATTCATAAGCAAATACATGTTCAAAAGCTCAAAATACATGCTAAATACGCAAAATACAAGGTATAAGTATAGATTTCTATCACCAAAACTCCTCAAAAAGCCTTAGATCTCGTTCAACAAGAGCCCCTAACATCTGTCTCCAAAGCCCCAGAAACTTACGCAAAAATACGCACAAAGAGAGCCTCCAATATGCCAAGAATACCCTCAAACCCCCTAAAATACGCTTTTATATTGGCATTGCGGGTTTCCAAGTGCTAACGGGTCCAAACCCGAATCCAAATGCTCTCAAACCCGCTTCATCTGGCCACTGCAAACCTCCGTCGTCCATCTCAGGCGGGATCTAATGTGGGATTGACACGTGTCTGCTGAAGAGCGAATTCGTGCCCGCTTCTTCGCTGAGCCCGCATCCGCTTAACAATTGAGTTCGGATCGAACTCGAATTCGTCTGGGTCATCAGATGGAAGATTGACGGGGGAGATCGTGCCGCGCCGTCGCTTCCGCTGGCACGTTGGATTGAGCGGGAACGCTCGGAGATGATGCCACGTGTCTAGGCGATGGAGCGGGATACGTACGACGGCGACGTATTTCGTATTTTAGGCCGTATTTCGGTCGTATTTCTCCCTTTAAATTGTATTCTGCATTCAAAAAATCATGGAAATTAGTACAGATCTCAGAAAAATATGAATAAATAGTCATTGGAATCGTGAGACTGAGATCTTCGTATGAAAAAATCAAAAGGGGCAGAAATAGAGAGTTTGCTCTAATAATTAAGAGTATTCTAAATATGATCATATTAGAGATCAAATAAGCATTATATACTCACAAAATGGCACTAATTGGGGGGTTAAATATGCAATATTTAACCCCAAATCAGCTTTCAAACCCCACCCCCCACAATCACTACATTTGCGTAAAATACGGTCTCTTTCCCCTTTTTGCTAAAACTCCTCTCATTTCACTTTTTACCCCCACACCTTATCCACATACACACACACACACGTATGCACTTCCCCCCTTCATTTTCGTACACACCCACACTTATGCACTTCACCCCTTCATTTTCGTGTGTTTCTCTTTTGGCCAGGACCCCCACACACCCTACCCCCACACTTATGCACTTCTCCCCATCATTTCGTGTGTTTCTCTTTTGGCCCGGGTTAAAAAAATTTCCACACACCTTCGGCGCCCGCGCCGAAGCTCAATTTTTGTTCGTTTAAATTTTAGAAGAGGAAATAATTTTTGGAGAGAACAAAGATTTTGAGGGGATATCTTAAATGAACCATGCCCGAGGGCACGGGTTATGACTAGTGTACATGCCCGTTCTTTCTTTTTAAGAAAAGCCCAAGCCCACAAATTTTTCCCCTTCTAATAACCCCCCCACTCATTCTCTCTCACCCACTCTCATTTTTCACACACCCGAGCCCAGCGAAAGAAAAAAACACGATGCCGCTGTTTTTCGTTCCTCTTCCCTCGCACGAGCACGACGGCGGTGGAGATTAGGGTTTTCGAAACCCTAAAAGATATCTTCAACTGGCCGATTTTCTCGTGAGGAGATCTCGACGTCTTGGACTCCGATCTTCAAGCGATAAGATCTCCTCTCTCTACTCCCTACTAATATGAAGGGATACTCCCTACTTATATGAAGGGATTTTGTTAAGGTTTCGTTTTCATGCGAAAATTATCTTTTTCTCTCTTCGAAAAATTTCTGATTTCTTTTCTGAGGTTTCAGATCTTGTTCTTGGGGGCTTCGACTTGCTCCTTGGGTTCGGATCTTGCTTTTGAGGGTTTCGACATCACTCGTGGGGTTCGGTTTTGCTTCTAGGGCTACGAATTTGCCCCTAAGACTTTCGATTTGCTCCGGAAGGCTTCGATTTTGCTCATAAGGCTCGGATTTATTTCTTTTGGCTTCGAATTTCTTATTTTCTTTCGAAAACTACGGTGAAAGTAGATTCGATCCCTATTAAGTTTTTAATTATTTATTTTCTGAAATGGAAGTGATGATTCTTGTAAAATTTAGCGAGGAGTACCCCTCCGATGATTAAATTCTTGGTACCTAGGATTGATTCACGGCATTATGATCGTTGTCCCTTACTCTCGATTAGACCCTTGCGTTGGTATGTAGTTGAGGTCGGCCGTCGAGGGGAAGTTACGGCTTGAGGGTTGCTTGATTTATGCCAGCGGGACTTACCGCTTGGCGCTTGGTTCTTTGGGTTGTTTATGGTTTTTCTGAGCTTATAGGGTTTATCTGTCTTTTTATTACCTGGACAATCTACATCTTGCTTGTTTTCTTTAGGTTTCAGTTTCTATTCGTTATTAAATCAGGTGTGTTCCTTATAATATTCAGCTCAGTTCCTTTACATATTCAGTTATGTCCCTTCATTAATTAAGTTCTGCACTTTAAATAATCAGTCCAGTTCCCTTACAATTTAAGTCATGATCCTCTATACACGCAGTTCTGGTCCTTTTTATAAATACAGCTCTATTTCTCTTATAGACTTCAGAGCTGATTCTTGTCCTTATAAGTTTGGTTCAGATCCTATGAGTTCAGTTTCAGTTTTCTCTTATGGTTTCAGTCGTGTTTGTCGTATAAGTTTCAGTTTAATATACACCCCTTTATTACAATGATTTTCGGTCTAATTTGGTGGCCCTTTTTGAAGCAAGTCTTGGCCGAGCAACCCCTCTAGGCAGGTAGACCATAACCCATTAAGATGCCAAAACATGAATCTGATCTATTGAGTTTTTTCCCACAATTTTTTAAAATACTTTTCGTCATTTCCTTATCGTATTTATACATTGTGTTTTAAATCATCCCTATTTCAGAAATTGTTAACTTTAATTGTTAACTCTAATATTTTCTGCTTATGAGATTGGACACGTGGAATATTGGGAGTTTCGATTTCTGGCTTATTCAAAAAATTACATGATTAAAAGATTTATGCAACATGATTATACAAAGATATTGGTACGCCTGATATATATGCACAAGACCTGACAGACTGGAACATAATTGGCATATATCTACCTAATCATGTAATTTAGGGAATAAGGACACGAACATGATACTTGACATCCCAGTACTAGAACAACTACACATGACATCACGGGTATGGGATAACTTATAATTGAGAGGGTGTGGGAGCGATTGAAGCCATGCTTATGGCCCCTATCTGGGAGGATTTTCTTTTATGGATCCTGAGTTCTTGGTACAGTTTGACCTTATACTCGGCCCGGTGTAGCACCCCGCGGTCCAAAGTGGACTTCATGTTGCACATCGTGATCTCCCCTTATAAGTCACAACACAACAACAATTCTTTTGGTTAGTGCTTAATTCTTATTGTTATTTAAATCATTCCAGGTCGGTAGCTTTTTCCTTTAGAGTTCTGTTTGTATCTTTTAACTTCCTGCAAAAATAAATCAATTAAATGTTTAATATGGTTTGCAATCTACTTTATTAATGGTGGTTCAAATCCATCAGGTGATACTCAGCTTGAATAGGAGGATCCGCAGTACGAATAGTCCGATTTTCTTGTTGAGGACGCGGACTTTTAAACTTCTGTATTATCATGAGAGTTCTTACCTTACCTTTAGTCGTTTTCTTTCATTGTTGTTGTTTTTAATTGAGTTATAGTTTCATTGTTGCCTAGACAATGTAATTCCTTTCAAAATTGAATAAAATGAGTATTCCTTTATCCTTCTCCTGAACATTTCCTGTTTAAACTATATTGACTTCACTGTTTAAACTATATTGACTTCACTGGTACCTGCAAGACCTGCAAAATTATTAAGAGTGTAACGACACCCGTTTCTGAAGCGTTACAACTAGTATACATATAAATCTCCATGAAGTCAAGAAACATTGAGTTATCATCACCATCATCCCCCTGTGAGGTTAGACTTTCCCATATGAATTTAATTAATTTATTTTAGTTTATGAATGATTATACACTAATACCCAAGTGCTCTTATCAATTAATACCCAAGTGCTACTCCATTTTTCTGACATTTTGTTTAGTATATATAAATTTGGTATATCTCAGTTTAACTATACCAATTACCAAGTTTGAATCTCCCAAACATGTCTATACTTCAGTATGAATATCATTAAGTCTGACGGCTCATCCAGTTTTCATTTCTTTTAAAGCATCCTTTACTTTGTTAAAAGCCTAAGACTAATCGTTCCTAGCATACATGGAACAATTCAATTCTAACTAGAGAACTTCTCAAATTCTTCCGTATATACAGGGGGGTCTGGGCGGTCAAGTCTGTTCAAAGTGGCGACAAACTCCTAATGATGCAGTTGGTCAACCAAGGGACTTCTACCGACAAACTTTAAATGAATGTTTTTGGCAATGGAGTAAAATATAAATCTTGCCTCCATTACCCGATGCGTCGGTCTTCCAGTCAAACACAGGATATTAAGATATGTGCTGTGTAGCAACCAAGTATGAATCCCAACCTTCTTGGAGTTCAAGTCCAGGACATTCCCATAAAACATTTCCAAGACCGTCGTCATTAAAATTCCAACAAATAAATAAACATGAACTTCCCGTGGTCAAATCACGTGAACCATATAGATACAGAAATCTATCATGAGGTCTTAAATTATTTTTTTTTGACTAGTTTGCAAATCCCAAATCCCAAAAGGATGATTTATATCACTAGGTGCTTTGGAAAAGGATCGCTTCTAAGATAAATATGGGTCCAAGAATATAGATCTTGTTAGAATCAGAGGAGGGAAAGAAAATTGGTGAAGAGTGTATGATCTTCCACCTTTACTGACTATCAACAACTGGTTATGTATGTACCCAACACCCAATAACTAAATAATCACAAAAATCTTAACACTCGCCCTCAGGCTGGAGCATATATATCTATCATACTCAACTTGTTACATAAAAAAGAAAAATTAACTTAGAAACACAGTTTTAGTAAGAATATCATCCACCTACTTCGATGAAGAAATGTAGGGTGTGAAGATCCACTTCTTGTCCACAACATCTCAAACAAAATGATGGTCCACTTCTATATCGTAGTTCACTCATGAAAAACTGGATTACTATCAATATAGACGACAGTCTGATAATCGCAATATGTGGACATAGATCCATAGGCTAAAACCAAGAGCCTACAAAAGGGTCTTCAGCCAAATCAATCATCTCACAGGCAGTATGAACCATAGCTCGTTCATCAGCCTCAGCACTAGAACGTGACACAACAGCTTGCTTCTCCTCCACGTGACTAGATTCCTCCCTACATAAGTAGGGTAGCCAATGGTGGCCTTCATACCTCTTCAATCACCTGCATAGTTTGATTCTGAAAAGGCATTAATTCTTGAGTGGACATTCTTCTATACAACAAATCTTTTCCTGAAGACTTTCTAATGTAAGCCACAATGTGTAAAGCAGCTTGTCAATGAATCTTCGTTGGCTTATGCATAAGCTGACTTACCAATCAAGCAGCATAAGTGATGTCTAGCCTTGTTACTGCAAGGTAAATGAGACTACCATCTAACCTCATATAACGAGCTATATCCTCAAACTCCATTCCAAACTCATCTCATAATCATGTATCAGTATACATATGAATACTTGCCTGTTTGTACCCAAGCAACCATGTTTCTAGCAAGTTAAGATCATACTTTTGCTGAGAAAGAACCGCTCCTTGCAGCATGTGAGTGATCCCAATCCCAAAAAGTATATGGGTCATCGCATATCTTTCATCATAAAATGCTCCTTAAGATACTGTTGGTTTTCTCTCTCTCACCGATACCATTCCTAATAAGAAGAATATAATTTACACCACGAAAATTACTGACCCCGCAAAAGAATGACGAATAAACATAGAGTGATCAAAATTACCTCTTTAAGCCAGCCTTCATGACTACCTTATTGAACTTATTAAACCATGCATGGAAACTCAGCTTGAGTCCCTATATAGCCTTTTTGAGTTTGCAAACAACATTCTTCCCCCCCGAGCAACATACCCACCCTGGATGTTGATCCATACCACCTCAAGATGTCCAAATAAAAATGCATCCACAACAAGTTGAAACATCAGCCACGGCTAATTAAAAGTGATCGAGAAGATAATGCAAATAGAATTGAGTCTAGCTACTGCTGAGAAAGTCACTGGTTAAGTCCACTTCATATATCTGTGCATAGCTTTTAGCCACCAACCAAGCTTTATATCTATTGACTGAACCATCTGGGTGAAATTTACCAGTAAAGACCCATCGACAGCCCATAACCTACCCAGAAAAGGCAGGTACCAAGTCACATGTTCCTAAAGAAATGCATTAATTTCCTTATCCAAGGCTAGCTCACAAACCAAGTGCTTTACTGCCTCCTAATAATTCTTAGGAATATAAACATATGAGTCAAAGTGCAAAATGTCGCAATGAAGTATAAATGATCATATGAAACAAAATTGAAAATTGAATGTTCTGTGGTAAAGCATTTATTTAAAATTGTTTGCCCTTTCGAAGTGCGATAGGGACATCAAGATCAGAGACCACTAGAGCTGATGGAATCACAGAGGGTGATGGTTGCTCTGGATCTGCAGTAGATGATGAACGATCGATTGGTGTTGAGACGGGTTGCACTACTTTTGGATGCCTGATGTAAACATGCTTGGTCTTGAAGCATTGAAGAAGGCACACAAATGATTAAGTCACATGCACCGTAATATCCCAAAAATTTTAATACGAATTTTAGAATTTTCAGCATATTACTTTTTAATTTGTTTCTTTTCTTCTCTTTCCTTTCGTTTTCTCTTATTTTCAGCATAAAATAGTCACGGCACCTGAAAGTGGGGCGTGGCGTGACAGACAAGTGTTGGCCCATGCATGTCCGTGCTAACTACCTCATGATCAGTATAGGTCGAGTAGAAAGTACCTAAAACATAATCGCACCAACTTCTTTCACCACTTAAGCTTTTCTATCTATTGCTTGCATAATGTAACCAATCTTCCATGGATCGAATCGTTCATTTCTTTCGTCGCATCCTTTTCGGCTTGTGGCGATCTTGTCATCATGTATTCAATCATTTGAGTCGTCCATGTGGCTTTTGCACCATCTTTCTCTCCCACTAACAGTTATCTTGACTTTTTGAAATTTCGACAACGGAATTTTTTGTAAGGTGGGTAGAATGTAATACCCCGTAAATTTTAATAAGAATTTTAGAATTTTCAACATATTATTTTCTAATTTGTTTCTTTTCTTCTCTTTCTTTTCCTTTTATTTTCTTTATTCTTCTTTCTTTCCTTCTTTTGGTGAGAAGCATTGCCCACTTAAATACTTATTTCTTTCTTTCTTAAATTTCTTTCCTTCACCTTAGCAACCCATGGCCCACTTATTATTATTATTTCTTCTTTTACCCCTTTATCTCTTTCATTTCCCCACTTAAACAAAAGCCCAAACGTCCCTTCACACAGCTGTGTTTCCCCCTCAGAAATATGAAAACAAGTCGTCGTCGCCCCTTTATATTGTTCTCCCTCAAAAACCCTAACCCCCATCTCGCACGAGCCGTCGCTCTTCTTCCCCTTCGGTTACACAACTGTTACACCATTATCTCGCCACTCGCCACGATCTCTCTCAACGGCCTCAATCCTCTCTATAATTACTCCTTATTGTTCGTTTTCTTCTCGTGGATGAAGCAACCATCCTCATTGGTGGAGGACTTGAACAAGGAGCTCGTGAAGTCTGGCCATCTTCGGTGAACGATAGATTCATGCAATGATAAGAATCTGTTGTTGATTTGGGAATGAGATCTTTTAAAAATCCTTTGAGCACGAATTTGGGAAATTGGGATTTTGTTGAGGATTTTCTCCTATTATATATTTGGGACATGATGAATTACGGGTTGGTTTTGAGGATTTCTCCTCTATGGCTCAATAACCCTCGGCAACTCCCTTCGAGCTCTACAGTGATCACATTGATGCTCGTCTAGCCTCTGTTTGGAAATTCCTTAGGGCCTCGACCCTCTCCGTGGAACCTACAAGGGTTTTTCCCTCTCTGTCGTACCTACAGGGATCTTACCCTAGTTGTTGCTCTCTGTTTTTCTTGGGTTGCCATGGCGCTTGATTCCGTTGGAATATGTCCTTACGGTTGTCACTTGGACTTTGCCCTGTTGTTTGCTAACTGTGGGTTTTGATCCTTAAATCTCTACTGGATGTTAAAGCCTTTTGGGTCTTGCGGTGTTGGCTGATTGGCTTGGGTTACTGTCACTTTCTTTTGGGTCATCATGTTGAGTTATGACTGCACCATGACTGATCCGAAAAATCTGGAATTTCATGCATTGTCGTACACCAAAATCTGATCCTATACTAAAAATATTTCCCCCTACAAATATTAAAACTTTCATCTTTAAGATAATTTTCCGATTTATTTTAATGTAACATGCGTTGAATCTGTAATTACTTTAAATTGGTTTCTTGACTAAGATATGAAAGATTTAAACTAAAGTTTCCTTTGGATGAAACATGTTTTGCCATTGTTTCATAAATTAAGTAGTGGGGTTACTTATTTGCATGCAATGATTAACATAACTTTACCTGACATCAATAATATGCGTAGTTTAGATTGGGGCTAAGCTAGAATGATTACATTACAATGATTACATTGAACTGATAGTTGCTCTCTCTCATGTTAGACTTATTGGAAGCCGATACATGACTCTTGAAAATATTGGATCCATGAATCTTGAGATAGTACACCTAGCTACGCATATTTACAATGAGGTTACACAGATTTTGAGAGACTGTCTCATTAACAATACACATGATGCATGCTATGTAGTCATCACATCTTGATATTGAATGATACAACTCCTGGCACATCAACCTTATGACATGAAACCATAATCACAATACAACAGTAGTTACAGTCCATGAACATTATACACTTGACACTCAACAAAATATTTAACAACAGTACACTTGACTCACGGGATTTTGGGATAACTCATATTAGAGAGTGTGCGGGAGCGACTGGAGCCATACTTTTGGACTCTGTCTGGTAAGATCACATTCATGTTTCTTGTTCCAACCCAGTCGTTCACGACCAAGACCTATTATGTTAGATGGATCCTGAGTCCCTATCTTATTTTTGTTCCGACCTGGTTCTTCACGACCGAGGCCTGTTATGTTGGACGGACTCGGCCCGAGTAACTCCCCGTGGTACAAGGTGGTTTTCGATTTGCATATTGTACTCTTCAATATGCCCCCTCCCACATGGCCCCCCACACAAATAATGGTCCAATATGCCCCCCTCCCACATGGCCCCCACACAAATAATGCTTGACATCACCCTTCCCCCCTACACTTTCCCTCTTCTTCCTTTTTATGTGTTTGCCATTGTACTTTTCCCACTTAGGCCCCCGGGTTTTTTTTAATTGAGCCCCCTGCTTCTCACCGTTGTACGCCCCCCAGATTTCTTGCACTTTACCCCCCTCTCACCGTTTTCCTCCCGGGTTTTTTGCACTTTAACCACGTGCTTTTCACCCGTTTACCCACAGCCAATACCCACGCGCACACCGACTCCACTCTCTATATTCTCAATTTACGTGGGGCCCTAATCCTGTTGTGTGTGTTTTTTTATATGCATGTGCACAATATGCACGGATTATTTCTTGTGTGTGTATATATAATGAGAAGATAAGTCCATAATCATAAGAATATAATAACGTATTGTGGTGGCTGTTACAGGCCTACCACACAATCTTCCTCCTTTATACAGGCTTCAATCACAACAAAGACGCAAACAGCGTTGGGCATGATCCCTATAGAGGATAAGATGAGAGACACTTGAGATGGTTGACCATATATGATGAAGACCTATTGATGCACCGATTAAAAAGATAGAATATATGAATATTAAGATAAAGAGAGAGATGTACACCAACAAAGATATGAATGAAATTGATAAAAACTAAGATGATATATGAAAGATCTAGGATTGACAGGTGGGAATTCTTTAAATCGTAATACGTGGAAAATAAGTATCCGATATCACCATCTAACATGATCACGATCCGACATTATTTCTATTGTGTCCATGAATCCTATCCTAAATTTTTTTGGATGAAGGTTAAGATGATGATGATATACATGTATAATGCGAAGAGAATAAGCTTTTCTCATCCTTTGCTTTGCAGTTGGCAGCCTCCCATGCTGCCACCATGGCCTACCAATCGCATGGAAAGAGAGGGAAAATGGGGCTATTGTGTTAACCCTAGCAGTTTATATATATATATATATATATATATATATATATAATAAAAGAGAGATGTTATCAATAGAATTTGGACAAGAGAATTTGGACAGGAGATGAGATTTTGAGGGATATCTATTATACAAATGAGGGATGTTATCAAGAGAAATTGTATAATAGAATTTGGACAAGAGAAATTGGACAAGAGATGAGATTTTGAGGGATATCTATATTACAAAAGAGGGATGTTATCAAGATAAATTGGATAAAAGAATTTGGACAAGAGAAATTGGACAAGAGATGAGATTTTGAGGGATATCTATTATACAAATGAGGGATGTTATCAAGAGAAATTGGATAAGAGAATTTGGACAAGAGAATTTGGACAAGAGAGAGGATGAGGTTATTTTTACAATTTTGGCTGTGGAAATAATTTTTTGGGGGAACAAAGATTTCGCGCAGGGGGGAATCTTAAATGAACCGTGCCCGCGGGCACGGTTCATGACTAGTATATATAAAAGAAGCAGGTCGGGTTCCAGCCATGGGAGGCTGCTGCCAAGCAGTCACCAGTGCTCCAAAAGGTTGCCAACGTTGGCGAAATCAGTGATCTCTCTTTCTTGCTTTTTATTGGTCAAGTGCCCATAATTGACTACACTTCTGATATATACACCATTTAGGATAATAATTATCAAGAAATTTGTTTCCATGATAATTCTGTGAAGCATACCAAAACTCATTAGATCTTTGAATTAAATCATTGTTAGTACCAATCTGCAATAAGTTGATGCTATAAAATTCAACTGTCACTACTTTGATGTACAAAATTGATTCATTATCATTTTACTGTGTTTGAGTGTGCGTACCTTGCAAGTCATGGCTTCTTCAAGTTTACTGTAGAAGTAGGTGTTGAATATATAGCAGTCCCCATTTCTCTTAGCCATAAGAGATGATCTTTGGAGGTACCTTCAAAATAATGCACCTACTTACTAGATTACTACAAACCTAATCTACAAAACAATTCCATATCAGCATTGTAGAGGCAAGAAAGACAACACCCTTTATGATGTATTCATAAGTAAAAGTTTGTGTTGCTAAGATACAAATAGAAGGCAAACCTTATTACAGTGAATACATTTTGATACATGGATTTATGTAATAATTCAAGATTTCCATGCAAGCCATGTCGGTTGGTTTAAGGGCACCATTGTGGTGCAGTAAAGTTGCATGAGTTATTGGATTCCCCTAATCTGTGACAAGGCTATTTTTGTGTGTTTGTGGATGCTAAAAAGACATCTTTTAACATATTTTTTACATAGAAAAGAGATCTCCACCTAATAATAATCCATAAACGAAGATCTTTTACTGCCTCATTAGAGGGAGAGCTCTGAAACCTTTGAAGGCACATGTCATCTTCACATTACCAAGTAACTACCATCAGCGGCAGAAACTCAACTTAAACAGTCAGTTATGAAGTATTGTCATTTACAAATAAGCAGATGATGGCACATCAATAGGTTGATCGCCATTTAGACAGGTTCGGTTAGTATCAAGTCAATGAAGGCACCACATATATTAAATGTTAACAAAAAATACTTGATAGGAAAACAGTGGCCAGGAGTTATCGAATGAATACTCACTGAATGTAGAAATTCATTATGGGAGAGGACAAATAAGATTCAGGATCAAGGCATTTTATATCTGAATAAGATAGCTCAACACATTCTGGGTCATCCCTGTCAACAGAAAATGCAATATTTTATTTTCGCAAACGCATAGGGTATATGTTATCTGTTAATTGATATCCGCAATGATCAAATTTCTAGAGGTGTACCGCAAAGGATAGTAGATCTTGTAGTCATCCCTAGAAAAATAAAAATTGAAACTATCTGTCAGTATAACTGGAATACCATACCATGAGAACTGGGATGAACACAAGTAATGAAGGCATGAAAATATGAGTAAAAACTTCAGTTCACCAATCATCAGATGTATCACCACCCTGTATTGATTGAATTGGTTGTGCATCTTCATCATCCACAAGAACAACGTGCTGGGCCTGCCTTCGATCAATAGAAACATGTCAGTAAATTAAAAGGAAATTAAGATCTCACATATTAGAACAGGGATAAAAAAGTATCCATAAAAATGGATTGTATTAATGCCCTTGATTTAAGTATTCCATAGATAAAATTGCTGTTAGATTAATTTGATGGTAGACCCAAATAAGAAAAGGAGGAATTGCACATGATAGTAACAATGAAATGTTCTCTTTGAAAAACTGCATGGCATGGTGGTTCATTATTAAGTTCGTAACCTGCTTTTTTTTTTGCTACCTTCTTTGACATTATCTAATAGAATAAAACTTGGCTTTGAGTATAGCATTCCCTTGATGTCAGCATTCTTCATACGCAGCCTAGACCAGCATGGCATTTAAGACACTCCTAGGACTGAAACTAAATGCACGAAACACAACCTTAACAATCACACAAGCTCACACAGCATATGCTCTGTACCCAGAAACACAAACCAGAGAACATACAAAAAAACATATGTCGCACGGACACGGATATGACCCGACATGGACACATTGACATGGCAATATAACATAATAATTATTCAAAGACTTTCTCCAATCGCCAAGATATCCTCTGTTTGATTCTTATATAGTTAGCAACAATTTATTATTAACAATTACAAAGCTTGATATCAAATTCACATTTCATAGTGATCTTTGTGAATTGTACATGGAACCAACCTCTTGGGATATCGTTTAAGAGGAGTCCGAATTGGTTTGTTATCTCAAAAGGTTGTTTGGTCTTAAGCGGTCTTGATGAGTATGGTTTAGCATATTTAATAGTGTTATTGAGTTTGCAATGTAGTAGTGTGGTAACAGTAATTTTATCTTCACTCAAAGATCATCCACATGAAACCATGTACCTCCTCATTGAACATCATACAAACCATATGTGGTTTTTACTGACCTTTTGGCCTCAATTAGCTTCATGGTCGAACCACCCATGAGCCAACTCAACATACATGTTGTCTTACCACCTATGGGCTAACTAAAGATTAGTCACTTCCTAATTACTAGGACTTCACATCAGAGTCCACTAACTTGGGGACCATAACCTAAGCTAGGATTTTGAGATGATCAAGGTGGAGCATTCGTGTTCTCGACTTTGCTAGGATTTTGGTTTTTTGCTTTCCTTTTGTCTTTGTTATTCTTGTGTTTTTGAGATCCACATGTCATTCTATGGTCACCATTTTTTTTTATTTTTACTTTTTACTGGATTTTTTGTGAGACCCATATGTCATTCTCTTTTTTTGAATTTTTTATTCTTATTCTTTTTTTAATTTTAAAAGAAATATTTTAGTGGGTCCTACATGTCAGACTAATTGCAAAAATGTCATTTTACAAAATTGGTTAAATGTCATCATGAGAGTTAACTAGGAACCATAGTTCAGTGTAGTTTTTTGTAATTTACAAAGTTCATATAGATTTCTAGGAATCACATAAAGGTTCAGATTTGGGTTGTGAAAGTTAGTCTTTATTAAATTTATTTTTGGTAAATTACATATAACCCCCACATTATAGAAACAGTCTGGCACTTGTAAATGCACGATTGATTACCAACAATCAAGTGCTACAAGGCGAAAATAGCAATGGAAACTACAATATCCCCACTTAACTTGCAAACTCTTGTTAACGGCACCTTCTACTAATTAACCATGTCAATGCATTACATGTGCTACATTAGTTAAGCATATGTAATGTAGGTTATTTTGTCATATTTAATATTCTTATTTTTTGTGCAATCCAAGCAACTGTGATATACATGATGCAATTATGCAGCACTATGAAAATTCAAGTATTATTGAGTCGTATTCATAAAATTATGTTGATGTAAAATCTCCACATGCAATAAAATGCAACATTGCAATATATAAAAGATAAAATCAAGGAATCATGCGCACCTCCTCAAACTCCCAATTTGTCATACTCCGATTTGCAGCTCTTCTCCTTTAAAAATAGAACAAAAAGATGATGGAGTGTCAGAAAAACACCATTATATATCACATAAAACATTGTGTTTGAACAGAAATTGCATGACATATTTCATGCAAGTGCCATAAGTAATCCTATGATATAGTCATGTAGTTTTCACTATTTCACACATATGCTTTAAAAATGTTATTCAAGCATTTTATGTGAATAATTTATAAATTACTAGTGTGAAGTCAAATTCATCGGGATCACATGAATATTTCCTGTGTGAAACGGTAGCATAATTCAGAGGTGACTCCAACACTAATTTAAATATCTCTCGATACAATCATTATATCCCTAATATAACGTTCTTGAACCATAAATGATAGATATGACGAAAAATAGTTGTATGCCTTTAGCTCTTATTGGCTAATATGGTCCATTTTTTTTATTTGCTGTATTTTTACTTATAAAACACGTAGTCTAAATTTTTATCCTCAACTATTTATAAAGGTATTTTCTTCCAAATTAGTTAAGCTTTTCCATTTTAATTCATGATACGAAAAAAGTTGAGATAATAGAAATAAAAGAGAGAAGCTTTATGATGACTACATATACAGATTGACAATGGTTATTGATATACAGGATATCGGTGAGTCGTAATGGGTTTTTTGCATTCTTCAAAAAAATAAATTTTACCTTGTCTGAAGTTGTTGCATGAAAATTTTGATATATTTAATGATGATTTTAATCTTTTGGATGTAATTACCGTTCTTATGCCATAGTTGATATCATGCCTTCAACATTATTTGATATATCCTCCATGCTGATACTTTTTATTGTTCTTCTTAACATTGTTCTTGTCTCTTACTACTCTTATTGACCACTACTTTTTACTTCTTCCAATTATTATTATGTTATTGCAACAAGAGCCGTTATTATTGCTATTTTTATTGTAGTTGTAGATATAACAGATAGATGTAGCAGTAGATTTTATTATTAGATAAATAAGAAGAAGTAGAATAACAGCGGAAGAGAGTTTTTCCATGATTAAAACAATTCTGCATATTGTTATATTGTTTTTCCATGTTCGATGAGATTTAAAATTTAATTATATTTTGAAATGGTTTGTGACACGTATGCCTGATGAGAAATTAGCGGGATAAAGGGGGAATTTTTATAGATAATACAGGGAATACAAAGATAGTGTCCTCAATTAGAGAAGAGGATCACTCTTCCAAGATCTAAACTAACTTCTACTCCTAACTCCTACTTCTATTCTCTACTCTTCTTTTCAATTTTCTTCATACCAGACACTAACCCACTTTCCTCCTAGTTATAAGGTTGGTTTGACCCTATTTACAAAATTGCCCCTCGGGCACCAAATTACAAAATTCCCTACAGGCTCCAGAATTACAAAATTGCCAGTATTGTGGCTACAATCCTTAGTCCCAACACTACTCCGTTCCCAAAAAACACCTTGTCCTCAAGGTGGTGCATGAAATCCACGAGTGCGCTTTTCCGAGTATTGGAGCATATCTTCTCGCCTCCTCCTGGATCAAAAGGCCACACACGAGCTCTGTCCTCCTCGAAATGTTGCCCCGGAAGTGGTAGTGCATCCGCAGCTGAGTGATCTACGCATTGGCGCTTTCCGTTCTAAATTTGGACTCCAAATGGATCCGGAATCGTCAAAATATGGAAACTACGCAGAAAATACTCTGAAAATGACCAAAAAATTCCCAGAAAAAGAAATGGCTCATTGTTCACGAGATGGCAGCTCGGCTTAGCTGGCTCGGGACGACGGCTCGACCCTGTGATCTGCTGGATCGAACCGCCACTATAACAGTGGCGGCTCACCGACGCCAATCCCATTTTCCGGCGGCTCCGACGGCCAATGGCCACGGAAAAAGCTGCACTTGGTTCGCCCGGAGGAGACGAATGCGATGGTGGTGGTGGTGATCCAAGATCTCGTCGGTGAAAGCCGAACCCCTTGGCGGCTATCTTCCATGGGTTTTTCTGGCGGCTCCGGTGGCCGATGGACGCATAAAAAGTTGTGCCAGGTTTGCCTGGAGGAGAGGAAAGCGATGGTGGTGGTGGCGGCCCCAGATCTCGTTGGCGCCGGCGACGCTCGAAACCCACGCAAAAACCTTTGGGTACTTGCCCGCGTCGCGGAGGCCCCCAAGGGCTTGCCGGAGTCGTTGCGGCCCTCTGGGTGCTCGCCTGACTCGCGATGGCCCTTTGAGGGCTCATCAAAGTCGGTGCGGCCCTCTGGGGGCTCGACCGACTCTAGGCGGCCCTCCTGGGTTCAACCGGAGTTGGTGCGGCTCTCTGGGGGCTCGCCTGACTCGTGGCAAACCTTCGGGGGAACATCGGAGCTCGAGCGGCCAAGGAGGAGGCTGTCGCATGTTTGTCGTCCCCTTTTGGTGCCGGATCTGAATCGCTGATGTCCGTGGACTTTAGAATTGTGCCATTCTCCGTCTTCTCCAGATCTGAGCTTGAAATCTTCATATCTGGAGCCGGCTTATCTTGGAAATGGATCCCTTGCCTAAAGACGCCACATTTTGGTCCAGATCGGCGACGTAGACTTCATCTTTCTTCAGATCTGCGTGTTTCTCCTCCCTGCGGCGACGGATCTCCAAGAAGTCTTTCATCATGGCCAGAAGAGAGTCCAACGATCTATTTGCGTCCGCCGCCGCCAAAGCCGCCTCCATGGATATTGTGCTCTGATACCACTTGATGAGAAATTAGCTGGATAAAGGGGGATTTTTATAGATAATACGAGGAATACAAAGATAGTGTACTCAATTAGAAAGGATGACCACTCTCCCAAGATCTAAAACTTCTACTCCTAACTCTAACTTCTATTCTTTACTCTTTTTTTCAATTTTCTTCATACCCCACACTAACCCATTTCCCTCCTGTAATGCCCCGCTCCCCGGGGGCGCGACTATTTTTCCACAGGTGATGCAGGTCCTGCTAGGTACCATTGAAAACAATATAGGCTACGAGCAGAGATATATCAATATACTCATATGGAATTTCTCACGAAATTAAACAGGAAATTGTAAATACTTACAATTTAATGTCAGGGTTGTGCAACTGCAACTGCTATGAAATCTGTGTACTCACTAAAACTGGGTCCTCATCTTAACTTTGAATCAATACCGCAACAAAAAAGTAGACTCACCAGGTAAATCACAATAATTCTAAAACTTTGGAATTTAAAATATGTAGGCATGGGAAAACACTAACTAGGAAACGAGAACTGGAAACAGACAACATATTAAGATATAATCATATCAGGCATGCATTGGATTTTAAGAAAAACATGTGATTCATTTGATAATTAAAAGCAATGCTAACATTGTCCTATCACTTTATTAATATTTCATAATTGCATTGGCATTTAAGACGAACATGCAACTCAGTTAACAAAAGTAGACCCACCAGGTAAATTACAATAATTCTAAAACTTTGAAATTTAAAATATGTAAGCATGGAAAAACACTAACTAGGAAACGAGAACTGAAAACAGACAACATATTATGATATAATCATATCAGGCATGCATTGGATTTTAAGAAAAACATGTGATTCATTTGATAATTAAAAGCAATGCTAACATTGTCCTATCACTTTATTAATATTTCATAATTGCATTGGCATTTAAGACAAACATGCAACTCAGTTAGCAATTAAAAGTGATACTATCATGGCTCTATCATCTTATGCCAAACCTAGGCCATGAATCATATTGGGAAGTACAAAAACAACCAAGGAGTCCACTACAGGCCACGGGGGTGCTCACCCGGGCTAAGCCCACATGAACAACAGGAGGACGGACACATTGACTCATTTGACCCGCATTAACAACCGGAGTAAAACTTGTCTTATGGAACAAATCATGGCTCCAGTCGCTCCCGTACTCCCACTAATATGATTTGCCACATCCCAGTGAGTCTGTAGTGCCAAGTGTAAGTCGAGTATACAGCTCTCCGCGTCTCAGTGCAACAGTACATGTGTTGATCTACATTGATGTCATTTTAAAACATGATTTATAAAATAAGACTTGAATTAAATTAAGGCTATATTGGAATTAATATATATGACGGTGTGCTATGTCATTCTAGTTTCAATCATACTCACTTTCAATTCTATCAATTGTATTTCAATGGTACAGTAACAATACATGTTTCAATTTCATTTTGGTTTCTATAGCACACTCTACATATTAATTATTCCCAATGTCCGGGGCTATTGTGCCTCATTATACTATCCAGAATCATATAGCATTAATAACATGGAACAATGAAACAACGGATGTGTAATAACTCTAACATCTAATCATGTGGCATTCTACCAGACTATCAAAATATTCTAACATGCTTTAGAAGTGCAAAGTTTAGATATCTAAGCATGATTATGACAATTAATAAACAGGATATTTTATTATGCTACATAGACTGAAACTTGAATATAAATAGGAGAACGAGCGAACCTGCAAGTAAAGGCAACGATCAATGTCATACTCTTAGAATTATGGGGATGGTCAAATGGGGAGAGGGACAATCTGGTGATCTCAATTAAGGTTTCATCGTCGATCGTTTCGGGGCTTAACCATTTGTTAATGGTTTTATATGATCCTTCAGGCAGCGTTTTATGATCCTACTGGCAGTAAACTTAGATCCTTCAGGCAATAGCCTGGTTCATGATCCAACAGGCAGAAAATTCCATACTTTCCAACGGCCTTTGACGCCAAACCCATCATATTCAATCATTGGGTAATTTCTAAGCCAAGATACATCATTTACCAAGCATCAAATGTAATACACATTACTATCCAACTCTGAAAACCCCCCAACAGATTGTGATAAGGTAAAATCCCTAAGGTCGGTCACAATTTCCAGTCATATTGACCATTTTTAATCACGGTTCAGTCATACGATGGCTCTGCATACTGCAGAGGAAAGGGGAAAGGCCGGACAACCCAGGCGAAGGGAGAATAACACCAAAACAGCCAGTAGACAAGGGGGAACAGGTTCTACACATCTCGGACATGGGGGAAGGTCTAACAGAAACTATTTCAAGGGTCAATAGGGCTACTACAAAGTTCGCCGCCTCGCCTGGTGCTCAGAATTATCATTGCAAAAACTATGGGACACAAAATTCACAATTTAAAAATCCCAAATTTAGAGAATCAGAGTGATTTTACCTCAAATCGCGGACTTATGAAGAAATCAGAAAGAAAACCAACTCCAGGACACATGCCGAACCCGAATCCAGAGGAAAAAACCAAAGCTTTCTTGAAAAACATCACCTTTTACAGAAAACCAAAACCCTGGGGCTCAAATGGAGCTTAAATAGAGGAAGGAGTGGACCTGAGAAGCTCATAGGGATGCCACGAACACTATCAGCCTTGAACGTTCGGAGAAGGAGCAAGGCCACGCCAGAGAAAGCTTCATGGCTTCCTTCAAGCTAAATGAACAATAGAGAAAGGTCGACGCGAGAGAGAGGAGGGCGGCGAAATTTCTCGCAGCTGCTACCGTTGAGAGAGATAGAGAGTCAGGGAGAGATAAATGAGGGAGAGAGAGAGAGAGAGAATAAGTGGGAGAGGGGAGCTCACGTGAGGGGGGATATTTAGTGGGAGGAAAAGGGGGGGGCCTTGGGCCCAAATGGGCTGGGTTTGATTTTTAAAAAAATAAATGGGCCTAATGAAATGGGCCTTTACACCTCATATTTATAAGGTTGGTTTGACCATATTTACAAAATTGCCCCTTGAGCACCAAATTACAAAATTGCCCTACGGACCCCAGAATTACAAAATTGCCACTTGTAGCTACAATCCTCATTCCCAACAATATGCAAGGGAAATATCATAAGCAAGAGATAATTCACAATACAGAAAATAGAACAGGCACAAAGATAAAATTGTACACTGGTTCGGGTACCATGTATCATAATCCAGCACCCAAAACCCACTTGGCTAGTTCCATTATTTCAACAAACAATGCAACACATCTTTCCAATAGGATGTATAATCCACCACCTCACTTGAGAATTTTTCATTTACAATGAAAGTTAATACAATTACATATGGACTTTGCTTGAAGCTCTAGTAAATGTGTGATGCTATAGGAGAAAACATGTTCTCACAAGATAGAATTTTGGCTTTGTGAGATCAAGGATTTTGGTCAAAGAAAGATTGAAACACTTTGAAAAGCTTGGCCAAAGAAGAGGATTTCTTTGAAAACTTTTGAGCTTAAAAACTTGTTTCTCTTCAAAAAAAATGGAGCATTAAAATCATACATTAAAATCTGAACACTCCTCAATTTATAGAAGAATATTCGGGTCCACATAGTTGACCAAAATGCCATTCCAATAGTCCAATGGCTATTTTAATGGGTAGAAAAATATGACGGTTGTAACTAGCTGGCACTGACTGGTCGACCAGTGTTATCTCACTGGTCGATTAGTGGCTTACTGGTTGACCAGTACGACAACACTGGTCGCCTCCCTAACAGGTGTCACAGAATCCCAAAAGCAACCTAGTGTACTGGTCGACTCTAGTTCATTGACTAGTCGACCAGTTTTTTGATACACGGATACGGCTCAGAAACTCTGGATTTTCTATTAAAATCATTTTAAAACAATTTTAAAATATTTTTTGTGTATTCCTAAGTGTGTATGAGCTTCAATCAAGGCTTCAATATGCTAAAATAAGGAATAAAAATTACATCAAAAATAAATTACATTTGTGCTTCTTTGATGTATTCTTGACACTTTAAAGCTCCTTGTATTGCTTCATTTGATTATTGGTCATGCTGAACTCACTTTATCTTTGAGTGCTTCTTTTATTTGATTCATATACCTGCACTCATAGATTAGATGACATGTTTACTCATAATCAAAACTATACGTGATGACTCAGTATCCTAACAGCTTGTCCTTTCTATCTTTGCTTCATGT
This sequence comes from Scilla litardierei, assembly GCA_030789695.1. Lineage (NCBI taxonomy): Eukaryota > Viridiplantae > Streptophyta > Magnoliopsida > Asparagales > Asparagaceae > Scilla > Scilla litardierei. Next base: position 3,069,804 of record CM061134.1, on the reverse strand, counting down.
TCGCACAGCCGCATGACCCGCACCCTTGAGACATGCGGCTCAGCGGCAGCAGGGGCGGCGGCGGCTAGTCAAGATGGGAGTCCGGTTCAAGGGATGCGGGTCTACCATCGGAGGCGACGACTTGGGGTCCAACTTGGACCCGGTCCCAAACTTGTGATTACTCACAAGTGGGGAGGGCGAAGGGGTAATTAGACAATTATTAACCCCTCCCCCAATAAAGGGGCCGGCCGGCCCTAGGGTGTGCTTTATCGAAGATTTGAACAAGGTATTTTCTATTCCTAGTACTCTAGATTATTCCCTAGTCATTAGTTAATTAGTTGTAGCCCTAGATCTATTTTATTCGCAATTAAAATACTAGTTCAGATCTGATCTTCGCTATCAAACCCTAGATTAGTAGTCCACAAGCCATAAAAACCCTACCTTTAATCCCCACAAAAAGCCCTAGTCGCATCAAATTGGTATCAGAGCGGTTGATCCATGGCGAACACGCGAGCAACGGAGCGGATTGAAATTTTGGAAGGGGAAAGTTGAGAGGATTGAAGCCCAAATCAGTAAGGGTTTCATCGATCTAAGGAAAGAAGATGCGGAGATGGCCGCGGAGATCCGGAAGGAGATGAGGGAAAATCAAGAGAAGACGGAGGCCAAGATGAAGGAGATGACGGAGGGAAAATTTTCGGAATTGACGGAGGCCATAGCGGCATTAACCGCTCATCTCATCCCAAAGGTGGATCCAAGCAAAAAGGAGCCACCTTTGGCGAAGGACAAGGGTAAAAAAAGCAATTTTTTTTGAAGAACATCCGGAATTTGACGAAGACGGCGGCTTTGACCAAGAAGACAACACGTGGGGGACCCATCAAGACCACGCACCGCCGCGCCGTGACGAACAAATGACCGGGGGGTTTTTCCGACTCATCGACAACCCCCGGCCACCCCAGCTTGGCCGCCGGCCCCCCAAAACAATCCTGGGGGGTCGGCGAACCCCAATGGGGGCGGCGGAGGGCCGCCGGGGGCTTGGGAGGGGCGGGCGAACCTGTCGCCCCGCCCCCCCCCCCCCCCGGCCGGCCTCGGCAGGCCATTCTGCCGCCGCCTGGGGCCCGCCGGCCCAATTCCAGGGCCGGCCGGCCCAGGCGGCGGCCTGGGGGGCCTCGGCCGACCCCCGGGGGGACCCGAGGCCCGCCTGATCACTGGGGGGGCCCACCGACCCCCCAGGATGCCCGACAGCCCATTTCGACGATTTTTCGGCCTCCGGGAGGCCCGCCCGAGGTCCGTGGAGCTCAGTTTGGGGGGATTTCAGCCCTTTGGAGGACCTGGCGGAGGATTTCAGCAGAACGGAAGCCACCAGCAGACCACAGGGGGGCCACCGATTCAGCCCCCACCCTTTGGGGGAGTTACAGGAGACTGGAGAGCGCACCAGGAGCCCCCAGGAGGCCACCAGACGGAGTTTGGGTACCCTCCAGGAGACTGGCAGGGACATGGAGCAGGGGGAGGTTACCGTGAGCGGGCTGAGGCTTACGTTCCAGACAGGCGACATGGATATCAGCCCAGAGGAGGATTCCAGCCACAGGAGAGAGGGGGATTTGCTGGCGAGAGGCGTCTGAGGAAGCTGGAGGTGCCTGTGTTTGAGGGAGGCGACCCAGACGACTGGCTTTACCGAGTGGAGAGGTACTTGGAGGTGTCCGCTGTACCAGGGGAGGATTGGCTGCGGGCCATAGGGGTCCGTCTGGAGGGAGAGGCGTTGGGTTGGTTCCGTTGGACCGATCAGCGGCAGCCTTTTCAGACCTGGGCTGAGTTTACGACGCTTTTGACGGAGCGATTTGGCGGAGGTCCGGCGGGCGGCGTGTTCGAGAGACTGTACTCGCTGAAGCAGGAGGGGAGCGTGGGTGATTACATTAAGAAGTTCGAGTCTCTCTGCCACCGAGTTCGGGGAGTCTCTGAGGAGTCTCTGGAGGGCTGTTTCATGAAGGGGCTGAAGCCCACGGTGCGGTCGGGGCTGAGGCAGTTCGAGCCCGTTGGGTTGCGGGGGATGATGACACTGGCCAGGAAAGTAGAGGATCACCATGATACAGAGCGGAGGGCCCGCGGGACGTGGGGAGGCGCCACATTCCGGAGTCAGGCGGCTACTGCAGGCCAGAGGACAGCACCTACTACAGGGACCACCCCCAGGGCAGGGGGTGACAGCCGCAGCCGGGAGCGGTACTGACAGGAGGCAGGAGCCCCGTGGTGGGGGGCAGGTGCGTAGGATGACAGATGCTGAGATACGGGAGAAGCGGTTGAAGGGGCTATGCTTCAGATGTGATGAGAAGTTCACCCCCGGACACCGATGTGCCGCTCGGACTCTCCAGATACTGATAGCTGGCGATGAGGAGGGAGAGGACGAGGTCATCACCCTAGAGGCAGGAGAGGATGAGGAGGAGATGGAGCATCAGCATTTAGACCTTGCAGAGGTGTCCCTCAATTCCGTGGTGGGGTTCACACCGAACCACACCATGAAATTGGTGGGACAGGTGGGTAGCCAGGAGGTGATAGTTTTGATCGACAGTGGGGCCACCCACAACTTCATTTCCAGCAGACTGGCAGAGGCACAGGGTTTGCAGATGAGCGGCACTGGGAGGTATGGGGTGATGCTCGGCACGGGACAGGTGACACATAGCACTGGTGTCTGTCGCGGGGTGGTTGTAGCGGTTCAGGGGGAGCAGATCGTCGCCGATTTCCTGCCCTTGGAGCTGTGAAGTACAGACGTCATCCTAGGGATGAAGTGGTTACAGACCCTCGGGGAGACCAGGACCAACTGGAAACTGCTGAGGATGGAGTATCAGCACGAGGGGAGGACAGTAGTGTTACAGGGGGACCCCAGCCTTTGTCGTTCCCTGGTGTCTTACAAGGCCATGTCCAGGGCTATCCACACCGCAGGAGGGGGATACTTGGTGGAGCTACAGGCAGTGACAGCGTCGGTACAGAGTGAGGACACCCCACAGACAGTAGCACCGGAGGTCGAGGAGCTGTTGGCCCAGTTTGAGGAGGTCTTCCAGACACCACAGGGGCTGCCACCCCACAGAGATCATGAGCATGCCATTGTTTTGAGAGAGGGCGTGTCTCCCATTAGTGTGCGGCCTTACCGGTACCCTCAGGTACAGAAGGATGAGATCGAGCGGTTGGTGGAGGAGATGCTGCAGGCAGGGGTGATCCAACCGAGCACTAGCCCTTTTTCTAGCCCAGTACTGTTGGTGAAGAAGAAGGATGGCAGCTGGAGATTCTGCGTGGATTACAGGGCCCTCAATAAGGAAACAGTGGCAGATAAATTCCACATCCCCGTGATAGATGAGCTTTTGGATGAACTCCACGGGGCAGCTTATTTTTCCAAAATTGATCTGAAGTCGGGTTACCACCAGATACGGATGAGGGCGGCCGACGTGCCAAAGACCGCATTTAGGACTCACGAGGGGCATTATGAGTTCCTAGTCATGCCATTCGGCTTGACGAATGCACCGGCGACATTCCAGGCTTTGATGAACAAGGTCTTCCGACCTTTTCTGAGGAGGTTCGTGTTGGTCTTCTTTGATGACATACTGGTGTACAGCCGCAGTATGGAGGAGCACGTGGGACATCTGAGAGCAGTATTGCATGAGCTACAGGAGCAGCAGCTCTGTGCGAATAAGAAGAAGTGTCTGTTCGGCCAGCCACAGGTGAAGTACTTGGGCCACGTGGTATCAGTAGAGGGAGTGGCAGCCGACAGGACCAAGATTGCTGCCATGTTGGATTGGCCCTGTACCCTCTACCTTACGGGGACTGCGTGGTTTTTTGGGGTTGACCGGGGTATTACAGGAAGTTTGTCCAGGGATATAGCACGATTGCTTGGCCTCTCACCGAGCAATTGAAGAAAGACAACTTCCACTGGAGCGAGGAGGCTACCAGGGCATTTGAGGCCCTGAAGCAGGCGATGACGTCGGTGCCAGTTTTGGGGCTCCCAGATTTCAGCAGACCTTTTGTGATAGACACCGACGCATCAGGGTATGGCCTAGGGGCAATTTTGATGCAGGACCAGAGGCCCATTGCTTTCTTCAGCCAGACCCTGTCAGCACGGGCGAGGCTGAAGTCAGTTTATGAGAGGGAGCTGATGGCGATTGTACTTGCTATTCAGAAGTGGCGGCCCTACCTGTTGGGTAGGAAGTTCGTAGTGCGGAGCCGACCAGCGCAGTCTGAAGTACTTATTGGAGCAGTGTATGGTCACCGAGGAGCATCAGAGATGGCTCTCCAAGCTGGTGCACTTTACATTCGAGATACAGTACCGCCCGGGCCTGGAGAACAAGGCGGCTGACGCCATGTCACGTCGCGAGGAGATTGCGGAGGTCGCGGCCATATCCGCACCCGTCCTCTTGGATTGGGAGCCCTTGAGTAGAGAGATAGAGGCTGATGCAGATTTGACGAGGATCCGTGAGGCACTGCAGCAGGGGTCCTCAGACTTTCAGGGATACAGCATGGAGGGACAGAGGTTGCTATACCACGGCCGGCTGGTGATTCCCAGGGGGTCCGCCCACATCCCCATGATATTTCAGGAGTTCCACGGCAGCGCCATTGGGGGGCACTCCGGGGTACAGCAGACTTACCGACGGATGGCGAGGGAGTTATATTGGCCTGGGATGAAGAAGGACATTGCCCAGCGGATAGCAGAATGTGACGTGTGCCAGCGTCACAAATATTTGGCAATGGCGCCAGCGGGACTTTTACAGCCATTAGCTTTGCCAGAGCGCGTATGGGAGGATATTAGTATGGATTTCATTGAGGGGTTGCCGCGATCAGAGGGGTACAGTTCCATATTAGTGGTGGTCGATCGGCTCAGCAAGTACGGCCATTTTATACCTCTCAGACACCCATACACTGCAGTTACGGTGGTGGCAGCAGCATTTATGAGGGAGGTGGTTCGCCTGCACGGGTTTCCGGGCTCCATAGTATCAGATCGGGACAAGGTGTTCATCAGCAGCTTTTGGAAGGAGTTATTTAAGGTGCAGGGGACCCAGCTACGGAGGAGCACGGCCTATCACCCGCAGACAGATGGACAGACGGAGGTGGTGAATAGGAGTGTGGAGACATACCTGAGGTGCTTCGCGTCAGAGTCGCCGAGACAGTGGGCCAGGTGGTTGGCATGGGCCGAATACTGGTACAATACCTCGTACCATTCAGCAGCACAGAGCACCCCATTCCGGATCCTCTATGGCCGTGACCCCCCACAGTTGATACACTACAGCAGAGGTGCTACGCCGGTGTCCCAGGTAGAGGAGCACTTGACTGAGCGGGATAGGTACTTGGAGGAGTTGAAGAAACATTTGTTGAGGGCCCAGCAGATCATGAAGACCAAGGCAGATGCACACCGGCGAGATGAGCAGTTTGAGGTGGGGGACCGCGTGTACCTGAAGCTTCGACCTTACCGGCAGAGGACCTTGGCTCATCGGAGCAATGAGAAGCTAGCGGCCCGTTACTATGGCCCTTTCGAGGTGACCGCTCAGATCGGGAAGGTGGCATATAGACTGTTGTTACCCACCACTTCGACCATTCACCCGGTGTTCCACATTTCACAGTTACGACGTGCCATCGGAAATCATACTCTGTCACCCACTCTCCCACCCACTTTGACAGATGACATGGAGGTGCTCCTGGAGCCTCAGGAGTTGACGGGGATTCGGCAGACCGCAGGCGGGGTTCAGGAGGTGAGGATTCGTTGACGGGGGCCTACCTGATTACGATGCTACTTGGGAGGCTGCTTCAGTGATCCGCGACCAGTTTCCAGATTTCCACCTTGAGGACAAGGTGGCACTTTTGGGGGGGGAGTAATGATGCGGCTCAGCGGCAGCAGGGGGCGGCGGCGGCTAGTCAAGATGGGAGTCCGGTTCAAGGGATGCGGGTCTACCATCGGAGGCGACGACTTGGGTCCAACTTGGACCCGGTCTCAAACTTGTGATTACTCACAAGTGGGGAGGGCGAAGGGGTAATTAGACAATTATTAACCCCTCCCCCAATAAAGGGGCCGGCCGGCCCTAGGGTGTGCTTTATCGAAGATTTGAACAATGTATTTTCTATTCCTAGTACTCTAGATTATTCCCTAGTCATTAGTTAATTAGTTGTAGCCCTAGATCTATTTTATTCGCAATTAAAATACTAGTTCAGATCTGATCTTCGCTATCAAACCCTAGATTAGTAGTCCACAAGCCATAAAAACCCTACCTTTAATCCCCACAAAAAGCCCTAGTCGCATCAGAGACATGGGCATGCCTTTCTCAGAAATCGGGAAAAGGGACGCATCTTTACACCTGGATAGCAGGCTACATAGGGAACACTATTGCCATGAACCTATAAAACCCTATTGAGTTATACATAATTTGTTTCCTACAATGTCAAGAATTAATCGTAGCTAGCATTTTTGGATGAAGAATTGCAGAAAATTCTTTAAATAACAACTTTAAAGACTTAGAACTAGGATAATTCTTCATATAAACACCAATACTATCAACCAGAGCCAGTTATAGACAAATGTAAAGTCAAATTATCTAAAATACCATAGTTGTTAATATCCTACGATAGGGGATATGTATTGTACTATAAATGTACAATACGGTTTGTCATCAAATAGATATGAAACAGTCACTCATATCATACGTGGTTACATATCGTACGATACACTTAGTGTATCGTACGATATGATACATATCGTTTGATGTTTGTATCGGACTGATATGCTTCTTCGTTCAAACGAGTTTGGGTCAGCTCCAAATTAAGTTTGGATGTGGGTTTTTATCTTTTTCAAATATATAAACAAAAATGCATACTTAAATTAGGTTAATTATATATTTTCACTATCGATCCAAAAAAAATCGTTTACCTTGCATTCGTTTGATTCTCGTTCTCTCTCCTTAATCGACCCTTGACTTCGCTCCTTTGGCCTTATTAAGCCTCGGTATCATTCCAAAGGCTTCATTAAGCCGCCAGACCATCCTATCCCGATCCAAACCTGGTCGAGCCTCTTGAGACCCAAGTGAGACTTCTCAAGCATTATTGAGACTTGTTATTCATCGGGCCTTATTAAGTGATTCATGTTTTGGGTATTTTATCATTTCTCCATGATAAATCATTGTTTAATGTTTAGTTTTATATTCTTGTTTTATACACACACATACATCTATTCTATAAAGGATGAAGATTTTGAATCTTATCCTACTATGACAAAGCTTTGTCCTACGTGGCAAGTTTGTCCTAGGTGGCAATGACAATTGGGGAACTTAAATTTTGGAGGTAAACTTAAATTTGGGGGGGAAACTTCAAATTTTGAAGGAAAACTTGAAATCTGGGGGAACTTGAAATTTGTTTTTTTGGGAGGGGGAACTCAGCCATTAAATAAACAGTGACCTATGGGCACGGGTAATTCCTAGTACACAAATAAAAGAGCAATATGGGTGTCAGCTAGACTAGGACGAAACCCCTCATAGGCAATCGTCAAAACTTCACTCTCCACTATTTTATGATCAACATCATTTGTTTTGATCTTCACATTCTAAAACCCTTAAACACTAAATATCTGGTGAAACCTGAGGTTTTGCGCATTTAGACACTTATCACTTACTCATTTAGTCACTTATCACTTACTACTTATCACTCACTGTAAATTTAACATTTTCGTTGTAATAGAACTTTTTGCAACAATTTAATAAACAAGCAAAGCATCTTGGGTTAGGTTCACGATAACTCTGATGTATTGAGATTTTATAATATGAAGATCAAAATGAACGATGCTATTACCTAAAAATTGATGAAGCGTTGAGTTTTTTATGATCGCCTAGAAGGATTTTTCCTCTTAAGATAGCTTTTTTCATGTCTACATATATATCAATGTATATACAGTGTGTATATATGAGTTAAACTACAAAATTATCGTTTATTTTTTTAAAACAAGACTTAACGTCTCAAATAAAAATGAAGGACCCAAATCAAAAATTCATTTTATTAGAAATACTCTAACATGTTTATACTGTATATTATCTACAAACAATATTCCAAATGATTTCGATATAATTTAATCATGCATCAAGTGGTAACAAAATTATAACATTCCAGAATTTTATCAAATGTGAGTAAGTATTCACATATCAGAATCATTTGAAATTTTATGTTGCGGCCGGAAATAAGAAGAGTGGCATTTGGGTAAAACAACACATAGGGGAGTCTTTTCTATTTAGGGGGGATGAGCCGGCCCTAAGGGTTATGCGGAAATTGTTGAGAGTTATTTTATTTATCCCTATTTAAGGGGATGAGCCAGCCCTAAGGGTTATGCGAAAATTGTTGAGAGTTATTTTATTTATCCCCTAGATTAATTGTATTAGGTTTTGGCTTTTCCCCTAGGTTAAGAATTGTCTTCTAGTCGTTAATTAGCGAGTAGTTTAATTGTAGTAGGGTTTCTTTTTAGTACTAGATCTGAAATTCTAATAAAAATCCTCTTTTTATCGTCAAATTCCTAGCGAATCGCATCAGACACATTCTAGAAAACATATCCATTATGCTTCCAACACGACATAGCTTTATGATGGTCTGTGCTACATGGCTCCAGTCCTAATTACTTTATCCATTGCTAAGACTACCCGACCTTCTCACATGTATTGTAAATTTATGATATTCTATTCATTACATTTTTAGTTCTCCATGATTGGTTTCCTTAGGTGTTTACTTTGTATATCAATTATTCTATAATTGGCTTTGCATGATAGTAATTTACAAAGTTGTAATATCATGATATGTATGTATCAGATATCATTTTGCTTAGGTGTTGTATCACATATCGTATCATGAATCGTACCATACATAAACTCTTATTTAATAAAATTATTAAACAAACAACTAGATATATAGGTAGAGTTGGACTACAAAGTCTATGTTTATTTTTCGAATGAAAACTTAATGCTCCAAATAAAACATATGTCAATCCAAATAAAAACTTCATTCAGTTGGATGTGACTAACCCTTCTAAATGGTCTATGACTAAAATGATGCGATTCGCTAGGAATTTGACGATAAAAAGAGGATTTTTATTAGAATTTCAGATCTAGTACTAAAAAGAAACCCTACTACAATTAAACTACTCGCTAATTAACGACTAGAAGACAATTCTTAACCTAGGGGGAAAAGCCAAAACCTAATACAATTAATCTAGGGGATAAATAAAATAACTCTCGACAATTTTCGCATAACCCTTAGGGCGGGCTCATCCCCCTTAAATAGAAAAGACTCCCCTATGTGTTGTTTTACCCAAATGCCCCTCTTCTTATTTCCGGCCGCAACACTACTCCGCCCCGAAAAAACCACCTTGTCCTCAAGGTGGTGCGTGAGGGGTATGGTCAACTACTCCACGTGTAGATGCTCCTGATCATCGTCCACGCCGGCTTCCAGCATTATCACACTCTCTTCTCCCTCTTCTTCGTCATTCACTATCAGGATCTGAAGAGTACGATTCCCGCACCGGTGCCCAGGAATAAACTTCTCGTCGCATTTGAAACACAGGCCCTTGGTCCGTTTGTCACGAATCTCTGTCTCGGTCATTCTTCGTGTATGTCCTCCAGGTCGTAGTTCCATTCCCTTCTCCTTGGTAACCACTGTGCCGTCAGTGGATGTTGCCCCTCCTGCGGTCCCCTTTTGTCCCCCTCCAGGATCCGGCCCTCGAAAGGTAGAGCATCCCCACGTCCCTCGGGCTTTTCTCTCTGTCTCCTGATGATCCTCCACCTTCCTGACTAGTGTCATCATCCCGCGCAAACCAACGGGCTCAAACTGCCTCAGCCCCGACCTCACCGTGGGCTTCAGCCCCTTCATGAAACAGCCCTCCAGCGACTCCTCAGAAACTCCCTGTACTCGGTGGCAGAGCGACTCGAATTTCTTGATATAATCGCACACGCTCCCCTCCTGCTTCAGCGAGTACAGTCTCTCGAACACGCCACCAGCCTGTCCTCCTCCAAACCGCTCCGTCAGGAGCGTCGTAAACTCGGCCCAGGTCTGAAAAGGCTGTTGCTGATCTGTCCAGCGAAACCAGCCCAAAGCCTCTCCCTCCAAGCAAACCCATATCGCCCGAAGCCACTCCTCTTCTGGGGCAGCGGACACCTCCAAGTACCTCTCCACCCGGTACAGCCAGTCATCTGGGTCTCCCCCTCAAAAACAAGCACTTCCAGCTTCCTCAGACGCCTCTCGCCAGCGAATCCACCTCTCTCCTGTGGATGGAAACCTCCCATGTGCTGGTATCCCTGTCGCCTGTCTGGAACATAAGCCTCAGCTCGATCACGGTAGACTCCCCATGCTCCATGCCCCTGCCAGTCTCCCTGAGGGTGTCCAAACTCCGCCCGGTGGCCTCCCGGGGGGTCCTGATATGCTCTCCAATCTCACGTAACTCCCCCAAAGGGTGGGGGCTGAGTCGACGGGCCTCCTGTGATCTGGTGGTGCCCTCCACCCTACTGAAATTCTCCGTCTGGTCCCCCAAAAGACTGAAAACCCCCAAACTGTGCTCCTCGGACCTCGGGCGGGGCCCCTGGGGGCCCGGAAATCCTCGAAATAGGCTGTCGGGCCTCCTGGGGGGTCGGTGGGCCCCCCAGAGGTCCGGCGGGCCTCGGGTCCCTCACCTGGGGTCGGCCGAGGCCCCCCAGGCCGCCGCCGGGGGCGGCCGGCCCTGAAAATGGGCCGGCGGGCCCCAGGCGGCGGCGCCTGGGCCCGCCGAGGCCGCAGGGGGGGCGGCGGGTGGGGCCGCCTCTCCCAGGGGCCTGGCGGCCCCCCGCCGCTCCTCTGGGGGTTCGCCGGCCCCCCAGAGGCCCCTGGGGGGTCGGCTGCCACCCCCCGGGCTGCCGGTTGGCCGGGGTCTCCCCCCGGTCCCCTTGTCGTCATGTCGCGGCGGCGCGTGATTTTGATTAGTTCCCCACGCATGTTCTCCTTGATCGAAGCCCCCGTCTTCGTCTAGATCCGGATCATCTTCAAAAAAAATTGCTTTTTTCCCTTTGTCCTTTGCCAAAGGTGGCTCCTTTTTACTTGGATCCGCCTTTGGTACAAGGTGAGCGGTCAACGCCGCTATAGCCTCCGTCAATTCCGCAAGTTTGGCCTCCGTTTTCCCTTGATTTTCCTTCATCTTGGCCTCCGTTTTCTCTTGATTCTCTTTCATCTCCTTCCGGATCTCCGCGGCCATCTCCGCATCTTCTTTCCTTAGATCGATGAAACCCTTGCTGATTTGGGCTTCAATCCTCTCAACTTTCCCTTCCAAGACTTCAATCCGCTCCGTGGCTCGTGTGTTCGCCATGGATCAACGGCTCTGATACCAATTGATGCGATTCGCTAGGGATTTGACGATAAAAAGAGGATTTTTATTAGAATTTCAGATCTAGTACTAAAAAGAAACCCTACTACAATTAAACTACTCGCTAATTAACGACTAGAAGACAATTCTTAACCTAGGGGGAAAAAGCCAAAACCTAATACAATTAATCTAGGGGATAAATAAAATAATTCTCAACAATTTCCGCATAACCCTTAGGGCCGGCTCATCCCCCTTAAATAGAAAAGACTCCCCTATGTGTTGTTTTACCCAAATGCCCCTCTTCTTATTTCCGGCCGCAACAGTGTCATGTATAGCCATGCAACATAATTCAACGGCATAAGTTAGAGTCGATGTACCAGTTAATTGCATCTTGAGACCACACAGATGTCAATTACAATTGCACGCTTTATAAGTGACTTCTTGAACATGGTTATGAGGTTGTTTGATATAGTTAGTAATATTTGAGATGAGATATTGTGTTCACACAAAAAATTTGAGAAATCAAATCTCATAGAAGGAAAATGATATGTACTGGACATATACTAAAAACAGAAATTGTAAGGGACTGCATGGGAAAACAAGACGACTTTGAACGTAATATAGCATGTGACTACTGTTCCAAAAAAAAGCCTTGTGTGATTTGAAGTCCTACTTAATTAGGCTAAAGAAATTCAGTCTTCTGTGTGCACCTTGTCCTTGTTACAATAGGGCACCTTGTCCTTGTTACAATAGGCAACGTATAGCTTCCATACTGCTTAGGTTCTAGCCTTCTAGGTTTTCCACCTGTCTCGGGTTTTATGTATGTCACATACCATCTCTTCTAATGCCAATAATACCTTTGAGTTCTCCAATTTTATTCTAGAAATATGTTCCATTTGCACTGTTCCGAGATAAAACTTCTCATGGATCAAGTCCTTCGATAAACCCACAAAATACAATCAGGCTTCTATTACCTTTTTTATTTTTATTGTATATATAATTAGTGGAAGGCCTACATATCAAACTCCTAAATAAGTTTTCGTATACAAGATCAGTTAAGTATAATAGACATCCTAACTATGAGAAACCCCATTTTCTAGGAAAGCAATACAACTGTGGTTTTAATAAAGTGAGTGTCTATTTTTCTTGAGTTTGAAAATATAGAATGCATGCATCAAACACCTATGAAGACTGTTCAACAGCAATATGAGAAATGGACAATTTAGTAGTATTGTAGGTTACCAAAAACAGAAAAAACAAAGCATGACTTTTATTTTGAAAAAAAAGAAGGCATTTAAGAGGCAAGTAAAACAACCAAAAATGTAGTAAATAAAATACCTCTTACGCCTAGACAAGCTTTTTCCTGCTTGTGATAAGGATATGTTGGGACATCCAGTATCAGACAACTTGTAATTGGAAAACATCCTTTTATTTTTCTTAGAAGGAAGTTCTCTTGTGGTATTTCTGGCCTGCTTCGGTGACTTTAGAGATGGCTGCCTTTCCTCTTGCAACTGTCTTATGAATCTCAACTCCTCGCTAAATGCAGCGTTTGTCTGATGACAGAAAGTGAATTTGCCTCGCCAACAATCACGGAATAAAAATAATTCTTCTAACATGTAAACATAAATAAATTGTCTTACCTTATCTTCTGATTTTCCTTGAGAATAAGGCTCCATTGATGTAATGTTTGAGCAAATCCCTAAATGATCTGCGAACTTATGAGGCTTCAGTAACTTGTGTCATAATAAATGTGCGACATCTTTAAAGGCGCATACCAAAAACAAAGACAATATAACAAAACAAGGTTTCATGCAATTTTTTCGTCCCTTTTATGGTCAAAATGTGTTATATTGCCTGCCACTTACGAATGATTGCACATTGCTGTAATATTTGAGCCTCTTTCGCATGAGGCTTCCATAATTGGAAAGAAATGAAAATTATTGGCAGTGCAGAATATTTAAACGTCCATATAAAAAACAATAAATAAGATTATGAAACTAGGTTTCATGCATTTTTCCCTTATCCCTTTAATAGTTATAGTTTTTTTTAAATATGTGGGCATGATTGGAAATTAAATACTTCTTCCGGTATATATCTTGTGCAACTATCTGTAGTCAGTTTCTATATATACTGGTGGTATTAGAATTCTACACTTCCAACAACCATCAAAGATATGTTGATATCTTGTATAATTTACTTCTACAAATACTAATATTTTGGGTCAGTGACATCATTATGGTTCAAAATGCAATTACTTCAGGCCCATCATTACGGCTCTATCGGTTTCCACTGTTAATTTTGGGTCAGTGACTCTACCGGTTTCCACTGCTACGACAGAACGTGCATTTTCAACTATGAAACATGTTAAAACGGCTCTACGCAATAATATGGAAGAAGAGTTCTTAGCAGATTCTATGATGATATACATTGAACGAGAGCTTGTTGAAGATATCGATTCAGATTCGATAATAGATGAATTATATTCTATAAAACATCGACGAGTGCAACTTCAGTAGAATGCTTTACTTCCTTTTTTACAAGGTAAAATCCTATGGCTCACTGAAAATATTTTGATCCATAACATTTTAGCAAAAGACCCTGAAATTGCTAACACAATTTATGCATGATCTTTTGGCACCACAGGACCTGGTCTCAGCACCATCATGCTGCAACAGCTTAAGAGAATGCTCCGGTTGACGCGTTTCATGACGCGTACTGATGTGGTTTCGGTACTGCATTCAGTCTTCAATTCGAGTAGCGAAGTGAGTTCTATGCATTAATTTGTTTTCCGAATATAGAGACATTGTATATGCACTTAAAATATCTGGAAACGAATGAGTTTGAATTTATAAATTTAGTGGAGATGGCATATCGTAGTTTTTGGAATATTCTTCTTGATCGCCTTGCTTTATATTAGGGTGTTGTTTAAGTTCTTGATGATTAGAATATTTAGGGTAGCCCACTGCAGGAAAAAATCCTGGCTCCGCCCTTGCCCATCAAGATTCCAGAACTTGTAAGAGAATAATGACCACAACTCACCGGGAGATTCGGTGCTTTTATTTTGTGTAGCACTCTGGCATTCTGGAGCATCCTGCAATATTGCATGAAAAACATAAATAACATATAACCACCATCTATCAAAATTTTACCAGCTCTTTTGTTTTTCTGTCCAAAACCCTATGTTTCTGAAGTCATGGGCCAATTTCGCTTTCAACAAGGGGACAGAATCAAATAACCGCTTTACCTTTTGGATTCGATCTATGTGTCTTCGCTCGAGCTCTGTGATGCACTGCATGTGAATCGACCGGAACTTCTGGCCTTTGTCTGGGAGCTTGTCGAAGATGCCGGCGGCGTGGTTTTGGGACATGCGCTTGATCTTCTCCTGAAGTTCGTAATCGGATAGGTCGGATGCGTGGAAGGCGGCCTCCGAATCAGCTGCCGCCTGTGACCTCTTTCCCATCGCAATCGAGACTCGAACGGAGAGATGAGAGAGAAACGGGTCAGTGGTTTAGGAGAAAATTGGCTTAAAAACACTGGTCAACCGTGAGTTTTAATATCTACCACTCACTTTAAAAAGTTTGCTAGGATACCATTCATTAAAAAAGAGATCAAAATACCCCTCATAAAAATTGTAAAAATTAAAACCCCAGAACGCCATCATACGACTTCACTCTCTGCCTCTCTCTTCTCTCAATCGTTCCTTTCCTCGTCTCCTCCTCTCCTCCTGTCTTATCCGGCAATGAAAAATCGCCGACAGTTCCTCCTCTCTTTTCCGGCAAGGAAAAATCGACGGCAGTCTCCACCTAGAAAAAATCGCGGCCACCTCTGCTCTTCGCTTCTCCTCCTGAAAAAACGAGATAACTGACCTCGTTGGCAGATTCGCCGCAATTCTCGTCGTGGAAAACCGAGGCCGCCATTTTCGCATGAAGAGAAAGGATTCGAAGAAGAAGCCCACGCCACCACTCCATTTTTAGGGTTTCAACAAGAATCAACCATATTCTGAGGGCAAAATACAACTTCGAGATAATGGATTCGAATAAAGGTGAATTTTTGGCTTTGTACTATGAATTTTGTGTTAGATCTGACATGCATCTTGGCTGATTACTGTTTTCTAATCTGGGGTGAATTTGTTGTTTGTATGAAACATATGTAAACATCTATATACGTTGTTATGCATGCATATATGTTAGAATACATGATTAATTTGTCCTGCATGTTTACTAGTTCCAATTAATTATAGGGGACAGTGGAAAAAAGGTAGTGATGGTTGTTAGACCTATGATGCATTGTTTACAAGGTATGTAAGAGTTAGAGGGTCGACAACATACACTGAACTAATTGATAAGATCTGTGCTGAAACTGGGATTAGTAATGATGATAACATAATTGACGTGAATGCATGGATTAGTTACCCGATGAATACCGTGATGCCGCCCTTTATAATGTTGAGGAATTCAGATATTTCAACTTTCATTGAGCTCAATGCCAATATAGATTACAACGTTCCTTTATGTATCAGTACATCGCCAAAACCAAAGGTTGTGATAGCCCCGACTCCGCCAGTTGTGGTCGAAAAAATAAAGGCGGATGCCGTCGCGGACCATCCAGTAAGCAAGAGCGTGAACAAGCCCGAAACAGTCCCATTTGGTATCCAAGACAACAATGATGGTTGTTCTCCTATTGGTCTGGAGGACATTAAACTGACCAATCCAATAGATAATTTTGGTGGTAATGCTGACGTGTATTCGATGCATGAATATGAAGTCGAAAAAGAAGATAGTTGTAATGACGGATTTGACAACGATGACCCCTTCAATGATGTTTGTGATGATGATTCGTATGAATGCCAGGATCCATTTGCTAGTGTATTTGATGGTTGGTTAGATACATATTTTGGTATAATTGTGGAATCACATCTGGCCGTACATCCAGATGAGTGTGCACATTCAAAAGAAATTGTAGACAATTATGATGTTGGCCATTCAAAGAAGCCTGCAGATTCACGTCCTCTCCCCATAGTCCCAACTGATCCTGTTTTTACCAGTATGCTCTCGTATACATCTATATACTCCAATATACACTACATAATATAATGCACATTGACGTATATTGGCGCATATTGGCTAATACTATGTTATATTGGTGTATAATGTAGTAAATTATATAATTGTGCAGCTAATCACAATCCTACCATCACTTGTGGTAATGATGGTCCTTCTGACGCACATTCGACCAATGTGAACGTTCATGTGTTGAAGGATTTCAGTGTTGGTGAACTTGTAAGAATCAAGGTTGAACTGTTACTCCGATTGCGTATTATAACCGTAAAGGCGAATCTCGGGTTTCGCATTACACATTCTAACCGCATGAGGCTTATTATTACCTGTGTTGACAAGTCTTGCACGTGGAGGCTTAGGGGGTCATTGTTAAAGAAGCATGGATCATGGATCATTCGGTCATACGTGAAGGGTCATGTTGTTCCATTGATGCAAGGTTTAAGCGTTATCGTGGAAGTGCAACAAGCGAAGTTATTGCGCAAATGGTTAAAGATGATAATAATGATCCGTGGGATATCGTGAAAATGTTAGAAAAGGTGTATGGTATAAAAATAACTTGCTGGAAAGCTTGGAAAGCCAAGGAGATTGCTACACAATTGGTACGCGGCAGGCCGGAAGCATCTTTTATGGGACTCCCATCGTGCTTGTGGTTGTTGGAGCATGCAAATCCCGGTACGTATTCGGCATATTAGTTAGATGTGAACAATTGTTTTGTGCAATGTTTCTTGGCATTTGGGCCCTCGATTGTCGGTTTTGTATCTTCCATCCGACTCGTTATAGCTGTAGATGCATGCTTCTTGAAGGGACGTTACAGAGGCAAGTTGTTCCTTTCTACTTGTATGGACGGTAACAACCAAATTTATCCATTAGCATTTGGCGTCGCAGCAACAGAAAACGATGCATCGTGGTCATGGTTCTTTCAGCAACTTCGCCATGTTGTTGGGGCCCGAGAAGAGTTAGTTTTTATTTCTGACTGTCATCCTTCAATTGAGAAATGTTGCATAGAGCAATTTCCTGAAGCAGTGTATGGAATTTGCATGTTCCATCTGGGGTTGAACATGAATGCAAAGTACAAGGTGAAGGCAACGGAATTCTTGTACAGTGTGGCTAAGGCTTATACAGAGATAGATTTCGAAGAGAAGTTGCAGCATGTGTGGTCAACAAAGAGGCAAGTATATGACTATCTTATGGATGCCGATCCAAAAAAATGGGCTCGGTGTTTTTTTCCTGCCAGGCGATATAGTATCATGACGACCAATATTGCCGAGTCAATAAATGCTCTCTTGAAGGTGGCTCGGGAATTTCCTATTATCGCGTTGTTGGAAACTATTAGAACCAAGCTACAGGCTTGGTTCCATGATCGGCTAAGACTCGCCAACAAATGTACTAGCATACTCACTCCTTATGCTGAGAGAAAGATGTGTAAGCGAGATGATAAGTCACGCCACTTCATGGTACATCCAATTGATGAATTCAGGTTTTACATTCTTGATGGTCAACGTGATGCAACGGTTGATATAAATTTGTGCAATTGCACGTGCTATAAATTCCAGCTAAACCAGTTGCCATGCGCACATGCAATCAGGGCTTCCAGTACGCGTAATATATCTGCTTATACCCTTTGTTCAAGGTAAAATTAGTTATACTTTGGTATACGTTTGTATACTTTCCGTATATCAGTAACTAAAAGCATATAATAGTGTTTACTGGCGTAGAGTAGTGCATACTTGCATATATTAGTGTTTACTGGCGTGAATACGTTAGCAAACACTTGTTTACGTGACAAATAGAAGCGTAAAGCAGTGCATATCAGCGCAAAATGGTGTATATCAGTTAATGTGACGAAATATTAGTATATACCTCACTATTAAGCCTAAAAGTACATACATAACTAAAAATATGAAAATTTAAACTAATCATTTGTACCATGGATAAAGTCAGATTTGAGCTTAAACATACATAACCAAAAGTAATTATCTACACATCATATACATGACCAAAGGTATACGAATGCCCCGCTATGTTGAACTACAATGCGCGTTTATTAGTGTTGTTACTGATTTCAACCTCCCCTCTAGATAATAACCAATGCACAGTCGGACTTTGTATTGGGAATTTCTCAAGCTTATACAAGTACTCTATGAAACTATACTCCTTCAACATTTTCTTGTAGGCATCTTCGCCCAAGTACGCCTTAGCCTCTCGTATGCAATCCACGGAAGCCCGATTATTAACTTTGAGTTTACCCATCTACATATCGCAAAACATATCAGGAGATTAGATAATTAAGTTAGCGTATAACATCGTATTTTACAAAAAATACAATAAATTGCTGCTCATCACTTACAACTACTTCCTATTTAGGTATGTACTAATATTCATTCAAATTAACTGATATGCACTCCTTTACACTGATATACACCATCATGCGCTGATATGCACTGCTTTACGCTTCTTTCAATCAAGTAAACCAGTGTTTACTAACGTATTCCAACGTATTAATAGGTATAACAGTGTAAGTCAGCGTATAATAGTGTAAACCAAATTATTTACCTAATAATTCAGCGTTTAATAGCGTATAACATCGTATTTTACAAAAAAATACAATAAATTGCTGATCATCACATACAACTGCTTCCTATTTAGGTATGTACTAATATTCATTCAAATTAACTGATATGCACTGCTTTACGCTGATATACACCATTATGCGCTGATATGCACTGCTTTACGCTTCTTTCAGTCAAGTAAACCAGTGTTTACTAACGTATTCCAACGTATTTTGCAGCATATTGATGCACATCTCCAGTTGCTTAACATGCAAGTTGAGGAGTGTGAGCATCAATATCCTGTAACTTTGAGAAGAATTTGAACATGCAATACCTTAACATTTTACGTTTAACTTGCGATATCGTGTAAATTTGAACATGCTATTTATTTTACAGGGTATTCAAGGTGAGAAGTATTTTCAAAATGCGAATTATTTGAACATACAATAACTTAACATTTTATTCTTCTCAAAATGTATTCTTCCCAAAACCCTAAATTAATACACCCAAAAAATCTTGTACAAAATCACAAAAAAATTCCAAATTGCGAAGCAAAATATGCGCAAATCACTTACCTGGTTCGAAAATCAAAAAGGCGCTGTAGGCTTGGTACGGCGGTGCTGTGATTTCTGCGGCGTCTGAGCTTTGCGAGGGCTACGCCGTATGAGTTGGAGAAGCGGCGA
Organism: Scilla litardierei; assembly: GCA_030789695.1. Classification (NCBI taxonomy): domain Eukaryota; kingdom Viridiplantae; phylum Streptophyta; class Magnoliopsida; order Asparagales; family Asparagaceae; genus Scilla; species Scilla litardierei. Next base: position 3,050,213 of record CM061134.1, on the reverse strand, counting down.
AGGGTTTGAGGGTGCGGTGGTTGAGAGCGTTGCAGCTACGTGAGATGCGGTTGAAGACGGGAACGGCGGAGGGATGGTCGGAGAGGAGGAAAATGGGAGGAGCTATGGGTTTCGCAGGAATTGTGTAAAATGGGACGATTTGGGCGGCAAATTGGAGGAGTGCAAACGAAGTCCGCTGTAACTGGTTTTTCGCAGGGTTTTTAATTTTTTGGGGTTTAATTTTTGTGAATGTGATCAGGGTATTTTAGTCTCTTTTTAAGGGGGTTGTATTCTAGCAGACTTTTTAAAGTAGGTGGTAGATATTAAAACTCATGATTGACCAATGTTATTTAGCCAATTTTCTCAGTGGTTTAGTGCATGTTCGTTTTTGTGAGAATTATTTTTTGATAAATTTGTGAATAGTGTTTAGGGTTGGAATCTGAGAAAAGTAAGGCTGTGTTTGGTTGCAAGGAAAATGAAAGAAATAGAAAGAAAAGGGATGGGGAAGTAAATTTCATTTGTTTGGTTGGAAAGAACGTTAAAGGAAAGAAAATGAGGTGAAAAATGAAAGAAAAAAAGCTAAACAGTTTTTCTCCCAACTTTTCTCTCCCAAATCGAGTGGAAAACGATTTTCTCTCCCAAAAATTTTCTCCTCTTTTCTGCGACCTTTTCTGCGACAAATCGAGAGGAAAACGAAGATCATCGCTCGCTCTCATTCTCATTCATCTCTGGACATTTCCACATGATTTCAGGAGTCCTGGTTCTCGATCATCGAAGGCTGTGTTTGGCTCGTTCTCATTCTCAATCGCTCGCTCACGAGTCTTCGTTGATCTCTCGCTTCCGATCTCCATGGATCATCCTCCTCCAGCGGTCGCCGCTCAGTCGCTTCGTCGATCATCCTCCTCCACCCGGTATCCTTGATCCGCTTCTCTCGTTTCTTTCTTGTTTCTTCTTCTCTTTTTCTAAGATGCCCTAGATTTTCTCATAATTGCAGTTCGCTTGCAGATGAGGATATTCAAGTGCTCGGATCTAGAGTGAGTCCTTCTCTTTTAAGACATGGGTTCTCTAATTTTTGCTGAATTTACTATATATTTGTTGCTTATGGAAATTTATGCTCCTTTTGTCAATTAGTTATTCATGATATGAGCTATGTGCTACGATGTTCATTGGCTGAATGCTGATGTTATGTATCATATGCTTTAAGTTAAGAAAATGGGGAATTTGTTTTGTTTTATTCATTTATGCCTTATTATTATCTCAATGTGAAAGACAGAACATAGTCATTATGTGTTGTTCTTGTATATGGAGGCATAATGTTGTTTATTTGCAACCCCTTGTGCGTTTTCTTTACTTTTGGATATGTATGCATCTTTGAAGATGGAGCTTAAGCATGAGAAAAAGAGGGAGATATACTTCCCATGGATGCACGTCATCAAGGAAATTTTCCAATGTCTTGATATGTGCTGATTGTAATGGGATTGTCCATGTTAAACTTCTTGTTGTGAAATTGACAAATGATGTGATGTTTATTGAATTCTCGGTTTATTTTTGCTGAGAATTTTGATGATAGAGAATGAACAACAGTTGGGTATCAATTATACTAAAAATTATGAGAATGCCGAGATTGAGAATGCTAAGAATGATGTGCTTAGAATGAGAATGTTGTGGTGTGGCTTTTTCATATTTTACTATAAACAGATAATGATGTGTTGTAGATGTTTCATATTTAACCGTATTGTGAGAATGATGTGCTATAATTTTTTTTATTTTACTGATACACAGAGGATGATGGTTTTATTTAGTTAATTTACCGAATAAGTTAATTTTAAAAAAATTTATCATCTCATCGACAAACATATCTTTTTGTTATTGCTCATTTTTTTATTTCAGTAGGATGTGTTTGGATTGAGGTTAATAGAAAAATGAGACCATTTAAAATATGAATTATAACTAAAATCATAGTTTTTCTATCTTATTTTCCTTTTCATTTTCTTAAGCAACCAAACATGAGAAATCATTTACCTTAACATTTTCCTTTTAATCTTCTTTACAATTTTCCTCATTAACCAAACATAAAAATGAAATCCTTTTCCTTTTCCTGTTCCTTTTCTTTCCATTTCCTTTTCATTTCACTTCTCTTTCTCTGAATATCCGACCAACCAAACACAGCCTGAGGGTTATGTATGTTTTGTTGGAAAGTGTGTTGGAAAGTTTTGAGAAAGTTGCTCAAACACAACTTTATTGTGTTTGTTTTGCTTAGAATGTTGTTTGAAGAAAGTTGATGTGGGTCTCGCTTTTAAATATAAATTATAATAATTAAATATTAAAAAATCAAAACTAAAATTCCTGCATTTAAAAAATGTGAGAATAGCATGATTGGAGAGAGAGAGAGAACGAGATGTGCGACATGCGATTGGGTGAGAGCATTGGAGAGAGAGGGTCCCACATGGACAGATTTTTCGGTGTAATCCCCGCTTTTTGCATGGATTCTGAGTTGCAGTAATTCGAGTGCCACGTCAGACATATTCCCACCAAACCCAAATTTTCGAAACGAACAGCAGACAAAAAAATCTCACCGGAAAGTTGGAAATAATAGCTATATAGTGCCCCAAATAGTGTTATTTGAACACGTTCTTGCCCAAATAGTCGAAAACGAATCAGCCCTTATGGAGGGGAAATGCTTTGTGCACCCTCCGTTTTACTCACGCGTACGTGCCACTTCTTACAAGTTCGCCATTTAATTTATTAATGCGCACAACCCACTTATTCAAGGGAGTTGCTACGCGCGCGTACCGAATTGCTCTCTGCACGACCAGAGTTCGACTAATTTACAAATGTGCCATTCAAAATTTCTCATCTGTACGCGACAAAAATTAATCCCCAAACTGCCTTCTGTTGTGCGTGTTGAGCAAAATGTGATACGCCTGTCAGGACGACATCGCCAGACCTGCCGCCGCGGCAGTGGTCATCTCCCACAGCACCCTCCGCCGCCCCTTCTGTCGACTACCCAGCCCCGCTCACTCCACCGACCACTCTTCTTCCACAGCCCACTCATCTACCACCGTCGTCTTCCCCAGCCCCCTCGCACGCTCCCTCCACCACCTCCATCGTCTTCGTCTTCGTCTCTGTTTTGCTGAAGATTGGGGATGACGAGATCGGACCCCTCGACGGCCCTGCCGAGCTGCTCCTCACCTACGAACCTCGAGACGAGGGGGTGGGTGCTACCGTGGCTGACGTCGACAGCGACGTCGAGGGTGGCGACAATATCGTAGAGTGAGAGGTCAGAGATGAGGGGTGTAGCTTCATCAGCATCGCCAACGTCTGCCGGATCATGCAGTCGACACCAAGGATCAACCGAGCTCCGTGCGTCATCGAAATCCATAAGAATGGATCTGAGATCCGAGATCTGAGCCTGGTAGAGATCATTGGAGAGAATGAGAGGAGTCTCATGCCGAACTCCATAAGAAATCGATGTCGTCTTCACAGCGATCGTCATCGTCTTCCGCGTTGTGCAATTGTGTACGCTGAAGATGTGGATAACTATTGTGCATGCTGAGCAAAACCGCGGTGGCGATGGGTTTTTACACATCGCGCACAACTGACATGTGCGATTGGGTAAAGGTGGAGTAATTTTTTAATGTCAAGCTTGAGAATAAGTGGCTGTGCTAGCGAGCAATTCGATACATGCACGTAGTAACTCCCCTTATTCAATTTACTCATATGAAGTAGCATGTTGATTATAGATGTTGCTTACGCTGCAAAGGCCTTTGTCCAAAACTCAGTCTCTGTGTCAACTTTAGATAACATGCATCGAACCTTCTTCAGCAATGTCTAATTCATCCTATCAGCTACTCCGTTCTGCTGCGGCATACCGCTGATGGTGAAGTGTATATGAATCCCATCTATCCGATAGTACTCTTAGAAGGGGTCTAGCATATACTCTCCACCGTTATCACTGCGAAGTCTCTTGACTTGCCAGTCTGAGTCTCAGTCAATGTATTCCACTATATGAACTTACTCAGAACCCGATCTTTGAACTTCAAATGAAACCCAAATATCATGCGTGAGAAATCGTCAATAAAAGACACCGAATAGTGTTTTCCATCCAATGAAGCCGCCATTGTCGGTCCCTACGCATCGATGTGGACATAGTTAAGAACTCTATCCGTATTGTGTATGATGATACCAAAAGATGCACGTGTCTTGAAGAAAACACAATGCTCGCAGAAATCAATTCTCGTGCTCTTGTGTCACGCCACGTGTAACCCCTCGTATAAGTACTACGACTGTAATACACCATTTTGGGTACGCGCCTATATAACTGTGTACGTAGACGTTGAAACCGTTACCCACACTTGAAATTCATGCCAAGTTGCATGTGTGAGAATGGACACGTGTGATCTATCCATGGGGTGGCATGAGTAGTAATTAACCAAACAAGTGTATGGTCAATTCTATTTTCATTTTTTCGCCAATGGCATCATTGTAATTGTAGCTTAAAGTTAGAGGGCTTTTATTAAAAACCAATGTGCAATGGCATCATTGTAAATAAAACACTAAGATATAGTGTATTTATTTAGAAACACTAAGCAATGGCACTCTTGTAATTAGGGGGCAAAGTTGGAGGGCCATTTCAAAAAAAGCAGTATGCAATGGCACACTCGTAAATAAAACCCCAAGTTGGAGGGTAATTGTGAAAAAATTGCAAGGTATGGCAAACTGATAAAATATGGGGATACATAGAAGAGATATTTTGGCTTTAATTATATTGGTTTTATTATGAATGGGGTAGACATTTGGTCTCCACCCACTAACATCCACCATTATACCAACTACTAAGTGGGTGTCCTTTGGGTTATCCACCATAAGCCTACTTCCTTCTTACAATTCCAACACGTTATCACGCACGCTCATCAGCTGAGTCGAATCACTGCCGACAGACGAATCGCGAGGCTGCGGATATGGCTTCCTTCTCCGAACTTCGCTAGATCCGGCGGGTAGGATCTAGAGATAAATTTTTAGAAACCCCTAGATCATCATTATTCATGCGCATATTGTTAAATGTGTGATATATTTTCTAATTGATCTATAGCAAAATCTTTAGAAAATCAACTTTCAAAACACAGATTAAGAGTTATAAACATTGTTTAAATATATTAAATAAATTTAAAAAACCACAAAAAATTTTTTACACAGCCCAAGCGCCGACACACCCCCTGACGGGGAGGGGCATCCGATCCGCCACCCCTGTCGGGGGGGGTCTTCCGGCGTGACGCCGCCCCCTGTGGTGGGGCCTTCCTTCCGCGTCAGAGCCCTGCCCCCGCCCCCTGTCGCCGGGGGGGGCTCCTTTGGGCTTCGAAGCTCTGCCCCCCATGTTGGGGGGCCTCCCTTCGGCGCCGGCCAGTACCCCCTTTGTGGGGGGGGCTTCTCTGCGTCGTACGCCCCACCCCCAGACGGGGTTGGGGCTTCGAATCGCCGACCGGGGGCGCCCCACCCCCCGTTAGGATGACCCACTGGACCCCCCCCCCCCCCGTCGGAGGGGGCTTCGAGATAGCCACCCCCTCCCTATCGGAGGGGGGTCTCCTTGCGCGTCGCCCCCTGTCGGGGGGGACCTGTTGATTCGCCCCCGCAGCCAGCCCGTCCCCTGTCAGGGGGGCTGCTCGATTCATCCCCTGTCGAGAGGGGCTTAATCTAATGGTAGCCGCCCATGTCGGTTGCCCCTCCCCACCCATCCTCTTTCCTTAAAGACCTAACCCTATGTTTAGGGGGAGAAGAGACATGGGCCTCTCCTAATGGGCCATGAGCCCAATAAATAACAAAATAAAAAATAAAAACAAATGGGTATTTTTTGGCTAACAGACTTGCAGTCCGCAGCCAACCCGCAGGCCTCAGGCCTACATGCCAAATTATTTTTAATTCAGAAAATACACATATTAACCACTGATAATTCCAGAAAATTCTGGAAAAAATCAGGAAAAAATGCGAAACAAATCTGGAAAAATCCAAAAAAATCAGGGAAAATCATGGTGATGATATTAAGTATGACTACCTCCTTTTGGGGGTATTTGGATCAAGTTATAAATTTTTTTAATAAAATCTATGTGTAATTCATTATTAATCGCCTTATTTTTAATTGGACTAAAATTATAATTAATTTACGTTTTAATAATTACAAGGATCCTGAGACCGCGCTGTCGTTAGTTTAACCTAACGGGCAATGACGTTTCCCCGTGATCCAAGTAACTATTAAGCGTAAATTTAATATATTTATCCAATAAAATTGCTTGCGATGTTGAAAAAAATGTATTGTATATGCATGTGATGTTGCATACTTATATAAACTGCATGGAATGTTGGTAAAACTATGTTGTGTTTTTTGGATCGGCCATTATTAGTCACCACTATTTATCTTCCTCGCATTTTTTTCCTTTTGCATGAAAATGTAGTGAGGAACTAAATGTAAAAGCCAATGCTCGGAGATACTTCGCCTGAAGACGGAGGAAAATTACTAATGCTGGGACCCCCAAGGGTTCCCAAATTGCAATTTTAATTTTCTCGTAATTTGAAATGTATAATAGACTTTGGACTTTTAATATTTTTGGTAGTGACCGATCGCTCCTTATTTTACACCTTTTTCTGCATGTTTTCATGTCATTTCGATCGCCCATATTGCATTTTCCACGATTATTCGACGATATCGTGTTTCTTTTCACTATTTCTTGTTTTTTGTCGTATTTCAGGAAATATGGAGCGATCTGGGGTAAAAACGAGATCAAGGAACTTTCGCGCACACCCGAGTTAGCATCACTAGAGGATGAGCGAAAGAGGAAGACTGTCTCGCCCCGTTTCCCAGAATATCCGGCATCAAATTTTTTTTCCAAGTAACCTGAAGAGTGAGGGTGATGAAAGAGTAAAAGGAGGGAGAAAGAAGAAACTAAACAAGCAGGCCACTGCGCACATGCTGGGATAGTACAAGTAAAACTCCACAGTTATATCAAACAACCTCATGAAACAATAACAACACTTTATATTTAACATGTTTCATTTATACATACATCCCAAGCGTATCAATACATATACACCGCTCTCAGTCTGCCAAGATATCCCAGTCACAGAACAACCCCAACTCACACCAACACTATCCCTGAAACTCAACTCCAAGCCACCACCAACTCTGATGTCCTTACCTGAAAAATAGGGGGGAGCACGTCAATGCATGCCCTAGTAGGAACCAACTTGGGTTTGGAACTCCATTTTAAGGTTATCAATTCACAAGGCAGGCCAGAGGAATAGAGCATGTAACTAAGTGATATAATGGAAATTTAATAGTTAAAACAAGGGAATCATACATGCGGTCCAGTGTCGAGTTACTGCAAGAAAGGGGTTAGCACGAATAATAATAATAACAATAATAATATCACGAGGGTTCAAGCAACTAATATCAAATGAGATAAGTGCAAGTGCATGTAGCATGACACAGAGCCACAAAGTACGGGCAAAGGGGAAGGGGAAGTGATGCCAGCAGTAGAAGTAACACACAAATCTTATCTTATTATTTCATAATTGAGTTAATTGGAATTTGGATAAACTGTGTGATACCAAGACATGGACTTCACCCCAAATTTGGGGTGAATATAGCACACGACGCAGTGGACACGGGCACTGTACGCCGGGCCTCTCACCTCCCCCGTCCCTGGCAGGAGTGAGGCTATCCATATATAACCCAACCTCCGTATGACCCCTCCACTCCCAGTAAAGGCGAGTGGGTGTAAAAATCCCCTCCACTCCCGGTAAAGGCGAGAGAGTGTAACTCCACACATCACATAATCATCTCCCAACTTCACTGTCCAGGCCTTATATCCACAATATACTCAGATCCCACCTAAAAACCGGGCTTTACTAATTCACCCTCATCAGAGACGACTGAGATTTATTCAATTTTATTAGTTAACATCATATGTGACACGTTAGGGGTCTTGATGGCATAGGTAAGCACACATCACCTCAGCTGTCCATCATTAAACATGGGGTCATGAACTCACGTAACATGCCATCAATCACAACACATCGTCCATTCCCAATTTCAATGTATCTATTGTTGGAAGCAACAATCTAGGATCTTGGTTTGATGATGACAAACGTGTCGTGATATCTAACGTGTGTGCTAAGTGTGTTTCAGGATTGGCAAAGCGGTAATTCTTAAAGAGATGACTAAGTCAACTGGTGGAGAAATTGCTATCCACATAGCTAATGGACTTGGTCAAATAGCTATACACCTAGCAATTTGACTTGGTCAATGTGGAGAGAGAGAAGGAAATCAATTAGCAAGATTTGCAATAGATTTCTCCGTATCCAATTTGAATTGCAAATCAAATCCAATGGCTATCATTATTCCATTCAAATTCAAGTCCCCAATCCAATATCAATTCAAATCCACTTCCCTTAGTTCTAGGGATTTCCTTTGGGCCACAAAGATTTCTACCCATCCTTATATAAACCTCTTTGAGAGAACCCTCAAACGTGCTGTCACGACCCGCTTCCCTAAAATGTAGGCGAGACGTGAAAAGGTCCGCACGGGAGTGGAGCGGTGAAGCCCCAAACCCGATAAGCGTCAATTTAGTATAAGCAGGTCCCTGTAATTGCAATCGAAACAACACCAATAATAATAATAGTATGAGACGGATATGAAATACCAATCCCAAAGTTTGTCCACAAAATATCCAACATCACAGAAAAGCCACCAGGCTAAAAGAAAGAGTCTAAGGGCCCAGAACAAGGCCAAACAACAGCAACGACATAAATAAGTATAGGTGCCACGCACCGATAACAAAACAACTGTCTAACAAAAATAAAACACGACGGAGACACTAGGACTGGTCCCCAGTGTCCACGTACTCCCCGTCCAACACGGGCTCAAGCTCGGCGTCCGCAAAACACCTCACCCTCAGCTGGCAACTCAGGCTCAAGGTCTAACATGCGTCACCCAAAAGAGAGAGGGGCACATGTCAGCAAGTCTAAAAAGACTTGGGCAAGGAAACTGAAAGTGACTAACAACCTAGCATTTAATTGTTAAACAATGGCATGACAGTTGAATATGATGCAACAGTTTGAAAGAGTGACAAGCATGCACGGTGTAGCAAAAGCTACCAATTCACTAATCACTAATCACTTATCACTTACCACTTAGCACTTAACACTTAACACTTAACACTTAACACTTAACACTTAACACTTAACACTTAACACTTAGCACTTAGTGCATAGAGAGTCCACTTACTGGCCAGCTCGTTTATCTCTATCACTATCAACACTGAAACACTAGAGATTTCACCTGCTGGCCGGAGTGGCTGATCAAGCCACTTGGGCTCAGTCCGCTTATCTCTTACCCCACCCACATGCGACGAGCGTTGGGGTTTCCAACTCATTATGCTCGCTTCTGGTCACGAGCCAGGAAAATAAGTGTGTGTTGACATTCGAGCGTTGGGGTTTCCAACTACAGGGCTCGCTTCTGGAACACGAGCCAGGAAACATGGGATTGTAGCGTGTGCTACGCAATCACGATAAATAATCACTATGCAATGCCATGAGCAGATAATTGCGTACCGATAATGGAATTTAAACGTGACATATGAGCATGAGGAGGGTGACGGACCAAGCTTCGTTGTCAAGCTAGGTCAATGGCGTCTAAACGGCTATCCTTTCACCGTTTAGTCTCTTTTACGCTAAAGCAAGGGAAATGGCCTAAGACATGGCCTAAACCAAGAGATGAAAGTTTCACTTGCCTATCACCGGGGATGACGATTACGAAAGTTCGTTACCGCGGATGCTAGCCTACGGGGAATCGCTGTTATGGGGAACAATCATCAAAACACAAGTATTTTATTAGGGTTTCATAAAAATTACAATATGATAAGAAAACAACGGTAGATCGATTTCTTACCGAGAGGAGGCGGAAGAAACACTCCGGGGAACCCTAGGACCAGATCTGGAAGGGATTGGGGAAGTTTGGAGAAACTAGGGTTTTGGGGGATTTTGGGGATTTGATGGATTTTGGTGAGATTTTGGGGAAGATGAGAGGTAGAAAGAGTGGATGGATGGATTGGATGATGGATTTAGGGCTTGGAATGGAGAAATGGAGCTTGGAGGAAAATAGGGGCTCAAGGGGGAAGTTTTTAGGGTGTTGGGTCGTGTTGGAGAAGAAGAAGTCGTTTGGGTTGGGTATAAATAGGTTGGGATGGCGGCTGCCCCGAAATTAGGGTTTTAACACTGGTTAGTCGGTCAAAGAGCAACCACTGACCGACTAGTTTGGTAACTAGTCGGTCGGTCGATCAACGCAGACCGACTAAGTGCAAACAGTAACTCCTGAACGAAAATAGGATTCTAGAGTTAGTTGGTCCATGAACAAGCACTGACCGACTAGTTTGGCATCTAGTCGGTCGATGAACGTTCTTAGACCGACTAAGAGTAAACAGTAGCTGATACAAAAATAAGATGATAAGTTAGTCGGTTCAAGAAGCATTGCTGACCGACTAGTTTGCAACCTAGTCGGTCAACCAACATTCTTAGACCGACTAACGATAAACAGTAACTCCTGATAAATTTAGAAAGCAAACTAGTCGGTCCAAGAAGGATTGCCGACCGACTGGATCGTCCTCTAGTCGGTCGGTGGCCCTTCTTACACCGGCTAATGAGCACAGAAAAGTTCCGATACGGAGCGCGGGGCCCCGGGATCGATTCCTAAGACTCCTAGGCTTGATCTAATAGTTAGATACGACCGTTATGAAGTCCGTCACGAGTGACATACTTCGAAATCGACAATCCTAAGGAAGAATCGAGAAAATACGACGAATCGATCGAAAATGAAAACTACGGAGACGAAAACCACACAAGAGGAGAAAATCCACCAAAACATATATTATATTATATTAAATCCAGATACATGAAAAGCAGTCGTTACACGTGCGGCAACAAAAAATGCCATAGAGCCGAAAGAAAACCCCCTAACCCCTTGAAAAATCCCACGGGCCGGCTGCTGTCCTTCATCAATCTCGCAAAAATTCAAAGGGCCGCACTTCTTTTGCTTCTTCATCAAAAATTCAAGAGCACACCTCTGCCGTTTTTGTGTGCATGCGAAGAACCCTTGGCCGAAATTATTGACCATCTCTCTCTCCCATACAAATTTTAAAGAGAGGCACAACAAATTAATGGGGAAGAGCAGCACCAAGAACCAAGTACACGTGCACAGTTGCTGGCCGGCCACACAAAGCTTTGAAGGAACTTGCGGCCATAAATCTCCAATAGGGCAACGCACACATCAAGTCTGTGGTTATCTCCGACTACTATCAAGTCGCAACTCAAAAGGGGACCAATCAAAAAAAGGGCCTAGCACTTTTTGTCGGCCAAAAGTTTTACAAAAATCTCAACGAGCACACGCAACCTTCAAAAGTGCAAAGGGGTGATCTAATCTTATTATTATTATTTAATAACATTCAGTTTCTTTTGTAGGTCAAAACGAAGTGTGAAGGTGCAAATTCTTTTGAAGACCCCAAGTACTGCCGCACTTCTTTTTGCCCAGGCCGAACTCTCTTCTACCAGCTGACCCTAGTGCAAACTCATTAAAGGGTGCCGAAATATTCAAGGATGCGAAAATCTCAAGAGCACCAGGGGGCCGCATGCAAGTCTTTTCTGCAACTGTTGTGATATCTCCCAAAGACTAGGCCGCAATATTTATTAAGAACCCCCAGGAGTTTTTGGTGAAGGTGCCGCAAGTTTCAACCTTTGGTGGAGGGCGCAAGTTTCATCGAGAGGGGAGCCGAACTATTGAGGGGACATCAGAGACTACTACTTGTCAGACGAGATCTGACCCGGGCCGATTGCCGAAGACATCGCCGCTACACGAATTGAGCCTTCTAAACTCTGTTCCTTTTTATTTTGTGTAGTTGTTGTGTTAGATCTTCGTAGGGGAAACTTTACCATTTTTGTGATTATTTTGGGACTTGTCTGGTTGGGTCTAGACAAGTGGGACCCAGCTAGTTTGGGACTAGCTGGTAGAAAGCATTACTAGGATTGATAGTGAGGCAAAACACAGTGAGTGGGGTACTGAGAGCCTGGCGAGTGTAGATACGTAGAGGGTGCTCTGAGCGTGCTCTAACTTGTGGTTTTGTACCTATTGCGCTATTCAATACTAGTATCTGCTTTGGGGGCTGGAGTAGGTCGTTGGGGCGACCGAACCATGGTAAATCTGCTGTGTACTCGGTGTCTGCATTTTATTTACCTTGCTGCTGCTATAACTACGTGTGCTTTCTCGTGGGTTGCGCGAGAATTTTTTATTAGCCTATTCACCCCTCTCTAGGCTAGGATCCAGATCCAACATCCATGCCATTCAAGACTCTAATTTTACCAATTATCAATGTGGCTCAAGGCCAGCATCAACACATACACGTTTCTCAAATTACCGAATGTTGCCTTCATTGATGCATTTCATCGAACACCTGACGGGCGTCATTCATATCAAAGCAGCTCAATAACATTTACATGTGCCAAGGGCATGAACATTCATTTCACTATACAACAATATTAAGCAAGAACAATGATAGCCAATTAACCACGATTAATGACTAAGAATAACACTTAATGAATTCAGCTTGCTGAAATTACAAGAACAACCTTAAAGATCAACATATTTCATCCATTTATCTTGGGAATTTACCAAAACTTTATAAATGAAAGTTGAAGATATAGCAGTTATGGATCTACAGATAAAATTTCATGTAAAAATATGAACGATATGATTTATGATGAATTAATTAGTGAAGTGTGCCAATTATGTTTTTCAGACAGATTTTAGGGTCTGTGTTCAAAGCCAATTTTGGGCATGTTCTAGCCAGAATTTCGACAGACGAGATGTCTGATGAACGTTTAGAAAAACTTGTTAGCTTTCCAACAAGACCAAGAACACAAAATTCCATGATGTGTACAAGTGTCTAGGTCAATTTTACTACACAGTGTCAACACTGGAAATCAAACAGACATGTTGTGAAGATGGATTTATTGCTCCTATTCTGAATTGAAACTATATCAAAATTTATATGATTTTAGTGTATAACTTCAAGATCTACAAGCTCATTATTTTTTTCGATCCCTAATTAGAGCTACAGTAACCATAATCAAGGTAAAATCAGACATCAAGAATTCTGTATTTTAAAAGGAGATGACTTTGCTAGGAATTTCAAAGTGAAAGTTATGAAATTGAGCAATAACATGTAAAAATTGACTATCTTCAACACATATTAGATAAAACATGCTATAAAAACAAATTAACAAAAATTAAATTGATTGGAATTCCAACTCTAAGAGATTCCTACCTCAAACTTGGTTTTTCCTCTCTTTCTTCTCTTCTTTCTTCTCTTCTTTCTTCTCCTCTTTCTTCTCCATCTTCTTCTATCTTGAACCAAGCTTGCAACCCTTGTAATTAGAGATAGAAATTAGGGTTTTTGAGTTGAAGAAGGAGGAGAAATGGGAGCTAGGGTGGCCGGCCATGCATGGGGGAAAATGGGAAAAGAAAATGAAAGAAGAATAGAAAAGAAGATTAAAGAATGAAGGAGAAGATTCTCATAAAATATCTAATGCTAGAACCCTCTTTAGGATAAGCATGCACTTAGTTAAATGAACAAAATACCCCTCCATATTTTAGGTATTTACAAGTTTGCCATTACTTTACACACACACAACTCTAGGATGTACGCACATCAGATTTAGTCCAAAAGACCGTTTGCCCCTGACTTTTCTAAAATTTTACGGGGTTGCCATTGACCCCTAACCCCTTTTCATACTAGCATGGCTTCCTTTACCAACATCCACACACATCCATACGTGCATTCAGGCATTACACACGCACGTCTAACACATCGCTGTAGTTTTGCACCAACGGCGTCCTTCGCACTCCTACCGCACCCAATCTCGCTTCATCGTCTCTTAGCCACCCATAACGGCCCAATCCCCCTTTCAATGTGCTACATACATCGTTAGCTACGTTTATTTCATGCATACGTACGCATTGTATGTGAAAATACCAGTCGTATACGGCAAAATACACGTATAGTTCAAAACATGGTATTACAAAGAAATTCAATAGAATCGACGAGGAGGCAAGGAGGAGAAGAAAATAGCCCTGAAGCAGCTTACTCGACCGAATAGAAAGTCTACTCGGCCGAGTAACAAGCTGTGTTCGGCCGAGTGAAACGGATACGCACAGCAAAATTTCAAAGTTTACTCGGCCGAGCAAGAAAGTCTACTCGGCCGAGTGAGAAAGCTCACTCGCCCGAGCAGAACATGGATTTTCTTCCGAGAAGCGGCCAAGTTACTGGAAATTTTAAGAAGCCTATTCGGCCGAGCACGATTGCTTACTCGGCCGAGTAAAGAAACCTACTCGCCCGAGTTGTGAAAACCCGTATTCAGCAATACCTATTTTCTACGTATTTTCTTAATTTAAAAGTATTTTGTAATGATTGATCGGGAGTTTTAAATCAAATAGTTTCTAAATCATTTATAAAAAATGTTTTGTAGAACCAATATAGTTATAGCCTATTTTAGAGTATAAGAGTACCATCCTAAATCCCTAAATGATTTTTATAATTATCTAAACTCAATTATTGATGTTATTGTCGTAACAATTATTTTTCTATATAAACACGATCAAAATGATTTCAAACTTCTACAGTGTCATTTTATGATCATTTAGGGTTTTCCACATTAATTTCGTAATTTTCCAAAGTCAAATCAATATAAAACCGGTAAACCCACTTCCTAAACGTTTTGGCCCAAAACTTGTATCTCCGTAGTCCAAACTATAGATCTCATACTCACGATCCTCATGCCGATACGAAACCATGGCTATATTTTCGTAATTTTTCGGAGTCATTTGACTCCGGGGGAAAATTGTAATTTCGTTGCAAATTGTAATAACGACCTTCACTAATCACTTTTACCTTTCCTAATTACCATTGCTAATCACCCACATCTGTCGGCAACCTCACACGTTCTAATTAGGAGGTTTAGTCTAAGTTTCCTACCTATTTTCAAAAGCTATACTTTGCATTAACTCCATTGACTAAATATTAACTACACTCCTATTAATTAATTAATACTTAGGCCTATATAAACTCCACTAATCTCTTCTCCTTCACTCAAATAATCCCTAGGCAAACAATAAACTCACGCACGCAAGGCCTCCTTCCTCTCAAACTCTTCTTCTTCCCTCAAACAAATACCCAGTGCAAATCATTCCCATGCAAACCCAAACCCACGCAACACACACGCAAACTCTCTCTCCTTGGCAAAAGCACCCGTATCCCCCTCGTATTCTCTCCCTCCTCTGTTCAAAATAGAGCTCCCCGCCCAGGAGCTGCTCCCCGCCACGGCGAACCCTCCTCCCCCACGGTGCTCGTCGCCACCGCACAGTCCCTCGACCCCACGCCGGAGTTACCGTCGCCGAGCTCTCCGCTCGAAGCGCCTCGCACAAGACCCCGCCCCCGTCACCGTGCACGTCGCCGAGGCCCCTTCACGCTGAGCAGTACCCTCCATCGCCGGAGCCCGCCGATCTCGCCCGTCGTTTCCCCTCTCTCCGACGAGAGCTCCGCCGTTCAACCGCTGCCTCGACAACCACCCTCCGCATGTGCTGCCACCGGAGCGCCCCCGCGAGCTCCGATCTCAACCGCCTCCACCGCCCACTCGACCATCGCCTCACGAGCCCCCGCTGCTCCCCTAGCTCCTCGTCGTGGCTGTTGCTGCCACCCACCGAGTCGTCGGAGAAGCATCGCGCCGTCGCCGACCGCCACCTCCTGTCACCGCCTCTAACACCGCCGGCGAGATCCTCCCCCGCTCTCGCTGTCTCTCTCTCTCTCTCTCTCTCTCTCTCTCTCTCTCTCTCTCCTGGGTAAAAACGAACGATGTTTCGTTTTAACTTTTATACGTAATTAATACGTATTTTATAAGTATTTACGTATTTTCTAATATTTATTAAATGATATTATTGGATTTAAATTTATAGTAATTCGTACAGGCCTAAGAAAATTACGAGACTAGTCCCAGAAAATCAGAAACGTCGAAACGAATACATTGGCGCTAGTTTCATCGCCATAAGGCAAGTATATTTCTCACAGTGAATTTTTAAAGGTAAAACTTAAATAGATTAAAATTCTTTTAAAATTCGTAGCTTGTAATTTTTACGTACACCGATGTACGATAAAAATATATGTTATAATACTAGTAAATACGACCATTTTGACACATTGATTGAAGAATTCTAATGTACGGTTTGCTTTAAACAATTATCCGAACATTTGTTTTACAAATAAATTCTTGATTTAAAAATTGTTTTTGGATTGTCTAAAATTGTTAAAAATTATTTAACAATCTTGAAAAATAGCTACTAGCCTTCGAAAATATTTTAAGCTAGTTTATACTTATTTGCTTCGTCAAAATCATTCTTGCTTATTCTCTCATCGATTTAAGTACGTTGTACGTTTTCGTTTTAATTGCTAAATCAAGTCGTGAAATCATGAGCTTTGGTGAAACTGTTGTACAGACTATTGAGACACCGAGACTGAATTGACTGAATGGAAGATGGAACTTTAACAATATAGAATGGAAGATGGAATTTCAATAATAAACAGATAGTACACGTCTTTTGACCGACACTTGACTTGACCTGGGATTGGGGTAGTCTATGCTCACAAGTGTTACAGGATGACTGGATGCGCCATACTAAATTACCTCCAACACATTACAGGGGTTAGAACCTTGACCGTTGCCATATCGGAACGGTGGGTAAGCATCGGAGTTGCTCCCGTCGCAGGCTGCATATTGGTTATCTCTAGTACTCTTGGACATGGACTTATCACTAGGATAGACTGGTTATTGATTATTGTTCTAACCACTTTTTCTACAGGTTGCTACAGTGTGATTATTAAATGCTAAATTGTCACAGTTTATAGATGGAATTGCAAAATTTTATTGAATAATGAAATTGTTACAGGTTGCAAATGGTATTGCAAATGGCTATCAAAAAGATTAAATTGTTGCAGGTTGCAAATGTTTAACTGCTTTAAACTGCTTTAACTCTTTTTATTGCTTATTTTTAAATTAAACTTGTTACTTATCTTTAACTCTTTTAAGTTGAACGTATTACTTGTCCTTTCAGCTTTATTTACCTTAAAATGGCTAACGTTTTGGTTTTGAGATTATCTTGCTGAGTAAACCTCGCTGACGGACATTTCATTTTGTTGTTTTACGAAATGTCCGTCAGGTATCGATGGTGAGTTCTTTGAAGACACTACTGTATGAATCGAGCCAGTGTTTGACGAGCACGTGGAGTACCTACCAGCTAAAGACTAGACAATCTCCTTCGCGACTGTTTCTTTATATCTAAAATAATGTAATTTGTGTACTCTGTTTGTATTGGCCAAACTAGGCCCAATATGTATCTTAATTATTGTACGATGGATATGTAATAATGTTGTTTGAGCTGCTTCTTAAATTTGCATGCAAGGATCTGCAATTTCTATACAGACGCTTAGTGTGTTTAAGCCAATGAGGAAGAAAAGGAAAAGATTTCAAAAGAAAAGAAAAGAGTACTCCTCCTTGTTTTAAGCACATCGCAGACTCGCTCGCGTCCTCGCTCTCGGTAGAATGGGAAGCGGGGCGTGACACTAGTCAGTCTCAGAGACAGACCCCCGAAACCCCCAGATTCTCTGTTTCTTTATTGGGTCTGTCACTCGGCCGAGTGACATTGTTACTCGGCCGAGTGACATTGTTACTCGGCAAGTGACGCATTCCGACTGCTGCACAGATTGCGATTTCTGGGCTGCACAGGGGCAATTCTGTCAGGATTTTTTGGACGATTTTGGCTTGAATTTAAACCTAGTTTTTTCCATAATTTTAGGCGAGACTTATATTATTTTTTGACGGCTATTTTTTTGTGAAATCTCGGCTGGAGATCATAGTCAATAATTTTGGTTTGTTCTTTCTTGCTAAAAATCTTATTTTTATGAATTGTCTCTTCTCTATAATGATTGTGCTATGATCAATTGCTATTTTCCGGAGATTTTCATGATGATTTGTGAGTAGTTTATTCGTTCTAGGGCATGGGAATGAACCATATGGACCCGATCTTTTGAATTGTGATGAATGCATAGAATTGTTGCTAGGATTGAAGAAAGGTTAGGTTTTGATTGATTTATTGCGAGTAGCTAGGAATTTCCATCGATATGGATTTGCAAGAGATTGGATCTCAATTGATGGGAAGGCCTAGATATTCGACTTAGGTTTATAATCGAAATACTCTAGATTTAGTTTGCAAGAGATTGGACCAAAGCTAGGATTTTTATTATAAATCTATACTAATATTCGTTTGCAAGAGTTTGGACGAATACAAACTGTCATAACCTAGATCGTAGCTAGAGTTTGTACGAGAGTGGGCTCGAGTTGCGATTGGACGTTGATGTCGATCTTCATGCTAGTGGCTTAGGTTGAGGTTTGCACGAGAGTTGGCCATAATCTAGGTTGCTATAGACCGGCAATATCGCGAGAGCATGAGCTTGGTTCTACATTAAGTTGCGACTAGTTCACCTACATTCAAGCCTTGCAACATTGAAATTCATTATTCACATGGATAAGAAACGGTCCGTAGTGTGGATTTCCTATCCCTAGACTCTTTTATTATATTGATATCTATTTGCTATTTGAACGATTGTGCCACTATCATCAAAACTATTCTTATTCCATCAATAGCTAGGTGATCAAAGTAAGATACTGTCAATTGTCCTCCATGAGTTCGATACCCGCTCGCCACTACGCCGTGCGCTTGCAGTAAAACTACAGTCGTTTTTCGGGTGTATATCCGGGCGCGATCCAGTTTTTGGCGCCGTTGCCGGTGAGGCGACGGTATTTTATTTTCTTGACTTAGTTATTTCTTTTTCTTTTTATTATTTTTATTATTTTATTCCTCTATTGTGCTAACGATTCCATCAAGACTCTCTTTTTTGTGCATGTACACGAGATCAAAGGCGCATCAAAAAGATACATTATTTGATCATGAGATCGAGCGTACGGCAAGGAGGCTTAGAGCCGAAAGGAGACTTGCTATGGAGGACAATCATATGAACCGACCGGAGACATCAGAGGAGTTAGCGGCACGCATGGCTAGGCTTGTTTCTATCAGAGATAGGCTTCGGCCAAAGACTACTTCTACTACCTCGTCTATAGCGATGAGGAGTTGGCGGCGGACAAGAACTTTGAGCTCAAAACGTGACTCATGATTTTGATGCAACAAGACCCATTTCATGGGAACTCTCACGAGAATCCACACTACCACCTACAGTTGTTCTTGTCCAAATGCGCCACTTTTCAGATGCCCGGTGTACCGGCCGACGCTATCCGACTGCGCCTCTTCCCATTTACCCTCAGGGACAAAGTATTGTATTGGTTGAGGACACAAGCTGAGGGGATCTTTACCACATGGGATGAGTTGGCGAGCGCATTTGTTAACAAATTCTACCCACCATCCAAGACAGTCAAGATAAGGAGTGCGCTCATGTCCTTCAAGCAAGGACCGCAGGAAACCATATTTGAGGCATGGGAGCGCTTTAAAGATCTCCAACACCAATGCCCCCATCATAGTATTGAAGCATGGGAGCTTGTGCATAGTTTTTACAATGGATTGCAACCGGGCACCAAGCAAATCATCGATGCAACCGCTAATGGAGCCATATTATCTAAGACGCCAGATGATGCTACGGCCCTACTTGAGGAGATGGCCTCTAATAACCAACAATGGGGAGACGAGAAAGGACATTCTGCATCCTCCTTGAAGCCAACAAGTATTTAAGAGGCAAAGGCCGTAGCGGAGCTCTCTACGAAGTTTGATTCTCTCCACAAGGTCGTGAAGAGATTTGAGAAGTTGATAAGTGATCCGCATGGAACCCCCACCACATCTACACTGGGAGGAAGTATGGGCGATTGGCAAGACCAAGCCCATGTCATGTATGTTGGAGGAGAGCAAGGAGAGGGAACTATAGAGCAAGTCCAATACGTTGCGGGAAACACCGGTTATTGGACAAACTCGGCCACGAGAAACCATCCGGGATTTTTATATGCAAATAATGATGGGGCCTTAAACCCACCACCGCAACAACATCACGCTCGGCCTCCACAACAACCGCAATATCAACCGAGAGGGCCTCAACACAAAACTTTCAACCGAGGCAACAAGCGAGACCATATAGACCTCCGGGGTATAATCAATGGTGGAGAGCACCTAATCCACCACAAGCACCACTGATGTCCGACCATGAAGCGAGGGTTGAAGAATTCATGGCGGAGCAAAAGAAGGTAAATGCTAGATTGACCGCTCAACAAGACTCTCTCAACACCGTCCTGGCACAATTATCGGATCAACTAGCATTGCTCAATAAAAATACTCAACAATTGCCGGCTCTACCGGAGCCAAACCCATGGAGCAATACCAGCCACATCAATGCGGTGGTGGCGGTAAGTACTAGGGGCGGAAAGGACACCACTCCCAACATGATTCAAACCAAGGAGCCGGGGGAAGAAATTTTGGATGACAAGGAGCCGGTTAATGTGGAGGAGTGCCCGAAAGAGCCAAAGGACGGTGAAAATTCTGAAATTATGAAGCCACGTGAGGAGCGCAAGTATATGCCATACCCTTCCCACAAAGAATGGTGAGAGCAAAGATTGAGAAGCGGCTCGCCAAGTTTCTTGACTACTTGCGGGGAGTGAGCTTAAATATCCCTTTCTTGGACGCCATTGTAGAGATCCCGTCTTACGCCAAATTCCTAAAAGACTTGATGTAACGACCTATTTTTCTAGTCGTATTTTGACTGTTGTGTGCGTGTATTTTTACTTCGTTGATCCAGTTATTTTCGTCCGAGTGATTTTTTTTGTCCGTACGTTGACGCGAACGCGTCTTTATTTTAGTTTTGTCGTGGCGTAACCATCGGCCGTGTAACCATAGCTAATTACTACTAACTATTTTAAAATCACAAAAAAATTACTTTTAACTAAAGGTTAATTACTAATTAGCTAATTATTTTTGACTAATTTCATTTTACAAAATTACCTTTCCTAACTTACTATTACCATCTACTTTACCCTAACCCTCTTCAATCTCCACCGAATTGTTAGTGAGATCCAACATCGGTCTTCAAGTCCCCAGCCATCAACCAACCCTTACTCAATCTGTCTCCTCCCCCTCTCCTTAAAACAACCTACAGGCAAAACAAACAGCTCGATCGCCGTCACCACCTCGATCTGCGTAGCCTAGCAGGACTTGTGCATTGGTGCCTAGCAGGACTTGTGCATGTTCCAAACAGTAACGGGCCCTGAGAGTGGGTCGTTACAAGTTTGGTGGCCCATGCAGATCCGCGCTAAAAGCCACATGAACAATACAGGAAGTTCAGAATATGTCGTATAAAATACTCAATGGAACTGATCAAACCTTATGAAATGCAGATAAGCCATGGAAAGGAACACTTCGGGAAGCGGTGACAGTGCCTTTAGATTCGAGATCAACCACCAGAATGGGGGTCCCAACCAGAATGATGCTGGCAATGGAGCCAACAATGGTTCGGGTGCAACAGCATTCCCGAATGCACCGTTGTCTGCAGAAGATTGCATGCGGGGCATGTATGCCCTTCATTAGCAGCTTGGACAGGCCTTGGAACAGGCTTTGCGCCGAGAGCAACGAGCTGACCCGAGTGCTTATCACTTTCGATGGATGAGCCCGAAGACCTTCGCAGGGACGGAGAACCATCTTCAGGCGGAAGAATGGCTCAAGCGCATCACTGATGATCTGAGAGCATCTCAGATTCAAGAAGAAGCCCGGGTGGCTACCGTCAAGAGGCAACTGACGAATGGTGCTAGAGACTGGTGGCAGGCGGTTGAAGACCGCTTGGGATTGCCGATTTCATGGGATGTATTTACAAGTACTTTCAATGCCCAGTACTTCCCCCGCACGCAACGATCAAGATGAGGAAGAAGTTCATCAACCTGAAGCAGGGTTCGATGACGGTGGATCAGTATGACGCTGAGTTCTCCAGGCTCAGCATGTTTACTCCAGAGATGGTTACAAATGCTCTGCCTCGAACCCAGCAGTTCCAGCAGGGGCTCAATTTTGAGATTCGAAGGATGATGGTCGGTGCTAGCCCAACCACACATGCTGAAGTTCTGGTCATTGATCGTAAACATGAGATGGTCGAAGAGGAGGAAAAGGAAGAACGCATGCTGGCAGCATCTGCGAGGCTCCCACCGACCCAATCTGGGCTAAGCAGACGGCCCCAGATGCACCGCCCTATCCAGCAGGTGCAGTTTAAGAGGCCAGGACCACAGCAGCAAGCCCTCCTGGTTTGCCACTTTTGCGGAAAGTCTGGACACTTCAAATCTGAGTGTCGAGTTTAGGCATAACCCTACGCCATACGTGTTAAATACACTTCCTGGCTCGTGATACAGAAGCGAGCATTCCGTGTTCGGGGTAATGCCCTGGCTAGATACACATGGAGGGGTAGGGATAAGCGATCACCTGAGCTTACGAGTTGGCCCGATCAGCCACTCTAGCCAACAGACGAAATCTCTGTGCACAACTTGTTTACTTGATGTGTTTACCTGACGTGATCACTTGACGTGAACCACTTGACTCGTACTTGTCCGTGTTCTTACTTGTAAAACTTGTTATCCACGACATACTTACTACTTGCTACTTGTACTTCCCTTTACTTGTCACTTCCATACTATACTTGCCATGTTATGCATCATACTATAACTGCTAGGTTGTTAGTGTACTTCCTTTCAGTTTCCTTGCCCAAGTCTTTTAGACTTGCTGACATGTGCCCCTTTACTCTTTTGGGTGACACATGTTAGATCCCGAGCCTGAGAGTGCTGCAGAGGACGTGGTGTTCGCTGACGCTGAGTCAGAACCTGCGTTCGTTGAGGAGTACGAGGACACGGGCGATCAGTCATAGAGGCTGCTTGTGTTCTTCGTGTTAGACTGTTTTTGTTGTCGGTGCGTGGCACCAATACTCTGTTTATGTTTGTCTTTGTTGGCCTTATTCTGGGCCTTTAGACTCTTTCTTTTAGCCTGGTGGCTTTTCTGGAAGTTGAACTTAATTTTAATGTTGGACAATGCTGAGATTTGAGATTTTATTTCTGTCTCTCTTGTGTTATTATCTTTGTTCTGTTCGTGGTTACAGGGACCTGCACTTGTTTTACTGACGCTTATCAGGCGTGTGGCTTCACAGCTCCACGTCTGTGCGGACCTTCTCACGTCTCGCCTCCATTTAGGGAAGCGGGGCGTGACAGGTTTTGTTGGTGGCCCATGCAGGTCCTTTTCTGTAACTGCAAATATCGGAATAACGATAATAATATTAGAATGTCCAATAAACTAAGTTCGACGTCTGAGTCATAAGCTATGAGTCTAATCTGCTTCGTTTTCTGTGTCATTAGATGGCAGGAAGGCGATTTACCCGTGGTGGTGGTAGTGCACCCCCTCATGACGAGGAGCCTGAGCGGGAGCCCACCAGTGGGGAGATGATGCGGATGATGCTTCAGATGATGCAGGTGCAGCAGGGCGTGCTCCTGCAAGTCCAGAATTCTCTAGTTTCTCGAGCTGCTCGGGCAATTCATGATGCCCCTCGCTCCGAGCCGGGAGCGAAGCAATTTCGGGAGATGGGTCCTGCTTATTTTGATGGGTCTGAGGGTCCTCTAGCCGCCGATGAGTGGATTCGGAACATTGAGGATAACTTGAAGATGGCGAAGATCAGCCCGGCTGGATGGGTTGATTTGGCGAAGAGGCAACTCAAGGATAATGCTCGGAACTGGTGGGATGCTGAAGAGAAGATGTTGGTGGAGCCGATAGCTTGGGCTACCTTTAAGTCCAGGTTTGATGAGGAGTTCTTTCCGAAGGCTGCTAGGAAGGAGATGCTGCAGCGCTTTATTGAGCTGAAGCAAGGGAGCTCGTCGGTGGACCAGTACCACCAAGAGTTCACTAGGCTAAGTCGGTTCGAACCGAAGATGGTGCAGGATGCTGATGAGAGGTCTCAGAGGTTCCTGCAGGGACTTGCTTTGGAGCTTCAGAGTTTTGTGTCTTAGTCGGTCTAAGAACAACCATCGACCGACTAGATGCTAAACTAGTCGGTCAGGAATCCTTCTCAGACCGACTAACTCTCATTTTCATGATCTCTCTCAGAATTCAGCCTTTAGTCGGTCAATGAACACTCACCGACCAACTAGTTCTCAAACTAGTCGGTTGACAAGTCTTCACAGACCGACTAACTCATAGTCCAGTTTTCCTGAGCGAGCTACTGTTTACTCTTAGTCGGTCCATGTTGAACGACCGACCAACTAGATCCTCAACTAGTCGGTCACCAATCCTTCCTTGACCGACTAATCAGCCCAGGAAACCCTAGTTTGCCCTAGCCGCCACACGATTTTCTATATAAACCCCCAATCGTTTTCTTCTCTTCCCTCTCTTCTCCTGAACCTCCTCCTTCCCCAAATCATCCCCCTTCATCCACAAACCCTTCCTCCTTCATCCCAAGCTCATCCATCATCATCCAAACCCTCATTTCACATATCCTACCTCTCCTCAACCTCAAACCCTCATCAAATCCCCAAAAGCCTGATCCAAACTCCCTCATTTCCAGATCTGAGTGGTAGTTCTCCCGGATCGTTCATCCGTTGCCGTGGTTGCTCGGCGTTGATCTTCCGCTTCCATTCGGGTAGTGTTCTTCCTTTAATATTCTCTTAACCCCCATTATGATTTGTGAAACCCTAATAATAATGGATGTTGTTTGATGATTGTTTCTCCATGACAGCGATTTCCTTCCCCTTAGATTAGCGTTCGTGAGACGAACCTTCGTGATCGTCTTCCTCGGTGCTAGGCAAGTGAAACTTGCATCTCTTGATTTGGGCCGTGTCTTCGGTCATTTTCTTGTTTTAAGCGTAAAAGAGACTAGACGGTGAAAGGATAGCCGTCTAGACGCCATTGACCTAGCTTGACAACGAAGCTTGGTCCGTCACCCGTATCATGCTTGTATGTCATGTTTAGTTACAATTATCGGTACGCGAATATTGTTCATGTCATCGCATTTTACCATTTCATGTTTACTTTCCATTAACGGTACGCAAATTAATTGTCGTGTCATTGCATCCTAATTACTTCTGTGAATGCGTAGCTTCGCTACAATGCTTGTGTTCCTGGCTCGTGTTCCAGAAGCGGGCCATGTGTTGGTTGATAGCCAATGCCCGAATTGCTTGTCTCCGGCTAGGTGCACCCCTACGCCAAATGTTTAAGAATGCGAGCTCATGTGCGGGGCAACCCGAGGCTCACTAGCTGAGCTCCATGTGCGGGGACCCTGGCTCCATTACGTGTGGGTATTGGGGGTAAGAGTTAAGCGACCAATCAACTGGGAGTCTGCCCGATCAGCAACTGCAGTGGTAAGGCGTAAACTCTGGGTTTGGGGTAGTTGTTAAGCGGCCAATCAGCGAATGTGAAACCATTCAGCTGTAAGGCGTAAACATCTACAAACAACGTGAATAGTGAATTGATTGAGATTGATAGTAGCTTGGCTACTCTTGTCTTGTCCCGATGTTTGTTCTGTTGTACAAATTGTCTTGCCATGTCTTGATTGTGCACTCATGTTATAACTGCCATGTCATGCATACTATAACTGCTAGGTTGCTAGTTTACCTTCCTTTCAGTTTCCTTGCTCAAGTCTTTTCAGACTTGCTGACATGTGCCCCTTTCTCTTTGGGTGTCGCATGTTAGTTGCCGAGCCAGAGCTTGTTGCAGAGGACGTTGTGTTTGCTGAGAAGGAGTCTTGTGGACACCGGTGACTTGTTGAGTTTCCCTTTATGTTCTAGGATTCATGTTAGTTGTCGGTGCGTGGCACCCTTGTATGTATGTTATACTTTGTTGGCCATGTTGGGCCTTAGACTCTTTTTCTTTTAGCCTGGTGGCTTTTCTGCGATATTGCAATTTGTTTATGGACATTTGGAGATTCAATAAAATGTCGTCTCATTTCCTTATTATCATTGTTGTTTCGTTTCGCTTTGCAAGGACTTGCCATAATAAGTGTTTTTATACGCTTATCAGACTTGGAGCTTCACAGCTTCAAGTTTGTGCGGACCTTCTCACGTCTCGCCTCCACATTTTTGGGAAGCGGGGCGTGACAGGTTTTAGTGGTGGCCCATGCAGGTCCATTTGCAAATGCGAACTATCGGAACAACAATAATAATTATAGAATGTCCATTAAATAAATTAGAACATCCAAGTTATAAGCCCGGAGTCTAGGATTTTAGCGTTCCTATGCCTTAGGTGGCTAGTAGGCGTGTTAGAGCACCTGTCCCAGCTTGATAGGAAATCCATTAGGTCAGGACTATAGTGAGACTTAGTTAGAAGTTTGTGCTTGCTAGTTAGGGATCCTTGATTGTTAGTTAGACTCCATGCTAGTGATCGCTATGATAGTCTTAAGAGTTACCTTAGTGGTTCCTGTCTAGCCCTGACCATGATAGATTCCTAGGATTTCTTTAGCCGTTCGCTTGGGTTCATCGATTTCGGACCCAGCTGGACTCATTTCATCGCTGTGTAGCCCTAGAGAGTCTTAGCGCTTAGTTCCATAATCTTTAGCTGGTTGACCGTAGGAGATTCCCGTAGATTTTCCTAAGTCATATCCTAGGCGTGTTTATGCTTTGATCATCCGACCAAATCCCTTGCCTCGATTCCCATGACCACCACGTTTCTAAAATCTGTCACGCCCCGCTTCCCTAAAATGGAGGCGAGACGTGAGAAGGTCCGCACGAGAGTGGAGCTGTGAAGCCCCAAACCCGATAAGCGTTTAATTTAGTATAAGCAGGTCCCTGTAATCGCAAAAAGGAACAACAACAATAGAAATAAAGAGACGGATAAAAATACCAATCACAAAGTTCGTCCACAAAATATTCCACATCACAGAAAAGCCACCAGGCTAACAGAAAAAGAGTCTAAGGCCCAGAACAAGGCCAACAAAATAACACAAACATAACAGAGTATCAACTAGGTGCCACGCACCGACAACTAAGCAGTCTAACAAAAGTAGCTAAACAACGACACTAGGACTGATCCCCAGTGTCAACGTAGTCCTCAATCAACGCGGGCTCTGACTCAGCGTCAGCGAACACCACGTCCTCAGCAAGTAACTCGGGCTCGGGCTCTAACATGTGTCACCCAAAAGAGAGAAGGGGCACATGTCAGCAAGTCGAACGACTTGTGCAAGGAAACGGGAATAAAGATAAACTAGCAACCTAGCAGTTAAAACATGGTGCATGGCAAGTAAAGTAAGGTAGTAACAAGTAAAGTAAAGGAGAGTACAAGTGGCTAGTGGTTGTTATGGCAAGTAGCGTCAGGTGACAAGTACAAGTACAAGGGATCACTCAACGAGTGCCCTATGCCCTCAGGCTGTGTTCAAGTGTCAAGTACAAGGGATCACTCAACGAGTGCCCTATGCCCTCAGGCTGTGATGAGCTCGTCTTCTGGAACACGAGCCAGAAAGTGTATTTAACAAGTATGGCGTAGGGGTGCACCTAGCCGGAACAAGTAGCACTAGTATGTAACGAAGCTACACAATCACGATGAGTATTCAAGCATGCAAAATGCAATGACATGAACATATTCGCGTACCGTTAATTGTATTTAAACGTGACAGGCAAAATGCAATGGCATGAACAGATATCCGCGTACCGTTTATTTGAATTAAACATGGTAGTTAAAAATGCAATAGCAGTTAAGGATGCATGGATGACATGAACAGTTAATACGCGTACCGTTACGGGAAAGTAAACGTGACATACAAGCATGAATGAGGGTGACGGACCAAGCTTCGTTGCCAAGCTAGGTCAAAGGCGTCTAAACGGCTATCCTTTCACCGTCTAGTCTCTTTTACGCTAAAGCAAGGTAAATGGCCTAAGACATGGCCCAAATCAAGAGATGCAAGTTTCACTTGCCTGATACCGGGATTGACGAGCAATGAAGATCGTCACACAAGCTAACTACGGAAAGATTCGCTGTTATGGCAAAACAATCATTAGCATAAAGATCCTAAATAAGTTTCTTATTAGAACCCTAATCATCTAATCAATCCATTTTATTAGGGTTTCACAATGTCAATGTGGGTTATGTTGAAATTAAAGGAATCGAGTATTACCGCGTAAGGAACAGAAGAATAACGCCGAGCAACCACGGCGACGGGAGAAATGCTCCGGGGAACCTAGGGTTCAGATCTGGAAATGACTGGGGAAGTTTGGAGAAATAGGGTTTTGGGGGATTTGGGGATTTTGATGGAGATTTGGGGAAGATGAGAGGTGGAATGAGTGGAGGGAGGGTTTGGATGATGGAGGGTGAGCTTGGATGGAGGAAATAGGGTTTGAGGGAGATGGGGGCTCAAAGGGGGAAGAAATTAGGGTTTTAGGTCGTGAGGGAGGAGAAGAAAACGTTTGGAGGGGTATTTATAGAGTTTGGTGGCGGCTAGGGCAAAACTAGGGTTTCCTGCACTGCTTAGTCGGTCAAAGACCAACTGCTGACCGACTAGTTTGAGATCTAGTCGGTCGGTTGAACAACGTAGACCGACTAAGTGTAAACAGTAACTCCAGTCGAAAACCTGAACTAAGAGTTAGTCGGTCCATGAACAAATACTGACCGACTAGTTTAGCATCTAGTCGGTCGACGAACGTTCTTAGACCGACTAAGAGTAAACAGTAACTGATACAAAAATGATATGATGAGTTAGTCGGTTCAAGAAGCATTGTTGACCGACTAGTTTGCAACCTAGTCGGTCAACCAACGTTCTTAGACCGACTAACGATAAACAGTAACTCCTGAGAAATTTAGAAAGCTAACTAGTCGGTCCAAGAAGGATTGCCGACCGACTGGATCGTTATCTAGTCGGTCGGTGGCCCTTCTTACACCGGCTAATGAGCACAGAAAAGTACCGATACGGAGCGCGGGGCCCCGGGATCGATTCCTAGGACTCCTAGGCTTGATCTAACAGTTAGATACGACCGTTATGAAGTCCGTCACGAGTGACTTACTTCGAAATCGACAATCCTAAGGAAGAAGCGAGGAAATACGACGAATCGATCGAAAATGAAATCTATGGAGACGAAAACCACACAAGAGGAGAAAATCCATCAATACATATATTATATTATATTAAATCCAGATTCATGAAAAGCAGTCGTTACATCCTCCCCAACTTAAGAAAAATTCCGTCCTCGGAATTTCCAAATACTCACGAGTCAAGAAACAAAAGTGGGAAACGCTCTCGCATCTCATCCTCATTCTCCCAAGTAGACTCTCCAGGTGAACCGTGTCGCCACATCACCCTCACAAGATTGACAACCTTGTTCCGAAGCGATTTCTGACGCCTGTCCAGAATCTGCACTGGATGCTGGTCATACGTCATATCGGGGCGAACGGTAATCTCCGAAAAATCCACCGCATGAGATGGATCGCTAATGTATCGACGAAGCTGCGACACATGGAAAACATTGTGAACTCCTTCCAAAGATGGCGGCAAGGCCAAGCGATAAGCTATCTCGCCAATCCTCTCCAAAATGTCAAATGGTCCAATGTATCGCGGGCTCAACTTCCCTCGCTTCCCGAAACGAATCACACCACGATTCGGGGAAATCTTCAAGAACACATGGTCGCCCGGCTGAAACTCCAAAGGACGACGTTTAGCATCCGCCCAATGCTTAAAACGGTCCTGAGCAATTCTCAACCTCATCCGAATATTCCTGACGATGTCCACGGCCTCCACGATCATCTCAGGTCCCAACAACTCCCGATCTCCAATGTCATCCCAACTCAATGGCGATCGACATTTCCTCCCATAAAGAGCGGCGAAAGGCGCCATGCCAATACTCGCCTGGAAGCTGTTGTTGTAGGAAAATTCCACCGAGTGTAGATGGTCCTCCCACGAACCCTTGAAATCCAACATGCACGCCCTCAGCATGTCTTCCAAAATCTGAATCGTCCTCTCGGACTGGCCATCCGTCTGCGGATGGTACGCCGTGCTGAAACTCAGACGCGTACCCAAGCTCTTCTGCAAACTCTACCAGAACTGAGATGTGAACCTCGTGTCTCTGTCAGACACGATACTCACGGGGACTCCATGAAGTCATACAACCTCCTGCATGATTCACGATACATCACTATCCAAACTAGGAAAAGGAAATAAAACGGAGAGTAAAAGAATTTTACCTCCATATATCTCCTTGCTAGCGTCTCAGTGGACTGTCCCACTCGGAATGGAATAAAGTGCGCAGATTTGGTCAATCGATCTACAATCACCCAAATCGCGTCATTCTGCTTCGGACTCCGAGGTAGTCCAGTCACGAAATCCATAGTGATGTGCTGCCACTTCCACTTCGGAATCGGAAGCGGTTGTAGCAACCCGGCCGAACGCTGATGCTCCGCCTTCACTTGCTGGCATACCAAGCACTTGGCTACACTCCGAGCCACACTCCTCTTCATACCATGCCATCAATAATTCAGACGAAGATCCTGGTACATCTTGGTGCCACCAGGATGCACAGAATACGGCGAACTGTGTGCCTCCACCATCAGCTCCTCTCTGATATCCCCAGCAGGCACACACAACCTGGCTCCAAACCTCAGCGAGCCATCCTCATGAATCAAAAAGTCAGTCCGCAGACCGGCTTCCACCTGCTCCCGAATCTTCACCAGCTTCAGATCCTCAGCCTGGCCAGCCTTAATCCGATCCACGATCGTCGACTGTACTTGCATGTACATCAACGAAGAAGCCTCCCCAGGAAGAACAATCTCAATACCAGACTCGCAAAAATCCTGCTGCAATCTCCACTGCGAGGTCAAAATCATCACCGCTGGAAGCCTACTCAGCGCATCAGGAACCACATTCACCTTGCCAGGGTGAAACTGCAAGTCAATATCATAATCCGCCATAAGCTCCAACCATCGACGCTGTCGCATGTTGAGCTCCTTCTGAGTGAAAATATACTTCAAGCTTTTGTGATCGGTGAAAATCTTCACTTTCTCACTCAGCAGGAAGTGCCTCCAAATCTTAAGAGCAAACACGACGGCAGCCAACTCCAAATCATGCGTCGGGTAATTCTTCTCATGAACCTTAAGCTGACGAGACGCATACGCCACAACATGCCCGTGCTGATGCAACACACAACCGAGACCCTTGCCAGAAGCATCGCAAAAGATCTCAAATCCACCGCTGCGATCAGGCACAACAAGAATAGGGGCACTCGTCAACCTCTCCTTCAGAACACCAAAAGCACTCTCACAATCACCCGACCAAACATAAGCAACATCCTTCCGCGTCAACCTGGTCATCGGCGCAGCAATACGAGAAAAGTCCTTAATGAATCGCCGATAGTAACCAGCAAGTCCAAGGAAGCTCCGAATCTCAGACGCAGACGACGGAACAGGCCACTCCCTGATGGCCCTAATCTTCTCGGGATCCACTGAAATACCATCTCCAGTCACCACATACCCGAGAAAAGCAACTCTATCCAGCCAGAACTCGCACTTCGAAAACTTAGCATACAACCGATGCTTCCTCAAAATCTCCAACACCGTCCTTAAGTGCGAGGCATGCTCTTCCTCCGACTTTGAATATATCAGAATGTCGTCAATGAAGATAACGACAAACTTATCCAAAAAGTCGTAGAAAATCAGGTTCATCAGATTCATGAAAACTGCGGGCGCGTTAGTTACGCCGAAAGGCATAACCACAAACTCATAGTGTCCATACTTCGTCCTGAACGCTGTCTTCGGAACATCTCCCTTCTTCACCTTCAACTGATGGTAACCACTCCTCAAATCCAATTTAGAAAACACCCTCGAACCTCCAAGCTGATCAAAAATATCATCTATGCGAGGCAACGGGTATTTATTCTTAATGGTCACCGCATTCAACTCCCGATAGTCAACGCACATGCGACGCGAACCATCCTTCTTCTTCACTAGCAACACCGGTGCTCCCCACGGGGACACGCTAGGATTAATATAACCCTTCTGCAAAAGCTCATCCAACTGCTTCCGCAACTCTTCCAACTCTGCAGGTGCCATACGATACGGCGCCTTCGAAATCGGCTGCGCACCTGGAACAAGATCGATAGAAAATTCCAAAGCCCGATCAGGCGGCAAACCAGACATCTCCTCGGGGAAGACGTCGCCAAAATCTCGCACCACAGCTGGCCACTCCAGCTCCATCTGCATAGCCACAGCCTCCACCGGCCTGGCCCGAAATCTGACAGGACCAAGCGAACTGCTACCACGACTGAACTCAAACACTGGATGTCCGGGAATCTCGAACACCACCTTCTTCCTCCGACAGTCGATCGTAGCATAGAAGCTCGCAAGCCAGTCCATCCCAAGAACTGCATCATAGTTGATGATGTCGTGGACAATGAAATCAGCACAAAGCTCACGTCCACAAACCACCAACGGGCAAGAATTGCACCCACGATGCACCGAGACTACACCGTTCCCTGTGACGATATTCCAACTCTTAGGAAGAGAGGACGTCGACAAAGAATGCTTCTCCACGAAGCTCCGGGCCAAAATGCACATCGATGCACCAGAGTCAAAGAGGACTCGTGCAGGGAACATGCAAACCAAAACCACACCTAACAAGCAATTAACAATCAAATCCTAGTCTAGCAAACAATCATGAGCAAGCAACCAATATAATCAAAATCAAACTAACTAAGGAAGATAAATAGCTAGAATGAGCGTTACCTGCAATAACCTCATCCACGGCCATGCTCTCCTCCTCAGTCATCAGAAAGGCCTGCCCTCTCTGCGGAACCCGCTACGTATATACTTGAATTTCTCACTTTTCGATTGAGTCAAAATTCCTTGTAGATTTCGGAGTCTAATAGTTGTAATTATGATTGCTATCTCGTAACCATTTTCTTGTTTATATTTTCGCATTTCGGTTTAAAGACTCCAATACTATTTTGGAAGAATTCGATGTACCATTTTCTAACTATGAGATCCATTTTAATCGCATGACATACTTTAAAAATCTTTTTCAAGCTAAATGGAATTTCAATTGTTATATGTATACTTGTATCTCGTACTCTTTCGTTGAATTAAATTAATTTTTGAAATACGAAAGTTTTGACGAGATTTTGATTACTGTTTTATAATGTTTTACAGCCTATACCTTTCATACCTATCTGAATATCTTGTCCCTTTTCATAAATCGATTTAATCCTGAGCCGCAATTCTATTTTCCAAATTCGATTTATGAATTTTCCTTCTTATTTATGATATTCAAATGACTCGTCGCGCTCCCTTAATATACTTTTTGATTGATCTTATTCCGGGAGCGCAGCCGATTTCGAAGGCGCCATATTATATGGCACCCGCTGAGTTGGAGGAATTGCGGAAGCAGCTGGATGAGCTTTTGTAGAAGGGTTATATCAATCCTAGTGTGTCTCCGTGGGGAGCACCGGTACTGCTGGTGAGGAAGAAGGATGGTTCGCGTCGCATGTGCGTGGACTATCGGTAGCTGAATGCGGTGACCATCAAGAATAAATACCCGTTGCCTCGCATCGATGATATTTTTGATCAGCTTGGAGGTTCGAGGGTGTTTTCGAAGTTGGATCTGAGGAGTGGTTATCATCAGCTGAAGGTGAAGAAGGAAGATGTTCCGAAGACAGCGTTCAGGATGAAGTATGGACACTACGAGTTTGTGGTTATGCCTTTCGGTGTAACCAATGCACCCGCAGTTTTCATGAATCTGATGAATCTGATCTTCTACGACTTTTTGGATAAGTTTGTCGTTATCTTTATTGACGACATTCTGATCTATTCTAAGTCGGAGGAAGAGCATGCCTCGCACTTGAGGGCGTTGTTGGAGATTTTGAGGAAGCATCGGTTGTATGCTAAGTTTTCGAAGTGCGAGTTTTGGCTGGACAGAGTTGCTTTTCTCGGGCATGTGGTGTCTGGAGATGGTATTTCAGTGGATCCCGAGAAAATCAGGGCCATCAGAGAGTGGCATGTTCCGCAGTCAGCGTCTGAGATCCGGAGTTTCCTTGGGCTTGCTGGTTACTATCGACGCTTCATTAAGGACTTTTCCCGTATTGCTGAGCCGATGACCAGATTGACGCGGATGGATGTACCTTTTGTTTGGTCGGGTGATTGTGAGAATGCTTTTGGTGTTCTGAGGGAGAGATTGTCGACTGCCCCTATTCTTGTTGTGCCTGATTGCAACGGTGGATTTGAGATCTTTTGTGATGCTTCTGGCAAGGGTCTCGGTTGTGTGTTGCATCAGCACAGGCATGTTGTGGCGTATGCTTCGCGTCAGCTCAAGACTCATGAGAAGAATTACCCGACGCACGACTTGGAGTTGGCTGCTGTCGTGTTTGCGCTCAAGATTTGGAGGCACTTCCTGCTGAGTGAGAAAGTTAAGATCTTCACCGATCACAAAAGCTTGAAGTATATTTTTACTCAGAAGGAGCTCAACATGCGACAGCGTCGATGGTTGGAGCTCATGGCGGATTATGAGATTGATTTGCAGTATCACCCTGGCAAGGTGAATGTGGTTACTGATGCGCTGAGTAGGCTTCCAGCGGTGATGATTTTGACTTCGCAGTGGATATTGCAGCAGGATTTTTGCGAGTTTGGTGTTGAGGTCGTTCTTCCTGGAGAGGCCTCTTCGTTGATGACTATGCAGATTCGGTCGACGATCGTGGATCAGATCAAGGCTGGCCAGGCTGGAGATCCGAAGCTGGTGAAGATTCGGGGGCAGGTAGAAGCCGGTCTGCGGACTGACTTTTTGATTCATGAGGATGGCTCGCTGAGGTTTGGAGCCAGGTTGTGTGTGCCAGCTGGGGATATTGGAGAGGAGTTGATGGTGGAGGCACACAGTTCACCGTATTCTGTGCATCCTGGTGGGACCAAGATGTACAAGGATCTTCGTCTGAATTTTTGGTGGCATGGCATGAAGAGGAGTGTGGCTCGGAGTGTAGCCAAGTGCTTGGTTTGCCAGCAAGTGAAGGCGGAGCATCAGCGTACGTCAGGGTTGCTACAACCGCTTCCGATTCCGGAGTGGAAATGGCAACTCATCACTATGGATTTCATGACTGGACTACCTCGGAGTCCGAAGCAGAATGCCGCAATTTGGGTGATCGTAGATCGATTGACCAAATCCGCGCACTTTATTCCGTTCCGAGTAGGACAGTCCACTGAGGAGCTAGCGAGGAGATATGTGGAGGTAAATTCTTTTACTCTCCGTTTTTATTTCCTTTTTCCTAGTTTAGTTAGTGATGTGACGTGAATCGTGTAGGAGATCATACGAATTCACGGAGTCCCCGTGAGTATCGTGTCGGACAGAGACACGAGGTTCACATCTCAGTTCTGGCAGAGTTTGCAGAAGAGTTTGGGTACGCGTCTGAGTTTCAGCACGTCATACCATATGCAGACAGATGGCCAGTCCGAGAGGACGATTCAGATCTTGGAGGACATGCTGAGGGCGTGCATGTTGGATTTCAAGGGTTCGTGGGAGGACCATCTACATCTGGTGGAGTTCTCTTACAACAACAGCTTCCAGGCGAGCATTGGCATGGCGCCTTTTACCGCCCTGTATGGGAGGAAATGTCGATCGCCATTGAGTTGGGATGACGTTGGTGATCGGGAGCTATTAGGACCTGAGATGATTGTGGAGGCTGTGGATGTTGTCAGGAACATTCGGGAGAGGTTGAGGATTGCTCGGGAGCGTTTTAAGCATTGGGCGGATGCTAAACGCCGTCCTTTGGAGTTTCTGCCAGGCGATCATGTGTTCTTGAAGATTTCCCCGAATCGTGGTGTGATTCGCTTTGGGAAGCGAGGGAAGTTGAGCCCGCGATACATTGGACCATTTGACATTCTGAAGAGAGTTGGCGAGGTAGCCTACCGCTTAGCCTTGCCGCCATCTTTGGAAGGAGTTCACAATGTTTTCCATGTGTCGCAGCTTCGTCGATACATTAGCGATCCATCTCATGCTGTGGATTTCTCGGAGATTACCATTCGCCCTGATATGACGTATGACCAGCAGCCAGTGCAGATTCTGGACAGGCGTCAGAAGTCACTCCGGAACTAGGTTGTCAATCTTGTGAGGGTGATGTGGCGACACGGCTCGCCAGGAGAGTCTACTTGGGAGAATGAGGATGAGATGCGAGAGCGTTTCCCACTTTTGTTTCCGGACACGTGAGTGTTGGGAAATTCCGAGGACGGAATTTTTCTTAAGTTGGGGAGGATGTAACGACTGGTTTTCATGCATTTGGATTATCTATATTATATATATATATATATGTTTTGGTGGATTTTCTCCTTATGTGTGGTTTTCGTCTCCGTAGCTTTCATTTTCGATCGTTTCGTCGTGATTTTCTAGCTTCTTCCTTAGAATCGTTGATCTTGGAGTAAGTTGCTCATGACGAACTTCAAATCGCTCATATTTTAGAGTTAGAGTGATCCTAGAAGCTATATAAATCTTCCCGAAGCTCCGCGCTTCGATTCGGCACTTTTAGTGCACTTTAGTTGGTTCAAGAAGGGGGACCAACCGACTAGATTGAGATCTAGTCGGTCAGGAACTCTACTGGAACCGACTAGTTCATTGAATCAAATGTACAGGAGTTACTGTTTACTTTTAGTCAGTCTAAGAACAACCACCGACCGACTAGATGTGAAACTAGTCGGTCAGAACTTGCTCTCAGACCGACTAGTTCCTTTGATACATTTTACCTAAGTTACTGTTTATCGTTAGTCGGTCCAAGAACAACCACCGACCGACTAGGTTGCAAACTAGTCGGTCAGCCATTGTTCTTTAACCGACTAATTCTTTGACCATTTCGACAACCTGAGTTAATGTTTGGTTTTAGTCGGTCACAGTTGGTCGACCGACCGACTAGTTGTTGAACTAGTCGGTCAACAACCCTTCTTTGACCGACTAACTGCTGTCGTAAACCTAGGGTTTGCCCAGCCGCCGGCTGTGCCTATTTAAACCCCCCAAACGTTTTTCTTTCTTCCTTCATTTTCTCCTGAGCCTCCTTCTTCCCCAAATCATCATCCATCTTCCCCTAGCCTTCCTCCTTCATCAAGAGCCCCTCTCCCTCTCCATTTAGGTCAGCCACCACCTCTAGGTCGCCGGAAAACCCCCCAAAATCTCATTTTCTCCAGATTTCTCCATCCATTCCAGATCTGAACCGTAGGTTCCCCGGATCGTTTCTTTCGTCGCCGTGCTTGCTCGGCATCGTTCTTCCGCTAACGATTCGGTAATAACTCGATCCTATAATATTCTCCTAACCCATTTGTGATTTTGTAAAACCCTAATAAAACTAGGTTGGATGTTGTTCTAATATTGTTTTGTCATGGCAGCGACCTCATCTCCGTAGTTAACATTTTGTGACGGCCTCGTTGATCGTCATCCTTGGTGCTAGGCAAGTGAAACATGCCACTTAGGGTTTTGGGCCATGTCTTAGGCCATTTGCTTGTTGTAGACGTAAAAGAGACTAGGCGACGAAATGATACTCGCCTAGGCGCAATTTCAGGATCTAGCTTGACAATGAAGCTAGATCCGTCATTTATCATGTTGCATAACTACCATGTCATGTTTCATTTCAATTAACGGTACGCGAATTAATTGTCATCCATGCTACCCATGTTGAATGTCGCATTCGTAGCACACGCTACAATACTTGTGTTTCCTGGCTCGTGTTCCAGAAGCGGGCCACGTGTGTTGGTTGATAGCCAATGCCCGATCTACTTGTTTCCGGCTAGGCACCTGCGTTGCAGGCATAACCCTACGCCATACGTGTTAAATACAATTCCTGGCTCGTGATCAAGAAGCGAGCATTCCGTGTTCGGGGTAATGCCCTAGCTCGATACACGTGGAGGTGTAGGGATAAGAGGTCACCTGAGCTTACGAGTTGGCCCGATCAGCCACTCTAGCCAGCAGACGAAATCTCTGTGCACAACTTATTTACTTGACGTGTTTACCTGACGTGATCACTTGACGTGAACCACTTGACTTGTACTTGTCCGTGTTCTTACTTGTAAAACTTGTTATCCATGATATACTTGCTACTTGCTACTTGTACTTCCCTTTACTTGTCACTTCCATACTATACTTGCCATGTTATGCATCATACTATAACTGCTAGGTTGTTGGTGTACTTCCTTTCAGTTTCCTTGCCCAAGTCTTTTAGACTTGATGACATGTGCCCCTTTACTCTTTTGGGTGACACATGTTAGATCCCGAGCCTGAGAGTGCTGCAGAGGACGTGGTGTTCGCTGACGCTGAGTCAGAACCTGCGTTCGTTGAGGAGTACGAGGACACGGGCGATCAGTCGTAGAGGCTGCTTGTGTTCTTCGTGTTAGACTGTTTTTGTTGTCGGTGCGTGGCACCAATACTCTGTTTATGTTTGTCTTTGTTGGCATTGTTCTGGGCCTTTAGACTCTTTCTTTTAGCCTGGTGGCTTTTCTGGAAGTTGAACTTAATTTTAATGTTGGACAATGCTGAGATTTGAGATTTTATTTCTGTCTCTCTTGTGTTATTATCTTTGTT
Source organism: Scilla litardierei (assembly GCA_030789695.1). Taxonomy (NCBI): domain Eukaryota; kingdom Viridiplantae; phylum Streptophyta; class Magnoliopsida; order Asparagales; family Asparagaceae; genus Scilla; species Scilla litardierei. The sequence goes on along the minus strand of CM061134.1, from coordinate 3,011,580 downwards.
CTGTTCGTGGTTACAGGGACCTGCACTTGTTTTACTGACGCTTATCAGGCGTGTGGCTTCACAGCTCCACGTCTGCGCGGACCTTCTCACGTCTCGCCTCCATTTTAGGGAAGCGGGGCGTGACACATGAACCAAGTATTGTATGAATACTTGGACAAGTTCGTAGTAGTCTATATCGACAACATTCTTATCTACTCAAAGAATGTCGTGGAGCATGCATAGCATCTCAGGAAGGTTCTCGAGACCATGAGAAGACACCAGCTTTGTGCCAAACTTAGCAAGTGCGAGTTCTGGCTGAACAAGGTGGCATTTTTAGGCCACGTGGTGTCCGGAGCAGGGATTGATGTTGATCCTGAAAAAGTAGCCGATGTTCAAAACTGGCCAGTCCTGGTGACCGAGATTCGAAGCTTCTTAGGACTAGCTGGCTACTATCGGTGGTTCATTAAAGACTTCTCGAAGATCGCGGGAGCCATGACGCGGTTAACCAGAACGGATGTGATGTTTGCTTGGTCGAAAGCATGTGAGGATGCTTTCCAGGAGCTGAAGAAGAGATTGACGACCGCACCCATCTTGATCATTCCAGACCGATCAGAAGGATTCGAAGTCTTCTGTGATGCATCTGGCAAGGGACTTGGATGCGTGCTACATCAGCACGGTCGAGTCGTAGCATATGCATACAGGCAGTTGAAGATCCATGAGAAGAACTACCCCACTCACGATCTTGAGTTGTCGGCAGTGATTTTTGCACTGAAGATTTGGGGGCACTTCCTATTGGGTGAGCACGTGAAGGTATTCTCGGATCATAAGAGTCTGAAGTATCTCTTCACTCAGAAGGAGCTCAACATGCGTCAGAGACGATGGGTCGAGCTCATGGCAGACTATGACATTGACCTTCAGTATCATCCTGGGAAAGTCAATGTCGTACCTGATGCATTGAGTCGTCTTCCAGCAGTGATGACCCTTACGACTCAGTGGAGATTGCAGCAAGAGATCCGGGACATGGGTATAGAAGTGATTCTACCAGGGATGACTGCATCTTTGATGGGCATGCATATCCAGTCGACCTTGGTAGAGATGATCAAGTCTACTCAGATGGAGGATGAGAAGTTGCGGAAGATTAGAGATCTGGTGATAGCAGGCCAGAGGCCAGAGTTTAAGATTCATGCAGATGGGTCCTTGAGGTTTGAGGATAGAATATGTGTATCGTTTGGTGCCATTAGAGAGGGGCTGTTGGAGGAAGCTCACAGCTCTCATTACTCTATACATCCTGGGGGTACCAAGATGTACCAGGATCTGCGACATCATTACTGGTGGCATGGCATGAAGAGAAGCGTCGCTCGGAGTGTAGTGAAGTGTATTGTGTGCCAACAGGTGAAGGCTGAACACCAGAGAACTGCCGGCTTATTGCAGCCATTGCCCATTCCAGAGTGGAAATGGTAACATATCACGATGGACTTCGTGACTGGTCTACCCAAGAGTACGAAGCAGAATGACGCTGTCTGGGTGATCGTAGACCGATTGACCAAGACTGCGCATTTCATTCCTTTAAGAGTGGGCCAGTCTACAGAAGTATTGGCCAAGAAGTACATGGATGAGATTGTGAAACTGCATGGAGTTCCTATCAGCATTGTCTCAGACAGAGACACCAGGTTCACATCTCGTTTCTGGAGGAGCCTTCAGGAGAGCTTGGGAACCCACTTGAGTTTTAGTACGGCTTACCATCCGCAGACAGATGGTCAGTCAGAGCGTACTATTCAGATACTGGAAGACATGCTGCGGGCATGTATGCTGGACTTCAAAGGATCATGGGAAGATCATCTTCATTTGGTGGAGTTTGCATACAACAACTACCAATCTAGTATTGGTATGGCACCATTTGCTGCACTGTATGGGAGGAAGTGTCGATCCCCCTTGAGCTGGGATGATGTGGGAGATCGAGAGTTGGTTGGCCCTGAGCTAATCACCGAAGCCGTGGATGTGGTTCGGACCATCAGAGAGAAGCTGCAGCTGGCTCAGGACAGGTACAAGCATTGGGCAGATACGAAGCGTCGACATCTGGAATTCCAGCCCGGTGATCATGTATTTCTGAAGATCTCGCCCAACCGAGGATTGATTCGTTTTGGTCAGAGGGGAACGCTCAGTCTCCGATTCATTGGGCCTTTCGATATTTTGGAGCGAGTCGGAGAGGTGTCATACAAGCTTGCACTGCCCCCCTGCCTTAGAGGGAGTGCACAATGTATTCCACATCTCGCAGTTGCGTCGCTATGTAAGCGACCCGAGTCATGTCGTGTACTACTCAGAGATCGCAGTTCGTCTAGACTTGACGTACGAGCAGCAACCAGTGGAGATCCTAGATCGACGCCAGAAGGTCTTTAGGAACATGACTATTGATCTAGTCAGAGTGATGTGACGTCGCGACTCGCCAGGGGAGTCTACCTGGGAGCGAGAGGATGAGATGCGAGGACGTTACCCCTACCTTTTCCATACCCCGTAGAGAATTCCGAGGACGAAATTATTCTAAGGAGGGTAGGATGTAACGACCTATTTTTCTAGTCGTATTTTGACTGTTGTGTGCGTGTATTTTTACTTCGTTGATCCAGTTATTTTCGTCCGAGTGATTTTTTCGTCCGTACGTTGACGCGAACGCGTCTTTATTTTAGTTTTGTCGTGGCGTAACCATCGGTCGTGTAACCATAGCTAATTACTACTAACTATTTTAAAATCACAAAAAAATTACTTTTAACTAAAGGTTAATTACTAATTAGCTAATTATTTTTGACTAATTTCATTTTACAAAATTACCTTTCCTAACTTACTATTACCATCTACTTTACCCTAACCCTCTTCAATCTCCACCGAATTGTTGGTGAGATCCAACATCGGTCTTCAAGTCCCCAGCCATCAACCAACCCTTACTCAATCTTTCTCCTCACCCTCTTCTTAAAACAACCTATAGGCAAAACAAACAGCAACCAATCCACAGTAAGAAACCATCATCGTCGTCGCCACAATCCTCCCTTCCACAATCAGCCACCTCCAACCACAACAACTAGCAACAACCCAACATCAGCATCCACCTCCTTCTCCCCCATTCAAATCAGCCTTCCAAAGTCTTATTACAAAACAACCAGAGATCAAAACAACCCAAAACAATCACAAATTGGAACCCCAACACAATTCCAAACCAAAACAGAAATCAAAACAATCACCAGAACCAAGAACCCCCAAATCTCGCCGTGGCCTCAGATCCGACGCGCCCCCACCGTGCTCGACCTCAAATCACCGCCCGTTCGCACGCAGTCGCCGTCGCCGACTGCTGAGAGCCACCAGCGCCCGTACGCCCACGCCGGAGCTCGATCGACGTCACCACCTCGATCTGCGTAGCTGCCGCCGCTCCGGAGAACCGCACCCACCCCGATCCGACCTCAGATCTCGCTGTCGCCGCCGCTCGGATTCGCCACGCGACACCGCCCCCTCTCCCGATTCGTGCCGCCCTCTCGCCTGCGCCGCCCGGATCCGCCGCCGCCGCTCGGATCCGCCACACGACGCCGCCCCCTCTCCCGATTCGTGCCGCCCTCTCGCCTGCGCCGTTGTGTCCCCCGTGGCCGCGCCTCCAAGCCCCCGTACGCAGCCCCCCTTGCCGCCGATTTCTCCCCCGTGCGCCCCTCTGTAAGCATCGACCAAAAAAGGGGGGAGAAGAACAGAACGAGAAGTCAGATAGGAAGGGAGGGTAAGAAGTTATAAACCTAAATTATTTAATAACCCTATATAAGTTATTTTGAGTTTATAAACCTAAGTTATAATAAGTTTTAAGATCAATTAATTAAAGGTTATTATATTTAAATTAAGTTATTATATGAATTTTTATAAAATAATTTAGTTTTTAATATAAGAGTTATTTTATAGTATTATTTTATAAACATATAATAGTAAGTCAGATAGTATACTTTTTATAAATTGTGTAGCTAACCCAATTTTTGAATCAGGTACCCCTAACGCTAACAAAAACACGCCTTTTGCTACAAGGCGATTTGGTAACTCACGGTACCCTAGCTATGGGGTTTAGAAACAATATTGATGCATGCTAAATTAGTTTCTTTTCACCAGCAAAGTGTTTCACATGAACCGTTAGCTAAACTTGATAAGTTGCATAGTATCGAAAGTTGCACCGTTTTGCAAATTAAATTGAATTGGACTCCGTGACAGGTTTAACCGAAAGATGTAACTGGAAAAGTGAGAATAGTAGTTGACTCGTAAATTGTAAATCTGATAACATGCACACACACCTGGGTTATGGGGTAACTTATAATAGCGGAAGTGCGGGAGCGACCAGTCCGATCTTCATATTGAACAGTATCGATTTGTTGAATAGTACCGATTTGTTGAACATTATCGTTTTGTTGTAACCCGGGATATCAGGTGGACTCTTGGTTGCTTACTGTACTACGTTTTATAAGTCACGAACTAGGATCAGGCAAAACTAAAAACCTTGTAACTGGTCTTTTTAATATAGTTTACTGTTGACAAAATTGTGATAGTGGTAAATCTGTTATGTTACTTTTCTGCTCTATTGTACGCACTTTACTTATTGTCTCTTTAGATTGCCAGGCTAGTTTTGTCATGTTAGTTTATTGTTTTAAATATCATGCTAGAGATACTTTGAGTTACGTCTGATCCTGGCGACCCTTCTCTTTGTGGTGGACCCGCCAGATAACCCCCAGGTCGAGGAGTTTGCACCAGAGGCTGTAGGCACTGAGTTCGTGGTTGAGTTTGACCAGCAGGACCATCAGGACCCTGAGTATTGAGAGTGAGTGTGGGAGTTTTACTATGTTGCTTTCAGAATGGTTTGATGTATTTTGTATTCTGTTGTATTTTTCCTTTTCATGTTAGCTACTGGGTTGTAATAAGGTTGTAAAACCACTTTCATTATCAGTATTTTGGCGTATTTCTGCAACAGAGCCTGTGTTGACTCCATTGGTGCCTAGCAGGACTTGTGCATGTTCCAAACAGTAACGGGCCCCGAGAGTGGGTCGTTACAATTGATTTCGGGAAAGAAGCGAAAGGAGAAGATAATGCTCACCGAGCAAGGTACATGGTTCACCCGGAAGGAGAAGGAGCCTACAAAGTTTAAAGATATCGGAAGCTTCTGCATCCCTTGCACGCTTGGCGGAGTCCCGCTACAAGAAGCGTTGGTAGATTTGGGAGCAAGCGTGAGCCTGATACCCATAACTATGTTTAAGAAATTGAATACGGGGACCGACTTAAAGCCGACGGATATGAGAATACAACTCGCAGACGGTCGGGTCACTAGGCCAATGGGAATTGCGGAGAACATACCGCTCCAAGTACCGGGAGGAATTTGCTTGCCGTGCGGCTTCGTGGTAATGGATATCAAAGAGGAGGGCGACACGTCACTAATTCTTGGACGCCCCTTCTTGGCCACTGCCGGCGTGATAGTTGACGTGAGAGAGGATACCTTGTCTTTGAATGTCGGAAATATAGAGGTGGAGCTTCACATTCCTAAGGCAATGAATCACATGCCTTGGATGGAGGACGTCGATTACGTGGACCTCCTCGACGAGGTCATTGATGATGCTATGCCATATGCTATCGACGCCTTGCACAATGACGGCCTCGAAGAAGGCCAATCTTCTAGAGACAGAGAAAAGTTGGGAGACCCGTCGGACCATTCTATGGTTGATTACAAAGACGACACTGATGTCGTAAGGATTAGGGAGCTATGCAAGCTCTCCACGGCAAAGAATTTGAAGAAAGCTCCGTCGGACAAGAAATTTTCATCACCGACAAAGAAAAAGAACGCTAAAAGCTCAAGCTTGGGGGACTCGTCCCCCACTACTACCCATGATGAGGGGGAGCCTAGGAATGCCTACGAACAACAACAATTAAATCCAAGTGGCCTTCCCGACAAATTTGACGCGCGCATCTCACATGCACCGAACATCGAGCATTAAACGAATATCTTAAGGGGTCGAGCTCAAGACCTTAAACAAACGCTTGTCGGGATGCAACCCGACGGTTTTATCTTATTTTTAGTTGAATCTTTCATTTTTATTTTTGTTTTATATCTTTCTTAGTGTTTAGAGTCTAGAGTCGATAAAAATCCTGAAAACGGGCTCTATTTTTCATGACAGGAGATGGAGAACGGTAACCATTCGAATGGAGGATGACCATGGCAAAGGGGAGCGCTCCACCAATGCGCTCAGGCTTCAGGAGAAGGAAGGAACTGACGGGGAGACGAAAAACAGAAAGTAGAGCAAAAACATGGAGTTGGAGCTGAAAACAGTAGGCCACTCGGTCGAGTGACTTAGTCGTTCGGCCGAGCAAAGACCCTACTCGGCCGAGTATGGTACTGATCAGGGAAGATCCTAAAAACTACTCTCTGTACAATCCCCAATTTCAAATAGATGAAGATTCTCCAATTCATCTTGAAGGAGAACCACCCCCTGTTGGGGGGTGGTGCTGCGGCTTAGAAGGCCCCAATTGGGGGAGCGCATGGAGGATCCCCCTCCGACAGGGAGGGGCAGCCGAATGTAACGAAAAGCCCCCCTCCCCCGACAGGGGGGAGGCGCCGGAAAAGCGGCGTTGAAGGAGACCCCCCCAGGGGGGGCACGTTCGGACAGAGAGCCCCCCGACAGAGTTTGGGGGGGTGCAGGGTGGCGCGGGGACGGGCCCCCCTACCGGGGGGTGGGGGCGAAACGAATGGCCCCCCAGACTGGGGGGGCGACGCGGGGCGGTGAACCACCGATCGGTGGCAGGTGGGATAAGGGGCTATGGAAAACATGGGTTTTTATAAATCCTATTTTATTGATATGTTGATTTGGAGTAAAACAATTAACATACAAATGTTATAAAATAGAATACGGTCCATAATATATATATACGGGATTAGAATTTTACCTCTAGATCAAAGATCTAGTGAAGAACAAATAAAAATCTGTAGATAAAAATCCCCGATCCTGTCGATCGCTCGTCGTCGCAAGAGCTTTGCAGCAACAACAAAATTCATTCTCAATAGGGAAATATTTGTGGAGAGTATGAAAATTTTGTGGCTCAAACTTTTCTAGAGTTTAATCGTGCTGATAACGTGTTGGAACTTAAAAGAAAGAGTAACCATGACTCAAGGCCATTGTCTTCTATTTATTCATTCACATGGAATACCAAAGGGCATGTAATTCCAAAGGTCCCCATTATGCTAACTAAATGGGAAGTAATGGAGGGATAAAGTGGTGGAGAGGCCAAGGCCTCTCTCACTCATAACAACTAATAATATTTAATTGATGTTATAGGATAATCAAACTAGATGAGAAATAGAGACTTAGGTTCTTAGAAATGGAATGAATAACCATGGCCATAGGCCATGGTTCTCTATATATTAAATCATGGAAGGGAGATGAAAGGCCTCAAGGAGACCAAGAGTCCCTATTACTCATAGTAATGGGGACTAATGAGAGTGGGTAATGAAGGAGGGGAGGCCAAAGGCCTCCCTCATTCATAACACTCCCCCTTACCCATTCATCACTTTGGTCTCAGCATTTGAGGCAAAGAGGGGTGGATACTTCTGGATCCAGAGTAAGAGTGTTTGCCTCGTTAAACCCTTAGATGTGGAAAACCCAGTGGGAAAAACCCAACGGCTTAAGGGAAAAGAGTGCAACCCACATGTTACTCCCCCTGATCCGTACAAGCTTCAGGCTTGCAGGTCTTTCAGTTGTCGCATGCCAATGTTCTTTACAAGTTTTACAAAAATACATTTGGGCAAAGACTTAGTAAAAAGATCAGCTAAGTTATTGCAGGACTGTATCTGCTGAACTTCGATCTGCTTGTCCTCCTTTAGCTCATGTGTCCAGAAAAACTTGGGAGATATGTGCTTCGTCCTGTCGCCCTTGATGTAGCCTTTTTGAAGTTGAGCAATGCATGCAGTGTTATCTTCAAACAGAACGGTAGGCTCCAAATCACCGGTCTTCAGGCCAGTAGATTGAAGAATGTGTTGGACAACGGATCGTAGCCAATAACACTCTCTGCTTGCTTCGTGGATCGCAATGAGCTCTGAATGGTTGGATGATGTAGCTGTTGTGGTTTGCTTCACCGATCTCCAGGAGATAGCAGTACCTCCGTAGGTAAAAATAAAACCGGTTTGGGATTTTGCCGTGTGCGGATCAGAGAGATAACCTGCATCAGCATAACCAAACAATTTGGGGGATGCACCTCTCTGGTAGTAAAGTCCAAGATCAATGGAACCCTGAAGGTATCGCAGAAGATGATTTACTCCGTTCCAGTGGCGCTTTGTGGGCGCTGCACTGTGTCTGGCTAGAAGATTAACTGTAAACGCTATATCGGGACGCGTACAGTTAGCCAGATATAGAAGTGCTCCAATGGCACTGAGGTAGGGTACTTCAGGACCCAGTATCTCCTTTTGTACATCTAGTGATCTTACGACCATGGGAGTACCTAAAGGATGATATTTATCCATATGAAACTTGTGTAGAAGTTTCTTTGTGTAATTAGATTGGTGTAATAGGATTCCACCTATTAGGTGTTCTATCTGTAAGCCAAGACAATACTTTGTTTTGCCTAGGTCTTTCATTTCAAAAGTATGTTTAAGGCTTTCAGATATCTCTTTGATCTCTGCAGGAGATCCTATGAGATTTAAGTCATCTACATATACAGCTATGATGACGAATCCTGTTCCCGTTCTTTTGATAAAGATACAAGGGCAGACTTCGTTATTCGTGAATCCTTGCTGTGCAAGGAAGTCACTAAGTCTGTTATACCACATCTTTCCCGATTGTTTTAGACCATATAATGATCTATGTAGCCTTACAGAGAATACGTCCCGATGTATCTCTTTCATCTCTTGGGGTAGATTAAACCCATCAGGGAGTCTCATATAGATATTTTTATCTATATCGCCATATCGATATGCAGTCACAACGTCAATGAGCTGCATTTCTAGGCTTTCCAGAGAAGTTAGGCTTATTAAAAATCGGAAAGTGATCGAATCCATGACCGGAGAATACGTATCTTCGTAATCAATCCCCGGTCTTTGGGAAAATCCCTGGGCTACAAGGCGTGCCTTATAGTGAACGATCACATTATTTTCATCTCTTTTTCTCATGAAAACCCACTTATATCCCACAGGTTTTACACCTACTGGTGTTTGGACTACTGGTCCAAAGACTTTGCGTTTCAAGAGTGAGTCCAGCTCTACTCTTATTGCCTCGTCCCACTTTGGCCAATCATCTCTGCGTTTACATTCCGCTAAAGATCGTGGTTCGACGTCATCGTCATATTCAGTGACGTGAACGACAATATCGAACGCAAAATCGTCGTCGACAACTATGCTATTTCTGTCAAGTACTTCTCCAGTACGTACAAAATTTAATGATGTTTCTCCTATTGTTTCCTCTGCTGGGGAAATCAGGATGGGAGAAGTAGCTGGTCTGAGCTCAGCATCCTGTGGAGGGATATTCTTAGTATCACCAGGAGTCTTCCTCTTTCGAGGAACTTTATCTTTTGAGCCTGGTGGGCGTCCTCTTTTCATTCGAGGTACAGCCAAATCTGCTGCCGGTGGGTTGCATCCATCTATGGGGATGTCAATCCTAGCTGGCGTATTGGCATCATGGACGTGTGAACGGACAATCTTCTGGTTGTCGGTGAATTTATCCGGTAATAGATGTACTGTATTCTGGATGTGAATGATCTTCAGGATCTCATCTTCACACAGATTAGTACGCGGATTGTAAAGGGACAAAGACTTCTGGTCCCAACTAATGGTCTCAGAAGCTTCTGGCTTCTTAGACTGTGTGCCCAGTTTTGGAAAAATTTTCTCATTAAATTCACAGTCAGCAAAACATGCCTTGAATGCGTCACCCGTCAGGGGTTCAAGGTATCTGATAATAGTGGGTGAATCAAACCCAATATATATACCTAGACGACGCTGAGGACCCATTTTGGTCCTCTGAGGTGGTGCTATTGGGACATATACCGCACAACCAAACACTCTCAAATGAGAGATATCCGGTGGTGCGCCGTATGCTAGTTGCATCGGGGATAAAGTGTGACCTCCAGAGGGTCTTATCCTAATAAGTGATGCGGCATGTAAAATAGCATGCCCTCAAGCATCCACAGGCAACTGGGATTGCATAAGCAATGGACGTGCAATCCATTGGAGTCTCTTTATAAGAGACTCAGCTAATCCGTTTTGGGTGTGCACATGTGCTATCGGATGTTCAACTTCAATACCCGTTGCTCGGCAATAGTCTTCGAAGACTTGTGAAGTAAATTCTCCCGCATTATCAAGACGTAGTTTCTTGATATGGTTATCGGGGAAATGAGCACGCAACCTTATTATTTGTGCCAATAGCTTTGGAAAAGCTAGGTTGCGGGTGGACGGGAGGCACACATAAGACCATTTGGTTGATGCATCAATCAGTACCATGAAGTACCGAAATGGACCACTTGCGGGGTGAATAGGCCCGCAAATGTCGCCATGTATTCTCTCAAGGAAACCAGGAGACTCTAATCTCACTTTCAGGAGGGATGGTCTCGTTATTACTTTTCCCTTGAAACAATGGAGACATGGAAATTCACCCTTTTGAAGAATCTTCAGGTTCTTCAATTTGTGTCCACGGGATTTAGTGATGATGCGGCGCATCATTGCTGTTCCAGGGTGACCAAGTCTATTGTGCCAGAGTTGGAACTTTGGCAGTGATTGGCACGTCTGGTGCTCATATTGGCTTCTACTGGTTGAATGTATGTTTGGTAGAGACCCGACGGGAGTCCCTTGAATCGCTCGCAGATGATCTTCTGGTCATCTTTTTGGCGAGTTACAATTAGATATTCAACCTTATTTTCATCTCTGGTCTCTAAGTGATATCCGTTTAAACGGAAATCCTTGAAACTTACGAGATTCCTATTTGATTTAGGAGATAATAATGCATTATTTATTTGAAGTCTTGTGTTAGTTGGGAGCAATATAATTGCTTCACCTGTTCCTTCGATTATTTGGGACAGTCCTGAAATTGTGATAACTGGACCGTCATATTTGTTTACGCTATTAAAATAGCAATGATCGCGAAGGATTGTGTGCGTCGAGGCACTGTCCACTAGACACTCAGACATCATCTATATAAGCAAAAACGAAATTTTATTTGAGCGAAAATGTAGATAACATTCGAAAATAAAAGATCGTACTAAAGCAAAATAAAGATGAAGATACGTCGAATTCTAAATGCATAGATAAAAGATAGTGCTCAATCGAGCAGGTCGTCGTTCTCGAAGCCTTTAGCAGTAAAGACAGTTGGCGGCAGTACACCAGCCAAGTTTGTCTCAGGTCGAGACTTCTGGCTCGCCTGGTATAAATCCTGTAGGTGGCGAGGAGTGCGGCAGTTTCTGGACCAATGGCCAGTCATGCCGCATCTATGGCATTTGTCCTCCCAGGTCTTCTTTGGAAGTGAAACGTGCTCGGTGTTCTTTCGCTTCCAAGTGAAGTTTCTTTTCCCTTTATTGTTTTTGTTTGTCTGGGGAGCTGCACCTCTTGGTTGCTTCGTTACCGCTTTCCCTTTAGTGTTTAAGGCTTCCTCTTGTTTTTCCACTTCTGGGGAGAAACATGGTGGGCTTCAGGGATTGGGGCAGTGCCAGCTGGATGCAAGTTATGAGTTGCAAGCAGTAAATCTCGATTTTGCTCTGCCCTACGTAGGCATGAGATCAGATCAGAGAATTTCGTGAAGTTGCGTTCACGATACTGTTGCATGAGGATTGCATCTTTCTCGTGAAACGAGGTAAATGTTTTTTCCAACATGCGTTGTTCTGTCACTTCTTCACCGCACAACTCCAGGCGTGAGGTGATGTTATGAAGTGCAGAATTATACTCAGCGACGGACTTATAGTCATGAAGTCTGAGGTTTTCCCACTCATAACTGGCACGGGGTAATATAACATCAATTTGATGTTTATACCGTGCTTCCAGCGCTGTCCATAGGTCCTTTGGGTCCTCAACCGTTAAGTATTCGGCCTTCAAGGTCCGATCTATATGTTTCCTAATGTAGATTATGGCTTTCGCCTTATCTACATCGGATACAGTGGTTGTAGGGCTGCTGTTAGATGTAACAGAAGCTTCGGCCGCTGCTGGGGCCGAGGAAGGAGCCAAAATGGACCCAAGGAGGGCCATCGAACGCAAGTGGAACTTCAGGTCCACTCGCCAACTCAGGTAATTTGTCCCTGCAGAATCAAGGACTTCGAAATCGACGCTTGCCAATTTTGCCATTTATCTACGCAATTTAAAATGAGCATGAATTAATTAAAATTCAAATATTCATGCACAAAGAAATAAACACGTAAAAATGCGGGAATCGGCCAGATACCCAAAATAGTACACAGTCCAAAGTTCGTTTACAGTCCATAAGATAAAAAGAAAAATACAACTTTGGAAACCCAAACTGGGTCCCTATATCTCCGTCTTCATATGCTGTTGCACCGAGCTTTGGCTTTTAATACAAATTTCCTCACTTACAAATTCTCTCAAAAGAAAAATAAAAGTGCATGAATGTAAATAGGTATACAATGGCCGATCCCGAAAACACATTTTTACTTATTTAAACATCCACGCAGTTCTAAATATGCTACTGGCATAAAAATGAACAACCACGCATATATCTCATGCAAAACATATTTGTAAAGGAAACTAGAAAATATAATTATCTCGTAGACCACGTGGAAACGTCATACACCGTTAGGTTAGTTGACTAACGGCAGAGCGGTCTCAGGATCTTTGAGATAGTTATATTTTGAAAAATAGAGTCCTAGTAAAACATAGATTATAATATGCAAGAGGGATGTATAAAATAATTGGTCAACAAGGAATATAGAGATTATTTTTGATTTTACTCAGGGGAGAGTCCAGTTAAAGAATTGGCTTCAGGCAATTATTTAGTAGGCTAAATATAATTTTTACCGTTAGGTAATAGGGGCTGCAGGCCCAATTAAAATATTTGTGTTATTGATACTCACAAATGGGCTTCTGGCCCAACTATCAATTTTAATTAAATTTAGCCTACTTTAGGTTGGGGAACACCAGAAAATCCCTAAATCTGTCTCCTCAAATTCTAACCCATATGTTAATTATTATTTTTTTTTCGGGTTTCGCCGGTGGACAGAAGTCCCCCTTTCCTGCCAGTATCCGCCAGTCAACCAATCAGACCCCCCTATCAGAGGGGGGCTTCGCAACAGTAGACCCCCCCTGCTGGGGGGGGATAATAGGCCGGCCCCCTCCATCGGGGGGGGGGGCAGTGTTACGGAAGAACCCCCCCGAGGGGGGGGGGGGGGGGCGTGGGTGGGCTCGATCAGACGGCCCCCCCGGGGGGGGGGGGGGGGGGCGGAGACATAGGCCTCCCCCGCTGGGGGGGGGGGATCTGCGACAGAGGCCCCCCCCGACTGGGGGGGGGGGGGGCGGCGGATCTGCGACAGAGGCCCCCCCCGACTGGGGGGGGGGGGGGGCGGATCTGCGACAGAGGCCCCCCCGACTGGGGGGGCGGCGGATCGGCGACAGAGGCCCCCCCGACTGGGGGGGGGGGGGGGGGGGGGGGGCGGATCGGGCCTCCCCCGTCGGGGGGGGGGTGCGTTGCGACATATAAGCCCCCCCGTCGGGGGGGGGGGGTGCGCCGATACAGAGGGCCCCCCCGACGGGGGGGGGGGGGGGCAGATTAACCCCCCGACGGGGGGGGGGGGGGTGTGCGCTGCGACAGATCAGCCCCCCCCCCCCCCCCCGTCGGGGGGGGGGGGGGGGGGTGCGCCGATACAGAGGGCCCCCGACAAATCAACCCCCCGACGGGGGGGGGGGGGGGGGGGGGGGGGGGGGGGGCAAATAAACCCCCCGAGGGGGGGGGGTGGCGGCGCGACAACGGAGGCCCCCCCGACGGGGGGGGGGACGGCGGCGCGGGAGAGTAGGCGAGGTTTTTTTTTATTTTTATTTTTACTTGTATTTTAACAATGTAAAAATTTTCATGCATTGTAATCTACGGGAAATAGAATTTTACCTCTAGATCGATGATCTAGGGACGACCGTAGATTAGAACCGTAGATAAAAATACGAGCTCTCGAACGCTTTGAGGATGCCGCAACGCTGCAACCAATAGATTCCTCGCCGCAGCAACTATAAATTCCTTTCGCGTAGGGGATGAAAATTTTGTTGAAAAATTTGTGCTCAAGAGGAGAACTCGTGCTGATAACGTGTTATAGGATAATCAAACTAGAGGAGAAATACAGACTTAGGTTCTTAGAAATGGAATGAGTAACCATGGCCATAGGCCATGGTTCTCTATATATTAAATCATGGAAGGGAGATGAAAGGCCTCAAGAAGACCAAGAGTCCCCATTACTCATAGTAATGGGGACTAATGAGAGTGGGTAATGAAGGAGGGGAGGCAAAAGGCCTCCCTCATTCATAACAATTGATAAGTGCTAGAGTTTAACATTGATCGGTTGTGCGCAGAGTAAACTGGTGTGTGCAATTAGCAACTCCCCATTTTTTGGTAGATTTACACGTTGGCACGGAAAAAAGGGCACGTTAAAAGCGTCGCCTGTCCCGTCTCTGCCATCGGCTCTCCCCACCAACATACTTTTTTATTGGATTCATTCGTCCAAACCCTTCAAAATTCCAAGCACAGTTCTTCGATCAACTGCTATCTCCCTCCAACCGTTTGTCCATCCGATCCAATCATCCAATGGCGGTTAGATCGCCGCTCTCCTTCGCCGCTACGCACTCCCTCCTCGTCCCCAAGTCACTCAAGCTCGGTTCCAACGGCGACGGGCGGAGGATCTTCGCGCTCCGCCCTCGGGCCTCGAACCATAGAGGCGACGGCCCCGCGGCGATGGCGTCGACTGCTTCTTCTCCCGCTTCTAGCGCCATTGATTTCCTAACGCTCTGCCATCGTCTCAAGGTGATACAAACCGATCCATCGATTTGATACATTGATTATAAATTTTATATATTGATCGACTAATCTTCATGCACAAAGATCACATGCTAATTGTCAAGTGGGATCACGCTTCTATGTCAAGGCTGTGATGTGACCTGGAAATTTGATTTGCTATGAAATTTTTGCCTGCTATTGTGCTCCCGGCGTCCCATTTTACGACAATCCGATCCATCTAGTTGATATGTTTGTTCCACCGAATTATTTTATATTTACACAATTGAATTATTAGTTTACTTGCATCTGAGAGTGGTCATTTCTACGTCTGATGCTAACCTGTATTTTTCTGATTTCATCACATAACTATTTTGAATTGAAGTCCAGGTGTTTTGTATATTCTTCGTGCTTACATTCCATCTGTGTTAAATAACTTCGGGAGTGAAGGGGATGCCATCATTTTTGGGGGTTTTATATACTCGCCCACCTTTTATGTCTAATTCGAAAACAGTATTGTTATTTGCAATTTGATTTCCAAATTTATTAATTTGTTTGAAAAGAGGCCATCTTGATGATGTTCATCTAAAAATTAAACCGGGTGTAATTAGTCTAACCAGACCCAATTACACTTGAGTTAACCCTTTTCATTTTAGGTTTTAGGTGTCATATTATGGAATTTTAGGTTTTGGGTTAGGAAAGTTAATGGATTCGAGTTGGGGAGAGCTTGAAAGGAGGTTAAAGAAGCGAGGAGAAGAGGAGGTGGTTCGGGGGAGAGAGAAGAAGAGGAGACAAATAGGTGATGGAGGAGAGGAGGATGGTTTGAGGAGGAGGCGAGCAGAGAGGAGGAGTTTGAGGAGGATGAGAAGGCGGGTCGAGGAGGAAGTTGAAGTAAACAAGGTATATTCCGTTAATTTCAAAGGAATATGCTTTAAATTTAAATTTAAATTTAAATTGAAGTTAACTAGGAGTTTTTTCCAGGCAGATTAATAAATGTAGGAAACCAAATCATAGTTGACATGATTTAAGGACTCCTTTGAATTAGACATAAACAATGGGACCAATATTAAAAAACCCTTTTTAAACAAATGAATCTGTAAATTTAATGGGGCACTGGAAGTAATAGAATGTCTGCCCCTTTCATGAGTACCTTTTAGGTGTGTACATTACATTGCAAGTAAAAAAGCATTGGAAGTAAAAAATTATTGACTAAATGAGTGTTTTTGTGTGTTGCTGGCTATGGGTGTGATTTTTCACTGAAATTACATGACTTTGTTTGGTTGATGATGGAAAAGGAATCCAAGGGTGAGAGAAAAAGGAGAAGAAATCCGAGGGTAGGATAAAGAGGGTAACTATATAGATCAGTCAGGTAAATATCATCCATATGCTACTATTCACTGATTCTATCAACACGACGATTGTTGTAGAGGCAAAAAATGATATATGAATAGCAGTGGAGTGGATCAGGAAGAAGCAAACAAGTAGAGGGACAATGGAAGTAGACAAGTAACAACAAAGCTGCTTATAATATCAAAGAGGTTGCAAAAGTTTTTTTGAGCGCATGTAATTGTGGATTGGAACATGGTGGGCAAAAACATGTAACTTGAACTTGCTCAAGTACATTAAAAGGAAACTGACCCCATGTATATGACCCCCTGTATACCACATGTACTTGGCAAGAAAACAATAATAGCTCTTGTAGCAGCTTTTTGGTTTTGTTTTAGTCTTTCTTCCTTTCTTAATTTTAGCTCATCTAAAATAAGGCCATACATGTTCTGCTGGTTACCTCTTGATGCATTGTTACTTGTTAGGGGGTGGGAATCTGGCATGGTTCATGTCCTGTCAAGTTTGTCGAGTTTGACTTGAACTGAATGTGCATACATGGACCCAGGGATGAGAACGAGATGGGTTGGACGGGGCCACGGCTAGGCATCCCAGGACTTTTAAGTAGAAACCCCAACCCTAACATACGGGCTTTCGGGCTGGCCCTACTACAGAAGAACAGAACAACTGTATCATCTTTTGATATTGTTACCTGCATTTTTTATTACAAAAACATGTTAAAAGTTAAAACATTGCTAAACATATTTTTGGTAAATCTGGTTATTTTCTCTTGAATCGTTGCCTGATTTATAAGAACTATTATGGTCTCTATCCTTAAAGTCAGTAAACAGACCACAGACCACAGAATTCATTGAAAACTTGTATCATAACTTAATTATAACAACAATATAAGAAAGCCGACAGTATCAGTTACATATGAGTACATTGATTAATAAGCAAACACAGCGGTTACATATATGCATACATTCACATGAGCAAGCATGTTCATACAAAGATCAATACAAAACTTCATATGCAGGAAGAAGCGTGTCTCACATTCTTACATGTACCAAGCATGTCATACCATACCGTACTTTTTCCATACTCATCCCAAACTCTTTAGTAATGGCTATATAATATCAAATACATAGGTTACAGCTGCACATAATAAATATTGGACATGATATAACATCAAATAAAGAACAATCCACTCACATAGCCGCCAGTCAGAACAACAAGGTCGTGCAAATTAGCTTTTCTATTTTTCCCAAATCCATGCGCTTTAATAGCATAAACATACAGATCACTAAGTTAGTTGCATTGCTCTGGGTCACGCCGTATGATATATAAAAAAGAAAATTTCATGTAAAAAGGAAGAACCCAATTTGTTAGTGATAAGTGTCGCAAATGCATCACTTTCAACATCTTCAGTAAATGCTTGTCTCTGAACAGACATTTGAAAAATAACATGTACATGATTATATCTACAAATATGGAAGTCAAAAAACATAAAAGGTCATATACACATACCTTCAGTGCCAACTCTAACACCTTCATAATTGCATTTATGCCAGAAATATTTTTCCCGTATATTAGCACGAGAGGATCTTCTAGCTCCTGCAAGGACCGTGGAAAACACAGAAATAAAGGTTATCAAAAAATGCATGGTCTACAAGCATTAAAAAATTATTTAATTTATCAGAAGAAGTTTCTTAACATTTCTGGGTCTTCTGCTTGGTAATGAAGTAAAGTGATACAACTTTTAATTCATTGTAAAGTGTTTTATCATCCCGTCTATAGATGATGGCTAGCTTACAACCGAATAGCCAACATAGACTAAGACTGTTGAAAAAGGCCAAAACAGCATGCATGCACCTCATGTTTCATATATTAGTCATTGCATTACATTGCAAGAATATTAATATCAAAAGATTGGAGCCCTCTTGATTATGCATTCTCCTCCCCTGTCGCTACCTGGCCGCAAGAAGTGGATCCGCTTCATACTCCCCTGGCCCGTCGCTCCTCTGCCAACTTGTCCTCCACCATCCTGGCCAGTTGCATCCATAATTGTCTGCTGTCTTCACCCAATGATCCATACTCGGATCAAAAGTCTACGAGTGTTGAGACCGGATGCAGATATACGAAAACACTTGATATGATATGCGAAAACACTTGATATATCACCGTGTTTAAACCTCATAACTAAATTCTATTTGTGAGGCTTCTGACAGCGAATTCAAAAAACAAAACAAAGAAAGTCACCCTACACATTCGTCTGAGAATTTCATCAAGCAGCTCATGTTCATTATTTACAAATTCTAGAAATAAATAGAGGCAAGAAATCAAATAAAAGATTTTTTACGTAGAGACAAGATAACAACTTTAAAGCACCGTGGAGAGCTGAAGAGGTGGGTGGCGGCTTGGCAAGAGTAGGGAGCTGAAGAAGTGGGGGTGGCTTGGCTAGAGGAAGCAAAAGGAGGTGAGTATGGAGCTGAACTAGAGGCAGGGGTGGCTATGCGGGAGGAGGAAGAAAGGGAGCAGAAGAGGTGGGGATATTTAATTCCAATTTGAGATGTGGGTATTTAATTCTAATTTGAGTTGCAAAAAGCTGAAGAGCTGGGGTCCTGGGAAAGTGGAACTGTCGAACTGGGGAAGTGAGGTGAGCCGCTAAAACTGCATGAAATCAATAGCCTTGGGCCGAAGCCGGGGTCGGGGCTAGGACACGTCTACGGCCGCCCCGACGCCGACCTGAAATATTTCAGGGCCTTATTTAAAGCACCGGCCCCGACCTGAAATATTTCCCCGAGTCGGTGAAGGGCTTTTTTCGGGCTGGGTTGGGCCGACCGGCCCATTTTCATCCTTACTTGAACATGATCTGTTTAACATTTGGGTTGAGGAGCCTTCACGCGGACACCAAAAAATGGGGCAACCTGCACCTAACCCGCTTAACTAGATTGTTACCCGATTTAACGATCGGGTTGAATTAGGATTGGGTCACAAGAACAAAAGTATTTCTAACGTCGTCCAATAAATATGGGTCATAATGAAGTTCATGAGCTAATAACATCATATTTTGTCCTGAAGAATAGGGATTTATGCTTTATTTGTGAATGGAGGATAGAGATTGAGAAAGTCAGGTCTTAAACGAATATGTATACAAACATGCAGCGGGTTGGGTTCAAATTGGGTCAAGCTGACTTTATACTAGTAAACTTGGGCGGGCTCGATCACCTGCTTTAACCTGAAACATGGCCATATTGCTTGGATTAGTGGGTTTGACCGGATGTTACCTGAATCTGATTAGGGACTCATGCATACCTGAATAAACGGGTCGAAATTGCCACACTTAGTTATTGACTATATGCAAATAGTGTTATGGACTTTAATTTTACGGAAACCACCCTGAAAAACTGTATCAATAAGCACAAACTAGTAACTGCTTCGTATGGTTACTTCCCACATATGCCTTGGGATTTTTTCCGGCATTATGTCTATAAATTGATGAAAGTGAACATTATCAAAGCGTGCAAAGTTGCTAAATCTGCACCATTGAGTTTTAAGTTAATACAACCATGGTATCTGTATTTTTGCCAAAAGTACATGATGTTGATTTAGTAGTCTCAAGGGAAGACATACCTCAACTAATGGGACGATGGTAGATAATCTAGGCTATCTGTCTAGTTATGTAGGTCAGACAAGAAGAAAAAGAAGAAACAGATCTGTGTATGTCACAAAGGAGAACATCATAGTATCATGTTGCATAGGTTTTAGTGATATGATAGAATGATAATGGTCAAATGAGCGCAATGTGGGCCATTCATGATCTTGTAGATGTCACTGTATGAGATAAGACCAACCACCCCCCCACCCCAACCCCCCAAAAAAAAAACCCAAAAAAGAGAGAAACAAACCCACCAACTTTGCTACAATCGAAATACCCCTTGAATTATCATGCTATAAAGATGCTCCTAGATAAGACCAACCACCCCCCCACCCCAACCCCCCAAAAAAAAACCCAAAAAAGAGAGAAACAAACTCACCAACTTTGCTACAATCGAAATACCCCTTGAATTATCATGCTATAAAGATGCTCCTAAAAGGAACATGGCAGGATATCGTCCTTGTAAATTTACTTTGCAAACTCATCTATTTTAGTGGCTTGCTATTGTCACTGAGAAGTGAAGCTTTCTAAGGAGTAGATGGTACACAATTGTAATAGATTCTGGAGTATGTGTTGGAGAAGACTGCCCAGTAAATACATTGGCTTCATTTTATTTCTTGGAGAATCGTACCCAATGATTATATGCCCCTCCTTTTGCATTATGTAGCCATAATATGAGAGTTATACTATGGTCTGTTGTTCTGTTATATATCCGTGGTAGGATGGACTGAGAAAGAGTAAGAAAGGATGTTATGAGAAAGAGTAAGAAGAGTAATAAAGGGTAAGAAAGGATGCTCTGTTACATTTGGACCTCACAGCAGTTTTTACATTTGAACCTCACTGCGGCTTTTACATTTGGAGATGGACTGAGAAAGAGTAAGAAAGGATGTTCTGTTATATATATGTGGGAGGGTTCAAACATGTGGTACATGAAGCCTTCATCAGTATGTGTAATACTAATGATGCATGCTCACCTTTTTTTCATCTTTATGAAATAAAATTAAGTTGTAGGAGCTCTTAAACATCTAGGTTTTGGAATTCCTTATCTGGGCTATGTTGTTTTGATAAAAGATAAGCTGCCTATTACGTGGGACTTTGTAGGATTAAATATTTTGTTTTTAATGCGTTTCAATTTTCTGACCCTCAATCCATATGACTAAATAAAGTAAAATAAATAAAATAATGTCCCCATAAGTTTTCATTCATGATTAGTTAATATGTTTCAGGGTGCAGGATACATAGTCAAGAATCTCATGTACTTTAGGTATCCTTTTCTTTGTTGGGAGAGCCTTTACAATGAAACTGGATGTTTCACGAGATGATATATTTCTGGCAAAAGTTAGAAAAAAGCTTCTGAATACAGATAATTGACTTCCTGTACAGCTCTAGGTGCTGTTAGGTGGCATTACTTGATGCAAGGTTAGAATGGATTCTTTAAGAATGATTAATGGACGACTCATGTTAAATGCCAACTTTGATATTTTGGTAAAGTTTAATGGGCACTGATTGAAAATTGGGTAATAGCCTTTTCTTTAGTGTTAGGGTTGGTAAGTTTGAGTTTTTTCTACGACTTCCGAATTTCTTATTGGTCATCAATCCCCACATAAGCTGGGTGTGTATGTACTTCCCTCAGATGTACTAATCATCTGTAGAACTAGAAACATGCAAGTAACTGTTTGAATTGATGGGGGCTTAGAGGTGACATGATGTAAAAGTCGAGTAAGAAACATATTCAAACTTTAAAACTTGTAGATTGATAATGGAATCAAAGAACTCTTATTTGTTTAGTCATACCTTAAGAATTTTTGACCTTGGACTAAACCATAGCACAAGACATTAATGGAGGAGTTTCTTTTGTGCAAAACCACTTTTCAGATTCTGACTGGTAGTTCTGCGTTTTGAGGCCTACTTTTCCGAGTATCATGGCTTCCATTGAGTACATGACTGTACACTAAGAATGAGCCAATGTGTATACTGCCTGTATCCTGTATTAATAATATTTTGTTTCACTCTGAACTCGATGTAGCTGTGTTTGGCAAGGGAGAGGTGTATGTGTAGGGGATAACACTGAAATTCAAAATTTTAGAAGTGTTAGCAGGTCACATCAAGTGGTGACAACCTCTCCGAAATTGGAATTGATGACATCAAGTTCTCTTTAAAAACAGGTGCTTAAATGCACAGTTTTTAAAATTTTTGTGCTAACTTTGCTGTTCACAGCCAACTGTGTTATAGCCTAGCACCAAGTGTGTTTGGCATCTAACACTGCTAAACTTGTTACCACATGGAGGCTGCAAGTTAATGCTTCATGATATCATATGATAGGTAAACAAGCTCAGTCATGAACTCATTTTTTTCATTCTCTAGTTTGCATTTGTTTATTTTTTGTTTGTTTGTTATGTGTCTAAACTCTAGAGGGTTGCCTCTGTCAATATGTTCAGCAACATAATGGTCATGCCGTTTTGTAAAGATAATTATTTTCGTTTTCTTAGGATGATGATATGCATGTAGGGCTTGTAAAAACTAAATATATGCAGATGATGGTTTGTTGTACTATTTGATTATTTTACTTTATATCCTTTTCATTCTTAGACAACAAAACGGAAAGGTTGGATCAACCATGGAATTAAGGGTCCCGAGTCAATTGCTGATCATATGTATCGCATGGCACTGATGGCTCTGATCGCTGGAGACCTGCCTGGTGTAAATAGAGAAAGGTCAGGGTTTATATACTAATTTCTCATCCTTGTATTTATTTCTTAATTTTCTCTACAATATCCTTTTGTTTTATTTCCAATTGTTTCTATTTTATGTATTTATTTTTTCAGTTTTAACTTACTACCTTTATTTCTAGTTTTTAGTATTTTTGTTTCTCAGAGGCTGAAAGTCGTGATATATACTTCAGTAAATTTGCATCGGAGTTAATGAATAGCGATGACAAGTTTTTAATGCAATGATTATTATTTTATATGCGTCATTCACTGAGATTAATGAAATTTCTGTATTTATATATTGTCATGCTTTAGTGTCTGATGTTAACTTAGATAAATCCCATATTTACAGCAATCGTGTGTTTCCTGATGAGTTTCTACTAAAAGTTTTCCCATTTTCTACATAGTCATCCAATTTAGAGAACTTGGGTTCATCTGATGACAATAAAAGCTATCATGTTTGAGAAACATCTTCTTTAAAATGGCTCAGCTTGTATTACAGTACCACATACTTGCCTTTGACTGCTTCATCTAGGCTGTAGCAAGAGCTTATTATAGATGAAGTACAATGTGCGATTTACACTGAAAATCCTTGAGGTTCATTATAGCTTTTACCATATTTCTATTTCTAGCCTGCATTTGCTTATTATATGCCTGTGGAAATAGAGAATTGAGAATTTGTCCTGTATGAGACCCCTTATTGGTCCTCACGTTATGTTTTAGTGCAGCTCTATGGTGCGATCCGCACCTATCAGCGACGCCGGACCCGCCAGCATCCCGCGCGCGCAAGCCCAGCCACGCCTTAGGGGCGTTTTCGACCCTTTTCTCTTGATTATTATTTTAATGGCAAACTTGTAATTGTTTAGTGGGGGGGGGGGGGCTGTTCTTAAGCTAGGGCTAGCCGTCTTTAATCTCTTATGCTTATTATTTTGATATTTGGAAGAGTTCTTCGAGAGTTCTTCGAGGGATCTTAGGAGAGTGCAGACGTCCTCGCTTATCGGCGTCTTAGGAGGGTTGTTGCCCCTATAATTGTAGCCAATTATCTTTTTATTGGCTGTTTTTATTAATATAATTTCAGTTTTGCTTTGGATCCTATCAATTTGGTATCAGAGTGCGTAACGATCCATGACGGCGTCAACAAGGCAAAATGACAAGTTCGAGTCTTTGGAGGAGAAATTCAATGACAAGATCGAAGGGGTGAAGAAAACACTAGCGGGGCACGAGGAATCAATGGGGAAGTTGACGGCTTCCGTTGACCGATTGACGGCTTCCATTGAAAGGGTTGCGACGAAGCAAGAGAAGAACGACGAGCAATTCGCGCAACTGATTTTTCAGTTGGCGGCCAACGCAGAAAAGGGCGAAAAAGGGGACGAGAACCCTAAATCTGCGGGAAAGGCGCCACCTTTAGGCAAGGGGAAGGAAAAATTTCAGATTTTTGATGCGGAAAACGTCCACATGGAGGAGAATGCATCGAGGATGAAGAAGAGGTGCCGTGGAAGGTCGATTACCACGAGGAAGTGCGACAAAAGGCAGCAGAATCACAGAAGGGGGGCGGCCGCCCTAGCCAGCCCCCCATGGGTTGCGGCAGGGAGCGGGTTGGCCGCGAGAGCTGCTCCCGGGCCCCGTCGACACGCAAGACCACCGCAGCACAGGCGGCGGCTTTCCCCGGGGCGGTGAAGCCCCTCGGGGGTCCGGTGACCCCCTCGACCAATGGGGAGGCCGTTGGGGCCCACGAGAATTGCAGGCGGGGCTGCCCCAGGCATGCCGTGGCCCCATGGGCTACAGGGAGCCCTGCGAGGAGTTTTCGAGGCCAGGGACGGGGGTTTTCAGCAGTTTTGTGACGACCAGCCCCATTAGGAGGTCCCGACGCGCGATTTCGAGGAGGAATTTGACCCCGGGACTTCCAAGAGTACAGAGACGAAGGCGAAGGGTATCATGACCCTTCTGACCCTCGATTTGGCGATGGCAGGTGGCAACCTCCACCACCCCCAGGATGGACGCACTGGAGGCGTGGGAGGAGGTTACAGAGACTTTTAGGAGGGGCCAGGGGGCAAATTTGGAGGCGACGAAGGGGGTGGACATGAGGACCGATGAGGAGGCCCACGGGGGATCCACGGTGTATATGGGAGAGGCCCCCACGGAGATTATGAGCGACACCAGGAGAGATGGCAGCACTACCCCCAGCATAGACACGACGGAGGATGCGGGGACCAAGGGGATTCAATATGGACCGACTAAGAAAGTTGAAGATGCCTATATTCGATGGGGTGGACCCAGTCTCGTGGATCTACAGAGCGGAGAGATTTTTTAGAGTCTCCCGTTTGACTGAGGAGCAGAAGCTGGAGGCAGCGAGCATCTGCCTGGATGGAAAGGCCTTCGCGTGGTTTCAGTGGAAGGACGCGAGTCGCCTCTTTTGCTCATGGGAGGAGATCAGGGATCAGATAATAGAGAGGTTTAGAGATCCCCACTTGGAGAATGTGCGGGAGCAGCTGCTATCACTCAGGCAGAAGGGCACAATGAGAGACTATCTAGAGAGGTTTGAGGCCTTATCAGGACAGGTGCACGGGGTGACCGATGAGACGATGGAGAGCACCTTCATGAAGGGGTTGAAGGTCACTATACGAGCAGCGGTGCGCATGCAGAAGCCCCAGAGTCTGATGGAGGCCATGGAGTACGCTCAGATGGCAGATGACTATCAGTTGGAGGAGAGGAAGGCCAGATGTGGATGGAGTGGACCAGCGGCCCGTAGCCAGTCAGCGACAGGTGGATAGCAGAGAGCTCCTACAGGAGCGGATCCGGCCGCCAAGGAGAAGACTGTGGAGAGGAGTAGTGCATCGCAGGCTGGGGATCAGTTCAGGCGGTTGACGGACGCGAAGATGAGTGAGAAGAGACAGAAGGGTTTGTGTTTTAGATGTGATGAGCGATTCACACCAGGTCACCGATGCGCGGGGCGCAAGCTTCAGGTGCTGCTACTCGAGGACGAGGCTGACGTCGAGGACGAGACCGCTGAGGCAGAGGAGGAGGAGCCTGAGGGCCAGCAGTTAGACATAGCAGAGATGTCACTTAACTCCGTGGTTGGGTTCTCACCGAACCATACCATGAAGTTGAGGGGGGAGATCGGCGACCAGGAGGTGACCGTGCTTATCGACAGTGGGGCAACCCACAACTTCATTTACAGGAGAGTGGTGGCCCAGCAGGAGCTCCAGCTGACCGACTGCGGTAGTTTCAGTGTCATGATGGGGATGGAGAAGAAGGAGATCAGTCAGGGAGTTTGCAGAGGGCTAGTACTGACATTACATGGGATACATGTGATCGCAGACTTCTTACCGTTAGACCTGGAGAGCACCGACGTCATCTTGGGCATAACGTGGTTGCAGACGTTGGGAGAGATGACAATGAATTTGAAACTGCTCAGGATGGAGTTTCAGGAGGAGAGGAGAGCAGTCACACTACAGGGGACCCCAGTCTATGCAGAGTATTGGTCTCTCTGAAGACCATGGTGATGACCATTCAGGCGGAGGGCGGTGGATACTTGGTAGAGTTACACTCATTGACGGGAGAGGGAGGCACTGAGGCCAGTGATGAGCGGCCCATTCCAGGAGAGGTGCAGCGTCTGATGGAGCAGTTCGGGGAGGTCTTCCAGGAGCCTCGAGGTCTTCCACCACCGAGGGATCAGAGCACGCCATAGTACTACGGGAGGGCGTGTCCTCCATCAGTGTGAGGCCCTACCGTTACCCTCAGCATCTGAAGGACGAGATCGAGAGGATGGTGGCCGAAATGGTGCAGGCAGGAGTGATTCAGCCTAGTGTGAGCCCTTTTTCCAGTCCAGTACTTTTGGTGAAAAGGAAGGATGAGAGCTGACGTTTCTACGTAGACTACATGGCTTTGAACAAGGAGACAATGCCAGATAAGTTTCCTATACCAGTTATTGATGAGCTCCTGGATGAGTTACATGTGGCAGCCCTATTTAGCAAGATAGACCTCAAGTCAGGCTACCACCAGATCAGGATGCCGCGGGAGGATGTGTCCAAGACGACGTTCAGGACACATGCGGGCCACTACGAGTTTCTAGTCATGCCATTCGGCTTGACTAACGCACCAACTACCTTTTAGGCCCTGATGAATAAGGTATTCCGCCCTTACTTGAGACGATTCGTACTCGTTTTCTTCGATGACATATTGGTGTACAGTCGTACCTTGGAGGAGCACTTGGACCACCTGCAGGTCGTATTTCAGGAGCTGCAGTACCACCAGCTGTTTGCGAACAGGAATACGTGTTTATTTGGACAGCCGTATGTGGAGTATCTGGGGCATGTGGTGTCAGCAGACGGGGTGGCAGCAGACAGAGCGAAGATAGCGGCGATGCTAGACTGGCCGCGTCCCACCACACTCTGGGGCTGCTTGGTTTCCTGGGCTTGACAGGTTACTATCGCAGATTTGTAGGGGGGTATGGGACGATCGTCTGGTCACTGATCGAGCTATTGAAGAAGGACCGCTTCCTTTGGGGGAGGAGGCGACGACATCATTTGAGGCCCTGAAGAGGGCCATGACCACTGTGCCAGTTTTGGCGTTGCCAGATTTTTCCAGGCCCTTCGTGGTAGAGGCGGACGCATCGGGACATGAGCTGGGAGCAGTATTAATGCAGGAGCAGCGGTCCATTGTGTACTTCAGTCAGGTGTTGACCGCTAGAGCCAGACTGCGGTCTGTCTACGAGAGGGAGCTGATGGCCATAGTCCTGTCTATTCAGATGGGGAGGTCTTGTTGGGGAGGATTTTTCTGGTGCGTAGATCAGCGAAGCCTCAAATACTTATTAGAGCAGCGGATGGTAGCAGAGGAGCATCAGAAGTGGCTGCGGAAGCTGATGGGGTACAGATTTGAGATTGAGTATCGTCCGGGGCTGAAGAACAAGGCGTCCGACGCACTTTCACGGCGAGAGGAGGCAGGGTTGGCAGAACTGGCAGTTTTCGTGCTCCAGGACTGGGAGCCCCTACAGCAGGAGGTGGAGCAAGATCAGGAGTTGGCAGGCATGCGGGCGGCACTAGGCAGGGATCTACCGAGTACCCGAGGTATTCTATTCAGGATGGACGGCTGCTACATTGGGGGAGATTGGTTCTACCGAGGACTTCGACATATATACCGGCCATACTCCTGGAGTTCCATAGCAGCGCCGTAGGAGGATATTCTGGGGTCCTCAAGACCTACCAGAGACTGGCGAGGGATGAAGAAGGATGTGGCGAAGATGGTTGCGGAGTGTGACGTTTGCCAGCGTCACAAGTACCAGGCGATATCCCCGGGGGGATTACTACAGCCGCTGTCTTTGCCCGATCGGGTATGGGAGGACCTCTCCATGGATTTCATTGATGGACTACCGAAGTCGGGAGGATATACAATCATATTTGTTGTGGTTGACCGCCTCAGCAAGTATGCGCACTTTGTACCACTTCGACATCCATAAGCACATTATTAGAAGCGGAGGTATTTTTGAGGGAGGTCATTTGCTTGCATGTCCCCCCGAAGTCCATCGTCTTTGACGGAGACAAGGTGTTCTTGAGTAGGTTCCGGCAGGAGCTTTTCAGGCTGCGGGAGACAGTGTTGAGACGTAGCACAGCCTACCATCCGCAGACAGATGGACAGATGGATGCGGTCAACATGAGTGTGGAGACTTATCTGCGGTGCTTTATTTCAGAAAATCCCAAGGAGCGGGCTCGTTGGTTGACATGAGCGGAATACTGGTATAACACATCTTATGACACTGCAGCTCAGACGCCACCGTTCAGGATTTTGTATGGCATGACACATCTTATGACACTGCAGCTCAGACGCCACCGTTCAGGATTTTGTATGGCAGAGACACTACACATCTACTATATTATGGGCAAGAGTCGACACCAGTATCAGACGTATAGCGATATTTGGTTGAGAGAGATCAGATTTTGGAGGAGCTGAAGCTCCATCTGGCTAGGGCTCAGCAGGTTATGAAGATGAGGGCAGACCTAGTAGGAGATATGTGTACCTGAAGCTGAAACCCTACATGCAGAGATCCTTGGCCCACCAGAGGAATGAGAAGTTAGCGCCACATTATTTTGGACCTTTCGAGGTCGAGACGAGAGTGGGACCAGTTGCTTACAGGCTGAGATTACCCCCAGGATCTGTTATTCACCCAGTGTTCCATGTGTCACAGCTTCGCCAGGCGATCAGAGATCACACCCCTTCACCCACCTTTCCGGAGACATTGACAGCTGAAATGGAGGTGAGGTTGGAGCTGGATGAGCTGAAGGGGGTCTGTAGAGGGAGCACGAGAGAGCGCGAGGTTCTACTACATTGGAAGGATTTGCCAGAGCACGAGAGCACGTTGGAGTCCATGGACGTGATGGCGCATCGGTTTCTAGACTTTCACAT
This sequence comes from Scilla litardierei, assembly GCA_030789695.1. Classification (NCBI taxonomy): domain Eukaryota; kingdom Viridiplantae; phylum Streptophyta; class Magnoliopsida; order Asparagales; family Asparagaceae; genus Scilla; species Scilla litardierei. Next base: position 2,982,565 of record CM061134.1, on the reverse strand, counting down.
TGAGGACAAGGTGGCTCATTGGAGGGGGAGTAGTGGTGCGATCCGCACCTATCAGCGACGCCGGACCCGCCAGCATCCCGCGCGCGCAAGCCCAGCCGCGCCTTAGGGGCGTTTTCGAACCTTTTCTCTTTATTATTATTTTAATAGCAAACTTGTAATTGTTTAGAGGGGGTGGTTATTCTTAAGCTAGGGCTAGCCGTCTTTAATCTCTTATGCTTATTATTTTGATATTTGTGAGAGTTCTTCGAGAGTTTTCGAGGGATCTTAGGAGAGTGCGGACATCCTCGCTTATCGACGTCTTGGGAGGGTGGTTGCCGCTATAATTGTACCCAATTATTTTTTATTCGCAGTTTTTATTAATATAATTTCAGTTTTGGATCCTATCACTCTATTGCTTTGATTTTACATTAGTGTTGTTGTAAAAAGCCCAATAAAGCCTCGCTTAAGCCCCCGCTTATGATTCCCTTTTTCCGGAACATTTTACCTCCACTTCAAGATTTTGAACGTAGTCCATTTTATGAATCATCTTCCTATGTTTAATCAACGACATCAATTTTATATGTCTATAGTATTAATAATAAAAAAGACATTAATATAATTTCCCCTTTAGTTCTTGCTCCCCTCCAATGTTTCTCTATTGTTATGATTTTTTGTCACTTTTTTCGTTGGTGCTTTTTACCGCTTTTTGTTGATTAGGCCATACTCAAGCGTTGTGTCAAGATGCCACATTTTTCACAGCATCTTTCAACAACTTTGCACATTAGCAGCTAAGTTATTACTGAATTATTGCTATTTTTTTAAAAGTTGACCAATCACATCTCTCTTATAAAATAGGTGTATCAAGATTGCAATCGTGCATGATATTGCCGAAGGTAATTAACTTCAGTCTTTTCCTTAACGTTGGTTTGTTTTTTGTATAAGCTAAATTAAACGTATCCTTGTCTACAACCATAATATGCTTAAGTGACATTTCAATTGTTGCAACACTACTTTATGTATGTACACATATATGAACGCTCATGCCTATTTTTGTTTACATGCTTACTAGACTTTTAATTTGATAGCTATTGTTGGTGATATCACACCCTCTGATGGCATTCCCAAAGAAGAAAAAAGCAGGCGTGAACAGGCAGCTCTGAATGAAATGTGTGAAGTCCTTGGTGGAGGATTAAGGGGTACACATTGTTTTTAGCTTATGTATGATGGCATCATATGAACAATTATATACTGAATGTCCTTTATTTTTACGCACAGCTGATGAAATAAAGGAGCTTTGGGCAGACTATGAAAACAATGCTTCGATAGAGGCCAGTCTAGTGAAGGATTTTGACAAAGTATCTTTCTGACTTATTTATTATTTTTTACAATTATAGATTTATTTGTTTCTAAGGTACTTGTGTCATACTGGAACCTAGAATCTAGAAGTCTTTCATGCATTTCTTTATAATTCATAATTGTCAGGCTGAGTTAAAAGTGTTCAGATATGGGTCTATTTTTCCTATATAAATGAATAATGTTGTGAACTTGTATAAGCTGGGATTAATGTTCGGGGATACAATCTAAATCTCACTTGCTGCATTAATTTAAAGATGAAAAATAGAGATATGTTTAATTTATCTTTTGATGGTAATTCCATAGGACCTCTTTGTACCAATGGGGCGTTTTATGTGCGGGCAGTAGCTTAAGCATATTTAGGGACATGCTGATTATTATGACATCCTTTTCTGTTTATTTTATTCTGACCAGTGAATTTTTATCCCATAATTGAATAAACTGATCGAGAGGTTTATGATTCTCTGGAAGTGAAATCTTTGCTGTGCATTAATAATAGTTAAGCAAAAGAATATGAAATCAATGGAAGGTGAAAACTATGAATACCATAGTCTTCTTCTAGGTTAATATTTGTTGCAACGTGCTATTGAATGTAACATCCTGAGTACTGTTGGCATAACTTTCCATGAGCAGGTAAATCTGCACTCTCATGAATATCTTCATATTACCAATTTCGACTGCTAGGAACTCATCTACTATTGTTTCGGTCAACATGACCAGGACACAGAAGAGCAAAAAGCATAGGGAAAAAGCAATTAGCAATCATTAACCCTAGAAAGTAGATTACACCTTCTGGGTCTTGTATCTAGCTTCAGTGGGAACAACTTGAACAGCTGACTTGAGGACAAGCATTAAGAGAATATCTCATGCCTATCCTCAATTATCAAATATTACTTCCATTGCCCAGCCTCCCGGTATATCCTTTATCAGAAGAATTATTAGCATAACGCTGTTTATTATTTAATATGTATCCCCAAAAAAGACAGAAGCTTTGGTATATACATTTGGAATATTACTGACCAGTTTATTTATGTACACTCAGGTTGAAATGATTCTTCAAGCTTTGGAGTATGAAATGGGTATGTGTCATTACTCATTAAAGACTTTAGTCTGTTCTTACTACATTTATATGCCACTTATGACATATATGTTGTAATTATCTGAAGAAAGATTCCATGAAAGTTTCTTGTGCACGCATCTTTCTTTAGCAGCCAGAACCTTATGCAGCACTGACGCTCCTGCTATGAAGCCATGTCATGTCGGACACATCTATTACCTACACTCCTGTTGTGAATCTATGCATGCATCTTTCGTACTACTTATATTTGTTTATCTTGTAAATATTATATCTTCAACTCCACACATTTTATCTGATTTTGAAAACACTTTGCACCCAGCTACATGTCTATTACATGCACCAACCCAAACGCCCAAATAAGCTGTTATTCTGGAGTGTCTTTTTCAATTTTTGCATTTGTTTTTTGCGTGTGTAACTTTTTGTGGCAATGGACTATGTATGTAGCACCGTCACGGACATGGGACACGGATACGACACGGACACGGACACATACACAGAGACACTGCAAATTCTTAAAAAGTAGGAACACTGACATAGAAAGATATCAGTGTATGTTTGTGCATTGTTTTTTTTTGTGTGTTTGGGGGGGGGGGGGGGGGGGGGGATGTAATACATGCCGAAACCTGTAATGATTAGGACGTGTTATCAAAAAGAAGAAGAAAAACTATAAATCTCAACGGCCCAAATTCATAGTTTCTAATCATGTAACAAAATCAAACAAAAAAGATTTAAAAAATTTAATCATTACCTAATCAAATTCAAGTGATGTTTAAGCTTTATTGACATGTTACCTGCTCGTATACGACCATTTTTACATGTATATTGCTTAAGAGACATAACTTTCTAGTGTCCGACACATGACTTTTGGATTGTATCTAAAGCTGGTCGGGTTTTTAAATTGGACATGGATTTGGAGTGTCGGGTACATGTTGGGCAAGTGTCGTGCAAGTGTCCGTGTCGCACATGAATATAGCCCTGATTTGTAGTGTCTATGTTCTATAGGCAATGGATTTGCTGACAATTAAGCCATGTACTGTAACAAACATATTTGCAAAGGAACACAAAAAATACAGTTAGGTGTTACGTTGCAAGTGCTCAGACAGCTACCATTTCTCTTACATTTATTAGCTTTGCCGACAAATTAATATTTTACATATATCCCCTACATAGATTTTTGCATCAATTCCATTGTAATTTTGTGACTTGAAATTGAACTGCTCTGAATATGAAGTGTGTCGTGTAATGGTTGCCACCGTATGATATCAAATAGACTGCCTTTGCGATCCCCCACAAAAAAAACACCCAACTCTACTTCTCCACTGTCATGAGTTTGTCCGAACCCATAGATATCCGCCATTTCCACCGTGCAAGTTTCCGAATAATCATCACCAGATAGCTAAGTTGCTTGAAAGGTTATCAATGGTTAAATAAATGAGAGCTGTTAGACGCAAGTGTGTCAACCAAATTGTGCTATTGAATTGTACAAGTGCTCTTATAGACTAATCTATATAATGCCTGTCTAATATATATGCTTTTTTCGATCAATTTGGAATTCTTGCAGAGCATGGGATGGTCTTGGATGAATTCTTTCTTTCTACAGCAGGTACCAGCGAATTACTGATCTGACGAGAAACACGATTGACGTTAAGATCATGCATATCCCTTAAATGACGCGACTTCCCAATTTCCTACGTGCAGGCAAATTTCAGACTGATGTGGGGAAGAGTTGGGCAGCTGAGGTGACAGCGAGGAGGAATAAAAGGCTAGGGAAACTGGTCTAACTTCAATATTTTTTTTTTGAAATTAAAGCAAATCAGATTATTCAACAGCAGTCAGTAGATTTTACATGTTGCCTTGTCATAGCTCATCAGAGATGAATATTAGTAATAATACAGACCGATGATTGTCTATTGAGTTGAGAATCCGATAACAGCTAGCACAGAAGCTGAACATTCTGAACTGCTTATTGGATCACGTTTGGATTATCGTTGACCCACAATAGAGAAGCTTGAAGTGGCTTGCTGTTTGAAGCTTCTGAGCTTCTTTGGCTTGCCATCTATCTTTGTTCTTTCGAATTTTATATCATCTTGAAGCTGGATTGTAATACAGAGGGTGAAGCCCATGCAGTTAATACTTCATGTGATTATCACTGAATATCAACCTTTTACTATTTTATGCTTATTTGAACTTCTTTATTGACTTGTTCTGTGATCTGATGTCTCATTGGAAGCATCAAGATAGTTAATCATGGGATTATCCCAGAATTTGGGCAACTGCACGGAGCTCGTTAGTTGAGGGCTTTGTGGGTTTAAGCAACTTCCAAAAAACTCGGTTGCTTTCACGTCGCCAAAGAGCATCCATTAGGCTTTAGTAGCAAACTATCAAGGAGAGTTAAGCGCAAAAAAGCCGTTGTTTGCAAAATATCGTAATGCTTCGGTCAGGTTAAAGCCCAGGCCCATATTCCACCAAGGCCAGCCCGAGAAGAAAAGCGATGGGCAACAGACAGTCGCGAACTTCTTTTCTCTTCTTTATTTTTCCTTCCCCTTTCCTTTTCCTTCCCTCACCTTCATCATCATCAAATTGAAGGGGGGGAAAATGGAGGATGAAGTTCTTCAGAGAGTACTTGGAGAAGGCGGGAGAGACTACTACACCTCTTCCTCCAACTCTCCGTCCTCTCCGCCTGCGTCCGCCTCTTCGATCCTCCAGTCACTCCCTCTCCACGTGGTACTCATCAAATCCCACACATCTCTCTTTCAAAGGAACCTAATTTTAATTCTATAATTCAATTTATTTACCCCAAAACATTGAATTTTTTTTCGCAGTCTTTCGATCATGGATACTATCTCCTTGTTAAAGCCATCCAGGAGCTCAGAGATAAGAGAGAGGGACGTGTCGTCACCGTTGGGATCGGTGGCCCAAGCGGTTCTGGGAAGTCAAGGTCCCATCACAAAGATTTTATCATGCTGGTTTTTTTTCCAAATTTTAAATTTAAATATTTAGTGCATTTTTTAAAAAGTCTTTTTTGGGTGCTCTAGTTTGGCTCAGAAGGTGGCTTCAGTTCTTGGTTGTGTCGTGATATCGATGGAGAATTACAGGAGCAGCGGGACCGATGATGGGAATGATTTGGATTCCATTGATTTCGATGCCCTTGTTAAGAATTTGCAGGTTTTGTGTTTTTGTTTTACCAGATTGCAATGCTCTGTGTTTGGAGTTAGTTAATTTAATATCGGCCTTGCAATTTTAGAATGGGAATTGCTTTGCACCCACCCTTTTACTCTGCGCACATAACACTTATTTACAAGTTTGTCATTACTCCCGTGCACAGCCACTTATTTACAAGGTTGCCATTGAAATTACTCACAGCATACTCCCAAGACCAAATTTCCAAAAATGTTGCTGGGTGTGCACGGTTAGTAAAACGGCTGAACGGCTCATTCGACCTCCCTAGCCCCCCTCTCATTCTTCCCACCCTTCGTTGTCCCCTCCGCTGACCTTCCCAGCCCCCTCTCCCTCTGCCGACCTCCCAAGCCCTACATCCCCCTCTTCTGACCTCCCCAGCCCCATTTTCCATCTTCCATTCGAAGGGTAAACGATGGCGTCGTCCACCTCCACCACCTCCGACCTCCCCAGCCCCCCATCTTCCCCAAACCCCCACTCCCTCTTCCCCATCGCCATTTCCAAACCCTAGTAAACTGTCGTTGGAGTCCTCGTTATCGTCGACATGGGAGGGGTGTAGCCGAGGGTAAAAGAGGAATAAGTGGTATGTGCGCATAATGTAATTGAATGGCAAAATTGTAAAGAAGTGGTATGTGCGCGTGAGTAAAACGGTGGGTGCACAAAGCAACTCACTTTTAGAATAGGTTGTCCGTTGATTTAGATTGATCGTGATGTTAATATTTCTCATTGTTCATGTCATTGGGAAATATTGATATAAGTGTCATTTATTTTGCAACTAGAAGCAGTATGGAGGAACCAAAAAATTATTTTACTTAAGGGGGTTCTGATACGATCCGGGGATCGAATCAATCAAATCGATATATTTTAAAGAGGAAAAATGTAAAAAAGAGGATTTTTATAGATAAGAAATGCGAAGAACTACATATAAAGTTGGGTTTCCTTCGAGACGAAACCCTATCTCCTAGCTTTGAATGTCGGATCAAAGCCTAAGAACCTTCTCAATGATGCCTAAAGAGTTTCTTCACAAATCAAGCATAGCCCTAACAAAGGCGGCTAGCCCTAATTAAATAGAAAACGGGGATTTACTAATTTAGCCCGAAGAGACTAAAATACCCCTCGACCCACTAAACTCACTATGTGACGACCCCACGCTTCTTACGCCTCACGTAAGTCACGATGGGTGGACCCGCATCCCCAATGGCCGGTGGAGTCGGGGGCGATGTGCCCGCATCCGCATCAATACCCCCCGCTAAAAGAGCCACCTTGTCCTCAAGGTGGAAATTTGGAAACTGTTCCCGGACCACGTCATATGCCTCTCATGTGGCGTCACAATTAGGCAGGCCCACCTAAATCAGCACCTCTTTTCGTCGTCCCGGTCCCTGACGAACTACCCGCACATCCGGGGGCTCGAGCAATACCTCCATGTCCTCTGTCAATGTAGGTGGCAGAGTCGACGTGGCCGACTGGTCTCCAATCGCCCTCCGTAGCTGCGACACATGAAACACCGGATGTATCGTCAAGGAATGTGGCAGGTGTAGCCGATAAGCCACCTTCCCAATCTTGGCCGCAATCTGGTAGGGACCGTAGTAGCGAGCTGCTAGCTTATCGTTCTGCCTCCGAGCTAAAGTCTTCTGCCTATATGGTCGCAGCTTAAGATACACCATATCACCCTCCTGAAAGTGGACATCCCTCCGGTGGCCGTCTGCCCGGGCCTTCATCACCTGCTGAGCCCTCATAAGATGTCGCCGTAGCTCCTCCAACATAGCATCTCTGTCCCCCATGTATGCTTCCACCTGTGACACCGGTGTCTGCCTGTCACCGAAACGCAGCAAGGATGGTGGGTCTCGCCCATAGAGGATCCTGAAGGGGGTCGTCCCTGCTGCTGAGTGGTACGATGTGTTGTACCAGTACTCCACCCACGCCAACCACCTGTGCCACTGTCGAGGTGTCTCTGACGCGAAGCACCGCAGATAAGTCTCTATAGAACGGTTCACCACCTCGGTCTGCCCGTCCGTCTGCGGGTGGTACGCCGTACTCCTCTTAAGGACCGTACCCTGTACCCTGAAGAGCTTCCGCCAAAACCCGCTCAAGAAGACCTTGTCCCTGTCGGACACTATGGATCCCGGTATCCCATGTAAGCGTATCACCTCCCGTATGAATGCTGTGGCCACGGAGACCTGTGTAAGGATGCCTCAAAGGTATGAAATGAGCATACTTACTCAGGCGGTCTACTACGACGAGGATCACCGTATATCCCTTGGAGCGGGGCAGCCCGTCAATGAAATCCATCGATACCTCCTCCCATACCCGCTCTGGTAACTCCAACGGCTGTAGGAGTCCGGCTGGGGCCATGGTCATATACTTGTGACGCTGGCAGACGTCACAAGTAGCTACTAACTGAGCAACCCTCCTCCGCATCCCGGGCCAGTACACCTCCCTAGCCATCCTCTGGTACGTCTGCTGTACCCCCGAATGGCCTCCAGTCGCCGACCCGTGGAACTCCTGAAATAGGACTGGTATAAATCCTGAAGCCCGCGGTAGCACCAACCTCCCCTGGTAAAGTAGTCTGCGCCCCTGCAGGAAATACCCGGTCGGTCCCTCCTTCCCCTGCTGCAGCAACTCTCGGATCTGTCTCAGCTCTTCATCACTCCCCGCCTCCTGAAAAATAGGCTCCCAGTCCAACCATATCGGTCACGACAGAGCCCTCAAGTCTACGCTCTCCTCCCGGCGAGACAAGGCATCAGCTGCCTTGTTCTCCAACCCCGGCCTGTACTCGATGTCGAATCGGTATCCCACCAGCTTGGACAACCAACGCTGGTGCTCCTCAGTAACCAATCGCTGCTCTAAAAGGTACTTGAGGCTCCTTTGGTCCGTCCTGACCACGAACTCCCGACCCAACAGTTAGGGCCGTCACTTCGTCACCGCGAAGACAATGGCCATCAATTTCCGCTCATACACCGATTTCAGCCGCGCTCTAGCAGACAACACCTGACTGAATAGGCTATGGGTCGTCCCTCCTGCATAAGCACCGCCCCAATCCATATCCCGAAGCGTCAGTCTCCACCACGAAAGACAGGCTGAAATCTGGCAAGGCAAGGACCGGTGCTGTCGTCATCGCCACCTTCAATGCCTGAAAAGCCCTGGTGGCCTCCTCCCCCAGTGGAACCCGTCCTTCTTGAGCTGCTCGGTGAGGGGCCCGGCTATGGTGCTGTACCCCTTCACAAACTTCCGATAATAGCCAGTCAGACCCAAAAATCCCCGAAGAGCTCGCAGTGTCGTAGGGACCGGCCAATCCAGCATAGCCGCTATCTTCGCCCTGTCGGCCGCTACCCCCTCTGCAGACACCACATGCCATAAGTACTCGATCCTCTCCTGCCCGAAACTGCACTTCTTCCGGTTGGTGAACAACTGCTGTGCCAACAACTCCCGGAAGACCACCTCTAAGTGGTCCAAATGCTCCCTCAAGCTCCTGCTGTAGACGAGAATATCGTCAAAGAATACGAGAATGAACCTCCGCAGGAAGGGCTGGAAGACCTTGTTCATCAAGGCCTGTAAAGTAGAGGGGGCATTCGTCAAGCCGAATGGCATGACTCTGAACTCGTAATGCCCCTCGTGGGTGCGGAAGGCAGTCTTCGGCACATCCTCTGACCGCATCAAGATCTGGCGGTACCCTGCCCTCAAGTCGATCTTCGAAAAGATCGCCGCTCCATGAAGCTCGTCCAGCAGCTCGTCGATCACCGGAATAGGAAACTTGTCAGCGACAGTTTCCTTATTCAGCGCCCGGTAATCGACGCAGAATCTCCAACTCCCGTTCTTCTTGACCAGTAAGACTGGGCTCGAAAAAGGACTCACACTTGGCTGGATGATCCCAGCCTGCAGCATCTCCCGCACCATCCTCTCAATCTCGTCCTTCTGCACATGCGGGTACCGGTACGGTCGCACACTCACCGGTGCTGCTCCATCACGCAATACAATCGCGTGCTCGTGCCCCCTGGACGGTGGTAGCCCCTGCGGGTCCTGAAAGACCTCCTGGTACTGCTCTAGTACCTGCTCAACCTCCGCTGCGGTCTCCTCCTGCTGCTGCTCACCCTCAGCTGTCAGCCCTTGAAACTCCACCAAGAACCCTTCTCCCTCGTCCCGCAGCGCTCGAGTGATGGCCTTGAAGGCCACTAAAGAAAAACATAGGGTCGGGTCCCCTGTCAGCATGACGGTCCGATCTCCATCCTGGAACTCCATCCTCAGAAGCTTCCAGTTCACCTTCATCTCCCCCAACTTCTTCAGCCACTGCACCCCTAAGATGATATCTACGTTGACCAACTCCAGTGGCAAGAAGTCCTCCATGATCTGTACCCCCTGCAAGGTCAGGCACAGACCCTTGCAGAGCCCCTTGCTCTCCTCCATCTTCCTTGTCCCCAGCAGTACAATAAACTTCTCCAGAGTGCTCAGCTGCAGCCCATGTCGCTCTTCTACTCGGCTGGAAATGAAATTGTGGGTGGCCCCACTATCTATCAGCACCGTCACCGCTGTATCCCCAGCTGCCCTGATAACTTCATAGTGTGGTTCGGAGTGAACCCCACCACAGAGTTCAGGGAGACCTCCGCGAAATCTAGGCGAGACTTCTCCTCCTCCACCAATGGCTCCTCCTCAGGCTCCTCCTCCTCTACCACGTACCCCTCCTCGTCGGTTAGCATGGTGATCTGCAGTAGGCAGCTCGCGCACCTGTGTCCAGAGGTGAACTTCTCGTCGCAACGGAAGCACAACCCATTGGCCCGCTTCTCCCTCACCTCTGCCTCCGTCATCCGCCGCCCCAGGGTAGCTGGGCGGCCCTCTCCTCGAGTCTCAGTAGCAGCCGCAGGTGGTCTCTGTGCCGCTGCTGGTGGAGGGGGGCGGGAACTCTGGGCCCCCAAACTCCCCGTATCCTCCTCTCCTCTGTATGCTTCTCCTCTGCCTTATGGGCTATGCGGAGGACATCCTCCAAGGTGGGCTCTGCATTCGCAACTCAACTCGTATCGAGGGCTTCAGCCCCCTCATAAAATTTCCAATTATCACCTCATCGGTCACTCCCTTCACCCGGCTATTCAGCATCTCAAATCTCTCCACGTAGTCCCTCACTGCCCCCTCCTGCCTTAGGGCCGACAGCTGCTCGTAGAAATCTCCCCCTGCTGTCTCCTGGAAACGATCCACGATCAGTGCTGACAGCTCCTCCAAGGTGCGAAAAGGGGTCCGTGCGATCTTCCACCGGTACTATGCCAGAGCCTTCCCCTCGAAATAAATCCCAATGGCCTTCAGAACCTCCTGCTCCGTCAGCCCCATCACCTGAAAGTACCTCCCCGCTCGATATATCCACCCGTCGGGATCGGTGCCATCGAAGGTCGGCATCTTCAGCTTCATCAACCGCCGGTCCGCGTTGATGTCTCCCTGCTGCCCCTATCTCCTCCACTGTCACCTCCCCGCACCACACCGCCACCCCGGTTCTCCATCGGGCCTCCCCCGTCAATCTTGTACAACTCCTCCGGCCATGCAGGCCTCTCCCATGCCTCGGGCTGATAGTGATGCCCAGGAAACTCTCGTGGTCGTGCAAAAATGGGCCTCGGCCCAGGTGAGGTAGTCTCCGCTCTCCAAAATTGGCCCGCTGGGGCCCCAATAGCTGCCCCCGAAGCCCAGCCACCTCCGACTGTCCCAAACGTTCCCCCAGAGTGAGGTACGAATCCCGTCACACCCCCAAAGGGTCGAGACGCCGTCGCCGGGCCCCCAGGAGGGGCGGCCCAGCCCGCCAAGCCCTCGGAAGGCCCGGCCCAGCTCGCCGGGCCCCCAAGATGGCCAATCGGCCCTTCCGCACCCCCGGATGGGGGTGCCGCACCTCCAGCGCCCCTGCGGGGGGTGCCGCCTGCACCCAGTCCCCGTCGGGGTCGGCCGAGGCCTCCGGTGGCCCCGACGGGCTCGCTTAGGCCAGGGGAGGCCTGGGTGAGTTCGCCGGGGGCGCCCAAGCCAGGGGAGGCCTGGGTGAGTTCGCCGGAGGCGCCGAAGCCCCCGGTTGGTCGGGCGGCCTCGCCCAGGTCTGGGGAGGCCTGGGTTGGGCCGCCGGCCCTTGGGCAGGCCCGATAGGGCCTGCCGTGGCCTGAACAGACCCGCGAGGGTCTGTTTTTTGTGAAACAGGCCCGCGCGGGTCTAGGGTTGGCTGCGCCGTCGTCCATGCCTCTTCTGCGACGTCGCCTTGATGTGGAAACTCCGCCGTCGTCCGCGCTTGCTCTAGGGAGGCCGATTTTAGGGTAGAATCTCACCCCTCTTGGTTCCCCTTGCCTCGATCTCCTTCTTTCGCCACCGTGAGGGCTTGTATCATCGCCTTCAATTCTCGGAGATCTCGGCCTTGTTGCGCGGTGTCCGTCCTCATCCCCTGAAGTTCGATCTGGATGTCTTCTTGCGAATGAGCGTGATCCTTGAGGGAATTCCCCACCGTTTTCTTCAATCCCTCGAACCGTTCTTCGATCTCCCGATTGAGATCCTCTCGTAGCCCTTGAATCTTCTCATCGATCGAATCCGCCTTCGAGCGAGTGCTTGCCGCCATTTGGATCTAGTGCTCTGATACCAATTTGATAAGATCCGGGGATCGAATCAATCAAATCGATATATTTTAAAGAGGACAAATGTAAAAAAAGAGGATTTTTATAGATAAGAAATGCGAAGAACTACATATAAAGTTGGGTTTTCTTCGAGACGAAACCCTATCTCCTAGCTTTGAATGTCGGATCAAAGCCTAAGAACCTTCTCAATGATGCCTAAAGAGTTTCTTCACAAATCAAGCATAGCCCTAACAAAGGCGGCTAGCCCTAATTAAATAGAAAACGGGGATTTACTAATTTAGCCCGAAGAGACTAAAATACCCCTCGACCCACTAAACTCACTATGTGACGACCCCACGCTTCCTACGCCTCACGTAAGTCACGATGGGTGGACCCGCATCCCCAATGGCCGGTGGAGTCGGGGGCGATGTGCCCGCATCCGCATCAGTTTCTTTGCCATTGTTTTCTTACAACTTGACTTAATGAAGTAAAGACAATATGGCTCTTGTTAATATTATGAACTTTCTTTTGTGTTAGGAAACATTTTATATCATCATACTTCCACTAGTTTAGTAGCCATGCTGCCCTTTTCGTCAAGATTATAATGTGGCTTTTTTCTTCGTTTAGGATTTAATGAAGGGCAAGGATACCCTGATGCCATTGTTTGATTTCCAAGAGAAACACCGCATTGGTGCGAAGCCAGTGATGGTTCCCTTATCTGGAGTGGTTGGTTCCCACTTGGATTCTTATTTGTCAATGGTTGATTTTGAGTTCATTATTCCTTTGCATTTCCCAAAATTAATACTTTGCTTGGCAGGTGATTGTGGATGGTGCTTATGCTTTGCATTCAACTCTTCGATCTTTACTCGACATCAGAGTTGCTGTGGTAAAAGATATAGATTCCATGTATACGTCCATCAAGAAAAGAAATAAAAAGAATCTTATCGGTAAACTTATTTTGGGACCTTAGGTTGGCGGTGTTCATTTTAGCCTTCTTTCTAAAGTTCGGCATGACATTGGAGACACCTGTTCACTGGACCACCTCATCGACAGCATATTCCCATTGTTTAGGAAGCATATCGAACCGGACCTCCATCATGCTCAGGTCGGTTGTTGTGCTTCCTTTGTTTACTTGTTATTTTACATGTTTACTGGTAATTTATCTATTTTCTTGGTTTCTTGTACAGATTAGAATCAACAATAGTTTTGTTTCATCTTTCAGAGAGCCTTACTATAAACTGAAATGTAAAAGTCAGGTTCGTTCATAGCTATCTCCTTTCGCAACTCCGTGTGATTTTAATGTATAAAATTTCTAGCGTTTGCATTACATAAATTGTATCGAATAGAGCTGATCAGCTAAACTTAAGTTTTAAATCAAATCTGGATTTCCCCCTTGTTGGAAATGTCAAGTTAGAAACATTTATTTGTAAACATTGTTAATTTGAGACATGTATATATGAAGATGCTAATCTAATGGATTTTAATGATAGGACCTGTATAAGATGTTATACTTAACGGAATTCTCAAAATGCTATAACTGTCACTCACAGTCTTGAAAATGACAGAATTAAATCCACTTATGAATTATTAAGAACATAAGGACACTCAACCCTCTTTTTAAAGCATCATGTTTTAAATTCAATAGCACTTTGACAACCAGATGGAACTTTATAATGGGTTGAGACGTTGCCTTGAGTTAAATGTGACACATTTAAAATGGAAATTGCACCCTCCAAAAGGATTTGCATTAGAATAGTAGATATTAACATGACACAATTGGACTGTAAATTGCCTCCCCCTCCAAGGGTTTGCCTTATAATATCAGACAGTGCACTGGATGTCATGCTGCATGCTTTGTTTAGCAGCAAGTGGTTACTCATTGTACTTCTTGTTTTTTTGTGTGATACTGATGCGGACCCGAGCCCGCACCCGGATCCACTTGAGGCCGGCGGCTACCTAGGGGGGACCCACCCACCTTTAGCCACTTACGTGCCCCGTAGGAGGCGCGGTAGCATGTAGGAGGGTTAGTTAGGGGTATTCTAGTCATTTTAGACTAGATTAGTAATTCCCACTTTTCTATAAATTAGGGCTAGCCGTCTTTATTTTATTTTATGCTTATTTTGTGAAGAACAAGTGTAGGCGTCATTCGTGAGGGTGTTTAGGCTTTGTTCCGTACATTCAAAGCTAGGAGAGCGAGTCTCCTCTCGAAAGAGGCTCATTTATCAATCTATTTCCATAGTTCTTCGCAATTTAAGATCCAAAAATTCCACCTTTTTATATTTTCCTCTTTAAATTCTGAAATTAATTGATACGAAACCCTAGTTCGTATCAAATTGGTATCAGAGCATTGAGATCCAATGGCGACGAGCACGAGGTCAAAGGCGGATGGCGTGGATGAGAAGGTACAAGGGCTTCGAGAAGAGTTCAACCGGGAGATCGAGGGATTGAAGAAAACCCTAGGTAAATCCATCAAGGATCACGCCCATTCGCAAGAGGACATCCAAACCGAGCTTCGGGGCATGCGAAGGGAAGCCGCGCAGACGGCAAGGGACATCCAAGGGCTAAAGGAGGCAACTTCAGATCTGAAGTTTTTAAGGGAGGCTACATCGTCAATTCCGGAGATAAAGGCTATGCTCCAAGCCCTCACGATGGAGAGGGGAAGAGATCGGGGCAATGTGATTCAAGGGGGAGAAAATCAAGGAGATTCTACCCTTGAATCAGCAATTTGGGAGCAACCGGAGGGGATGACGGCTACGGCGACATTTTGGGGGCGAAACGCGGCCCCCCAAAACCCTAGGAGGGCCGGCCAGCAGGAAACAGGGCCGGCAAGCCCTCCTGGGCCTGCGGATGACCCGGCAGGCCCCTCAGGGCCTGCGACCACTGCAGCAGGCCCCCCAGGGCCTGCGGAAAGTACAGCAGGCCCTGTTGGGCCTGCGCAGCACGCGACAGGCCCAACTGGGCCTGCCACAGCTGCGGCAGGGCCCAGTGGGCCTGTCGTAGCAGCTGCAGGCCCGGACGGGCCTGCTGCGGCATCGGCATGCCCATTCAGGCCTGCCGCTGCCCCAGCAGCCCCGATCTGGCCTGCAGCCCAGTTCTGGGGGCCCGCCGAGGTGCAGGCGGCCCCCTGGGGGCCCGCGTCGACGCCAACTACTTTCCGAGGGCCCCCGGTAGCGCAGACAGGCCCATGGGGGCCAGATGGAGGCGGATGGGCCCGAGACACGATGATTGGGGCTCCGGCGGCCCAATTTTGGAGACCAGAGGCTCACCCACAGGTACTGAGACCACAGGCGGACCCCAGACAGGTATTTGATGGCTTTCCGGAGCGGGGACAGGGCCCGAGGGCTACTTTGGAGGACGGACAGCGCCGGTACAGCAGCCCAGAGGAGCCGGAGGACCCATGATGGCGCGACAGCATGAGTTTCCGGGGTACCATTACCAGCCCGAGGCGTGGGAGCGACCCGGGTGGCCTGAGGAGCTGTACGGGGCTGACGGAGGAGGACCCGTTGAGGCAGTCGGCGGAGGATTCGGCCGTGGGGGAGACCGCGCTAGAGATGGGGGTCCACAGGGAGACATTAATGCAGACCGCCGCCTCATGAAGCTGAAGATGCCGATTTTTGACGGCACAGACCCGGACGGATGGATCTACCGGGCGGAGCGGTACTTCCAGGTGATGAGACTGACGGAGGAGGAGGTTCTGAGAGCCATAGGGATCTTCTTCGAGGGGAAGGCGTTGGCATGGTACAGGTGGAAGGCGGCACGGACACCCTTTCGCACTTGGGAGGAGCTTTCCGCACTGATACTAGACCGGTTCCAGGAGACCCCAGGAGGAGATTTCTACGAACAGTTATCTGCATTGAGGCAGGAGGGGACGGTCAGAGATTATGTGGAGAGATTCGAGATGTTGAACAGTAGGGTGAAGGGGGTGACTGACGAGGTGATGATCGGGAATTTCATGAGGGGGTTGAAGCCCTCTATCCGAGCAGAGCTGAGGATGCAGAGTCCGGGGACATTGGAGGATGTCCTTCGCCTGGCCCACAAGGCGGAGGAGAAGCATGCAGAGGAGAGACACATTCGGGGGACTTGTGGAGCCCAGGGCCAGCGTAGTCAGACAACACCGGCCCCACTCCCGGGGGTTACAGTAGCACCAGTGGACACGGAAATGAAGAGAGGGGAAACCCGACCAGTGATCCCTGGTAAACGGATGACTGAGGCTGATATGAGGGCGAGGCGTGCTGCAGGCCTCTGTTTCAGATGCGATGAGAAGTTCAGTCCCGGTCATCGGTGTGCGAGCAGGCTGATGCAGATTGTGCTAGAACCAGACGAGGGGGAGTATGCAGATGGTGGGGAGCCAGTGATGACGGAAGAGAGCGAGGTTGAGCACACACATCTGGATGTAGCTGAGGTGTCCCTGAACTCCTTGGTAGGTGTAACCACGAACCATACCATGAAGTTGTCAGGACGATTGGACGACGCGCCGGTGACGGTACTCATAGACAGTGGGGCTACCCACAACTTCATCTCTCGACATTTGGTGGATCGTCATAGGTTGCAGGTGAGCACCTTGGAGACGTTTACGGTCCTCTCAGGGACAGGGAGGAGGGAGGAGAGCAGTGGGATGTGCAAAGGGCTGAGTCTGACCTTACAGGGAGTGCAGATCGTGGAGGACTTCTTGCCCCTAGAGTTGGACAATATCGATGTGATTTTGGGCGTGCAGTGGCTGAGGGGGTTGGGCGAGGTGAAGATGAATTGGAAGCAGCTTAGGATGGAATTCCAGGAGGGGGGTCGCACGGTGGTTCTGACAGGTGACCCTAGCCTCTGTTTTCCCTCGGGGGCCTTCAAAGCCAGATCTCCACCTTGAGGACAAGGTGGCTCTTTTAGGGGGCGGTATTGATGCGGACCCGAGCCCGCACCCGGATCCACTTGAGGCCGGCGGCTACCTAGGGGGGACCCACCCACCTTTAGTCACTTACGTGCCCCGTAGGAGGCGCGGTAGCATGTAGGAGGGTTAGTTAGGGGTATTCTAGTCATTTTAGACTAGATTAGTAATTCCCACTTTTCTATAAATTAGGGCTAGCCGTCTTTATTTTATTTTATGCTTATTTTGTGAAGAACAAGTGTAGGCGTCATTCGTGAGGGTGTTTAGGCTTTGTTCCGTACATTCAAAGCTAGGAGAGCGAGTCTCCTCTCGAAAGAGGCTCATTTATCAATCTATTTCCATAGTTCTTCGCAATTTAAGATCCAAAAATTCCACCTTTTTATATTTTTCCTCTTTAAATTCTGAAATTAATTGATACGAAACCCTAGTTCGTATCAGATACTTACATTATTGATGTATATTACTTATGAGGGGACATCCATTGACTTGACCATACTTCATTCTGTATTCCAAGCTGTCTCATATTCCTATTTTATGATATAGGTTTACCTTTCCTGCTGGTGGAAGAGATAAATGTAATAAATACCCAAAACATGTTTTATGAGGACATGCTGTCTAGGAAAAGTTTGAAACACATTAACAAATGGGGCATTACGAAGATTAGATTCATCCTAATAATCCGTGGCTGACTGCCAAAATGAAACATGGTCAAACCGTTCCACAAGAAAATGAAAAAAAGATCATCATCTTGTTTCTCCCTATTAGCTACCTGCAGTGGTTAAAATGAGAAATATTTACGATATACCATTTCTTTGTAAGGCTAGAGTCGTTGGGAACTACAACCAAAATGAAATACACATATGAAAGTTCAACCAAAGATTGTTACTTTCTTGTTTCTCCTTATTGGCCACCAGGAGTGGTTAAAACTAGAGATGCACCGATATATCATTTATTTGTGAGGCTCGATTTACTAGAAGCTACCAAATAAAATACTAGTAAGGAGACATTGTGTATGTATAGCTGAATCAGAGTTACAATGTAATGCCATAGACTTGGGTGCCGTCACACTTACAAATTTTTTGCAGGTCTTGCAGTTACTAGGGAAGGCAATATAGTAATAAAAAAGAAATATTTAAGAAAAAAGTGAAAACACTCATTTTATTTCATCCTTCGAAGAAATACATCGTCTCAAGCAGAAAGGAACTACATCTCTCAATTACAAGCATTGAAAGGAAAATAAATAAAAGGTAAAGATAAGGACTCTCCTGCTAGCTCAAAAACTCAGAAATCAGTGTCCTCGACAGGAAAGTCGGACTCCTCGTACTGGGGAGCCTTCTCGTCAAGCTGTTCGTCCTCTAGCGAAAACAACAAAAATTGAAACAACTATTAATATAGTAGATTAAATCTATATTAAACAGTTAATTAATTTATCTTGTAGGAATTAATAGCATGCAATGGAAACTGTAAGGAAACGGTACCAACCTGGCACATTCTATTATTAGTAAAGGTCTATCAACTAACCAAAAGACTAGTAATGTGACTTATAAGAGGAGAGCACGATGTGCAACGTGAAGTTCACTTTGGACCGCTGGACACTACCCCGGGCCAAGTAAAACGTTATCTGTAGCAAGAACTCAAGATCCATAGATGGACATCCTTCGAGACAGAGGCCAAAAGCATGGCTTCAATCGTTCCCGCGCTCTCTCAATTATAAGTTACACCAAAACCAGTGATGTCAAGTGTAGTTGGTCTAATTCTAGTTGTTTCAGGTGTCATGTCCATGTTTCAAGTCTCTAAATTGCATAATTAAGAAGCTACGCAGAAATCTATGTTCAGGGTGTCATGTCATGTACAATACAAGAAAACATGTCTATAAGTGTTGTTTCATATTCATGTTTCATAGCCCTTAATCATGTAATTTAGTATAATCAACTACTCAAACTTCCAATCCTCCACATGTCTAGTCTCATATGCAAAAATATAATTTATTTATCAATAAAGCTATCAATTTCAGAAACACATTAAAACACATGATTATAATAAATAAAAAAATGACGAAAGAAGTAAACGAATGGGTCAGATTCATGTTTTGGCACCATATCGGTTTGGTCTACCTGCCTAGAGGGGTTGCTCAGACCAACGATCACATCCACAAAATAACCAATTTAGGACAAAGTAATTTAATCAATACTATAGCAAGAAGTATACAGAGCTTCAACACACAACTGAGTAATCAAACAAACTGAACCACTAACAAGCATGTATCAAGCAAACTGAACCACTACAAGCATGTATCAAGTAAACGAACACCTGAGCAATAAATTGGTCAATCATGCATGCAAGCAAACGTTAAAAAGCAAACCGATCAGACCAAGCCAGACAATTGATGTAGCAAGTAACTGAACATCATACATGCAGGCAAAAAGGAAAACAACAAGCAAACAAGCAAACATAGCAATACTCGAGCAAAAAAATGAACTGCACATGCAAACAAGACGATATTGAGCAAGTAATTGAACTTTCTATGCAAACAGAGAACCATCAGCTAGGCAGCAACAAAAGTAACTCAAGAGCAAGTTGACCTAACCCAGGAGACCGTAGGCAACCCCCGGACCCATGTGAAACCAACACCAAGGGGACAAGTCCCGCTGGTGTAAACCCATCGACTGTGCCTCCTTGGCGGCTAACCACAAACCCCCAAATCAAACTCATCAAGTAAAATTGAAAAGTAACGAACGACGGCTAAGAATGCCGTAACTCTAGGGTTGGTGTCAAGTTCATCGGAGGTAAATAATCATCTTCAAGAAAAAAACCATGAATCATTATCCACATCTCTACCAAAACCCAAAAAAACAAACAATTAAAAGTTTAGGAAAGATCGAATTTACCGTGTACCGAAGTCGCGCACGAATTCCAAGTGAAAAGCAAAGCTCAGGAAAAATCAAGGAAAAATCAACTGAATCTCTAAAAATATCAATCAATCAAAACTGAAAGCTTTGGAAGAGAGAAGATAATTTTTCGCATAGAAAAAACCCTTGAATCATCTTGCATAAATAGAGAAGAGGGTAGAAGAGGAAAACTAAACGCGTAAAAGAGTTTTAGTTCGAGTTGGACTCATCTTGAAGGCCGCGGCGATGTATAAGATTTGGATTTCGAATCAGAACGATCGGTTGGAGCTTCGACTTCGAACGATCGGTTCGATCGTCGTCGCTCGTCGAGCGAAAGAGATGGAATCGGGTCGCTCGGCTCGGGTGAGGGCTGAGCGGAGAGATAGAGAGAGACTGTGTGTGTTATGTGTTTGGTGTTTTTAAAAAAAGTGGGCCACTGACTTGGGCTGGTTTTGGGCTTAAGTGGGAGATGGGCCAAAACCGAAAGAAAGAGGAAAAAGAAAGGAATGAAAAAATAAATAAATAAAAGAGAAAAGAAGGAAGAAAATTTTTTAAGAGGAAAATCCGAAATGTTTCCAAAAATTCTTTCTAAAGAAATTGTTGTTGAGTATTGGTGTTTCATACCAATGTTATTTTGATGATGATCACTACATTATGTTGTTGCTAATGACTCTCTTGTTTTAGTCTCTTAGTTTACATTCCAAGAATATCATTTTTGGAGACTATACACTTGGTGTAAGGATGGACATCAAGAGGAGAAGGGCCAAAGCTTGGACTCAATGGGTGCCAAAGCTTGGAGATGATGGGAAGCATCAAGGCATCAAGACTGAAGCCATAGACTCTAAGGAAAGCAATGCAATACATGTAATATTTCATTTATTGCTTTGTCTCTTTTTGAGTCTAGGTTTAATGTAATGCCTTGATAGATGGTCTACTCATTCATGCATATGCATTTAACCATCTTAGTGAGCCTTAGGATTATCATAGAATCCAACCCAATAGGCTCATCTTGACCAAAGACTCATTTGAAGTCTCTGGTTCTCCTACTGTCGTCTGCTGAAGGTTTTACATTCGACTGGGTGATTTCCAGTCGCCTGTTGAGCCTTCTACAGTCGACTATGGTGCACTGTTCAAGTTAACTTATTATTGACTCTACTTGAGCTTTTCGCATCAGTCGACTGATGAAGTATTTACAGTCGCCTGTGAAATGGTCAACAGTCGTTTGAAAGGCGTAAGTGCAAAAATTGCTTCTCTATGTTTTTCTCCATCTCTTGCAGCAGTCGACTGATGAATGATAAACAGTCGCTCGCCTGTCTATTTTTACATTCGACTGTATTCTTGCCATTAGTCGCCTGTATGCATACTGGGAGAAAGAGTGCAACTCTCTGTTTTATTCCATCTCCTGCAGCAGTCGTCTGCTAAAGGTTTAACAGGCGCCTGTCCTGTTTACAGTCGACTGTATCGACTTCATCAGTCGACTGTCCTGGCTCAGATTATAGCCGTTGGGATTTTTCTAGCCGTTGAACAGTCGACTGTCATTTGTTCATCAGTCGACTGTCGGTGACGTTTCAGCCCAAAATCTAGCCGTTGCAGCCTTTTGTTTTTGGCTGTTTTCTTGGCTTTTGAGAGTTCCTATAGGGTTCCTATATATGAGAGGGCTGAGTTCATTAGAACTTCTTGATGCTATTGAAAATCTTTTGAGATTAAATTAGCCACTCTCAAACTCTCTCATTTCCCTCTTAGAGCTCTAAATCTCCTTCATGCATTGAAGTCAAGCTCAAGGGAAATCATCCAAGTGCTTTCAAGCCAATCTCATCACTTGTAGATTCTCTTCCTTGCATTGCATTCATTAATGAGTAAGTTCATCTCAAGGCATATGTAAGCGTATTTGTTTTACTTTGTTATTTCATTGTAACCCTAGCTTTCTGTGTGAGAGTTAGTTACTCTCTGTGTGAGAGTATAACCTTCTGTGTGAGGGTTGGTTGAGTTCTCTCTGTGTGAGAGTTTGAGGCTCTCTGTGTGAGAGCAAAAGTCTTTCTGTGTGAAAGTAAGGATTCCCTTTGTGGGAATCCTAAATCCTCTGTGTGAGGTCTCTCTGTGTGAGAGTGAGGATTTCTCTGTGTGAGAATCCAAATCCTCTGTGTGAGGTATCTCTGTGTGAGATTGTATTCACTTCTCTGTGTGAGAATTATAGTGGATATTTGGTGTGGCCGGATGTACCCAAGTTTGGGGAACCAGGGTAATTCTTGTGTTTGCGTTTGGATTGATTGTGTCGAATAATTCCTCTTGCACTTATTATTCCGCATATGCAAGTTTATTTTTAATTGCACAATTTATTGCCATTACTCTATTCACCCCCTCTAGAGTGTTTGTTGTTAGTATTGCAAGGTAGACGGTCCTTACAATTGTGCCATTAGATATGCACGTCTGGTATAACGCCCCAAAATTTGAGGGATTGTGCCTAATGTGCCATATCGAATATGTGCTAATAGAGTCTTCATAAGAACTCATTTAACGCAATAACCAATCTACTGTATCTAGCAGTAGCTAGCATTTTCTTAGGGCGGAGGAAAAACTTAATTGTCAAGTTTGCTTGCATTGGAGCAATGTTGTGATGGTTGTCCTCCTCATGGGTTCTTGCTCAGGCCGTTGCAAATGTTGTCAGAGTTAACACTTAACACCGGCCAGATGTGTGTGGAACTCAATTGTATGCTAAGCAAAGTGCCACTCACATCCATAGGGTTTAGTGGGGCCACCTCTTGATTCCCTGGTAGTCGGCTCTTTAGCCATTGGACTTACTTATGGAATCTGACATTGCCTTGAAGTGTTAGCACCATACTCAATAAACCTGGGAAATATGCACACTGAAGTGGACACTTACATATTGAATATGTGCCAAGAGGGGTTTTGGTATATAAGAATGGCTATGAAGTTGCTTCATATCTAGCACTTTTGTCTTTTTGAGGGAGGACCATGGGGAAAACATTGTTACAGGGTGCTCTGGTGGGAGACCACAAGGCAAGTGACCTCTTGGGAAGTTCTTTCTTGGGGGATTACACCTAGAGCCTGGCTACTGCCGGGATACTCAAACTTGAAGAAATGCCGTTGGCACATTAATAATAATATTATAGCATTTTAAACCCTGAATGGAAATAAGTATTGGGTAAATGCACTAGATGGTATATAAGCTATATTTTGAAGGGCGTTATGTGCATTACAGATCTATTTTGTTGATGCCTGCTAATGAATTTTTTTAATTTTACCATGAAATTCAAAAAGGGTCCATCAGTTTCAAAGTATTCAATAATTGGATATCGGATTGAGTTGCTCAAGAATATTATAGCATAAGTTGCTTAGCCATGTCCATGGTAGTAGATGGTTAGCAGGTGGGATCTGAAGCTGAATCACAATCATTGGTGACCAAATCAGAACTGGCTTCATGTTCCGAATGCAATCATGACCATCCATAATTGTGTTATTTTCTTTGACTCGTCATCAGGCTAGAGTCCAGTTAGGTCTTGATTTGCAAATGTGACAAAATTGTGGATTTGATTGCTTATCATGGCTCTGACAGCAAGGTTTTAGGTATATTCGATATTTTGTTCCAAATTGAAGGTATTTTGTTCATATAAATATTGTTCAAAGCCGATTTCAGGCCCCCTTCATGTGTACAAACACAATTTTCTGCCACTCTTTATTTTGAGATCTCGCCAGCTTGTCTGCTTGATAGTTGGTATTTCTAGTTATATATTTGGTAAGCATATTCAAGCCATAAGATATCATTTTTGGTAGATGAAAAATTTTATTTGACAAGGGAGATTATGTCAAGATTGTTATTATTTTTCTTAGGGAATGAGTTTGTTAGAATTCTTTCCAGTTAAGTAAACAGTTTCATTTGGTTCTCGCTTCAGGGGTCACATAGGTAGGCCATACGACATTTCTTATACGCATCTTGATATAATCATCCAATTATTTAACTTGTTTTCTGCCTAATATTATCTTCCTCTGCAGGAAAACTAATTTACTGATTTTTTTTTGGGTTTCCTTGTAATTCATGTGTGTGATGCCTAACCAGAAGTATGTGAATATGGTTGTCAAAGGACCAATATTACTGACAAAAAATCCTAACATGCCTATGAATTATACTATAACTATTATTAATAAATAATCAGGAAGTCATATTTCATGTTAAAATTAATTGTTTGATGTACATGCCACTCCATTTTATCTTTAATTGCACCATGCTCTATCTTTTCAGTAGTACACTGTAATGGTTTAATTGGTGCAGATTTAACTGATAATGATTTAATTATCATGTTTGTGTGGTTTTGTTTATCTATTTTATTTTATTGTGGTGCTGTGCTGTTGTTTGAAACCTTGAACAACCACCAATTACATGTAAATTACCAGTCTAATCCATTTGGAATGAAAAATCCAAACTGTTCTGATTTGAGTAATAGGTTTCATTTAGGGACATTATAAGGCCTTAGACATGTGTTCCATTGGATAGGACTATACAACTCTTTTTTGGATATATTAATTAAGGTTTTACTTTCCACTTATCTAATTTTTAATGCTCATAAACACTATTGGATTTTAGACTATACACATAGCTGAGGTAATTATCTGTTTTCAAGTTTTCTGTTCCACCGTTAAACTCTTCTTGTAATTTAGTACTTTTCTTTTGGATAGTCTCTGGATGGACGTGCAGTTTTCTCTTTCGATCAACTTGGAGCAGAAACAGAGAAGTGAGTGCTTGTGTATATAGTATATACTACTCTCAAAATATTTATTTTGAAGACATGCTAAGGCCATATTTTTGTGCTTTATCTGTATCTCTTAGAGATTTAATTGGGTAATTTGCGGAAAACATGTGTGTTTCCTTTTTAAACCCAAATCCATCATGCATTCCCTGTTTTTATCGCTTAATGTCCTCATTCTTACCTATTTAGTATTGCGTTTGGTTGGGGCTCACCGGGAGTAATTTGATCCGTATTAAGGACCATGTTGTCATCGAACTCTCTGTTTAAATGTAGTATTTCGCCATTGCTACCTATGGTGGAACCAAAAAATGACTTCCTAGTTTAGCTCAATATAAAATGATATTTCTTTCCCCCCCCCCGGAATTAACGCAAATCGGATCATTGTGATTATTTTTACCTGACTCCCAACCATCCTTGCAAACCCACACTCTATTCAGCTCAAAGACCCAATTTACATCTGCGCAAATCTTGTAAGATCTGAAGATATTTATGAGGCAATGTTCTGTGATGAAAAGAGAACAAAGGTGTTTTGTCTATGTGAGAACTGATTTTGACTAAGCGTTTTTCACAAAATAGAGACAGGGGCCTGGCTTGCATTTTTGGGTGGGAGAAATTGAAAATCACAAGTTGAAGTCCAACAACATAGATTGATAAGTCCAACTTCTAGGGTCTCATTGTATACATTCTAGTTTTCGACTTGTACATTTACCATGATAGAAAAGAAGGGGCCCGGCTTGCGCGGGGGGGGGGGGGGGGTGCATTCACAATAGGATTACAGTAGTTGTGGATTGTCAGTTAAACAACCCACACCTTTCTCTATAGGGCTTAGATGACTGTTTCCGTAGAACACAGTTCCATTCACTCAAACACCCTTGATGTTTATTAATTAGATTAATTGCTGAATATGTTGGGTGAAGAAAGATGGTGGGTTTAGGCTTTTTGTTTTGTTTTGTTTTTTTTTGGGGCGGGGGGGGAGGGGGGGGGGGTTGGAACCTACCTGTCTTTTGGCTTCCGTAATTGCATTTTATTTTATTCTATAATTTGCTTTTGTCTTTGAGGTGAAGGGGGTTTGGTTTATCTATTTTCAAGGAAAACCAGGGTTTGTGCAAATTTGCCTATTTTATTTTCTGGGTAAGCACTGACTTATGTATCTTCTTTTATAAATTCCAGCTTCATTGAGATGTACCTCCGTCCACCACGCGCAAGCGAAGAAGCAAGAATAAATGACTGGATAAAGGTTCGGCAGTGTGGTATCAGATACTATTTGTCATTAGGCGACCAGCGAATTGTTGATAAGAACTTCATTATTCGCCCAAAGGCAGAATTTGAGGCATGTTATAGCTAAACCTTTCTAGCTCCTATATCTACCTACTTTTTGCTACCCTAAGGTTTATAGCCATGAAGTTATAATCAGGAAACTCTTTGCACTGGAGAAATCATATGTTGCTATCGTCATACGTCAATGTAATTGAAAAACAATACACACCAATTCTGTCAGTGGGGATGTAGTGGTTTTTACCAAGGCTTCACATAACCGAGGATATAGCTCATATTTGGACACCAAATTAGGTTATGTAAGTACATGGGATGTTGTTCCAGCAAATGATGACGCTCAATTTAACTTGGTTGAATTTTCGTTGGCATGCTGTTAGTTTGGAGCACACATACACAACATAATATAATTAGGTTCCTGTTTCACTACATTTCAGTTGATATGACTGGGTTCGTCATTGCATTCATTTGCTTCTTTCATGTTGCATGCAAATGTTTCTTCTTCATGTATATTTAACTCAAAATGAGCTCCTTATTCTGGACATAAATTTGTAAAGATATTCATAATCAAGATTTTGATTCTTTTTCTTTTATTTCTTGATTCTGAACTATGTCACCTTTCTAATTCCAGACATGCAGATTATCAATTCCTTTTCTCATTAAATGTTATTCATCGCTTCCTGTATGTTGTTAACTGCAGGTTGGACGGACCACCCTAGGTGGACTGCTTGCTTTAGGATACAATGTTGTTGTTAGTTTCAAGCGTTCATGTACATCAATTCATAACGGTCAAATCTTGCTTGCACTTGAAAGCATTGACACTCTCAATGAGACATTCCTGGTATTGAAGGGTACAAGCAGGAAGGTATGATTTCTTTTAAACAAGCTGAAATCTTCTACATATTTATTTAGCAAAGTGAGGCTGAAATATATATCAAACTAGTATACTTCTTCTGTCATTTCGTTGGAGGTTTATTTCTTTTATCTTTCAGCTTGTAATGTTGAAATTAGTCTTCCTTCAGGTACAACTTTAAACTCTTCACAGCATATGGGATCTATTAGTGATCGAGCTTGTATTTTGGACTGATTAAGGTATAGAGTGTAATATTTATGAGAGGTGGTGTCTTCACCAAAGTCGTGCTTGTTGAACATGTAGCAACGTGAATAAAAATAATTCCCTATTTTAATGTAGGATAATAATATGTTAGAAGAAAGAAAAAAGCTTCATTATTAGATGGAAGTGCCTCTCGTAGAGCACTTCAAAGAAAGTATATGTGCTCTTTAGTTACCAAATATGGTGCAAGAATAGGATTACAAAACCTGAGCTAAACTAGTCACGGCGGCTAAACAATACCCACATGCTATAGGGATAATGGAACAATTAGCTTAGTTGTATTAGTTTTTTACCGAGTGTTCTATCCACGTCAGTGAACCAGAATAGTAGAAGTATGAAAGAGATCAAAATTATAGAGAAATGAAAGAGAGAAGCCATGGAGACAGAAGAAGCGGTGGAATACAGAGGAGTACAAAAGTCAGGGAGAAAGAAGGGTAAAGAAAGATGGAGAAAAAGAGCATGGAGAGGATGAAAAGAAAGATATATTGGGGGCACAAGGAAAAAAGAACACGAAGAATGAAAATGAGACTAGGAAGGAGATGGAGACGCATCGAAAACAGAAAAAATGTAGCATTTTGGCACTTTTTCAGTTTCTCTTTTTTTCTTCATTCCCATAGTTTTGAGGGTTTGCACATGTAAATGTCATTGAATTTATCACTAGATATAAGAGAATAATGAGTGACACATGACATACGAGCTAAGATCTCATGTATGCCTTCATGTATGCCGTGAAAACCATACTCTCTTCTATTTTTAATGATAGGAACCGTTCATTTTGATTTTCGTATTCTAAAATCCCAAAACACCCAATATCAGGTGAACCAAAGGGTTTTGATCGTTTATCACCGTAGCAAAAAACACTATTCATGCGAAACCATTAAATTTACGATTAGAGGATGAACGATTAAAACCTCTTGGGTTCATCTCAAATTTTTGGTGTATCGGATATTTTTGGTGTTTTGAGCTTTTAGAATATGAAGATTAATTTGAATAGTTTTGATTATCCAAAAAATGAGGGTGGAGTTTTCGATGTTGCATATGAGGCTTAACCCCATATATCGTATGATACCCATTATATATGTGTGTGTGAATAATGTGTATCACCACGCACGGAGGAAATTTCTTCCTTGGGTGGTGTCAAACCCATACCCCCTATTTTTCCTTTCGATTCAAATCGTTAATTGATCTTTATGTTTTTAAAACCTCAAACTCTCAAATTTTATGTTAATTCACGAAGTTTTACTAGTTCATTCATCCATCACAAGTTTAACGGTTTCACCGTAATAGAACTTTTTGCAACGGCTAGATGAATAATCAAAACCCTTAGGGTTCACCCCAAAGTTGGTAGTTTGGGGGTTTAGAACATTAAGAACAAACTGAATGGAACCGATCGTTGAAAAAAATGGGTGAATGGTGGGTTGAGTGAGCTAGACCAGGAGGACATTTCTTTCTTAGTTAATTGGCACCGATATTGCTTTATATATAGTGAATAATGAGTGTCAGACTGTCAGCTACCTAAGGAAGAATCAGGTGGCATCAAACACCCACTCCCTTATTTCTCCCTTCGATCCGAACCGTTCAATTTGACCTTCATGTTCTAAAAATCCAAACCATCCATTTCAATTTTTAAGTGGTAACAAGAAGTTTTGCTCATTCATCCATCTGTCGCAAGTTTAATGGCATCGTAACATAATTTTTTATAACGGTTAGATGAATGATCAAAACCCTTAGGATTCACATCAAAATTGATAATTTGAGGTTTTAGAATATGAACAACAAACTGAACTGAATCGATTGTCGAGTTCGTCCTTGGCTAGCTGACGCCCATTTTGCTCATATATACACAATTGAAGGATGTTTTTGAATGTGGTTGCTGACTAGAACAACATGGTAGGTAGAAAGACGGTTGAGTTTGAATCTTAATGAATCAATTGGTAGGAAGAGAGTGTGAAAATTTTGGAAGGAAAACAATAAAATTGTGGGGGGAAATACTAAAATTTTTGGTGAAACTAAATCTGAAGGAAACTAAATTTTTGGGTAACTAAAATTTTAAATTTTTGGGGAACTAAATAGTGAAGAAACACAATTTTAAGGGGGACAAATTTTTTTGTGGTAACTAAATTCTCTTGGGGGAACTAATTTTTAATTTTAAATGTTGGGGGAATTAAATCTGGAGGGAACTAAAATTTTAAATTTCGGGGAGAATTAAATTTGGAGGGAGCTAAACTTTGGGGGAAATAAATTTATAGGGGGAATTAACTTTTCTAGGGGGACTCAATTTTGATTTGAATATGGTTAAAATTTTCTAGTGGGATGGAGGAATATTTTGAAGGTGGCGGTAAATTTTTTTGAGGAAATTTTGAAGAGGCTGCAAATTCTTTAGAGGGAAAAGATTTTGAATGTGTTGAAATTTTGTAGGAATACTTTGAATGCCGTGTGACCTTATGGTCACATGTTATGACTAGTATATATATAATCGAGGGATGTTTTTGAATGAGTTTGCTCATTAGGACAAAGAGACGGGTAGAAAGGCAATTAAGATTTAAATTCAAGGAATCAATGGTTATGATGAGAGTTTGTGAAAATTTTAGGTGGAACCCCTAAAATTTTGGTGGAAACTTTACACACACACACACCCTTTTAAGGATATATATTTCTCTGGTTGGAACTAAATTTTGGGGAAACTAAACTTTAAAGGGGGCACTGAATTATTTGGGGGAACTAAAATTTAATTTAAAATTTTAAGGGAAACTAAATATGAAGGGAACTAAATTTTGTGGGGAAATAAAATCATTGGAAAACGAAATTCTCTTGGGGAACTAAATTTTTGTTTGAATGGAGTTAAAATTTTTTGTTGGAAGATTATTTTGAAGGTTACTCGAAATTTTTTAGTGAAATTTTGAATGTGGTTGAATTTTAGGGGTATGATATTTTGAATGAGATCGCAAATTTTGGGAGGGGGAGTGTTTGAATGGGTTGAAATTTTTTGGAGGAATATTTTGAAATTACCGGTTATGACTTGTGTGTGTAGGTAAATATTCAAATGAGAACGTTTCGCACTGTGCAAATTTTTTTTATATTTTTTGATTTTTTTTTAAATTTTTTTTCCAACTTCATTTCATGTTATACACCCTAAAAAATGGTTGAAAAATAATGTGATTTGGCCTTTGATCAAGGCATTACTAAAAGTTCTATTGTTCTGAATCCGTTAATTTTGTAACGGGTTGATCGGTGCTCAAATCCCCCTAGGGTTCTTCCATTATTTTTCCTGGGGCATATAATTGTATGGATTAAACATCAAATTTTTTTTGAAAAAAATTTCAAAAAAATAAAAATTGTTTTCGCAACAATTTGCACGGTGCGAAACCCTAGTTTTTGCATCAAAAAACCAGTATATATATAGAATAATGAGTATCATATGACATGAGAGGCATCTCCTCTTATATAAGACAAAGTGGGGTAGTACAAGCTCACATGGGTTTGTACTTGTTGTACTACCCCACTTTTTGTGTCTTGGTATATGAGGAGATGCTTCCATTGTCATATGATGACCATTATTCTTACACACACACAAAAAGGTAATTTTTAGTGCAAAAAAGGGGGTTTCGCACGGTGCGAAATTTTTTTTTGAATTTTTTTTGATGTTTAATCCATACAATTATATACCACAGGAGTATTGATGTTGGCTTTGCAGGAGTATTGTTGTCACTCAGCTATTTGCTTTAGTTGCTTCCGCTCCAAACTTATTTTATAGCAAAATGATGGGATCGGAGGTCTTTATGGTTGTTTGGACTATGCATTGCTTATATATCTGACTATTACTTTTTAGGTGCATTACTCCATGACGGGGGTATGCTATCATATCAGCTTAACTGAGAAGACATCCACTAAAGTCATTATTTGCATGTAGAACCAGTAGTTTACCAGCAAAGATGCACAAGGATGCATGCTCTTTCACTTGGTTATTACTAGGAAGTCTTCTCTTCTTGGTGGTTGTTAACTCTACATTTATCTTCTAGCCCCATAACAGCCCATTTCTCAAAGCACCATAAACTTCTTGGCTATAAAGACGGAGCTTATTTATGATGTTCTGAGATTTTACTGTTCATATTCTTATCTGGGATTGGAATGCAGGTAATTGAAGCAGAAGCTTGCAGGTTGGGTATCAAAGGTCCGTGGAACACCAAGTCATACTTGGAAATGATTTTAGAAGCTAAAGGTATAGTAGTTCCAGTCATGGTAATTTTAACATATATCACGATATTGATATGCTTATGAACCTATACATAAATGTTATATGGTTCTCTACATTTTTTATAACCATAGTCGTATACATCTACCCCTGCCCTAGCCCTATGAGTTAGGTTTTGATTTCTTAAGCAATCTTTACCTGTTTCCTTTCCGCCCTTTCTTTTCTTGTCTCTAGCACCACATCGAGTGTCAGGTATGGCTTCATAAAACTTATAATCTCTATCCAGTGTCCGTAATAAATTAAATTTTCTGCTTCTATTTCTAATATTTTGGCACAAATTCCTTAACTTTTGGGGTCTCCCCGATGCTAATTTATTTGACCTTTAATTATCATATAGTTCTGTTGGTACCATCTCCTGCACGATGTTGTCCATATCTGTCAAGATTATCCGTCCTATCGTACTTCTTTTCTTTCTTAACATACTCATTTTTGCTATGTTCTTCTTTTACATCTTTGACCTTCATCATTGGCTACGTGCTATAGCCAGGAAAGATTGATGTATTTCAGTTTCGCTCTATAGCTTTTATTGTGTTTCAAAGATGAACAGATACATTGATCTTACTGCATCACCTTCTTGGAGGCTGCTCCATGAACTCAAACTATAATTTATGAGCTATGTTTTCCTATATGTTAGTTAGCTTTTAACATCAGTGGCCAGCCCATTCTCGCTTATAGTTGCCTTGGCTGGAAACATGATGCTGATTCGTATGTCTGATGTTATTTGGATGGTCAGTTGTAAATCCCTTTTGGAGTCTTTCGATTACGAGTTTACCTGATTGTTGCTTCCCAGACAAAAGGCTTAGTTAATAAAGCAAGTCTAGCGTTGCAGCTACCTTCATCCACTTGTTCTGAATTTCATGCTTGATAGGAACCAAAAGAAAGATCTGATTTTTATTATATAAAACTGAAAATAATAGGGGGTAATGGCCACGTTCGAGAGGTGGACCACACTCTCCAATAAACGAGGAAATTCTCTCAACCTCTCATAAGTTTCTTCACCATATTCACATTAGATTCCCTCGCCCCCTACCCGCATATAAATACCAATTCAGAAATAAGCAAAATTACAAAAAGACTATTAAAACTGAAAATTACTTAAAAGTATCTAGAAGTCTGAAAATTACGAAAATGCCCCTAACGGGCCAAACCTGCAAATCTGAATATCTGCGGTCCCCATCAGCAGATGGTTAGTACAATGACAAGGTCACATGAAGATGATGAGATCAGAAGGCGACGTGGAGGCGACACATCAATGAAATTGGTTGGAGGAGATGAATTCAAAATTGAGTTTGGTTTGGGATTAACTTAATTTAGGTTTATTGTAATTAAGAAATCGAGGTTAGGGGTTTTGACTTTGATACCATGTGAAATTAGAGAAAAGATGTTTTGGGAGAACGGGCTAGAGAGAGTTAGTCACATCTATTTTCCCATATAATTTATATATATACTGTATTAAACTTTTGCCAAAATACACCCTAATTATATATGTTCTATCAAGTGTAATTGCATTAATTACCAAATGATCACGAACTACACATTTGAAACACATTAAATTCCTGCACCATTTGTTGGATTTTTGGGTTGTATGTTTGGTGTTCACATTTTGAAGTGAATAATCATGTTTGATGGTCCAACATGTAGTTTTAAAGTAAATACAGTTTCTTGTACAGCTTCCCAGTTCAATATATGTCGGCCTGTGTGCGCTTGGCTATGTGTTTGCATATTTTGAGATTGTTTCTTTGATTGTTATTATCAATGATAGGTGTACCACGTGTTAATACTCCGCCACCATTATCTAGTACACTTTCAACTGGAAGCCAGGAAAGGACCCTTGTTGCCCCTCGTCCAATTCGCTTATCCACAAATACGGCTCACAAGCTGGGGGATCTTGCCCAGCCATGGACTCGATCTCCGACGAAGTCTGGGATGGACCCCGTACTTCCAAAATGGAAGTTTATTTCAGGTTTTTATTAAACTTAGTTCTTTCCAACAAAAAGTTCTGCAGTTGGATGTGCTAGTGCACGATAATTTCTCAAGTATTTTCTTCTGCTCTATTATTCTATACTTATATTAGAAGTGTATGTGATTTTTTTTTAAATTTGTGTACTTGATGACTATAAACTTCTCTTATGAAACAACTGCAGATTCTTCTACTTTCAGGGGTAACATCCAACTAGTGCCCATTCCCGATTCATATGACCTTGACAGGGGCTTGTTTTTCTCCGTCCAAGCTATTCAGGTGATTTTTCATCAAAAAAAGATGAAGCATCTTGTATCTTAGTAATTTACTTTACAGTTCATACTGTACAGTGCTTAGTATTCTTTTCTTTTTTCTTTTTCTTCATTTCAGGCATTATTGGAGAACAATGGGTTTCCGGTTATCGTTGGCATTGGTAATGAATGCATCTTCTTATACATAGAATCATATTAAGAGTATGTGTATCTGTTACATTTTGCTGTTTTGTTCATATTTTATGCTTATGATACCAAGTCTCGGACTGTGGTATTCTCTTGTTTTGTGTGAAGATTTTTCCAACTAGTTATCATTATTATTCTACATCATGAAAATAGGGTTTAAAGCAATCTAGATCTTCAGAATCCTTGACGTATTTGCAGCATAGCCCATTGCCCTCTCTTTTCTTGGTTCCATATGGAATCTTAAATATCAAAGGATAATTCCATCATCAGTATAACTGGTCATCGCACTATTAAGGCACTGATCATTGCACTAATATGGTATTATTAGATTCCAAGCTGAAGCAACAGTTAAAGGACCAGTTACATTCTCATTGATTTAAGTCATTTGGTAGAAGATGATTGTGGTAAAAGTGAAATACAAGGAAAGACAAATGAGCACAAGGTGGAAGCAATGAGTATAAGAATAGATAGACGAGAAGAGGATGTCAAATTGATTGTCTAGGTAGAAATTTACTGATAAGTATGGGAGACCAGGTAGAATTTTGTGGGCATCTCATGCCAATGTCTCATTCAGTTTTCATAGTTCACAGTGTATATAGATCAATGTTTGAAATCTCGGTCAATACCGATACATATCGCCATATCGTATTGGATTGCAAACATGCTGATACTGTCCATCCGAAACGGGTTGATACCACTGATACTAGCTAATAACAACTATAACTAGAAGTGCTTTAAGTTTTCAATTACCAAACTTTGAAATTCTATTTTATTTCATATAATGTTCTGAAAAAAATCTGTTTTAACTGTCAAATTCATGAAATGTTGGCCTGATGATCAAGTGGGTTAAAAAAAGATAATGTCCAACATAATAAATATAATATTTGGATTGATGAAGCATTTATTGAAAATGAATATTTACATATAACTGATGGTTATGTTGAGATAATACAACTGACACATAAAGTCTGATACTTCCGATTTGTATCACCTGATAGTGCCGATATAGTTGATACCGATATTATAAACTACAACCCAATAATGAGACCAAAACCGAGATTTTACATGGATTCATTCTAACACCAAAAAATTGTGCATATTATGGCTAGAGTTACATCTACTTCTCCACATGTGGATATGTTTTTTCAACTAGCTGTGCATTGACATATTGGATCATTTTTTTATTCAGTGCTCTGCCTCACATTTTAATCCATTTTATGTGACCACCATTTAAGGAAGGCCCTTAGCGTATAATGTTGTTGTGAACACATGTAGGGTTCAATAGATTGTGAACTTTGATTGTTGACTTAAGACCAAACCTTTATATGGACTATATTACCTGCTCAAGTTCTCTGGGTTCTTCCTGTATTGGTGAGAATGGTAGGATCTTCAATAGGTAATCAACTTGAGCACCTATATAACCTTTGTCCATTCATGTGAGTTTATTATGCTTCGTTTTTGGGTAGTAAAGCTGTTATAACAATAAACTTAGTAACTACAAAATGAACATATTACCATATTGTATTTTTATTAGCCTTTTCTTTTAAGCATTCTGTTTTGACAACGGGCCTTTGTGGTGGTGGAGCAGCTCATAGGCCTGGAACCTACATGATTTAGAAGGGAACATGAGTTAAAACAGGAAACACTTCAGGAATATTGGTTCCCACCTTAGTAATAATTATGTTTCTTTCTGCTCCACATGTGGCTAAATCTTTGCCTCTTGTGATATTGTCCCTTCTGACTGCTCGGTTGGATGCCAGATACTTAAACTTGTCAATCTCCAAAGTGCCACCTTGGCGTGGATTCAATCAAACCAAATTTGAAAAGCACATAAGGTAAGCTCAACTTTAATCTAATGTTAGGGATACCTTGACATTACTCCAAATGTAGTCTACTTGGCTTCAGTTCCTCATCTTCACCTTGAGTCCATATTAGCTGTTGTACCTCACCTTAACGCGAGTCTTCACTTGTAGCCCCATTGGCTTTTTCATCCCTTCAATCATTCAAGACTTCACATTTTCTGTTTCACCAAAGGGCATGTGCCTATGTGGCTTGATTTATACATTGCCGTCATGCCCATTGAATTGATGGTGTTGCTAGTAGGCTTAGAGGCACATGACCCGCAGGCGAAAACGCCCGTAGAAGTTTGGTTACAAACTTATTTGACTAGGTATCTTTTTACTCCACGAGGGACTAAACCCATCCTTGCTTATGCCATCCTTTTTTAAATCACTATATGCACCAAAAATTCTCTTCTAATTTTCACTTAGAAGAAGAGTATTGAGGATGTGACGGGAAACCAGCAGCAGAACCTAGACATAGGGTTCTAAAGTCGTGGAATTTGAGAAGAATTAAGAATATAATGGATTTGGGGATTAATAGGATTACAGATTGATATATAATAGGTAACTAAAAGAAACTTTCAAACCTCATACCCAGAATACCCAGAAGCTGCACCCCCACTTACGAGCATCTTACATGCAAGGAGATTTCTAAGTGATCTAGGGTTTCATATGAATCTACTAAGATTAATCTCAAATTAATCAAATTAATCTCATTCATCAAATTATTGAAAAAAATCCGATTATATACTTATTTATAGGTCTAAGCCATGTGTTCAACACATGCAATTAAGATAAAATAAAGTAAACAAAAAAAAACTCTAAAAACCTATTGGGCATATGTGCACAACATGTGCCAACTTATTTAAATAACCAAATAATTCTAAAATGGCTAATAATAAGAATGTTTTGATTTGATTTACGGTATTGACATAATCTTCAGCATCTCTCATAAGAAAATAGTCCATGATGCACCTTTGTGTATTGAGTTAGGATTTTAATGATCCGGCGCGGGCACGGGAGGCGCGTGATCCCACAGAGGGCGTGACACAGGTGCGGGTCTACTACAGAAGAAGCTGGCTCGGGTCCACTACGGGACCGAGGGCAAACTTGTAATTTCGTGACTACAGAGGGGGTTGTTTCGTAAATGATCAATTCACTAATTCCCCCCGAAAGCAAGGGGCCGGCCGGACCTAGGGGATTATCGAAGAATTGCACGTGAGTTTACCTTTCTTAAACCCTAGATTATTTTGTGAGTTGATTATCTTTCGTCCTTAGATTAATTTAGCACTAGATCTATTATTGTAGCTAGCGTAGATTGCTTTCAGATCTGTGTTTCATTATAAAAATCCATTTTTACTCTACAAAAAGCACTAGACGTATCAATTTGGTATCAGAGCAGTAGATCTATGGCGAGACGCGAACCAAGGAGAGGATTGAACTATTGGAAGAGAAGTTGGAGAAATTTGAGAGCAAAATCAGCGACGAGATCCAAGATGTGAGAAATGAAGCAGCGGAGCAACTCGCGTAAATGACGGAGACCCTCCAACAAGATGCCGCTGCCAATAAGGCCCAGATGATGCAATAAATAGTGGCGATGATGGCCAAGCTAGATCCCAGCAAAAAGTAGCCGCCTTTGTCGACGAGGAAGGGTAAAAATGTGATTTTTAACGAAGGGTTTCCTAAAGATGTCGAAGACAAAAGCCTCTACCCAACGCAATGCGGCGGATCGAGAGGACTGGGATGCCTTCCCGGCCACCTTCCCACCACGGGGAGGTGCGCCGGTCACCGGGGGCCGCCCGCCCGTCGGCAGCCTCTGGGGGTTCTGCCAAACCCACAGGAGGGGCGACCGCACCGCTTGCCCCTCCTGGGGCCTTCGGTGGCCCTCTGGGGCAGCGATGGAGGCCGTTGGCCCAAATCTGGGGCCAGTAGGCCCCGTCGCCCTCTTGGGGGCCTCGCCAGGCCTCCGGGGGTGAAACCGAGCCCCGCCCAAGCCCCCGGTGGCCCGTCGAGCCATCTGGGGGCACGACAGCCCCCGCCGCCTACTCCAGCGCCACAGTAGGTCCAGTTTGGGGTTCGACCAGTTCAGACGTCATCCTTTCAGCCACAGATAGGGCCCTGGGAAGGATTTCAGCAGCAGAGAGGGCGACCGCAGCATCTTGGAGGTCCGTCGGCTTAGCCCCCGCCTTTCGGGGGTCATAGAAGATTGGAGAGGATTTCCGAGCACCCCGAGAGCACATCATGGGGACTATGATATCCACAGGGGGATGAGCGGGGAGATTGGTAGTGGGATGGTACAGATGGAGGCGCACAGGATCCAGTCGTGGGGTGCATTCCTAACAGACCACCTATATTCCAGCCGAGATGTCAGGAGCAGCTGCAGGAGAGAGGAGGATTTGCTGGGGAGAGTCGGTTGAGGAAGCTGAAGATGCTCATTTTTGAGAGAGGAGACTCGGATGATTGGCTGTACCGAGTGGAGAGATACTTTAAGGTGTCAGTGGTTCCGGGGGAGGATTGACTACGTGCTGTAGGAGTCTGTTTGGAGGGAGAGGCTCTGGGATGGTTCAGGTGGACACAACAACAACGATCTTTTCTACGTGGGAGGAGTTCACCACTCTCCTGTTGGAGCATTTTGGCGAGCTACAGGCCGGGGAAGCTTACGAGCGACTGTATGCACTGAGGCAAGAGGGGAGCGTCAGGGAATATATTAAGAAGTTCGAGTCGCTTTGTAGCCGAGTCCGAGTGTCAGGAAAGTCTCTGGAGGGGTGTTTTATGAAGGGATTGAATCCCACGATTAGATTCGGACTGATACAGCTGAGACCTGCAAATCTACGAGAGATGATGACCTCAGCGAGGATGGTGGAGGACTATTAGGAGACTGAGAGGAGAGCCCGTGGGTCATAGGGAGGTATCGCTTTTCGAGGGCAGGCTCCAGCATGTGGACAACGAGCGGCCACTACCCAGGGAGCTACGGCAGGTTCAGCAGGCAACAAGGATAGGAGGCCGGAGCCACGGCCAGGTGGCAGGTACGTAGGATGACTGAGGAGGAGATTCGGGACAAGCGGGCTAATGGACCATGCTTTAAATGTGATGAGAAATTTACTCCAGGGCATTGCTGCGGGGTTCGGACCCTCCAGATATTGATAGTGAACGATGAGGATGAGGAGGACGATGTGATCGTACTGGAGGTTGGAGAGGACGAGGAGCAGGAGCACCAACACTTGGACCTGGCGGAGGTACCCCTCAATTCTGTGGTGTGGTTCACGCCGAACCACACCATGAAATTGGTGGGACAGGTGGGCGGACATGATGTGGTGGTGTTGGTCGACAGTGGGGCCACCCACAATTTTATCTCCAGCAGGTTTGTGGGAGAGCAGAGTCTACAGCTGAGCGACACCGGGAGATACAGAGTAGTACCGAGCACAGAACAGGTGACACACAACAGCTGTGTTTGTCGTGGCGTGATCGTTACAGTACAGGGGGTGTAGATTGTTACAGATTTTCTTCCTCTAAAGCTAGGGAGCACAGACGTCATCCTGAGGATGAAATGGCTGCAGGCATTGGGGGAAACCAAAACTAACTGAAAGCTGTTTAGATTGGAGTACCAGGACAGAGGGAGGACAGTGGTATTACATGGACACCCTAGCTTATGCCGTTTTTAGTGTCCTACAAGGCCATAGCGCAAGCTATCCACACGGTCGGAGGGGGTTACCTGGTAGAGTTGCAGGCAGAACAGTAGGGGAGCAGAGTATGGATTAGGCACAGTTGGTGGCACCGGAGATAGAGCAGCTTTTGAGCCAATACAAGGATGTTTTCCAGATATCGCAGAGATTGCCACCACCTAGAGATCATAAGCACATCATTGTGTTGCAGGAGGGCGTGTCTCCCATCAGTGTGTGGCCTTATAGATACCCCTAGGTGCAGAAGGATGAGATCGAGAGGTTGGTGGGGGACATGTTACATGTATGGTGATCCAGCCAAGTGTGAGTCCATTTTCGAGCCCGGTCCTGCTGGTGAAGAAGAAAGATGGTAGTTGAAGATTCTGCGTGGACTACAGAGCCTTGAATAATGAAACAATGCCTGACAAGTTTCCCATTCCGGTGATTGATGAGCTCCTTGACGAGCTCCATGAAGCATCAGTATTCTCTAAAATCGACCTTAAGTTAGGATATCACCAGGTTCGGATGCGGACGGCCGACGTGCCCAAGACCACATTCAGGACTCACGAGGGGCACTATGAGTTCCTCGTCATGCCATTTCATTTGACGAATGCTCCGGCGACATTCCAGGCATTGATGAACAATGTGTTTCGACCTTACTTACGGAGATTTGTCCTGGTATTTTTCGACGACATAATCATATACAGTCGCAGTGTGGAGAAGTATGTGTGGCATTTATATGTAATTTTGCACGAGTTACAGGAGCATCAGCTTTGTGCCAATAGAAAGAAATGCCTTTTTGGACAGTCACAGGTAGAGTATTTGGGGCACATTGTCTCATCGGAGGAGGTGGCGGCGGACCGGGTAAAAATCGTAGCGATGTTAGACTGGCCGCTACCGACCACACTACGGGGCCCGAGGGGCTTCTTGGGCCTAACAGGATATTACAGGAAATTCATGCAGGGATACAGCTCGATAGCATGGTCACTAACAGAGCAGTTGATATTTCAAGAGTTCCACGGCATATTCCGATGATATTTCAGGAATACCAGGAATATTTCAGGCATCCAAGTTCTACGCATATTCCAATGATATTTCAGGAGTTCCACGGCAGCTCCATAAGGGGGCATCGGGGATACATTAGACATATAGGAGGATGTCTAAGGAGCTATACTGGCTAGGCATGAAATGAGACATCGCTAAGATGGTAGCAGAGTGTGACGTCTGTCAGCTTACAAGTATTTGGCAATGGCCCAGCGGGGCTTTTACAGCCACTGGCCCTTCCAGAGAGGGCGTGGGAGGACATCAACATGGATTTCATCGAGGGGCTACCAAGATCGGAGTGCTACAATTCTATACTAGTAGTGGTAGACCGCCTCAGCAAGTATGCACACTTCGTGCCGTTGAGACATCCCTATACATTGGTAACTGTAGCTACAGCTATCAGAGGGAGGTGGTTGGCTTGCATGGTTTCCTTGCTTCCATAGTTTCAGATGGAGATAAAGTATTCATGAGCAGTTTTTGGCAAGAGCTGTTCAAGGTTCAAGGGACTAAGTTGAGGAGGAGCACAACCTATCACCCACAGACAGATGGATAGACTGAGGTGGTGAATAGGAATGTGGAGACTTACATGAGGTGTTTTGCTTCAGATTCACCGAAGCAGTGTGCCATGTTGTTAGCATGAGCTGAATATTGGTACAACACGTCATACCACTCGGCGGCACAGAGCACCCCGTTTCGTATTTTGTATGGGTGGGACCCACCACAGTTGATCCATTACAGTAGGGGTACCACTCCAGTTTCACAAGTTTAGGAGCATCTAGAGGAGCGGGACAGACATTTGGAGGAGTTGAAAAGACACTTACTGCGGGCCCAGTAGATTATGAAAAATAAAGCAGATGGATATATGAGAGATGTACAGTTTGCCGTAGGGGATCGGGTGTACCTCAAGCTATGACCCTACAGACAGAAGACACGGGCCCATAGGAGCAATGAGAAGCTGTCGGCCCGCTACTATGTGCCATTTGAGATTACTGCTCAGATCGGAAAGGTGGTGTATTGTCTGAAGTTACCTGCTAAATCCACCATCCACTCAGTATTCCATGTATCGCAGTTACGACGAGTAGTTGGGGACCACTCTCTCACCCACTCTCCCTCCCACTCTGACGGATGACATGGAGGTGTTGCTCTAGCCACAGGAGCTGACCGGTGTTTGGCAGAATGCAGAAGGGAGACAAGAAGTGCTAATCAGATGGCAAGGATTGCCGGACTATGATGCTACATGGGAGTCCTGTGAAGTGATACGGGACCAGTTTCCAGACTTCCACCTTGAGGACAAGGTGTCATTTTTGGGGGAGTAATGATGTGGCGCAGGCACGGGAGGCGCGGGATCCCACAGAGGGCACGACACTGGTGCTGGTCAACCAAAGGAGAAGGCGACTCGGGTCCACTACGGGCCCGGGGCAAACTTGTAGTTTCCTGACTACAGAGGGGGGTTTGTTTCGTAAATGAACAATTCACTAATTCCCCCCCTAAAGCAAGGGACGGCCCTAGGGGATTATCGAAGAATTGCATGTGAGTTTACTTTTCCTAAATGCTAGATTATTTTGTGAGTTGATTATCTTTCGTCCTTAGATTAATTTAGCACTAGATCTATTATTGTAGCTAGCGTAGATTGCTTTCAGATCTGCGTTTCATTATAAAAATCCCAATTTTATCTTTCCTATTCATACAAATCCCTTTTTTATCTCTACAAAAAACCCTAACCCTAGACATATCAGTTAGTTAAATTAGAACAAGAACGAGTGGTGAGTCAAGTGGCGGGCATAAACTTGGTTGAGACATTTTAACCTAGAATGTTAAGCTATTAGGTACATGTCAAACTTTCAATTTATGTTTTTCTTTTTTTTCTTATGTGGGATTATTTACTCCCTCTCAAAATGAAGGTGGAGTCATCTTGAGTGTAGAAACCCGATTAGAGAATTCACCTTGAGTTTTGAAGCCTTGTTAAAATTGAGTAGGAACGACTACCCAAACGCCAAATCTGGAAAGAATCGCACAAGGATAACGGACAAAGATAACATTCCACGATGAACAGCAACCCAAGGGAAGAGAATGTTCTGAACAATGAACCCGAGCCACAATACCATTTTAATTAAATTAGAACAGGAACGAGGGCCCCATGATGAGTCAAAGTGGTGAGGACATAGTCCTGGTCCAAACATTTTAAACAAAAAGCTTAAGCTATTACATAGAGGCCTAATTTTGAATCTTTGATCCTCGCTTTTTATTCAATGTGAAACTGTTTTTCTTAACATAATTTTTAGAATGATGATGCAACTCCAACCCGAAACCAAAGACGTTTCTCTTGTTTAGATCTATTAACGTGTGAGTTTTAGGGAGAGACTGTAGAGGATTTTGAGACAAAGTTAGGTCTTTAGTTGATCACTTAATGTAGGGGATGGCAAGAAAAGTAGGAAACTGATTTGGGGGCTGTTTGTGATGGAAATGTAAACGTCAACAAATACACCACTGCTACAGAATTCTGTGTTTGGCCATGGAAGAAAAAAGGGAAATATGGGTTCAAATCAGGCTCTACGAAGAAAATAGAAATCTGTATATTTTGATGGTATATTTTATATTCATACAAAAATAAATGAAGTTTAACAAAAAAGGTGATACCCATGAAAATTTCAAATAAATGCATAAACACGATAACATGAATTTTAACTAAAAAGGTGATACACCTTATATATTGACATCACTTCCGTATCTGTCCAAGCCACATGAATAAATGAAAAACCTTTTTCCCAAAGCAAACAATGTTTTTCAACTAAATCCATTCTTATACTAGCCGACAATCCTATAAATATATAGGGTCGGAAATAGAAAGAAAAAAATAGAAAAATACATAGTTGAAAAATGGACTCTAAATATCCCAAAAAATTGCCAAAAATCCTGCAAAAAATAAAATAAAATAGCTAATGAAATTAATTAGTCATTGGCTCAAAACTACAATTTACATCCTAAATATAACAACATATGTCTTTATCTGTTAAGGGCTCCTTGATCCCCATTAAATGATATCCACAAAATGTTTTGAAAAACTGACTATGATTGTTATAAAACACGACGTCTGTGATTTGAGTTGGGGGGTCACGCCTAAACCAAGTAGAGCACCATGTCCATAATATTGTGCAAGTGACATGTGATGTTGCATTGAGAAAGATTGTGGGGGATTAAGGGTAGTAATTGTAATTTCTGGATGAAGTACATAAGACTATGAACAATAATGTCAATAATGTAGAATTTAAGCCAATTTACATTGCATGTTAGTATACATATGTATATTTTAAATATTCCTTTAACATAATATTATATACATAACCAAGAGGGGAGTAGATTGGATCTTTACTGTGTCAGGTGAGGTTTTGTTTAAGCTTGTCTTGAAGTGATCTGCTTCAAATTCTGGCAAATATCTTGAAGAATTAGGATTAAGCAATCGAGACCAAGGTTTGAGGTTTCGGCCGATACCCTTGGGTATCGGCCGTATCGTTTCGGTATCGGTGGGTAACGAGACTGA
Source organism: Scilla litardierei (assembly GCA_030789695.1). Taxonomy (NCBI): domain Eukaryota; kingdom Viridiplantae; phylum Streptophyta; class Magnoliopsida; order Asparagales; family Asparagaceae; genus Scilla; species Scilla litardierei. The sequence continues at coordinate 2,938,753 of CM061134.1, read as the reverse complement.
AACTAGGGGTCGGTTTGGGTATCGGCCGATACTGAACGGTATCGGTTAGTTTCGGTCGATACCGGCCAATATCGACCGATACTGTTTAGTTTCGGTCGAACACGGAGAAATAAGAATGTGTAATTAAATAAAAATTCTCAAAAAAACCCAAAAATGAGATATTGACATGCTATCACACCCTACATTTGTCTAAAAATATTACACATTATTTACACGTTTGCCATATTGTAACTAACGAGAGTGTGTTTTTAGCTAAATGGTTAACTTGAATATCATATTTTTAAGTAATATTGTTCATAATTATGTTATAAGTTACAAATTATCTTTATTAGTTTGCCATTATCTTATTAGTAACAAATTTTAACTAATATTGTTAGTTACATGTAACATACAATTTTTGAAACTACCGATACAGACGAATCGAAACTCACTTCCGAAACCGCTGAAACGGACGATACCGTTTCCAAACCGAGACCTCAAACCTTGATCGAGACCATGTGTTTGATTTGAATCTTCCATTGACCATATCCTTTGGTGGGTGTGCATACATATCTTTTTTCTCTTTAGATTAGTACTTACTTTGACCCCCCGACCCTAACACATCATTCATTCTCTCAGCTTAGTGTACTACGATGTGTCTACTTATATGTCTCTAGATTGAAATGGGAGGCACATCTGATATCATATATGATTTAAAATGGAAACATCAGGGTTTTGTGGTGGAAGAAATTGGGGATTTGACAAAAAAATAAATTTTGGGATTTTAATAAAAGAGAAATCCAGGCCGTGCACCTAGGTGAATAGCTCACCCAATCTTGTACCTCACATGCAAAGAAATACAAGCACTGTAAACCAACTAGATTTTACAAAACTTAATTATTCAATTCATTTTCAATAAAAAAGTTCATATAGCCTATATTTATAGCAAAGAAAGCAAAACCCGTACTAAACTCAAACTTGGACTCCTAATTGAACCCAACGTTTAAAATAAGAGAAAAATATAAATCTATCATAAAAGAAACTTAAAGGACCAAAAAAAAGAAATATAAAAGAAATCCAAAACTAAAAAGGAGTCTAAATGAACAAAAAGTCCAAAAATTTCAAAACTAGATTCTCGTTGGCTTTCTAAACAAGCTTATTGCAACTTTCTTGCATGAATTATCTTTCAACTCCGAGCTTGCTTGGATATTTCACATTATGTGACTGATAGGACACATAATATCTTCCATGATATTCTTTTAGTTACAACTTTTACTAGTAATGCATTTCTCCTATCGGTCAATTATATAGCATTGGATAGTGTTTACTCCACTTTTGTGTTTTAGTTGGATATGACTGTTTTAAGGTGTGTTCTGAATGAGAATGGATGTAGGAATAATAGTTTGGATTAGGATAGATGAAGGAGATATAGATGTGACGTCAATAATTATAGTAGACGCATTGACCCTTGGAAAATGGGAAAGAAGAGGGGAAGGAAAGCCATTCCAGTGGATTCTGCAAATTAGAATTATTCTTCTGCTTTTTTGAATCATAATTTTGGGCTTTTACGTCCTAAATAAGCTCCTAATAGATATCAACCAAACACTGACTTTTACGGAAAGTGACTTATTTCTTTGGTAGTTGTGAAAATTGCTTTCTGATATAATATTAACATTATTTTGTGTAGTTTCCTCTGCATTTCATTTTCATTGTTTCATTACTTATTTCTCTCTGAACAATTGTATAGGAGGTCCAAGTGGATCTGGAAAAACAAGCTTGGCTCGTAAAGTGGCAAATATTGTTGGCTGTGAAGTAATTTCCTTGGAGAGTTATTACAAGCCTGAACAAGTGAAGGACTTCAAATATGATGAGTTTAATTCCTTGGATTTATCGTTATTGACCAAGGTACAAGAGATCAATTAGTACTTTTTGTTCATGGAAATGTATATGTATATAGTATGTTTACTATCCCACCATCTAGATATTTTCTAAAATACTTAATATAGGATTTATGCTTAATGCAGTTTACCACCATTATAATACAACCGCACATGCGATCTTATAGTAGAGGTACATAATTATTATCACCATCAAAACCATATTTCATTAAATGAAGTTGACTGTGGAGGATTTATCACACAATTTTCATGATTTGCCGTCAAACTCTACGTCTAACTGCCGGTACCATCAACATAGTTACAAAAGTTAAGGGATAACATTGTAAACTAGCATCCTTATCTGTAGTTGTAAGTTGGGCATCTACCCCTTAGGGCACACTCAAGATTGGAGCATGCCTCTATATACTTTCCCAGACATAGACAAATGGCTACAATGATATTATATGTGCTATTCCAAAACTAGAGAACATCTTATTTATGTAGAATACATGTTAGGTGTCGTTTCATCGATATTTATGATTCCTATTAGTAGGCTGCCATGAACTCTTAGAAGATGAAATTTATTTCTTTGAATTAAGGAAAAGATATGATTACCTTTATATTGCATTGTTCTTGAAACCCAAACTGGAAGAATTGAAATTCTGAATCCATATTGAGAGGGCTGAAATTATATGTACACTATGGAAGGTAAAATTCCACTATAATACCGCTTCTAGGTCTATCATAATATTGACTCATGTTCTATCGTCCTCCCTCAAACCCAAAATGGATCAAACACCAAGAGATTGGAAAGCGAAAAATTGACTACAATTGGTGGTATCGGGAAGAAATTGGAAATTTGCAATTGCAAAGGAACATATGATGGTGTAGTTAAAAATAATGAATCTTAGACTTACTAGGAAATAATTCAATATTGTAAAATAATAAATGTGCAATAACATGAAGGATCAACCATGCAATACTGCCATGCAATTAAAAATAACAAATCTAGCATGTGAACAATGCTTTAAAAGGCAACTTGGGCTATTGCTTAAGCGATGGCCTTCACGGATATGGTTACCAGGCCACCTATTTAGGCCAAGGCACCCAATTGGGTGACTAAAAAACTAATTATTCATGTAGTTGCTCCATCGCTTCCTCTATCGCTTCCTCTGTTGCTCATCTTCTTCTATGTAACTTTTCGCCACCCTTATAGCTTGCTCTTGTGACATCACTGTCTTTAAAGGAGTTGGGTTAGCTCTTAAGCCCCCAACTAAACATTATAACTTATAAGAAGTCATGCCTGGCCCATCTTTATAACTTGGGTTAGAGCACAACTCCTAACCTAACTTTTCCCTACCTGAGGCGGTAATACCGTAGAGGTAGGTGGTTGGAGGCCGCGGAGATGGCGACGAGCGTTAGGAGAAAACACGTGCGATTTTTTCTGGTCTTTTTTGCTACTTTACCTGCTTAAATCTAAAAAACCTAGGCGGTGCTAGGTGACGGCTTGTGTGCCGTGTCTACCTTTTACAGCACTGCATGTGGGTGACATGGGTATGTCACGTACATGGACAAATTGAAAACAACCTACTATAAATTATAAAAGAAAAGAAAACATAACTATTCGATAAAATGTTCATTAACTATTACGATAAGCTTGTCTAGACTTCTGGAATTCTCTCTAGAAAAAGGAAAGAAAGATGAAAACAAAACTTTCAAATTAAAAATCCAAGGAAACAAAAGTGCTCATATGCACAAATCTTTGATTAGTATAAAAATGGTATACTTGTTAATAAAAATGTCATTATTTGCATTCTTCCAAGTTTCTTTATATGAATATTCTCAAGAATAAAAAATTACCCCTGAATAGCAGCATAACATTAGGACATAAATTAATTAATCGAATCAATTGAGAACAAAATAATTTTTTAAATGTAGTTGATAAATGATTCAAACATATAATTGCATAATAATAGCATAAAGTAATTGGTCAAAACCACATCGCTAATTCACTGCATCCAAGGTAGCAAAAATATATGCACAACCATTGGACATACCATATCATCATAACATAATATGCCACATGGCACAACATATTCTTAGGTTAAGTAAATACTAACAAGTAATATATCATGTAGTAAGGCAACTAGCCGAAGTATAGCTACTATGATAATAACTAGTAGTTAAAGATCCTAGTTAGTAAATACCAAATCCATAAGCATGTTCAAAGTCTAACAAATCATAAGTCAAATCCATAAAGAACTAAGCTATAAGTTAATCATCATGTATTGGGGCTAGACCTCATTATCTAGCTCGGTGAACCATCCTTAACGAAGGCTATCCCTCCTATCGAAGGACTTCCACCTCTGCCCTTCAGCCTCCGTAGCCTCTGCTGTTCCCACCTCTTTTATCTTCTCCTTCACTCCCTTCTTCCGTCCTCCACCCCTCTTCTCTTCCTATTCTACCGTTGCCTCCATTGCCACCGCCTCTGCTACCACTGTCGCCTTCGATTCCTCATCCTATTCCCTTGCTGCTGCTACTTCCTCTTCCCTCCTACAGCCGCCACCACCACATTCTCTTCTACTTAATCTTCTTCAACTTCTTCAACTTCTTCCATCATTTCAACAAGAGAGGAACAAAGGAGGAGGATGAGTACGTGGATAATGATGAAGAGAGGGGCGGGAGGCGACGACTAGCAGTGGAGGTGGTGATGGAGGTGGGGGAGGAGGAAGAGGAGTGGGGATGAAGAAAAAGAGGCGTAATTTGGGGATATGGGTGTGTGTAAAGTAAAAAAAATTAATTTTAAATTATTTTGGTTGTGTAAAGTGGTCTATGTATAAAATTTCCCTTTGGCGTAGGGCGTAGGGTTTGGGGTTTTTAATTTTTTTAAAAATCTCATTGCGAAACACATCTTTGTCATTGTCATTGTAGGGTTTGGGGTTTTTTATTTTTTTAAAAATCTCATTGCGAAACACACCTTTGTCATTGTCATCATCAGTGTGATTGATGTCATCTTCATCAAAAACCAAAAGCTCCTTATCAACATTCTTCACCATCTTCCTCGATATGAGGAGCTCTTGATGTTGATGTCACTCTTGAAAATGCTTTAGCTATCCTCCTTATGGTGCTTCTAGTTGAAAAAACTCATTTGCGTCTGCTGCCTTGTAAACAACCCTAGATAGAATGTCACTCTTAATATAAAAGTTTCTTTGGAGCTATACCCTTTCTCCAACCACATGGTGGTATTCCTTCCATCTTTAGCAGGGAGGACATCTCTCTTCCCATTCTTGGTGTCGTCATCTTAGTTCTAATCCTCTAGTGAATTGAACATAGACTAAGTTGCTCGACCTCGTGCTACCCTGCTTATTTAATTTCTTGCCTGAATTTATAATTCAATGGAACAACCCACACACGCACAACACAAACACACATTTTTTTTACAATTTGTCACTTTAATTTGTAAAGTTAGAATTTGAATCAAAAGGCACTCTAATTTCTCACACGTCCAGAGAAACTATATGTTAAACAATATTTTCATGGCCATTGTCGACGTGAAGGAATTCTCTATCGGATGTGTGCCATCAATGATCTAAATTACGCGTCTCAATTTTATTCCACAAATTTCTGTCATTATCCTATATAAACCATTTATTTCCTTAAAATATTAACCGCTGCAGAATGTGAATCCTATACGTGAATCCTATAAGTGATGTCTACACCTCTGAAAATAAAGCTTCGACACAATCTAGATCGATTGTCTTATCAGCTGAACTCTTCTTAGCCGTCTCATCCTCCATATAGTAAAAAGTATTCAAGAACCAATCAACCAAGTGAAGGGACCTGTGAAGCCGATTTTAGCCTTCTCTTAATCAATATCCATGATAGGCTTTTAATCTTTCTCAATGGTCTTGTAGGCTAATGGTCTTGTAGGCTGTTTGATATCTCTCTTTACATTCAAAATCTCACCAACAATGGAATCACTGGCTAGATTTGTCGGAATCCATAATGCGAAGGAACCCGAACAATGGATCTTCAACCAGAACATCAAATTGTCCGATCCAACAACGTATGTTGGGTGTTATCATACATCGACATAAAACAAACAAATATTTCAACCTAGAGGGGAGTATTAAATATGTATGGGTATATCATGATCAACTCCATTTTTGAATGAAACCAAGATGGAGATCAACTGAGCTGAACCTTTTAAGCTGGGTGCAATGTACTTGTTTGAGACCAAACAACACACAGCAAAGACGATAAACCTAACATTTAGAATGCGGAGTTTGGTGGTGGTTTCATATAAACCTAACCATGGGGATCCCCATATAGAAAATATTCTTTGCATTAAGTGGATAAGGACATTGCTTAGACGGGGCTACACCTATGGGAGCCCATCTTGGTATCACTTTCTTACAAGAGCAAAAGTCTATTTGTAATCAGAACCATATCTTGAGTAAAAGCTCCTGCAACTTAATGAGCCTTGTAACGATACAATGAACAATTAGTTTGTGCCCTGGTTTTATAAATCCACTAAATCCACTTACAACTGATTGAGGTAACATGACAAGCTTCCAAATTACGTTTTCTGAAGTGCTTCTAATTCCTCTGTAGTAGTTGCTTGCTAATATGGAATATTAGCTAAGGCTCATGATGAGAATGAATGCCGAAAGCATGAAACCTCAAAGTAAAAGAGGAAGAATAGGAACCACGGAACTGATTTGACCTTTGATCTCAGAGGGGATGGTGGCAAGTGGTTCACATTGCCAACCAGAGCAAGAACAAGTGGCTTTAAGTTTGGGGTAACATCACATGAAGGCTCTAAATTTGATTAAACACTAGTGGGTTCAATTATAAAGATAATCCAATTTATTCCCAAAATTGGAAATTTCATGGAAGCATTACTAGACCACATGATCTATTGTGTGTATTGTATGTTCTTTAAAATGAAATTATCCATAGGAGAATAATAGCTATTTAAAAAGATTTTATTATTTCACATATATTTTTTGTAAATGTGTTGACGCAGAACGGAAGTGGGAAGGGAGGTGGTGGGAATTTGCAGAAGGAGAGGACGCAGAAATTGATAACTTTTTGGATCTCGCACCAAGCAAATTTTACGATCATCGACTCGCACGCCTCCCGCGTGAAGATTTTTCGGACCTCTCATCACGACAATCAAGCACACCTCGCACATCAATGCAAAAATTTTAATTTTGTGGAGAAACTAAAAGTTTACACCAAAAAACTCTTCTTCATTGATTTTTACCAAAAAAGAAATAAGTTTGTGGCTTTTAAATAGTCTTACAACTTTGACTCCCATTCTAAATTGATTCTCAAAAACCAAATAGGACTTGAACTTCTAGAATAACTAAAATTCTTAAAACAAATAAAACACTCAAAAAATTAAAAGACTCAAATAACAATAAAGACAATAAAGACTCCTCGAATTCGATCCCCATCATTCTTTTCAGTCTTAGAACTTCACCACCCGGTGAACGACGATAGACATATCACATAACCAAGCAGAATTCAGCAATTCTTTGTAGTCGGAGAAGATGCGTACATAAACTTTGAAGTATAATAGGATATAGACCTGTAGACGAATATATTCTGTAAAATTCTTCCAAATGGCAAAAGAGATGAAGCATATAGAACCTTCTTATTTGGAGGATGTGAAAAATCTGGGATGACAAACTTAATTGTTCAATCTCCTTAAGCTTCTATGAAATACACGACTTAGTCACATCAAGATTATCACTCAGTAAAGCTCGTCGAGAACCTGTATGATACATGAAAAACCTCTTTATTGGTTCTAGTACATTCTATCTTGGCAAACTTTAATCATCTTATCATCCATCATCCATAACTGTAAATACATGTAAATTTCTATTTGATTCTGCAGCAGACTTGTGATTATCATTGTTACTTGCAAGAGTTTTATCAGTCTCGAGATGCAAAGCACTCAAATTAGATGCACAATGCTCATGAGATGCACTTGGTACAAGGTCAAAATCTAATTCTAAGGAACTGAGATTCTCATGATGAGGTATTTATTATGGTGGTTCTTCAACCTTAGTCTTCTCTTTTGTCCCTGTAACGATTTTAGTTTCAGATTTAGTCATATTGTCACTTGACCCCTTAAATTACTACCCGGCTTTAACAGTAGTCTTTTATGTCTATGGGGTTCTCATGTACTCCAAATTTAAGGCTAGGATAAATGCTTGTTGCACATTATGTACAGTGTAGGAAAGTATCTGTCGCCTAATGTCTGCTCTCAATCCAGAACGAAACCTAGCAACTATATAAAAGAGATATTTTTGTAGTTTACTTTAACAAATAGGTCGTTGAACTTAGTCATGTACTCGTCAACGGTCATGCTTCTTTGACGTAGGTCATTCTGTTTTTTAGGTGATCTTTATAGGTAGGATGTAATTATTTTTCTTTAAGATTCGTGTCAAAATTTTGTTCTTTAGTCAATTTATTTTTAAGGGCTTCCAAGCGATATTCTGTTTGATTTATGTCGTCTTTTAGTTGTAGGTACATCTTTTGAAATTGATTTTCTAGCCTTTAAATTGTAATATCCATCATGTGTAATCTCAGGGATTAAATTTATATGATAAAATCCAATCCTAATTATGCTAATGCGACACAGATCGAGACTAGAAAATATGCATACCAATGACTTCGACTATCTTAACTAAATCAAGTAGAGGATTTTTTTTGAAATTCAATAATTGAGGATTTGATCATATTAGAGGTTATATGGAGTGCAAATTATCTTTTTTGTATCATTCAAGGCTCTAGAACTTGTAGAACTTTAATCCAGATGATCAGGGCTGGAAGTTTCGCACCAAATGCTTGAGAAATTACCAAAATACGCTGAAAATATGACTAAAATACGATTGAAATGTGGCCGAAAATTCCTAGAAAATCACAAGCCGTACTGTTGAGCTGCGGCGGTCAACGGCTCGACTGAGCCGGCTTAGCTCGGCGGCTTGGCTCGATCAAGCCGACACGGTAGTAGATCGACGCGATCGGTGTCGACCATGTTTTTCGATGGTTCTAATGACGGTTTGCCGTCGAAGTTGATACTGTATCTTCGTCTTGGAGTTGTGATGCTTTTGGTGGGATCGTCGTTCCAGCTGTCGTCGGTGGTGATGCTGGCAAACCTCGAAGCGATCGTGGGCGTCGACGTAATGGATTTTCTTCGATGTGGGTGATTTTCTTTGCTACAAATGGCGTTATCGTCAATAGGGGAGGGTATTGGAGGGGACGTCGTCAGTCTTAGGGGGCGATTGAGGCGGTGGCGACGAGCTTTGGCAGAGGCGACGGTGACTCGAAGATTGGTTGATAGCGACGGTGCCTTTGGTTGCGGAAAACTTCGATGAAGGCGTTGGGTTGTAGTCGCTGCGTAAGGTGGAGGATGGGGCGCTTTGGGGAAGTGATGGCGGATGCCGTGCAGTGGTGGCGGTGTTAGAGTTTTTGATGAGTTTTGTTTTTTTGCTTGCCGATTTTCTTTTTTTCTTTTTTGTTCTTTCTTCTTTTTTTGATTTGATTTTTTTTGGATCGAACTAAAAGCGATTCTTTTTTTGATAGATGGAAAAAAGAGAGAAACGAATCAGATTTAGCATTGATACCAATTTAACGCTTAATAGAAGCGGGAAGGGAGGTGGTGGGAATTCGGAGAAGAAGAGGACGTGCAGATTGATATGGATCTCGTATCCTGGAAAACTTACGAACACCGACTCGCATGCCTCGCACATGGAGATTCTTCGGGCATCTTGCCCAACCAATCAAGCACACTCTTGCACACCAATGCCAAAGATTTAATTTTGTGGAGACACTAACAATTTACACCAAAAAACTGTTCTTCATTGATTTCTATCAAAAAGAAATAAGTTTATGGTCTTAAATAGGCTTACAACTTGACTCCCAATCTAACTTGACTCTCAAAATCAAATAAGATTAGAACTTTTAAAATAACTAAAACTAAAATAACTTTTAAAATAACTAAAACTCTCAAAAAATAAAAGACTCAAAAAATTAAAAGAATCAAATAACAAAAAAGGCTCACACTAACTAGAATTCTCCAAGTACTCAAACTCTATCACATATAAAATAAAGACTCCTCAAATACGATCTCCATCATGCGTCATGCGTGCTAGTTATATCATCGATTCCCTAGTCTCAGAGACAACATCCACGTGATCAACCTCTTTCATGCCGTATAGTCTCCTAGTTTCCCATTTCACCACATTATCAAATGGTAATTTTCTGGCAACCGGTTTCTGTTCATGGGTCATGATCATCATCATCTTAGCCTTCATCCCAAATTGGGGTCTGCTCCATGGATTCAATAGAAAGAATGTTCATTGGTAGTTTACATTATTAAACTAAATATCATTTCATTTTATATTATTATGTTAATCCTTCTACTCCAACTAAGATATTTTGGTGATCTAAACACCTGGGTTAATGTGTGATATTCTACTTTGGTGATCTAAACACCTGGGTTAATGTGTGACATTCTACTTATTTTTGACATACTTGGCTTCCTTTAGTTACAAAAATGAAACAAGACGTTAACAAAATGTAACTGTCCTTTCCTGGGGCAAGGAGCCAAAATGTGGATGTTGTCACATCAGGTGATTAAGGTAAATACCAACTTTGTTTAGACTTATATCTCATTTTAAACTGCATGAAGAGGGGGAAAAGGGGAATGAGGAAGAGATGAGTTTTTTTTTTAATTTTTATTTTTATTTTTTTTTTGGGGGGGGGGCTGTGTATGTGGGTGCTGGATTTGGGTGGGTGGGTATTTTGCGTGAATCATGTTTGGCTTCGAGTTTGTGTAGGGTTATAAATAGTATTGGCAACTCCTTTCCTTGTTAGGATTCTTTTTCGGATTTTCGTGAATACCATTCGAACATGACCTGCTTAGAGCCATAAGATGGGTTAGATCAGGCTGGCCTATAAACCGTTTTTACTGAAAATTAATTCGGGTTAGATTTGGCCCACCATATAATGGTTTAGAAAATTCTATAAGACGACTATAATAATGGTTATGAAATTAAAGGAATAGTTCTAAGGAGAGGCGATAATGTCAGCAATCTTTTAGGGTTAGTATATGGGGCAGTTAACAATCATGTCCAAGAAATGAGTGTTGCCTTAATGAGAACGTTGAACTGGATGACTAGCAGCAGGCTTAGTGGTGAGCTAAACAATCGATACCTACACAAGAAGTTAGATGAAGTTCCCATTGATGATAAAATGTGTGAGAACCGATTGGGATGTTTTTTTGCATGCACAATGGAGGCATAAACTTGTGCCAGAGTGGAGTTAAATGATCATAGTTAATGGAGTAACAAGGTCTATAGGTGGGTTTAGAGGAAAACCAATTAACAATCATATAGTGTTCCCTACTATAACTAGTGAGATGGCCCATAACAGAACTGAATGTGAGAGGTTTTAATCTAGCTGATCCAAAAAGTTTGCGATATATGCTTTCTTGTCTTGTTGTCATTGATCTTTTACCTATGCATGTTTTGACTTTTGAATCTGACTAAAGTCCCTCCACCATTAATGATCTGGGGGTCAAACAAGGAGAATAAGAAACAAGCAACCATATAAATAAAATAAAGAATGGAGAAATATGAGAGCGACGAAAGATGGAACAAGTCACGTACCGCTTTCCGAAACATGAATGTTTTACATATAATTATGTCCTACAAGTTACCAGTGAAAAATATATAGGAAAAAGCAGAAATGTGCTAACATCTATATTACAAGTGAGGGATGAGGGTCCCATGTTTGTCATACTAGGACAAACCCAATAGGACAAACGATTGGTCTAGGTTTTGCCACCTCATCATGGTGTGCATCATTTGGGGAAGGTTGGGTTTTGGGTTTGTTGTTGGGTGATGTTGTGGGAATCCCAAATAAAGGCCCTCCACTCACCCTTATTTGCAAGCTTGCCATTATTTTTTCTTAAAATCAAAATGCCACTCCATCTTCACCATATTTACATGTTTGCCATCAGTCTTTTTTCACATAGACCCCTCACGTTTTTTCACTTTAACTACTGCTTTTCCCATTTTACCCCTAGACGATACCCACACACGCACCCACACTTCTTTCTCTCTTTTGTCGGTCGCGTGTGTGCACCGCATCTTGTGTGGGGTTTTTTTGCGCTGTGTACTCTGTGCACATTTTATTTCTAGTACATATTCGTAAGAAGTGTCTCAGAACTCTGCGTACTGCACAATAGAGATTGAAGATAGTCCTTGTATATTGAAGCCTCCTTGTGCCTCTGATCAAAAGCCAACGAAAACAATAAAAGTAGTAGTACCATTAGCTTAGAATAGATCGCATCTAATCCAAGATTACGGTATATGAACAGAGGGTAAACAGTAAGACTATGATAAACAGTTTAAAAGCATGTAAAGCTACTGTGTGACAAGAGTATATCAGTTACATATGGTTCTGTATTGTAAATATTTTTAGTTCATGTGAATGTAACCGTTATACCAATTCTAGACCGTGACTCATTCTGGGGAGTGCAATATACAACTTGAAGACGACCTTGTACCATGGGATGCTCACTTGGGCCGAGTCAAAACAGAAATAGGAATAGACTTTGGATCCATTTGACGGGTTTAAACAGATACAAGAATGAGACCCATCGGGTAACAGATTCATGATTGGATCCAACTAGTACGGTCAAAAGCATGGCTCAAATTGCTCTCGTGCTCCCTCTAATATGAGTTATCCAATCACGTGAGTCTGAAAATGTCGTTCAAATATTCAATTTTTGAATATTCAATTTAGTGTCAAGTGCAATGTTTAGAGACTGTATTATTGTTTTCAGAGTTTTCATATCATAAAGTTGGTGTATTTGTATATACTCAATCTTGTAACAGTTGTAGCATTCTAATTATTCATATGGTAATTACTTAGCATACATCATATGATAAGAGGATGAGACAGTCTCTGAAAAAAGCCCAAGGTTCTATGCATCAAATAATCATATCAATACATGGTTCCAATAGTTGTACAAGTCATGTATCACTTTCTAATAATTCCAACTTTGAGCCACATATCAGTGTAATGTAGTATCACATTATATGCATAATCCCTAACCTAACTATGCAATTCAGTGATGTTAAGTAAAATTGTTCTAATCATTGCATGTTTTATCAAGTAATTCCATAATTAATAAGGGAACAGTAACTATATATAATCTCAGAATGGAATTCATCCTTGATCACAAGGATCAAAGCAACCAATAACCCATCAATGAACAATTCTTAGGTTACAACACAAAATTAGATCTAAAGACTGAAATTAAAATAAACTGAAAATTTATTTAATATTGAAATTTTTATGCAGAAAAATAACTGGTCATGGGGTATCAGATTTAGGGATTAGTGTCATGGTTGACAGGAAAAGTGTAAACTGAAATTTCTTAACAACAATAAGCAGGGATCCGAAACTCCAACCAGCAAGAAAACATGGACTGAAACTCCCAAGCAGCAAGGAAACAGTAAGCAGAGGCCACATGCAAGCAAATGAGGGAGCTGAAAGGTTCCAATCACAAGAGCATGAAGCCGAATGCCCCAGGCAAGCAAACGAGGGAGCCAAAAGGCCTTGGTCACGAGAGCAGGGAGCCAAAGGCCATAGACAAGCAAAAGAGGGAGCCAAAAGGCCCAAGTCACAAGAGAGCCAAAAGGGCAACATGACCAAACTCAATTGGCAACCAAGCAACACCCCAAATCCAAGCCAACCCAAGAGCTGAAACCCTAATCCATACAAACCAGCGATGAAGACTAGCGGTGGGGGTCACTGCAAAGCTCACAGTTTGGCCGTAAACCCTTAATTTCAAAAGGAATAAATCCCTCAATAAATTCCATAATCGTCACATTCCAATTAAAATTATAAAATCACAACAAGAAAGAATCCATGCTTAAGAAAATTAAATAAACAATTTAATTTAAACAAAGAAAGAATCCACGACCCATGTTTCCTGCTTTTCGATGTATAAAAAACAATTTCACTTCTTAAATTTCTGAAAATAAAGGAAAATTAATCTTGGGTAGAGTAGATCTACTGTGCACAAAAGTGGGAAAGCCAAAAGCCATCAAGATTCCGATCAAGCCTTACCACCTCGTCATAGATTGGTTGCGATTGCTTGTTCCACGAAAGAGACGAAGAATCGAGCCCAAAAAGAGATCGAAACACCCAAATAGGAAAAACAGAAATCAGAATTTTTAGAGAAGAAAAATAATATTTTCACGTCCCAAAATCTTAGAAAATGAGAAGGAAAATATAAAGAGGAAAAACGAGCCGTTAGGGGACGACGTGTGGGTCGGTTACGCGCGAAGGAGGCATAAAGGGGGCATGATTCTCGCAGGGGGAGGGGCGGCGGCGGCATAGCGTGCGTTGAGGGCGAAGAATACGGTGGTGGCAGAGGAATTTAGGGAGGGGGGAGGGAGAGTGAGAGGAGAGGGAGAGAGAGATGTTTTAGGTTTAGGTTTAGATTAATGAGATGATGGTATTGGGCTGGGGAGTAATTAAGGAAGTGGGGTTGGGAATTAAATCATAAGGTTATTGGGCTTGGCCTAAAGAAGGAAATAAAAGGAGGAAAGAAAGAAAAGGAGAAGAAAAAAGAGTAGGGAAATGGGCTGCGGGTTGGGCCCAAGGAAAAGAAGAAAGAAGAAAAGAACAAAAGAAAAGGGGCGGGTGTTTTGGCGGGCCTTGGGCCAAATGGAAAGAAGAAAGAAAAAGAAGAAGAAGGAACAGAAGGAAGAGTTGGGTCGTTGATGCGATTTGCTTCTAAAAAGATAACAAATCAGCTTTAAGAGAAGAAAAGAAATATAAAAGTGGAATTTTTATAATAGATTTCGGAATAAAAGATAGATCGATCCCTTCTGGAGTGGATCTCTCCCTAACTTGTGTTAATGGAACAAGTCTAATCCCACACGAACCCTAACAATAATTCTTAGCAAAAGATCGATCTTCGATGTTCAAAACTAGGGCCGACTCGTAGGCTTTAAACCATCCTCCTAACACAAAAGATAATGAAAGACTAATAAGCCCCTCTACTTACTAAACACACAACTAAAGAAATAAGCCTAAGGAGATAAGTCATCCACCGGGTCAAGTAGGGTCCGATCCCATAACTTGGCCCATGACTCGTGCCGCGCGCCGCCTCCTCCTTGTGTAGACCCGAACCTCATCATTACCCCCCCTAAAAAGCGATCTTTGTTCTCAAGGTTGCAGTCTGATAATTGCGTCAATCTTTTCTAATCTAACTGTGGCGCGGCTCTGCCTCGTCCCCACCTCCGTCAAGCTCTACCATAACATCATCCTCCTCTGCTGCAACCTCCAGCTGCATGGCCCTCCCTGCGCAACGATGTCCTGGTGTGAACCTCTCGTCACACTTACAGCAAAGGCCCTTGGCCCTCCGCTCCCACATCTCTGCTTCTGTCATGCGACGAGTCTGTCCTCTCGGCCGTGTCTCCGTAGCATCCTCCTTGCCGTCGCTGGTGCCCCCACAGTGGTCTTGGGTGACTCAGTAGGTGCTGGACTGTGGTATGTCGATTCATCCCCAGCTCCCATAGACATCATCTCTTCAGCCAACCTGTCCACTCTCCTCGACACTCGCATCATGGCAGTTAACCCTTGCGGGTCCTGGAATCAGCTCAGCTCTCACTGCCGGTTTTAGCCCCTTCAAGAAGTTCCCCTCCATCGACTCCTCAGAGACACCATCCACTCTGCTCGAAAGTGTCTCAAACTTCGCAATATAATCTCGTACGGACCCATCCTGCCTCAAGGCGTACAACTGCTCAAACAGCACTCTCATTGATATCTTGGAATCTCTCCATGAGACACTCAGTCAGCTCCCTCCAAGTCTGTATAGGTCTCTGCTTCTGGGTCCACCTGTACCACGAAAGAGCCTCGCCCTCGACGCTCAGTGCTACCGCCCTCAGTCCCTCCGTCTCGGTGAAGCCCGTAACATCAAAGTACCGCTCTATCTGGTAAATCCACCCATCGGGGTCCTTGCCATCAAAAAGGGGTGCCTTCAACTTTCTCATCTTAGTCTCGGGGTTGGCGTCATCCCGTGGTGGTCCCTCCCTGTTTTCTGCCTGGCGCCTCTGGTAAGAATGCTTCTCGGCTCTCCACTGCGCTTCATTCCCTCTGGCCCTTTCGTTGGCAAGTCCGTCTACATCATCCCACTCGTCAACCTGCTCTCGTCGGGGTCCCCCTTGTAGCCACCCTCCTACGCCCCCAAAACGAGGCACATCTCCTCATGTGGGCCCCCGATAGGGCTGCCACCTCTCGACGCCCCCCTCACAGAGGGGGAAAACCTCACGTGGCCCCCAGGTGGGGCCGCCAGTCTTCGTCGCCCCACCGAAGGGGGCAGTACACCTCCTGCAGGCCCTTGGTGGGCCCGCCAGCCCCCGCCGCCCCCGTAGGGGGCGGAATTTTCTATGCGGGCTCCTGGTGGGCCCACCAGCCTCCGCTGCCCAGAGGGGGCGGAATTGCTTCGGCGACCCCCTGGGGGTTGCTGTCCTTCTCCGGCCCCGTCTGGGGGCGGGTTCCCTCCAGCGGCCCCCAGATGGGGCCGCCTGCCCTCGTCGCCCCCTGTCGTGGCGGCAGTCCACCGGCGGCCCCTGGATGGGGCCGCCCGCATGCGCCTTTGCTGGCACCGTCCCCCATAGAGGGGGAACCCGTCTGCGAGCCCTAGGTGTTGCCGCGCGCTGTCGCCGTTGCTCGGGGTCGTCTGTGAAATCAGATCTGAAAGTTCAGATGTTTTCGGATCTGGATCTCGCTGAAAAACTGTTGCTGAAACATCTTTGCCGCCTCGGCAAACTCGTCTTTCATCTCCCGCGAGTTTTGCTCCGAGAGCCGCTTCATGCTCGCCTCCAGAGACGTGTTCAGATCTGTTTTCAACTCGTTCTTCAGATCAGCCATCTCCTTCCTCAGCCCCGAGATCTCTGCATCGAGTCGCTCCTCCAGAATTTTTGTCGCAGCCGCCCGTGTATTCGTCATGGAATCGAACGCTCTGATACCAAAATGATGCGATTTGCTTCTAAAAAGATAACAAATCAGCTTTAAGAGAAGAAAAGAAATATAAAAGTGGAATTTTTATAATAGATTTTGGAATAAAAGATAGATCGATCCCTTCTGGAGTAGATCTCTCCCTAACTTGTGTTAATAGAACAAGTCTAATCCACCACGAACTCTAACAATAATTCTTGGCAAAAGATCAATCTTCGATGCTCAAAATTAGGGCCGGCTCGTAGGCTTTAAACCCCCCTCCTAATACAAAAGATAATGAAAGACTAATAAGCTCCTCTACTTACTAAACACACAACTAAAGAGATAAGTCTAAGGAGATAAGTCACCCATCGGGTGAAGTAGGATCCGAGCCCACGACTTGGCCCACGACTCGTGCCGCGTGCCATCGCCTCCTGGTGTAGACCCGGACCTCATCAGTCATGCATGCCAAGGGTGTGGGCCGAGAGAAAAGAAAAGGAGAAGAAAAGAAAAGAGGAGACACGAGGAAAATGAGAGAAGTTGTGCTGGGCTCTGCTGGGTGCGGGTTTCAAGCCTCAAAAGAAAAGAGAGGAGAGGAAATGGAATAGAGAAAAATAGAAGAGAAATGGAGATGGGCTTTTGGGCCCCAGGAAAGGGAAAAAGAAAAAGAAAAGAAAGAAGAAAGAAGGAGAAGAAAATTATAGAAAATCTTTATAATTGATATTAAAAATACGGGACATTACCGAATTGCAGGAAAAGATGGGACATGGATATTCTAATGATTATCTCTTAGAGTAAAAGTTCTTCAACAGCACCCATAATTTGTTGGTTATCATATTTAAGTGTACACAAAACAGCTAGTTCATGTGTTTGTATCTCACGAAACATTCATTTATATCTCCCATCAAGATTGCTAAAATTAAGTTAACGACTTGTTCATATATTTATGTCTCATGTAACATTAAGTTGATGACTAGATATGATAAGAAGATAAACACAGATAACGTCCTTTAGATGTTGTGTGTTTTACATGAATATCACTGACCAGCTGTTCTTTGATCATGTTATTAATTTGTTCCTCTAGTAATGGTTCCGAAGGGCATACAGATTTCTTTACCAGGGATGCCAAATCAACTGGGTAATAGCTTTCCATAGATTGCAATTTTTTTAATTGTTACTTTAGCTTTCTTACAGCATGGTTTTGGTTGTACTTTGATAGATTTCATGTAGAGACATGAAAAAACAGCACACGTTACTTCATTGTCAACATTTTTAACTGGTGCATTTGATGCTTCCCTTGTGTGACATAATTTACCCAGTGGGTGCACACTGTCTTAAATATCTGGCATAATTTTACCCAGTGGGTGCACACTGTGTCTTAAATATCTGGCCACCTCAAGCGTATCCATATTGGGCAAGTCACAGTCAAGGTTCATGTAAGAGCTTACCCCATGCTTCACCCCTTCTATTTTTTCCTCAAGAGAAACTTGGATCCAGTAGTTCTCCTTGCTTCATTAATAAGAGCTTAATGATGTACGAAAGTTCCCAGAAATAGGTGGCCTGCGAAGCCAAAAAAAAAACCCCTAAATATCACCACCTAATGGCGAGCAATTATTTAATCACGACAAGGAGATAGAAAAGTGATATATCACTGTTGGAAATGCCACAGTCTCACTGTAGAAGCATATCCATGTTGTGTGCACATGTGCTTATGTATTTAAATATATGTTCATCAGTTTTATGTCTTGGTACATAATGAATTTCTGGCCTTCAATACTTTGCACTGTCATTGATAAAATTGGATTACTTTTGTAATTAGAATTTTAATGTTTCAATAAATTGCAGAATATAGATGATTTAAGGAGCTGCCATAAAACAAAGGTGCCTTGCTTTGATTTTGAGAATTGTAGTCGGAATGGATTTAAGGAGCTTCTAGTTTCAGAGGATTGTGGAGTGGTAAATCTTGCACATGATATGCATTACTTCCATGATATGGTCTTACTTCCATTAATTTTGGCATATCCTGTTTTATCAAAGTGTTCATTGTACATGCTTTTAGTTGTCACATATTTTCTGAACCTCACATTTTTCCCATTATCTTTAGCTTTCTTGATAATACACCTTTGCATCTTTTGTATTGTTACTTATTCTAACAACTGAATGTTGTGAAAAGTGGACATCGAAATTTGCACTAACATGTTTACTAATCATTTAAAGTACTTAAATGAGGAGACAAATTGGTTGTCTGTCAGGAAGCATCATAATATATGCTATTTATGTGTGTATGCTAATGAAAGAACTCACGAGAATGATGTAAAAAGCTGGCCAGGATATGTAGCGAACGGTGTTATCGAAGGTGCCAGGTGGTCTTTGGCAACAGGCCTTATACATGGCACTCAAATTCGCTTCATATAATATGGGTTTAAGGCACAAGTCTCAACCCATCGACCTGCTTCATATAATAGAAATTTGGGCACAAGACCTAACCCCGCTCCCCTCCTCCCTCTCTAGGTGTCGGGAGCGAGGAGAAGTCTCTTCTTCACATTTTTATCCGGGGATGCACCTCTGCTTTAGTAGGGAAGCAACACGAAGCTTATAGGTTTCTCCATTTTCGTTTCTTAGTATCAGAAAATTGTCATAGCATCCTTCGGAACCTTGATCTGTTGCATCCGTCTGTTGTGCTGATCAAATGAACCAAATATTGAGATAAAATAAATACAACACTTGGTAAAACATGTCCTATTATGGGTTAAATTCTGAGGTATTGACCATAGTTTTAGGTTTCGGCCGAAACCGACCGGTTTCGGCCGTTTCGGATCGGTTTCGGAGGGGACCGGTCCGAAACCACACGTTACTTCTCGGTTTCGGCCGTATCGGCCGGGGTTTCGGCCGTATCGGCCGTATCGGCCGGGGTTTCGGCCGTATCGGCCGGGGTTTCGGCCGTATCGGCCGGGGTTTCGGCCGTATTGGCCGATACCAGCCGAAACTTGTCTGATACCGACTGAAACTTAAAAAAATAAAAACAAGAAGGAGGAGGAGGAGGAAACATCACCAAAATCCAGAAAAAGAAGAAGAAACGAAGAGATGGACGTACCTCATGGTCGCCCGCCTCCCGTCGCATCCCCGAAGAAGCCCGCCTCCTGCAATTTGAGGTATTACATGGTAGCATATTCTAGCATTTAATTTAAATTTTGTTTGCACGGTGCAAGTGCAATTGTCCAACACATGCTAGCATTTATTAAGAAGTTTGACCTTTTGAGTGAGCTGGCCACTAAAGGCTTTTCATTTAATTACAAGCTTGACATTCAGCCACTAAAGGTTTTCCATTTATTTACAAAGTTATCATTTTCAGCCACCAAACCCTTCCATTTATTCAAAAGCTTGCCATTCTCATTTATTTTCAATCCTGTTGATCAAAAAATGTAATATATTTAGCATAATACTTTTAACAAAATGTGTAACTAGTAAAAAGGTATTTGTGCTAATATTTGATAATATTTGATAGTATTTAATAGAGTTTTAAGTATCCGAAACTATCGATACCGATGAAACGAAACTACCGTCCGAAACCACCGAAACGGACGATACCGATACCGAAACCTAAATTTTGGGAAGAGCGATACCGAGACCGAAACCGAGACCTAAAACCTTGGTCTTGACCTTCAACTTTGGCTCATTAGATCTTCATGTGTCAATGATAAGCTTTCTGGGGAAGGCATTGTATAAACAAACTAAGAGAGAGAGAAAGAGATGCTGCATGTATTGGGGACTAATGCCCAAGAGGAACAGTAGGGATGATTTTGATGGATTCAATAGTAATTTTTTATGATGCCATTGAAATAGAAAATCTGGTTATGTTTCTTCACACCAATACCCTTACAGTGTGATGCTTTTACTGTTTTCCATCAGCCACATAGTCCTCTATTTGATTTTTTTTCCTTTGGTTGGACCTTCTACAAAGCCTTTACACGGCCATGGTTCTAACTTGTGAATGCCCTTGCTCCAACTGTGAACAGTCAATATCCTTGAAGTTCTAATTGCCTATCCTACTGCATATCTGTTGCCCACGGCTGTTTCTCACTGCTAGTAAATTTATTTTATTGCATCCCTTATTCTGTAATAGTGTCATTTTTGCCAATCTTTCTCGGCCTTACTCGCATTGTAACATTTATCTGCGGACATCTACATGTTAACTGCTAGTTACAAGCACGGCAGCCGCTTAGATTTTTTATCCTTTTTGTTTGTCTTTTTTTTGGTTTTTTTTGGGGGGGGGGGGGGTCCTGTAATTCCTATATTAAAAAATGGTTTCTATAGTGTGTGGAGAAAGCCAATTGCCATCTCCCAAGTGCGCAAATGTTATCATTTTACATTTCATTGCACAAAGACCCAAAAACAGTGGGAATTTGAACTGGGCGAATATAGTTTTCTAGAAAGCATCTTTTGATGATCTGTTATCATCTACGAAAGATCATATTCAACCATTTACTATTATCATTTATAGAAAAAAGTTGGAGCAGTTCAGAAACCAGTTTGTCTTTATTTGAAAACTATACTTATTGTTACATCAATTTCTCAATTGCTTGATTATCCATGAAGGCTGTATTTATAAATGATTGAAACTGTGTTTACGTATTTCTGGATTTATGCTTGTGAAGTAACCTTGAGTGAAATTTCGAAACCTGCATATGTAATTTGTAAACACATGAATGTTGATTTGTCGTTGTTTTCTACATAAACTAGTTTTGGGCAACTGCCATGCACTATAATATGTTCAATTAGTGTTCTAATATAATAGCTTCTTCTACTTTATTGTAATCCCAATTATGAATTGCAATTCAAATTTGGAATGTTTTTCATTTTGTTGTTGTTTGAGTTAGACTAATTTCTATGATATGGAAAACTAATGTATAGTTCTGTCTAACCAATTTTCTTGGTACATCTTGTTACCTATTTGATTAACCTTATTTCGGAACTTCTATTTTAACATGTTATATTTCATTGTGATAATAGAGATGTAGTTATTTTTCTAACAATCAATATAATTGAATTCTATAAACTTGCATATATAGTTTATTTTTTCAGTCGTAGATTTTATTAAATAAAACAATGGTAATCAAATGGCAGTGGAGAAAAATTTGCTAGGATGGTGGCCAAAAGTTCACTCTCTACTCTTCATTTGAAAGATCAAAACCATTCATATTGATCTCTAAGTCCTAAAACATAGGTACACCAAAAATTTTGTGTTTTGCTTATTCTTTGCCTCGGAGTTCTTGCAAATGTTGTATTATTTGAAAACCATTAAATTCTTCACTACTCAATGAATGGGAAGTCATTGTTGCGATCTAGGGCTTTTGTAGAGATAAAAATGTGATTTTTATGAGTGGAAAGGGAAAAAGATGGGATTTTTATAGAAGTAGATTTGAAAATAAAAAGATAACTAGCCACAATTTGAGAAGAGGCCATTCTCCTAACTTTCGAGTCGAGATGAAAGCCTAAGATCTCCGGGAAAGTGTTTGTGGACACATTGGACAATGGAGTTTACAAAATAATCAAGTATAATCCCCCATAGCTGGCCCTAGGCTTCTAAAGAGAAAAATTACAGAAAATTGCAGATTTACGAAAAAACCCTTCTAAGAACCGAAAAGTCCTAAAATGACCTTGCCGGGCCAAAAGATGCTAAACACATCATTCTTCCGCCCTCGAAGAAGCACCCTGTCCCCAAGGTGGTGTCGTGAAAACCCATGGGCTCATTAGTCCAGATGGAGATCCTCGTCCCCTTCCGGCTCCTCCTGATGCATCAACTAGCCTTCTTCGTCTTCAATGATCAGCATCTGAAGAGCATGGTCATTGCAGCGGTGTCCTGACCATACTTCTCACCGCAGCAGAAGCAAAGTCCCTTGGTGCGTCTCTCCTGGATTTCCGTCTCCGTGAGTCATTTATGCCTACTGTCAGGTTGAAGCTCAATGTTCTTCTCGTGGGTGGCCTGGAGCCATCTTGGCGACGCCTTCTCTTCTCCCGTTGCTACCTGGCTTTGAGACATGGATCCACTACATGCTCATCGGACTTGCTTCTCCTCCACTAGCATGTCCTCAACCATTCTTGTCAGGCGCACCCGATCTAACAATATTTGGGACCCCTGGATCCACAGATCTGCCCTGATGATGGGCTTCAGGCCATTCATGAAGCACCTCTCTAGAGACTCCTGAAACCTAAGTGACACGACTTGCCAACATCTCGAACTTCTTTATATACCCATTGACTGCCCCCTCCTGTCTCAAAGCATACAACTGCTCATACACCTCGCCCATTTGAATCTCCCTGAACCTGTCCAGTAGGCATGTCGTGAACTCCCATGAACGGAAAGTCATGAACTCCTCCCACGAACGGAAAGGCATCAGCTGCTGTGGACTTTCGCCTTCCATGGCATGGTACCAGTCATTTTTTAACTGCAACCATCGCGATTCAATTCAGTGCGGATTTGAGATCGGGTGAAGGGGATAGAATTCCTTTTCTGCTTTCCTCGCGTGCCAACCCTTCACCGGTACAATGATAGTGCCTCCCCTCCAAGCAGACTCCAATGGCCCTCAGCCACTCAGTCTCATAAACATGCGATACCTCAAAGTATCACTTAGCCCTGTAGATCCACGCGTCTGGGTCCCCCTAAAGATGTGCATCTTCAACTTCTTGACTCTTCCTGACCTTGTTCTCCATTGTTAATCCTCCAGGTGCACCTCTCTCCCCTGTTGATAGTCATGGCTCCGGGCGGCGGGGGAGCAGGTATGTCATTCCAGTCTCCAACAGGGTCCCGATCCTCTTTATCAGCTCCATCCCAAACAGCTTCCCTCCAATCAGCTCCTCTATTAACGAAGTCCCCACGATCATACTCCTGGTATCGGTTGTAGTTTTCGAATTCTGCATCAGGTCTTGGGGGTCTTCATCCATAGAAATCAACGTCAAAATCCTCCATGGGGCCCTCAAACCCCTTGCCAAAACTGTCGCGCTACCAGTATCTCCTCCTCGAGGCCGTCGGGGGCTCAAAGTGGGCCCGACGGCCCTCCTGCATCAGCCTGTGGCCCTGGCGGGCCGCCAGGGGCCTGTGAGCACCTCGTGCATGTTCGCCAAGGCTCGGCGAAGCCTTGCGGGCCGCCAGGGGCTCGCGCGGCCCCTGGCGAACCGCTTGGGGGCTGCCGCCGCCCTGGCAGGCTGCCAGGGTCCCGCGAGGGCCCTGTGGGCTTCGTCGCTGTTTCGGCCTCTAGTTTGCTCCCCCGATCATCGTGGATCCCCACGCCATGTTGTATCTTCTCGCCTCCATGTAAGTCGTGTTTCTCGTCATCCGTCACTAGATCTGCATCTGAGAGAAGTCCTTAGCGAAAAGGATTAACTTTCCCCTTTCCCTTTGCCAAAATCGTCGTCTTTTGCTTCGGATTTAGGGTTTCGGCTTGAATTGAATCAATCTTCTTGGAAAGCACCGCCACATTCTGATTTGGCTGATTTATGGCTTTTATGAGTTGTGAGAACCACCGATCCAATTGATCTTCTACGGCCTTCTTGATCCATTGGATCTTGTCTTCAAACTTCTCCATATTCTCTTCCAATGTGTCGATTCTATCCTTCGATCTCGTAGTCGCCATGGATCGACACGTTCTGTTACCAATTGGATGCGATCTAGGTCTTTTGTAGAGATAAAAATGTGATTTTTATGAGTGGAAAGGGAAACCGATGGGATTTTTATAGAAGTAGATTTGAAAATAAAAAGATAATTAGTCCCAATTTGACAAGATGCATTTCTCCTAACTTTCGATTCAAGATGAAAGCCTAAGATCTCCGAAAAAGTGTTTGTGGACACTTGGACAATGAGTTTTACAAAATAATCAAGCATAATCCCCTCCATAGCCGGCCTAGGCTTATAAAGAAAAAAATTACAGAAAATTACAGATTTACGAAAAAGCAAAAAGCTCCCCCAAGAACTGCAAAGTCCTAAAATGCCCTTGCCGGGCCAAAACATGCTAAACTCATCAGTCATATGCAAATCTTTTGATTGGTTGTATACCTGTGTGTTGGGACATGGAGATTAATATGAAAGGTTCCAATCTTTCAAAAGAGAGATGAAGTATGGACTTTGGTCACTACTTGGGAAAATTTTCCTCAAATGCTATCTGATTCCCATTATTCTCTTGGTTAAATTAGATGTTTCTAGACAAAGAGTCCAATTTCGAATTAACGTCGTTGGAGTAGAAACTTCATATAATTTTTTAAGTTATAAATTCTGTTAGATCTAAAATAGAAAGAATGTACTAAAATACTAAAAAATATATGGGAGTCACAGTTATATTAGAATGAGAAAAGTAGAACGTAAGAAGATAATTAATTACCAACATACCCATGTAAAGGGAAGAAAATAGGAAGTACAAAATTGTGTATGTGGTGCACTTAAACCAATTAATATCGATCGCGTGCACTTAAAATAAGATTTACAGTGCACACAGCAGTTACATGCATTTAATTATCATCAGAACTTATGTTTAATCCACACATCAGTCATGCGTGCTTAAAAGTAAGATTACAAATATAAAACTTGGCTGCATTTCATTACCATGTGAACTTAGGTTACAGAGCTCTGAAGTCGACAATGTCAGAAAAATGTTGTTTCTTATCACGAAACCAAACAAAAATAGTTTTCTGTTCGAGGCACATAAGTCAACTGACTGTATATCCTCTACTCACAATTGATGTAACATAACAATCCATATCTAGTAGGTAGTAATCCACATTGGCCTTAACAAAAAGGGCATAGTGCAAGAGTACAATAGTGTAGGTACGACAAATTCCCAACCATTTCATGTACACAATTCAACCAAAATGATAAATTTGTAACCAGTTAACACATACAATAATAATCAATTACAATCCCATCACTTCAAAGTCTTTGAAACCACAAATGACTCTACAAAGAAAATGTGGAATATTAGAGTGCAATAATCAAATTAATCATTGATATTATTTTATGCCTTGGGTCGACAGATCTACGGATTTAAATTGAGATTACACTACAGACTGACAAAATCGACTACATACCTTTTTCGCTTTTGATCTGTAAAGTTCTTGGGAACACAGATGCAAAAAAAATTTGGGTTAGTATGATGCATCCTAGTATGCTTATTCCTTTTCTTGGTATGATTAGACTACATACCTTTTTCGCTTTTGATCTGTAAAGTTCTTGGGAACACAGATGCAAAAAAAATTTGGGTTAGTATGATGCATCCTAGTATGCTTATTCCTTTTCTTGGTATGATTAGAATCATAACCAAGTCCGGTTTTGCTAGATGATGCTTTTTGACTAATTATTAAACTAACTTTTCTTTCCCTTTATTGAAGTTTTCAACAATCTTCATCGTAAAATCATATTTGTATTTAATAGACACGAGAAGATTACAATCCCATTGATTATTAAACTCATATTTTTAATAATCAATTACAATCCCATTAAATATTTTCGCTGCTTTTTTAACAAATTTGATACCATACATAAATTTCACCTTAAGTTTACAGAACAAGCTCTAAGCCATGTTGACAGTTCTTAGGCATTGACACTTTATAAAGTTCAAAGCTCAAATGCAGCATATGTAAAGATATAAGAGCTTGGATTTACTTCTTTCAAAAAAGCACCCCACTAAGAAACTTCTTCGAAGGCCATGTTTGAAGATCCTGAAGGCCATGTTTGAAGATCCTTCGTTGTTATCTTTCTTGGTTATCTTTGTATTCTCTTTGCCCAAGTAGTGTGGGGCGACCTCAACCAGCTGCACACATCAAATCCGATGACCTCATTGTTGACATCACTAAACCCATCCTCTGAAGCAACTTGAATGGTTGACATTGCTGGAGCATATTTTCAATTCAAGACTGCCACAAGGCTCAAACTAAAATATTATATTTCTATCTCAGGAATGATGCTAAACATGAAGCAATTAGTCAACTTCTTCGATCTACAATCGTCCAAGTTGTCGAGAAGCTGAATGCCTTCTAACTTAATAGTCTTGACCATGTACATCTCCAATAAATTGTCCAACCATGCATAATGACCTTATAATTTCTCATATATTTCATTATAGATTAGTAGCAATTAAAGGATGATTTTGAAACATTTTGATTACCTGTGGTTGATTAAAGGAATCCCTTTTCATGTTAAACTGGGAAATTTAGGAAACAACCATATCAAACACAAATAAAACAACGAAGTTTCACATGTCTAACTAAAAAGGTAAATACTGAGAAGTTGATCTAATAATTCTAATTGACAATATTTCATAAAAAAAATCAACAAGGTAAATTACTGGCCGATTAAAATGTTGATTCTTTTCAATGAATTACCATAAGTGTATGGTATATATATAAGTATATGCCGTGATTCTTCTTCTTATAAATGTCATGACCCTTTTTTAAAAAGAAGATAGAAGCAAATATTCTCCTCATCATATTAAAGAACAATGATGGAAAAATTAAAGACCAAAGAATTGCCATTGTGATGTATATATTTTATTTTTAAGCAGACAAATTTGATTTTCTTCTATCAACATTTCTTAAAATTTAATGCCGATTCAATAATTTTGGATCATTAATACATTAGCAAAAATCTATTAACAGGGGCAAAAGAATTGAATTGAGGAAAACAATACCTGAAGGGAGTAAAAGAGAAATCTTTTGGTTGCATCTCCAACCTCCCCTTCGAAATTACTGTATCTTGTTGCAGAGACATAGAATCTGAATTGTTTTTTTCGAGAAAAAAATATATTTATAGATATAAACTGGTGCATTGGCTGAAAGATATTAGACTGATGCAATTTTTTTTTCAATTTCCGGTTATTGAAAATTTTAGGAGCGTATTATTTACTTCTCCTTTTATAGAAAATTACTCTTCTTTTTCACTTTGCTTGTAAAAATAGATAATTACATATATAAAGTGGTATATTAGTTGAAAGATATAATATTTATAAGATGCCGATTCTAGAAATTTTGATTACTGATACAAAAATATGATGCCAATTCTGCAATTTTGCATAAGCAGAAATCTATCAAATGGATCAAAAGGTTAAATCAAACAAAAGAATACTGGAAAGAAGAAAAAAGAGAAATTACAAATATGTACTGATTGGAAGAAGGGGGAACAGGTTAATGACTGAGATTATTCTAGTGAGAGGCTTGGATTCACTTTAGAGCAAGTTATGTTAAGTAAATGGGTTGGATTTGGTTTTCTGAAATAGGTAATCACAAATATGTACCGATAGGAAGACGTTTTTTTTTTGGGGGGGGGGGGGGGGACATGGTTCCAACATATTTGCTATTAAGAGTACCAATTGATTATCAAGTACTAATTTTTATTAAAGTGCAGTGATATATCAAAAAGGTGGTGCATTACAGTTACAATTAACAAGGTCGACGTTATTAATTTTATTAACCTTTCCCATTCACAGGTTATTTTGGAAGGAGTATATGCATTACATCCTGATATACGGAAATCGTTAGACTTGTGGATTGCTGTTGTGAGTTCTAAACTCTATCTTTCTTCTCTGTTTCACTTTTCTTATACCGTATTTAGTTATCACATTTAAAGATGTTTAAGATACCAAGTCTTCTGCCTATGTTTATAAAAAATAGGTTGGTGGTGTTCACTCCCATCTTATTGCTAGAGTTCAAAGGGACAAGAATCGTGTTGGTTATTCTATAACTCAAGATGATATCATGACAACGGTCTTCCCCATGTTTCAGCACCATATTGAACCACATCTTGTCCATGCACATGTTGGTACATGCAGAAACTTATCATGTTGGTTATTTCTATATGATTGCCATGAAATAATATTTTTGCGTGCATTTGTTTTCACTAATGTATTTTACAGACTTCCGCATAAGATGTTTCTGCATTGTTTTTTATTGCAGCTAAAGATCCGAAATGACTTCGATCCTGTACTTTCTCCGGAAAGTTCACTGTTTGTACTGAAAAGCAACAAGCAGGTAATCACACACACACACACACACACACACACACACTCTCTCTCTCTCTCTCTCTCTCTCTCTCTCTCTCTCTCCCCCCTCCTGAGTGAGTGAGTGTTTGTGCTGACGTGCGTGTATGGGGTTATCTAGGGTTTTGGGGAAGTTGATAGGTGGTTGGCATGACCCTTAGCTGGCATATATTTTATGGGCATTTTAGATATATAAATACCCCTCAAATATTTCATAATTAGAAATTTACCCTTTGAAAATTATCCTTTCAAATTTACTTAACCTGTAATTGTGCCCTCCACATTAGCAAACACCTCCTTTTTCCCATTGTTACAGCCGCTAATCTCAATCTAGTATTTATCTTTTCTTTTTTTTCTCTCAAAAATCCTAGCCCTAAATCATGCAGGTTAGCAAACTCTTCGAGGACGCCTTGCAATCTGACACCATCGACTTCGTTGCCACTTACACCACTGCCACCACTGCCTATGCTCCTCCAAGTGGCAGTCATCTGGTTTAAAATTAAATTTCTTGCTTAGAAGAAGAAGTCAGGATATTGGGGTTTACTGCTTGGGAGGAGGGGGGAAATATAAGAAAAAGAAGACGAGATGAAACTGAGTTGTTTGATTTTTTTAAACCTTTCCCCTTAGTTTTGAGTTTTCTTGACGTGAAAGAACTTAATTTAAGGTACGGGTCGAAGATAAAGGGAAATTTGGTCATTACAAAAATTTGTTTACCTGAAAATTAGGGAATATTATTATTTAATTAATGAAGACATGTATATTAGCATGAATTAAGCTAATTTGATGGGTAAGTTTTTATATACAAAGATTTGGGGGTAAGTTTCTAGATTTGAGAAATTTGGAGGGTATTTTTCTAAAAACCCTATATTTTATTTAGAGAATTACACATTGGACCTAGCGGATGCTGAATAGCCCTATCCAGTTGTCGTGATTTTCTTTAGGGATTGGTCATTCATTTGTGAAGGTGAGATCAAGATGGACGTTATGGAGAAATGCTTTTGGAGTATTGTGTCGTCATTGCATACCCATGCACTATAAATTATCTATAGAACTTAATGAAATCATATTTCTTAAGTCTGTCCTTAAGAAGGTCATTTTAATGTCAACGAGAATATAATTTATTCTATCAATTAGAATTTAACTTGATTTTCCATTAACCAACCTATTTGATCATTTAACTTATTCTGTTAGAATATTATATTTTGATTCCATTGGTAAACTTAGACATTACCCTAGTTTAGCATATGTTCAATATTAAATATAGATAGAATGTCTTTTATCTAACTATATCCTCCCACTATTTTCGCGATCATTTTAAGCAAATCAATGAACGATTTAATTAAAATTAAATTAATGGGAAAGAGATCCAACCGCCCGGAGTCTTACAACCTTAAGTGTATCTCAATAAATGCTTGACTCTGTGATCGGTAGATGACTCTTTATCAATCATATCATATATGATTCTACCGGCGATGTTTTGTGGTTTTTATGGGCTGGAATGTTGGGTAAAAAGCAGTGTGTGCAAAATAAGAGCCTAGCAAAAACGAGGATGTTAAGAGGGATGTGCATTAGGAAAGAAGAGATGATCGCATCCATTGGATGGTTGAGGGTGTTCGCATTAAAGATAAAATGGACGCGACGTGGTTGAGATGGTTTTGCTATGTTTGACAAGACTCAACAAGAGAAGTAATTAGATTATTGACTCAACAAGAGAAGTAATTCGGAAAGAAGAGATGATTGCATCCATTGGATGGTTAAGGGTGTTCGCATTAAAGATAAAATGGATGAGCCGCGGTTGAGATGGTTTTGCTATGTTTGACAAGACTCAACAAGAGAAGTAATTAGCTTATTGTTAATATAGCTACACGGGCTAGAGGCAGGCCTAAACATACTCGGATAAGGTGCAATTGATTTAGATATTTTAGATATAGTTTGCTCTGGTAACCGTAAAACTCTCTCTCTAACCCAAGGCAACTTTAAAGACATGAATATTGATGTCTGTGCATGCATACATAAATAGAGGCATATCATATCATTAAACACTGATGAGATCTTACACAGTGGTAAAATCTAACATTTTGGAGGCTTGGTGGCGTTTTCGTAATTCTAAGGACAATGTGGTATTTCTGTAATTTCTGAAAATCTGATTAGTATTTATATGGGGCTTAGGGGGATTAGGGATTTTATGGTGAATTTTGTGAGAGAACTCCTTAGAGGTTGATTTGATCACTCTTTTGTGGAGAGTGCGCTCATCCTCTCGAATTGTTGGCTTGAGAGAGCGGTCCACCCCTCGAACATGACCAACTATCTTTATTTTCTTTTTATTTTTAATTTTTTTAAAATCATATTTTTATTCTACAAACCCTATCAATTTGGCATCAGAGTATCAATCAATTTGGTTTCAGAGTATCAATCTGGACGTCAATGGCGATGGCGACAACGAAAAAGATCGAAACTTTGGAGGAGAAACTCGACGTCGAAGTTGAAGAAATTACAGAAATACCATATCCTTAAACAACACTTCTCACCCATCCTAGGGGCTTGTCGACCCATGGAAAGCCCTGCATAGGACATGTGCGGCCCGGCAGAGTCGCTAGGGGCATCGCGGCCAATTGGCGACCGCCAGGGGCTCTGTCGAGCCCTTGCAGGGCTATGTGGGGCCTCGCGACGCCCTGGTGGCCCGTCAAGACCCCGTCGACTATTTGGGGCTTCTCTCGGGACTTGAGAATGACATGGCCGAGCTCCAAGGGCTTCGTGGCCCTAGGTTTACTGCAAAGAGGTGATGGTGTCCACTTCTGGCCTACGAGGAGTTTCAAAATGACTATGACGAGGACCCGAGCTACGAGGAGAAAAGTAATGACTTAATTTGGGGCGATGTTGACTGGGGCGATGATGATGAGAGATGGCAACCTATTGAGGGGTTATGGGCGACCCAGGGAGATATGGCGGGACAACTATCATCCATCCTACTATGGACATGTCGGAGGGTGAGCGGGCCAGGGAAGTCTTGGGATTAATGATAGGTTGAGGAAGTTCGAGAGGGATGATCCTTACTGCTGTATCTATCGAGTTGAGAGATTTTTTGCAGTGACATGCCTGACGGAGAAGCAGAAATTGGAGGCGGCCGACATTTTCTTTGAAAGGGAAGGCTCTCTCTTGGTTTCAGTGGAGAGAGCAACATCATTGCATGCGCTTATGGGTGGAGCTCAAGTACTGCTTGGTTGACATGTTTGGGGATACTCAGGGAGTGAACTTACATGAGCAGCTGTTGGCGCTCAAGCAGGATGGATTCGTTAAGGAGTAAATGGAGAAGTATGAGACGTTCTCAGGATGGGTGAAGGGGACATCAGATGAGACTTTGAAGAGGAGCTTCATGAAAGGGCTCAAGGTGAACATCCGTGTTGAGCTCCGCATACAGAGGCATATATGATTGCTGAAAACGATGGAGCTAGCCCAGCTGGTAGAGGATCGTCGTCTACAGAGGAGCGAAGGTCCAGGGGGCCTGAAACAGATCTGTTTTTCGCAACTAGTAACTGACAGGTGGCATAAGGCACAGACAGTGGGAGATTAGCCCAACAAAGAAAAGAACAGTGAGCCACGACCGAAAGGATAATTAGGCACATGACAGATGCTGAGATGAGGGACAAGTGGTCAAAGGGATTGTGTTTCAGCTGCAATGAAAAATTCACTGTTGGACATCGTTGTCGTGACTGCACTCTCCAGCTGTTGATAGCAGGTAATGGTGATGTGGTGGAGGTAGATGAGCCAACCAGAGGTGAGCATCTCCACTTGGAGTGACAAAACCAGGGAGTTTATGACACCACCTTAAGGACAAGTTGGTTCTTCGGGGTAGAGTAATGATGGGATATCATACAATTGCAAAATCTGCATTCTTGGAGGCTCAATGGCGTTTTCGTAATTTAGGGGTGAGTGGTATTTTTGTAAGTTGTGAAAATTTGATTAGTATTCATGACTGAGGGTTATCTCTAATGTTATATTACCGTCTGGCGTATCCTATTCAGCTTTTCTACATTCATTCATTTTTGCTTCACTTATACAACGTAGAGCCAATGTTGCTCTGTGGTAAAATCTTTTCACAATGGGAAGGAATTCTGAAGTTCAAATCTCTGCTTGCACAAGGCACAAACTGTTCTCATATTTAAAAAATGGAAAAGAGAGAAAATTGACACTGCAGTCATTAGTCTTGGTTGCAGATGACATTGAACTATGTCAAATGATTTCTCATCATTCTCAATTGAAGCTACTTTAACTTCTCATAACTTCTCATAAATTCACTTGCTTTATCATATCACTTATTACAGCGTCATTCATCCATCTCATCGTTTGATAGTATTTGGCCAAATTATGAAGTAATAATGTGACCTTTATTGTAAACTAGAAGAAACCAAAGATAATCTTGAGTTCTTTTGAGTGGAACTTTCTATTCCAAGCTGCCAATTTTAGACGGCCGAACTCCCCCCAAAAAGAGGGAATTCTCAACATCTCTTATGATTTCTCTCTCAAAATAAGCATGGGAATCCCATTTCTCCCTAGACGCATATAAATAGTATTCAGAAAAAAGCAAAATTACTGAAAATCCCAAAAGACTAAAAATTTACGAACATGCCCAAAATTTACGAAAACGTCACTGTAATTATTTTTCAGCCGCCCAATCCACTTGATCCCGCTTTTGCTGTCTCTGATACGTAATAATCTCATGTTACTCCCTCCAAAGAAGCCACATTGTCCTCAATGTGGAAGTTTGGAAACTGCTGCGCAATAACTCCCAAAGGCTCCTAAGAACTCTCATAGTCAGGAAGATCCTTTCATCGCACCAACACCTCGCAGTCACTTGAACTACCTCTGCGAACTCCCTTTAACTCCACTGGCACTAAGAGAACCTCCATATTCTCAGTCAATGTCCCGGAAAACGATGGCGAATGGGTATGATCTCCAATTGCCTGGTGAAACTGTGACACATGAAAAACTAGATGAATAGCCGACCCTGTTAACTTCAGCATGTAGGCAATTTGGCCAACCATGGCCTCAATCACATATGGTCCAAAATACCACATCAAAAACTTCTCAGTCCTAATATGTGCTAAAGATCTTTGTCTATTGGGACACAACTTTAAATACACCTTATCTTCATCTGCAAATTGTACCTCCCTCCGATGAGCATATGCTCATGTCTTCATGATTTGCTGAGCTCTCGTCAGATGGTGTTTCAACTCCTCCAACACACTGTCTCTCTCATCCAAGTACTGCTCCACATGAGAAACTGACTTCGAACCATGTCTATAACGCATCAAATATGGAGGCTTTTGTCCATATAGAATCTTGAATGGTTTAGTCTGAGCTGTCGTGTGAAACGAGTTATTATACCAATACTCTGCCCAAACCAACCACCTCGTCCACATCTTCGGTGTCTTTGATATGAAATATCACAAGTAAGTCTCGATACTCCTGTTAACGACCTCAGTCTGGCCGTTAGTCTAGGGATGATAGTTCATGCTCTTCTTAATACCATCCCCTGCGCTCGAAAAGCTCCCGTCAAAATTGGCTCATGAAGACCGGGTCCTTATCGGAAACAATATACTTTGGCTGCCCATGCAATCAAACAATCTCTCTCAGGAAGGACTCAGTAACCGAAACAACACTATAGAGATGTTGAAGTGCTATAAAGTGAGCATACTTGCTGAGGCGATCAACCACAACGAGTATGACTGAGAATCCTGTTGACTTCGTCAACTCCTCAATGAAGTCTATGGTCACCTCCTCCCAAACTTGCTTTGGTAAAGACATGTGCTGTAGAAATTCTCCATGAGTCATCGTCATGTAATTATGACGTTGACAAACATCACATTTTGCCACCATATCTGCCACGTTTTTCTTTATTCCCTTCCAGAATACTTTCCTCGTCAGGCACCTATAAGTCTTGAGGACCCCAGAGTGGCCTCCACTGTGCTACTATGAAACTTATGTAAAATGATCGGGATGTGTATAGAAGTCCTGAGTAACACCAAATGTCCCTGATACAATAACTTCTGTCCCTGCAAAAAATATCCCGGATAATCCTCCGAACTTTATAGAAGTGCTGCTTGAATCCCCGCTGACTCCTGATCTGCCTTGATCTCCCGCTGTAAGAGCTTCCAATCCTACAAAACTGGAATAAATAAAGCTGCCAACTGTATGTCCACATCCCATCGTGATAGCGCATCCGCAACCTTATTCTCTAATCCTGGCTGGTATTGTATCTCAAATTTGTAACCATTCAGCTTCCTAATCCATCTCTGATGCTCCTCCGTCACCATGCACTGCTCCAATAAGTATTTCAAGCTCATTTGGTCAGTATGCACCGCGGTCCGCAAAATTACGGCCAAGTATATATGGCCTCCACTTCTGCACCGCTAATACAATGACCATCAACTCCCTCTCATACACAGACTTTAGCCTCGCCTTCGTCAAAACCAGACTGAAATATGCTATAGGCCTCTGGTCCTGCTTCAGTACAGCTCCCAAACCACACCTCGAAGCATCAGACTCCATAACAAAAGGTCTACAGAAATCTGGAAGAGCCAGCACCGGTACTGTAGTCATGACCTTCTTCAAGGTCTTAAATGCTCCATCGCCTCATCACTCCATTGAAAAGTATCTTTCTTAAGCAGCTCTGTTAATAGCCAAGTTATGGTACTATAACCCTTCATGAACTTCCGGTAAGAATCGATCATTCTTAGGAATCCTCTCAACCTAGGTAAAGTAGTGGGACATGGTCAATCCTCCATCGCTGCAATCTTCGACTCGTCAGCTGCCGCCCCTTCTGCTGAGACCACGTGTCCCAAAATTCTATCCTTGGCTGAGCAAAAAGGCACCTTTTATTCACATACAACTGATGGTGCTGAAGCTCCTGCAATACTATCTGCAAATGGCCAAGATGCTCTTCCAAAGACCTCCTGTACACCAAAATATCATTGAAGCATACCAACACGAATCACCTCAAGGACGAAATGCCTTATTCATAAGAGTTTGAAATGTGGCAGGGGCATTGGTCAAGCCAAAATGTATGACCAGGAACTCATAATGGTCATCTTGAGTCCTGAAGGCAGTATTTGGCACATCCTTCGCTCTGATCCTAATCTGGTGGTAGCCGGACTTTAAGTCTATCTTTGTAAAAATCATCGACCCATGCAACTCGTCTAGCAGCTCGTCAATAACTGGAATATGGAACTTATCAGGAACTTTCTCTTTATGCAATGCCATATAATCCACGCAGAACCTCCAGCTCCCGTCCTTTACCAGCAAAACTGGGCTAAAAAGGGACCACACCAGGCTGAATTACCTCTGCATGCACCATCTCTGCTACCATGCACTCAATCGTATCCTTCTGAACCCGAGGGTAATGATATTGCCTCACACTAATAGGGGATACTCCCTTGCGCAGAACTATCACATACTCATGGTCTCGTGGTGGTGGGAGACCATGGGGAGCCTGGAAAACTCCCCCAAAGTGACTCAATAACTGCTGCACCTACTGTGGAATGGTCAGCTCACTATCAGCCTCTGTAGTGTCCTTTCTCACCGGCCCCTGCAACTCCATTAAGAAACCACCCTCTCTGACTGGATGATCCTGGCTATGGTCTTTAAAGAAACCATGGACATGCATAAACTGGGATCCCCTGCAACGTAACCGTCCACCCGTTGTCCTAGAACTCCATCCTTAGCAACTTTCAATTAACCTTCATGTTCCCTAGGTACTGCAACCATCTCATACCCAGGATTGTTCGTACTACCTAAATTTAGGGGTATGAAATCCTCCACAACCCGAACTCCATGTAACATCAGTATGAGACCTCGGCACACTCTTCTGCTGCGCTCCACCCGACCTGTCCCCATCATCACACCAAAACTGTCAGCATCTACCAACTGCAGGCCCTGCTGCTCCACGACTTGGTTGAAGATAAAATTATGGGTGGCCTCATTGTCAATGAATATCGTCATCGCCTGGTCGTAAATCTTTTATCAACTTCATGGTGTGGTTTGGGG
The DNA here is from genome assembly GCA_030789695.1 of Scilla litardierei. NCBI lineage: Eukaryota > Viridiplantae > Streptophyta > Magnoliopsida > Asparagales > Asparagaceae > Scilla > Scilla litardierei. Next base: position 2,901,798 of record CM061134.1, on the reverse strand, counting down.
TGAACCCTACCACAGAGTTTAATGAAGCCTCTGCGACGTCCAAGTGGTGATGCTCCCTGTCCTCAGACTCCTCTGTCTCGTCCTCTACAACATCCTCCTTGTCATCGTCTAGAAGCATCAACTGAAGCTTGTGCACTCCACAACCGTGCATTGGAGAAACTTCCCATCACACCTGAAACATAACTCCTTCAGTCTCTTTTCCTGCAACCGTGCATTGGAAAAACTTCCCATCACACCAGAAACATAACTCCTTCAGTCTCTTTTCCTGCAATCGTGCATTGGAAAAACTTCCCATCACACCGGAAACATAACTCCTTCAGTCTCTTTTCTCGCATATCTGCATCAGTTATCTTCCTAAACTGCACTCCTGGTTGTGGCTTACCTCTCTTCTCCTTGCTGGACTGGTCTACCACTGCCATCGCCTTCTGACCCCTTGTCGATGCCTGACTACAGAAAGTGGATCCACTGCAAACCCCTCCAAACCTTCACTCCTCAGCAAGACGGTCCTCCACTATGTGGGGCCAATTCCATAGCGTCCATCAGACCTCGTGGTCTTTGTATGCGTAGCTCTGCGTGGATAGTTGGCTTCAGCCCCCTTCGTGGAGCTCTCCTCAAGTGTCTCATCTGGGATCCCTCGAACCTGTCCTAACAGTGGCTCGAACTTCTCTCTGTACTTCTTGACTGAACCATCCTGCTTGAGTGCCAACAACTGCTCCTGTAAATTTCCTTCCTGGGTATCTCAAAACCTCTCCACAAAGCAGTCCTTGATCTCTTTCCAAGAGCAGAACCGTCGTGGCTGCTCTCTGCACTGAAACCATGAGATCACCTTTCTTTCAAAACAAATGGCAGACACCTACAATTTCTGTTCCTCTGCCATGCGTGTCACCGTAAAAAAAATCTCCCAGCTCTGTAAATCCATCCATATGGATCCTTCTCATCAAATATGGGCATACATAGCTTTCTCACCCTACCGTCCACCCCAAAACACCCCTGGTCTGCTCTCCCTTCAATATGCTTGTGCTGATGAGGTTGATAAGTATATTGCCAACTGTCTCTATGTCGCTCCAAACCTCTTCGGTGGCCTCCATAGCTGTCACCATGGCCACCCCAGTCATTGTCACCCTAAACAGAACCATGATCATCCTTCTTTATGTCCAGGTTCCATCGCCGTAGTTCTTTAGGTCCTCCTCATAGGTTGGAAGTGGACGTCATCGTCTCTCTGCAGCATATCGGGGGTCGTGCATCCCTCGAAAATCATCTACGTCGTCATCACACTCCACGAGGTAATCCTGCCGGTCGCCAGTCTCGTGGTTAATCGCTGGTGCACAGCAGGGCCCCCGTCGGGTTGTCTGGACCTCAGCATGGCTCCAGTGGCCCTGCGGTGCAACTGCAAGGACCTGACGACCTTGCAGGTCATGACGGGGGTAAGGAGCCCCTGTCCGTGCCCTGCAGGGTCACGACAGGGGCGGAGCGTCCCTGTCTGTGCCTTGTAGGGCGCTCCTGTCGATGGTCGCTAGGGGCCGAATGCCCCTGCTGAAGCTTGGTAGGGGTCGGTCGAACGCCCTTGCCGAGTGCCTGTGGGGGCTGCACGGCCTGCAGGATGACTGTAGGGGCTAGACGGCCCTGCTGCGTGCCTCGATGTTGTCGACTAGGGTTTCCACCCCTCGGGGTCGCCCTTGTCTTCCATGTAATTGTTGTCGGTATCGGAGAGCAAACCCTGTTTGTATTCCTTCATCTTTACCTTCTCTTTCTCTAAAGCCGTCGCCTTTTGCCTTGTGTTAGGGTTGTTGGCAACGTTGGAGTTCGTTGCCGCGATGAGAGTCGAAAGTTGTTGCGTTAGGATTGCACTTTGTTTTGCTAGGTCTTGCATGGCTTCTTCAAATCTTTTATCCGTCTATGCCGTTACTACATAGATTTCTTCAATTCCTTCATCTTCCCGTCATATTTTTTTCTAAAGCTTCGAACTTGTCCTTCGATCTCGTTACCGCCATGTGATCGTACCGCTCTGATATCAAATTGATAGGATCCGACCAAAATTATGAAGTAAAATCTGAACTTTATTGCAAACTAGAAGAAAACAAAGATAATCTTGCGTTTTTTCAAGAGGAACTCTCTCTCTCTCAATCCGGCCAATTCTAGAGGACGGCCGCACTCGCCTAAAAAGAGGGAATTCTCTATCGCTCTTGTGATTTTTCTCTCAAAATAAGCATGCGAATCCCCTACCCCTATCTGCATATAAATACTATTCAAAAAAGGCAAAATTACATAAAGATTTACAAAAGGCTCAAAATTTATGAAAGGCTCAAAATTTATGAAAACACCCATGTACTTATTTTTCAGCCGCCCGATCCAGCAGATCCCGTTTCCGCCGTCTCTGATACATAATAATCCCATCATCGTTGTATTTAGCTGCTCATTTTATGGTCATGCTTATTAGTTGATCATATTCTGACCTGGATTGCAGTAATGAACATATAGGTAACCATGTTCCTTCAATTACATGATTGCAATTTCTTTGATACTCTCCAACCATGACTCCACTTTTGCCATTGAGCTTTCATATCTGTAACAAAGCTGTCCTTAGTCAGTCATGTACCGCTTCCCGAAGCTGAAGGAAATGGTCAGGTGACACATTAAACACAGTAAGGAAAGCAAAAAAGGAGTAATAATGTAATAAATCTCGCTATATTCTACTGCCTTTTAATTTCAATGAGTTGGTGTTGTGTAATCACTCTATTCTCTGCATGCTTGACATATTTTAGGTGGCATACCAAGACATATTGAAAGTACTTGATCCTGGTAAAGTTTGTAGTTCAGTTCAAAATTTCATCGACATATATCTAAGGCTTCCTGGAACACCCTTAAATGGACAGTTGACAGAAAGCGAATGCATTCGAGTTAGGATATGCGAAGGGAGATTTGCACTGTTGATAAGGGAGGTTAGCATATTTTGTCTTCATATGGATTCTTTCTGTTTCCTCCAGAAACTCATTTGAGTTGCACTCAGAACACTGACAGTTTCATGTTCTTTTTTCAAGTAGCCTATAGTTGAAGGGAACTTTATAATACAGCCAAAAGTGGATTTTGATATCAGCGCCAGCACAGTTGCAGGTCTTCTTAGTCTCGGGTAAGTAACATTGTACAAAGCAACATGCAGTTGACTGTGTTGCAGTTGAATTTTTCTTCTTCCTTTCCAATGCAGCATATTATTTAACCGTTTTTATTGATGCGATGATATTTGAATTAAATGACATGAAAAAAACCATCTCTAAGGCTTGTTGAAAGGTCAAATACCAAAAACAGTTCCAATCTAGATTTCATAGATCTTCGCACCACCATGCATGCCTTTTCCTATCAAAACGGTTGGCTTTGGAGACATCCAAAGAGCCCGCTAGACCAGTGTAATAGAGTCAGCTTGAAATGGATCAAGGACCATCTTCCTAATTCCTTCAAACCATGAATGAGCATAGACAAAGATGCTGAATTACATGATTTATAGGGAGTTGCATCATCTTTGGATCAAGCGAAAAGGCCAAGGATTCCAATGTGAGACTTCGCCTAAACGTAGTCACCTGAATAATATACTTATAACCGCTAGTTAAGAGCTACATAGTCTGAATGTTGGAGTATTTTGAGGCAAAATTTCTGTTAAGACTGACTGCTATAGAAAATTGATCCCGGATGCAATAGAATTGGATAGAACAAGTATTACCATATCTGCTTATGTTTTCTTTTGAGAGGATATCGATCCTAATCTGGATGCTTGAACTTACTGACCATATTAGGTAGATATGAATTTGGATTAATGAATATGACTAGAAATTAAGAGAAACGATGGCGTATGCCAAAGTATACTCGTGTGAGCAAAAATGTTAAAAGCATATAAGATGTCTTTTTACCCGAAGTGTCACATCATCTAGCACTTTGATGTGTCTAACAAATACATAGATTTGGTCATACTAGGTATATTTGGGAAGTTTTCATATAATGTTGGATACTTTCACGACCAATGTAATTATATCTCTTGGTTAGATGGTCATTGGTTAAGGATACTCATCCAAAAAATGATTTTGATATTGGATTTGAAGCATGTTATTTATATTCATTTGCATATGTGTTGATAAGCAAAAGGTTTGATATCGCTTATTGCACTTTTTGCTGTAACCAGTGGAATCCAGCCCATGGTATGCAGGCTTCGTATTTTGCCAAATTGGATCTTTAAGCCTAGTGGCACACCAGTTTGAAGATGTGAAGATTAGTTTTTAAAAAATGACGGCATTTCTTATTTATGATGGCATTTCCTTTTATTTGTTGGTTTTAGATATGATGGGATTTCTTTGTAAGTTGGAGTACACAGTAGGTTGAATATTGAGTGGAACAGATCAATGTTTTCTTGTTACGGGGTCACTTTATGTGGTCTAATTTCTTTCATTTGTCAAGGTTACTGGGGTTTACGCTCATAGCTCCCACACTTCCTGCATTGGACATGGATCCATCAAAAGGTTAAACTAGGAAATGAAGAATCAAGGCTAAAGCATTTAGTCTTATGGTCAGAAGCCCCAAACAATTATCCATGTGCGACAAGATGATAAGGTAATGCTGGTAGTCAGAATATGATAATCAGTAGGAGAAAATGATTAATCAATATGGCGATCCTGAGGGAATGAATAGGGTTTCTTACATTGGATTGCCAGTGGCTTTAAATCAGAATAAAAATTTACATATAAATAGTAAGCACACCAAAGAAAGAGCAAAGTGAGAAGAGATAGAGGGGATAGATACATGGATATATACTAGTTCAGGACTACACTACCTAAGGGCCTCATTCTTAGGCCTACCAACCAACCTCTATTGGTGTCCAACCAAAATCTAGGTCTTCCAGTACATTCCCATTATATTGGATTTCCCATACATCCACATATCCTCTTCCTTGCACACATGTATTGGATTTCCAGTATACCACGATATCCTCTGCCTTGCACATTTGGAATGCAATTACCATTTGTAAATATGTGGACTACAGCGGGTTTAAGTTATAAGAAACAAGTCGCACCCAAACCACTTTTAATAAGTTGTGAAATATCTCAGAGGGTTACGGCATGAGTTGCAACATATCTCTATACCTCTCTTTTTTCCCCTCTCCCGCTTACGCCGGCAACTTGGGGGGGGGGGGGGGGGGGGGTTGTCATTGTAGTGGCCGGGGAGATGATGAACGGTAGGGAAGGTTGGGGGGAGATGATGAACGGTAGGGAAGGTTGGGGCATGCGGGGGGAGCATCACATTGGCTGAGTCATCGGATGGGGTTCTTGAGTCCCAAGCGAGTGGCTTTGTGGGGGGGGGGGGGGGGGGGGCTTCTGCATAGGTGGCACTTTTTAAAACTAACATACACACTTACACACACATACATATATAGCATATACATATATACATATATAAATATGCATATATATGTAGAGAATAATGGGTATCATACGCCATATGAGAGGGTCTCTCATATTCTCTCTCACATAAAGGGGGCAAGTACAAACTCACATGGGCTTGTACTTGTTGTACTTGCTTCCTTTATGTGAGAAGGAATATGAGAGACCCTCTCATATGGCGTATGATACCCATTATTCTCATATATGTATATACACATATGTATGCATATATAAATATGTATATGTATACATATAAAGGATTAAGAACTCGGTTTCGGTTTCGGCCGTTTGAAAATTTTTAGGTTTCGAATAGTTTCACCCATTTTATAGGTTGTTTTGAGTTTTAGTTTTTTATTTCTATGTATTTTTATGTATATATTTCTATAATAAGCATTTATAATAATTTTTTAGAATTTTAATGAATTTTAAGAATTTCTATAATATAATGTTTAGAATATCAATAAATTTTTAGAGTTTTTATAATTATTAAAACTTTACTAAATATTTTTATGTATATAGTTCAAATAAATATGTTCGTGTATTTAAACTCAAAACACATGGTTGGCCAAAACAATTGAAACTGAGCGAAACCGGCCAAACGTGAGTTTCAACAACACTTTTGTCTCGTTCTCCTTCGAAACCGAAGCGAAATGGCCAAAATCAAATAGTTTGGAACGAAACCTTATTCCTTGATACATATACATACATACATGTGTGTACACACACATGTACACACATACATATACATACATATACATACATACATGTGTGTGTACACACATGTGTGCAGGGGTGGTGGCGGTGGATAATCAGACCAATATCAGATCAATGTTGGTTTCGGGGGAACCTAGTTGTCGTGCGAAGTGTACCCAATGGTTTGCTAGGTTGACTGCTCCATATTTCCAGGTTTGCCCACATGGTAGAATTGGAACACAATAATTACATTGTTTGTGATATGATTTTCTAGGGTTTTATGCAGCAAAAATATGATTTTGAAAAGTAAATATCTGATTTTTTGGGAAAAGAGGAAAACAAAGGTATTTGGCCACGTTCGAGAGGTGGACCGATTTTCCAAGCCACTGATTCAAGATAATGTCCATACTCTTTACAAAAGAGGGATCAAATCAACCTTCTATGAGTTTCATCATAAAATTTCAGCATCCTCCTTTATCTCCTTAAGCAACATATATATAATTATTAGATTTGCCCAAAATTACAGAAATGCCCTTGAACCTCAAAAATTACGAAAATACCACCAATGCCTCCGAAATTATCGATTTGTCACTATATGTGATCACATCATTACTTCTTCCACAAAGAACCACTTTGTCCTCAAGATGGTGTCCTGAAATTTATAGGAATGCTACTCCACGTGGAGATGCTCGTCTCCTACTGGCACATCATCCTTCACCGCATCATCTCCGTCATCTATCATTAACAATTGGAGTGTGTTGTCTTGACACCGAAGCCTTGGGGTGAATTTCTCAACGCAGCAGAAGCACAATTCCTTAGCTTGTTTGTCCCGCACTTCAACCTTCGTCATCTTCTTGAGTTATTCCCTTGATAGTGTCTCGCTGCTTTCTCTGCTGAAACTGGTCTCCCCTGACTGTGATTTTTGCCCCCTTTTCGGCACTTGGCTGTGAAAAGCGGATCTGCTCTAGGCCTCCCTAATTTGTCACTCCTTTGTAAGCAAATCCTCTATCATCTGGGTCAGCTCCATCGTGTCCAACAACCCCCTCGGTCTCTGTATTCAGAGCTCAACACAGATGTTTGCCTTGGGTCCTTTCATGAAACTCTCATCGACCATCTTCTCCTTTATTACACTCCCTCGTTTTGAGAGCGCCTTAAGCTTTTCTTTGTATTTCCTGATGGAACCCTCTTGCCCGAGTACTAAAAACCGTTCATGTAAGTTTTCTCCTTGGGTGTCTTAAAATCGGTCTACCAAGCAATCTTTAAGCTCCTCATATGGCACATAAGTTGCCTCTGTTCTCTCCACTGAAATCAAAAGAGTGTCTTTCCTTCAAAGCATATGCTGGCTACCTCCAACTTCTCCATCAAACGGACCACTGCAAAAAATCTCTCATCTCGGTAAATCCAGCAATAAGGATCATCCCTTTGAATAACGGTATCTTCAACTTTCTAACTCTACCATTAACACCGAGACTCCTCTGGTCCGCTCGTCCTCCGGCCATTTCATAGTGGTGTGCTGATAGGTGTTCCATCATGTCTCCCTAGGCTGCCCCTAACCCCTCAATGGAGCGCCACCTACGTCACCATTAGTACCACAGTCACCGTCACACCAAACAAAGTCTATCATCCTCCCCATAGCCCAGGGCATCGTCATAGTTATCTCGAAACTACTCATACGTCGGAGTCTCTTTCCAAAAATCCGAGGGTCGTAGGGTCTCCAAGGGTTGTCCAAATCATCGTCAAAACTCCGCCGATGCTCCATTGCCTCTGGTGAGCCTCCGAGGGTTAGGCGCCCCTGGAGGCTTTGCTACAGTTGCCCACAGCCACCAAGCGGCCCAGCCAGGGCCCGACTGAGCCCCGGGCGGCTCGTCCCCGGGCCATCGACGTCTGGCGACCCGCCCTGTGGCCGTGGTTTCCCTGGTGAGGTGGGGGGGCGGCGCCGCCCCTCGTTGGTTCTGCTATCGTCTCTTTGGAGTTCAGATCTGCTTTAAAGAGAAGACCTTTAAATTCTTCAACTTTCTCCCTTCCTTTAATCAAAAGGCTGCCTTTTGTCCTAGATTTGGGTTGTTGTCTTTGGCGTTATTCAGATCTGAAATCGTCACCATTTTTGGTTTTGAATATTGTTGAGATAAGTGTTGCGTTAGGGTTTGCATGAAATTCTCCATCTTCGCATCCATGCTCGCCTCCGACGCCTTCAATCTGACTTCGATCCCAGATTCGATGGAGTGCATTGTCGTTCTTATCACATCCGCTGATTTCTTCAATTCTCCTTCTATGTCGAGTTTCTCCTTCAAAGCTTCATTCTTTTTCGTTGTCACCGCCATTGATGCCAAGATCGAACGATTTTATACCAAATTGATAGGATTTTCTAGGGTTTATGAAGTAAAAATAGTATTTTGGAAGTAAAGATTATATTTTTTTTCGTAAAAAAATAGGAAAACAAAGGTATTTGGCCACGTTCGAGGGGTGGACTGCTCTCTCAAGGCACCGATTCGAGAGGATGGCCACACTCTGCACAAAAGATGGATCAAATCTACCTCCGATGAGTTTTCTCACAAAATTTCCGCATCCTCCCTAATCTCCCTAAGCCCCACATATATATTAGATTTGCCCAAAATTACAGGAATGCCCCTGAACACCAAAATTACGAAAATGCCACTGATGCTTCCGAAATTACAGATTTGCCACTATATGCAATTTCATCAGTATGATTGATCCTATTGTTTGATTCAACCAACTGCCAGGTCATGTATTTCTGACTGTTTGCAGTGATGGCTATGTGCAATAAAAATTAAATTTGGAACTCTCCATTACTTGTCAAGTGGTTGATATAGTTGGGGCGCTGACACAAAGTGTAGTATGACTTCTACGGTGGAAGGCTGTTCCAGACTTAACGGCTCGATCTGCATCCGATTTCAAACCTGGAAATTAAACTTGTTGCATGACTAAAGTGTTGGTCCACTGCGTAAATAACAATTCAAATTATCGTGTACTGGTTCAGACCAGTCTGTTTTTGAGTTAGAACAGTCTTATGTAAATCATGTTCTTATATATATTTAGCCATCGATCGACCTTAGGTTTAACCATATATTATATAATTAAATTTATGATGAAGATATACTTGGGTTGCGTAATAATGTGATGAGTTCATTACGTATCAGCGGAGAAGACGCAAGTCGAAATCAGCGGAGCAAAATTAGGCGTACGACAGTTTTGTAAAGTTTTGGGCTGAATTAGTATCTTCTATTTTTGGAAGGTTTTAGTATTTTTCCTTATTTGACGACATCTGTTCCTATATATGTATAGGGCAGACATCATGTTTTCTTATGCAATTTCTGAGTGATAAACCCTAGTTCTTAGATTGTTAGTCAGATCTAGTGAGAGTAATTTGTAGTCGTAGATCTAGTTTGGAGAGCCGGCTCTCTCTCGAAAGGGGTCGATTATCTTGTGTTCCATTTTGATTCCAATAAAAATCCCAAATTTCAGCCGCAAATCTATCAAAAACCTATCAAATTGGTATCAAAGCGAAGATCCGACATGGCGACGACAAGAACAATTTCCAATGTGGAAGATCTAGAGAAGAGGGTGTGGGATATCGAAGCTATCAAGGAGAAGAATGAAGCCATGGAGAAGAAGATCGACTCCTTCGAAGGGAACATCTCCGATATCACGGCAATGATGAAGGCATGAATGGAGAAGCAAGACAACCCACGTCACGAGGAGGACGAGTCCAAAAATGGTAACCTTTTTGCTCAATCTTCAAATCTAGGGCCAAAGGAACCAACTTTGGACAAGTGGAAAAGCAAGATCATAACTTTGGGTGAAAAAACAACCGGAGAGAAGGCGGTGATCGCGAATGGGCAGATCTGGATGGAGTGAGGCACCGCGAGAAGGCCGTCGGGACCCTAGCCCTCCATGGGGGGTTCGGCGGGCCCACAGGGCCATTTGCGCATCCCCAGGAGAATTCCTAGGGGCCGCACGGACCCCTAGGAACATCCTGGGGTTTGCGCGACCCCCAGTACCTTCTTGGGGGCCGCACAAACCCACATGTGATTCCTGGGGGTCACGCGGCCCCCAGGCTGCTCCATGGGGGCCGCGCGACCCTCATGGTGGGGCGCAGAAACCCCCAGGACAATCCTAGGGGCAACAACCCCCAGAGCATGGAAAGGGACAGATTTTCACCCCGGGGACTGGTTCAGGTGCTGGACAGTTTTTGGGGGCTGGTTCAGGTGCTTGTCAAGGTCCGACGCATCCTCAATACACAACCGAGCAACCTGAAGATCATTTCCAAGGACCATGGACGCTGGCAAACCATTCAGGAGGAGAAGGGTAGCCACCGAGAGCCCGCCAACAAGGAGTAGGATATGGAAACCCTTGGGGTAACCCTTGGGAGCACCGAGGCCTAGTTGGAGATGATGGAGGTTGGGAAAACGGTGGCGTAGGAGGACTATGGGATGAAGGGAGAGCCCAATGCAATGCCCAGCACCAGTTTCATTTTGGGTTGCCAAGGGGGAGGGTCAATCAAGGCAACACGGGGTTCGAGAGCAGGGTCTGGAAATTGAAGATGCCTGTTTTCGATGGAGAAAACCAGTACGCCTAGATCTATAGGGCTGAGAGGTACTTTCAGGTGAATGGATTAACGGAGCCTGAGAAACTGCAAGCGGCGGGGTTCTGTTTGGAGGAGAAGACCATTGCATGGTACCAATGGAAACTGCAGTGGCGGCAGATCAGATCGTGTGAAGAGTTCAAGGAGTGTCTGCTCGATCGTTTTCGAGATACTCATGTAGGGGACTTGTACGAGCAGCTCATGGCTCTACAGCAGGGGGGCACAGTGAAGACTATGTGGAACCATTTGAGGCGATCAGAGGACAGTTGAGGGGTATCCCGGAGGCGGCCTTGATGGGAAGCTTCATGAAGGGCTTAAGCTCAACATTCGAGCTGAGTTACTCATGTAGCAACCGAGGGGGCTGATGGATGTTATGGAGCTGGTGCAGATGGCGGAGGATAAGAACGCATCTGAGCAACGCGCAAAGGGAGGATGGAGCGGAGGTGCCTTCCGTCTTGCAGGTCAGGCAGGAGGACAAAAGCCAGCAACGCCAGGGGGACATGCGGACATGCTTCTGGTGATCAAGAAGAAGAGCAGTGTCACACAGCCTAGTGGGCCGTTTCGGAGGATGACAGCGACAGAGTGGGCGAATTAGAAGGCGAAGGGGACGTGTTTCCTATGTGATGAGAAGTACGGTCCTGGACATAGATGTCGGGAGCGAACCTTACAGGTGCTCTTGGTGCATGAGGAGGACGGAGAGAATGATGTCGAGGAGGACGTGGAGCAGCTCTTGGAGGCGGCAGAAGTGAAGCAGGAGCAGACACATTTGGACGTCACAGAGGTATCACTCAACTCCGTAGTGGGGTTCACACCGAACCACACTATGAAGTTAATCGGAGAGATATCGGAGCAGGAGGTGACGGTGCTGATTGACAGTGGAGCCACCCACAACTTCATTTCCAATCGAGTTGTGGAGTAGCAAGGGTTGGAGTTGGTGGATATGGGTAGTTTCGGGGTGATGATGGGCACTGGCCAGGTAGAGCGTGGGAGAGGAGTATGCCGAGGCATGGTACTGACCCTCCAAGGGGTCAGAATTGTGGAGGACTTCTTGTCGCTAGATCTGGGGACGCCATTTTAGGGATGAGATGGTTGCAGAGTTTGGAGGAAACCAGGACGAATTGAAAGTTGCTCCGGATCGAGTACCAGGAGGGGGAAAGTTGGTGACGCTTCAAGGGGATCTAGGGCTGTGCCGTTCACGGGTTTCCCTGAAGGTGATGGCTAGGACCTTACAGACAGAGGGTGATGGCTTCTTGGTGGAGCTATAGGGTTTAGCGGTGGAGACATCGGGCCAGGAAGGGGACATACCTGCAGAGATCCGACATGTGTTGGATCAGTTTGGGAGGGGTTTTAAGGAACCTCATGGACTTCCACCCATACGAGACCACGAGCACTCCATAGTGCTCAAGGCTGGAGTTGCTCCAGTCAGTGTCCGGCTTTACCTTACCCCCAGGTTCAGAAGGGGGAGATCGAGAAGATGGTGGATGAGATGATACATGCGGGAGTGATCCAGCCCAGCACTAGCCCATTCTCCAGTCCGGTGCTACTCGTGAAGAAGAAGGATGGAAGCGGGAAATTTTGTGTAGACTATAAGGCACTGAATAAGGAAACTGTACCCGACAAGTTCCCTATTCCAGCGATCGATGAATTAGTGGATGAGCTGCATGGGTCAACAATATTCTCGAAGATCAATTTGAAGTCGGGTTATCATCAGATCCGAATGAGGGGGGAAGATGTGGAGAAGACGGCCTTCAGGACCCATGAAGGCCATCACGAGTTTCTGGTCATGCCCTTCGGGTTGACCAACACACCTGCTACTTTCCAGGCCTTGATGAACAAGATGTTTAGGCCTTACCTCCGTAGATTCGTGCTCGTCTTTTTTGACGACATACTGTTTACAGCCAGACCAGGGAAGCACATGTGGAGCACTTGACGATGGCGCTACAGGAGTTACAACATTAGCTTTTTGCCAACAGGAAGAAGTGTCTATTTGGCCAGCGAAGCGTGGAGTATCTGGGTCATATAGTCTCCGCTGATGGTGTCGAGGCAGAGAGTTCAAAGATAACAGCGATGGTGGAGTGGCCGTGCTCTACCACCTTACGGGGATTGCGGGGATTCTTAGGCTTGACGGACTACTACAGAAAGTTCGTCAAGCACTACAGCACTATTGCCTAGCCTTTAACGGAACAGCTAAAGAAGGACAATTTTCATTGGTGGGAGGAAGCCACTGCCGCATTTGAGGCCCTGAAGAGGGCCATGACGAGCGTTCCGGTGTTGGCGCTTCTGGAGTTCAGTAGGCCATTTGTGGTGGAGTCCGACGTATATGGATATGGACCGGGAGCAGTCTTGATGTAGGACCAGAGGCCGGTCGCATACTTCAGTCAGATACTATCAGCTAGAGCACGGCTCAAGTCCGTGTACGAGCGCGAGCTAATGGCCATAGTTCTCGTCGTTCAGAAGTGGATGCCATACTTACTGGGCCGACCATTTCTGGTGTGTACTGACCAGTGGAGCCTCAAGTACTTGCTGGAGCAGCAGATGGTTACGGAGGAATATCAGAAATGGCAAACGAAGCTTATGGGGTACAAGTTCGAGATGGATTGGAAAACAAGGCAGCTGACGCCTTGTCGAGGAGTGAGGTAGACTCTTAGCTAGCGGCTCTTTCGCTGCCCGTATTGCTGGATTTGGAGCCACTAATGAGGAAGATAGCAGAGGATGGGGAGCTGGGCAAGATTAGAGCGGCGTTACTTCAGGATCCCGCATCACATCCAGGATACATGATGGACGGACAACACATGATGGACGGACAACGCTTACTGCATAAGGGGCGTTTGGTGTTACCGAGGAGCTCGACTCACATTCCGACATTGCTACAGGAGTTCCACGTGAGTGCGATAGGGGGGAATTCGGGTGTCCTCAAGGCGTACCAGTGCTTGAGCAATGAGGTCTATTGGGTAGGGATGAAGAAAGACGTGGTCGTATGGGTAGCCAAGTGTGACGTTTGCTAGCATCACAAGTATTTGGCTACAGCTCCTGAAGGATTGTTACAACCACTGGCGTTACCAGATCGAGTTTGGGAGGAGGTCGCCATGGATTTCATTGACGGGCTTCCGAAGTCGGAAGGATACACAGTTATCATGGTAGTGGTTGACAGGCTGTGCAAGTATGCACATTTCGTGGCGTTGAGGCATTCGTACACAGCTGTGACAGTGGCAGCATCGTTTATCAAGGAGGTCATCCGATTGCATGGAGTACTGGAGGCGATCGTTACAGACCGGGACACGGTCTTCCTCAGCCACTTTTGGATAGAGCTGTTCAAGATGCAGGGGACAAAGCTGAAAAGGAGCACAGCGTACCACCCCAAACTGATGGCTAGACGTAGGTCGTCAACCGGAGTATCGAGACATATCTCTGTTGTTTCGTATCGGATGTACCGAAGCAATGGGCCAGGTGATTGGCTTGGGCGGAGTATTGGTACAATACTTCGTTCCATACGGCAGCTCAGACCACTCCTTTTAGGGTGTTGTACGGGAGGGACCCACCGCACTTGTTGCCGTCAATTGTCCTTACGTGCATGACATAAAATGGATTATTTAAAAATTGTCTAATAATGAAATAAAATGGATTATTTAGAAATTGTCCTTACGTGCATGGCACGTTCCATAAATGCAAACTGAAATAAAACACGTGCACACCCTATGCCATAATAAAAACAAATAAGATCTTAACATGTAAAATAAAATAAAATCCTAACCAAATCCATATTAAATCCATATTATATCCCTATCACAACCTATTACTAGATATGTTCTTTGTAAGTATGACCATTGAATCTCAATCTACTGGTCAAGAAAACCCACCCTGCTATTTGTTACATGTTATATATAATATATATGAATGAATTAGACATATTACAATTTAAACGAGTTTGGATCTTAAATGGGTTTGGCACATGTGTACCTACATTTGACCAATTTAATAATCAGGTAATTGGATCTGGGTCCCAATCGGATTGATGGGAATGAGATCATAACAAGCCCCGACTAATTGGCTTCCTACCTGGACCCATTGACAGGCCTAGTTGGAATAGTAATTTTCTGATTAGTACAGGTTTGACTTATTCTGCTTTATTGTGACAATACCTGCATCAGGTTGATGATGGAGTGAAGAGATTTTATTTCATTTATTCAATCTGTCCTCCAGTTAAGCAACATGACAGTATATGATTAATATGGTGAAGGTGGTAATATTATAGTATGTCTTGGAGGTCAGACTGTGTCCGTTGCAAGACTTTTTATGCAATACATCCTTTTAGCTCCAGACTTGCTGTTGAAATGTAAACTTTCTTTAGCTTTCTACTTCATAGATGAAAAATGAACTAGTCATCAACCAGAAATTTTAGTAAGCACCATGTAGGGTTTGGCCAAGCCTACAACCTGTTACAAAGATAAGGGTTACAATGGGGAATCAAACCCACTGATGGAATGTACAACCAAATTGATTGGAATATCAAATTGCAAACATCAAGAATACAAGAAATTCATGCTTGTTATTAAAGGATTAAGCATTTCTATGATTGCCAAAATCTTATTGCAGTGGTATATTTCTTATGCCTACACATTAGTGTCGTCTCACTCACGTTATTCATTTATTTCCATATATGTATTTAGTTTACCGTCTATGTAGTTACCAGCTTATTTGTGAGTTATGTCAGGTATCAGGCTGTAGCATATATTGAAGCATCGGCTCTAATTTACCAAGATGGAAAGGTTAGTTTTTACAAACTCCTGATATCTATTATTTCCTTTCAATTATTTTCCCCCCTTTTTTGGTGACAACGTTGATGAAGTTGTTGATAATTTTAAGTTGTATGCTACTTAAATATACGCAAATAGTCTATTCTGCCCAAATGCAAACTGCTCTGACAACCTAGCAATGCCTGCACTCAATTAACACAGTCAATCCCCCGATGAATTTAGTCGCCTTTTGAAGGAAAATGATAGTTCTTATCCCTCTAATAGTTATGCATGTACAAATACATAGCATGCTGCAACATTCTTTGGAAATAGAAATCACAAATGGGAATGCTGATCACCAGAGCATTCATAGGAAATTGTGAAGCACTTCTATTTTTTTGATTAATCACGACGTGGATGAATCAAAGTCATGGCATATTCAGTTCAGATGATTGGAATTTTTTTTTGGGATACTTTGAAAGGAAATGAAATGCTTCTATACTTTTGACTAGGCATGGAAATTGATTTAACTACTAATAGGGCCATTCTATTGTATACTAGTGAATGAGATTTTTGGACTGCAAAATGTGGCTAGTTCTTATGTTGTTCAGTCATGATAATGCTCTAGGTCTATCATGAAAGTTGGTTTTTGTTAATATCAGAGATTGTGTATTTGTGTATGTTGGCGAAAGTTTTTGGTGGAAGGGTTAGAGAGAGTTAATCAATCTCTATCAACCAAATATTTTATTATTTATAAAGATATCATAACTCAGTCTTACATTAAACACCCAATAATATTATATTCTAAATTTTTCCCTCAAGCTGGTGCATATATGTCATAAATAACCGGTTTGCTACAGATGAACTGGATAAGAGCACCACCGAGCGATTTGGTGAACAAGTATCCTAACTGATTCATCGAGATTACAGGAAGAAATTGCATAATCTTTTCATCTACCATCTTTTCTTTGATCAAGTAACAATCAATCGGTTAGGATCCATGATAAAAAGACAATTTTTATAGATAAAAGCAGCCAAGAACTAGATAATTGAATACAAAAAGGTGTATTCTCCTCCCAAGACGCCGAAGAGGACGTCCGCACTCGTTTAATCTAATAACTACTCGTAGGACGCTCAATAGAGAATATCTCAAATATCAAGCATAAAAATCACAAATGACGGCTAGCCCTCTAAATAGAAAAAACTAGGGTTTTCCTATGCTAATGGGCGCGCGCATAAACCCAAGCCCAAGGGGGGCCGACGGCTAACATGGGCCGGCCTATGTGGGGGGCGGCTAGACCCAGCGGGTCTATCAATACTCCCCCCCATAGATCCACCTTGTCCTCAAGGTGGTGTAAGTACTGGCGGTGCTACTCCGAGTGGGAGTCGTCCTCCCCTCCGATGCCTTCGTCTTCCACGTCACTGTCCTCATCGGCTTCTGCTATTAACACCTGTAGCTTCCGATCCACGCAACGGTTCCCGGGAGTGAATCGCTCGTCGCACCTGAAACAGAGCCCCTTCTGTCTCTTCTCTCTCATCTCCGCATCAGTCATCCTTCGGAAAGGGCCCCGGCCGGTAGTGTGTTCTACTCACACGTCTTCTCCGGCCCTGTCTGAACTGTCTCAGTAGTGATCACTGCTCCGCCTGCCCCCGTCATAGTGCCCCGCTGTATCTGTCCACTGTAGCTGATCCCGCCTCTCCTATCCTCAGCTCGGGAGTCCTCCACCATCCGTGCCATCTCGATAACCTCGGAAAGCCCTCGAGGCTTGTATGGCCTCACCGCAGCTCGAAGACTAGGTCGTAGCCCCTTCAAAAAGGTGCCCTCCAGCGACTTGTCCGACACCACATGAACCCGCCCCGTCAGTGTCTCAAATCTCTTGATGTACTCCCGCACCGGCCCCTCCTGCCTGAGGGCGAATAGCTGCTCGTGTAGTTCCCCAAGCGGGGGTCTCTGAACTTCTCCAGTACCAAGTCTGTTAGCTCCGCCCAGCTCCTGATCTGCTGCCTCCTCTCCTTCCACTGGAACCACCCCAAAGCTCTCCTCTCCATGCAAATGGCAGCTGCCTCCAGCTTCTGTGCCTCGGTCATGTGGTGTGCCGCGAAATATCTTTCTGCTGTGAACAACCAGGCGTGTGGATCCTCCCCAGAGAAGATAGGCATCTTCAGCTTCCGGACTCTGCAATCTCCTCCAAAGTGTCCCTGCTCGGGCCTCCCCTCTGCTCGGCGAGGCTGGTGATAGTGCTGCCACCTCTCATCCTGTGTCTCGTACTGCCTCCCACGAGGGCCTCCGCGCCATCCCTCCAAGTCATCCCATCCGGCGTCATCTCCAAACTCAGCTCCATAGCCTCCTCCGTCATCGTAGTACCCATGTCATTCTCCGGGGTCAAATCCACCTCCAAAGTCACGCGTCAGGTCCTCTAAATAGGGCTGAAACCCCCTCTCGAGCTGTTGTCCTCAGCCGCGCTGCTCGTCGGTCGCATCGGGGGCCCGCCACGGCTCGGACAAAGGGGCTCGGAAATCCTGATGGGTCGTGGGAACTGGGCGCTGCTGCCCATGGGCCCCACGGCCCTGTACGATGCCCACGGGGGCGTGACGGTGGCTTCCCAGGCCCGCGGGGGCCTGGGGGTACTCGCCCAGGCCCGCGGGGGCCTGGCGGTGGCCGCCCGGCCCCGCAGTGGCCTGGGGGTTCTCGCCCAGTCTCGCGGGGGCCTGGCGGTGGCCGCCCGGCCCCGCAAGGGCCAGGGGATACTTGCCCAGTCCCGCGGGGGCTGGGGGATGCTCGCCCAGGCCCACGCGGGCCTGGCGCCTCTCCTCCGCCCCCCGCGGCCTTGGGGGGCCCGTCGGGGGCCGGCGAGGGTTCGCCGGTCCCTGGCGACAATGAGGGGGGTCGCCTCCCCCCTTTCCGCTATCCGAGGGCTCCGTGGGAATCCCCTCCGCCTTGTGCCAATCTTGGAGGTGACGGCTAGGTTGGCAGCCACCCTTTCTTGTCTCTTCCGCTCTTTGCCGTATCTCCTCACGATAATCAACCTTCCATGGCCATTCGTCTTCTTCATCGATCAGATCCTCCACAAAAAAGCCGGTTTCCGGATCGAAGCTCCCTACTTTCTCCTTCTCTTTCTTCAAAGGTGCCGCCTTTCCCCCTTATTTTGGGTTTCCTTCCCATTTGTTGTTCGCCGTCAATAGATTTAGGGTTGCCATCATTTGCGCGAATTGGTCGTCGTGCTTCGCTTGGTTCGCTGTCAATTGGTTGATGGAAGTCGTCAATTTTGCCATGGATTCGTCATTGGCCGCCAATGATTTCTTGATCCCGTCGATTTCGCTCGTGAATTTGGCCTCCAAAGTTTCGATTTTGTCGTGGGATCTTGTCGTAGCCGTCATGGATCGTCATGTGCTCTGATATCAAATTGTTAGGATCTAAGATAAAAAGACAATTTTTATAGATAAAAGCAGCCAAGAACTAGATAATTGAATACAAAAAGGTGTATTCTCCTCCCAAGACGCCGAAGAGGACGTCCGCACTCGTTTAATCTAATAATTACTACTAGGACGCTCAATAGAGAATATCTCAAATATCAAGCATAAAAATCACAAATGACGGCTAGCCCTATAAATAGAAGAAACTAGGGTTTTCCTAGGCTAATGGGCACGCGCATAAACCCAAGCCCAAGGGGGCCGACGGCTAACATGGGCCGGCCCATGTGGGGGGCGGCTAGACTCAGCGGGTCTATCACAATCTTAATATGCTTGGTGTCTATGAAAGACATGATTATTCACAAAATGGCTGGCCACCTTGTCATAGTATAACTGCATAGGCAACAAAACTATGAATTGAATCTCTTTCACAAGATCCTTAACTTACACTAACTTACATATAACATTCACCATACTTTGAAATTCGATTATGCATTTGTTTGGAAAACAACCCTTTATTTTTTGCTGCTTCACTTTTCCACTCCACAAGATTGCCTCCAATAATACACTATAACTTATGATAGATCTCCTATCAATGGGTGATTCCACCATCAGCATCAGAGAAAGTATCCACTATACAGTGGACATGATTTAAATGTATAAGTTCTCTACCTGATGCATCCTTTATATGACGTGTAATCCTAAGTGTGGACTCTAATAATTTGTACTTGTAGCTTACATGAATTGGCTAGCTACACTCATTAGATATGTGCTATCAAGTTGAGTTATCATGATGTATTCAATTTGTCTAGAAATCTTCTGTATTGCCCGAGATCATCCAGTGGCTCTCCTGATCTAACTGTAACTATGGATCGAATTTATAAGAGAGCTGATTGATCGATATCCAGAGAGTAGTCTTTGCAAGAATTTCTAACTCATCTTTTGTGACAACATATTTCTTTCACTTGATTTAGCCATCTCTATGCTAATGAAATAACACAACAGTTTAAGATCATTAGTTTGGAAGTGTTGATGCAAGTATGCCTTCAGAGCTCTTATCCCCTTAATATCATCTCCATTGATCACTATGTCATCAATATAGATAATTAACAAGACATGTTTTTCTTTACACGTCTGAAAGAAAACTGAGTAATCCTTCTTTGCTTGTGGATATTGCTTCATGCTACACAAAGAGTGCTTAATCTATAAATTTTCCCAGACTTTTCTTGAGCAAGAAACCTTGGTTTTTTGCCCATATATACCTCCTTATTAAAAATACAATGAAATAAATCATTCCTTATGTCCAACTAATATAATGGCTAGTAATGAGTAGCATCAAGCTAGACTACGCTTGACAAGTAGTCGTACTGAATCCTAGTCCACATCATAGACATTTGAGTAACCATTTGTCACCAGTCTAACTTTTGACCAAGCCAATAGGCCATCAGAAAGTTGTAGCTTTATAGGGAAAATCCATTTACATCCTATAACAGTCTTGCCAATAGGAAGGTAACCATGTTCCTAAGTCCCATGTTCCTTCAATTCTATCATCTCCTTTCATTATGATATGCTAACCTAGGTGTGCAAGAGCTGTTGGAAATTGATAACATGATAACATTTGATTCTCTTTCTGTAACGCCCTGCTTCCCGGGTGCCATCATAATTGTGCAAGGATAGTGCAGGTCACACATGTGCCAGTGAAAACAAGGAGAACTGACAGAAAGATAAATAGATACCCATGCAAAACTCCACATGTTGATACATAATTGAAAAACAGTGCACAAAAGTACAACTCATCGCGCCTCCAGGACTAAACCAAAAGTACAAAAATGGAGGAAACCTCGAGAACCGCACTCACACTCAACAGAACTCAAGGAATGTCGTCCTGAATCGGAAACTCCGGCTCCAATGCTTTTGGGTAATCCTGTGCGTCACCTAGTGGACAACAGAAGTTGTGCCTCTGCTCAGAGGAGTATACAATATCAAGCCAAACAACAACATGGTAATAATGATGCACAAAAAGGAAACATAAGCAACAGTTATCATGTCATGATCATGTCATGATACAGAAATGAAACATGTTATAATTATTAAATGTTCACAACTACTGTGAGGTGGTAACTGACAATAAGAACTAATCCTAGGTCGTTATTTATGAATGAGAGCATGGTATGCAACTGGTGCCCTTCTGGACCGCAAGGGTGCTACCATCGGGCTGAGTCCAAAAGAAAGTATCGTACCGTACCGTAACACTGCTGCTGCGACAAGAACTTGGGACCCATCAGAATGACCGTCCCTGTAGTCCAAGACTCAGGACCCATAGAATGGACGTCCTCCCAGACAGGGGCCAAAGAATATGCTACAATCGCTCCTGCACTCTCAATCATAAGTTTCCCCAAAAACCCGGTGAGTCAAGCTGAATTAATCAATTATTAGTTATTGTCGTGATGTAGGTCAAGTTTAATACTAGTTAAACTGCATACTCAGAAAGCCAACTGCCATACATGTAATAGTAACCTGTCATGTTAAGAGTCAACCTCAAGATAGTCCACTGTCATACATGTAATAGTAACATGTCATGTCAAGAGTCAACCTTAAGATAGTCCACTGACATACATGTAACAACCCAAGGACTACTCAATTTAATAACAATATTAAACTTCATGATACTAGCAAGCTCAAGAGATGACATAATAATAAAACTGTCATGTGATAAAGTAAAGGCATGAATGTTTCTCATGGCATGATATTCCAAAACTTAACTGATAATAAACACCCAACTGTTCTATGCAACGAACCAAGTAAAGAAAATATAATAATCACTTGATAAGAAAAACCGAAAGTCAAACTCGTAGTGGTCCCAGAGGCTCTAGGCCATTGGGATCCGATTGGTGGTCTTTTTCATCACGTGATGGGGGAACCCGTGCCTACGGCAAATCCACGGGGTTTCTAGTAAGGAACTAGGGGCTAACGACCAAGATAATGGGGAACGTGGCTTATATATCAAGTAAACCACAACGAAACCTCAAAACATCGATTATAGGATTCAGCCAAACCCAAATAAGCAACAGAAAGACTCAGCCGCAATCCTCAGTCAGTAAGGAGCCCAAGACGCAAGCAAAGGGGAGCCACCGAACCCCAGTTCAAGCCAAGAAGGGACAGACCGCAAGCAAGGGGAGCCACATCACCCCAAAATAACGAGCAAGGGATAAATCGCAAGCAACACAGCCCCATGCGAGGACCCTGAGACCCCACGACAAATAGGCTAGGGAACCAACCCCACTAAATTACCGTAGGGAACCAAAACCTACTCCACTCCCCAAATCATCTCTCCCGTTTGATAAAAATCCAATTTTTCTCACGAAACCCCCACATATACAACTCAGTTTAAGCATGCAAGGAAATCGAAGAAAACTGAATGTAAGGAGAGATAAAGTCTACCGAAAACGAAGCCGAAGAACTAATAAAAATTAAGAATCGAGACCACCGCAGATCAACCGAGGAATCAACGTGAAATCATACCCCAAAGAGACGCAGAAATCAACAACCTGCTTGAAGAAATGTAAAGAGATACTTACATAGTATGTAGCCAAGAAGAAGGGGAGAAGAGTGTTAAATAGCAGTCGAAGCACCTCAGAGGACTCGCATGACGTCGCATCGAGGGGATGATGGATGGGACGCATTGGTGACGAGGGCGACGAAGCTCACATCGCTTCGATGGAGAGGAGATGGCGATGGACGGGTCACATGAGGTGACGGGGCGGCAGCAAAAGTCCCCATCGAGGGACCCACTCGATGCGAGAGCAGGAGAGAGAGGAGACGCGGTCGCCATGCCCTAGTGGGCTTCGTCAAGTCGAACAGAAGGGGCGAGAAACGCGGGCGAACGAAAAAAGAAAAGAGCTCGAGTGGGCTCGTGAGTGGGCCTGCAGAAAAAGAAGAGGGGGGGATTTGTAATGGGCCGTTATACTTTCCCACAAGGCTTTGATGTTACAAATACATATTATTACTTGTGCATACTAACTCTCTCTTTGCAGATAGTTCATTTTCAACATCATGATTCAGCTCTACATTCCATCTCAACATTATGATTCAAGCTCTACTCAAATATATCAAGTCTTTTTTGCAAGAAGCATTACAATCAAGACGAAGCTCAAGCTTATTGGCATATTGTGTATCTTGTTTTAATGATGTAATAATTTTCTTTTTTCACTTCTTGCAAACTTAGATTTTTAAAGTCATGATGATGATCTATCTTAGACATCTAAGTTTTCACAAAAAATCCCAAGTCCTAACCTTTATTGGTCGACTATAACTTTTTCCTGGTCGACTAGTCCCTTTGTGTAAATTTTGTTTCTTAGTCATAGTCGGCCAACAACTTTTTCTGGTTGACTACCCATTTGTGTAACTTTAGACTTTTGGTCCTAGTCAACTAACAACTTTTTCTAGTCGACTAGAATCAGTTACAACGACTTTATTTTTGACCGTTTATTAGTCCTAGTCGACTAACAGACTTTTTCTAGTCAACTAAGAGTCAGTTACAACAACACATTTTTTGACCGTTCCAGCACTTAGGCGACCAAATAATTTTTTTTTGTCGACTAATAGTGGGGTTTTGACAGTTTTCAACTAGCCGTTTTCTGACAGTTTTGGCAGTTGTTTGGGGCATTCTTCATGCCTATAAATCTGTCCCGAACCCCCTGCCATTCCATACAAATTTATTACACTCACACTCTAATTATTTTTCCGGATTTTCTAACTTTAAAGAGAGGGTATGTTTCATAGTTCCTTGGAGAACTAAGTGCTGAATTTTTTTCATATGAATTCCATCTTCAAGAGTGTTTTTACCTATTCTTCCAATCAAGAATCCTTGAAAATCTTCTCACATTCCTTGTAATTCTTCACACATCAAGGCTATATGTGATATTGTTTCTTATTTTTCTTTGGAGACTGACTGCTTGTTGAAGAGATTGTACAAGTTTGCGACACGAGGAGTGTTGACATCTTTGTATGAAGCAAGTGGTTATAGTGGATTGAAAATCTCTACGGGAGTAGGAGACATGGAGTAGGAGACTGAACGTATGATCACGAGGATTTGAACTAGGACAAATTCTCTGTGTTTGCGATTGGTTCTTTTCTGGATTGTGATCTTTACTCCTGCATTATTTATTGCAAGTTTTAGTAACTTTCACTTTGCAATATTCGTCGCGATATACACTATTCACACCCTTTCTAGTGTATTTGTTGTGGCAGGAGATCCAATAAAATCTTCCAACAAAGACATGTAGGGAATAAGTATCAATGAAAGATATGAAAACACAATAACTAAGAGAAAAATATACAAATGATACATATTTATATTTTGGATAAGCAATGCAATGACGAGTACACACAATATGAACATCAAGATCGGGTTGCCTAAATAACTCAGGCTGGGACGAAGATGTAGAAATGTGCAATGCAAGAATTTGTATGACAACAGATTTTAGCATATGAGTAGGAATCTTATGGCATATAATAGATACTAGGCCTAAAATAGCAAAAAAGATATGAACATGTAAACCAGGGTAATTCTATATGCACAACCATTTTTTTGCTTTACACACATACCCCTTTACATATACATGAGATTTTTTAAAATTCATTTTTTAACTTTATACACACCTTTATCCCTTAACTACCCTTCTCTTTTGCTCTCTCTTAAGCTTACTGTCCTCTCGTGGCATGTTGGATGCCCCCGTCGCCTTACATTGCCTCTCATCCCATCTCCCCATTGTCCTTGTCAGATGTGTGAAGAAAATAAAGATGAAGTGGATGAAGAAGAAGAGGAGGTGACAATTGGAAGATGTAATTTAGGTTTGGGTTTGTGAGGTTGATAAAATCGATGAAGATGACGAATTTGATGAAATGAAAGAAGATGAAGATGAATAAAATGAGGTAGCGGTGGGAGGTGGCCGTGGTGACGGTGGGGGGAGGGGAAATTTTGCGGGGGTTTGTGAATGAAAAAAAAGAAATTCTAAAAAACAACGGAAGTTTGTTTTGAATGGGAAACTTGTAAATAAATAGTATGCATGTGAAGTAGAAATTGATGGGAGTATAAAGTTTCCTTGTAAACTTGTGGATTTATTCAAATCTTCACATATTTGGATGTCATGCATATGTATTGATTCAAGAGGGAGAAATATCAAAATTGGACTCAAGGTCAAAGCATTGCATCTTTCTAAGCTACGGAGAATGTGGAAAGAATTTTAGGCTTTGGAACCCTACCATAAAGATGATGGATATCAACTGAGATGGTTTAAAAAATCTAAAACAAATCTTTTAGATTTTTACCTAAGAAATCAATTAGTGTTACCTAATTAAATCTTAATCAACAATACTATTTGCAAATAATAATAGTCAAGGATAAGATGCAGAAGCTTAAATATTTGCAAGAGTATAAATCAAACAACATAAAGAGATAGAGTATAGAAATTACAAAGCAATCAATGAAGACAATCGCAAACACGATGATTTATCCTGGTTCAGTCAACTTGTGATCTATATCCAGTCACCGAGTCCCTCTCAAGCTTTAATCTATTCAACGAATGGTACACCACATCCACTTTATCATAAGTCGGTGAATGAAGCAAACACATCTCCACCGAGAGCATCATCAACATATTTCCAATGAGAGTATCACCTCACACTTGAGATTACACTTTGAAGCACAAAGAGGTATAGCTTCTCATAGCCTTGAAGATGAAGCTTGTGAATATCAGTGTGGCTTAGGAAATGTGTTTCCACTTTATAAAATATCTTTGAGAGAGTACAAGGAAAGCTCAAAAGATTAGAGAAAGAGAGCTAGAGCTTTAGAGAGGGGTTGGGCTTTTTCTTTTTCTTTTTATTTTTCTTTTTCTTTTTTCTTTTTCTTTTTCATTTCATTTCATCATGAATATTTTCCAATTGACCCGAGTATATATTGGAGAAAAACTGGGTGAGAAAATACCAAAAACACTTTCTCAACTTCTAGAAACAGCTAGTTGTGTTAGCTGCAATGCTTAGTTCTAATCGATTAGAGTTCATGTCCTAGTCGACTAGGCAATATACTCTGGTCGACTAAAAATTACAGAGACCAGAGCCAGATTGCAGCCAATTGGGCTAGTTGACTAGAGTATGTCAGCTAGTCGACTAATCAATGTCCTTATAGTCTGATCGACTAATCCTACGACCAAACAAGGATAAAACCCTATATCAGATCTAGTCGACTTGAGATTTGATTGGTCGACTAATATATATAGAATTGAGTTGTTTGGCTATGAAACATATGTTTTAATTCTCTATTAATTCTAGTTATTTATCTAAGATTTCTTATGTGTGTAACATCTTCAAGGCCTTAACAATGGTTCTTTTGACAAAAAGAATACACCCAATACAAAAATACTCTTCAAGTTTTAGTTTGATGTAGTCCATGTTAGGGGTGGCAAACGGGTCGGGTGGGTTCGGGTTCGGGTCGGGTCAGATTTGACCCGGCCCGGATAGGGGTAAACCCTAACCTGACCCGGATTGAACCCGGGTCGGGTTCGGGTGACCCGGAAAATTTCTGGGTCCGGTTCGGGTTAACCCGTTGGGTTAAGATTTGACTTATACACTACTGCTCCTTTTTCGATATCCAGCTATTATTAAGAGCCACCGACAATTTATTAAGTGTTGCATAATTTTCAGTAGCTCGTCGCTTAAACCGCACTGATGACAATAAGGAAGTATAATTAACGTTACCATTTTATTAACGAAAGTAATAAAATTAACAAAAAAGTTGTATGTAAAGGGAATTGAATCTAAGACCTTTTAAAGCAGAGGACAACAATTCAAATCGTATAAGCACAACGCACATTGCAACTGTGTATTAGAGTTATTATATAAATTTTTATATATATAGAGAAAGTAAACCGGGTTTAATTCGGGTCATCCGGGTTGACATGCCAAACCCATACCCAACCCGGATTTTATACAGGTCGGGTCGGGTCAACCCGTTTCCTACTTGACCCGTATTGGCCCCTACCCATACCCGGTTAAGGATGCCGGGTTCGGGTCGGGTTGGGCTCATTTTGCCACCCCTAGTCCATGTTCCTCATCTTCTTGACATCGAAACCTTCCGCTTCAACTTGTCATCTTGGAGTCATACCACCATTATTTGTCAAGCTTTGCTTTGTATTTTACATTGACATCATCCAAGCTTGAGCACATATTGTCTTGATTTAATTTATTATATCACACTTAAAAGTAATTCATTAGACCAAATAATAACGTTTGCTCATCATCAAAATATGTATTGGGGAATCCAATACTCAACATTGAATGGTAATGAAACATGCAAATACTAGCTAAATTTGATGACATGGTAATGTATGCTCTCACAACATGCTCAAGCGATCTAGTCAGTTGCATTGTAGAATATAATGATAAATTGCAGCGGATAAGTGCAAAAGAAGAAGAAATTAATTCTCATCACAAGAACCATATTTTGAAGTTATTTGAACTTCCACAAGGAAATAAGGCTATCAGCTGCAAATGAGTTTACATGAAGCAAGAATCTTGTTTAGATGGAGAACATATCTGAGACAAATATAGACTCTTGGCCAAAGGTAATGCACAAAGAGAAGGTAGTGACTTTAACACAACTTTTTCTCTGGTTGTAAAATATTCTTCTATTAGAATATTGCTAGCCAGTAGCTATGATGGACAAATTTCAAGCTGTTAGATGTTAAAATAACATTTCTTCATAGTCATCTCAAAGAAGAGGATCTCAATGAAGAGGTCTACATGGCGTAGCCTGAAGGATATGTAGATGGGCAAACAGGATGTTGTATGCAAATTGACGTCATTATATAACTTGAAGTAGGTTCCAAGGTTATCTATATGCTTTGATGCTTTTATAACTATGTATGATTTTGGTAAAAGCAGGTATGATAGTTATGTTCACTTTAGATTTCTTCCTGATGGTTTGGTGATTTTACTTATGTTATGCATTGATGACATGGTGATTGCTTGTAAAGTAAGGGGTGAAAAATATGAAAATAAGGGCTTCTATTCGTAAAATTTGTGAAAACTATCGACTGATCCATAGGCGCAGATGAATTATAATGATTTGTTCCAATCCGAGACATAAACAGAGACAATGATAATCTTTCTACAGTTTGTTTCTTAAGGAAAGGCCGTGTAAAAGTAAAGGATCTGCTTTAATATGAAATGGATATATCCATATCTTTCTGTATAGCTCTAATTCATATTTATGAAATGGTAAAATATGACAAAACCTATACCAAGAATTGGTTCGCGTAGGAATGGACGTATTAGTTTACATAAGAATAAGAATGGACGTAGAATACGAAAATGAGTTATTCATGTTGAAGTGAGTTTCAACAATACCATTGTAATTGTTATATATGTATGAGGTTGTGTGGTTTCTTGGGCCTCTGTCGGTACTTTTGGATTCAGTGGCACAAGAAGATGAACACCATATCATGCTCAAGCTGTCGCTTTAAATGCTATTCGTACTGTAGTAGATCAGTAGATCAGGGTATATAACAAGCAGAAGTTAAGACGAAAGGTCCTGGTCTCGGAAGAGACATAGCATTACGGGCCATTTGCCGAAGTGGTATACTGCATATGTGTGCAATTATAAAGTTGAAAAGCAGCTAATTTTAAAATTTGATATGCAAGATTTTCGAAGTGTAAAGAAGATTTTGGGTATGAAATTTTGCAATGATAGAATTAAAAGAAGGCTTTGGTTAACAAAGAAAGGATTTATTGAAATTGTCTTGGACAGATTTAACATGAAGGATGTTAAGAAAATCAGCGCGTCACTAGTCTAGCATTTTAAATTGTTCTTTTAGCTGAGCCTATCAACTAAAGAACAAAAACAAAGGATTCAAGTGATTTTGTATACAAGTGTAGCATGTTGTCTAATGTATATCATGGTATGTATGGTGCTAAATTTGTTTAAAGCTACTAATGCGGTAAGCATGTTAATGGATAATCTAAGAAAGGATCATTGGAACGCGTTCAAATGGAATCTACGATGCATGAATGGTACATCTGATGCCAGTTTGTTATTTCATAAGGATACTAAGCAAGTTGTTGGTTTTTTAATTCTATTTTTTGCAAGAAATCTTGATTAAAGAAAGTTAATCACAAGATATGTTTTCACATTTGATGGAAGTTGCGTCAGTTAGAGATTTGTCCTATAAGATATTGTAGCATTATTCATAACAGAAGCTGGTATATGAATTTCATTGAAGTGTCAAAGGAAGCAGCTTGGCTAAATGGATTGATGCACGAGTTTGGATTAAATCAGAAATATGTGCACATATTACCACAACAATCAAAGTGCAATTTGTCTTGTCAATGATTATGTCTATCACTTCTGTAACGCCCAGCTCCCAGGTACAGTCACAATTTAAAACAGTTACATGCAGGTCATGCAGGTGCCAATAAAGTCAATGTGGAACAGAGCAGAAAGAAATAAAATACTCGTAACATAACATGTTAACACATTTCTGAATAGGAAAAAACAATACGATCTTACACTACAACTGAAACGTAAATACTCATACTCTGCCAGCTTAAGGCTCAAAGTCTTGAACGTGAAGCTCGGACTCCTTGTGCTCAGGCGCATCCGTATAATCATGTGTGTCACCTAGTGGGGTAACAGAAGTCGCACCACATCTCAATAGAGTTGACAATAGCTAAACAACCGACAGAATAATAATGATGCACAATAAGAAGATATGATAACATTTATAATGGTACGGTATAAGGATGTAACATGATATGATCATTTAATGGCCTCAAAGTAATGTAAGATGGTACATGCTAATGTGAACCAATCCTAGGTCGTGACTTATAACGGAGAGTGCGACGTGCAACCCGAAGACCTTCTTGGAACACGGGGTGCTACCTCGAGCCGAGTAACAAGCTACTCATGATCCATTTAAATAATAAAGTATGGAATGAAAGTTTACGAGATACGGGCCGAAAGACAGGCTCCAATCGCTCTAGCATCCTCTCAATCATAAGTTTTCCCAAAACCCGGTGAGTCAAGCTAAATTAATTAGTTAACAGTTTTAGTGTCATGATATAGTCTGAGTTTAACATCATTTAAACTACGTAGTCAAGGGGGGTCCATAGTCAATAATTGAATGTAGTAGCAACCAGACAAGTCATGAACCAATTCTCAATTCCACCAGCCATTTATTATCAGTGATATCACGAGTAACATCTCATAGACTACGCAATTTAACATAATATTAAACTTTCTGCATGTATGGAAACAAATTCCCAAAAAGGGATATTTCATGCTAACTATCAGGTATAAGCGAAACATGTGATAACTGGAAATGGAGGCATAACTATATAATAGATGCAACAATATTTATCTAGAAGGGAATTGAAAGAAAAACTGAAAACTGAAATATTTAGTATCGCTGAAAATTATACACAGATGGATCAGATTTGGGGTCTTTCATCACGTGGTGGTGGAACCCGAGCCTACGACAAAGTCCGCGGGGTTTCTAGCAACCAGGGGATAACGACCAAGACAGCGGGGGAATGCGGTTTAGATCCAAAGTATTCCACATCGAAACCCAAAACAGCTAGCACGGAAACCAAATGAACCCAAACAACAAGAAGAAGACGTCAGCCACAACCAAACAACAGAAAAAGCCAGCAACAACCAAATAGCAACAGAAAATCCACTGAACCCAAAACAATCCAGGAACCCAAGCAGTAAGCAAGGAACATTTCAAACCCCAAGCCGAAACCCCAAAACAGCAAGTAGGTCAGCCGAACCCAGCACAACCCAACATCGAGACCTCGGGACCCAACGGAAAGCAGGCGAGGGAACATATCACACAAAATAATCGTAGGGAATCATACCCTACTCTATCTCCCAAATCATCCTCTCCCGACTCGTAAAAATCCAATTTTTGGACAATTACCATGATTCCACCTCAGATTTAAGTATACTAAAAACGAAATTAAACTACAGAGTATGGAAATAGAGTCTACCGAAATCTGCTGATAAGCCAAGAAAATTAAAGAACTGAAGCCACATCAAGATCCCGCAAATGAGCCGACAAAATTAGATCGAAACAACCCAGAAAATCATGAGGATACTAACGGTGTTTGCGTATCATGGAGGAGGAGAAGAGGAGAATTATAGAGGTTGGAGGAACCACAAAGGATGTGCGTCATCGTGCAAGGGGAAACAGCATCAGAGAGGCCCGGTAGGGCTTCGTGTCCTTCGCAGGAGGACGAGATGGGTTGCCGTCGTACGAAAGGAGATGACGAGGGGGCATCGTCGAAAAACCCTAGCGGGCTCTGCCGCTGCAATGGCGAGAGAGAGAGTAACGATCACGTCGAAGCCTTAGCGTGGGCTCGGGCTGCTGCGAGCATGAGAGAGAGAGAGACGCGATCGAAGAAGCCCACGAGGGCTCGTGGCGTAAGAAATGAGAGAGGGGGAAGAGTTAAATGAGCCCGGGCTTGGGCTTGCTGAGTGGGCCAAAAAGAAAAGTGGGAAAAGAGATGGGATGTGGGGAATTAAATGGGCCATTACAACTTCAAAATAAAACACATTGATATTTGGTACCATCAACTCCAGATTTCATTTCAGATGGAGATAATTTGTTGGAAAAATTCCATTCAAGGACTATTGTAACGCCCCATACCCGGGAGCAATTACTTTTGTACCATTTTGTGCAGGTCCTGCAGTTACCGGTGGAAACAACGTGGAGCAAGCAGAAGTTAACTGAATTTAAAATACCCTTTTCATTAACATAATGTCAGAATTACAACGATATATACAACGAAACGGAAAGTACATCATCATTCTAAAGCTGAAACATAAATAAACGAAATAACGATACAATGTCACTCACGCCCCAAAACCGGTCCTCAAAGCTCGTCGCCCTGAACCGGAAACTCTGTCTCCTCGTACAACGGTGCCTCCGCGTAGTCTTGTTGATTACCTGGTGGCAACAAAAGAAGTGCTACCACGGCTCAATAGAGTAGACTTATAAATTCTAGCATCAGCAATGCAATCAATACATGAATAGAACAGCATCTTAACGAACCTATGTGAAAGGTGATGCACCAAAGTCTAAGAAATTATGGTTCTCTCGGCGTCGTTGAACTACCATGAGACTATACTATTAAGTTTGTTCTTTTCCAATCTTAAACTTATAACGGAGAGCACGATGTGCAACCCGGAGACCATCTTGGACCGCAGGGTGCTACCCTGGGCCGAGTCTAAAAGTCAACTGTGACGGGGACTCAGGATCCGTGAACAGAAATCCTCCCAGATACGGGCCGAAAGCAGGACTCCAATCGCTCCCGCGCTCTCTCATTTATAAGCTTTCCCAACCCCAACTAGTTATGTAAAGTTGTTCAATTAACGGTTTGACGTTGCATTCAAATTCTATTTCAAGTATGTCCTTTATCTTACTCATTATCTCAATTTTGCGCAATCTAAAGGGGTTTCATTGTGTCATGTCAAGTTACATTCGCTGCTTAAAAGCTGAACATGGTATCAAGTATCAAATATTGGATCAAATCCAATTTACTTTAAATTTATGTCACTTTAAGTTGCGCATTTGAGATATGAGATCAGCTCTATACGTAGGGCTTCCATGGAATTCAAATAATCCTAGTACACACATGGAAACCTATTTTCAAGATAAAACTACTAATAAATATTCCACTGCTTTGTACTTGTGTATATGATTTATCAAGTTAATAGTTTGCCAGCTATTTAATGTATGTAATAGACTTGAATTCAGATTTACTTCAATAAGAAAAAAAAAAAAACTGAATTAGTTTCAAACTTCAACTTCTGCACAAACTGAAATAAGAACATAAATGGATATAAATGAATATAAAACTAAAATATCAAGATTTCCATTTACTTTCAGTTCTACCTGAAATTAGTTACTGAAAATATGGATTAGAGGATTTAATAATTAGGGGATCAGATTATGGGAATTACATCACGTTGTGGGGGGTTCCCGAACATGCGGCAAGGTCTACGCGGGTTGTGAGTATATCAGCAAGGAAACAGGCCAAAGTTTATCTACTGCGAAGGGTAAAAGGGGTTTCCGAAATTCCGATGTCAGTTCAGAAGATAACACTAAAAAAAAACAGCGAACACCCAAGATCTCAGATGGCCAAATCATGAAGACAGAAAGATTCCAGAATTAAACAGAAGGATTCCAGAACTAAACAGAATTAAAGTGGTATGCAGAGCTAACGGAACTGATCCGAACTAAACAAAATTAAATAGAACTAAAACAGAAGTCACAACCCCACAAATTAAAGTGATAAGCTTGAACTGGAAAGTAATTCGACACTTGAGCGAAACCCCAAGGCCAGACAAGCTAGGAGAGGGACTGGAAATAATATATTGGTCATTCATAACCCCCAAGACCCCGGCCAAGCAAGACGGAAGCCAAACCCCACAAATTACTCAGATGGTAGGGATTAAAACCCTAAATATTATTCCCGTCATCATCCTATCCCATAGGACCCAATTTCCGCATGCATTTAAATTATGAATTTCATTTCAGAAATTAATATAGTGATAATTGAAAGCATCTAAATGCGTAGAAGTTACAGGTCTACCTTTAGAAGCCGATGATCAAGAACCAAAGAACAAAAGCCCACAGAAAATCCAGATAATACCCGCAATGAAAAAAGCTTCCAGATCTGGGAAAGATCAAACCGAAAAGAGCCCACCAATTATAAAGAGACTTACAGTTGTTTTCGTCGAGAGATAAGAGAAGAGGAGATCTGCAGATATAGGGAACCCTGGAGAGGAGATCGTGCGGAACGATCGAGGCGCGAGATCGTGCGGAACCATCGTGCGAAACCGAAGGCGACGAGGGAAATCGTTGCGATCCTGCAGGGGGAGAGAGAGAGAGAGAGAGAGAGAGAGAGAGAGAGTCGTGGCGAGGATCGCTCGGGGCGGACGAAGCGGACGCGAGGGAGAGGCCGCCTGCTCGCATGCCCTAGGCTCGGGCTCGGGAGAAATGAGGGGGAAGAGAGAGGGTAATGAAAATAAAAGGAAGCCCCCTTGGGCTTAAGTGGCGGGCCTGCCCAAAATAAAAGGCCCGTTACATTCTACCCACCTTACAGAAAATTCCGTCCTCGGAATTTAAAAGAAAACTAGGATACATCAAACAAGTGTGGATATCGCTCCTTCATCTCATCCTCTCTCTCCCAAGTAGACTCTCCAGACGAGTCTCGATGCCACATCACCTTCACCAGGCTGACAGTCTTGTTCCTGAGAACCTTCTGCTGTCGGTCGATGATCCTCACTGGCTGCTGCTCATATGTCAAATCTGGTCGTACAGTAATCTCCGAATGGTCGACCACATGAGTCGAATCTCCCACGTACCTCCTCAGTTGAGATACATGGAATACATTGTGCACCCCTTCAAGAGATGGAGGCAGTGCAAGCCTGTACGCCACTTCTCCCACTCGCTCCAAAACGTCAAAGGGTCCAATGTACCGTGGGCTGAGTTTCCCCCTCCGACCAAACCGAATCATTCCCCTGTTGGGCGAGATCTTCAAGAAGACATGATCCCCTGGTTGAAACTCCAGATGTCGTCGCCTTAAATCTGCCCAATGTTTGTATCTATCCTGCGCCAGTTGTAGCTTCTCCCTGATAGTTCGAACCACATCAACTGCCTCTACGATCATCTCAGGCCCAATCAGCTCTCGATCACCAACATCGTCCCAGCTCAATGGTGATCGACACTTCCTCCCGTACAGTGCTGCAAACGGAGCCATTCCAATGCTGGCCTGATAACTGTTGTTGTATGCAAACTCAACAAGGTGTAGGTGGTCTTCCCACGACCCCTTGAAGTCTAACATACAGGCACGCAGCATATCCTCCAAGATCTGTATCGTACGCTCCGACTGTCCGTCCGTCTGCGGATGATACGCCGTGCTAAAGCTCAACTGTGTGCCCAGATGCCCCTGCAAACTCTTCCAAAAATGAGATGTAAACCGAGTATCCCTATCCGACACAATGCTGACAGGAACCCCGTGCAATCTCACAACTTCCTCCATATACTTCTTGGCAAGTATCTCCGTCGACTGGCCCACTCGGAATGGTATGAAATGCGCCGACTTGGTTAATCGATCCACAATCACCCAAATAGCGTCATTATGCTTCGTACTTCGCGGTAAGCCTGTCACGAAGTCCATCGTGATATGTTGCCACTTCCACTCGGGAATAGGCAAAGGCTGCAACAATCCAGCAGTGCGGTGATGTTCAGCCTTCACCTGTTGGCACACAATACACTTGGCGACACTCTTAGCAACACTCCTCTTCATCCCATGCCACCAATAATGCTGTCTCAGATCCTTGTACATCTTCGTCCCGCCTGGGTGAATGGAATACGGAGAACTATGAGCTTCCTTCAACAGTTCTTCCCTGATATCTCCAGACGGTACACATATCCTGCTGCCGTACCTTAAGGACCCATCTTCATGAATTTGAAACTCTGGTCTCTGCCCAGTCAATACCAACTCTCTGATCCTTTGTAGCTTCACATCCCCAGCCTGTGCAGCCTTAATCCTATCCACCAAAGTAGACTGTATCTGCAAGTTCATCAGCGAAGCAGTCATCCCTGGTGATACTACTTCTATCCCCATCTCTCTGATCTCCTGTTGAAGCCTCCACTGAATCGTAAGAGTCATCACTGATGGAAGACGACTCAATGCATCAGGCACAACATTGACCTTCCCAGGATGGTACTGAAGGTCAATGTGATAGTCTGCCATAAGCTCGACCCATCGACGCTGCCGCATGTTCAGCTCCTTCTGTGTGAAAAGATACTTCAGACTCTTATGATCGGTGAACACCTTCACCTGTTCTCCCAACAAGAAGTGTCTCCAGAGCTTCAAGGCAAAAATGACTGCCGCCAACTCAAGGTCATGAGTGGGGTAGTTCTTCTCGTGAATCTTTAGCTGCCTGGACGCATACGCCACAACACGTCCATGTTGGTGCAACACACAACCGAGACCCTTGCCGGATGCGTCGCAAAACACCTCAAATCCTCCCGTCCGATCTGGAATGACCAATACTGGGGATGTAGTCAGTCTCCTCTTCAGCTCATTAAATGCATCGTTGCAAGCCTTGGACCAAACAAACATAACATCCTTTCTCGTCAATCGCGTCATCGGTTCCGCGATCTTCGAGAAGTCCTGAATAAACCTCCGATAGTATCCAGCTAAACCCAGAAAGCTCCGAATTTCAGACACAGTCCTAGGAATCGGCCACTTCTGAACCGCTGATACTTTCTCCGGATCCACCGAAATCCCTTCTCCAGACACCACGTGGCCCAGGAAAGCCACCTTGCTCAGCCAAAATTCGCACTTGCTGAACTTGGCGTACAGCTGATGCTGCCTCAATGTCCCAAGGACCTTCCTCAAATGCTCTGCATGTTCCTGCCTATTCTTCGAGTATATTAAAATATCATCAATATACACCACAACGAACTGGTCTAGATACTCATATAACACTAGATTCATAAGACTCATGAATACCGCAGGTGCATTGGTAACACCAAACGGCATCACCAAGAATTCGTAGTGTCCGTATCTAGTCCGAAATGCGGTCTTAGGCACATCCTCCTTCTTAACCCTCACTTGGTGATATCCAGTTCTGAGATCCAACTTCGAATAAACACTTGACCCACCAAGTTGATCGAACAAATCGTCAATACGGGGAAGGGGGTACTTGTTCTTCACAGTAACCTTATTGAGCTCTCTGTAGTCAATGCACATGCGTCTGCTTCCGTCCTTCTTTTTCACCAACAATACCGGAGCTCCCCAAGATGACACACTAGATTGTATCCATCCCTTCTGCAGAAGATCATTCAATTGTGTTCGGACTTCCTCCAGTTCCGATGGTGCCATACGGTAGGGTTTCTTAGATATAGGTAGTGCTCCTGGCTCTAAGTCAATA
This sequence comes from Scilla litardierei, assembly GCA_030789695.1. Taxonomy (NCBI): domain Eukaryota; kingdom Viridiplantae; phylum Streptophyta; class Magnoliopsida; order Asparagales; family Asparagaceae; genus Scilla; species Scilla litardierei. Next base: position 2,864,931 of record CM061134.1, on the reverse strand, counting down.
GAAAATTCAACATTGCGATCCGGGGGCAAACCTGTAAGTTCTTCCGGAAAGACATCCAGGAACTCTCGCACAACCTCAGGCTTCTCCATCTCAGCATCCATAGCAGGCACCACCGCCTTCGTCGGTCTGGCTCTGAACGCGATCGGCCCTTCTGACCTGCTTCCTCTGGCAAATTCGAACTTCGGATGATCGGGCATCGCAAACATCACCACTCCACGTCGGCAGTCAATGGTGGCGTAAAATGTCCCCAACCAGTCCATCCCGAATACAGCTTCAAAACTCGGCATCTCAATGATCAAAAAGTCCGCATACAACTCTCGCCCGCATATCACTACGGGGCAAGAGGAACTCCCACTGGACGTCTTCAACACTCCACCGCCCGTGTTGACATCCCAACAAGAGGTAAGGGGTGACTCAGGAACTTTATGTTGGTCGACAAATCGTCTCGACATGAAACAGTGTGAAGCTCCCGAATCGAACAATGCAAGGGCGGGTCTGCTAGCTACTAGTACAGTACCTAAGGTAATAAACGCTATGTCTAAGCATGCAGTGGCTAGTGTGCAGAACAAAATTTAAATGTTGCAGTAATAAAGACGTACCTGTGATGACCTGTCCGGTGGCGTCGGCCTCTTCAGCAGTCATAGTGAATGTCTGGCGCCTGGGAGGTGGGGCCTGTGATCTCGCCTGCTGAAAGACCTTCCGCTGAGGCGGAAGTGCTGGTCCTCGCTGAGTGCTCCCGGCTGGTGCAGTAGCTGGTGCAGTCGTCGGGCCTGGGGCGGTAGTCCTCTGTCCCCTCTGCGGACAGTCTCTGGCAGTATGGTCATTAGCCCCACAGATGAGACACTGATTCAGAAGCAGTCTGCATTCTGGCTTGATGTGTCCGGGCTTGTTGCAATAATGACAGATCGGTGTAGGGCGTCGCTGGTACTGCTGCGGCGTCGGCCTCTTAAACTGGGTCTGCTGGACAGGTCGGTGTATCTGCCTGGTAGAGACGGCTGGTGCTCGACTGGATCCTGCAGAAGCTGCTGTGGAAGGTGGTGGTCGTCTCGGAGGAGCCACCGTCTGTCGTTCTCGTACCCGCTCCCGTTGTACATACTCGTACTCCCGGGCTGTGGAGAGTACATCAGCATGGGTCTTCAATTTGAACCCAACCAGCTTATCACGAATGTCGATGTCCAAACCCTTCTGAAATCGCTTGGCCCGAGCCAAAGGTGTGGACACCATATCCTTAGCGAACCTGAATATCAATTAATTAGTAAATTCATATGTGTAGGATAGATGAGTGATGTGCATGAAATCACGCACCTGCTGAGCCTAGAAAATTCAGCGTCGTACTCCTCCACAGTCATTGAGCCTTGCTTCAGTTCCACAAATTTCTCCTCAAGTTCCATCTGTGCCTCAGGCGAAAAGTACTGGGCATTGAATTCCTTCTTAAAAGTGTCCCAGGAAATCGGATGTGCCAGCCGATCTTCTTCACCATCCCACCATATCCTCGCATCCTTGATCAGTTGCAGTTTCGCCATATCAACCCATGAATCCATAGGTGCCCGCGCTGCCTTCAGCATATCAGTAATAGAACGTAGCCAGTCCTCCGCAGCCAAAGCGTCCTCTCGTCCTGTAAAAGTCGGCGGCCGTAATGACCGGAACTGCTGCACTCCTCCATCCTGTCTAGGTTCCCTCTGGATTGCCTGGACCATTTCTCGTAAAGCCAGGTCTGAGATCTGATGCACCGTGTTCGAGCCGGAGTTGTTGCCTGACCCGGATCCTGATCCCGAAGCGTTTTCTGCCATAGCCAATCTCGTAGATGCTCTGCGTCTCCTGCGTACGTAAACTTTCATACGCCTGCATTCGTAGGTAAAATTTAACTCAATATAGTATCTTAAATACGTAATTCCACTTGCTCTACACTGTCCACGAGGTGGTTGCGCGGACCTGCATGGGCCACCACTTGTAACGCCCCATACCCGGGAGCAATTACTTTTGTACCATTTTGTGCAGGTCCTGCAGTTACCGGTGGAAACAACGTGGAGCAAGCAGAAGTTAACTGAATTTAAAATACCCTTTTCATTAACATAATGTCAGAATTACAACGATATATACAACGAAACGGAAAGTACATCATCATTCTAAAGCTGAAACATAAATAAACGAAATAACGATACAATGTCACTCACGCCCCAAAACCGGTCCTCAAAGCTCGTCGCCCTGAACCGGAAACTCTGTCTCCTCGTACAACGGTGCCTCCGCGTAGTCTTGTTGATTACCTGGTGGCAACAAAAGAAGTGCTACCACGGCTCAATAGAGTAGACTTATAAATTCTAGCATCAGCAATGCAATCAATACATGAATAGAACAGCATCTTAACGAACCTATGTGAAAGGTGATGCACCAAAGTCTAAGAAATTATGGTTCTCTCGGCGTCGTTGAACTACCATGAGACTATACTATTAAGTTTGTTCTTTTCCAATCTTAAACTTATAACGGAGAGCACGATGTGCAACCCGGAGACCATCTTGGACCGCAGGGTGCTACCCTGGGCCGAGTCTAAAAGTCAACTGTGACGGGGACTCAGGATCCGTGAACAGAAATCCTCCCAGATACGGGCCGAAAGCAGGACTCCAATCGCTCCCGCGCTCTCTCATTTATAAGCTTTCCCAACCCCAACTAGTTATGTAAAGTTGTTCAATTAACGGTTTGACGTTGCATTCAAATTCTATTTCAAGTATGTCCTTTATCTTACTCATTATCTCAATTTTGCGCAATCTAAAGGGGTTTCATTGTGTCATGTCAAGTTACATTCGCTGCTTAAAAGCTGAACATGGTATCAAGTATCAAATATTGGATCAAATCCAATTTACTTTAAATTTATGTCACTTTAAGTTGCGCATTTGAGATATGAGATCAGCTCTATACGTAGGGCTTCCATGGAATTCAAATAATCCTAGTACACACATGGAAACCTATTTTCAAGATAAAACTACTAATAAATATTCCACTGCTTTGTACTTGTGTATATGATTTATCAAGTTAATAGTTTGCCAGCTATTTAATGTATGTAATAGACTTGAATTCAGATTTACTTCAATAAGAAAAAAAAAAAAAAAAAACTGAATTAGTTTCAAACTTCAACTTCTGCACAAACTGAAATAAGAACATAAATGGATATAAATGAATATAAAACTAAAATATCAAGATTTCCATTTACTTTCAGTTCTACCTGAAATTAGTTACTGAAAATATGGATTAGAGGATTTAATAATTAGGGGATCAGATTATGGGAATTACATCACGTTGTGGGGGGTTCCCGAACATGCGGCAAGGTCTACGCGGGTTGTGAGTATATCAGCAAGGAAACAGGCCAAAGTTTATCTACTGCGAAGGGTAAAAGGGGTTTCCGAAATTCCGATGTCAGTTCAGAAGATAACACTAAAAAAAAACAGCGAACACCCAAGATCTCAGATGGCCAAATCATGAAGACAGAAAGATTCCAGAATTAAACAGAAGGATTCCAGAACTAAACAGAATTAAAGTGGTATGCAGAGCTAACGGAACTGATCCGAACTAAACAAAATTAAATAGAACTAAAACAGAAGTCACAACCCCACAAATTAAAGTGATAAGCTTGAACTGGAAAGTAATTCGACACTTGAGCGAAACCCCAAGGCCAGACAAGCTAGGAGAGGGACTGGAAATAATATATTGGTCATTCATAACCCCCAAGACCCCGGCCAAGCAAGACGGAAGCCAAACCCCACAAATTACTCAGATGGTAGGGATTAAAACCCTAAATATTATTCCCGTCATCATCCTATCCCATAGGACCCAATTTCCGCATGCATTTAAATTATGAATTTCATTTCAGAAATTAATATAGTGATAATTGAAAGCATCTAAATGCGTAGAAGTTACAGGTCTACCTTTAGAAGCCGATGATCAAGAACCAAAGAACAAAAGCCCACAGAAAATCCAGATAATACCCGCAATGAAAAAAGCTTCCAGATCTGGGAAAGATCAAACCGAAAAGAGCCCACCAATTATAAAGAGACTTACAGTTGTTTTCGTCGAGAGATAAGAGAAGAGGAGATCTGCAGATATAGGGAACCCTGGAGAGGAGATCGTGCGGAACGATCGAGGCGCGAGATCGTGCGGAACCATCGTGCGAAACCGAAGGCGACGAGGGAAATCGTTGCGATCCTGCAGGGGGAGAGAGAGAGAGAGAGAGAGAGAGAGAGAGAGAGTCGTGGCGAGGATCGCTCGGGGCGGACGAAGCGGACGCGAGGGAGAGGCCGCCTGCTCGCATGCCCTAGGCTCGGGCTCGGGAGAAATGAGGGGGAAGAGAGAGGGTAATGAAAATAAAAGGAAGCCCCCTTGGGCTTAAGTGGCGGGCCTGCCCAAAATAAAAGGCCCGTTACAACTATATTACATATATAATGATAAAGCCGTTGTGCAGGGATACGTTCTACATGAGGCACTTTAAGGTTACACAAAGTGGTAGAATTGTTAGAAATCCCAAATGGCCAATCCTATAAAAGGAGTTATTAGGAATGGGATTAAGAATTGCATTCTTATGTTGTAATTTGAATTTGAGGGTGTTTCCATCAGCACAACTTTGTAATCCTATCTTCAACCATAAAGTGAAAGAATTTCACTTCATTTGTGTTGAGATATTGAGTCTCACCCCGTGTAGTTTTGATGATGAAAAAACATGTCATCTAACATATATGAGTGCAGATATAAGAGCTCAAGGCAAATCAAGAGGCACTCAATGTTAGGAGTGCATTCAATAAGACCAAAGATCAAAGAAAGCTAGACAAGAAGTTTGAAGTATCGATTTTACATTAAGGGACTTCTATTTAAAAGTTTACTTTTTGATGTAACTTTTTATTTCTCGTTGTAGCTTGGTAAAGTCTTGCCTGAAGCTCACACACACATAGAAACTCTTTAAAATATTTTTAAAATGTTTTGAAAATCATTTCTTAAGTTTTAGAGCCCGTATCATATGTATCAGTGTTAGAAGTCGACGGCCAAAATCACGAGTTGACTACTATGTATACAGAGGCTCAAGAGACTTAGAGACTTACTTGACTTTACTAGTAGTGAACTACTGTTGACAAGGTAGTGGACTACAAGCCCAGTAGTCGACTACCAAATGAACAAGAGTCGACTACCAGACACTCAACGGTCATATTTGACTTTCTTCTTGTTGACACGATTGTGTATTTTTAGAACCATTGGGAAGCAATTTGGGGGAATTATTTTGTGAAGTATTAATCTTTATATACATGGGGATTATTCAGATGTTTATTCATTATTCTTAAGTTTAATTTTCAAAGAGAAAAATTGTTTTAATCTCTAAAGTTTTAGAAAGTTCTTTTCCTCTAGGCCAAAGTTTTCTAAGTCTTCAATTCTTTTCATTGGCCAAAACCCTTGATCTCCCTTAGCCAAAATTCCTATATTTTGAGATCAAGATTTCTCATATAGCTACACTATCACACAAGGGCTTCAAGTAAGGTTGTAGGTAATTGTATCTTCAAGCATTGTAAGTATTCTCTCATTTAGGTTGTGTGAGAGGGAAATCCTCATTATAGGGCAGGTGGTGTGAAATCCTTGTTGTAGGCACGGTGGGTTGTAAATCATCGTTGGAGGCGAGGTAGGTTGTACTATTTTGTTATAATAGTGGATTAAAGCCCAACAGAGATTTGTGGACTGGACTAGAGGCCTGAAGGGATCAAACATGATAAATTTGATGTGTTTGCGATTGTGATCTCTTAATTTGTATACTACTTGCATAGTCTTCATTTCCGATGTGCTAATCTATATTATTGCAATTTTGCTCGTTGATTAAGATTAAAATTAGGTTACTCTATTTTAATCTTAGGGAGAATCTTAGAGGAATATTTTAATTTGCATAACTATTCACCTCCATCTAGTGTTTCTCCTTGCCATCACAAATCACAACAACATGGACATAGGAGAACAATCCCCAAACCACTTAAAATCTTTATGTTCTTTTTTGTTTTGTTCTTTATATTTTTTGCTATCCAATCTCTATGTACTTTAACGTTAGGGCTAGCAAATCATTCGCTCGGTACTTCAACCGTTGATCATCGATCTATCACGCATAACAAGAAGCACTCTTTAATCTAATTCCTAATTCTTCTCTAATTCTAACATAACTCATTCGTGGTGGTGCTCAAATATCGCTTTGGGAGAACTCCATAATTGTAGGATGGTTTAAACCATTCATCATGACTTAGACACCAAGTCAGCCTAACAACATCCTTTTTCCCCTTTTTGGTTGTATTGCTCTTCTCTAAGTTGGTATAAGTGACGTTTGCAACTACATATTCCACTAATTCCCCATAGATAGATTAATGTAATCCCCACACTCAGATTGATTATCTCCTCTATTGATATAGTCTCAGCATGATTGCTTATCTTCTCTATTTATATATTCTCAGCAGTTTCTTTCTTTTATAATGGAAAGCATCCTATCTTTAGTTGGTTACACCTTTTTCATATTATTTTCCAAGGTGGATGATTACATTTACTGATCCACAAATTCCCTTTAGGAAGATTATAATTACATATGTATTGCCTCTGTTGATTTATTGTCAAGGATTACCCTCCCTTTATCAGGGAGGACTGCTCTTTTAGTTCCAACAAGGCTGGGTTACCTTTCCCCAGTTGATTACAACACTTACATAGTATTCCTAAGGCAAGGTTAGACTTGTAACCCTAAGTTGGATTAGAAAGAGAATTTTGGATTCTGGAGCACTAATTAAAAACCCAATTACATTCAATCAAATATTATTTCCAAATTAACTTTGAGTAATCAATCAGTGGATTAATGTTGTGGAGCAGCAATCCATTGATTGACTACACAAACCAGTGCTCATGAGTTGATCTTTCTTGTGTGCTGTGTGAAACCAGTCAAGTGATCTGGTAAGTTCCAGAATCCTGCGATCAGAGAGTGAAATTTCATCTTCTTAGCTATGTTACGATTGCATGGACCTGTTTTTGGATCTAGTTAGCCTGTGCATTCTTTCATGAAGCCAAAGTCATGTCAAACATGTCAAACGCATGTTGGGAGATGTGTATCAGATGCTAATTATGATTTGAATGTGCTCTTTACAATTTGTTAAATGCCAGCATGTCAGTGTATTTGTGTCCATGCACCATAGTCTTGGATAGATAAATGATTTAAATTTGCTTGAGATCCTTCTAGTCAGCTGGTCACAAGCTTGTAGATTGTAGAGTTTCCTTTTGTGCCCATTCTTCTTTCCACATTATTCTATGGTTTCCACAAGGAGATTGTTGATATTGTTAGGACAAAGGAGGTTGCTGATATTCTTAGGAAAATACAAATGGACGCCCTTTTAGTAACAGCTTCTATCCTTTGCATTTACCTGATGCTTGGATTCCTACAATCGAATATTACAACTTCGACCCTATCACAAGGCATCATTTTATTTGTAATTTTCTCAGCCAGAAATTCTGAAATGATGTCAGGTTGATAACCGGTCATAATGTTCTTTTTGATACTGTCATTGTGCCTTGTTATTTGTAGTAGCCTACTTTTATGGGAAAAAAGATTCATATGTGGTGGTGGTTATACTCGTGAGTTAGATTGTAGCATATATGCCAGGTCGTAACAGAAACCTCTATTTGCGAAATTCATGATTTGCAAAGTTATACTTGTTTTGAAAATAGATTCATATTTGCAAAGTTCATGATTTGGATACTTCTACATTAAAGGGATAAATTGTTTGGCTGAAACAAAAGGTTCTTATTGATTTAATCTTAGTCATGAAGGTGATAAAAAGCATTATCACAAAAAATATTACGACTTCGAGGCGTGGGTTCATATCATACTTTCATCATCAAAGTTTTTTTTCTCCATTTAAAGTGGAAAGATATGAGAGGCAAGTAATATATCCATAAAGCTGAAATTGACCAAGGATGCCAATACATGCTTAGTTGGTGCCAAAATCCTGGAAAAGGGAAGTATGAGCATGCATGTCCAGCTGCTAGTTAAGAAGACCGACAATTAATGGTCGTGCAGTTCAAGCTCAAGGGACATAGAGCAACTTTCTAAGTTCTCATCAGTTTCTTCTAGACTTGAACGAATCAAGTAGGAGATAAGATATGTTAAGAATTCCAAATACTCGACATCAAAGGCTATGTTCCTGCCAAAAATGTATCCATGTTCCTAAATCCTGCTGCACTTTTTCTTGTTTTGGGCAAATATTTTTGTTGGCATTATGTCTGGAACATCCACACTTCTTGTACATCTTGTGTGATTTTATTTGTGTATTGTATTATCATATCCACCGTCAAAATATTTAAAAATTGGTTATGCATGTGGTGGAACAGACTTTGTATAATTTCAATATCGGAATGTGAGATGTTAGATCTTCCTCAAAATGCCTGTGTTTCCAGTGAACGAGCCTAAAATGTATTATTCTATAGATAGTTCTAAAATAACTTCTAGCTATTACATATAGACATACTCATGCTATTCTTCCCACCGTCCCGTTTCATTACAGATTCTCATTGAGGTCGATCAATTGCAAGCCACTCCGAGCCCTTACCTTCAAATTAAAGGAGCGAACAAAGAGGTTGTTCTGGCTGCTGCTTCAACTCTTAATCTGGATGGTTCATACACCACGAAGGTTTGCTTCTAAATAACAGTTAATTTGATTAAAGGGGTGAAACACTTGCTTCTCTCAATTTTTAAGGGTTTAACTGGTATATGCACATCAAAACTTACCTATTTTGAAACTTACCATCTAAATCTTTCATATGGTTGATTAGTCACCCAAATCTTTTCAGGTATTTGAAATGAACCCCATTTATTACAATATGTTAGTTTTGGGATGTCGTTAGGATAATTTACCAAATTATCCACTCTTCCATCTATTCTTTCTCTCATTTCTTTCCGCTCCAGACCCCAACCAACCAACCAAACCCCTACATCCCCACAATTGGTGCTGTGGTGCAAGCTCGACTCCCTACAACCCATGGCTCCGCCGAGAGATCCTTAAGTACACCCTTGATTTTGAGGATTTTTATTTTCGTTCATTATGTTTGTGGTGTTGACTTTTTATGGGTTTGATACTAAAGAGAAGAAAAGTTGGACTGAGAAGAAATAGAATTTTGGTTTGTGCGATTTTTTTGGGCATATAGAATTTTCTCCAATAACTAAAGTTGATTTGAGAGGAGGAAGAAATATGGAGGTGGAAGGCTGGATTAGATTTTGGAGAGTAATTTTCTTCAAAAAGTGAAATTTTTTCATTTTTAGCAAGTTATGGGTAATCAACACAATTTGATGGAATATTCCATTTTTTAATTAAAAACTAGGCCGGGGGGGGGGGGGGGGGGGGGGGGGGGTGGGGTGGGGTGGCGTCTTTTTTTTCCCAGACCCAAAGATGTGTGGGGTAAACTGGCAAAAATGAAACTTTTGTGGGGTAATTTTCAAAATAGAAAAGATTTGTGGGGTTTATATATCAGAAAATCTTTTTTATGAATATCTTTTCCCATCAACATCTTTAGCAGTTTAGAAGGATAACTGGATAATCTATAATTTTGCAACATCTTTAGCAGTTTAGAAGGATTAACTGGATTTTCTATAAGTTTACAGACATATCTTCAAATCATTCTAGAGAATTTGTCAGCATTTGAACGAAGTTCTACGGGGATCCACAATCAACAAGCTGCTAGACTGGAAGAACTTGTGGCGTTTATTCAATCTCAAGTATGTTTCTGACTTTCTTTGGAACATTACTATTATTTATTCTGGAATATCTTACATGCAATGAGTAACTTTTTGTTTTTATCAATATCAAATATTTAATTCTAAAGAAGTTTTCATCCTGTTGGGAGTTGCTTTTAGGTACTCTTAGTTCACATATTCCAGATACATGTTGCATATTTTGGTTTCTAATTAATTTTCCAATTACTGCTAATTTTCAAGTTATAAATTTGTGAGGTCCTAGGTTGGACTTTGACTTGTATGCTGCTTCACTGGCTAATCACTGAAAAAGTTTTGTTTTAATATAATCTACATCACAATAGATTTTATTGGTTCCAAATTTTTTCCAAAGTGCCAGATACTGGCTAGGCTTATCTGAAGATTCTGAACATGTTAGGACTAGAGATATTAGGAAAAGAGAGAATTGGTTTCTCCTCATATCTTTGTTTATATATATCTATATTTATATATATAGTGATATTCTGGTGCGGAAAACTAGGTATTTCACATCGTGCGAAAACTTTTTTAAAATTTTGTAGAAATTTTTTTTGCAATTTTTTTTGATGTTTAGTCCATACAATTATATTACACATGGAAAATAATGGGTGAACCCAATGGGGATTTGAGCACCGATCAACCCATTACAAAATTTAACGGTTTCAGAACAATACAACCATTTGTAATGCCTTGATCGAAGGCTAATCACACTATTTTTCAATCATTATTTTTTGAGGGGTATAACAACATGAAATGAAGATGTGGAAAAATATTTGAAAAAAAAATCAAACAAATAAAAAAGTTTTCGAAATGTTGTCATGTGAAGATTTACCTATATATATATGAGAGAGATTAATGGATATGAGCTTATAGCACCGGAAATTTCCTACGTGGGCTCTGGAAAATAGAAAAATTATTTTTCTGAAAATTTTTAGGTTGATGTACACATTCTAAAATCCCAAATAGATGTGAACCCTAGGGGTATTTTATCCTTGATATACTTGTAGTAAAAAGTGCTTATGTTTTGAAAACGTTGCATTTACAACGAGTAGATCGATGGCAAAGAGAGTTGGATTCACTTGATTTTTGGTATGGTGATCATCCATGATGTGTAGAACACATCCAAAAAAATTAAAAATTAAAGAAAACATGTATATGTGCTGTCAGCGCAGGAAATTTTACCGTGCTGACAACACATATACATTTTTCTCATATATATATATCAAAATAATATATACATGTTGCCGCCAACATGAGAATTTTTTGCGCCGACGCATGTATACACCTTTCATTTTTAAATTTTTTAAATTTTTTGAGCTGTGTTTTACATATCATAGATGATCAATGTACCAAAAATCAAGTGAATCCAACTCTATTTAATTCTCGATCCATTTGTTGCAAATTCCACAGTTTCAGAATTATAAAACTTTATGTAATATGTGGATCGAGTGTTAAATCCCCCGAAGGTTCACCCATATTTAGGGCTTGGTGATTTTAGAATGTATACGACACCCTTGATTTTTTTAAAAATGATGGAAACGTGGGGTTTTTGTGCTGTCAGCACAAGAAATTTCACACGATGACATCATATATCCAGTTTTCTCTATATACATATATATGAGAATAATGGGTATTTGATAGATCCGGCCCAATAGGGGCTTATTTTGGGTGTTTTGTGTTATTAGACTATTAGTGTATGGGTATTTGGGTAATTAGACAATTAGTGGGACTATTATAAAAGGGGATGGAGCCGACCGGCCCTAGGTATGCTTATTCTGATAATTTTGTGATTGAGAGGAGAGTTCTTTTAGTTCTTCGGGAAGGTGCGGGCGTCCCTTATCAATCGGTGTCTTGGGAGGTGGTTACTCTTTGATTGTAGCCCGTTATCCTATTATATTTTCAGTTTGTTCAATAAAATTCCAGATTCTATTTAGTAACTATTAGTATCATTTGACATATGAGATTAAAACTTGTATACGCTTCTAAACCTTTCCATTGTTATTTTTTTGGAAGATAGGAACCGTTCATTTTAATCTTCTTGGTCTAAAATTTCAAAAACACTAAATATCAGGTGAACCCTGGGGGTTTTATCCGTTCCTTCACCCGTGAATGAACATGTAGAACCTCTTACGTTTGGGGTTTTAAAATATGTAGATCAAAATGAACGATTTTGATCCTCCAAAAAATAAGGAAGAGTGGAGTATTGTAGGCATATATGAGGCTATTTCATATGATACTCATTAACCAATATAGATATGAAAATCATCCAAATACATATGGGATTAGGATTCAAGTTTGACTCTAACTCTAAAAACTAAAAGAATACAATTTAACATAATTCTAATACAACTCCAACATTAAGTCTTAATACCCCCCTTAAGTATTAGCATAGATATTAATTAGATATTAATCATGTCCAGCTTGTCACTCAAAGAAGAAAACACAATCGGAGAAGACCCTTTGGTGAAAATATATGTCACTTGTTCTGAAGTGTGAGAAAAATGAATACAAACTAACTTTGCATCTATAGCTTTACGAATAAAATGACAATATACTTCAATATGTTTGATTTTCTTTTGAAATATTGGATTTTTGACTATGTAGATTGTTGCTTGATTATCACAATACATAGGCATAGGATCACCATCTTAAAAGTCAAGCGCACACAGTAATATCTTTAGTTATGCCATCTCATAAGCCATAGGAGCCATAGTTCTATATTCAACTTTAGGACTAAAGTGAGTTAAAACATTTGCTTCTTGATTCTAAGTAACAACATTACCTCTAACATACGGTCCATATCTTGATGTAAATATCCTCTCTTTTATCTCATGCATAACTAGAATAAGAAAAAGTTTCTCTTTAATTACACATTCTTTTGATGTATTAAACATCTGCGTGGAGAACCTTTAATATACATCAGAATCCAAAAAGTTGCTTTCCAATGAACTCATCTAGGCTCATGCATGAATTGACTGATCATGTCAACCACAAAAGTGAAATTTGATCAGGTAACCATAAGATAAATGTGTTTTTAACTAGCCTCATGTATTGAGAAATATCGTCAACCAACTTGCTAATGACATCCCATAAGTCAACATCGTCATTTATTGTTGAACTCATAGGCTTACAACTAATCAAATCAGTCTCTTATAGTTAGTCTAAGGTATATATCCGTTGAGAAAGAATTAATCTATGTTTACTATAGGTAATTTCAATCTTAAGAAAATATTTAGACATGCACGTATCTTTAGTGACTAAGTTCCTTCTGAAATGCTCTTTTATCTTCTCAATACCATTAACTATCACTTTGTTCTTTTACCAATTTGTCCAATTCTCCTAGTTTTTCCTTAGTACTACATCAAATTTGGTATCAGGACTAAATGATGATATTTTTTTTTTTTAATTTTTAGTTTTTTCCATGTTAGAGTCAGATCCATTAAAAATCATTTTTTTTCAAAAAACCACTAACACTAACCCTAGCTGAGGTAACCGCCCTTGCCATTGCCTCTGGTAATACTCGCCACCAACGGCTCACCCTTTAGAACCATCGCCGCCCCCTTATTGATGACAAATGCCGTCAATCATCGCCGTCAAAAAGTAGATTGAGGACTTCGACATTGCCGATGCCATCACCTCAACGGCCGGTCACGGCGACCCTCCCAAAAGACTATTCGCCCTTCACTACACCTGATGCAGTAACTGCGATGGTGAATCGTCGAAATCATCGAAAATTGATAACGATGCTCCTCATGCTGATTTGCTATAGTAGTGGATCTGACGAGCTAAACCCAATGTCGAGTCAAGCCGCCAGGCCGCACCACTGACATTGTTCATCGGTTCATCCGGAGCCAACCCGAGCCAATCTAAACTGACTCGAGCTGACACTATTTATTGGCTCGAATCAGAGCTGATTGAGCCAACATGCCGACTTAGAAACTAGCTCAAGTTGAGCCACATTGATCGATCAACATCTTGGTAATGCGTTGATTGAGCCGCATTCGCACAGTGCAGTTTGTTATTTTGGGTTGATTTTCAACAAATTTTTGCTGGATTTTTATGTCATACTGCTGTTTTAAAGATTTTTAAACCATTTTTAGTCCGGATTCAATTCTGTTCAAGCCAGCTGCAAGCCAACTCAAACAAGTACGTGTATGCACCTTACTTGGATCTATTGTGTAGTTAATAACCAAGCATGCATAATTGATCTAAAGATATTTTTGAGCTATTTTTGTGCCATCATGTTGTTTTAAAGATTTTGAAGCCATTTTCAATTAGAGTTCAAATCTGTTTAAACATGTTGCAAGACAATTCAAGTCACTATATATTTTGGTGGTATTTTCTGCAAGTCAGTATATTTTAATGGAATTTTACATTATATATTTGGATGCATGTAATTTTACAAAAACTGAGAGTAGAAAGTATTGCACCGTGCCACTTTTGAGGGGTTGAACAGACACCGGTATCACGAATAATGGGAGTTTGTTATGGAAGATTTTTTCCCAACGGCTACAATGTTACAATTGAGAGTAGATTCTGGTGTGTCGAACATAAAATAAAAGGACAAGCTCATTTTGAAGAGAAAAAACATTGTTGGTCTTGGCTGAAGATGGAGCTTCGATATTGGTATCTTCCTAAATACGTATCAATCCATCATTCATCTCAATCTTCATCAAATTTAGAACACAAAAGAGAGTTACAAATAGATCCTTGTGAGGGGATCAAAAAGATTCGCGAGGGTATCAATAAACTTCTGTGAACAATTGTAGTAAAAATGAAACAATAAAAAGTCATGCAAGAGCGCGAACCCAAGCTTAGGTACATGATTGAGCTTGAGCCGAAGTCGGAGCCCACTATTGAGCCTGAGCTAGATACTAAGTATAAGATGTGACATAGATTACGCCTGAGTCTGAATTGAGACTAAGATTAAGCCTAAGCTTAAGTTAGAGCCTTGTCTTAATCCTGATCCATCACCATGGTTCAAGCTAGAGCCACATGTTGATCTGTTGATCTTAAATCAGTGCTATAGATAGAGGCATTACTTCATCTAATTAAGCACATCGATTTTATCATTGTCAATCTGTCACAGTTTACCCGTTATCAAGCTTTGTACATCATCCTTTTCTTCATTGACCATGGTACATTCTTCTAAAAATGCTCGTCTACCTATTTATATTTTGATTCATTTCAGTTTGAGGACTAGTAGTTTCCAATTTCAAGATGTTATTAGCTACTGATCAGTTTGTGTTTCCTTATCTCCACTTATCAGGTGGTGAATTTTTCAAAATTGGGAAAATGATGATGATAAAATTTAACAAATCGTATTTGATTTTATTTGATTTTATATGTTAAGGATTTTATTTGATATTTAGTTTGTTAATTTAGATTAGTCCCACATCAGTTGTGGTGAAGCTTATTTTAAGTTGTAAGCCTATATATAGGCATGAGAATTTATTTTAGTCAATGAACGACTAAAATGATTTGTTTTGAGAGATTCAACCCTCAAACCTAGGAAAAGTCAATTTTAATGAGACGTCAAAATCTTTGGTAAGAAGACTTGGAACCCTAATCTTATTTTGTTCTTCTCTAAAAATTCTCAATTTCTCAAAATTTACCCTTTTGTTCTACATCAATTCATACTCACGTGGGCCCCAAATCACATGAGCACAGCTCTTCGGGAAGCTCATAACCAAATGAAAACAAAAAGAAAAGGAAAAAGAAGAAAACAAGCTTAAAGTTCATCAAGCCAACCCAAAGGTAAAAGAAAAATTGAAAACTTGGATCAAAACGAGTAACAAAAACAATCATAAAAACCCAAAAAAGAAACACGTAACAAGAGCAACAGGAGTTTCAACCGAGCAAAGTATGGAGAAACAATGCAAAAAATCAATTAAATTGAAAAACAAGCAATAACCACAAAAAACAACATTCGGAAATAAAATTAGGAACCTACCCAAACCCTGGGAACTAAAAGAACCTCTAGGCTCAAAAGAGGAGAAAAAGAGGAAGAATTAACAAGAAAAGATGAGATCCAGAGCAGTGTTCTAAATATCGAATATCTGTAGCGTATCGGCTTGGGAAATTTGATATCGGATTGCATATATCGAGTATATATCGGGGATATTGACTGAATATCGGAGTGTCATATCGGAGGCTAATAAATGATGTCACATGCAAGCATAAATCTATCTAAGAAGATATAAATTATACAAATTCAAATAAAGGTATGTTTTCTGTATAATTAGCTCATTAAATGTGAATATCGGCCATTCACCCTGCGAAATTTTTTTAGTAGTCACGAACCAAGCGAGTACAATACCTACAAAATATGATTTCATATTACATTAATTAAGCATGTTATCATTTCAATAACATAACTACGTTAACCTATTAAGCAAAAATTAATTTACACTTTAACAGCTATTATACAAAACTCATATTCATATTACATTAATGGGAATCATGAGATGACAATTTTTGATTAGTTATCGTAACAAATGAGCCACGCCAATGAGATAATATAATAATAGAGCTATAAAATCAACTAAAATTTAGGAAAAAATTAACAAGCTATTATCACCAAGACATTTATCCATGCAATTCATTTCACTAAGACATAATATTGTTTGCTAGCCTATATGTTGTATCAACTTTTCTAACAGTTAAAATTACGTGCAGATTTGAGAGTGAAAGAGCAGAAAAGCTTTGAACAGTTGAAGAGAGAATAGAAGATGTCAACTGATTCTCTGATGCATCGACAAAAAATTGAAAAGAAATGAGCCGATCAATCTTATGCGAAGACTGCAAACTGAAGCCGATAAATCATCACTTTTGGACTTTGGTCGAAGAGAAAAAGAGCTGTGTTGTCGGTCGAAGAGAGAGAGCTGTGTCGTCGGTCGAAGAGAGATAGAGAGCTGTGTCGTCGATCAAATCGTCGAAGAGATGGAAAGCTGCGTCGTCGGTCGAAGAAAGACGTATCGGTGTCGTCGATCGAAGAGACAAGGAGCGGTGAAATTGTCGGTCGAAGAGAGAAAATTAGGGCTTTTGGTCATCCCTCTCATGACTTTGCCCCTTTATTTGCGGGTATTGGGTCGGGTCGGGTAACGAATAACAAACCCGACCCGTCACCCGACCCGCTAACCAAAAAATCAAAAACCGGCCGATATTTCAAAGCGTGATATCGGCCGGCATATCGGCCCCACAACCGATATTGCTGCCGATATCGGAAAACTCGGAAAACGCAATTTATCATCTTATATCGTATCGCTCATGTCTAATTTCCAATATTATGACCGATATATCGGATATCGGTCCAATATTTAGAACACTGATTCAGAGAAGAGAAGAACCAGGAAAAAGAAAAGAACCCAAGAGAAGAAGAATCCACTAATAAAAAGGGGGTCTTGCCTCAGAAGAAAGAATCAAAGCATATAAGACAACAATAGAAGAAGAAGAAAGAGAAGAGAGCAAGAGTATCCTAATCACTAATATAGAGAAAAGAAGAAGAAAGGCTCACCAGAGAAGGAGAAAACACACCACAAAACTCACTAGAGATGAAGACCCTCACTTGCTGAGAGCCTAAAGAATTCAAGATGATATCCGAGCCTTTAATTATCTAAATGAGCAATAATCTACAAAAATATGATATATGATTGTTTGAACTTTGATGGACGAAGAAATGTAATTTCTGTTGTTGTAGAAATCTTGCAATCACGGTGGTTCTGTTTTGTGCTCATGTCTATTATCAAGTTTGTTCAGCTTCTTTTGGATCAGATTATAGATTTTGACGTATTCAGGGCAGAAAGTGATTTTTATTGTTCCACACACTTTTATGACTCAGTTATATAGTCTCTCTTTTTTGCTTCTAACAGAAACATAGTACATGATACATAATCTGATCAAGGACCGGAAAGCCCGGCTTGGATTTTAGTGGATATGCACTCCAAATTTAGCATTTCAAACCGAACTCAAACCAAATTTTTAGCTCAAAAATTATCTCAAATATTTGTGGCCTGATAGACATGTCTAATTTATCTAGGTTTATATATTTCCACAAATCATGAATAAAAATACTCCAAATTTCCCACTTTCCAATATGATGAGATGAGGAAAATCTCGTTTGTTCTCTAGAAAGAATTAGTGAGTTGGCCTTTAAATAACTTCATTTTAGATGAGAAAAATCTCTTTCCAACGATTGTCTTTTTCTTTAACAACTCTAATTTAGAGAGGCTGAAGTTAAAAGGTGTCTGCTTCTTGAGGTCTAAAAGTGCAACTATCTTTGAATTGCATACAGAGCCATACCGGGATACAAATTTTCACCTATTTAATATTTGTATACAGTGGACAATTTTCTTTTGTGGTTTCCTCTTAAAATTGTGTAGGGAGACAAACAACTTGAACCTCATTTATTTATATTTTCACTTCTTGTTGGCCAATGCCTTCAATCATTCCTCTTGTAATTCATTGTCGAACAATTGGGCAGGGAGGGAGTTTGAATGCAGAATCTTTGGTGGATGGGAAAATTTTGCCTGGGGATGTTGTCATTGAAGACATGCAATCTAGGATCAGGAAGCTTGAAAGGTGGCACGCAGTCAACATGGTAATTTCCGTTTCTTAAAATTTCAAGTAACTTTTGTCACATTGAATATTGTTCATAAAATTAGGAACACGGACGTGTTATCAGAAAGTGATTTATCTATCTGTATTATTATCAGGTATTGTGGACTTTTCTCTTGTCAGCTCTTGTTGGTTACTCACTGTACAAAAGGAAACCACACTGATACTCTTTCGTCTTCCTTTAATGAGAATTTTCTGTACCAAATCGAGTTTTACTGTGAATACTACTGAGATCATTAAGAAGGCTTCTCAGCTTGTTTGGCAAGTTCATTTGAATAAAGGGCACAAGAAGGAAGGGGGATCCAAACAGTTCGAGTTGCGTGCTAGTAAACCATACATAAACCAGAAGACACTCTGAAGCAAACTTGTTCAAAGTTGATTCTTAACCAAATAAAAAGAGGTAGCAAGGTGGAACATTTTGTACAGACTGATGAATCTAATTATGGATTTGTTGGTGGTTGTAATAACAAAACATCGGGAAGATTATTCAAAGTTGTAATGCCTTCAAAGGTGATGTTCGGATTCTAAATTTTCTAACGGCAAGTTGTTATCATGCACACACACTACTTGGTCCTTCAAAAATAAGACCTGTACTATAAATCTAATTTTATTTGGGTTTATTTCGAAGTTGGTTTCTTGACTAATGCATGTTGTGAGTTGCATGAACTCAACAAGATGTGCCAGCAGAATCTCTGATTTTTTTAGGGAATTGCTATATGCACCCCTACTCATAGGGGTGCATGTAGAAATCAGTGTAAAATTTATCCCTAAATAGAAAAAATTTAAAATGATTTACAAAATGAATTAATAATTTTTCTACTTTAAGAAAACCAAGGACAATGCACCCCTATGAGTAGGGGTGCAGATAGCTGCTCTCTTTTTTTAATCGATTCAGAACGAGTCATCTGTCTACAGTCAATGCTGACAGGGCGGCGTTCTTTATCCTATTTTTGGAATCGTTGGATATTATCTTCACGTCATAAAACGTAGACCCCAAAAAAACTGGTCATTTTTATAATGTTTGTGTATACATTGGGTTGTTGAAAATTCAGCAGTTTTGTAGAAATAGCACTTTTGTCACCCCTATATCAATGAGATTGAAGTTCACTTGATCCTGGGTTATATGGGTTTATTATGAAGATCAACATAAACATTCAGATCATCATATAAAAAAATTGGGAGTGGATTTACAGGATATTAATTATGTGCCTAGAAATGAGTCAAGAGTCATTTGGATTAGTGTGCTAGTCTCCTAGGAAGTTGTGTGGTGTCTCTTTGGGTCTTGTATCTCCTTGTTTCTTGGGTAATGTCTCTAGGGCTTCTATGCACAATAATAATGATGTATGTATTATATACGGGGAGTCATCTCTTGTGACCATGATCAAGTGAAGCTAATACAAAATCTTCTTCTCAAGCTAACAAGGCACACAAATTTTGCGGTTATTTTCTAAAGAATACCAGTGCATATTGATTTAATGCTGTTAAACTATCTACAAACAAAAATTCATTTTAGTTTTTGCATCAAATAAGACTAATGGTTAATTTTACTAAACAACGGTGGGGTTTGATATATTTTTACGAAACCATTAAGTTATTTTTACCTTCACGAAACCCCTAATGCCATTTAAAAACTGACTTCGTGCAGTTTTCTAACTGAAATAACTATTTTACCCTTCCATCTCCTTGTCCTCGGAAAACAAAACAACTAATTTACCCACCCTTCAATTTTTTTCAAGTGCTGGACACTCTCAAAAAACCAACCTATACAATCAGGACGTCGGATCAATACTGATATTTTGATTAGTGCAAAACCGGATGAAAATGAGAAGAATGTGTTTGAGTGTGTGTATTGTCTTGAGATTTTTGGTTTTTTTAATTGTGGACGTGACTTCGGGTGTTTTGGGTTTGGGTGTGTTTTCGAGGGTTGGGTGGGGTTTTTTGATTTTTTTGGATTTTGGGTTTAAGGAGGTCTCATGTGAGATGTGACATTGTCAGACAAATTCAAAAACATCACTCAATTGTAATAATGATAGCATAATAGTCATTTGGGTTAAAATCCGTAAAAATGGGTGAAAACTCGGGGATGGATGTTTAGTGAAGTTAAACCGAAGAATAATTATGACACATCAACAAAATTGGAGTCTGATAAAAAAATTTGGCATCAAAGAAATGATAATGCGAGCTCTAAAAGGTCCATATTCTCAATAGTGGACAACATTTGTCAATAAGTGGAATATGAAAAATTACCGCAAATACATCTGATGAAAACGCAGCATCAAGCATTCCTACCGCATTCCATGAAATTCAAATGTTAACGGTCGGTTATTTTCTTTACCATATGCAAGGAAACGGGCGAAGAAAGCTTTACATTCGCAATTATACTCAAATAATAAGGAATTATTACAAAATAAATGATGGCAAAAATTGGGGGAAATCAATTACAGATGTGAGCTAAGCAACCTACTTGCAATCTCTTCTACTTTGACCGCCTTAATAAGTGGAAGTCGCTGCTGCAATCTTGACTGGTAAATCGCGTTCTCTGAAACATTTCAATTTCCGCGGTGTCTGGCCCTGAATCGAACTCTCTGCTTACTCCCGGTCTAACACCATTTGTCAGATCCGAGTCGACCAAGTTGCCTAGAGCTCTCACCACCTGAGGGGGATAATGAGAATGGATTAAGATTGCAGAATCAATGCAGCTCTTGATCCTCTCACACATGAGCATGCCCAGCCTATGGACTTGTAAATTATATCAGAAAATGCAATCCTTGATATTTCTGATACTTGACTTCATTGACTTTTCAAGTTGGATATTCGAATCATCACAGAGCACCAAAAATTTCCAGATTTAATGATCTATTTCTGTGCGTGAATGGAAATTTACCCCAGCAAATTTCGCAACTGAATAGAAGTTTTTATGATTAAAAATATCGGCTTGGATAGTTGTATTACCTGTCCCATTCTCGGCCTCAAGGCTGCCGAGTGGCGGACACAAGAGGATGCTGCTTCAATCATGCAAAACATTTCTTTTTGGTTGTATCTCTTTTCTAGCCTGGGATCCGGCAACTCGCTGATTTCTCCATTTTTAAGCGCATGACTCAGCAGCGGCCGAGCCTGAAAGAATATTTTTGCAATTATACTAAGTTTAGAATGCCTTGAAATTTATGAATACACCACACTACTTGGTTCACCACACCAATATTTTTAACATCAGATGTTCGGATTTGGAGATCCGAACGGCTCTAATACAATACATGTGTAAATCCGAACACAATACATATTTTATTATACTGTTCGGCTTTGCAATTCCGAACAGAAGAATAAAAGTATTAGAGCCGTTCGGATCTCCAAATCCGAACATCTGATGTTAAAAATATAAGTGTGGTGAATCAAGTAGTATAGTGTATTCATAAATTTCTGTGGTGCAAATAACAACACTCCACTAGATATGAAATATTTTAAAGCTTTGTATGTTACAGGTTACAATTCACATTCACATGAAAATTTTGACTTAATCATAACCTCAGTAATGGAGTTTTGGGTAAATAATATTAATGGAAGAAGACCCCATTGTTTTCCAGTTCGAACAAACATCGCTTCACGCAGAAGGTTTTCCTAACATGGTGCGAAAATTGAGAAATGTAAGGAAGAAAGCATAGATTTGGGCAAGCAGTTTTTATCTAATATTTAAGGCTTTGGTTGTTCTAGAAGAAATTGCGGTACTGTTGGATGGTCAAATGCTCTTCATAAAGAGTTAGGCCTAGGCTTACAGGAATCCTTAATAAAGAATGTATGAGGTGACAAAAGTCCAGATTACATTGTTAGAGGAGGGCGACAATAGTATCCTTACTTCCGTAGAATTGCCAATGCAAGAAGAAGACATTATAAAATTTCTGGAATTTTGCAAGGTTGTATTGGGTCCACCTCTAGAGAGGAGATTCTAACAACTGCTGAAGGCCAAATATAACATCGTCTGCAAGAAGAAGCTGGAATTGAAATGTGGCTAATAGGCTTTACATTGGGATGACAATTGGGATAGGTTGGTCTCGGGGACCCTTTCTCTATTGAGGGAAGTGACGTAATTCAATTTATCAGCTGACAAGACTCCCGCCCCAGATGAATTCCAACCGTATTTTCAGCATACATTTTGGTATTGCAAGGAGGATCTTATGACATATTTTCATATTTTATGACATGTATTTTGCTCTTTTTTCCGAAGATGGCCGGAGCAAACAGAGTCGGTAATTTTAGACCTGTTATGCTTAATGGAATTTTTAAAATGGGCATTAGAATTCTTCTAACAGAGTAAGACCTAAGATGAAGAGCTAGTTGTTGTAGCTCAAACTGCTTTATTAAAGAGAGATAAATATTCGATTGTATTCCTTCAATTCAACATGTCATATTTGCCTGTTATGAGTAAATGGAGTAAAGAAAGAAAGAGAGAGAGATGGTGTGGGTAAATAGGGAATACGTATATTTTGTATCATGTATGGCCTAAAAAACAGGCCACATGGTTTTCAAATGGGATGGGCGGGGCTGGGTTACACCCATGTGTAGGGGGTTTTCGAATTAGGAAAAAAAGGCAAGTGGTGGAAGATTTTTACCATTTTCAAATTAAGAAAATAACGTAAGTACTATTAATTTAGGGACACTGAAATTTTAAATTTTTTGCATATTTTAAGTTCTTATCTAAAATAGATCCAAGGAAGATAGAAATATATAACTTGAAAAATATAGTCACTGATTGAATCATAGAAAATAAAAGCAGAAGTCTAGATAATTCAAATGTAATTACTAATAAAATATTTCAACGAGTGCAAAATATAAAATGAGACCTAACATTGATGTTCCGCTTTTAGTCTCATGTGCAGTTGATGATGTAAGTGATAGGGGTAATTGGTCATCACGTTAGAGAAAGTTGAAGAAATAAAGAGGAGGAAGCGTTGAAGGGGAGAGGCCATTCTTGATTAAATTGCTGATGGGAGAATGGAGAGCAAAGAGGGGTATGTGATATTTTTATCCTGGGAATGATAGATTTAGAATTGAAATTTCTTGAATTCAAAATGATTACCAAATGATTTCTATATAATCAGGTTGAGCAATGGATTTATATTTTTAGATTAACATTGTGATCTCATAATCTTATCTACAATGGTAGTAATATTTTTTTCCATCCAAAGGGCATGCTTAGAATTTTGGCTTGTATCGATTGAACTTTTAGAAAAATTCGAATGTTTCATGATATTAATGAACCATAGTACTAGTTTTAACATTAAGCTTGCTTGATTTCTTTTTGAAATGATAAAAACCAAGTGTCCAAACATTTGATTTAGTAGCTAATCTACTTTATGGGAGAAAGATTGAAAGTTCATACTTTAGTTAGTCAATTTTATTGGAATATTGGATTTAGCTCTCAAGGTTTAAATATTACATGTTCTAGATAAATTAGTAGATAAGTGGATTAGATGACTTTAATGTAAAGATTTTAATATTTTAATATTTATTTTTTAGATTACTTTAGAGTATGGGAAAGTAAAATGAAAAATGCCCTTTCTAGCTGATTATCACCTGTCCATAAAATCTCGCATGTAAAAAACATCATTCTAAACACGATACAGATATAAAATATTTCATAGAATTTAAACAAGAAAATTGGATGATTTTAACTTACCCATTCCACTAGACTCTCATCCCCCAAAGGTTGAGAAGCATCAACAGGCTTTCTGCCAGTAATCAGCTCCAAAAGAACAACCCCAAAAGAATAAACATCGGACTTGGCAGTTAACTTGCCGGTTGATGCATATTCTGGAGCCAAGTATCTGGAAGGATAATGTCATAGTCACATACGATATCCGAAAATGCAATTATTAACTCAAATTGATCTTCAAAAGAATCGTGGCTCGGCATATGTTATACCTACCCAAAGGTCCCCATGACGCGCGTGGTAACATGTGTACAAGCATCCATGGCTAGTCTTGCAAGTCCAAAATCAGAAACCTAAGCCATGGACATGAGTTCAACACCATGAAGCACTAGACAAGAAAGAGGAGCAACGCTTCAATTTCAAGATTATTCGAGAGAGCATATAACCTGTGCTTCAAAGTTGTTATCCAATAAAATGTTGGAAGACTTTATGTCCCTGTGAATGATCCGAGGATGACCTGATTAAAAAAGCAAAAATACGTCGGCAACAACAATATGACCACATAGAGAGAATAACAGATAGAAACTATGAGAAATGAACATGCTAACATAGCAAGAAATTAACAGGTCCTTACAATCCTCGTGCAGGTATGCTATTCCACGAGCTGCCCCAGCTGCAATCTTTATCCTAGTTGCCCAATCCATAACTGGCTTTCCTGTTCCTGCTAATGCAAATTTGAGCATCAGCAGAACTATATCCAGAAAGGAGAAACTAGAAGCAAATGGAGAAATGACACATACCGTGAAGATGATAATGAAGTGTATCATTAGGGACGTAGTCATACACAAGCAGCTTTTGGTGCTCTGAAATGCAGTATCCAACAAGTGAAACCAAATGTCGGTGGTGAATTCTGCTAATAGTTTCAACCTCTGATCTGAATTCACGTTCTCCTTGTGAACTGCCAACTTTTAATTGCTTCACAGCTACTTGTCTTCCATTCGGCAATTGGCCTTTGTACACAGGACCAAATCCACCTTCACCCAACAGATTCTGAGCTGAGAAGCCGTTTGTGACCATGGATAGGTCCTCGTAGGTAAAGCAAGACCTTGAGTTGCCTATCCCAGAATCAGATGTTGTATAGGAATATCCGTAACTTCCAGAGTTGTGTCTTCCTAAGGGAACAGAGGGGAATCTCGGATAGTTTGACTCTGATAAGTAAAATTGCCATGAGTAAACATATCAGGACGGAGAAAAAGCATAATTCAAAAGAACTGGTGGCTGAAGTTCTGCCAAACAAAAATTTTCGTCACCACATATACCGTTCTGGCTATGTTTGGCTATGAATCAGAACCCTAAGTCGAGGAGGCCACACAAAAGGATTGACTTATAGCAACATTTGCTAATTTAAATGCAGACTCCTAGTTGGCTAGGTTCAGGACTAAATGAAAAGGAAACGTAAGTAAGGCCAACTATGAAGTATGAACTGCATCCAAATATTGGGTTAGAAACACAGGCCAGGGGCAGGCTGGCGCAGGCACGATACTCATGACACGACCAGCAACAAGCAACACAGTATAACAAAGTTACACACAAAACAACAATGACACAAATAAAGTACTGTTACTACTAATGATCTGTAACAATAAGTCATGACATAACACAGTTTCATTTTCGTGTTTGGTCGATAAAAGGCAAAGGCTGATCAAAATATAAATTACAAAGCAATTACAAGCACATGGAATTGTAGAAAGGCTCCGAAGAGGGTACCTGCCATCAATGATAAGCCCCATGGTGGCGGCATGGCAGAGCCTGAAGCAGAGAGTCGTTTCTGTTTCCTCACAAACCAAACGGCCACCCCAATAAACGAAAGCATTACAAAACCGGCTAGAGCTGCAATCGAGGCAGTAGCTGCACTCCCCGTCCCATTGTTACTCATGGAGTTGCTATGATTCAGTCCAAGGCGGCCATTAGCAGCAAAATTTTTTGAGTTTGGCGAAGGCAACACAGTACTAGGAGTGTGAGGCTTCGGTGGTGGAGACAGCAAAATGGGCGACTGAGGGAGAGGTGAAGTTATAGGTGGTGCAGTCAATGCCGTCGATGGCAGTGGTGGTGAAGTTGAGGGTGGATTAGCCAACGGAGGCGGTGGAGCTGAAATGGCAGTTGGTGGGACATCGGCCGAAGGTAGGGGTGATGGTGGTGGTGAAGGCGACTGTGGAGGTGAAATGGTGGGTGAAATTGCTGGAGGCGACGGGGGAGGCAATGCCGGAACTGGCAAAGGCGGCAGTGGAGGGGAAAGGGTGGGGGAAATCGATGGCGGTGACAGAGGAGGCGATGGCGGTGACAGAGGAGGCAATGGCGGAGCTGGCAAAGGCGGAGGTGGGGGGGACATGGTGGGGACAATTGCCGGAGGTGGAGGAGGAAGCAATGCCGGAGTTGGCAAAGGCGGCGGAGGTGAGGAAGTTGGTGGATTGGGGTCATAGGATGGTAATGGAGGTGATGATGTCGGAGGCAAAAGAGGAGATTTCAAAGCCGGTGGTTGGGAATAAGGGGAAGTTGGAAGCGGCGGCGAAATCGGAAAGGAAGGCGGAGGTGGAGAGAGATAAAGAGGAGAGTAAGGATCAACGGGTTTAGGTGGTGGCAGTGGATCAGAAAGTGAAGGGCTTGACGGTGGTGATGGGGGCGGTGGAGGTGAAGAATTAACAACAATTGGCAAGATTTCTGGATAATTTGGAGGAGAGTAAGTGTAAGTTGCCATGGTTCTAATTGGGGTGTTTTTTTTTAATTTCAAATAATTCACTGCTTAACTTCTTTGATCACCCAAGTTTTCCCACCAATGTAGTAACGGTTCTCTACAGAGAACACCAGCTGACAAACAAATGTGGAATAAAAATCCAAAATTAGAACGAAATCAAACAAAGTAGCAACGTTTCTCTAAAGAACCAAACCCTAAAAATTTCAAGACCAAAATGATCACAAGGTATCTACACTGTTACGAAAGCATTCATCATAATGCTCCATAAATCAATCAACAATGCCAAACTTAAAAATGAAAACAAATAAAAGGCAAAAAAAAAGCGATTACCAGCGAGAATCAGAAGCATGTCAACGGTTCTGTTCATCATCAGAGTTGTCATTTGTGGGGAGAAGAGAGAACGTGTGACAGTGGGGGTGAGAGGTAGAATCAAAGATGCCGACTTTGTTAGCATATTAGCTGGAATTATAAGGAATTTTTTAAAAAAATTATATGCACGTAAACAAAAATAATTGCATTATTTATTTTAATAATTAGAGTACCTGCTCCACTGGTCGCCATTGTCAACTTCGTGAACGTAAACCGATTAAGGAGTCTGAGGACGAAAGTCGCGAAACAAACATTTTGCAAATTCTAGAAAAGTTTATATTCTTCAGCTTCTAGGAATTAAATTTGAAAATAAAAATAAAGCAAAACAAGTGTGGCTGCTGGGATTCGAGCCCAGGTCTCCACGGCCACAACGTGGAATTCTAACCACTAAACTACAGCCACTTGGTTGTAGGAAAATGCAATAGGCATGTACTTAATGATTTTAATTTAAAGATTTACATTTTATTTACTAGCCTGCCATTTTAAGAATACAGATTATTAATGATGCCTTTTTTTCTTCAGTCAATTTAAAGTTTAAAAAAGGCTACTTACATTTAAACATTTTATTCTATAACCGTATATGATTAATAACCCTTGATATATGAAACCAGCACAATCATCTTCAAGTTGATTTCCAAATTGCTACTTATAAGGGGATCTAATGCTAGGTTGATACATTGAAAATTATTAGTTACGCAACTCCAATGGATGGAATGAAGAATCCAAGCTCCAAATACATAGTTAAGAAAATTAGCAAATATTGCAACCAAACCTACAAATACATCATTAATAAAATTTACAAATATTACTAATATATAACTAAAAGTTCAAAAATAAATAACCTGAAACATCAACGCCTCCGCTATCAAGCAATTAGCTCAATATTATCACAATATTTGTTGGAAAACAATCCAACGCCATATTTTCGTAATCCATCATCGAAGTGATCAAGGAAACACTGGTAAATTGGGGCCAAAATAAATTCCTACCCAAAATTTCTTAAAACACAGTTGGGCATTTGATATGCAAGTTATCGTGGTATCAAGAATACAATCAACTGTTCAAAAATTTGAGCCTGGTAAGAACCAAAATAACATCACTTGAACACAGATACCTTAAATCTAATAAACAAAAATCCCTTGTGTCATCTATAAAGAATTGATAATCAATTCAATCAGCCATAAAATCTTCAAGTAAATTGTCTGACATCCATCCGCATAATCACCGCTTTGTTAATAATAGCACAACGAAGCAAAGCAGACCAAAACATCAGTGACGAGGAGACCCAGCACATCGAAAACATATTTTGGTGCAAACAGTCCCCACACCTGACAAAAAATAACAACGAAAGATTAAATACAGGGCATGAACCCACCTTAAAATGTCAATTCTATTATCAAGAAATGAAGGAAAAAGAAAATAAAGATTCTTCTCATCAAAGAATATGCCAGACATTGGTTTCGCAAGGAGGTCATCCTGCCATATGATGAAAACAGACTGATTGTTCTAATGTTAGCAACTAGTATGTAGTCCATTACTTGTTACTGTGCTAAAACAATTTCAGTTGGTTGTATCAATAGGCCACCCTAAACCAAGTGTAGTGACCCTTTGGATTCTTTTTTTTTTAACTTTCTTCTAGTCAATAACACAGCAATTACTGCAACTTGTTGACAGTCTAAAAAAGAAGATTCGCTATAATGTACATAAGATTAGGAATGTAGTTATTTACATTCAAATATGCCCAAAGCACTACAGCTAATACTATCAACCATAGTCCTATTAGGTAAAGATGTCCAGCACTCAACTTGCTCTCATAAACCAAAGCGGGTTAGCATTTTTTCCCCTTTCAATATCCAAGCAAAACTCGGATGTAGAGACCAATATATCAGTAAGTTCCATATCCACATTTTACTCATATTGATAGTATTATCGTCATATGACTTAGCTGCCAATTCTCGTCATCCACACATCCACGCATGGAAACATTCAATGTCTGTCTATGTGAGAGAGTCCATGTTTGGGGTTGATTGTTCATTGCTGTGAAATGCTTAAACAAATCAAGATTATTTGCATGAACAGCAGAGCGCATCCCCATACATGATATACGACAATGACCAAGATAAACTAGAAAAGACACTCGGTCATATTTTCAAAATGTTGAAGGAATGGATTAAAGTATAAATTCATCCTCCTTTCATTTTTGGATGTCCTCCTCTTCTCCAAATTATCTTGTTTTTACACTGAAAAAAAAAGACTACTACTAAACACCATGATACATGTTCATAATTCACAATAAATTAGTGTAGGCCAAAGTTTTGCAGGAAAACAGAACAAGAAAAACAACTTTTGATCATCTAAAATGAAACCCCTTCACTAAAATTCCTTATAAAAAAAGACGTAATGAGTAATAAAAATCATCAGATAAAATGTTGAAATTTGAAGTAATTACCATCAAGTGCCGCCTTTGGATTGTGACACATATGATGGTGAAAGTAGTTGTAGCTGCTGTTATCAGCCCATAACTCAGGAAAACCTTAGTACAACAAAGGCATTATAAAATGTGAGTCTATGCAGCTTTCAATCAGTAAGATGAGCAGGATAGTGCACCAACCTCATGGACGTAATAATAAAGAAATGATTAATAGAATTACTAAACTATGCGATAGGTATTAATTAAACTTCAAATAGCATTTTTTAAGTAATGGAAATGAGTGACCCAGTATCTTTAACCCAGTACCAACAAACTAACAAATAAAAAACCAATTAAATTGTTTAAAAAGAATAATTTAGCGATGGTGACCAAGAACAAATACATTCCACGCATGAATTAATATGTTATAACTCATAAGCATATATATCTAGAAGATAATAAGATGTTCCAAACTGACTTGTCTAGTGCCTTAAACAATCAATCATAATAGCAAGAACACAGGAATAAAGAAAAAACAACATGAAAGAACATCCATGCAAAAAGGCTAGATTTTCTGGAGTGCAAACATGTATGTCTTTGCAAGTAGTTATTTGTGCATAAAAGTATACAGTAAATACGACATTCTGTGTGTATGCATGCGTATTTCTGAGACTATATGTTCTTATAACATATGCACTTTAAAGGCCATCACCTTGGTCAGGTTTAAAAAAAGAACATCCTTGGCTTGCTTTTTAGTACTGTTCTGGTACTGGAAAGTGACAAGCAATGGTAGGCTAAGGATAGGAAGAATGTGCGAAACACCAAAAGTATCGATCGCAAGTAGTAGTCCCTGGCGAATGATGTTGAAATGTTCGAATCTGAACAAGATTCAAAGAAACATAGTTATATAGCGTCATCACCATATAAGGTATACATGGCACATTTAGTTTTTGGTTTATATTGTAAATATAATTTTTTAAAAAAATTAAACAGCATATGGAGACCTAATAATTTAGCCACCAAAAATAATATAGTGTCCAAGCAAGTTCATGTTATGTGGTTAAAGAAACGAATAATAAGATCCCTTACCCAATAAATGCTGCACCATACCGGAGGCCATCAAAAGCACACCTGGAAAACATATCCATGTTATGATGGTTAACATGGCTGATGAACCATGCAACTTATAAGTGATGCAAGAATAAATATATTGTTCATGTCAAAAATGCACCCAGAGATTAAGTCTTGAATCCAGAGTAAAGACATGCACATAAATAGGAACCAAAAAAGGTTGCCAACTCCAGACATTCAATTGTGAACAACTCTTGTAACTCTCTTTAATAGTCTAGTGTCTAAAATCTTTATCCAATTATCCTCCATGTGCGTTAATAGTGCATCCTCGCCATAACACATAAAAGAAGATATTCCATGAACAGTGTAAACATGAGCAGCCGAGTTAATGCAACTACGGAGCAATGGAAAATTCTCATACAGCAAGGAAGAACCGTAAGAAGGGAATATAAAAGGTTGTGGAAAGCGACTGCGGAAAAAAGTGGCAAGGTGCTGCTTTGGTTAAGCGTGACTTCAGTAAAAAGCACGACTACAAAGCAGAAAAAAATAAAAAAAATAAGACCATATATTGTTGCAAATAAGAATCCTTTAAAAGCTTCGATAAAATCAAAGTGAACCATATTTTTACCAAGTTTTATAGGTTACAAGAAAAGGGGGTATCTGATACATCACAACAGAGCATTTGAGTGTTACTAGTGTTGTCCGTATATATCAGGTATAGATGACAACATCCCACTGAAGTAACCACTTCTTGGATAATATCATGTGAATACTGCTTGAGTCGAGATACTTGCATTTTGAATTATAATCTCTAGGCTTATTTAAATAAGGCAAGATGCTGTTAACAATAAGTATTACTGTGTGATTAAGTATGCAATTTTGCTAGGTTTGTAACCAATGTTCACCTATATAGTCTTAGTATTAAATTAATCCAAGTATGACTGTAGCATAAGCAGAAACAGCAGTAGCAGTAGCAGAAACAGAAGTCACAGAAGCAGAAACATCATCAGCAGATATAGAAACAGTAATAGCAGAAGCAACGATAGAAGCGACAGCAGCTGAAGCAGCAGAACAGAAGCAGCAAAAGTAGCAGAGCAGAAGAAGAAGAAGAAATTAACAAAAGAGCAAGAATAAGAACAAGTATAAGAAGAAGAAGAAGAACTCCTAGAAGAGCAGCAGCAACGGTGGCACAGAGCAGGGGATACTTAGGAGTCAAGACTCGTTTTGTTTAACGATGAATGAATAACGGAAATAGAAGCTCATTATCTCCCGCAAGGCATTACTTGGATGTACATTCCAAAAAGTTTTAAGGTTCAAGGTGGAGGAACAAGTGGAAAAAGAAAAGGAAAAGAGGTATATAATATTAGATAATTTTCTTCAATTCCAAACTTATAAGTTATATTTACATTCTATTCTATAATACTGTTTTTTATTCTATTATAACCGTGAAATTTGAATGTATTGAGAATCAAGAAAGTATAATGAAAGAAAATCACAGTGAATAAAAAAGGAATATGAAGAGTTTGTGAAGAGTACAGAAGGTGAGAACTATGGGAAAGAAGACGTAAATATTGAAGATGATGATGATCGGTCCGCAAGTGATGGATCAATTGAGAACAAGTGATCTATGAGAGTATGAGAAAGTACGAGACTGTGAGAGCGATATTTTGTTACGTAGAATTATAACCTATGTTTATGTATAATATGTGACATAATTGGTATTTTATATAATGTTTATATGATTATGTCTATATTTAATTTTTTATTTTACTAAAAACTATGTTTTACGCCCTTTTAGCATATCTCATTGTTCAATCTTTTATTATATGCTTAAATTTCTTGATTTGTTTTTTTAAATAAAATAAGTTATTTGAGATATTTGCTTAATTGTTTTTCAATGTCTCAAATACTTATGGTACAATATACCATATGATATGATCCAAAACGATATACAATATCATATACGATAGGACAACTTCGATAGAGACCTTGAGAAGACCACAAGGTGTTCCTCAATCAGAGTAGATGGGTCTCTCAAAATTAAACAAGTTGCTACGAATAAGGTAATCAGCTGTAGTATTAAAAAGAAACCAATATTAACTCGATTATTGTTTGCTACAAGCTTGCACTGGTGAAGTAGTTTGTAACTATTCTCCAGGGGTTTAAAAGAAATGATGGTTAGTATTACATGGAGAAGATAAAGAGTTTGTACTATACACCATGTATAAACTACCATGGAATCTCCTCTTGTCAATATGGTTTGTAAGCAATGATCGGTAGACAAGGCGTTGGTGGTCATAAGTGACCACAGACACATTGTGTCGCATATGGAAATCCTACAAAGGCTAGACATTTGGTTTTTGTTTGGGCCGGGGGGGGAATGGTTATATATGCATGTTTTAACAGAATAACTATGCATTTAACTCGCAGAAGTATATGCATTTGGGCATATATGAAATCATCTAACAGTAAACCAAACTATAAATGATTTTCATGTTATAAAGATGCATGGTGCCTTCATATATATGTTTTGTTCAGGTGAGTAAAGGTTTTGCACTTTTAGAAGTTTCCAACACGGATAGACACACTCGGAGAGTCCAAATGCCACATACACCGAATCTGGGTTGGGAAAAGTGTCTACATGTGCAACATATCACAGTTTGGAAGTCAAATTAGAAGTTAACCCCATTAAAACACTGCAACTTAAAATTCCAGAGTAATAGTTTACCGATCATGCACTTAAATGAGAATCCAACACATACAAATAGTAAGTAGTTAATATGCATATTACCAGTGACCAGTGTAAAAGTATAGACAAACTGCAAAAAGGCTCCACTGTGTTATGCTGATGGGATCAATGAAGAACCCTCCAGAAGATCGACTTGTGGTGTATCTTGACGAGGCTGACTTTTGTGACTTTATAACACACCATGCTGTCAAAAGAGAATGGATCCAATATCGACACATTAGAGTAAGGAAGTAATATACTGAAAGAAAATGTCATTTTACAAACAACAAAAATCATTTTATATACAAGTAACAATGATAATAAATGAAATACGTCAAAAAAGGGACAATAAATGAATGCAGATTATGTGTCATAAATCATAATCATTCCCAGCATCCTTAATAAATGGTGTAACAAAAGGCCCCACGTGTTTGACTAGAGAAAAGTTCCCACATTGGTTAAATAAAAGGTAGTTGATCTTTTTCGTACAATATAATAAGATATAACATTATAGTTCACCCGTCAGATCTCCTAGTTATGCAGAATCAAATAAGCAAAATATTAGTCTATGAATTCAGTGACAAGAAACTACCTCCACTAATACAGATTAGAGCAACAAATGGGCCTTGCCTTCCCAAAAGAATCAAAACAGTGGAGCTCCATGCAGAAATCATGGCCATGGTCACAATAGATAACATTTCAATAGAATCTGAAGCAGTCCTTTTCTGGTAAAAGATCTGAGAAAGTGCTAACAGTACCATCAATCCAAATCCAATAGCATAAACCAGCCGAGGGGCAATATTTTTACCAATATCTCTAACTGTGAGAGAAATAGCCATCAAATTACTTTCTGAGATCCAGTGCACCATTATGAGCATATAATTTAGAACTGTTCCTGTAATGCAAAACAATTTTATATGTCTCCAGCCTGGTAGAGTAGACATAAACTTATACATAAGAAATGCCACCACACACAGAACGATGATAGGTAACATCTCCAACAATCCAAACCATACAGGATGACCCTTGTCAATATGAAGAATGCTTAGGGATTGGATATTCAAAGGTGCTGACCCAGTAGTATGTTTTGAAATCCCAAACTCAATACCAAACCTAAGTATGACATTTAAAAAAAGAAATCCAAGGTCCTGCGCGTTGAATACAAGATAATTAACTTTACAACTGATCAATGAAAGTGCAGTATCAATGCACTCCAAAAACGGTAGACATTTAGAGAAGCAATGAACTTATACTCACTTCTAATCTGAATTTACCGGCACCAACTGAGCTCAATAAATTAAGAATACCAGCAGTACCAAGAAGAAAGCTGGCTACTCTGCCTTCTGCCACTGATTTCGTGAAGAAATTCCACGTAAAAATGAGAAAGCAGACCCATACTAACTATAAAAAACATCAGAAATTCAGAAAGATCCGACTTACATATGTAACTGTTTGAGAGGAAACTGGCTCCACGTATTATCACCAAAAGAATAGCAGGAGTTGCCCTTAAAGAAATACTGGAAATACCAAGCATTGGGTCACACGACTGATACAGGACATTTACACATCTAATTGCGAAAATATGTACAAAAAGAGAAGCTAGCATGAGTGCAAGACCAACGCCCATTGATATCAAATCAAATTCAGTCCATGCAGAGCGAGCAAGCTCTGCAACTCTTCCTAGAAACTTAGAATATGCAGCAATTTGATTCTGAATAGTAGATAGTCGGCTATCATGATCTTCATAAGGGATTCCATTCACAGCTACGCCAGAAGACTTTACGGTGTTTGACCAATTGGATAGTGCTTGAGTATACAATTGCATTACATGGTGCAAATCATCAGAAGGAAGTCCAATAACTGATGTCGCCGAATAGAGGTCAATATACCTTTTCACCTGGAATACAAAATGGCCAGTATAGTATTAGAACATGCAAACAGAGAATAGAACCGTTCCATAAAAATGAGCAGTGTGTCTGTAAAGAATATGTTCTAAGTCTACACAACAGAAGCAGATCTTACTTCGAATGTTACATTTTAGGAAAGTGCTACAAAAAAATAGGCCAAATCTAAATGAAAACTATCTAATAACATAATATGCTGGCACCATACTAGCTAAGCTCTTTCTTGACCATCTCTGAATAAAATGTCTTCAGTGCCAACAACAGGAATTTTCTTGTAACGATATAATTCTGGAAATCACCTTTTATTCAAAGGGTGGACCATTCAACATATTTTATAGTTTGACTAACATGTATTGATTTCCTCGAGTGAATAAAATGCACAAAAAGCACATATGATTCAAACTAGCTCATGTGTTGATTGATATATATGCAAAGATGATGATGAAAGATTGGATCTTTGATGAAGAAAAATAAAGAAAAAGGTCAAAGAGATCTAACAAACATGTTAAAATAATTTTACTTGCAAAGAAGAATGTCCAAGGAACTGCTGCTTGTATTTTGATGAACCCACAGGTGAACAGAAACAGAAATCAATAGTTGAATAATATTTTATAGCAATACAGCATGCCATCCTATCATCTTCCTATTTCCAGCTTAACTCCAATTAAGTTAACTTTTCCACTTTTACATTATGCTGAGTGGATTATTTATCATCCCATTTGGGCATATTTAACATAAGTGAAAGCAGATCTGAGGGTAGCATGTAGGATGTATATTTCCATTTATTTTGTCCTTAGAACAAACTACATCGCCCAACCTTAATTGTAGTTCAACTGATGATTTGAAAATAGCATTTTCCTTTTATCCTATCATCACTCACTCACAGTTCTTAAGATCTGAAACGAATGCAGCATAAGTTTTAAGAGAAGTGAATCAAATTCCAATGAGAAATACAATTTTTCTGTTTGCACCTCCCTCCTGAAAGCACTTCTCATTAGTATAGAGAGGTCATTAGCGTTACCTGCCAGGAATTAATGCAGAGAGCATTAGCATATCTCAGCATCCATGCTTCTAAATTTGACCAAGAGTTATAACTTTTAACACTATTCCTTCGTCCATCCCATGTACCAGCACTTAATGCATACAGCTCACGATTAACCCGGCCAATGCTAGAAGCAGAATAACAAGACCATCCAACAAGAGAGTGTTAGAGTTTGTGCAAGAAATCTTGAGAGTGCAACAGGAAACCCAAAATCAACAGTGCATTCAGAGCCATTATAGAAATCGGTTGACAAGTAAACCAAATGTATTATATATGTGCCGCTCTCTTCTTGAAAGCTGCTTAATTTCAGATATACCATGTCAAAAAATTGCAATGTAGCAATAACACCTATTATGATTGTAGTGTCATATGTCAATACTGCTTTGAAGGAAACACAGAAGACTCCACCATTCAAGGGGATTACCTTAAAGTTAAGGGTGAAAGTAAGTACGCCCCAGGAATTAAAAAATAATCAGTGTTTTTACCCCCAATTTCAACACAAACTTCATCTTAAGCATGTGTTGTGCAATCACAGAACATCCTTCCCTCACCTAACTGGTTTCACAAAACTCTATTCTCTTCTACTCAAATTTTTTATAATATTTTTCCCTCAGCTAATTCTGCAGACTCTATTAGCCAACAATTGTATTCAGACCCACCTGCACAACTAATTGTATTCAGACCCACAAATACTTGTTGTAAAACTTATATCCTCCTTGTTAAACAACCTCTTTCGCCTTACAACTGAGCCAATTAAATTATTGGGTGACGCATCACTGCGGGATTGACTGACTTTTCTGCAAATTTCCTTTCTTGTTTTCATTTAGCCATAGGATTTCAAACAAAAATCTGATTGAAGGAATCAATTTTACCACCGGGTGTATGGACTGCTCCTTGTAATTCTAACCGCATGTCCTCAGCATGACATATTCCTCCTCCTAAAAGTATTGCATTAACAAGCTATTGTAATGAGTAATGACATCATTTGCTCCTCCCTAAGCACACGCAAATTAAGTCTGCTAGGGTAAGAAAGAATATCAAAGATGTAAAACGATAAGTGTTTCCTATGGGAAT
This sequence comes from Scilla litardierei, assembly GCA_030789695.1. Taxonomy (NCBI): domain Eukaryota; kingdom Viridiplantae; phylum Streptophyta; class Magnoliopsida; order Asparagales; family Asparagaceae; genus Scilla; species Scilla litardierei. The sequence goes on along the minus strand of CM061134.1, from coordinate 2,827,570 downwards.
TCGCATTCATCTCTAAGGCACTGCAAGTCAATATCATGTTCCAGGATAAGCAGAAAAAGAAAAAACATAATTATAACATTGAATACAATAAAAAAGATTGTTGATTTCTTTGCCTATATACATGCAATTTGTTTCAATAGATAAGTCTGGCTATGACATGTCTGGGCTACATTGGAGCTTTGTCAGAGCATATTTGTGCAATTGGGCCTACAGTCCATGCCAGCCAATTGTTTTTTCATCTTAGATCATTAAGGACCTGTTTGGCTCTGAAGTTTTCTAGTAAGTAGTTTATTTTTAGCTGTAGTTGGATATTTTCAAACTGTAATTTCCATGCCTCCAACTCTAGTTTCATAAACTGTAGTTCTCTTGATTTTGAGCACCGTTTGGATACAAAACATAGACAAATATTTCTCTTCAAGTTTTGAATCTTAAGAAAATCTAGTCTGATTGGATTTTCTAAACCACAATTAAAGCTACCTTTTGGAGTGTTAGAATAGGATGTAATTAATATGATCCTATATGCAAGATATCAAAAATGACAAGCAATTAGTATGATCCATACTACATGAAAGGTAATAAGAATATAGGAGATATAAATCAGCATGTCATCTCAAACCCTTTACTCTCTATATTATTTCATGGCATTAGAACCATGATCCTCTCAAAAACTTGATACGAACCGCTTGCCGTTTGGATCAAATCAGCGATTAATTGATCAAAACAGCGATTTAAAGGTGGAAAAAATGGAAATAGTGGAAGAACAATTAGAAATTGAGAACTTGATAAAGATTCTTCGAGACGAATCAATCTCCTAGCTTTTATTGAACGCCTAAAAGCCTAAACAGCATCAAATTGATAACTAGATTGTTCGAAAACAAATCAAGCATGCCCTCCTAATGACGGCTAGCCCTAATTTATACAGGGAAATGGGGATTTACTAATTTGGTCTGACTAGACCAAAATACCCCTGAAATGACTAACGCTAATTCCGGCCCCCACGTCTCCTCCTGCGCACGTAAACAATCGTGGGCTCCCTGCGTGTGCTCGGCTCTGGCGTGTCCGCAACAATACTCCCCCCTAAAAGAGCCACCTTGTCCTCAAGGTGGAAGTCAGGAAACTGCTCTCGCATCACGTCGTAGGCCTCCCAAGTCGCATCACAGTCCGGCAAACCCGCCCAATATATCAGCACCTCCTTTCGCCGCCCCGGGCCCTGACGAACCGCCCTCACATCCACAGGCTCGAGTAATACCTCCATGTCCTCTGTCAAGGTAGGAGGCAAAGTAGCAGACACCGCCTGATCTCCGATAGCCTTTCGCAGCTGTGACACGTGGAACACCGGATGTATCCCTGAGGACGCGGGCAACTCCAACCGGTACGCCACCTGGCCAATCCTGGCTATCACCCTGTATGGACCGAAATATCTAGCTGACAGCTTCTCATTCGGCCTCCTCGCTAGCGATCTCTGCCGGTACGGACGCAGCTTGAGATACACCATGTCTCCCACCTGAAACTGTACATCTCGACGATGCCCATCGACCCTGGCCTTCATCATCTGCTGAGCGCGTAGCAGATGCTTCTTCAGCTCCTCTAGCAAACTGTCCCTCTCCCCCATGTACTCCTCCACCTGAGACACTGGAGTCTGCCTGTCACCAAAACGGAGCAAGGGTGGGGGATCCCTCCCGTACAGCACTCTAAATGGCGTCGTCCCTGTCGCAGAGTGGTACGAAGTATTGTACCAGTACTCTGCCCATGATAGCCACCTATGCCACTGACGTGGTGTCTCTGAGGCGAAGCACCGCAAGTATGTCTCTATGCTGCGGTTGACCACCTCCGTCTGGCCGTCGGTCTGGGGGTGGTAGGCCGTACTCCGCTTCAGGACCGTACCCTGCACCCTGAATATCTCCCGCCAGAAGCCACTCATAAAGACCTGGTCCCGGTCGGACACAATGGACCCGGGCACCCCATGTAACCGTATCACCTCCCGCGTGAAAGCGGTAGCTACCGACACTGCAGTGTATGGATGCTTCAATGGAATAAAGTGAGCGTACTTACTCAGGCGGTCCACTACCACGAATATCACCGTGTACCCATCGGACCGTGGGAGTCCATCAATGAAGTCCATTGTCACCTCCTCCCAAACCCTCTCCGGCAGTGCCAACGGCTGTAGTAGGCCCGCTGGAGCCATAGCCATGTACTTGTGACGTTGGCAAACGTCACAAGCTGCGACTAGGTGCGCGATCCTCTTCTTCATTCCTGGCCAATACAGCTCTCTGGCCATCCTCTGGTAGGTTTGCTGTACCCCTGAATGGCCCCCAGTCACCGAACTGTGAAACTCCTGGAAGAGGACAGGTATGAACTCTGAGCTCCGGGGTATCACCATCCTCCCCTGGTACAACAATCTGCCCCCTACTACCGAGTAACCAACCGGTCCGTCCTCGCCACTCTGCAGTCTCTCCCGGATCTGTCGTAACTCCGCATCTGCCTCTGCCTCCTGCAACATCGGCTCCCAACCCAACCACATAGGCAGTGACAATGCCCTCAAGTCGATGCCCTCCTCCCTCCGTGACAAGGCATCAGCAGCCTTGTTCTCTAACCCGGGTCTGTACTCGATGTCAAACCGGTACCCCACCAGTTTGGACAACCAGTGCTGGTGCTCCTCAGTGACCAGCCTCTGCTCCAGTAAGTACTTGAGGCTCCGCTGGTCCGTGCGGACCACGAACTCCCGCCCCAACAAGTACGGCCGCCACTTCTGAATCGAGAAGACTATGGCCATCAGCTCCCGCTCATAGACTGATTTCAGTCGTGCTCTAGCGGTCAGCACCTGACTGAAATAAGCTATGGGTCTACCCTCCTGCATGAGTACCGCTCCCAGCCCGTACCCCGAGGCATCGGTCTCGACCACGAATGATATGCTGAAATCTGGCAAGGCTAGGACCGGTGCCGTCGTCATAGCCACCTTCAAGGCCTCAAAGGCCTTGGTGGCTTCCTCCCCCCACTTGAATCTGTCCTTCTTCAACTGCTCGGTGAGAGGCCACGCAATCGTGCTGTAACCCTTGACGAACTTCATGTAGTAGCCCGTCAGCCCCAAAAAGCCCCTCAAGGCTCGTAGCGTAGTAGGAATCGGCCAATCTAGCATAGCCGATATCTTCGATCTGTCGGCCGCTACCCCCTCTGCCGACACTACATGGCCCAAGTACTCAATCCGCAGCTGCCCAAAGCTGCACTTCTTCCGGTTGGCGAAGAGCTGATTCGCCAATAACTCCTTGAACACTATCTCCAAGTGGCCTATGTGCTCCTCCATATCCCGGCTGTAGACCAGGATGTCGTCAAAAAATACAAGTATGAACCGCCGTAGGTAGGGCTGGAACACCTTGTTCATGAGTGCCTGGAACGTCGACGGGGCATTCGTCAAGCCAAAAGGCATGACGAGAAACTCGTAATGGCCCTCATGGGTACGGAAAGCGGTCTTCGGCACATCCTCTGGCCGCATCAGTATCTGGTGGTAACCCGCTCTCAAGTCGATCTTCGAAAAGACCGCTGCTCCATGTAGCTCGTCTAACAGCTCGTCAATCACCGGAATAGGGAACTTGTCCGCGACAGTCTCCCTATTCAGCGCCCGGTAATCGACGCAAAACCTCCAACTCCCGTCTTTTTTCTTCACCAACAGCACTGGTGAAGAAAAAGGACTCACACTGGGCTGTATCACCCCCGCCTGCAGCATCTCCCGCACCAACCGCTCTATCTCGTCCTTCTGCGAATGCGGGTATCTGTATGGCCGCACGCTGACCGGAGCCCCATCCCCCCGTAGCACGATCGCATGCTCGTGTCCCCTCTGCGGTGGCAGCCCCTGTGGGCTCTGAAATACCTCCTGGTACTGCTCCAGTACCGGCTCCACCTCCCCTGCGATCTCTGTCTGCTGCTCCTCCTCAGTCGACAACCCCTGGCACTCCACCAAGAAACCCTCACCCTCATCCTGCAACGCCCTAGTGATGGCCTTGAAGGCCACCACCGAAAAGCAGAGTGTAGGGTCTCCGGTCAACACCACCGTCCGGTCGCCGTCCTGGAACTCCATCCGCAGGAGCTTCCAGTTCACCTTCATCTCCCCCAACTTCTTCAACCACTGCACCCCCAGAATGACGTCCACATTTCCCAACTCCAAGGGTAAAAAGTCCTCCACTATATGTATGCCCTGCAGCATCAGGCACACCCCCTTACAGAGCCCAGCGCTCTCCTCCATCTTCCCCGTCCCCAGCAACACTGTGAATCTCTCCAACATACTCAGATCCAACACATGGCGATCCACCAACTTCCTAGAAATGAAGTTGTGAGTCGCCCCACTATCAATAAGAACCGTCACTGCCTGCTCCGCCAACGTCCCTGATAACTTCATGGTATGATTCGGAGTGAATCCTACCACAGAGTTCAGGGAGACCTCCGCCACGTCCATGTGTACACTCGCCTCCTCCTCCGCCAACTGCTCGGGCTCCAGTACCTCCTCCTCATACTCCTCCTCGTCGGGGACGATCACGATCTGCAGCAACTTGCTCGCACATCGGTGACCGGGGCTAAACTTCTCGTCGCAACGGAAGCACAACCCTGCTGCACGCCTGGCCCGCATGTCCGCCTCTGTCAGTCGCCTGCCTGGTACCACCCCCGGCCTGACCTCCCCTCTAGGCGCCACTGGGACTCCTGCTGCTGGCCGTGGTGGAACTGGTGCTGCCGTGCTGCGCTGGCCCTGGGCTCCCCAAGCCCCTCTGATGCGCCTCTCCTCCGTGTGCTTCTCCTCCGCCATGTGGGCTAGACGGAGGACATCCTCCAAGTCATTGGGCCTCTGCATCCGAAGCTCTGCCCGTATCGAGGGCTTCAACCCCCTCATGAAGCTCCCGATCAACACCTGGTCAGACACCCCCCGCAACCTGCTAGCCAACATCTCAAACTTCTCCACGAAGTCCCGAACTGTCCCCTCCTGTCGCAGTGCTGACAACTGCTCATAGAAGTCCCCTCCGGACTTCTCCTGGAACCGGTCGAGAAGGTAAGAAGAGAGCTCCTCCCAGGAACGAAAAGGGGAGCTGGCTGTCTTCCACCGGTACCAGGCTAGGGCCTTGTCCTCGAAATAGATCCCTATAGCACGCAGGACCTCCTCCTCCGTCAGCTGCATCACCTGGAAGTAACGCTCGGCCCGGTAAACCCAGCCGTCCGGATCGGTGCCATCAAACGTCGGCATCTTCAGCTTCTTCAGCCTTCGATCCGCGTTTATGTCACCGTACTGTGCACCAACCCCCCTAGGGATGCCTCCCTGCACCATCACGCCCCCTTGCCCTCCTCCGGGGCCTCCGTCGCCGCCCTCGTACAGCTCAACAGGCCATTGAGGTCGCTCCCTATCCCCCGCAGGGATGTAGTTCCCCAAACAATCCGGTAGTCGAGGAGGTGGTGCAAAAATGGGCCCTCTAGCGCCTCTGTGCTGCTGAACGGGAGCTGTCCGGTCCTCCAGATGGCCCCCTGGGCCCCAAAATTGGGCCGCAGGAGCCCCAATCGTCACCCCGGGAGCCCCTCTTGGTCCGTCGGGTCTCGCCGTCGCTCCAGGGGGTTGAACAAACCCCGCCACGCCCCCAAAAGGCCTCAGTGGTCTCGCCGGGCCTCCAAAATGTGCTGCCGTACCCCTAAAAGGGGTTTCCCAGCCTTCCGCGCCCCCAGCAGAGGCGCACCGCCTCCAGCGCCCCCCGCCGGGGGCGCCCCGCCACCTGCGCCCCCCTGCAGGGGCGTTCCGCCACCTGCGCCCCCGAATGGGGGCGCCCAGCCACCCGCGCCCCCGGAAGGGGGCGCTCCGCCACCTGCGCCCCCGCCTGGGGGCGCCCAGCCTCCTGCGCCCCAGGATGGGGGCGCCCAGCCACCCGCGCCCCCGGAAGGGGGCGCTCCGCCACCTGCGCCCCCGCCTGGGGGCGCCCAGCCTCCCGCGCCCCCGGAAGGGGGCGCTCCGCCTTCCGCGCCCCCGGATGGGGGCGCGCTGCTGTCGGCAGGCCCTATTGGGCCTGTCGAACTTACGGCAGGCCCAGTGGGGCCCGCCGTGCTTGCCGTCTGGTCCGGGTGGGTCCCGCTCCCTTCCCCCGCAAACCCTAGAAGATTTGGGCAGCCGTCGCCTTGGTTTGGAAAATTTGTAGCCGCCGCTTCGACAAAAAACCCTTCCGGCCTCTTGCCTCGATCTCCTCCTACGGCCGCCGAGATGGTTTGGAGCATCGCCATCATCGTTGGGATTTGAGCAATCTCTCTCGCCGTCTTCGCCGCCTCGATCCTCATGTGTTTGAGTTCGACTTGGATGTCCTCTTGAGTATGGGCGTGATCCTTGTTGGAGATCTCCATGGCCGTCCTCAATGATTGAATATCATCACCCATGGCTTTCTTTAATTCCTCCATCTCGCGGTTGATTTCTTCACGAAACCCTTGAAGCCGTTCTTCCGTCGCGCCGCTTCTTGTTCCTCCCGCCATTAGATCTCACCGCTCTGATACCAATTTGATACGAACCGCTTGCCGTTTGGATCAAATCAGCGATTAATTGATCAAAACAGCGATTTAAAGGTGGAAAAAATGGAAATAGTGGAAGAACAATTAGAAATTGAGAACTTGATAAAGATTCTTCGAGACGAATCAATCTCCTAGCTTTTATTGAACGCCTAAAAGCCTAAACAGCATCAAATTGATAACTAGATTGTTCGAAGACAAATCAAGCATGCCCTCCTAATGACGGCTAGCCCTAATTTATAAAGGGAAATGGGGATTTACTAATTTGGTCTGACTAGACCAAAATACCCCTGAAATGACTAACGCTAATTCCGGCCCCCACGCCTCCTCCTGCGCACGTAAACAATCGTGGGCTCCCCGCGTGTGCTCGGCTCTGGCGTGTCCGCATCAAAAACCTAATCATTTTAAGGGAAAAGGGGGAGAATCTATTTGTCCACTTCCTTCCAATCCCCTCCCTCTTCGAGATTCAACTTTCCGCCACCATCCACATCACCACCCGTTGCCACGTCACTGTTGTGCATTCCACTTCATCCCCTTTTTATTTTTCTTCTTCATTTTGTTCTCTTATATATATCTGAACTCCTAATTCAGAGCTGAATGCAAAAAAAACATAATTGTAGCATGTTAGACCTAAAATTTTTTAGATTTGATCTGAACCAGTAAGCAAAAATGTTACTTAGAAGATTAAATCTTAACAGTTCCCATATCTGATCTGAAACAGTAAGAAAAACATCTCCTTTTCTTTATTTCTTTATGTTATTTTTTCTATATGAGATGTTTTGATAGATCCCAAAGGATGATCTTTGGTTAGTGTATTTGATCCCAATGGAGGATCATGATAGATTATCAGGGTGAGTTCCCAAGGAAGAAGCATAAGTTGGGGATTGTGCTCTAGGTGTTAGGAGGGTCTATTGCTACAAATATAGTTAAAGCGTTGATATCCAATGTAAAAACTATTGTTCAAAAGTTTATTTCTGGAAAGATCACAAATCAAAAGTTGGACCACTAATTTCTAACACCGATAGGAACTAGTGGAGAATCACTCTATCAATAGAGGAAAAAGAAGCACATTACCGACAACTCTCCAAATCAGAATATAGACAAATGGAAGAGAAGTGATGCTGGACTCTGCAACCAGATAGTGAATAGCATGGAACTCTGTGCAGGATATGATATTGCACACCAAGACGGTTAAGCAGATGGGAAATGCTCGACAGTCTCCATTCAATGCTATATAATCCGAATAAAGCTTACGATGTAATACATGAGCAGTTTTGGAACAACAAGAAGACGAATGATTCATATCCCAATTTTATAGGAACTAACAGAGATTGCATGAAGAGTTGAATATTTTCAACATAAATGCAGAAAAGATGAAGCGGTAAGAGCATATCTTCTTACTATGCTTTCTTAGAGCCTTGCCATCTAAGTATATGTTTGCATGATCACATGTGATTAGGAGCTCAACAATCAACACCTTCTTCAAGACTTTCAGCCTACTTTGGAAGATATTTCCCGATAATTCCTCTGCTATTGAATTAAAGGAGTTGTAGAATTGTACAGCTTAGGAAGCTTAGCAGATATTTTCCGATAATACGTCTCCAAATCATTATGTATTTTTCTCCCACTTTGACATCAACAAATAGAATGGAGTGATACTAAAGAATATAAACTCACATAAATCATTATCATACCCTTATTTATATTCGAACATAATGTGGGAAACAAAATATTTCATTTAGCAGGATGTCTTTAGTTCATGATTTTGATTTTACAAGGAACATTTTATAAATCCTAAAACTCAGTTTTCAAGAAACCATTCTGTGGGAGCAATTTTACATATATGATTCATAAATATTTTCACAACAAATACCTAGTTATCTTCTTAATTTAACATATGTTTCTAATTTTAATGCTTTTATAGAATTTCGTCAATTAGAATGTCAATTAGATTATCGGTTGAAATGAATTTTAATGCAATGTCACCTTTCTTGTTCATGAGTGATGATCATGATTTTTAGATAGCCTTATTGCACTTATGTAGTCATAAAAGTTTGTTGACGTGAGACTATTCCATATCAGGCAAAATTTGTCTCATTGATAAGACTTGTGCACAAGCTAAACCAGCAGCAATATATTCCGCTTCGGTGATAGATTATGACGGATTTTTGCTTTTTACTAAACCAAGATACTAAGAAATGTCCCAAAAATGACAAGTTCCACTAATACTTTTCATACCAGAATTGCATCCAACAAAATCGGCGTCATTATATAAAATTAAATCAAAAGTGTTAACAATAAAACATAATCTGTTAAGCACTTTAAATATCTAAGAATTCGTTTTACGACCTTAAGATGTGATTCCTTAGGGTATGCTTGAAATCATACACACAAACATACACTAAAAATAATGTCATGTCTAATAGAAGTTAAAAACAATAAAGAGCACATCATACCTCAGAGAGTTTCTGATTGACACTCTTTCCGGATGGATTCTTATCGAGGAAAGTATATGTTGACATTAGTATATTCTACCTGCCTGAACTTTCCATACCAAAGCGCAGACTAGTAGCCTATATTAGTCGACTAGACTGGGTTGAAAAGAAGATAACAAATACCTAGTTATCTTCTTAATTTAACATATGTTTCTAATTTTATTCTGTGTTAGTCGACTAACAGTCCTGTTATTCGACTAACAGAAGTGATAATTGGCTTCCGATATTCAAATACATCTGTCACTTAGTATATGTCATTAGTTCGACTAATCAACACTTGAAATCACCTAGTACAGCTCATTGGAAAGCTGTTAAGAGGATTATGAAATATATAAAAGGTAATGTGCACCACAAATTAGTTTATCAAGCAGATTCGCTTGAGATTCTTAGTTACTCCGATGCAGATTTCGGAGGGGACAAAGATGACAGGAAGTCAACTGCAGGACATGTGTTCATCTTTGGTGGTACAGCTGTTTCTTGTGGTAGCAAGAAACAGGGTTGTATAGCGAGATATACACAAGAAGCTGAGTATTAGCCTGTAATATGGCGGCTATTCATGCAGTCTAGATCAGACAGTTCCTATTGGACTTGGATCTCAATCTGGTGGATGGACCAATTGAGATGTATTGTGATAATCAAGCAGCCATCAGCTTGATCCACAGTGATGCAAACAATTCCAAAGGAATGTATATTGAAATACAATATCATTACATACATGATATGGTGGAAAGGAAAGAAGTCAATGTAACTTATATTCCAACAAGTGATATGATTGTTGATCCCTCGATGAATGGTATTCCAGCAAAGTATATTCATCAAACTTGTTGGTTGATGTGACTGAGAAATATCTAAGTCAAGAAAACTTTCATGAATAATGAAAGGAGACAATCATGAATAATGATTGTACTCGGTAAATAAAATGTGCATATCTCACGGATAGTAAGAGTATGTGAAATTACATCATGTGTTATATCTCACGGATAATGGGAGTATGACCGGAATGCACTTGGGCATTTCAGGTCAAGTGGGAGAAGTGGTTATGGCCTGATATGGCCAAATATTCCGGTACCCGACCCGATAGTCGGTTGAGGATTTTCCTCAGCCGAAAGACCGAGTCTCACGTGTCCGTTGAGAGAATCAAGGGTCAGTTGAGGAAATCTCGGTGGGCTGTTGCAAGGGTGGGGGATATGGCGGTTGCCCTATAAATAGAGAAGATGGTTTCTCTTTTAAAGTATAAAAAACTTTCAGCCATAATCCGAAATCTCCAAGCAAAAATATTTCTCTCTCGTTCTCTCATAACATGTAAGTGGTTATGGCCTGATATGGCCAAAGATCCCGGTACCCGACCCGATAGTCGGTTGAGGATTTTTCTCTGCCGAAAGACCGAGTCTCACGTGTCAGTTGAGATAATCAAGGGTCGGTTGAGGAAATCTCGGGGTCGGTTACAGGGGTGGAGGATATGACGGTGGCCCTATAAATAGAGAAGATGGTTTCTCTTTTAAAGTATCAAAAATTTTCAGTCATAATCCGGAATCCCCAAGCAAAAATATTTGTCTCTTGTTCTCTCGTTGGTATCAAAGCGTGGTTACTGCCTCGATCCACGTCTCAAATTCGCACGATCTCAAAGCGAGCTTGCCGCAGCTTTCTTCTTCGTCTCACGAGCACGCGGCCCTTCGCGTGAAGCAGCAGAGCGATGGGCCCGGGACCTGTTGTTTTCCTTCAACGAGCAAACAACCTCATCCTGAGGTGGGCCCAACCTGAGGCACAAGGCATTGCATTCTTCACCGAGCAAATAGCCTCGTTCTCTTCACCGAGGCATAGATCAGAGCGCAAGCAGAAAATGTTGTCAATTTGAGCCTCACACGCACGGAGCTTCTGTGCAGACGTCTGCACAATATTTGGCAAGGCGATTGTCCAGATCCTTCGCCGAGCCAGTACCGTACTTCCCGTGGAAATCAAAACAACCACACAATCTTCGCCAAATAAAGGAGGTGTGTCCCACCAATTTTCACCATACTAACAATTTTTGCAGGTCATGTCCTCAACGCAAAGAATTTTTCATTTTCCCTCCACTGTCGAGTCCAATCAACTTGCCACTAAGGGTTGCAGATCAATAGATTTTGATATGATTTGAGTTCATAAAAATTCTAAGTCTTAAACGTGTGTTTGTGTGTCTTCAATGCTTTAACAATAAATCTATGATAAAAATAAATGTTACATTAATAAACAAAATTATAATCATTTAAGCTTGATTGAAGTCGATTATCATTCATGTTCTTGTCATAGGTGTAATGTCAACTCTCGAGCCTTAACACCTTAACATATACTTCCTAATAGATACGCAAATCATGTTAGTGCAAGCAATTTGTTTGTTAATCATCAAAACACATATTAGGATAATCCAATATCCAACATAGTATTCTTAGTCTAGTGTTGAGTTTCATGTCTGAGTGTACAATATGCAACATGCGAACTCACTCATGCCAGTAAGGGCAATCACACAGACCAAATTCTGTTGGTATCAGATTCAGTCAGTAATAGTAACAGATTTAGTCGGTAATAGTAATAGATGGTTCCAGTCGCTCATGCACACTCAATAACATGACTTATCCCAACCCCAAGTATCTAGTGCAAACATATACATTAGGTGTGATGCATGTGGATATCGGTGTATAGTATCATGCTCAGTAGCATGTCATGTTTCGATTTCAATACAATGGCATGTACAGTAGTTGTCTGACGCAGTATCTAGTGCAGTATCAAATGTATTATATAAAATAAGTGGTGTCAATAGCAATGTTGATGCATAATGTATGTACTCTAACAAACTAGCTCAATGTCAACTGTGATGAGGCAATAAGTTTGATTTGTGATATTTACTTTGTGCATATCATGTCATAAGACGAAGTCTCTATGTACAGCCCAAATGGTATAATCATGATGTCAAGCTCTGTAATCACGAGTTAAACCAATGCTTCACATGACATTAATCATAATCTATCAATCTGGAAAACCATATCATATCCAAGTGAATATAACCAAACTCATCAGTGTATCATATCGCCAATAGCATAACTCTAGCATGACCCAAACGTGACTACAAAGATTAAACTGAAACGATCAATTTTTTTAGTTGTAATCATCTATGCACATATTTATGTATACACCACATTTAATTTAAAATAATCAGTTCAATTAAAATTTTCAAGCCAGCATTCTCATATCACTGTCATCATCAAATTATGGAATATAATTTTCCACCATCAGCTCATGTGTAATAAAATTAATACCAAAAGGTCATTGTATATGGAATTAGAATAAGCTAATCACGAAAAAGGCAAAAGCTCACCAAGTAACGGACTAGGGGGGTAGGCACCAAAGATAGCACCCATGCCCATCAGTATAAACAAAGCCCACGCAACACAAGATAGAACCCAGTAGCACAAACAAAGCCCACGCAACACAAAACAGAACCCAACAGCACAAACAAAGCCTACAACAATGCAGGACAGAACCAGCAACAACAAGTATAGCCCAAAGCACGTAGGATAGAACCTAGCAGCACAGGATAGGGGCAAGCGGTTCGGGGAAGGGCAAGGCCATGAGTCAAAGGCAGAGCGGAAAAGAGTCCCAAGAGGCAGCGGATAACAGCAGAACAAGTCAGAGCCCCAAAACAACGGTACAGACTGAAGGCAGAGCTACGCAAGAGATCGAGTACGGCAAAGCAAGTCCAAACATACAGCTGCGAGGGATAAAGCCCCAAGTCATGGCAAACGGGAGGCAAAGCTCCAATCAACAGCAATGGGTGGAACCCCAGATTCATGACAAAAAGGGACAGCCCAAATCAACCTACGACAAGGGAGCAAAGCCCCAAAATCACGACAAAAAAGGCACAGCCCCAAACTCACGGCAAAATGGGATCCAAATTTCAACAAATATAAGTGAGGGTGACTGAGTTTATCACGACCTAAAAAACTTTTGGTGATCTACTTGTCACGGAGAACCGTTGATCGTCGCCAAAAGCTAGCCACACCGTCTCGTTGTCAGTTACGACTGTTGCTGTCGCTACTCAAGTTTGGATCGGGACTGGGGAGATGATCAGAGAGAACATTGAGGGTAGAAGAGCTCAGGCAATAGAGAGATCCCAAAGTTTTTTGCACAATTAGGGTTAGGGCAAGAGATAAATAGGAATAGTGAAGATAGGAGAAAAGATCCATTAAGAGAGGTTGTTGAAGGACATGGGGCGGCATCAGTTACACTGATGCGCCGACTCTGCCAAAGCTCGCGCAACGACGAAGCGGTGAAATAGGCGGGCGAACCGACGTTGAAAAGGAAATGGATAAAAAGGAACGAAAAAAGAAAGATGAAATGAGAGAGCGTGCGATTGATTAATAATGAAACATGCCGAATTGGGTTTAAGGGTTATGAGATCTGGTTTAAGCGTTGACAGATATAGAAGTAAAACAACTCAAATTAAAACAAAAAATTACAGAAAAAACACCAAATATTACCCAAAAAATTTATTACGTTTACAAATAATTTCATTTCATTACATGTAACTTGCACGTGTTTGTTAGCATAGAAAATTAATTAGCATGATCCTACATGCAAGGTGTTAGATATGCAACTAATTAGTGTGATCCTACATGAGAGGTGTTAGAAACGGCAAGTAATTGGTGTGATCCTACTTGTAAGGCATGCACTACATGCGTCCACTTCAATGTATCATGTGTTTATTTATCTTGTTTATATAAAGAATAAGAGAGAAATCATCTAGTGCTCCCAAATCCTTTCCTCTCTCTAAATTACTTCATGGAGGTTACCAGCAGCTTACGAAAGTTTAAAATTAGCCAAACACAGCTCATTTAGCTTTTTGGAGTTAAAAGGACTAAAATCTAGAAAACTACAGTTTAAACTTTTTAACCCCAAGCCAAATGGGCCCTAATGGACTGTTACATGAGTACCCAACACTTTCAGAAATCAAGAAGCTTACAAAATTGTTTCAATCTGTATGATGTATACATCTTCAATTTCAAAAGGAGAACATCTCAAAATGTAAGATCTACTAGAAATTTTGGACATTTATATAGTGCACCTTCCAAAGGGAAAAGGAATACCAAGAAGTGCTGCCACAGTTGCTGCAAAATCAAGCTGCACCCACAACAGACAATGGGAAGCAGAAATGAAGCATGAATATAAATGAGAAGGGAGTAAGTTTGTTCCAAGGAAAACATGTGCTATATCTGACCTGTTGTATGGTACTGATGCATGTCTTCTTCCCATCCTGAATTTGAAATGAGAGAAACTGAATCAATGATAATTACATGTATAAAGGCCAACTTGACTTTTAAGCACGAATTAGTGTCAAACGGCAATCAACATAATGGTACAAGAGATACCTGCAATATTGCAGTGTCATAAGAAACATATAGGACAAACACCATTGCTAGACTAGCTTTTGAGCTCATATAGCAATAACACTTACTAAAGAATACTGGAATCAAAAAACCACAGCACATCACATGAAATCACTTTACAAGTACAGATATCAACCATTACTGCATATTCCAGAATGAAACTTCAACCAAAAAGTCAAGTTAAAATAAAAAATAAAAAATATAATAAAGATAACTTTTCTAGAGTAAAAACATTTTCAATGCATGGGGAATATGCGTCAAGTTGGTACATTTGTTCTATAACATGCCGTAGACAAGAATCTTTTCCTTAAAAGGACGTCTTCATAGATTATTTTTATGAAATAAGAAGAGCCTTTGGTCTGCTGCTAGTTGTTTCATTGGTGTTAAACTACAATACCAATGTTATGTAGGTCCCCCTACCCATTCGATATCCTACTACGTTTCAAACTCGTGTATATATTTTCGAACCAGAAATTAGAAAAGGAATTTTAAACAACACCAACTACCGGAAAAAATAACTAATCAGGTGTCCAGTTGAAATAACACATTTGGTTGCTAGAATATTCCATTTAGTTAGCTATTACTTGATGTAACTGTCTTATAGGATGCCTAGAGAAGCTAATTGTCTCAAGCAAGGATCTGCTGAACTAACTGCATTGATGTATAAGGAAAATACTGGAACAACTCCAACCATTTTAGTATATTGAGTTATGCATGTGAAGTTTATGTGGTATTTTTCTACATCTATCAATCAGTATCTTATGTCGAAGGCTAATTATTTTGTAGCAGCAGAGGCTCAGTAGCGAATATCTAATTCCATAGCGCAATAAGATTTATGTGAAGATAACCATTAAAACTAAATATTAACAAAATCACTCAAGTATGTATAATCATTAACGTAATGTATATGAAGATAACCATTAAAACTAAATATTAACAAAATCACTCAAGTATGTGTAATCATTAACGTAATGTACATGTAGAGTAGGTGACTAGACACTAGATAGTTGAATGGTGTTACTTACGGATTTAGTCTAAACATACGAATGTCTTAGAAATAAAGAACGTGGAACCAATATTCACTGAATATATTCCATAATAAAGGTACTAAAAGTGTATTTACATAAAACACTACCGAAATGCCTAAGCTGTTGTGCGAAATTGTTGCTTATTACTTAAAAAACTAGAAACAACGATAAACTGATCTAAATCAAAGCACTTGTTCATTAATAAGCCGCATGTCCTTTCGATGTTCCTTTAATGTTGCAACATAATTATAAATAATTGTAGTTAAAAATCATGCTAAAATACCATCACATGAGTACAGACTCGATCTTTAACTACAAAAGTTTTATATTGATATACCAATCTCGACTACCATTGCTGTTGTTCTTAGCAAATGTCACGAGAATAGTATTATCATCCTATATCAGCAAAAGCATTTGCACTCAATCAGTGTTCTAAATATCGGATATCGGTTGCGTATCGGCCTAGTAAATTTGATATCGGATTGCAGATATCGGGGATATATCGAGAATATTGACTAAATATCGGAGTGTCATATCAGAGACATAAAAATTATGACATATGTCAGCATAGATGTATCTAAGAAGACATAAACTATACTAACTCAAATAAAAGTATGTTTTGGTTATACTTATCTCGTTAAACATGAATATCGGGGATATTGATGTAATATCGGAGTGTCATACCAGAGGCTAAAAATGAGGTCAAATAAAAGCATGAGTCTAAGAAAATATAAGCTATAGAAACTCAAATAAAAGTATGTTGTGTATACTTATCTCATTAAACGTGAATACCAGTCATCCACTTGGTGGAATATTTCTTTAAGTGGTCACAAACTAAACGAGTTAAATACCTACAATATATGATTCATGTGGATCAATATTACCAGTGAGAAGATGAAAATCAAAAAATTAAAAAATGTATAAATGTAAAAAAGGGAAAGAATACTCACCTTGATCGGAAAACTCTCTTAAGAAGAACAAACGTTAGACTGAAAAAACCACCTGAAAAAATTCAGAAAAAGAAAAAAATGAAAAAGATAAAGAATACTACGTAGTAAGTACTAATCTTGATCGGAAAATTCCTTGCGAAGATCGAACGTCGGATGTCAAAAACTCGATCGATGGAAAAAACCCAAAAGTGGAAGGGGGAAAATTAGAAACCGAAAAAAAAGGAAAAACTGAAAAAAAGGGCTCGATTACTCACCTTGATTAGAAAACACTTCCTTGCAAAGATTGACTGCCGGACGTCGAAGCTCAATCGATTGTCGTCGAAAATTTTCACCGGACGGAGCTGAGTGGAGCGGTGTAAGGAGCGGAGTGGAGCGTCGAGAGGAGCGGAGCGGTGTGATTAGAATTAGGGCAAAGCAGCAATTATCTTTCAAAAATCCTGATGTCTCTCGTCGTTTTAAGTAAATGATTGGGTCGGGTGACTCCAAGCGGATCCACTTTTAAGTGGACCGACCTGCTAACTTTGTTTTTAAAAAACTATGAATTGCGGCCGATATTTCAAAGGGATATATCGGCCGCAATATCGGTCGCAGTCCGATATTGCGATGATATTTCCCCAAATATCGGCAACCGCAATATATAAGCCCATATCGTATCGGCCTAGTGATAAAACCGATATTGCGGCCGATATATCGAATATTGGACCGATATTTAGAACACTGCACTCAATAAATTTAATGCCAATGCCAATGACAAACATAAATATCAATTTCACTTTATATTAGACTCCTTTGATCGAAAAGTATCAATCTTAATGAGCTATATATGTACCGTAATGCAAGTAATCATTAATTGTGATAAATAAAGTATCTAAGTGCATAGGACTAAAGATTAATGATAAGCAATTGAAGTGGTTTTTACTTTTACAAGTGTAACGCCTCGTACCCCGGGTGCTGTCACAATTTTAAAACTGTTATATGCAGGTACTGCAGGTGCCAATGAAGTCAATGTGGAGAAAGGTATAAAGAAATAAAATACTCATAACGTAACATGTGAACACAATTCTAAACAGGAAATAACATTACAATCTTACACTACGACTGAAACGTAAATACTCACACTTAGCCAGCTCAAGGCTCAATGTCATGTACCGAAAGCTCGGACTCCTTGTGCTCAGACGCCTCCGTATGATCATGTGCGTCACCTAGTGTGGCAACAGAAGTCGCACCACAGCTTAATAGAGTAGACAATATCTAAATATACGAAGGAACACTAACGGTGCACTAAAGGAGATAATGACAGCAACAGATATAATGATACAATATAATGGTACAGAACAAAGATTTAACATGGTATGATCATTTAATGTCCATAAACTACTGCAAGGTGCTACTCACTAAAATGAACCAATTCTAGGTCGTGACTTATGAGAGGGTGTGTGATGTGCAACCCGAAGACCTTCTTGGACTGCAACAATACTACTGCTACCCGGGCCGAGTAACAAGCTACTCAAAATCCATTCAAGTGATAGAAAATGGAATAAGTGATAGATCGTGAAATGAAAATCCTCCCAGATATGGAGCGAAAGACAGGCTCTAATCGCCCCCGCACTCTCGCAATCATAAGTTTTCCCAAAACCCGGCGAGTCAAGCTAAATTAATTAGTTAACAGTTTTAGTGCCGTGATATAGTCTAAGTTCAATATCATTTAAACTACGTAGCCAGTGGGGATCCATAGTCAATAATTGAATGTAGCAACAAGACATGTCATGAGCCAATCTCAATTCCACCAGCCTGTAATGGCCCGTATTTTCACTACGGGATTTCGAAATTTTTTTAAAGATTTTCCCTATAATTTCCATATTCGAATTATAATTACTTTTCTTTTTCTTTCCCTTTTCATCTACTGTTTTTTTAATTTCTCTTTTATTTTGCTTGGCCAAACATTCCTCTCTTCCTCTCTTTCCTTTCATTTTTTTATTTCATTCTAGCAACCCACTTTTCTTCTTTTTCTTTCTTATTTCATTGGGCCAAGCCCATTGTTTTACTTTTTTCCTCCAAAAGAAAACCACAGCCTCTTCACCTCCTCTTCTTAAACCTTTTCTTTTCATTTACTTCTTTTAATTACGCCCAAAGGTTCAGGCCCAACCCCATTCTCCTTTTCTCCTCTTTTTATTTCCCTAACTGAACAAACCCGCACAGCCCACAAGGCCAGCCCCACTTACCATTTAAAAAAATAAAACCACTTATCCCTTCTCGCTCTCCCCACTTCCCATCAGTTGCAAGTCTCCAGCCACCGCCTCTCCTCCACTAAACCCTAGCCGCTTCTTGATGGAGGATTCATCTCGGATCCGAACTCCTAATTCACGTATGATTCCTCTCCCATCTCTCTTATATAAATCCTATAATATCTATAATTTTATTCAAGCAAAAACCCAATCTTTTCTTCCTCAAAATTTCAGATAGTGTTTTGGGCTAAGATCGTGTTTTGGGCTTGGATCTCTTAAAGATTTGATCAATTGTGGAGGTAGATTATCTCTATGCCTAAGTTCTCGGTTTATGGTTTGTTTTCTTGTTTTTAATTATTTTTGAAATCATATAAAATTGGGATTTTTGGACTCATTGGATTTCAGGTTTTTCCTTTGCTTGTTATCGTGTGTTCTGGGGTTTCCTTTTGGGGGGGCTGTTTCTGAGTGCTCTGTGGGGGGCTGATTTGGGTGATTTTTGGGGGCCGTTCTGGAGCTAATCTGTGGTTGTTTTTGCCGCTGTTTTTGGGGCTGTTCTGGGGCTGTTCTGGGGCTGTTCTGAGATTTTTTTTCTATGAATATGTTTAGGTGCAATTCGGGTACTTTTTTGGTGCAGTTTGGGTCCATGTTTGGGGGCAGTTTGGGTTTTGTTTTGGGTGTAGTTTGGTTTTAGTTTGGTTCTAGTTCTGTAGTTTCGTTGTCATGTGTTTCAAGTGGTTGTTTTGTTGTAGATAATCTTAACACATGTTAGCCAATTTTAGCAAATTTTGACCATTGCAAACCATAGATCCGAATGATATGTTTTGCTACATGGAATTGCCTTCTTTGTGAAAGTGCTGAATATATTATACAGTGGGCTGAAATATGTAAATTGTTAAATGTTACTTTCTTGTATATCTTATTTGCACCTTCAACAATTTGTTTAACTGGATCATATTTTTAAGACAACATTAATGGGGTGCGAGTTCAGGTATCACAGTATTGAGTTTAGATTTTGGGTACTAAGTTTTGGCAGCATGTAAACTTTATTTTCCATCTAAAATAGTATGCATTATTTGTAGCATAAATAGTTTAATTCAGAACATTTGAATTTACATATAGAAACTTCAATGCTACCTTTTGTTTACGAAAGTACAAATAACTTGAGGATACCTTGACAATCACAGTACATGATACGACTTGGCACTTGACATATGACATACTACAACTGTTGATAACCATGTTGTACACTGAAATACATGTTCATACATGCCATTGATATTGTTCAATAAATAGTGTACAAGCTTGAACATGTGTGCCTGATCATCTGAATATTATACACTGACTGCAAACTCTGTATGTCGTGCACGAACATGTTGAGAACTAAGTGTTACATGGAACAAAGTGCCACGGTACGTCGGGGGCACCTCTTAAACCCATGATAGTTACCTCTAGAATCTCCTCTACATGACAATACCTGCAACCAGTACAATGTCAGACACAATAATAGTAATAACATAAACACGTGGCATGAAAGCAGTATAATAGACAGCACAATGACACTACACTTTGCTCACGGGTTTTGGAGTAACTCATATTAGAGAGAGTGCAGGAGCGATTGAAGCCATACTTTTGGCCCCTATCTGAGAGGATGCCCTTTATGGATCCTGCGTTCTTGGTACAGTTGACCTTTATACTCGGCCCGGTGTATAAAGGTGGACTTCACGTTGCACATCGTGCTCTCCAAATATGAGTCACGTCACTAGTATAGGGCACCTGAGTTTAGTGTACAATAGTTCTTGTAGGAAAGGTTTTCTCATGATGGGCTTATTGCTCCAGTGAAGTGAAGCATAGATATTTCTCATTTCAAGATATTTCAGATCCGAACTAATATTAAAACACACAACTGGTCCATGCAATGAACAAAGAACGAAGTAAGCATAATAATTGCTTTGATAAAGAAAACTAGAAAGTTAAACTCATAATGTCTCTAGAGATTCTAAGCCAGAGGAATCAGATTTAGGGTTTCATCACGTGGTGGGAAAACCCGAGCCTACGGCAAAGTCCACTAGTTTCTAGCAAGGGACCAGGGGCTAACGACCAAGACAGCTGGTGAATGGAGTTTAGATCCCAAGTATTCCACACCGAAACCCAAAACAGCGAGCAAGGGACCTAGCCGAACCAAAATAACAAGCAGAAGAAGCCGGTTGCAACCCCAACCCAACAGTAAACAGACAAAGCCAGCCGCAACCCAACAACAAGCAAGGAAGCCCAATTCAGCAAGCAAAGAAGCCAAACGACCCAACAGCAAGCAGAAGAAGGCCAACGAACCCAAAACAACCAAGGAACCCCAACAGCAAGCGAAGAACAGGTCAAACCCCAAGCCGAAACCCCAAAACAGCAAGCAAGGAAGTCAGCCAAACCCAGCACAGTCCCATGCAAGGACCCCGGGATCCCACAACAAGCAGGCGAGGGAACCAACTACACTAGATAAATGTGGGTAAATCAAACCCTAACTATTCTCCCAAATCATTCTATCTCGTTCGTAAAAATCCAATTTTTCTCACAAAATCCCAACAATTCAACTCAGATTAAAGCATTCAACTAAAACTGAAGTATAGTGGATAGCGTCTACCGAAAATATAGCCAAAGAACTAAGAAAATTAAGAACCAAAAGCCACAGGAAGATCACGCAAGGATCAATCAGAGAAAGCCGAAGAAATCAAGCCGACAAGCTTCGAAAATTGGAGAAATACTTACAGTGTCGTGTAACCAAGGAGGGGAAAGGTATTTAATAGCGAGCAACCCCAGAGTACGCAAGATGTCGCAGCAAGGGGGGATGACCTCCGCAGGGTCGGATGAGGGGAGAGGGGCGTGATGGCATCGTGCGAGAAGGACGAGAGGATTGTCGTCGTACGAGAACAAAGGACGTGAGGGGAGTGTTGTCGAATCGAAGCGACGTCGTCGAAAGCCCTAGCGGGCTCTGTCGCTACGAGATCGAGAGAGAGAGAAATCATGTCGAAGCCCTAAGGGTTCGGGCTGCTTGTGAGAGTGAGAGTGAGAGGGGGGAAGTATGAGGCCCGAGTGGGCTTCGCAAGTGGGCTGGGCCCAACGAAAAAGAAAAAAAGAAAGAGGGGGGATAAAAGGGCCCGTTACAACAAGCCCAAAATTTCAGGTTCAACCCCTAAAAATCTTATCTTGTAATTTATTGCACGGCATATCCTAAAAATAGATCTGGTTCCTTGCTTGAGCAAGATATCGATCCTATAAGATCCAAAGCTGATAATCCGATGAAACAAAATTTATAGTTGGATCAATATAAATGATCTTTTTCTTTCCAAACATAATTTACATAAAATAATTTGACTGTGTATAGATATCTCTAATATTTCTTAAAACGTAAAATAAAATATATATTTGACGAGGAAATTTTTTTAACTATAATTTTTAACTGTGATTCATTATTAATAAAAATGTCTTATTTAGGAAAATATTATGAATTCTTAAGTAAAATGTCTTATTTGCTATTTAGGAAATTTTTCTGGATTTGAAAATTCAAAACTCGAATCCACATTCAATAAATTATTGGATTAGGATCCTCAAGTGGATCCTAGCTTTCTTAGTCGGTTTGGATCTACAAGTAAATGTTATGAATTTATAGTGAATCAGTATGAGGACTTTTGTATGATCCAACCCCAATGCAGTTGCTGCACCTACCTGGAACAGCAGTAGGAGTTCAAAACTCTTTTTAAGGTAAAGTGCTTGCCAGCCCGGTGTTGAAGCACCAAATCTTGAGTTCAAATCTCGACGTAAATATTATTATTATTTTGCATCCTTGTCATGTAAATTGTCACCATAAGCGCTTAATTTCAACATTATCGTGTGTTGTGTTACCTATGGAATAAGCAAGTGACATCTTGAGAGAAGGTTCTAAGTTGGCAAATAGACAGTGCTTTAGCACCTAAAGAACAAAATTATTGAAAAGCTAGCAAATGAAAATTGACATAAAAGCACAACATACCAAATCAGGATTACAAGAGCTTGCATCAAGAACAGATGATACAGTGGCAGGAGGATCCCTCATGCTCATTGCAAAGAGTGATGTCTCAACCTGCAAGGAACATGATCCAATTAAAAACAGAAATATTTGCAAACAAATCCAAAAAAAATCGGCAAAAAGACCTCTTCAGCAGTGCCTCCACCATGATCACCATTTAACGTCTGGCCGTGATCCCCCATCACAAGCAACATGGTATTTTCATGAAGACCACCAGGACCAGACTGGCTCCTCAGGACCTCAACAACTTCCTAAATGAGTAGGCACAAAAAAAGTAAACTAAATTATATACAAAATGACATAACAAAATATGATTTAAGCATCAAGAACGATATTGCCCCGCAGTTTTAAAATTCACTGAAAGATATATTGTGACTACAAAAAAAGATCGAAAATCATAGACCTAGCACATAATTGAAAAGAATGGATAGCATGAAGTTTTACCTCCAAAATGTTATTGTATTGTTCCAGCTTTTGTATCATTGGAGTAGAATCAACACCAAAGATATGCCCTGCATGGTCCTACGCCAAGTATGGGATCATGAGCAGAGCTGATCTATAGATAATCTCCGGTATGCAATTGATATAGTAAGAAACCGATGAAGAATGATCATATTGCTGTATTCTCAGTAAGAAACACAGATCAACTTTGCCCAAGACATTTTCCACTGAAGTTGGCCATGAAACAAAACCCCCAACAAAAAAAACTCAATAACATGTATGGACAGGGTGTAACACTTTAAGCATGAGTAACCAAGAAACACCCCCTACAAAATTTTCCTAGACTATAAAAGAGTCCAGAATATATGTGAAAGTGGAAAGTCATTTTAGATAACCTTCCATGTTGTACAAAAACAAGAGAATGTTCTTCTGCTTTTAAATAAAATCTTCAGGAATGCAAGGGGAAAATGAAATTTTAATTAAAAAAAATCCAACTAACCATGCCAAGAAAATGTGCAATAAGAACATCCCAGTCTTCTTTATACAATGATGGCCGCAAGTGTTCAATGCAACCGTTGTCCACCTGCCAAAATTACTGGATGATGATGATATGCAAGAACAGATAAATATAATAGCTAAGACACGCATATGTGCCATCACAAAGCCAGAAATTGTGGAATTTAAGCCAAATCCTATCAGTGCTACGATATACGATATATGATGAATCATTCCGTACTAACACTGTCCTATCGTAATCCATAAATTTGCATTATAAGCAGAGGTTATTCACTATATAAATTTTATATCCGTTCATCACAAGCTCACAAAATGAATAACATTATACGGTGAGTAATAAGATGCACCCACAGACATATAAATCAAAGTTCACAAACCTGTATCTGATTGTTATCCAAATACTCTAAAATACTTAAAAACAATCTTCTCTGTTATACTCAATGTATATCTATCCAGTTCTTTATTAAGAACCCTGAATTTTGTGGTATACTTTTTTATTGGCATGAAAATGTCAAATGTTCTGACTTTGTACTGTAGGAAGATTATTGAGTAAATCACTACAGATGGCATGAATAAAAACATTTCGAACTGGTAACCAAATACTTTAGGCAGTATCATAGTCCCCCAATTACCCATAACAACAACAACAACAAAATACATCACCAAATCTGAGTGGTTTCTGATTTGGACAATACATACATATAATTAATGTTTTATTATATAAAAACGTGCCCCTTGCCTTACTAACTTCGCAGATAAATAATGGTATATAAATGCACCGAAACAAAAATGTAGATCTGATAGACACATACCGTATCAAGGTCTTTAACATTAAATGAAGGATAAGGATATGACTGTACAAATTGATTGGGAAAAAGCTGCATCCACGTATCATCTCCCATCATCAACACTCTCTTTCCATTTTTAGACAACTGTTCTAGAATCGAAGAGATAGTACATTAAAAAATAACAATAGATGAGCACAAATGATTAAGCATATAAATGGGTTTGATTAAACATTTGATTTCTTAATTTGCAGTTCAAGCAGATGGACATGGGAACATAAGGCAAGGAAAAACCTGATATAATAAATTATCTTCAATAATTGCTGGAGCTCCAAAACTGTTACCAATGTCTATAAATGTAGGAAGCCCGCCAGTAGTTAAACCCTATAAGCATTTTACAAAAGCGCGTGCAGTTAGAGACAGTAATCCATGACATATTAGGCAAAAATCAAATACATGAAGAAACATTGTTTAGAAATAGCATAAAAATTTTATTATCGCAATGCTCAAACTTCTAAAATAAAGTTGTTCACTAAGACACTTCGATTCAAAAAAAAATTTGCTACATCGGAAAGCAGGAATCGAACCATCGACCTCTCACACGGGATGGGAGGGGAATACCACTAAGCCAATTGGCTCGGGTCGATTCAAAATTTCATGCATGAGTGTATGCATAAATAATAAGCATTCAAGCAAAATCCGCAAGTATCTATATACAGATTCAAATCATCATGAGTCATGACACCGCAGAAGGAAACTTTTAACTCCAAGCATGCAAACAGGCTTTAAAAAATTGCACATAAATCTGGAGCTGTGATTCCCATGATATTGCTATGGTTTTGCAGTAAAGAAAAGTAAGCCCAATGAGCATGGGTCCCTTCTGTTTGATATCAATACTTCTTGAATGTAAGGTCGAGCTCCCCAATGGAATGTTTAACATACCCAATGCAAATGAACATGTAAAACCATGCAATTGATATAGAGTAGCAGCTAAGCATTTTGATTTCTTTTTTGAGAAGATAGATATCTTGATTGATTAATGACTTAGTATAAAAAAGTATTTTATATATATATATATGTTATTTATCAATTATCCAACCCAGTTGTCATTGGAAAATGAAAATTGAGTGTTGTCAAGTGCATATTAAGTGGAAATAATGCCACTAAAGTGAAATCAAATCAAATTGTCAACGAATTTTTAAAATTTTAAAAAGGTGTTATGTTAGTACATGATATTATAATTAAAACCCAATCTTAAATGGGATGAGAGAGCTATAGTGTTAATAGAAAAGATATAAATTCACAAACACATGTGCACTATCCTATGAATGCCTTTATTCCATCAATTTGAATATATGCTCATAACGCAAGTTTGAGTATATGATACACGACCTAGAAATCAAATGACACGTAATATCTAAATTTTTGTACTAATTAAAAAGGTAATTAATTCATAATTTTAAGCTGGAAATAATTATATTTGCAATTATAAATTTTATAAGGGGTTAAATGGAAATAAATAAATGGTACTAGAAATGTTAAAAACTCGGTGCCTGTATTAGTTTTGATCCCTTCATAAAATTTTGATTTTTCACAAGTTTCATTAGTTTTGTTGATTTCAGTTAAAGTTTCAATTTCAGTTTATATATAATCTTCGTATATATTTACATTTATAAATATTTGTACTAATTTAATTCTTATATATAAATTTGTAAAATGTTTATATTTATAACAGAAATAGATATCTGAAATAGCTTAATTATTTTTAAGAAATTTTTCTACGCATTGTATTAAAAAGGACATGCTGATGCCACTCTTTGGTCCCCATTGTCGCTGTCGTTGGTTGGTCCCTACTACTGTCGTTGGTTGGTCCCTACTACTGCTGTAGCTAAAGAGAGGGGACAGAGGAGACGGATTAAAGTTATAAGTCGATTAGCACCCAACATGCTTCAATATAAGTTGGGTTAGGGAGTGCCCTAACCAAGCAATGTCCTAACTCAACTGATTTATTAGAACTAGCAACAACTAGTCATGGCATCCTCCGACCACGACAACAACCATAACAAAGAGGTAAGTGCTCTCTTTGACTTTCTTTTTTGCAAGTGCCCTTACAATTAGAAATGATTGATTGATTTCAATTATTTTATTGGTCTTTTGGCAAAAATTTGAAGGAATTTTTCTTAAATCATTGTCGATTTGTTATTTTTATGGCCAATTTTGATTTTTTTTTCATCCTCCCATATTATGGGTTAGTCGGCCGATTCAAAGGGTTATAACCATTTCAACTAGGTTTCAAAGTCAAACAAAACCTCAAACCATGATTAAAATATGGAATTAGCATTTATTAAGGGTTAATTAGAGAATTTTCTAAATTAATCATAATGAGTTTCAAGCGCAACAAAAGCCGTAATATAAAACAAAAACCCAAAAAAAAGAAGAGAGAACCAAAAAAGCAAAGAAGTAATAGAGAGATAGAATAGAGAAATGCAATTACAAGAAGAAAGGGATGATAGGCTAGCCACAAGGAAGCAACAAGAAGAAAGAAAAGAAGAGAAAAAGAAGTTAACGGAAGAAGGTAAAATTTTCTTATTTTATTTAGGTTTTGATAATTGAATTACCTCATGTTTCAATCTATCCTATTTATATATTTATATGTATTTATCTTTAATGTAAGGTTTGATGTTAATCGATTTATTTGGTCTTTACATGGAGAAGATGAAGAAACAATTTCGTCCAGCCCCCTAGATAGATTCGGAATTAATTTAAATATTTTCTTAAAATTTTCCTGTAGAATTGAGGGCTGGAAATTTCATCCAGATCCCTGATTTCAGCCTAAAATTATTTTGAGGACAGATTATTATTTCAGAACTTTCAACATTTGAGAAAATTATACAGTAATCTCCGCTTTAGCCGGAAATTATTTTTAGACCTTAAACACTATACATGTTGGTTTTCTTTCAAAAAAAATAATAGAATAAAGAGGTTTGTTTCTAGGTTAAGTTAGTATATTTGATTTTTATTTATTGTAAGTGTATTTTAAAGTGATTATAAGCTGAAAATTAATTCATAATGTCGTATTGATCATAAAGGATGTGTGCAAAGTGAACAAGTAATTTCTTATTTATGATTAGGATCTTCTAAGTGACAAAATTAGTTGCTTATTTGACACCATTAGCTGATATTTGCCAAAGTGGGAGGTAAGTGATGTCCCCACTATGCTTGTTACATGAGTTTTGTATTTTTATTATTGTTTTCCTTATGCGTTATAATTTTCAATGAAAAATGTTTACGTTTGCATGTGCTGATAATTTTCATTTGAAACCAAATACATTTTTGGATTATAATGAAATGTTTGATGGATTTGATGATTAACTTTTACACATGTATGCATGGATAACTTATGCATTTACATTTGAATTTAAATAAAAGAAAACAGGAGCCACCATGTAAATGATGTAACTCAGTAACGGACTACATGGTTGTGAGAACTAGCCACCAGGTAAATGGTATGCTATAGTGCTATGCTAAGATTCACCACCAGAGAAACGGTTTACTGAACTGCCTGTTTATAAGAAATAAACAACAGGAGAGATTAGCTATTAGGTGAATGGTGTGTTGGACTGCCTGTTTTGAAAATTGACCAAAAACTCTAAAATACCCCCCCCCCCCCCAAATATGTTAAATTACTTTTATAAACTGTATGGACACAGACATTTTATTTTAATAATGCTTTATTAGTAGTCATACGTTTCATTTAAAATTTCATGGTTAATATAAATGTTACATATATAGGTCATTGTTTTAAGTTTCCCGTCCATGCATATTGGTTCCATTACTTTTGAACCATCGATCTCGTGCTTTTGAGAAGATTATATTTTTCGATTTTCATCAAACTTGTGAATAATGATTAAGCAGGCTCATGGATACCGAGAAATTTAGATTTGTTTTTTATGTGTAGTTTCGAGAACTGTTTTCCATTTTAGAAATTTGATTTATCAATCAAGGATTTTAATTAGATTTATTCGTTATTGTTGGTTTATTAAGTGTCTTGAATTGATTATAAAGATAGTTAACGTTAGAACTTAATGATTTTATGACTTGGTGAAAACATCTAAATTTTACGTGGAGATAGGAATAAGTATGTGAAATTCAATTCTTTGTTAATCCAATGTGTTTAATTATGTAACTAATATGCTCCAAGGTATGTTGATTGTAGCCTAGCAACCGATGTATGGCTGTGGGAGTTGTCATATGACTCTTTCATATTTATTTAATTATTTTGGGATGTGACAACATACATTGCATTTAGGTTATAGATTGTATATAGTTTATACGAAAATCCATAAAAAGTCAATATCAAGTTATCAACCTTGGCTGTTAAGAGTGGTATTCAGCGGCAATATCAAGTTAAAAAGATTGGCAAGTCCCTCGTACATGAGAGTAATTTTGAAGCCTTAATCAACAGACCATAACAATTCGCTTGGCCCCATTAACAGACTATGGTTTGTTACGGACATGTCCACTGTAGATGTTTAGGACTTAATTAAGCTGTAGAACTCAGCAATGACCCAGCTACGGAGAGTAACTTTGGTAGATATGATCAGGTGATATTGGATGTTTGATAACTCCATTGGATTAGGGAAGAAAAATTTTCAAAGCCCTAATCAACTAGCCACAGCAATTGTATAAACTTTGTTGAGAGACTCTAAGTCGGCGGTGGGTACATCTAAATTAAATGCTTCGCGCTTACAGACATCGTAAGAACTGGGAATTGACCCAACCAAGGGGAGTAAGTTCTGTAGATATTGTCTAGTGTGATAGAAGTTTAGTGACTCCCTGACCCAACAGAATAAAATTTTTGGAGCACAACTGGCTATGCTACATTAACGCATAAGACCATTGAAAGGTTGTGCTTGCGTAATTCTCCGAACCATAGCGTAGTAATAATGTTAAAAAGAATTTGAAATTCATACATTTCACATCGTTGCCCATTGATATCTATGTAATTTAGTTAGCTGCATTGGATAATAACTTAACTGATTATTTACCATCATTTTATTGCCATAAAGACAGGGGGCACTATGAGATATCCTATGGGAGTGGACATCATTGCATCAAAGTTGTATTATACAAAGACGTCTAGCAATTGTCATTCATCCTCATGTGTGCTATCATTTTGGGGGAGCAACTGATCCAACCCGGAGATTATATGACAATACTTCCCATATCTCTGTTCAGTTTCTATATCTCGTTTTTTGTTTCACTGCAGATGACGAGCAGGATAGTTTAAAATGCATTACCTTCATCCTCTGCAGGCTAGTTGTGGGCGGATCTGCAATGGCCTTAAAAATTCTAGCTGTCGCATTCTCGCCCGACGCCAGCTTCTGCAGCACCCGCAGCTTGTCCATCCATGGCTTGGCCTCTGCAACAAAGATGCGTAAATGTTAGCATAACCCTATTCAAATCTGTGCCCACTACTGAATCAATCAAACAACAGAGAGACTGCTAACCTTCAAAGAACGTGCTCGGCGCTACAAAATCAAACCTGAGCAGCACAACCACAACAATGACGATAGGTAAATAAGAACCTTTTTAAACCCCTAACTCTGGTCTCTGGGGGGATGGGGATGGGGTCACCTGAGGGCGTCGAGGACGATGATGATGAGGCGGTCGACTGCGGGACTGGTCCAGCACTGGCGATCGGGTTCGGATCCGGGTTCGGGTTGCGATGGTAAAGAGCATTGGGATTGGGGGACATCGGAGCAGTGGCTGTAGGCGGAGAGCTCGGTGCGGGTGAGGAGGAAGCCGCGGGTGAAGAGGTAGATGGCGACGGCGTGGATGGCGAGGATCAAGAAGAATGGCCGGATCAGCGTCCATTTCGACGGCTTCGCCATTAGAATCACAACAAAAGTTTCGATCGTGGGCGGTGGGCGAGACGGCGAGCCGCGAGTTAGGGCGACATTTGGTTTGGCGAGCGCGACTTAGGGGCCTTAGGGCGTTAATTGGTTTTCGGGCCAAAAAAAGGCCCGATTCCAATCGGGCTTTGGCCCAATCTTCCGTTGTATTCTACAGTCTGAATTGATTCATTTTCCTTGGGGAAATCACGCAGGAGCATTGCCCAAAACGAAACTCTTGCCGATGCTAGCAAAGCTTTTTTTGTCCTCCTGTATACTGATACATTTAGCTGCAGACGAGAAGCAAGAATCCTGACTGAAGAAAAAACTATATTACTGCTCACAATCACGCAACGTGCTGAATGAATCCATACAAACATGTCAGATTAAAAAGCTTGCTCTATATGAAGGGGGTTTGCCTCAATAGCCTGCAAGCAAGAAAATTTAGTATTCTGATACTAAAGAAGATGGCCAAGGCTAGCAAAGGTGCAGTTCTGCTTGTTAACATGGCCCTTCTGCTCTCTCTCCTCTTCGTCTTCGGCGGTAAGCCTCGAGATATATATCCTTTGAAGCAAACATTGCTCTCTTTGATCTCTGAAGTGATACATACATCTTTATGTTTATGTCTGGAACGATCAGCTGGATTCGAGACACCGACACCAAGATGCATTGAGGCTTACGGAGTGAGACATGGCGACACGTGCTCTGACGTCGGTCGCAGGTTCGGCCTGACCCCAGGCAAGTTCATCGACCTCAATCCCAACCTTGTCTGCGAGAAGATGTTCATCGGGCAGTGGCTCTGCGTCGGGGGATCCGTTTGAGCTATGGTGGCAAAAAAGAATGTTGTTAGGATTGATGAATAATATGTTTGGGTTGTTGAATAATATGTTTGAGCTATGGTGGCAAAAAAAGTAAATGATTCATGTTGCAGATTATTATCTAGACGGAGTTTGGACCCTTGTTAGCAATACGTAATACGGAAAATATTCGGAACGCGAATAAAACGTGTTTAATTCGATCAATTTCAAAAGGCGTTCGGTCAAAAATTCGGCCAAATATGCACAATACGGGACTAAAACGTAAACGGGTTAAATCGTGTTTAATTCATTAACCCAGATAAAAAATGCGTCTAAAAATACGAATACTGTCAAGATATCATTCATCCAAATGAACTTAAAAATTAACAATATCACTATAAAATAAGAGTAATATAAGTTCTATATTCATGATTTAAATAAATTGTATTTATAGTTTTAACCAAGTGACATGATCATACTATTATATTCCATGTAGCATGCCCTAAACCAAAGTATGATCATGAAATCATAGTTCAAAATTATTTAAAAGTGCCCCTAAAACGCGTTTAAAACACATAAAATGCGCAATACGGGAATAAAACGCGTTTGGTTCGTCAACCCCTAAAAAAGCGCGTATTTTTCCAAATAATTCAAATAGACGGCCATTTAATACGGAAACCATTTTAGACGGGTTTTAAACGTAAAAAATATAAAAATTCGCGTTTTTTACTAACAAGGGTTTGGACTAAGTGGAAACTTCACCCTGATTTGATGCATCTTTGCCAACTTCTTTGAAGTCAACTTTTCTGGCATCAATCTTTTTTAAAGCCACTTCTTTTCAAGGTGAATCTATGTTTCACCATTGCCCTGCTCCTGGCCTTCCTCTATGTTTCATCGCTTTCTTCCGTCAAACTAGCCACTTTCTTAAAGCTTCCTCTAGTCTCTACAATTGTATTTCATGCTTTTTCTTTATTCGTTTCTTGAATCCACATCATATCTTCCTCTGCTATCTATCATGAGATCTGATAAGACCCTCCGAGGATGGACCGAAAACGAGTGGCACAGGCCCGTGTCGCAAGCCAGTGGCCATGAAGAAGAACGGGCCAAGCGGCAAGGCCCCCACGAATACTTGGAGTCTGGCCGGCCTCGGACCGAAGCGGGCGCCACCACTGACTTACGTCAGCAGGAGTTAACCGCTCCCCTAAAAACGCGCCCTCTTACTCACCATTAATGGACCCCATTATGCCCACCTTCATGACCCATGATTCATGAAGGCGCCATTGTCACGCCCCGCTTCCCTAAAATGGAGGCGAGACGTGAGGAGCTCCGCACAGACGTGGAGCTGTGAAGACACACGCCTGATAAGCGTCAATAAATTAAATGCAGGTCCATGTAACCACGAACAGAACAAAGATAATAACACAAGAGAGACAGAAATAAAATCTCAAATCTCAGAATTGTCCAACATTAAAATTAAGTTCAACATCCGGAAAAGCCACCAGGCTAAAGGAAAGAGTATAAAGGCCCAAAACAAGGCCCAGAACAAGGCCAATAAGGACAAACATAAACAGAGTATTGGTGCTACGCACCGACAACAAAACAGTCTAACAAAAAGGTAAGCTCAGCGAAGGCACTGAGACTGGTCTCCGGTGTCCTCAAACTCCTCGATGAACGCGGGTTCTGACTCAGCGTCAGCAAACACCACGTCCTCCGCAGCGCTCTCAGGCTCGGGATCTAACATGTGTCACCCAAAAGAGTAAAGGGGCACATGTCAGCAAGTCTAAAGACTTGGGCAAGGAAACTGAAAGAAATGTAAACTAACAACCTAGCAGTTATAGTATGCATGACATGGCAGTTTTAGTATGAGTGTGCAAGCAAGACAAGGTATAACATCAAGTACAAGTGAACAATTATCATGGCATGACAAGAGTAGCCAAGCTACTAACAATCTCAATCTTCTCGCTAGTCACGTTTTTCAAGTTATTTGTAGATGTTTACGCCTTACAGCTGAACTGTTGGACATTCACACTGATTGACCGCTTAACACTACCCCAGAACCCAGAGTTTAAGCCTTACAACTGAAGTTGCTGATCGGACAGACTCCCAGTTGATTGGCCGCTTAACCCTTACCTCTCCCACACGTAAACAAGCCAGGGTCCCTGCATACGTTGCTCAGTAAATGAGCCAGGGTTGCCCCGCACAAGAGCTTGTTTTCAGGTTCACAATTTGGCGTAGGGTTGTGCCCGCTAAAAGCAGGTGCCTAGCCTCAATCAATTCACTAGGTGTAGCCGAGCTACGCAATCACATGAACATTTAAAGAATGCAATGACATGACAATTAATTCGCGTACCGTTAATTGAAATTAAACATGACATGGTAGTTATGCAACATGATAAATGACGGATCTAGCTTCGTTGACAAGCTAGATCCTGAAATTGCGCCTAGGCGAGTATCATTTTGTCGCCTAGTCTCTTTTACGCCTACAACAAGCAAATGGCCTAAGACATGGCCTAAAACCATAAGTGGCAAGTTTCACTTGCCTAGCACCGAGGATGACGATCACGAAGGTTCGTCTCACGGACGCTAATCTACGGGGAAGTCGCTGTTATGGAGAAACAACCATCAAAACAACATCCATTTTTATTAGGGTTTTACAAAAACACAAATGGGTTAAGAGAACATTATAGGATCGAGTTATTACCGAATCGTTAGCGGAAGAACGATACCGAGCAAGCACGACGACGGAAGAACGATCCGAGAACTATGATTCAGATCTAGAAATGGGGAGAAAATCTGGAGAAATGAGGTTTTGGGGAGTTTTGGGGGTTTTCCGGCAGCCTAGAGGAGGTGGCCGGCCCTAATGGAGGGGGAGAGGGGCTCTTGATGAAGGAGGAAGGCTAGGGGAAGATGGATGATGATTTGGGGAAGAAGGAGGCTCAGGAGAAAATGAAAGAAGAAAGAAAAAAGATTGGGGGGTTTAAATAGGAAAAGTCGGCGGCTGGTCAAACCCTAGGTTTACGACAGCGATTAGTCGGTCAAAGAAGGGTTGTTGACCGACTAGTTCGAGAACTAGTCGGTCGGTCGGCCAACTGTGACCGACTAAAATCAAACAGTAACTCAGGTCGTCGAAATGGTCAATGAATTAGTCGGTTAAAGAACAATGGCTGACCGACTAGTTTGCAACCTAGTCGGTCGGTGATTGTTCTTGGACTGACTAACGATAAACAGTAACTTAGGTAAAATTAATCAAAGAAACTAGTCGGTCTGCGAGCAAGTTCTGACCGACTAGTTTCACATCTAGTCGGTCGGTGGTTGTTCTTAGACCGACTAAGAGTAAACAGTAACTCATGTACAATTGATTCAATGAACTAGTCGGTTCCAGTAGAGTTCCTGACCGACTAGATCTCAATCTAGTCGGTTGGTCCCCCTTCTTGAACCAACTAAGGTGCACGAAAAGTGCCGGAATGAAGCGCGAAGCTTCGGTAAGATTCCTACGGCTTCTAAGAACAACATATCTCTAAGATATGAGCGATTTGAAGTTCGTCATGAGCGACTTACTCCAAGATCAACGATTCTAAGGAAGAAGCTAGAAAATCACGACGAAACGATCGAAAATGAAAGCTACGGAGACGAAAACCACACATAAGGAGAAAATCCTCCAAAACACATATATATAATATAGATAATCCAAATACATGAAAAACCAGTCGTTACATCCATCAAAGTGGCGGATCGTCGGGACGACAGAGGGGACGTCGGGGAGACGTGGCCGTAGGAGCCTCCTATGAAGAGACTCGATGTACAACGTACAATGGATCACTTCCTGGATACCCAAAAATACTGAGGTATTCTTCTCTAACGACATTGCCTTCCACCTTATATCTCTCCTCCATTGCTCGGCCCGAGGACTCGTGTATCGGCCTCCCCAAGAGCCATATCGATCCCACCGAGCATCCTTCAGATCTGTTCTGGCTCAGGCATCGCAGGGGACTTGGTCGGAACCAAGGTCCGACCCCCCTGACGAGCTTTCTCGTCTATTCTGGTCAAGCAGATCCAGCAGCGCCGAGGCTACCCTTCGGCGCCTAGCTAGCCCGCAGCCGAACGCACTCGCCTCCGAGTCTGTTCGTCTACACCCCTACGGAAGCCGTCGCCTTGCTGAGGATTTCCTTTGGCACGCCGATGCGTGGACCCGCACGCTCTTCGCCGAAGCCGAACGATCCGAACCCCGCTCTTAGAGGCTGCACGTGATCCCCACGAGCGCGTTGACCTCCAGCCCTCCAGTTAACAAATCAGTGTTGAGAAAACAACCCGAAACATCTGGCGCCGTCTGTGGGAAACGAACAAACACTCACGTCAAACAACCACAATAGAACCAGCTTGCAATGGAACAGGACACATGCCCCCCATCCATGAGGAGGGCAACTACGTCCCGTCCGAAAACGAGCACAACCACACCACCGAGGGCACCAGCGACTCATGCTCGGTGACCCGGGAACAACTTCGTCTCTTTCCCCAAGAGACGAACACCGACTTCTGTACGCTGGCCGCGGTGATCCAACAGCTCGCAGGCAACCTACGCCTCCTAGAAGGGGGATCAGCAGACATCCCCGACCGACAGAAGCTCTGCCATCCGCTGCGCTCGGCCGTGGTCACCGACCACGGCGGCGAGGGCGCAAACCCGGAGCGACGATTCACCATGCCGAACTTCATCCCGATGCGGTCCATCACCCCCACCTCACTCTAGGAGGAGGCGGATGGAAGGCCCGAGTGGACCATAGACGAGTCAACCACGGCCTCGTCCCGACAGCCACGCTCAGCGCGTCGACGGTCGCCCAACTGATGAACCGCCGAGGATCGGCTGGGTCGATGTGGGAGCCCACACCAGAGGAGGCATAGGAGCCGGGAAGATCACCGCGAGAGGAGAAGCGCTCGGCGACCAACGCCTATCCCCAATCGGGATGGGAGTCAAGCAGATTCTCCTCTAACCCCCGTTAGCCCGCCGGGGCAACCTGGCCCTCGCGTCGAAGCGCTTGCAAGCCACGGAGGCCCCAGGGACAACCGCTGCCCGTTAGCGAGGAGCATCACCTACACGTGGGTGCCATCCAGGTTCAAGGTGCCGACCTTGGAGAAATACGATGGCACGGGGGACCCGGAAGATTACGTGATAGACTACGAAGGAGTCATGGCATTCCAAGGAGCCGACGACGCCCTGCTCTGCCGTGGCTTCTACTCCACTCTCTGAAAGTCCGCCAGGAGTTGGTACCACAGCCTCCCCAACTGCTCCATCAGCAACTTTCAGGTCCTCTCCCAAAAATTCTGCAAGCAATTTATGGTCGGCTGACAAATAAAGTCGGACTCGGAGCTTCTGTTCAATGTGATACAGAGGTCAGGCGAATCCTTAAGGAGCTACATGCTGCGCTTCAACGCCGAGAGGCTGAATGTGAAGAGCTGACCCGAGATGGTCGAGAAAACGGCCCTGAAGAAAGGGCTCCGACACAGGGGCCTAAAGAAATCGCTGCACAATAAACCCGCCAGGGACCTCGCTGATGTGATAGCCAGGGCGGAGCGTTACATGCTGACAGAAGAGGCGTTGGTCGCAGAGGAAGGAGGCCCCCGCAGGAGCCAAGCAGTGCTCCAAACGGGACGAAAGCGAGCGCCGCGAGCCAGAAGACCACAAGTGGTAGAAGAAGGCAATGGGAAAGCAGCGCAAGGAGGAATCACGACCCCCCAGGCTGAACGCTACTTAGGACGCCGTCCTAACGAAGGCTCGGAAAGAGGGCCACATCGGCAAGCCGCCCCCGAAGATGAAAGGTGGCAAAAGGGACGAGGATAAAAACTGCAGGTACCACAAAGACAACGGCCACGACACCGACGAATGCTGACACCTGAAGAAAGACATAGACAGGCTGATCAGCCACAAGCACCTGAAGAACTTTGTCGGTGACCCAAAAACAACCCCCAGAGAGGGGACGTCCAAACAGATGGACAAAGGAAAAAAGGTGGACGTCGTCCAGACCGCTCTGCGCATTATCGAGTGAGAAGGCAGGACGATCAGCCGCAGCTCCTCCCCCCGAGCGAGACTAGCTCGCCATTATCTTCCCTGTTTTTTTCCTTTCAAATGTATTTCCAGTTCGGAGAAAGAAATGCAAGTTCGCACTGAAGCAATCGTGTTTCTCCGCACCCCGCCTCACCTGACCTCACGGTCGACCATAAGGCTGGGGCAACTCCCCCAGCAGGACGATCACAATGATCGTCTGTAAGGCTGGGGGCAACTTCCCCAGCATGTCGATCGCCTCGATCGACTATAAGGCTGGGGGAACTCCCCCAGCAGGTCGATCACAACGATTGACCTTAAGGCTAGGGGCAACTCCCTTGGCAGACCGATCACAACGATCGCCCGTAAGGCTAGGGGCAACTCCCCCAACAGGCCGACCGCTCCGATTGACCGTAAGGCTGGGGCAACTCCCCTAGCAGGTCAATCACAACGATCGATCGTAAGGCTGGGGGTAACTCCCCCAGCAGGCTGATCACAACGATCGCCCGTAAGGCTGGTGGCAACTCCCCCAGCAGGCTGATCACAACGATAAGGCAAGGGGCAACTCCCTCATCAAGACGACTGCTTCGATCAATCGTAAGGCTGTGGGCAACTCCCCCAGCAGGCCGACTGCTCCGATCAACCGTAAGACTGGGGGCAACTCCCCCAGCAGGCCGACCGCTCCGATCGACCGTAAGTTTGGAGGCAACTCCCCCAGCAGGCCGACCGACCGTAAGGGTGGGGGCAACTCCCCCAGCGGGCCGATCACAACGACCGACCGTAAGGCTGGGGGCAACTCCCCCAGCGGGCCGATCAGAACGACCGACCTTAAGGCTGGGGCAACTCTCCCAGCGGGTCGATCACAACGACCGACCATAAGCCTGGAAGCAACTCCCCCAGCGGGCCGATCACAACGACTGACCATAAGGTTGGGGGCAACTCCCCCAGCAGGCCGGTCCATCGATCTACCGTAAGCCTAAGGGTAGATCCCCCAGCTGGCTGACCGACCCGACCGACCATAAGGCTGGGGGCAACTCCCCCAGCAGGCCGGTCCGTCGATCGACTGTAAGCCTAGGGGTAGCACCCCCAGCTGACCGACCGACCCGATCGACCATAAGGCTGGGGGCAACTCCCCCAGCAGGCCGACCACCCGATCGACCGTAAGGCTGGAGGCAACTCCTCCAGCAGGGCGATCACCCATTCGACCGTAAGACCGAGGGCAACCCCTCGGCAGGCCGAACATCTGTTCAGCCAAAAACCCGGGGACATTTCCTTGGCATTGGCCTGGCAGACCGACCGTCAAGCAAGTTAACGCGATTCTCCCAGGCCCGCCTGCTCAACCTAGTGGAGAACGAGATGTTTGCGAGAAACCACCCTGGGAGGACTGGAGACGTCAACCTGGAAAACGTCAATCTCCCCGAGCAAGGAGCTCTTTTCCCTCAACGGACTGGAAAATCCATCTCCGGAGAGAAGCCCACGAAGACATACTCCCCTTCCAATGCTTTGTGGGAGTCGGCAACCCCAACACCAACCTTTTCGGGCAGGCACTGATGTAGAGCCAGGCTCCCGACTTATGATGGCTCATGCGAAAAAGTCGGGCAAAAAGGTGAAGGGTCGGCTCTGTCCCATTGAGCAAGTAGAGCTCGACATACCCCAGCAAGCCGATCGCTCCAATCACCCATAAGGCTAGGGCAACTCCCCCAGAAGGACGATCGCAACGATCGAACATAAGGCTGGGGGCAACTCTCTCAGCAAGCCAATGGATCCGATCGACCATAGAGCTGGGGGCAACTCCCCCAGCAGGACGATCGCTCTGATCGCCCTTTAAGGTTGGGGGAACCCCCTAGTAGATCGAACATTGCGATCGTCCATAAGGATGTGAGCCACTCCCCCAGTAGGCGAATCACCTTGATAGGACGATGACTCAGCCGGCAAGAAGAAAGCCTCCCACAACTCAAACCAGTGGGCCCCCTCGGCATGAACAACGGGAGGGGGCAACCAAGAGTCAGAAGCATAGTCAAGAAAACACATGACAACAGTAGACAAAAGTACGACAACACACAAAAAGGTAAAAATGTTCAAGGAAAAAGAGTTATCTTTCGAATTCAAAATTGTTCTTTACAATGGAGGGAACAAAAATGGGGGTACATCGCCTACGACGTTGGGCCCTAGAAGAAGCATCCCCGGGTGCCTCATCTTGCCCCGATCGAACGGGCTCCTCGGTGCCAACCGGATGGCGAGGAAGCGTCTGCCGGACCCGCTCCTCGAACCTTTGAAACACGTCCCG
The DNA here is from genome assembly GCA_030789695.1 of Scilla litardierei. Classification (NCBI taxonomy): domain Eukaryota; kingdom Viridiplantae; phylum Streptophyta; class Magnoliopsida; order Asparagales; family Asparagaceae; genus Scilla; species Scilla litardierei. Next base: position 2,788,131 of record CM061134.1, on the reverse strand, counting down.
AAAGGCCCCCACGATCCTCGGGGCCAGGATGTCTTCGTCTGCCTGGAACATCCCCTGGAGGGATTCCGCGATCCTCGTCGCCAGGACATCCTCGTAACCCCTCTCCACATCCTCGATGAGTCGGGCAAGGTGCGCTTGCTACAGGGCCCCCTGCTCGGCCCAGAGCTTATTTCTCTACTGGCGGAACGTCTCCTCCGCCTCCTGAACGGATCTCTTTGGCAGCTGCCAGGGCCTCCCTCAAGTTCCTCACCTCGGAGGTAAGCTCGTCGACCCGACGCCGTGAACGGCAAGCCTCCGAACGGGCCTCTTCGGCTGCCTTCTCGGCCGCCTCAGCCCTCGGGTGCTCCTGCGACAAGGCCTCCTCGAGACCGTCCACCCGCTCCACGCGACGCTAGGTCTCTACGGCCATCGTGGAAGCCTGCAGGGCAGAAGGGATAATCAAAGACCACCGAGATACGGAGTTGGAAATAAGAGAAAGACCAACCTGCTGGAGCTGCTAGACCAGGAGTTCGCTAAGCGATCAAAGCGGACCCTCTCCAAAAAGGAGCGGTCCCTCGGGAGGACGGAACCATGCGCCAGCTGGACGGCCACTTCTCGATCGATGAAGACCGACTCTCTGGGCGGGACCTCCGGGCCAGCCTCAAACATAGACAAGGTGCCCCCCACACCAGCAGGCGACTGCTCAGCCTTGCTGGCAGAGGTGGCCACCTCCACCAGCGGGATGGTCACCGCCGAGATGATCGACAGGTCAGGCACCGTCGGGGGCCCGCCCTCCCCTGCCTTCTTCATCTTCTTCTTCTCTTCGGGCCATCTAGACTCTGAAGGGGGCACTTTTGTTCTCTCCCACGGTTCCTGGCTGGTGTTCGGGAGCCCCGACCGGTGCCCCCGGCGACCCCCTCGGTATGTGCGGGATCAGGGTTATCGCATGTCAAGTCCATCGACGCGAAGGAATCAACGATGACTCGGGGCGGCGGCGTGGGGACGACTGCCGGTTCCACCGTCCCCACCGCGACATCGACCGCGCAGATTTCTTCCTCCACCGTGCGTCGAAGCGCGTGGCCAGAAGGATTTCCGCGCCCGCTATTAGCTCACCGGCGAATGAGCTCGCAGACGTCACGGCTGAACTCTCGGCATGCCATCTCTGCAGAAGGAGAGAAGATCAGGGGGAGTGAAAGAGAAGAGCTGAAAGAAGAAAGCGCCTATCAGGGGGACCACATGACGTTTTTGAGGAGAAGGTCGTCCAGCAGAGGCCAGACCGACCTCTTCGTCAACGGCAATGACGACAAAAGTCTGACCGCAGCCTGATCGGCCTCGGAAAGGGACAGTGTCAAGTCATATTGACACAGGCTCCTCCAACCGGTCAAAATCACGACATCTTCCAGAAAGGTGACAAAGACATAATATCTACCCCAGTCGCCAACCCAGCGGGGCAGACCTAGCAGACACTCCCTCCCCGCCCGGGCACGAATGTGCTGCCATGACCCCTGGCCGACCATCTGAACCCGGAAATAATAAAAGAAAAGGGGCAGGGTCGGCTCCAACCCGTGCCCGTGGTAGATCATAATGAATCCCACCAATGCCGAGATCGAGTAAGGGGTCAGCTGACACATGGCCACCACCAAAAGTCCAGGACCTGGATGATGAAGGGGTGGAGAGGGAAGCGGAGACCCATACGGAACATCTCAACATATATGCCAATCTCGCGGCTCCCTGGGAAGCAAACCCTTTCGTCGGCGAAGGGAATCCGAACATCATATGGGTGGCAAAGGTACTTCGTCCTGATCTCCTCGGCCATGGTATAGGGGACGGTCGACGATGACCTGAATATCACCGGGGGAACATCGAACTCCTCCAACGCATGGGCGTCATCTCGCCGGGCCGGGTCCTCAAACAACAGACTCGTCCCTTTGTAAGGGGCCTGCCGGGGAGCCGGAGGATTACCAGACCCTAGGGCCGGAATATTACCAGACCCTGGAGACGGAGGATCACCAGACCCTAGAGACGGAGGATCACTAGACCCAGGAGTGAAACTTCCTATCATCAATGCAGCCATGTGACAAACCAAATAAAGCAGTGGGGGAAGAAGGAGATTACCGTGAAAAATCGGTAGAGGAAAGACGAAGGGGAATTTGTTGGCACTCAGAGGAACAAGATCAGATTGGAAAGCGCAAACGAAAAATCTGAAAGAGCGACGATTTTATACAAGATGCATTCTCAGAATCCAGGCCGTTCGAAGGAGGACGCGTGGCGACATCTAACAACCGGCGGCACTTCTAATTCCGCTCCCAAGGGCGGGAGAATTCCAACCGACAGCGTCATGATGACTCTCATTCAATGACATTGCCTCGACTGACGCACCTGTTAACTCCACACGAATTACATCACTCCAACCGAACCGTCAGAATCCGAACGGTCCGAGCGATGAGGGCAAATGATACGACCCTCCCAGGATGGGCTGAAAACGAGCGGCCCAGGCCCGTGTCGCAAGCCAGCGGCCCTAGAGAAGAACGTGCCAAGCGACAAGGGCCCCACGAAGACTTGGAGTCCGGCCAGCCTCGAACCGAAGCGGGCGCCACCACTGACTTACGTCGGCAGGAGTTAACCGCTTCCCTAAAAACGCGCCCCCTTAATCACCATTAAGGGGCCCCATTATCCCACCTTCATGACCCATGAAGGCGCTATCAAAGTGGCGGATCATCGGGGCGAAAGAGGGGGACGTCGAGGAGACGTGGCCGTAGGAGGATCCTATAAAGAGACTCGATGTACAACGTACAATGGATCACTTCCTGGATACCCAAAAACACTGAGGTATTCTTCTCTAACGACATTGCCTTCCACCTTATATCTCTTCTCCATAGCTCGGCCCGAGTACTAGCGTATCGGCCTCCCCGTGAGTCATACCGATCCTACTGAGCATCCTTCAGATCCGTTCTGGCTTAGGCATAGGAGGGGACTTGGTCGGAACCAAGGTCCGACCCCCCTAACGATCTTTCTCGTTTATTCTGGTCAAGCAGATCCAGCAGCGCCGAGACTACCCTTCTGCGCCCAGCTAGCCCGCAGCCGAACACACTCGCCTCCGAGTCCGTTCGTCTACACCCCTACGGAGGTCGTCGCCTTGCCGAGGATTCCCTTTGGCACACCGACGCGCGGACCCGCACGCTCTTCGCCGAAGCCGAACAATCCGAACCCCGCTCTTGGAGGCCGCACGCGATCCACACGAGCGCGTTGACCTCCAGCCCTCCAGTCAACAAATCAGCGGTGAGAAAACACCAAAAAACAAGATCCATTAATAGCCACAGCCATACACGCAAGCTTTATGCGGAAATGGAGATGGTGGAAATTTGGGGAAGAAGTAGATTATGGATTTGATAAATTTTTGGATCTCGCATCCCGAAAGTCTTTCGATCACAGACCCACACAACTCGCACGTGGAGATTCTTTGGACCTCTCGCCCATGCAATCAAACACACTCTCGCACACGAATGCAAAAGATTTAATTTGTAAATAAACGAAAAGTTTACACCAGAAACTAATTTTTAGTGAATTCTTCATTACCAAAAAACTAAGAAGTTTTTGGCATTTATACATGCTTACAACGTGAGTCTCTAAATGTGATTAGGACTAAAAATTCCTCAAATAATACAAAAACTCAAACAACAAAAACTCTCGAAAACACATATGCCGAATGAAATAAACGACGTAGCTTAAGTGAGAGACAACTTCTGACTCAACCATTCCTCAAATTAATTATCATAATATGCTGAATGATTGGCCTTAATCTCCATATCAGCTGTCACTGTACAGTAACCAATGTAACAGTAGCAGCTAGCAGCCGAGACAAGAGGATGATTAGCCCCCTACCGGCTGGATTCCCAAACGCCCTACATGGTGGCCAGAGAATGTCCCGCCGCCCGCTCCGGAGCCCGACACGTCCCCCGCCTCGCCGTCCACACGGCGGACGCCCCGACACGCGCGGGGGGCCCGCCGGGGACCATGCGCACGTACAAAGCCACACCACATGGGCACGATCCAGCTGGGGGATATCAATCATGTTCCCAACATGTGCTCTTCGATTCATCAACCAATCTAGCCAGTTGCCCTAATCTGTGATCATCTATTTTGCTGCAAATATTGAGCCGAGCAAGAAGCACAATCTGCTGCAACATGCATACTGTCGTATTCAATTCATGTTGGTCCCTCTGTGCTAGCTGGCACTTGCCATTTCTAGCATCATTTCTCAACAATACAGTTTGCTCTCTCTCAGACCTCTATATATATCTCCCACTGCCCTCTCCCCCTTGCTCACCCAAAGCTTGCCGATGGAGCTAGAGAAGAGCAAGCTGCAGAGAGCCCGGCGCACGGCGACCGGCGCCAAGAAGGGCCGAGGGACGAAGGCGGGCACGGCCCGTGAGCAATGCGGTGGCGGAAAGAAGATAGAAACAGCGGCGGGTGATGTTGGTGAGGATGAATCGGTGGAGGTTGAGAGGAGGGTCAAGGCGCTGCGGCGGCTGGTGCCCGGCGGCGAGGGGATGGAGATCGACGTGCTGTTCGAGGAGACCGCGGAGTACATCGAGGAGCTGAGAGGGCAGGTGATGGTGATGAGATCCCTGACTGATTTTGTTGATGCAGTGGCAAGGGAGAAGAGGCTGATGGGAAGATGATCAGATGCCATGCTCTCTTGAATTTCATCATCATTTGTTTTCTTGTGTGTGTGTGTGATGAAACTCTCCTTTTAAAAAAATGCAGGGAGACAGTTAAATGTTGATCATCTGTCTTTTTTTGTTTCGTCATTGTGCTTAAAATGAATACCATTTTATCAAACATCAGACTGGGTTGCTATTGAATTTGATTTGTCCTTAAACAAGGTTTCAAGGCTACAATGTGTTCGTGTCAAGATGAAGCATACAATGCAACCGAATCTCTTATTGTATGCAATCTATGTTGTCGTTGTTGCCAGCGCTGAAGGAGCATTGGAGATGTGCAGGTAAGTAGCCATGCATGGCTAGCTTGCATGTGTCTTGGGTCCCATGTATCTGGCTTTGCATGGCCAGGGCCTGAGTCCTCAATTCAGAGGATCGGCACCTCGGAAGCTCGTTGGCTCGGAAGGTCGGCAACTCGACAGCCCAGCTTTCGGTATCTCGGAAACTAGACAGTCCGGCTCTTGACAGCTCGGAGCTCAGAGGCGCCGACCACATGATGCAGAATCATATTCGAGTTAGAGTTGATCTCCTAATAGAATTCTGTTTAAGTTTGAATTGTTCTCTACGTAGAATTCTAATTCGGACTAGAGTTCCCCTTCCGGTTGAATACGGCTTGCGCCCATGCCTTAGAGGCTATAAAAGGGACGTTTTGAAATGGTTTTGGCCGCCGTTGAGAGACACAACTTAGAGATTGTATTAAAAGCTTTTGAAAAGGTCTTGAGTGCTTCTTCTTTGCTGAGAAGATATATATAGAAGAGTTGTATCTTGTTTCTTTCCTATTGAATAAAAGCTACGGAGTGTTTTCTTAGCCGGCTGACGGCCAAAAGGTTCAACCTTTAATTGTGCCTTTGGCGTTCTTGTTCGTCCTCTGACCACCAGATCGTCCGACGGTCCAAATCTTCCGCGCGTCGCGCATACGAAACTGAAACAAGTAGAACCACTTTTCAACTGAGATTTCAAATTGTTCCTGCATAATTACCAACTTTACGTCACACTGCACACGGGCAGCCCTAGGTTCAATGAACAAAGCATATCTGCAATCATAAAGGTGCCATCTGCTTTATGTCACAATATGTGCATGTGCATCCACTGGTTCGATAGACATCACATGCTCCAGCAATCTTAGCTGGAATCATATGCTCTATATGCCTTGCCTTGCATCACATGAAATCCTTTCAAACTGCTTCACACAAAAAATTAGATTTGAAGATGGGATAGAGATGCATTTGTAATATTTCACTTCGTCAGCTTTCCAACTGAGTCCAAAACCGAGCGGATCGCAAGTAGGGATGAGAATGTGCATGTCCAAAGCCCGATTAGGCTTCCAATCGGGCATGCAACATCCTCGTCCATACAAGATATGTTGCATCGTTAATCCAACGGTGGGCTTATATGCAAAATTATTCTGTAATGCGTGCTGTCAAATTAAGCCTAATAAAGTGATCTAATAAGTTAAACGGGTTTTAACGTATCTGTTAGGACGTGTGCATTTAATGTGTAGAGACTTGTGGGCTTTCTGTTCTAATGATGGGCTAAATCAAGAACACAGTAGGCATTAGGAAAGATGGGGTAGATTCATCTCTTGAATCCCTGGGAAAGGAGAAGGCACAATTGCATTAGTGGCAGATGAGAGCCTCAACTCTCAATGACAAGGCCCCACATGCTCGACATGGGGTAGGGCATGCGGACCCACGTGTTGGCGCGTCTCGAGCAGAGACAAGCCAGCCCGCACGTGGTGGGCCTGCCGACTGCTGGAGGCAAGATGGTGGTTGGCACGTGTGGGAGCGTTAACCTTGTTGCTTGCGCGCGTGTTTGTGGGGGAAGAAGTTTTGTTTTCATATTCATCGCAATCGTCGTCGTCCTTTTCTCTGTTTTTCTTGTAGTCCAGTAATGTGTGTTTATTACTGTTCTTTTTTAGCTGTGCTATATAATACACACACACACACAAAACTTTGGCCGATGATATTTTGGTCGTGTGTTGTCTGTTTTACCCACCGTTGATATAGTTGGAAAGCTTGTAAAGGGTAGAATCCATCGATACCAACTAGGAGTTCTTTCGTCGGCGTTTTCATGTCAGATTTTGTCATACTCGATGAAAACGTCAAAGAATCTACTCTTCACAAGACGACGATATCAATGGTTGTATTTGATACGCAAACAGATATACGCCTCTCACTGTGTACAGCACACCTCTTTCTTTTTCTCTGTGTGGTCAACGAATGAGCCAGGGTTTCCTGATAAGCCTATGGACGTAGGGCTTATCTGAAGCATGGAGCACTGGTACACAGTGAATCATGGCAACACGAACGGGTGGCTAGCTACGTACTCGAAAGTGATAGATTGAGAAAGCTCATTCATGGGTCACCAGAGAGAGAGAGAGAGAGAGAGAGAGAGAGAGAGAGAGGCTCCTCCTCCATCCCCTCCCCTTATCTTTCCCTACGTGGTCGCCATGTCGAAAGCCCGCAGTGCATGCATGCATTCAACAAGCAAGATGGGGGGACAGGCACTGACTCGATTGTACCCACTGCCCCCAGACATCATGCAAGAGTCTGCATCGAGTGGAGCCAATTGGGGCGGGCACGATTGGCCCATGCCGAGCCCCCACCGCTGTCAGCTCGACACGCTTCTCGTCTCGGGAGCACCAATCTGCAGTATCCGCACGTGAGAGATAGCAGGACAAGGCTCCTGAATGCGACCGACTTGACACAGGAGTTTTTGACTGTGGATAGGAGATGTAAAGTGTGGCCAAGGGTTTCTGTCGTTGATGAGAATACCCGTAAGATTTGATTACATGTGTCAGCTGCAGTACCCGTGCGCACGGTGCGCAGCGGGCGCAAGAACCCACACGAACAAGATGCGGTGCACGCGCGCAACCAAAAAGGAGCGAAAAGTGTGGATGTGTGTGCCGGTATCATCCGAGGATAAAAGACGCAAAAGGCAAACTCGTAAATAAGTGGCTTGGGAGTTTTTTTTTTTGGATTTTGGGGAGAATGTCAACCATGTAACTAAGTGTTTTGGGGGTTTTGGGGGGTTTCTTTCTTTCTTTCTTTCTTTCTTTTTTTTTTTTTTTTTTTTTTTTTTTGGGGGGGGGGGGGGGGGGGGGGGGCTGGCTATGTTGGGTTTGTCCCGGCCCTTGTTTGTTTGTATAATAGATGTACTTCATTTTTAACATATGAGAGTATATATTGTTTTGGTTATTGTTTGCGGCTTATCTGACTTGAGCGTTGGATGATTTTAGATAAACCGCTATCACGATTTACTCTTAGAGCACCTCCAACACAACCCTCCATTTTTGGGAGTTGGGTTGGAATATTCTAAGAATATTCCCTACATAGAGGATGAGAAATGCTGAGAGCTCCAACACAACCCTCCATAATTGCTAAACACACATCATTAACAATTTCTAGCACTTAAAAATAGCATATACAAAAGCTTTGACAACTGAGCTAGATTTTTTGACTGAAACTATATTGTAAGATCATGTACCTACCATGTAAGAACGCATATGTATCTTAATGTGTTTAAATTTTGTAAAATTTCAGCATTGGCCGCCGCCCACACTCGGTGTCATTTAGGTCCGCCCATGCTTTTAGCAGGCTCAAGCATATAAGAGAAAACCCCAGTCATTTTCTACAGCTTGAACAAAACAGCAACGGTTGCACGAAGTCCTATGTCTTTGTTCTTTGTCAACAAAAGGTCCAAAATATATGTTCATAAAAATCGTATGGCTTGAGAATTCGACAGAGTTGTGAGTCTTGTGACCAATGAGAGGAATGAAAATTTTATTTGCAAGCAAAGTTGACACTTACTGTAAGCTATCTGAAATAGTTGTTTTGAAGTCACAGACTTCTGCCAGGGATCTGGAGAGTGTTTATGTCTAGGGTGAGCCATAGGTAGATTTTGGCTTATATGACATACAAATGTGGCATATTACATGTTTCGGCTGATTCGACTCAAAATATTAGCGATAAGATTGTATTTTCTACCCTCGGCTAGAATCAATACTGAAGTTAACTAAATTAAGATGCTGTAAAATAAATTACCTTGTGTCTGCAACGCTAGCGACGAATGTCACTTGAATGAGCTTGCAACTCCAGTCAACTAACAAAAACAACCATCAGGGTACAGAATCCAGCAGCTTAGAGTTGCCTGCACATGAACATGATCATCAACCCTGCAGGTAGCAGGAGAAAAAGAAACACTAATGAAGTCCATACTAAGTTATCATAAATTAAAAAGGGCACAATAATCTGACAATTTCTCAAGACACAGAAAAAGATGTTGTCATCATGGGTAGAATAGAAATAGCAAAGAGGAAGGTGAACATACTTTTCAAAGTGAAACCAGAACGCAGACTCGCAATTCATTACAAGTGATCTTGGACCTGAAAGGATATCCTCCAAGTGTCATGGGTTTTTCATTCACAGAACTATCAACCAGCCATTTTCATTTACAAGACCAGTAATATGATGAGATGCAGAGATACAAGTTACTTTTCAACCCAATTGATCAGCTTATGGAAAGCTCATTCATCTTTCCTCCTGCCATATATCTTCTTAAATTAAATAATAATATTTATTGGATGTATCAATGTACAGTGTTTAATAAGACAAAAAAACTGAGGTTATTGTGTATACAGATTTGCTCCTTTTCAGCCCATTTCCATCGTCTGGCTGCCAATCGCAGTCTGGCTGCCAATCGCAATGTTGCGTGTTGTGTTGATACTATCACCTTCATCCTAGTTTACATGATACAACTAAGTGGTTTACAAACCTAGTTCATTTCTAAAAACCTTTGTCTATTCAAACTTGCAGTTCTACTGGATCCTTTCAAGATTATACTTCACCATTCCCTCAAGGGAAGATCGGAATTCACTATTAGGAAGGGAATGTAGATTTTTTACTGCCAAATCGCCCATCTCCTTTGCGAGTTGGCGTGCTCTTTCAACCCCCCCACATTTGTGAATCAATTCGATCGCTTCGTCTAAGGAGCCATCTTCGCTGAATTCAGAGTCGATAATGTCCCTTAGGTTTGGTTCCTTCTCCAATGCAAAAATGACTGGGGCGGTGAGATTTCCCTTGGCGAGATCACTGACTGCTGGCTTGCCGAGTTGTTCAGCCGACTGGGTGAAGTCAAGGATATCATCAACCACCTGAAAGGAGAGTCCAAGATTTTTTCCATATTCGTACATTTGTTCACAGACGCTGCTATCGACGCTGCTAAATATGGCAGCAGATTTCGTGCTCGCTGCAATCAGAGATGCAGTCTTGTAGTAGCTTTTCAGTATATAATCTTCCAGAGAAACGTCGCAATTGAACAGGTCCGATGCTTGTTTGATTTCACCGCTAGCGAAATCTTTGATGACCTGTGGCATCATAGATCCTATAAATATGCATATCTATCTATATAATATGAAGGCTATAAAAGAAGAAGAAAAGATGATCTGATATGCCAAAAGTTGTAAATTTACTTGGCTGATGAGCTTTATGACTTGAATGTTTTCAAGATTTGCAAGATACCAAGAAGACTGAGCGAACATGAAGTCTCCTGCAAGTACTGCTACCCTTGTCCCATATAGCTGATGAATTGTTTCCTTGCCTACAGACAATGTCGAGTCAGCTTATGCACTCCTTAATTTCTTTTCTTAATAACTGCTGATTCCAGCATTGAAACAATAAGTAGCACCGAATAAAATTTCCAAGGGACAAATAATTGTCTAGCAATCACATTGGATCAACAGTGGAACCAACATAAATTCGCATAATTAAGATTACGTTCAGAAATAGCTTCCAGGAATAGCAAGCTGAAACTAATTATTATATATAGTCTGCGCCTAATTCGAAAGTAAGTTGGCTAAGGGGCTGTTCTTTTGCGGGGAATATGGCTGGGAATGCAAAATTTGTCACTGTTCCTGCACTATTCACCATATTCTAAGTTTATATTCCAATCGGTTGTTCCTTTGGACGTGGAATAGAATCCTACGTGGCTATTCCAGTTTGGTAATGATGAGCACTTGAAATACAATGGAATCCTTGGGAATGGTGGGCCCCACCCTCTCATCTCTCTCTCTCCCCTCCAACTCATCCCATTTCCACTTTTTCATTCCAACTCTCCAAACCCAAAAGAACATAAGAATTGAATGTTGACCCCACTTTCTATTCCAAACCCCACTTTCCATACTCTATTCCACCCAAAGAAACACAAAATTCCATTTTCTCTCTCCTTGTAATACAAACTTTCCCATATTCCATTTTTCTCTATTCCAGCAAAAGAACAGGCCCTAAATCTTCTGCATGCTGAATGACAGCCATGCATCCCCTTTATCACTGAATTGTTGGTTTGGAAACTCGGACAGAGAAAAGATTAAAGGTTAAAAATAGAAAAAAAAAGAAATAATCCAGATAGTAAATACATATTTCCTACAGAATATATGTAAGCAAATCGCAGGGGAAAAATTTGTAGTCACAGACAGTTAATCCATCTATGTGTACATACTTAGTACAGAATGACTCTGAACCGAAGTTGTTCTTCAAGTGTTGGCGTAGAGACCTCGACGCCAACACTGAATTGTTGGTTTGGAAACTCGGACAGAGAAAAGATTAAAGGTTGAAAATAGAAAAAAAAAGAAATAATCCAGATAGTAAATACATATTTCCTACAGAATATATGTAAGCAAATCGCAGGGGAAAAATTTGTAGTCACAGACAGTTAATCCATCTATGTGTAGATACTTAGTACAGAATGACTCTGAACCGAAGTTGTTCTTCAAGTGTTGGCGTAGAGACCTCGACGCCAACACTGAATTGTTGGTTTGGAAACTCGGACAGAGAAAAGATTAAAGGTTGAAAATAGAAAAAAAAAGAAATAATCCAGATAGTAAATACATATTTCCTACAGAATATATGTAAGCAAATCGCAGGGGAAAAATTTGTAGTCACAGACAGTTAATCCATCTATGTGTACATACTTAGTACAGAATGACTCTGAACCGAAGTTGTTCTTCAAGTGTTGGCGTAGAGACCTCGACGCCAACACTGAATTGTTGGTTTGGAAACTCGGACAGAGAAAAGATTAAAGGTTGAAAATAGAAAAAAAAAGAAATAATCCAGATAGTAAATACATATTTCCTACAGAATATATCTAAGCAAATCGCAGGGGAAAAATTTGTAGTCACAGACAGTTAATCCATCTATGTGTACATACTTAGTACAGAATGACTCTGAACCGAAGTTGTTCTTCAAGTGTTGGCGTAGAGACCTCGACGCCAACACTGAATTGTTGGTTTGGAAACTCGGACAGAGAAAAGATTAAAGGTTGAAAATAGAAAAAAAAAAGAAATAATCCAGATAGTAAATACATATTTCCTACAGAATATATCTAAGCAAATCGCAGGGGAAAAATTTGTAGTCACAGACAGTTAATCCACCTATGTGTACATACTTAGTACAGAATGACTCTGAACCGAAGTTGTTCTTCAAGTGTTGGCGTAGAGACCTCGACATATAGACATAATGAAGCATGCCTGATATTCAAGTGATTCAGTTGCACCAATGCGTGCAGCCACAATCCACCATCTCTCCATTTTATCTAGAGTTCAATGGAATCTGGCATGGGGGTTGGGTGAGCGGAAAGGACGATGGTTACTTTTTAATGGTCTATATGAGAGAAGGATGGCAACGATGCAGAATGGAGATGGCATTAGGAGGAGGAGATAGAGCATCAAACTAACAGAGACATGGGTTGGGAAGTAAAGGTTTAACAAGAACAGTTTAGCAAGAAACCTATCTAGTTTTATTTTAGCCCTATATGTAGAATAGCGCCAGTGACATGGAACATGGACCCACATTTTCTTTTAATGGAGTTTTTTTGTTGGGTAAAATGGTCGTAGCCTGCTTTTAATGGACTTGAGAGGAACTAAATACATGCTAAAACCAATAACCTCATCTATCAGTTTGCAGTCATTAGAAATTACCTGGTAATTCTGGCATGAAGTGATGCTACTCTTCTCCAATCAAGCATCATCTGGTCAGGGAACTTTGTATGGAAGGAAACTTCACATGATTTCAATGAGATAATAGCAAGTGTCCTATATACTTAACTATCTAGTTGTGGTAAATACTCCATTGAAAGAGTGGCATCAATCCATCCACCAGTTAGGAAACCTCTGCAAGATAAAGGAAGCCTATATAATAGCTAGGAAGCCAACCCCAAATATTTGGGATGAAGGCTATAATGACGATGATAATGCATAATTACACATTTGTTATGTCATCTGAACTTCTTTGAATGTGCATTGGCTGCATTGCTAGGAAATGTTGTGTTTAGGCAACAACTATTGTCAAATTTTTAGTGCAAAATTTTTCCTATTTTGATATTTAAAACCTGACAGACAGACGTTTGTGTCCTAAAGACAGAACCTTTCTTTAGCAAACAAAGGGAGGAATCTGAGATAAAAGAAGCCCAAAAGATATGAAGCACCTAAACCGGCTGCACTCTGAGACATGCATGATGGCACATGACCTCATGCAGACTATGTTAGGAATAAAGTTCAAATCTATTGGGCATTGTCTTGTTACTGAAGATGAGCCCTTGCATAAATTTAAACATTATCCATGGACGAATGGAGCTCGCTGTTTGGAAGAGTCCAGCTGCCCACCCACTGTTAAACAATTTTCAATCAGCATAGCCCTACCTACACAGGATTGTGATACGACTAGGGCCTTTTGTGTGTATCAAAGGTAGGATTTTTATGGCTTTTGGACTTCTTAATCTAGGGTTTAATGACAAAGAACTGATCTGAAATTGCTAATTAATTGCTAGAATAATAGATCTAATGACTAAAACAACTAATTAGCAAATAGGAATTAAACTAGGGAAACTAAGAAATAAAATACCTTGATCAATTCTTCGATAACCCGCATCCTAGGGCCGGCCGGCCCCTTTAATGGGGGAGGGGTTAATAAATGTCTAATTACCCTCTTACCCTCCCCACTTATGAATAATCACAAGTTTGGGACCGGGTCCGTGGTGGACCCAAGTCGCCGCCTCCGATGGTAGACCCGAATAGCCTGAGCCGGCCCCTCCTCTTGCCTAGCCGCCGCAACCGCATCATTACTCCCCCCAAAAGTGCCACCTTGTCTTCAAGGTGGAAGTCTGGAAACTGGTTGCGGATCACTGAAGCGGCCTCCCAAGTAGCATCGTGGTCGGGAAGGCCCCGCCAACGAATCCGCACCTCCTGAATCCCGCCGGCGGTCTGCCGGATCCCCGTCAACTCCTGAGGCTCCAGAAGCACCTCCATGTCATCTGTCAGAGTGGGTGGGAGAGTGGGTGACAGAGTGTGATTCCCGATGGCCCGTCGTAACTGCGAAATGTGAAACACCGGGTGAATGGTCGAAGTGGCGGGCAACTGCAGTCTATAGGCCACCTTCCCGATCTGAGCGGTCACCTCGAAAGGTCCATAGTAACGGGCTGCTAGCTTCTCATTGCTCCGACGGACCAAGGTCCTCTGCCTGTAAGGTCGAAGCTTCAGGTACACACGGTCCCCGACCTCAAAGTGCTCATCTCGCCGGTGTGCATCAGCCTTGGTCTTCATGATCTGATGGGCTCTCAACAGGTGTTTCTTCAACTCCTCCAGGTATTTATCCCTCTCAGTCAAATGCTTCTCTACCTGGGACACCGGCGTGGCTCCTCTGCTGTAATGTATCAACTGTGGCGGGTCTCGGCCATATAGGATCCGAAATGGGGTGCTCTGTGCTGCCGAATGGTACGAGGTGTTGTACCAATATTCTGCACATGCCAACCACATGGCCCACTGCTTCGGTGCCTCTGAAGCGAAGCACCTCAGATATGTCTCCACACTCCTATTCACCACCTCCGTCTGTCCATCTGTCTGTGGGTGATAGGCAGTGCTCCTCCGTAACTTGGTCCCCTGCACCTTAAATAACTCCTGCCAGAAGCTGCTAATGAACACTTTATCCTGATCTGACACTATAGAGCCTGGAAACCCGTGCAGGCGAACCACCTCCCTCATGAAAGCTGCTGCCACCGTAAGTGCAGTGTACGGGTGTTTGAGGGGTATGAAATGGGCGTACTTGCTGAGCCGATCAACCACCACTAGTATAGAACTGTAACCCTCTGATCGCGGCAACCCCTCAATGAAATCCATACTGATATCCTCCCAGACTCTCTCTGACAAGGCTAATGGCTGTAAAAGACCCGCTGGTGCCATTGCCATATATTTGTCACGCTGGCACACGTCACACTCTGATATCCGCTGGGCAATGTCTTTCTTCATCCCGGGCCAGTATAGCTCCCTCGCCATCCTCCTGTAAGTCTGCTGTACCCCGGAGTGTCCGCCGATGGCGCTGCCGTGGAACTCCTGAAAGATCATGGGAATGTGGGCGGACCCCCTGGGAATCACCAGCCTGCCATGGTATAGCAGCCTCTGTCCCTCCATGCTGTATCCCTGAAAGTCAGCGGACCCCTGCTGCAGTGGCTCACGGATCCTCGCCAGATCTGCATCAGCCTCAATCTCTCTACTCAAGGGCTCCCAATCCAAGAGGACTGGTGCCGAGATGGCTGCTACCTCTGCAATCTCCTCGCGGAGTGACAAGGCGTCAGCCGCCTTGTTCTCCAGGCCTGGACAGTACTGTATCTCGAATGTAAAATGCACCAGCTTGGAGAGCCACCTCTGATGCTCCTCGGTGACCATGCGCTGCTCCAATAAATATCTCAAACTCCGCTGGTCGGTCCGCACTATGAACTTCCTACCCAACAAGTAGGGCCGCCACTTCTGAATGGCTAGTACAATCGCCATCAACTCCCTCTCATAAACTGACTTCAGCCTCGTCCATGCTGACAGAGTCTGGCTAAAGAAAGCAATCGGCCTCTGGTCCTGCATCAACAATGCCCCCAAGCCAAACCCTGATGCGTCGGTGTCTATCACAAATGGTCTGCTAAAATTTGGGAGTGCTAAAACTAGCACCGACGTCATCGCCTGCTTCAGGGCCTCGAATGCCCTGGTAGCCTCCTCGCTCCAGTGGAAGTTGTCCTTCTTTAGTTGCTCGGTGAGAGGCCAAGCAATCGTGCTAAATCCCTGGACAAATTTCCTGTAATAACCTGTCAAGCCCAAGAAGCCTCGCAGTCCCCGTAAAGTGGAAGGCATCGGCCAGTCTAGCATGGTTGCAATCTTGGTCCTGTCGGCTGCAACTCCCTCTGCTGACACCACGTGTCCTAAGTACTCCACCTGTGGCTAGCCAAACAGACACTTCTTCTTGTTCGCACAGAGCTGCTGCTCCTGTAGCTCATGCAACACCGCCCGCAGATGCCCCACATGCTCCTCCCTACTGCGGCTGTACACCAGAATGTCGTCAAAGAAGACCAGCACAAATCTCCTCAGAAAAGGTCGGAAGACCTTATTCATCAAGGCCTGAAATGTCGCCGGTGCATTCGTCAGGCCAAATGGCATGACCAGGAACTCATAATGCCCCTCGTGAGTCCTGAAAGCAGTCTTCGGCACGTCGGCCGCCCTCATCCGTATCTGATGGTAACCGGACTTCAGATCAATCTTGGAAAAATATGCTGCCCCGTGGAGTTCATCCAGTAGCTCATCAATCACAGGAATAGGAAATTTATCTGCCACCGTCTCCTTATTCAGGGCCCTGTAATCCACGCAGAATCTCCAGCTGCCATCCTTTTTCTTTACCAACAACACCGGGTTAGAGAAAGGGCTAGTGCTCGGTTGAATCACCCCTGCCTGCAGCATCTCCTCCACCAGCCTCTCTATCTCGTCCTTCTGTACCTGGGGGTACCTGTAGGGTCGCACACTGATGGGAGACACGTCCTCCCTCAGAACGATGGCATGCTCATGATCTCTGTGTGGTGGCAGCCCCTGCGGTGTCTGGAAGACCGCCTCAAACTGGGCCAACAGTTCTCTACCTCCGGTGCTACCGCCTGTGTGGGGTCCTCACTCTGTACTGATGCTGTCACAGCCTGTAGCTCCACCAAGAAACCTCCCCCTGCTGTGTGGATCGCCCTGGACATGGCCTTATAAGACACCAAGGAACGGCAGAGACTGGTGTCCCCCTGCAATACCATTGTCTCGTCACCCATGTTGATACTCCATCCTCAACATCTTCCAATTCGTCCGGGTCTCCCCGAGGGTCTGCAGCCACTTCATCCCCAGGATGACATCTGTACTCCCTAGTTCCAAGGGCAGGAAATCGGCGACGATCTGCTCTCCCTGAATCGCCACAACCACCCCGCGGCAGACACCAGTGCTATGTGTCACCTGTCCCGTGCCTAGCATCACTCCATACCGCCCAATGCCACTCATTTGCAAGCCATGTGCCTCCGCCAGTCTGCTGGAAATGAAGTTGTGGGTGGCCCCACTGTCGATCAATACTATCACCTCCTGGCTACCCACCTGTCCCACCAATTTCATGGTGTGGTTCGGCGTGAACCCCACCACGAAATTGAGGGACACCTCTGCAAGGTCCAAGTGCTGGTGCTCCATCTCCTCCTCATCCTCTCCTGCCTCTAGGGTGATAACCTCGTCCTCTCCCTCCTCCTCGCCAGCTATCAGTATCTGGAGAGTCCGAGCAGCGCATCGGTGTCCGGGGGTGAACTTCTCATCACATCTGAAGCACAGCCCCTTCAACCGCTTCTCCCGTATCTCTGTATCTGTCATCCTCCGCACCTGCCCCCCACCGCGGGGCTCCTGCCTCCTATCAATGCCGCTCCCAGCTGCGGCTGTCACCCCCTGGCCCGGTGTGGTCCCTGTAGTAGGTGCCGTCCTCTGCCCTGCAGTAGCCGCCTGACTCCTGAACGTGGCACCTCCCCACGCCCCGCGGGGCTCTCCGCTCTGTCTCCTGGTGTTCCTCCACCTTCCTGGCCAGCGTCATCATCCCGCGCAAACCAACGGGCTCGAACTGCCTCAGCCCCGACCTCACCGTGGGCTTCAGCCCCTTCATGAAACAGCCCTCCAGAGACTCCTCAGAAACTCCCCGAACTCGGTGGCAGAGCGACTCGAATTTCTTGATATAATCACCCACGCTCCACTCCTGCTTCGCGAGTACAGTCTCTCGAACACGCCACCAGCTTGTCCTCCTCCAAACCGCTCCGTCAAGAGCGTCATAAACTCAGCCCAGGCCTGAAAAGGCTGCTGCTGATCTGTCCAGCAAAACCAGCCCAAAGCATCTCCCTCCAAGCAAACCCCTATCGCCCGAAGCCACTCCTCTCCTGGGACAGCGGACACCTCCAAGTACCTCTCCACCCGGTACAGCCAGTCATCTGGGTCTCCCCCCTTAAAAACAGGCACCTCCATCTTCCTCAGACGCCTCTCGCCAACGAATCCATCTCTCTCCTGCGGCTGGAAACCTCCCCTGTGCTGGTATCCCTGTCGCCTGTCTGGAACATAAGCATCAGCTCGATCACGGTAGCATCCCCCTGCTCCATGCCCCTGCCAGTCTCCCTAAGGGTGTCCAAACTCCGCCTGGTGGCCTCCCAGGGGGTCTTGGTACGCTCTCCAATCTCCCGTAACTCCCCCAAAGGGTGGGGGCTGAGTCGACGGGCCTCCTGTGATCTGGTGGTGCCCTCCACCCTGCTGAAATTCTCCGCCTGGTCCCCCAAAAGGCTGAAACCCCCCAAACTGTGCTCATCGGACCTCGGGCGGGGCCCCCGGGGGCCTGGAAATCCTCGAACTAGGCTGTCGGGCCTCCTGGGGGGTCGGTGGGCCCCCCAGGGGTCCGGCGGGCCTCGAGTACCCCCTTTGGAGTCGGCTGAGGCCCCCCAGGCCGCCGCCGGGGGCGGCCGGCCCTGAAAATGGGCCGGTGGGCCCCAGGCGGCGGCGCCTGGGCCCGCCGAGGCCGAGGGGGGCGGCGGATGCGGTCGCCCCTCCCAGGGGCCTGGCGGCCCCCCGCCGCCCCTCTGGGGGTTCGCCAGGCCCCCCAGAGGCCCCTGGGGGGTCGGCGGCCACCCCATGGGCTGCCGGCTTGCTGGGGTTCCTCCTCCGATCCCCTTGTCGTCGTGGCGTGGCGGTGCGTGATCTTGGTGAGTCCCCCACGCATGGTCTCCTTGATCGAAGCCCCCGTCTTCGTCTAGATCCGGATCATCTTCAAAAAAATTGTCTTTTTCCCCTTGTCATTCGCCAAAGGTGGCTCCTTTTTGCTTTGATCCGCTTTTGGCACAAGATGAGCGGTCAACGCTGCTATAGCCTGCGTCAATTCCGATAATTTTGCCTCCGTCTTCCCTTGGTTCTCCTTCACCTCTTTGATCTCCCCCCGGATTTGCGCGGCTATTTCGGCGTCTTCCTTCCTTACGTCGACGAAACCCTTGCTAATTTGGGCCTCCATCCGTTCAACCTTCTCTTCCAGAATTTCGACCCGCTCCTTGGATCGTGTGCTCGCCATGGATCGAACACTCTGATACCAATTTGATACGACTAGGGCTTTTTGTGGGGATCAAAGGTAGGATTTTTATGGCTTTTGGACTTCCTAATCTAGGGTTTAATGCCAAAGAACTGATCTGAAATTGCTAATTAATTGCTAGACTAATAGATCTAATGACTAAAACAACTAATTAGCAAATAGGAATTAAACTAGGGAAACTAAGAAATAAAATACCTTGATCAATTCTTCGATAACCCGCATCCTAGGGCCGGCCGGCCCCTTTAATGGGGGAGGGGTTAATAAATGTCTAATTACCCTCTTACCCTCCCCACTTATGAATAATCACAAGTTTGGGACCGGGTCCGTGGTGGACCCAAGTCGCCGCCTCCGATGGTAGACCCGAATAGCCTGAGCCGGCCCCTCCTCTTGCCTAGCCGCCGCAACCGCATCAGATTGATCTTTAACCAGTGAACTTGAAATCACAAGGTCAGAATATAAGTGTAAAAGCCCTCTGTTAGCAATTAAGAGTGGTTTGATATCATGTATATTTATCTATTTTAGTGCAACATCCGAAAGGAAGGTCAATAAACAGGGAAAGCTCAAATTAATTATTCCAATAACTTTATCACAAATGCCAATTGTCAAAACCCATTGTCTGCGGCAAAGAGACCAAAAGAAGAGGCGGCAACATTGTTCTTTCAGTAGGAAGACCAGAAGGGGACGTGGGGCGGTAAGAGATCCCACCCCTCCTGTGTATGGTACATGATAAAATAATCGTGTTAAAACTGACCCATAAATAAAATTCAACCCTTCTTAAAAAGAAAGCAATGGACAGGAGGACACAGCTGGGGGTGATGAAGGTATGGTACTATGGACTAAAATGGCTGACAAGTGTGTGTGAGCCCGCAAGAGAGAGAGAGAGAGAGAGAGAGAGAGAGAGAGAGAGAGAGAGAGAGAGAGAGGACACCCTCAGTTAACAAAGAGAGAGAGAGAGAGAGAGAGAGAGAGAGGACACCCTCAGTTAACAAAGACCACATTCAGAAACCTTATTATTGGAAAATGTAATAAGTACCATTCCAAATGTTGGAGTATATCTAACAGTTTCCAATCTGCGTAGAACAATGAAAGGGGAAGATACATGGATCTATGGTGTTAGTTTCGTGTGCATCCTAGTTTCCAATATCAGCAGCAAAATAAGGGGCCTCAACGGTTTGTGTTTTAAATGGTATAGAATGCAGGAAGGAACCACCGAATGAGTTGAGAAAAATCCATGAAGTTGCAAGGGGTAGATGGGGGATCTAAAAGTATTGGAATGACTTAATTTTTGGTATGTTCATTATCCATGAGATGAACAACAATCCCAAAGAGAAAAAAATCAAAAAAAATGTGGGATAAGGGGTGAAATGGGGTCGACTCTTTAGATTTCATCTAAGGAGTCGCCCTAGGAACAATCCCAGCACGGCCTGTGGCTGGCCCACCGCCCTCGGATAGGGTTTGGGGGGGCGGTTCTCCCATGCGCTGTCGACTCCCCCTCCCATGCTGGCGGAGGGGGAAAATGCTCCCATGCGCGTCAATCCTCCTCATTTTCCAGTGGATCTCCTTTCTACAATCATCATTCGCTCTTTTCCCTTGTTCAAAAATGCCTCATTTAGCCCCAGATCTAAAGGATTCCCCGGAACTCGTCGTTTTGGCCCGTTCTTCTTCGTGGCACTGGTTGCTTTGGCTCTCCATGAAAGCCCTAAACATATTCTCTAAAGATGACATCTTTCCATCAAGGGAATCCACCTTTCCTTCCATTATTTGGTGTTGCTCCTTGATGGTTTCGATTTCTCCAATCTTCTCCTCTAGGGCATCCATCTTCTCCTTAGATCTTGTTGTTGCCATGATGCATCTTTACTCTGATACCAATTTGATAAGAAATCTAGGGTTTGAAGAATAAAAGATGGGATTTTTATATATTTCGAGAAGAGGAAATACAAGATAGAAGTTTCATTCGAGATGAAATTAACTCTCCAAGGTTTGAATCTAAGAGAGAAAGCTTACTCTCACGTACAGTGAGGTCTATTCTCTAATCTAGGGTTTTTCTCTCAAAATAAGCATAAAACCCAAATGAAACATCTCCCCAAATATACAAGGGCAGATTTAGCGCAAATTACATTTAGCCCCCTAAAACCCCAACTTTGCAAAAATGCCCAAAAAGTTCACAAAATGCCCTTGGCCTAATTGTTTACCCCACGATCCATCCTACGCCTCCTCCTCTGATAAGTAATGATCTCATCAGTTATTTCAGGAATTCACAGATGTCTTAGTCATAATAACATAGTATGATATGGAATAATGATGAGCCGAAAATTGGTGTTAAGAAAAAACCTCAGCGAATTTACATGGACTGTATTGAGATTACAGGAAGAATAAAAACTATTTCGGAGGCTTGGATGTAGTAAACATCAATTTCTGTGTGGTCCAAGAAATTTGTAGTCAAGTTTAGGAATTCATAAGTTCGATGGAGAAAGAAATTTTGTGGTCAAATTATGCATTTTCTTGTAAGCTCATACTGACTTTCATTTAAATATTTCATCACGATGATGAACTGTTTCTTTAAAGTTGAGCAGAGATATATAAGAATTGAAAATGAGTGAAAGAATGATCATCATCATCCTCCTCTCTATGTTTATTAGAGCGAAAAGAGATTATAATTCAATCTTGTGATAATTAAAGAAAAGAACAAGAAAGACAGTTGGAAATATTAGGATGATGCTCACTAATTTGAAAAGACTCAACACAACTTAAAATGCTCAAGTTGTTACAAGAAATATACCTCTACGCATCCCGCTGTCATCCAACACATCATCATGTATTAAGCTTGCCGTGTGAATCATCTCAATGATCTCTGCTAAACGGCAATGTTGTGTTGTTAGATCCCTGGATGTTCAATAAGACATAATCATCCACATGATAGTTATTTGGCTGTAGAAATTCTAGCGAAAACCAGAAATAACTTACACTAAACCTTCCATTTGAGCAGTTGCCCGAGAAACTAGGAAAACCAAAGCCGGTCTTAGCCTCTTTCCACCAGCACCAAATATCTGCTCTGCTGCTGATACCAAAACTGGATTTTCTTCACCAATAATCTGTCAGAATGTTTGTCAGCCATAGAATGGACAGATTATTGAATAAAAATATGAAGTTAGGTATGACAGATGCAACTCTTTGTGATTGACTCAATTACAAATCATAGCTATGGTGAGAATCTGACATCACATGAAAATCAAGTGCATCCTATTTTGCTTTGGAGCATGGAGAAATTCGTGGACTTGAAAATTAGGCAAACTGGAACTGAACAATGGTGAGGCCAATTTCAGTTCTTCAAAGATTCAAACTAACCAATTGCATAAGAAGTAAGAATTCGGGTTAAATAGTTAACAAATCTTATGTAGAATTTCAGAATAAAGAGATTTAAGGTCACAGATATTCATCATTGGCAATAACATCTGTTCATTTCAGATGAAACTTCAAAACTTAAATCAAGCTAGAATTTAACCAAATTGTATGATTGCACATATGAAACTATAAGAAGATAAGAAGAATTTAGAAGTGATATCATTCAAATGTAAGGTGAATTGAAGAATCTAACTAGCCACTAAATCCATGATAAGGTAACCTAGTGAATGTGAAGAATGTGAAGAATGTGAAGAAAAATTAGAAAATTAATATCTAATATAGAAGACTGACACAAAACACAAGGAAATTTTCATTAAACAGAGAGAGGACCAATAAAGAAAATACACCTTCAAGTGCTCACCAAATAGTACTTGAAGGGCAAAAAGATTCGTGCAGACATAATTCATCAAGTAAGTTATTATGTGACAATTCTTCCATTGATAATGAACAATGCTCTTGCAGGTAGGGAAGCCAAAGGGATGGGTTAGCTATCATTAATCACAGCCACCACTGGAAAACAACTTTGACACAATATCAAAATTGTGACTGAATATTGGGGAGAGAACGTGCTAGATCAAAATGAATCCATGTATCATACTCAAAAAAATCTGTTGAATGAGCTTTAGACCATGCCAAGAAAAAAACAAAGGAAAAGAAGCCTTTCATCGACGTGCCGATGCTTCATTTATCTGCAAGCAATTTCAAGATTCTTGTATACAAGATTTACGGTATTAATATAACATTGTTGTTTTGTATCGCTGTCAAGTGTGTGTATTCCCGTATAATAATACGATCTAAAAAATCTAATTGAGGTCCTAGGTTGTTATGCAACCATATAACCATGGTCAAGTCATTAAGACATATCAATAGGAGGTTGGTACTGGCATGCAGAAGGTCTTATATTGTTGGAAATTCATACCAAGTGACACTTTCCGGGAGCCATATAGGATATAGGCAACAAGACAACAATGTGAATGGCTCCACATAGATATGTTATATAAAAAGATGCCGGATATACAACAATTCTTTTGAACTCAACAACTGATCATGGCTACCATATAACAAGAGAAGCTGAAACTAAATTCAGAGCATGATCCAGTTGAAGTAGCACTAGGATGGCACATGACATGAGGAAAAGATATTAGGCCCAATATCAGGAGGAGGAAATCTGGCAATGTAAGTGCATCATGGACTAATTGCCAAATGGACCTCTTGAACCTGCAAGGAGTACCACTAGAAGTCATATGGCTACCTCTAGAATCCCAAGTCGCTTGATGGGGTGTCAGTCTGACAAGCACGTTAAAGCGAAAGAGTATCCAATGAGCCCCTTATGGGTATGATTTGTATCGAATCAAGGTCTAATTCGATTCCCTAAGTTGTTTGAGAATTGGTATCAGAAACAAGGAAGTGGAATTATGTGATTCCAATCTGTGATCCCCTCATATGCCACATCCTATCAGTTTTAAATTTGTAACTCCGCCTCAGGAGATGAAAATGCAAGAGAACGGATCTTGTCACCTTCTGAATCCCTTGCAATCTCTTAAATTTCTTCAATTCTAATTCTACTGTTTCACCAAATCAAACGAAGAAACAAGAGAATTGGACCCATGCCACCTAATCATTTTATATTCAATGCAAATTTTCAAGTTTTCAATGATTTGGAATTGGAATTGGAATTCTAATCTGAATTTTTGAAACCAAATTATTCCAAATTCCACTAATTCCACTAAACCCAATTCCATTTTTTCGCCCTCTTACCAAACACCCCCTAAAGTTAAAAGCCCAACATGTTTGCTAGAAAGGGGTCTGGTATACAACAGATTCCAATGAACCAAGGCATTCGATCCAAGCTAACAATTTTCAGGGAGGAACTATGATGAAAACTATAGAGTCAAAGCATACTTGGATGAGACTAACACCAGTATATGAGATCAAACCTGTATAAAATTTGTTCCCTTTGAAGCATTGATGAAGCTATTTGCTTGCTAAAGGTTTTGATCATTTGACAAAATATACCTACAACAACGTCTACACTAAATATACACTCTCAGCAAAACAACTCACCGTCTTTAAATTCTTATTGAGCCTCTGCAGGTCATCGGAAACAACTTCCATCAAAGAAGACACCGAAACGGCAGCCGGGCTACTAGCAGCAGCCCCCGAAGTCTTCACAAAACCCAGATCAGATCCCAAAGCTGGAACATCCACTGCAAATCACCAACAACCACAATCACAACCCAACCACAGCATCACATCCAAAAGACACGAATCAAACAGATGGGTCACTTACCATTTTGAGTCGGTGAGACCCGGCATCGAGCACCTTCCCTGCGCTTGAAGGCGAGGCTCATCTGCAGCCTCTTGGCGCTCCAATTGACAGAGCAACCACATGAGACCAGGTCCAATCCTCTCTGAATAAGGTCAACACTCGAGCAGCAGCTCAATGACAGCATCATCCCAATGAACCCCAACAGCCAAGAACTAAGATGCGAGGCCAACCAACTGAACTAAACAAGAAAAATCCACTCAAATGCAAAGACCCACCAAACAAAACTCGCTGAAATCCAAAACCCAGGTGTGGAAACAGCACTTGAAGCTGTCAAAGACTAGAAATGGCCAAATTTTTTGCGGGCGTTTATTCAAGAAGGCAGGCAGATGAGGTGGTTGAGAGAGGAGACATCAGGGGGGGGGAAGAGATGATGTTTAAATTAGGTACAGACTTTTGGGTTTTTTTGAACAGTGGCACTTAATTTGATGTGGATCCAAGCGAACCACGATGAATGATTGGTCCTCCCTTATCATCGACGGAGAAGTGTGAGAGCGGGAGAGGGCTGAGTGTCTCGGACCAAGAGGTCTATGCATCCGATCTTGACACGTATCCACTTATTGGCTTCAACTTAAGATTTTTTTCTGCGCGAAGCACGTCTCTTTGATCTGTGTGGATAGCAACTCCCGTGCTAGATATATTCGGATCGAGTTCTTAATGGGTTTGGATAGGATCAAGGTGGCCAAATGGCCCGCCGGCCCGGAGCCCGGCCCGCCCGGCCCGGTTTTCGGGCCGTTGACCAAGCCCGGCCCGCCCGGCGAGCCGGGCATTTGCCCCCCCCCCCCCCCCCCCACCCCCCCCCACCCCCCCCCCACCCCCCCACCCCCCCCCACCCCCCCGCGGCCCGCCGGGCCGGCCCGTGGCATAGTAAAATGGCTGTTGGGAGGGGTTTTTTGGGCTTTTTGATCAAAATACCCCCCCCCAACAGCCATAAACAGCTATATTGGGGGGGTATTTTGGTCAATTTCTGCCAAAATGACCAAAAAAACCGTCCCAACAGCCATAAAACGGTCATATTGGAGGGTTATTTTGGTCTTTTGGGCCTTAAACCCACGTAGATCTGTTACCCGCTAATTTTAACACTGAAGAATATGGTTTTTTTCAAAATTTGCTGAACAACCCTCTTGAAACACCGGACTTTCCGGAAATGACTCCAACTGAACAACATGAATGGCACGATAGTAATAGCCCCATAGTGGGTACACATGGATTTTCTGGTTCTGCACACAATTCAACCCCTTCTACTACTGCTGTCCACATTGCTTCACAAGCAACCCAAGGCAGAAAACAGAAATCTGCTGTTTGGGATAACTATTCACTAGAAACAGTGCCTGGAAAAGGACTTAGGGCTTTTTGCAAAATCTGTAGATCAGATTTCAATTGCGCAGCCAAAGATGGCACAACACATCTAAAAAGACACACAGAAGCACATAAAAAAAGAGAGGCTAGACAGACAACATTAAACTTAACAGCTAATTCTAGCTCTCTGTTTGCTTTTTCGTATTCTGCTGAAACAATGCGAAAGGAGATGGCTAGACTAGTTCTTTGCCAAGAATTACATTTAAGTTATGGGGAAAGCTCCTCAGTAGAACGTTTTAACCAAGTAGCCCTAAACCTCGCATTTAAAAAGGTGCCTAGAACAACACTTAGAAGAGATGTTATGGCAGCTTTTGAAGCTGGCAAATCCAAATTGATTCAAACTTTTGCGACCTTAAAATCTAGGATAGCTTTAACGTCCGACATATGGACAACAAAATGGGGTTTATCCTACATTTGTGTTACGGCCCATTATGTAGACAACGACTATATTATTCATAAGATGATTATTGGATTTAAATTGTTACCCTTTGGTCATACTGGTGTTGTTATTGCTAATGCGCTTATGCCTGTTATTCGTGAGTATGGCATTTCTGATAAAATCATTTCATTTACACTTGATAATGCCTCTAACAATACAACTGCAATATCTTTTTTGAAAACACATCTGAACCCTGATCTGGATGGTCTTTTATTTCATCAGCGATGTGCTTGTCACATCTTAAACTTGATAGTACAGGATGGGCTTAAATATGCTGTTGATTGGGTAGAAAAGGGTAGAAACCTTATGTTATACATACAATCTTCTAGCAATAAGAGAGCTTTTATATAAAGAAGTATGTAGAAATTGCCAACTTCCTTACCGGAAGTTTACATTAAGTGTTCCACATAGGTGGAACTCAACGTATCTTATGATGCGTTGCTTGCTTAAAAACAAGATGCAACTGACTTATTTTGCTAGCACCCACATTCCGTATGAGACGGATTTCAACCTTACTGAATTAGAGTGGAAAACAATTGAGCAGCTTTGTGATTTTTTGAGGGTTTTTATTATGCTACAAACAAATTTTCGGGTATGTATTACTCAACATCCTTTTTAGGGCTTGGTCAATTAGTTATAATTTCTGACACTTTAGCTAGGTATAGAGACACTACAGACACTACCCTCATTCTTCAACCTATGATCGAAGAAATGGGTACTAAACTAGCAAAATATTGGAATCCTATTCCTTTGCTTTATTCATTAGCTAAGGTTTTTGATCCACGATATAAAGAGGATGGAGTAGCTGGATTATTAGAAACGTTTTATGAAAACATGCAATTTAAAGTTGAAGATCATATAATGCATTTTAAAACTAGCTTAAGAGCTCTGTTTGCAACGTATGAAGCTAGATATGGAACTTCATCAAACACTTCTTCTGTTCCTGCTAGTTCTAATATTACATGCAAACTGAGGCAGATTTTGGGGAAGAAAAAACAAAAAACCGTAGCTTCAGAACGTTCGTCAAATGAGTTGTCCAAATATTTAGAAATTTCTTATCCTTTCACTGAGGAAGAATTGGATGATCCAAATTTTGACATTTTGGGATGGTGGAAAATGTATGAACCTAGGTTTCCAATTCTTACCATTATGGCTCGTGATCTGTTATCAATCCCTATTTCTACTATTGCATCCAAGTCTGCTTTTAGTGCAAGTGGCAGGGTTCTGAGTGACAGGAGATCAAGGCTTAAAGAAGATGTTGTTGAAGCTGCGGTATGTGCAAAGGACTGGTTTCATGCTGAAGACCGCTCGCAAGACAAACAGGACCTTTCAGACGATTCTGAGGACGAAGGGACTGACGCTGAATGATTTTCTTTTTTTTTTCATGTATTGTTATTTTCTATCTTGTATTAGCTTGTAGAAGTCCTATGTGTTGGCCATTGTACGAGGGGTAAGGCTGGCAAATGTAAGTCCCCCCCCTCAAAAAAATTTTAATTAATGAAATTTAAAGGTTCAACCCGGGACCTTTGTAAATTTCGGGCTAAATTATCTAACTTAGGTTTATAAATAATATAAGTAATTTTAAATTTTTTTAACATTTGTAAAATATTTTATATATGTCTTATAAATTTTTAAAAATTTAATATCATTCTAAACTTATTTTTACTTCTTTAGAACAAGTTATAATTAATAAAAAATTGTTCTAAATAAGAAAACATTAGCTAACATGTATTTAAAATTTTTAAAAAATATATTTGATATGTAAAATATTTTACAAATGTTAAAATAATTTATAATGAGTTAATATTGTTTTTACATATTTTTAAAAAAATTTCTATGATTTTTTTTATTTTTTTAAAAGTAATTTAAAAAAAATTACATGAAAACCGGGCCGGCCCGTGACCGGCCCGGGCCCGGCCCGCTTGGCCCGCGGCCCGCCGGGCCGGGCTTGGGGGGGTTTTCACCCCCGGGCCGGCCCGGCCCGGCCCGGCTTTTAAATCAAGCCGGGCCGGGCCGGCCCGTGGCCCGGCTAGGGCCGGCCCGTGGCCCGGCTAGGCCCGACGGGCTTCGGGCCGGGCCGGGCCGGGCCGGCCCGACGGCCACCCGAAACCCGACCAAAACCCGACCCGTTTCTACCCCTCACTCTGAACCAGTGAAAAACGAGAGAAAGGAAAAGCCATCAACAATTTCAACCCACAAACTGGAAGATCGCCTGATCCCGAGCGAAAATCACCGGATCTCGGCCGTAGAGGATCGGTTCTCACTCCTTCCAGAGATTCTATAATTTTCACTAGATTTCATAGGAAGTAGGTAATATTTTCCATTTACTTCTTCATTTAATCGTTTGTTTCCTAAATTTTACTTTCTCCTGACTCTTTGATTTCGCAAATCTTCTGTTAGGTTCTTCAATTGATGGCTCAATCGAAAAAATCTTTGTCGATGTTTGATTCGACAACAACAACGGATGTAAGTTTTTGCTTGTTCACATTTTCATTACCATGCGTTTTTTTTTTGGACGAGAATCATAGTTGAGTTAGAATCAAGTGATGTAACCTGCAATTAAATAAAGTCTTTTGTTACTGGATTCGCGCTAGTAACTTTTTTTTCTCTGTCGCTAAGTTGACCCTAGTTCAATTTGCAACTGCGCTTTGTAGACGTGTTTGGTAAATTTGTTGACTTCAAAGTCGTTAGCTTGATTTATTTCGAGCAGCAATATTGAAAAAATGGCAGTGATGAAATAGATCGATTGGCAAAACATACCCAGAAGAGAGTCTAGAATCGTCTCAGGAAATGTAGCTACTGCTTGGGGGTTCTTCATAGAGATAACCTGCCAACATCACATAAAAATATGTAATCAATGTATTTTGCATGAGTAGCTAATGCCATTGATGATCAAAACTGCAATATGTCACATTTTTTGTGTCACACGAAAAGCAGAAGATTATGTTTATTCTTTCTAGATCATAGAGGACCTGAATAAGCATAACATATATAATTATAGACAGCTTGGTGGCAAGTTCTTGCTTCTACTCAAGAACTTTCATTGTAGAATCGGGGTTAATGATGTTCATTCTGCACAGAAATGACACTTAAAATTGATATTACTGGCTTTGAGTAAGTTGAGACATTGATCATTATATTTTTGTTGCTCGATTATCTATTTCTGCCTAATTTATAGAAATTTCCATCACTTTCTGTCAAAAATGAAATGAAATGAAATTTATTATAATGGGAAAGAAAACTGAGATGGTGTCCCACGGCTAGTGATACTCGGTGAATACCCAAATTAGTAACTGAAACCATATTTGATCCAAAAGCGTAAGCCTATATGAGAGGCACAATTCCTAATTTATGGACATCCACTTCTTGCAAAATTTTCAATATGAAACTATTATTGTCCAACACCTTCCTCAAACCCAGTGTTGGAGCCTTTAATTTGGATACTAGATATTTTTATCCAGAATCAGGATCGAACCAGAGCCAAGAGCCATGTTTTATATTGATTTGTTTCAGATTATGTCACTATTGACAAACAGGCTAAAACATATAAATGTATATGATTATAAGATATATGATCATTAGGCTGAACATGCATGATGATTCATGTGAGAACGCACTAGAATCAAGACAGACGGCCACGAGGTTCAGTGCAGAAATCAGAAATCAGGTGATAGAGTGGACCTTTGCCTCTGATATCATGTTAGAATAGAGAGAGAAGACTGGGGGAGGGGGCATATAGCTAATGATATCTGGTGAAACTACAAACTAGCAAGTGCAATCATGTCTGATCCAAAAACTTAAGCCTATAGGTAGAGACATAATTCCTAATTTATGAACATCCATTTCTTACAATTTTTCGGATGTGGGACTCTTATTCTCAACAAAGTCATTTGGATCACTCTTTTGATTTGTATTTGTTGAATAGTTGTAACCAAGGTTTTAGGTTTCGGTTTCGGTCTCGATATCGCTCTTCCCAAAATTTAGGTTTCGGTATCGGTATCGTCCGTTTCGGTGGTTTCAGACGGTAGTTTCGTTTCGTCGGTATCGGTAGTTTCAGATACTTAAAACCCTATTAAATACTATCAAATATTATCAAATATTAGCACAAATACTTTTTTACTAGTTACACATTTTGTTAAAAGTATTATGCTAAATATATTACATTTTTTTATCAACAGGATTGAAAATAAATGAGAATGGCAAGCTTTTGAATAAATGGAAGGGTTTGGTGGCTGAAAATGATAAGTTTGTAAATAAATGGAAAACCTTTAGTGACTGAATGTCAAGATTGTAATTAAATGGAAATCCTTTGGTGGTCAGCTCACTCAAAAGGTCAAACTTCTTAATAAATGCTAGCATGTGTTGGACAACTGCACTTGCACCGTGTAAACAAAATTTAAATTAAATGCTAGAATATGCTACTATGTAAGACCTCAAATTGCAGGATGCGGGCTTCTTCGAGGATGCGGCGGGAGGCGGGCGACCATGAGGTACATCCATCTCTTCGTTTCTTCTTCTTTTTCTGGATTTTGGTGATGTTTCCTCCTCCTCCTTCTTATTTTCATTTTTTTAAGTTTCAGTCGGTATCGGACAAGTTTCGGCCAGTATCGGCCGATACGGCCGAAACCCCGGCCGATACAGCCGAAACCGAGAAGTAACGTGTGGTTTTGGACCGGTCCCCTCCGAAACCGATCTGAAACGGCCGAAACCGGTCGGTTTCGGCCGAAACCTAAAACTATGGTTATAACAGCCAAGTGTTTGAAAACTTCCTGGTGCACAAGAAATCATAGTCTAATATGGGGAAATCTTTATTTTAAGCAAGTAAAAGTCTCGATAACTCACATGTTTTTTGCCACCTGAATCTTCCTTACCCCTTTCAAGAATAAAACGCCGTTGAAATTTCATAGGAACATGCGAGTTATTTTTCTTTGTTTTTATTTTTAAATCTTCTATTTCAGACAATAAGTTGGTCTCTCTTTATGAAGGGCTTGGCAGCATTCATGGAACAAAAAATAAAAAAGAAAACTTATGATCGTTACATTAAGATCGGCACAGTCCTTATTACAAGTTAGACAAGGAAGTGAATAACGAAGTTGGTTTGTGCATGTAGTAAGGGCTGGGGGTTGCACTTTGTCAGGACAAGGTCATCGGTCGTAAGAGCTGAAGATGTGGCCAGAACAAACTGGAAGACATAGGTCATCATGCACAATTATGGAAGATCATAAAATTTTAGAATGCAATTAGAGAAGTCATCAGTTGAATGACTATTAAAAAGAATCGATACAGCAGGTACCAAATAGTTGGGATTGTGTTACATGCTGTAGGTTGTCTGACTTTTGGTATTATGATCATGACTTTTATTTTAGGTAATTTGTTTGAGCTCCATGTTCATTCTCTGATGCAATCAATTTTTTTGTTTAACAATGCCTTGCATGTACATGTGTTCCAGTGACTTGTTGTGTCTGGTAGATAAGGGAGTTTCACTTCAGACTGTTACTATAAACCTAGAAGTGTTTGTTGGATTGGTCACTAAATGGCAACAGTTTATTAAATTATAATGTTAGTTTTTTTGTAAGATGCTAAATAAAGTAGGAAGCCACCTATTTAGCTTTGTTCCTCCATTAGATCATAAACTGGAAGCCTCCATGGCTGTTGATGGCAGATCAATTACTTTGTGCGATTCAAGGTTGCCTTCTTTCATGGATTATACCATGCTTTAATTTTGTCCCACACTGATCAACAATTTCTAGAACCTATTATTCTGTTGTGTGTGTTTTAATTTTCTGCGACATTTTCAAAAGTTTCCATGTGTTGCTTTGAAATGGGCAGCCATTTTCGCTATTGAATGCTTCCTCATTCTCCTTATCCGTGGAACATATTGGGAACGGTTGAACTGAATTTTTGTTGTCGCTTGTTAGGCATAAGCTATCCTTTATACAAATGGTAAAGATCCTTTTTACAAATGGTGAAGATGTCCCATGTGTCACCTTTGTCCCAGTCATACTTTTTGTTGGTGCCACATGGGACACCACCTCACACCACTTGCCCAAAGTCCGCCCAAAAATTGACCCACAAATACACCCGCTCGCCCAAAAACAATGACCGAGCTTCACACCCACCCCTCAAAAAATCCCCAAACCCCTCCAACGATACCAACACACACGTCCACATTTCTCGCTCCTTTTCGGTTGCACACGTGCACCACATCCTGTTCGTGTGGTTTTTTTTTTGGCGCCGTGTGCATGGGTCATTTCTAGTCTATTCATATCTGTTTATTATTCTTCTTGAAACTATAGGGCAAAGAGAGAGTTAAGCTTCCGGCCAAGATTGGAGATCGGATGACCAGTGACGTCGTTGTCAGACTAAGGACCGATGAAGGTCGAGACCAATGGCTTTACTGTCACTCGGAAGTCCTCATAAAGAAGAGCAAGTACTTCGCTGATCGCCTCTCGGATGACTGGCCCACTTGCCAGATACTCGATTCCCGTTACTGCGTCGAGGTCTATTGCCAAGAACATGAGTTCAACTTCCACGTCACTGCTCTTCGGCTATTTTACATGCCAGAGCCCCATGCATTGCATGGTGTCAGGAACGCCCTTGGCATCCTCCAAGTTGCCATCCTTTTAGGCTGTCCGCGGATGGCGGGCGCTTGTGTGGAGTACTTGGAAGCCGTCCCCTGGGAGGAAGCCGAGGAAGAAGAGATCCTACGGGCCATACCAAGCCTGGGACCCCAGTATGAGCAGATCCTTGCTCGCCTTCAGCCCGTCGACCAGACCGCGGTGGTTGGGATCTTCGTATCAGCCATCCGTTTTGCCACGTCGTCGCCCCCGGCGTCTTTGCTGGACCTGAAGTCGTCTACCCAAGAGCAGCTCGAGTACATGCTAACCGAGGACGACGATGCGCCTCTTCTTAGTTTGGACGACGAGGTTATAAGATCTGAGGTGAGGAAATGTGCTAAAGACTTGCTATCCCGATTCAACGCCTTGGTAGAAACTCTCCTGGATGCATCCCCTGACGACATTTTGGAAGAAAATAGCGCGCAGCATTTGAGGCCTCTCCTCTGTGACATCTCCTGGATTTGTCAGATGCTGAACAAAATGGAGATGATGAAGGATTTGGTTCACTACTGGGTGGACGCTTCTGTCAGGATAGCGACGGCAACTGAACAGCTGCATTCCGATGACAACGAAATGCTCGAAACCAAGCTGAAGGTCGTCGAGGTCACCTCGAAGGTTTTGGAGGCAATTGGATTCGGAAACGTGATCCTCCCCGCAACGAGAAGGCTTCATGTGGTAAGAGTTTGGCTTCCTTTCGTGCAGAAGATGAGGCCGTTGGCGAACTGGAGGAATCCTGAAGACGATGAGGAGGTGGTGGTTTCGTCGGTCAGGATGGATGGCGATGTTTGGCAAGGATTGGAGTCGGCGTTCGTTTCGATCATCGTCACATTACCGACGGCGGACCAGGCGGAGATCCTAGCAGAGTGGTTGAGATGCCAGCATGTCAGGTATCCTGACCTGACCGAGGCTTTCGAGGTCTGGTGCTATAGGTCGAAGGTTGCGAGGAGGAGGATCGCGACGATAGATCAGATGAGCCATGCCAAGAACCCATAAATTGCCTCCTTAGGTTTCCTCCCAAAATCCTCCGGCCTCGTTCGGGGACCGGAGTTGGCGCTGGCGTCGGAGCCCGTCCGGGGAGATGAGCAGTGTAGGGCTCGGCTTGAAGTGATTGGTGTGGTTTCGGCTGCAACTGTGCCGCCTTGTCCATGCCAACTCCCGACAGAAATGGGTCGTCTGGACAGAGGTTAGGCCAACAATGATACCAACTCCGACTGCCCACAGAAGCGTCGGTGTATTTAGTATGGAATTTCATGAGATGAGCTATATACACCTTCCGGTGTATATTGGGGTGCGTGAAACATTGGCTTGTAGGTTTTGTTGGAAAGCTTATGAAGAGTATAATCTATTGATACCAATTTGATAGTCTCTCTTTTTTTTTTTTGCATTTTCATATCAAATTTTGGCATTTCAGATAAGACATGATATACTCGATGAAAACGACAAAGGAAGACTATCAAATTGGTATCAATGAATTCTACTCTTCATATGTTTTCCAATGATACCAAATATTCTAGGACGCAGTGTGTTAGTGCCCTTACGCCAATAAAACATAGGTAATGTCAGTTACTCTTTTGCGACACGGAATGTTAAACCGGATTTTATCCCAAAAAGACTATAGTTATAAATTAAATTTATATCTCTAACTATTATGAAATTGAATACTATTTCTTGGGGAATTGATATGTGCACCTACCGTTTTACTCTGCTCACGACCAAGCAAAACCCACTTATTTACAAGTTTGCTATTGCTCTATTTTTATCCTCGTATGCTCTCGTCCCTGTTGACGACGACGAGAAATCTGACGGCGATTTACTAGGGTTTGGAAGGGGGCTGGGGAGGTCGGAGGAGACGGTAGTGGTGCTGGTTAGGTCAAAGTAGGTTTTTTTTTTGGGTGCGGGGAGTGGGGGGATGGAGATAGAGCGACAAAGGGAGCATCGGAAGAGATGTAGATGGGCCGTGGAGGTCGAAGGAGACGGATGTGGGTCTATGGAGGTTAGAGCATAGGGAGGCAGCGGGGGCGAGGATGGGATGGTCGGAGGAGGGAAAGGAGGGCTGGGGAGCTCGAAGGGGGGTGGTGTCGGGGGCGGCGGAGGAGAAAGAGGAGGGGGGGATGGGGAGGTGGGAAGGGTGGACGGTGTCGCCGCCCGTCGCCGATTGGCCATTGCACACCCATGAGCATTTGCAAAATGTTGCCTCTAGTTATGCGCGATGAGTAATTTTAGTGACAAAATAGTAAATAAGTAGGTTGTGCGTGGGAATAATGACAACCTTGTAAAAAAGCGGCCATGAGCATAGTAAAAACGGTCGTGGGAGTAGCAATTCTTTATTTCTTAAACTTGATTCATGTTTAAATTTTACAAAGAAGGCGGGGAAGGCTTTAGCATGTGCTAAAAATTGAAGTTTGCCAAGATCAACAAATTCACACGTCGTCGTAATTCCAATTCTCTTGGGGCACACATCTCCGATGCTGCAACCCGTCGTTAGAAGAAACCATGAGGAAATCCCCAGCTCTATTGTCAAATCTTATGACCTTCAACCATCCCAATCCCAAAGGCGGCGCCTTTCATTGGAAACCCGTGCTGTTCAACCTCATCAGAAACAACGAAATTGAACAAGCGCATCAAGTTTTCTCCAAAATCCCATCCCCCAACGCCCACCTCTACACCATGATGATCAACGCCTGCTCTCGGAGCAACCGAATCGACGACGCCTTCAAGCTGTTTGGCGAAATGCCCAACAGAGACGCCGCAGCCTGGAACTCCATGATCAAGGGCTGCTTGGATTGCGGCGAGCTGGGCATTGCGCGTAAGCTGTTCGACGAAATGCCCGACAGAAACGTGATCTCCTGGACCACGATGGTGGACGGGCTTATGAAGTGCGGGAGGATCGAGGATGCGGTGGAGCTGTTCGGCAGAATGCCGCTGAGAGATACCGCCGCGTGGAATTCGATGATATCAGGCTACTGCAACAACGGGAAGGTTCGAGACGGCCTGAAGCTGTTTGAGCGGATGCCGAGGCCCAACGTGGTTTCCTGGACCGCGATGATCGGCGGGCACGAGCGGAACGGGGAGGACGAAGAGGCCTTGGGGCTCTTTAAGCAGATGTGGGTTTCGGAGATCAAGCCCACTTCAAGCACCTTCGCCTGTGCTCTAACGGCATGTGCTAAAGTCTCGGACATGGGCCTTGGTAGCCAGCTTCATTCTCACGTTGTGAAGATCGGTTACGTATTCGACACATATGTTTCGACGTCTTTAGTCACCCTTTACGCCGAGTGCGGGCACGTTGAAAACTCCGCGAGGATATTCTACGAGAACGGGGACCGGACCGTGATCCCGTGGACGGCCCTCGTGACGGGCTACGGGGCGAACGGTAGGCACGAGGATGCGTTGAGGGAGTTCCACGAGATGGTCGCGTTCGGAACAAGGCCAAACCAGTCGACGTTCACCAGCGCATTGAACTCGTGCTCCGGACTGGAAGCCCTCGACAGAGGGAAGACGATCCATTGTAGCGCGATCAAGCGGGGTCTGGAGCTTGATGTCTTCGTCGGGAACTCTCTCGTCGTCTTGTACTCAAGGTCCGGAGACATGGACGACGGTTTGAAGGTGTTCACCAACATGGGGTTTAGGAACATCGTCTCCTGGAATGCTGCAATAGTTGGGTGTGCACAAAATGGGCATGGGCAGTTGGCGATCAAATTCTTTGATGACATGATGGCCTGCGTCGAGGAGCCTGATGGCATTACGTTCCTTGGGGTGCTGACTGCTTGCAGCCACTGCAGGCTGCTCGAAAAGGGACGGTATTTTTTCCGACTCCTTGAAGAAAATCCTGCTATCAACGTGAAGCTAGAACACTATGTTTGCATGGTCGACGTTTTGGGCAGGTCAGGGAACTTTGTGGAGGCCGAGGAGTTCATAAAAGCCATGCCCGTGAGGCCAAATGCCACGGTTTGGCTGGCTTTGCTGAGTGCCTGTAGACTGCACTCTAACATAGAGGTTGCACGAAGAGCAGCACGAGAGGTACTGGGTTTGGATCCATACAACAGCGGAGCATACATCGTGTTGTCGAATATCTACGCCTCTGCCGGGAGGTGGAGCGATGCGTCGCAGACGAGGCTGGCGATGAGGTTGCGTGGGATCGTGAAGACTCCGGGGTCGAGTTGGGTCGTGCTCAAAGATTCAAGGCATGAATTTGTGTGCGGAGGCAGGTCTCATCCGATGACCGTCGAGATACACGCGAAGCTGGGCTGGTTGAGTGGGAAGCTCAAGGAGTGCGGCTATGCCTGCGATGAGAGGTTCGTGCTGCATGATGTGGATGACGAGCAGAAGGAGGCCGCGTTGGCGTACCACAGCGAGAAGCTTGCCGTTGCGTTCGGGCTTCTGGCGACCGTCGATGGGAGCACCATTAGGGTCTTCAAGAACCTCCGGGTTTGCGGGGACTGCCATTCGGCCATGAAGCTGATTTCTAGGGTTGTTGGGCGTGAGATTGTGTTGCGAGACTCGACTCGGTTTCATCACTTCGGGAGTGGCTCCTGTTCCTGTGGTGATTACTGGTAGCTGTGCTGATTTTGGTTCAGATTACTTTTGGTTGTTCATGGAGGGATTATCTTGGTTGAGGCAAGGGAGGAGTGGTGACAACCATGAAAAATGATACTTGAATTGAAGTCCGATGCTCAGGTTTTCAAGGAAGGGGAAGGATCTTTGATACAACCATGATTGGCCTGAAGGGTGCTCGGCTGACGGCTTTAGGAAGGAATCCTCACGTGAGGGACGCCATCATTCCATCAACGACGACAATCTGACTGACCGTTGGGCTTCCGCTATTAAGAGGTCCGCTCCACGAACCGAACGATCGGTGACATCAATACAGACTGCACGGCTGGGAGACAATAAACGCCGCGAATGCACTGGCATTAAGAGAGGGTGGCATTGACAGAAGGCTCGCATACAAGTATCCCAAGAAAGGATAAGGTAGGGGGGACGAGTCTCTGAGATCTGACACTTAGATACACCTAAACACTTAGATAAGGAGATAGCAACAGAAGTGTTTTGGGATGAATCTGTATGGAGCTCTTGACCATCAGTCTTACATTTTTCAACTTAAAAATGGTCTGCGGTGGTCGTGCCATGCAAAATAGGTAATGCACTCTACTGGAAGAGAACCAGATGAAGGTGCTATTGAAGATGGCGAAGGGGATGGCTGAGTAAGGACTTGAGGCCGCAACTTGAGACCTAGAATCAAAAGGCCCATGGCAGTGTTCTCGTGCTAAGCTGTTAGCATTAGTATGTTCTTGTTTCATGCCATAGTTGTTAGTAACGGGTGGTCGATGTATCTGCGATCCTCAAGAACCCATGTACTAATACTTTTAACATTGGAGAAGACTATATACACTGCATATGATCGTATGCGGTGTACGGAGTTTTCTTTTTTCAAAAATGGCAACAATGTCAAATCAGGTGATATGAGATGTGACACTTTTGCTATTTTTGGCACACAAAAAAAATTGTGACTTGCTGTCTGTATCCCTACTCTTAAGGGTGCATTGACTTTTCTTTTAGGTCATGTTCTTTTGTAGGAACGTATAAATTGGAAAAGTTGAGAATAGTGAAATCTGATGAAAGAGAAATTTGTTGTGAAAGTTGGTTGTGGGACTTGTATCAACTTTCTTGTGTATGTGTGTTCTTTTGGGTTTAAAAGATAAAGATAGAAAGTGGAATGTGGGGTCCACTTATGCTAAAATAATTAATTAATTAGTATTAAATTAAGAATTTAAAAAAAAAAGCAAAAACGGCGAATGCCATTCGGGATTCTGAGCGTAATAAAAGTCTCACATGGGGTGGATACTTCGGGATCCTGAGTTGGTGAGGTTTGCCTCGTTAAAACCTTTAGCTATGGAAAACCCAGTGGGAAAAACCATAGTTTAAGGAAAAAGAGTGCAAACGCTCTTTAACTCCCCCTGATTTGTACAAGTGACTCTGCTCATGAATACTTCTGGATTCTGAGCGTCACTGAGGGGTGGATACTTCAGGATCCAGAGTTGATGTGATTTGCCTCGTTAAAACCTTTGGCTATGGAAAACCCAGTGGGAAAAACCATAGCTAAGGGAAAAGAGTACAAATTCTTGTCAACTCCCACTGATCTGTAAAAGCTCTTAGGCTTTCAGATCTCGTAGGCTTATCTCATCACTCCTATTTACAATATTCCGAAAATGTACACAGATTACGAATTTTATCACCATCAAGCAGCTGCTGAATCCAGAAACTCTGAAGAGGTTGCTAAGTTTCGTCGCCTCTGATGTGGTCTTCAGACTATATGGTTAGCTCCATAG
This sequence comes from Scilla litardierei, assembly GCA_030789695.1. Taxonomy (NCBI): domain Eukaryota; kingdom Viridiplantae; phylum Streptophyta; class Magnoliopsida; order Asparagales; family Asparagaceae; genus Scilla; species Scilla litardierei. The sequence continues at coordinate 2,748,536 of CM061134.1, read as the reverse complement.
AACCAGCCTCTATCTCAGTCGTCACTGGGATGTGATGTACCACCAGGCGCCCTCAAATACACCATTGGTGTGATTCTGGGATGGTGAGGATCTCGGAATGATAGGATGATGTTGCCTTCATAAGTTGCTTTGCAGATCTGCAGGGGATGGCCATCCCACTGTGGGTACCCGTTCTGTGATTTCTCAGCATAGGGACTGGACCTGAAACCTGCATTTGCATAAACATTGGAGGATGCTACTACATTTTGTAAGTCCAAATATTTCGACCCTTGGAGGAAGCGCAGAAGACTTAACTCAGGTCTAATGGCCCTTTTTAGGTGCCAACTATCTCTGGCTAATGAGTTTACTGCAATTGCTATACCGGGACACATGCAGTTAGCCAGGAGTGCATGATTGCACTAAGATAAGGGACTTTAGGACCAGTTATATCCTCCCCCTCTTCCAGCGATCGGAAGGGTTCTTTTTGTTCATCCAGTAAGTGTACCACCGTAGGTGTACTTTGGATGACAATGGTCCTTTTAATATCTCCAACGCACTTCTGGGCGTTTGTAACAGGATTCTATGAGCCATGACTTTATATTTGCCTAGGTCTTTTTATTTCATGTTTAAAAGTCAGGCTTGTACATTTATTTCGGTTTTCTCTTCAGGAGATCCGATGAGATGTTAGTTGTCTACAACTAAGATCTCTAATCATGTTCTTTGCACAGATGCAAAGACAACCTTCAGTAGGAATCATTGACTTGTCAAGTGATTCTCTTGGTTGTACATTTATTTATACTTATTGTTTTTCTTGAATAGACGTCCCGAAGTCTATTCAGGCATTTTAAGGAAATGTGGAAATTATCTTTACAAGATATCCACGAAGGTATGCCGTCACAACATCCAATAACAGCATATCCAAAATTTTCCTTCGCCAAATCGTAAGGTATTCGCTTTTGATAACTTAGGGAGACTGATGCATCATTTATGAGACATGCTCATTTGAATTTGTTCGATCCCTAGTTTCAGCGAAATTTTCCTTGGGCTATAGGTTGTACCGTATAGCATACGATTTTGTATTTATTTTTCTTATGTTTGCAATACTTTGTTTTATCCACAGGTTTGACACCTTTTAGTGTCTGGACTTCAGGTCCGAACATTTCACGTTTCATAAGTGAGTCCAGCTCATCTTCTATTGCCACGTTCCACATTTTGGCCAATCTCTACGTTTGCCTTCTAGCAACGGAGTGTGGAACGATAATTTACAAACATCATCGCCATTGCGATGTATATGGCAATATGATACGTGAATATATTGTCGACAATTTATGTTCTATCTGTCCAACACCTCCCCAGTACGTACAACATTTACTTAATTTCACTTTTTCCCGGCAATTCCTCTGCAGTGGATTCCGGGAAGGGTGATGGTGTGGACAGGAGCTCATTGTCCTGTGGTAGTATTGTCTTAAGGTCTCCAGGAGTTTCTTGTCCTAGGAGCCTGGTGGTCTGCCTCTTTTCTGTTGAGGATCAGCCACTTCTGCTGCTGGTGGATTGCATCCATTCTCGGGGATGTCAATCCTAGCTAGAGTTTTTGCACCAGGGATGTGTGATCCGACAATCTTCTGGTTGTCAATAAATGATTCCGGTAATTGGTAGACAGTGTTCTGTATGTGGAGGATCTTCGGGATCTCATCTACACATTGTATTGTTACCGAATCATAGTGGGTCAAACTTTTTGTATCCCACGTTATAATTTTCTTCGCGCCAGATTTTCTAGTATCTGGGCATATTTTTTGGGAAACTCGTCTCATCGAAATCACAGTCTTCAAGATGTGCCTTAAATGCGTCCCCCGTTTGGGGTTCTAGTTATCTTATAAGTGAGGGTGAGTCAAACCCTGCATGGATACCTAGGCGACGTTGAGTACCATTTTGGTCCTCTTTGGTGGTGCAATGGGGATTTAAGACTGCGCGACCGAAGATTCTCAGATGGGAAATGTTCGGTGGCATTCCATATGCAAGTTGCATTGGAGACTCTGACCTCCAGAGGGTCTTATTTTCATTTACGATGCAGCATGCACAGTTTGCATGTCCCCATGCATCCATAGGCAATCGGGATTTAATGGACGTTCAGTCCATTGGAGTCTACTTTTAAGTGACTCTGCCGACCCATTTTGGGTATGAACATGCGGCACGTGTATGTTCATTTTCAACTCCCGTTGATTGGCAGTACTCTTGAAAAGACTGGGAGGTATATTTCCCAACATTAACCAGACTTATTTACAACATTTTATTGTCTGGAAAATGTGCCCGCAACATTTTTATTTTTGTGCCAATAGCTTTGGAAAAGCTAAGTTGCGGGTCTGTAGTAGACACACGTACGGATATTCTGAGGATGCATTTATCAATACAGTGAAGTACTGAATAGCCCACTAGGGGTGGTGGATTTTATCCACATCTATCTCCTTGTATTCTTTTTGAGGAAGCGTGGAGATTCTTTTTCAACTTATTGTGGAGATGGCCTTGCAATTAGTTTTCCCTTATAGTAATGGATGCGAGGGATGTTTTCCCTTCTGAAGAATCTTCTGGTTCTTCAAGTCATACCCATAGGATAAGATGCGATGCATCATCACAAATCCAGGGTGGCCAAGTCCATCATGCCGGAGTAAAAACTCGGCTGATGTCGGGCACTTCAGGTGCTCCGTTTAAATTCTGCTTCCTTTCTCCGAATCTTCGTATGGTGGAGGCCTATAAGGCTCTCAAAACGTTCAAGTGTGGATTTTACTCCTTGTTCTTGAGACGTTGCATACGGTAATTTTTTTTTCATTTACATTTGCTGTTTCCAAGTGGAATCCGTTGCAACAGATGTCCTAGAAACTTAGAAAGTTTCTTTTGGAATTCGGAGGGATTAGTGCATCCTTTATTTTTGTGTCGTTTGGGGGCAACAGTGTTGCATTCCCTGGATCTTCAATATAGCCCTGATAGTGGGCTTTGTATTGAAAGAGATCGTACGTGTTTATTGTCTACTAATTATTTATGAGAGCAGTTTCAAAAGATGAAACATAAAGGCACATGCATATTCAGATAGACATATTCATTTATTGTCTACAAAAATTTTTCAACCAAAACAGATTGCGTAATACAAAAGCTCTCATAACGTGAGATGTTCTAAACAATTTGCCAAGATAAAAGTAAAGGCTAGTCAAGCATGTCATTATTTTCGAAGTTGCCAGCTGAAAAACTTAACTGGAGCATCAGATGTCATCAGGTTTGTTTCAGCTTTATTTTTCTTGTTCTCTTTATACAAATCCTGGAGATGATGCGGAGTTCGGCACACTCTGGACCAGTGGCCTTTCATGCCACAATTTTGGCACCGGTCTTCCCATTCCCTCTTAGGTGGGGGTATATCATTTCTATTTTTGTTATTTCTGTGCCTCGTGAACTTCCGCTTACTTTCATTATTTCGCTGCTGCTATACATGGCCCTTGGCATTTTTCTGTTGACCCCCCTTCTGTGGTCTTTCTTTTCTTTTATTATCTCTCTTCTTTTTGAAGGAAGAGGAATAGTGAGCTTCTGGTGGGGGCAGTGCCGGGGAGCGTATATTGTGAGTGGAGAGAAGAAGCTCTCTGTTTTGCTCGGCCATGAGTAAACATGACAGCAGCTCGGAATACTTGGTGAACTTGCGTTCACGGTATTGCTGCATGAGTATCGCATCTTTTTCATGGACGGACGTATACGTCTTTTCCAGTATACGATTTTCTAAGACTTTTTCACCACACAACTTCAGGCGTGCGGTGATGCTAAAAAGTGCTGAGTTGTACTCAGCAACGGACTTTAAGTACTGCAGTCTCAGGTTCTCCCACTCGTATCGTGCCCTTGGGAGTATAACATCTTTCTGATGTTTATACATGTCCTCAAGGGCAGTCCATAGCTCAAGTGGATCTTCGACCGTAAGGTATTCAGCCTTTAAGGTCTTGTCCACATGGCGGCGAATATAGATGATGGCTTGCGCCTTCTCTATATCGCTAACATTTTCTTTTTCAGTCACAGCAGCGATGAGGGTCTTTGCCCGCAGGTGAAACTTTACATCTAGCTGCCAGCTTAGATAGTTTCTACCTGATGCTTCCAGTACTTCGAAATTAACGCTTGCAATATTAGCCATTTATCTAGCAGAGCACAAACATGCATGATTTAATAATTAATTCAGAGAAAACATTTTCATGCGGAGGCAATATTTAACGAAAAACTAAATGTGTGGATCGGCCAGTCCCACAAGAAAGAGTCCAAAAAAAAGTCCACAGTCCAAATTATACAAATTTGCAGCTTAAAGAAAATGAAAATACAACTTTGGAAACCCCGTGGGTCCCATATGATATCTCCATCTTCAAGCGTGGCCTCCGTCTCCATGGAAGTTGGTCTTCTTTCTTTGACATTTACATAAATTCCTCACTACAATTTCTCTCAAAAAGAAAAGTGCGTGAAATAAACTGTGGGACTAAACGGCCGATCCAAAAACCACATTTAGCAATTCATGCAGAAATATTGTGATCATCAACATTTTCATCAGACATTTTCATCACAGGCATCACAGACATTTAATATTCGCAGAGATGGATAAATAATTTAAACACTTAATAATTATTGGACCACTGGGCAACGTCATGCACCGTTAGTTTAGGTTACTAACGGCAGAGCGGTCGTAGGATCTTCCTAATTATTAAGTTTTAAATACAATGCACAACCACGCATATAATATCCAACAGAATATACCAGAGATGCAAAGCATGTAAATATGATTTTTGCAGAAAAATCATTACAATGCAAAGGTTATAATTTGAATGGGTTTAATCAATTAAATTGATTAAGAGCCCAGAATTAACATTTTCTTTGTCAGAGGAAAAAGTTTCCCTCATCATCCCAAAAGCCCCCCCAAAGAATCCCCAAAAAGTCCGCGCCTATCCGATATTTGTCCCGTAATTTACCATGATTTTTCACGAATATTTTGCCCTTAAATCCCCCTTTTAAATTAATTTTTAGGCTAGCAAGTTGCCTTTTAAGGCTTGTTAATAACCTTTGCCTCCCCCAATTTTTTTTTCTTCTTTCAGATAAAACAACATGCGGGTCTGAAGCCCGCAGTCGACCTATGGGCTTCAGGCCCATAGGCTTTTTTTTTTTTTTTCTTTTCTTTTCTTTTCTTTTTTTTTAAAAAATCTGTGGGCCTGAAGCCCACAACAGGTCTGTGGGCTTCAGGCCCACAGACTCTGATTTTTTTTTGTTTTTTTTTAATTCTGTGGGCCTGAAGCCCACAACAGGTCTGTGGGCTTCAGGCCCACAGACTCTGATTTTTTTTTGTTTTTTTTTTGAATTCTGTGGGCCTGAAGCCCACAACAGGTCTGTGGGCTTCAGGCCCACAGACTCTGATTTTTTTTTTGAATTCTGTGGGCTTGAAGCCCACAGATCTGGAATTTTTTTTTAACTGTGCAAACTAGGGTTGCAGGGGGGAGGGCGCCGCCGCCGCCCCCTGCAGGGGGGATCGGCGGCGGGGGCCGCCGCCCCCGCTGCAGGGGGGGGCGCGGCGGCGATCCCCCCCCCCCCCTGCAGGGGGGCGCGGCGGGGCGATTCCGCCGCCCCCCTGCAGGGGGGCGCGACGGCCGGGGCCGCCGTCCCCCCTGCAGGGGGGGCGCGGCCGGCGGCGGGCCGCCGCCACCCCCTGCGGGGGGAGCGGCCGGGGGTTCCGTCGAGGTTGGGGGGGTTCCAGTGACGGCTAGCCGCCGGAGGGTTCAAAATTAGGGTTTTTATCCTAAAAATTGCGTTTTTGGGATGAAAAATCCGTCGTTTTCAAGGCGATGATGAATCCCCATGACGATCTTGCGAGATCTAGTGGAGGGGCAATCATACGTATGATTAAAAGTATCGTTTTTAGTATTTTTACCTCTATATCTGTCCTCCGGATATAGCGACGGTTGCTCGAAGCCCTACACGGATGACGACCCTTGATGGAGGAAGCCTTGCACCGCGCTCGTGGATCTCTCGTCTCGCCTTCGCCTTCGCAACGAACGGAAAAAAATTTGTGGAAAAGAAAAATTTTTAGAGTCGTGCTGATAACGTGTTATGAATCAACTCCTGGGGGAGGAACCCCGAGCCCTTTATTTATAGGCATGGTAGGAGAGTAGATACATCGAATACATAGATATGTGCGTATCTCTAAGATACCCGCAATCCTAACCGACTCTGGTTATTTACATTCACAACAAAATTAAGAATTTAAAAAAAAAGCAAAAACGGCGAATGGCATTCGCGTTGCCGCGGAGAGAGAATAGGAGGGGGGGCCCATCCGTTGGGATTCCTGCATAATCCCCGCATTTTGCGGGGATTGCTTGGAATCAAAACTTCGTCGGCCACGTCGAATTGCCAAGCCGCAATATTTTTTGGCAAAAGAACGGGCAAAACGAAATGGGGAAAGTGAAGATGATGGGACCGATAAACAGTTAATATTTGGAGGAATCTCTTCAAGTTTCGGCCAAAAGAACAGGCCCTTACTGAATTGGAAAATATTAACAAGTCCAGAGAGGAAGAGATAAACTTACATTTTAAGTAAATTTTTGCACTAAACGTAGGGGTGCTAATAGCAATTCTCAAAAAATTTGTATGCACTGCACTGCCTTGTATGTAGTCTTCTCCATGACATTTGGATTTAGACATCAATGAATGGAAAGCTGCAGCGACCATTATTGTCCATTAGAATACATGCACTTGAAACACAGGTTCAAAAAACATTATTTTTTGTATTTTTATTTAACAGTCGCGGGTCAGATTCAAAAGAGTGTAATTTATAAAAATTGGCCTAGAACAAGGTTTAGAGCCAAATGCATTCTGACCTGAACCAAACAAGATCAAAGCAGTTGGGGGGCATTTCATAAGCTAATCAACTGCCATCCAACATCAAGATCTCTATGCAAAGCAGTCACTGCCATAAGATAAACTGAAGGAAGAAGTGTACAAATCTCAATACATAGAAACGGCCTTCTTAAATAATATGGAAGCCGAAGAAGCAAAAGCAAAGGCTGCGCAGCAGTTGCAGGTTCAGAATTAAATCATTATTCGAAACAAATAACTACTACGAGTTTCAGTAAAACAACCGTCCAATCCATGCCAAAAACTATAGCAGCCCCCATGGGCTAAGAGTTCATTCCTTCTTCCCGATCCCATGAGACATGTTGTAGATTCCGCGTCCCTGCTCATCAAAGGGCGCAATGGGTTACATTTTTGCTGCAAATGAATCTATGTGCTACACAGAAACGGTAACGGACACGTGGAACATAATGAAAGGCGAGTCTTACGATGAGAAACAAGGCGGATCCTGCCAATGCAAGGGGGATGGCAACCGAAGTTATCTTATCATACCGACCTTTCAGATAGGTATGCTTTTGGGTGGTCTGAAAAATCTGTTGGTACTTCTGAATTCTCTCCCTGGGGGTGAAAGGTGGTTCGGTGACTTCAGCCATCCTGCAATAAAAGAAAAGCCTTTAGTACTTATCAATGTTTTAAATATCGGCAGTTTATCGGCCGATATATCGGTATCGGCAGTCATCCGATATCGTACAACCTTCAATGTCAGGTTTTAAAATTTGACCCGATATCGGGCCAAATCAGCCGATATGCCCGATATAATGGCCCAATACTAGCCGATATTACGGAAAAAATTTAAGCTAATATTTATTTTATTTTCCAATGTTATGTAATCGTTGTCATCGTTGCCATGTAATCATCATGGTAATAATCATGGTAATATTTGATTTGTGTTTTCTTTTCTTTTCTATAATATTTGATGTTTGTTTATTTTCTAATCACTCCACTGGTTATATTAACATGCTTCATATTTCTTATACTCTTAATTTCTATGGATGTTTTTTGTTTTTTTTTTTGCATGTAAGTCGTGTTAAAGGTTTTTTTTTATTGATCCAATAACATGTAGTAGTCTAATTGATTGGATACAAAAATGAATTTGATGTAAATCTGTCAAGGTTTTTAAATACATTTTCTATTCAAACTATATTTTATTGCTTTGTATGAAATATGTAGTTAATGGCCTATTTCAGTACATTTTATGACATTTCATCCTATTGACGATGTATTATCAAATATGAACATTTAGAAAGTTATAACTACTTAAAATGTCCAATTTGAACGACCTGATATTGAAGCATATCCCAGATATCTCCTGATATTCGCTATCTAATATGAAAATCATATTTAAAACCCTATCACATATCACAAGTAACCGGCACCTCAACAAGAAACAACATCCGCAGGTGGCTACTGCAATTACAAATTAGACCTAGTACAGTGTTCGAGGCACTTTATTCATGCTACCTCTTTCAAGAAGTCTCCCAGATCCCCTAGTTTGTTAACTCCTGAATCACATTCTAAAATTGGTGGCCAACCATGATTGTGTATATAATCATTGTATTCACAATTATAGTTCACATGGATGGATGATATTGTTAAATCTGTGTCAAATATATGAAGATAAGTAACTAGAGAGTTTACCCAATAATCCATAATCCATAAAATCAAATTTTCCCCAGTGGATTGGAAAATGCAATTAAACTTGTTTGGGTTGGACCCAAGTCACTATAGTTTTCATCTCAGAGGGAGGACCCGTCAGTCAAGGTTGGAGGAATAAAAGGGATTACATTCACAAGATGGGGAAGGAGGATACCTACCTCAACCACTCGCAACTTGAGGGGAAGGAAGGCCATTGGCCGGAGCGGAGAAAGTATTAGAGTTGAGGTTTTGGTCCTCAAGCAAAGGTAAAAAGGACCTTCTCCTTAAATTACGTGTTTAGGATTCAAAATAAGTCTTGGGTTAAAACCCCGACACAAACACATTTTTCATTCAAAAGCAAAATGAACTAGCGAGTTAGATGTTAACCAATAATTGCAACGTGATCTACAACAACAATGGTAAATAATGATATGCTTTTACATAACGACTCGCGTATAAGAACACAAGGCTGTCTCTGACATTGTAAAATCAATAAACTAATCAAATCAACACACATAAGAAATGGCAAATGCTACAGCATGAAATCAAAACACCATCCCTGTTGAATAACCATTACTAAATCATGCCCTCTATCTTTAGCTCCTAGGTGTTTTGGCATTAAATGATACATCCAGCTAAAACTTTCGAGAAAAATCATTTGGCATTAAATGATATATCTACGTATACATTTTCCATCAAGATTAACTTCGCTTGCTTATTAAAAAAATTTGAAAATATTCAATTTTAGATTGTAGAAGAGTGAGTGATGTCACGCAGAAATCAGACATAATTAAGATTTCATATCCAACTGGCCTTCAAACAGGAGTAACCGATAGATTTAAATTAAAAAATTACCGATCTATGCTTAATAAATAATAGGGTAATTTTTAGTTTTAGGTAAAATTTTAAAAATAATCTCAATTTTAGACCAAGAAAAAAAATATTATCAGAAATAGACCAAATTGGGCCACGTCAGCGGGCGTTGACGGTGGCCGTTATTTTTTGATTTGGCCGCACTTGGCAAGTGCGGTTTTTTTGGCCGCACTTGCCAAGTGCGGCCAGTATGAGGCACGACAGCAAGAGGCCCGTGACATAAACTTAAGTCACGGGCCTCTAAAACCGGCCGCACTTGCCAAGTGCGGCCAGATTGCCCTATTTCCCCGCGGGGCCAACAAAGCCAGTCATTCACGACCAGTCATCCTGGCCGCACTTGGCAAGTGCGGCAAAAAAAAACACACTTGCCAAGTGCGGCTAGATCGAATTATAACCGCCAGCGGCGGAGCGCCGCTGACGTGGCCAAAGTTGGTCTATTTCTGATAATATTTTTTTTCTTGGTCTAAAATTGAGATTATTTTTAAAAACTTACCTAAAACTAAAAATTAAACTAAATAAAAAGGTCAAGGTTAAAAATAAAAATTCCCAAAATCGAAAGCTAAAGACTGGTTTACCGATCCAAAATGTTTCAGAGCCCTAGATCGCGTCTTCAATTTTTTTATAAAAAAATCAAAAAATAACAAGGGATTAGTTTCTAATCCATAGGTTTAATCCCGTTTCAAACCCTAGATCTAGCTAGATACAAATGGATCTAAACAAACATCACATACATAAAGCATAAGAAATAAAGAAAATTGTGAACGAAAATTAGAGAGAAGAGCGGCACCTTCGCAGATCGACCCCGAGAGAGAGAGAGAGAGGTTTTTTCCCCCGTGATATGTGAGATTATTGAAGTAGTCGGTGATTTTAGGGAGAGCGGCCGGGGGGTATCGTCGTTAGAGGCGTAAATGGGCCGGTTTACAAAAACCCAACCCGAAAAACTTTTCCACTTGAGTACATGGCTGCAGGCGTAATTTCATACGTACGCACAACCATTTTTTGCGAGTGTTGTTATTTGCACCACACTGTTTTATGAATACACCACAAAACTTTTTGTTTTCCAGTTTTAACCCCAATATATCTAATTTCATCACACGGTCACTCCATCTCATTTTCCACCCCCCCCCCCCCCCCCTCCCTGCAAACGTTTCAATGAGCTCCTGGCCTTGCACCTTATCATTCCATATACCTCCTCCTTCATCTCCCTCGACATCGACCCTTCGTTGTGACAGAACACCACCGCTCGCTCGAAGCAGCTCGGCCGGCCTCTGTCCTCTCCGTTTCCTTCAAACCACTCAATGTTTAGATGAAATTTGCGAGGCTCAGGTCTTTGAGCCACGTGTTTCCGTCCATGGCCATATCGACGAGGCGTCCATGGCCATATCTGCGAGGCTCAGGTCTTTGAGCGGGAGGAAATTTGCATTGGGGTGCCATTGAGGGGATGAGGGGATGAGCTTTAGAGCTTGGACTTGGAGGATTATGAGGATGGGAACCGAGGAGGTTAGCAAATACAACGAAAGCTTCGGATAGCTGAAGCTCGTTTGTTTGGAGAGGCCTTTTTTGGTTGGGGTGTGGGCTTGAGATGAAGCAACCTGGATGTTTTGCTTGCTGGGTCGTTGTTTTGGGGGGGGGTGGGGGGACGTTGGTGAGTTGAAAATGAAATAGAGTGATGTGTGGTGAAATTAGATATGTTGAGGTTAAAATTGGAAAGCAAAAAATTTTGTGGTGCATTCATAAAACAGTGTGGTGCAAATAACAGCACTCTTTTTTGCTTTGCAAATATACCAGTTTATCCCCAACCAATATTTTTTTTTAGAATTGATTTGCGCACCCACGGTTTTACTCTGCGCACATATCACTTATTGTAACGTTGTTGTAACGTGTAGATACCCAAATATCCCCCCTCCGCCGCCCGCCGCCCGCCGCCCGCCGCCCGGCCCCCCCCTCCCTAGCCTCCCCCCCCATCGTGAAAAGGAAAAGGTAATATAAAAATTAAAACGCGTGTGGTTTCGTTTTGAGCCGTGATATATACACCCCCTTGATTTGTGGGCATGTATAAACACAACCAAAAAAGAGTGAGAAGTTAAGGTTGACACACATTGATTTGGGTTATATTTGCCACGCATATCCATCTACACCTAAATCAATGAGTGTATATAGCACATCACTTCTTTTAACTCCCCCGAGTGAGAAGACATGTCAGATAATTAACTGAGTGAGCTTGTCTGGTGCCATCTAATATTAAACATCTATTCTTTACAGGATGAAGATTTTGAATCTTATCCTACGTGGCAAGTTTGTACTAGGTGGCAATGACAATTTTGGGTGGAAACTTAAATTTGGGGGGAAACTTGAAATTTTGGGGGAAAAGTTGAAATTTGGGGTAACTTGAAATTTGTGGGAACTTGAAATTTGTGGATGGGTGGAGGGGGAACTCAGCCTTTTAATAACCCGTGCTCTATAGGTACGGGTAATGAATAATCTATATTGCATTTGATGCATTTGTCCTAGGAGGGAAAAGTGTGACTAGGACAAATGTCACGTCACCCCCTCTCTCTCACCGAAATCTCACCCCACCAAGCCCCTAATTTACATGTTTGCTTCCCCTTTAAAAACCCTAACCCCACTTAATTACATGTTTGACATTCACCTAAAAAAACAAAAAAAAACACCCACTTATTTACATATTTGCCACCCATGGTTTTTTGCGTTTTAACCCCCGGACCTTGCACTCTCCTCGAACGACACGCACACCTACATTTCCTCACTGTTTTTTGGTTCCGTGCGTTCAGCGTATCCCGTATCCTCTTCGTGAAGATTTTTTTTGTCTCAGAGTTATTTCTAGTTCTCTTAAATTGTAGAATTATATACATATAGTCAAATTCAATACTCTCTAGTTGCTTCGTGAAGATTTTTTTTGTCCCGACTCTCTAGGTGCTTTCCCTTCTTTGAAAATTCAATACTCTTTTAAACATATAGTCAAATTTAACTATTCCCAAATCTTATTGCAAGCAAACTTGCGAGGTGCATGGCGAAAGCAAATGTCTTATAATCAATTAGAGGAAGGAACGAGATGCACAATTAGCTACAATTCTCCAAACAGTAACCATTTCTTTGGTGACAATTTTCACAATTGAAGTAGATAATCACTTCAAAGCTCCAGCCGTAATACACATGCGTAACAAACAAGCAGACTTAAACACAGGGAGGCCCGAACACAAGAAACCCAAACAACCTAACTGGCCTACATACAAGGAGAGAGTTGAATTACAGAGCCCTCAAAATAACCAAGATACAACCCAAAAAAATACACACACACGCGGCTCATCAGCAATGACAACAACCAGACCACGCCAGCTAGTCCTCAAGAACCACAACTGGAAGCTCACAAAGAAACTCCAGAAATAACAGAAGCGGCCGCAGCTGGAGCAGCACCAGGTACAATGGAAGTAGAAATAAGAAATTTGGTCGATAGAGACGATCCATAAGAAATACATGGCAATACATACTGAGCAAAATGGAATGGCAACATGCCAACATGCCCCTTCAAGATACAATGCAATCCCAATACACAGCCAAAGAAGCAATCAATTAAAATACAAGAATAAAGGGCGGGGCATTGCTACAGAAATCGCAAAGAAGAGGGAGAACTTGCCGGCTATAAGTTGCCACTAGTCTCGCTGCCTCTTCACTTCTGCCTCTTGTAAATCTTGTGCAAGAAAGATTTCAGCACCTCTTGGACAGCTTTGCTGGGCTGGGCTTCGATGGAAGAGATCAGTTGCTGATAACTTGTCGCCTCGTAGTCCGAGAATACGGCCTAAAAAGTCCGATAAAGTAAATCATGAAGGGCACACTTCCTCTACGGGGAACAAAGCGAGAACCTCGTAAAAAATGGAACCAACAAAATTGAAGTATATATATGCCTTAGGCAAAAGGACCAAGACCTCATAAATAGATATGTATGCAGAAAGGATATGAAGTGGATATTGGTATTGTGGATGCAGATGTAGGTATGAATATGGATATCTCAGACAATGAGCTCACTACTTCCGGCCCTCTGGGATAATATTCAAGTTCAGCCTTCCAGTTTCATGCTACTATGTCACTTCGGTTTTTATGTGGATATAGTTGTATCTGTACATAAGCAAGAAGGATAGGGTGGATCATGCAGGTTAAAATGATTATTTTGCATGCAGAAAGTATTATCGGGACCCACAGTTCAGACAAAGCATCCAGGAACTAAATGCCCGTTGCATGCTGGTACTAAAATTCGAGCCATCTAACTTGCATTGTCTCTGTGACCAAAATCCAGTCACCTAGCAAGATAAGGAGCTACAAGTGACAATTGATATAGCAAGATATGCACATTTTTCATCGCGTGTATCAGTGACGCATGGCAAATGGGCTATCCATATTCTAAAGAAATTAATAGCTATACGTTCCACAAGATAGCATTCTCACAAGGAAAAGGGATTTCATTATAACAATGAAGGAAGTAAACAGAATGCCAAAAAAACTGATGATACTGGAACTGGCTCTGATATATGAAAAAAAAATGCTAAAGGGCATGTCCTTTTGCTGGAATAGAGAAGAATGGAATATGGGAAAGTTTGTACTCCAAGGAGAGAGAGAATAGAGTTTTGTGTTCTTTCGGGTGGAATAGAGTATGGAAAGTGGGCTTTGAAATAGAAAGTGGGGTCCACATTCTATTCTTGTGTTCTTTTGGGATTAGAGAGTTGGAATGAAAAAGTGGAAAGGAGATGAGTTGGAGGGGGGAGACAGAGAGAGAGGTGACAGCGGGCCCCACCATTCCCAAGGATTCCCATGTATTCCAAGCAAAAAGCTTGGAATACAAAAACACTCCCTATTCCCATTTTCCCCTGCCACCTCAGCCCATAATCGCGATGGCACGTTCTCGCAAAAGAACACATGGTGAGAAAAATATTAGGGAATCTCAGCTACAGTCCGATTCACGTGGGCCTCACCCACTTTCTCGTGTGTATTCCGAACAAAAGAACAGCCCCTAAGTAGAACCAAAGGAACATGACTGCAATGGTCATGGACTAAATATCATGTACATATTAAATTAGGAAATAAATTGTACCTGTAGATTCAGGTCATTATAAATGGATTTAACTTTTGCAACACAAACTGGATCTGGCTTCCCATAATTCTCCTGAAAAAAAATTCATGACCGACTTAACTATCGTTTTCCCAGGAGGAGAAAAAACAGACGTGGTGGAAGAGCAATGCTTACTAAGAGAATTTTCACTTGGTTATCATTCGCACGTTCAAGGGCTTGGACTACAAGCCAAGAGCACTTGTAGTCTTCAATATCTGTCCCAATCTGGAAACATAGAGACTCCAAGAATTAAACCTTACAAGAAATTAGAACGTCCTAAATTCTCAAATAAAGTACTGAGTGCCATCACTAAAGAAGAATACGTTAATATCTTCTAAGAAAGTGACAAAATTCTTGCTTGCATTTACCTTTCCAATCACTTCAGGATCACCAAAGCAATCTAGATAATCATCCTGAAAAAGCAGTGCTTGTATAACCATTATCAGAAGTCCTTTAAATACCAAACATGGATATGTACTATGAAAGGAAACATACCTGTACTTGGAAGTATGTTCCCATCTCAACAAGAATGTTTTTTACATCAAGGAAGTTGTCCAACTTTTCACCTGACATCAACAAAGCACATGCAACCTAGAGAAAAGATAATCAGGCTTTTGCTAGAATTTATTCTGATGTATGATCTACTTACAAGCTTTTGAAAACTAAGATGTGATGATAAAACAATATACCAATGGCTAAATAAGACACAAGGTGAACACATGTTACTAGTTTATTGAAGGTTGTAATGAAGGTGTTATGGTGGGCTCCAAAAAAAAAATGTTTTACAATGTATCGGCAGAAAATATTAAGTCAGATTGTGCTCCGATACTGTGAGAATGTTTCACCCATTACAACAATAAGAAAGAAAATTATTGCATTATGACCCTCGCTTCTCACCAAAATAAGCATAAAAACAAATAAAGACGGCTAGCCCTAATTTATAGAAAAGTGGGGAATTACTAATCTAGTCTAAAATGACTGGAATACCCCCTAACTAACCCTCCTACGTGCTACCGCGCCTCCTACGACGCACGTAAGTGACTAAAGTGGGGTGGGTCCCCCCTAGATAGCCGCCGGCCTCAAGTGATGGGTGCGGGCTCGGGTCCGCATCAATACCGCCCCCTAAAAGAGCCACCTTGTCCTCAAGGTGGAGATCTGGCTTTGAAGGCCCCCGAGGGAAAACAGAGGCTAGGGTCACCTGTCAGAACCACCGTGCGACCCCCCTCCTGGAATTCCATCCTAAGCTGCTTCCAATTCATCTTCACCTCGCCCACCCCCCTCAGCCACTGCACGCCCAAAATCACATCAATATTGTCCACTCTAGGGGCAAGAAGTCCTCCACGATCTGCACCCCTTGTAAGGTCAGACTCAGCCCCTTGCACATCCCACTGGTCTCCTCCCTCCTTCCTGTCCCGGAGCGGACCGTAAACGTCTCCAAGGTGCTCACCTGCAACCTATGACGATCCACCAAATGTCGAGAGATGAAGTTGTGGGTAGCCCCACTGTCTATGAGTACCGTCACCGGCGCGTCGTCCAATCGCCCTGACAACTTCATGGTATGGTTCGTGGTTACCCCCTACCAAGGAGTTCAGGGACACCTCCGCTACATCCAGATGTGCGTGCCCAGCCTCGCTCTCTTCCGTCATCACTGGCTCTCTCTCCTCTGCATACTCCCCCTCGTCCGGCATTATCACGATCTGCATCAGCCTGCTCGCACATCGATGATCGGGACTGAACTTCTCATCGCATCTGAAACAGAGGCCTGCGGCACGCCTTGCCCTCATATCAGCCTCAGTCATCCGCCTACCAGGGATCACTGGTCGGGGTTTCCTCTTTCTTCATTTCCGCGTCCCCTGGTGCTACTGTAACCCCCGGAGGTGGAACCGGTGCCGTCTGACTACGCTGGCTCTGGGCTCCCCAAGTTCCCCGAGTGCTCCTCTCCTCCGCATGCTTCTCCTCCGCCTTGTGGGCCAGGCGAAGGACATCCTCTAATGTCCCCCGGACTCTGCATCCTCAGCTCTGCTCGGATAGAGGGCTTCAACCCCCTCATGAAATTCCCGATCATCACCTCGTCAGTCACCCCCTTCACCCTGCTGTTCAACATCTCGAACCTCTCCACATAATCCCCTGACCGTCCCCTCCTGCCTCAAAGCAGATAACTGCTCGTAGAAATCTCCTCCTGGGGTCTCCTGGAATCGATCCACGATCATTGCTGACACACTCCTCCCAGGTCCGAAAGGGGGACCGTGCTGTCTTCCACCGGTACCAGGCCAGAGCCTTCCCCTCAAAGTAGATCCCGATGGCCTTCAGGACCTCCTGCTCTCCGTCAGACCCATCACCTGGAAATACCTCTCCGCTCGGTATATCCACCCATCAGGGTCGGTGCCGTCAAAGGTCGGCATCTTCAGCTTCATCAACCTCCGATCTGCGTTGAGTCGCCTAGCTGCCCCCCTATCTCCGCCCCGGTCACCACCCCGGACCGCCTCGCCACCCCGAGCCTCCCTCGGGCCTCCCCCGTCAGCTCCGTACAGCTCCTCTGGCCAAGCAGGTCTCTCCCACGCCTCGGGCTGGTAGTAGTGTCCCGGAAACTCTGGGGGTCGTGCCAAATTGGGCCTCGGCCCAGGCGCAAGGGTCTCTGCTCTCCAAAACTGGCCCGTCGGGGCCCCAATAGCTGCTCCCGAGGCCCATCCGCCTCCCGCCATTCCCGGAGTTCCCCCGGAGTGGGGTACGATCCCCGCCACACCCCCCAAAGGGCTGGAACGTCGTCATCGGGCCCCCGAATGGGCCGGCCCTACTCGTCGGCCCCCCAGATGGGCCTGTCGACCAAGCCGGACCCCCGCCTGGGGTCGCCGAACCTCCCGCACCCCCGAAAGGGGGTGCCGCCGCCTCTGCGAAGCCCCCAGGGCCTGTCGTCGCTCGAAACAGGCCCGGCGGCCTGTCCGCACCCCCGGATGGGGGTGCCGATGTCTCCCCGCCCCCGTAGGGGCCTGCCGACACGTCCAGACCCCCTCCGGGGTTCGCCCAGTGCTCCACGCCCCCGGAGGGGCTCGCCGGTGGCCGCAGGGGGCCTGGCGGCCTCGCCCAGGCCTGGGAAGGGCCGGGCTGGGCCGCCGAGGCCCTGACAGGCCCAGGCGGGCCTGTCGACGTCTTCCCCGACCCGCGCGGGTCTGCCGGCGCCCATATGGACTCGCGCGACCCTAGGGTTGGCCCCACCGGCCCTCCTTGCTCCCTCGGGTGGTCGTCTTGTGTTGGAAATCCGCTGGGGGCTGATTCTAGGGTAGAATCCCCCCCTTCTTGGATCCCCTTGCCTCGATCTCCCCCTTTCGCCACCGTGAGGGCTTGAATCATCTCTTTCAACTCTCGGAGATCCCGTCCTTGTTGCGCGGCATCCGTCCTCATCCCCCGAAGTTCGGTTTGGATGTCTTCTTGTGAATGGGCGTAATCCTTGAGTGAATCTCCCATCGTTTTCTTCAATCCCTCGAACCTCTCTTCGATCTCCCGATTGAGATCCTCCCGTAGCCCTTGAATCTTTTCTTCGACCGCATCCGCCTTCGATCGAGTATTTGCCGCCATTTGGATCTAGTGCTCTGATACCAATTTGATACGAACTAGGGTTTCGTACATTTAATTTCAGAATTTAAAGAGGAAAAATATAAAAAGGTTGAATTTTTGGATCTTAAAATGCGAAGAACTATGGAAATTGATATATAATGAGCCTCTTTCGAGAGGAGACTCGCTCTCCTAGCTTTGAATGTACGGAACAAAGCCTAACCACCCTCACAAATGACGCCTACAATTGTTCTTCACCAAATAAGCATAAAAACAAATAAAGACGGCTAGCCCTAATTTATAGAAAAGTGGGGAATTACTAATCTAGTCTAAAATGACTGGAATACCCCTAACTAACCCTCCTACGTGCTACCGCGCCTCCTACGGCGCACGTAAGTGACTAAAGGGGGGTGGGTCCCCCCTAGATAGCCGCCGGCCTCAAGTGGTGGGTGCGGGCTCGGGTCCGCATCAATACCGCCCCCTAAAAGAGCCACTTTGTCCTCAAGGTGGAGATCTGGCTTTGAAGGCCCCCGAGGGAAAACAGAGGCTAGGGTCACCTGTCAGAACCACCGTGCGACCCCCCTCCTGGAATTCCATCCTAAGCTGCTTCCAATTCATCTTCACCCTCGCCCAACCCCCCTCAGCCACTGCACGCCCAAAATCACATCGATATTGTCCAACTCTAGGGGCAAGAAGTCCTCCACGATCTGCACCCCTTGTAAGGTCAGACTCAACCCCTTGCACATCCCACTGGTCTCCTCCCTCCTTCCTGTCCCGGAGCGGACCGTAAACGTCTCCAAGGTGCTCACCCTGCAACCTATGACGATCCACCAAATGTCGAGAGATGAAGTTGTGGGTAGCCCCACTGTCTATGAGTACCGTCACCGGCGCGTCGTCCAATCGCCATGACAACTTCATGGTATGGTTCGTGGTTACCCCTACCAAGGAGTTCAGGGACACCTCCGCTACATCCAGATGTGCGTGCTCAGCCTCGCTCTCTTCCGTCATCACTGGCTCTCTCTCCTCTGCATACTCCCCCTCGTCCGGCATTATCACGATCTGCATCAGCCTGCTCGCACATCGATGACCGGGACTAAACTTCTCATCGCATCTGAAACAGAGGCCTGCGGCACGCCTTGCCCTCATATCAGCCTCAGTCATCTGCCTACCAGGGATCACTGGTCGGGTTTCCTCTTTCTTCATTTCCGCGTCCCCTGGTGCTACTGTAACCCCCCGGAGGTGGAACCGGTGCCGTCTGACTACGCTGGCTCTGGGCTCCCCAAGTTCCCCGAGTGCTCCTCTCCTCCGCATGCTTCTCCTCCGCCTTGTGGGCCAGGCGAAGGACATCCTCTAATGTCCCCGGACTCTGCATCCTCAGCTCTGCTCGGATAGAGGGCTTCAACCCCCTCATGAAATTCCCGATCATCACCTCGTCAGTCACCCCCTTCACCCTGCTGTTCAACATCTCGAACCTCTCCACATAATCCCTGACCGTCCCCTCCTGCCTCAAAGCAGATAACTGCTCGTAGAAATCTCCTCCTGGGGTCTCCTGGAATCGATCCACGATCATTGCTGACAACTCCTCCCAGGTCCGAAAGGGGGACCGTGCTGTCTTCCACCGGTACCCAGGCCAGAGCCTTCCCCTCAAAGTAGATCCGATGGCCTTCAGGACCTCCTGCTCCGTCAGACCCATCACCTGGAAATACCTCTCCGCTCGGTATATCCACCCATCAGGGTCGGTGCCGTCAAAGGTCGGCATCTTCAGCTTCATCAACCTCCGATCTGCGTTGATGTCGCCTAGCTGCCCCCTATCTCCGCCCCGGTCACCACCCCGGACCGCCTCGCCACCCCGAGCCTCCCTCGGGCCTCCCCCGTCAGCTCCGTACAGCTCCTCTGGCCAAGCAGGTCTCTCCCACGCCTCGGGCTGGTAGTAGTGTCCCGGAAACTCTGGGGGTCGTGCCAAATTGGGCCTCGGCCCAGGCGCAAGGGTCTCTGCTCTCCAAAACTGGCCCGTCGGGGCCCCAATAGCTGCTCCCGAGGCCCATCCGCCTCCCGCCATTCCCGGAGTTCCCCCGGAGTGGGGTACAATCCCCGCCACACCCCCCAAAGGGCTGGAACGTCATCATCGGGCCCCCGAATGGGCCGGCCCTACTCGTCGGCCCCCCAGATGGGCCTGTCGACCAAGCCGGACCCCCCGCCTGGGGTCGCCGAACCTCCCGCACCCCCGAAAGGGGGTGCCGCCGCCTCTGCGAAGCCCCCAGGGCCTGTCGTCGCTCGAAACAGGCCCGGCGGCCTGTCCGCACCCCCGGATGGGGGTGCCGATGTCTCCCCGCCCCCGTAGGGGCCTGCCGACACGTCCAGACCCCCTCCGGGGTGTCGCCCAGTGCTCCACGCCCCCGGAGGGGCTCGCCGGTGGCCGCAGGGGGCCTGGCGGCCTCGCCCAGGCCTGGGAAGGGCCGGGCTGGGCCGCCGAGGCCCTGACAGGCCCAGGCGGGCCTGTCGACGTCTTCCCCGACCCGCGCGGGTCTGCCGGCGCCCATATGGACTCGCGCGACCCTAGGGTTGGCCCCACCGGCCCTCCTTGCTCCCTCGGGTGGTCGTCTTGTGTTGGAAATCCGCTGGGGGCTGATTCTAGGGTAGAATCCCCCCCTTCTTGGATCCCCTTGCCTCGATCTCCCCCTTTCGCCACTGTGAGGGCTTGAATCATCTCTTTCAACTCTCGGAGATCCCGTCCTTGTTGCGCGGCATCCGTCCTCATCCCCCGAAGTTCGGTTTGGATGTCTTCTTGTGAATGGGCGTAATCCTTGAGTGAATCTCACATCGTTTTCTTCAATCCATCGAACCTCTCTTCGATCTCCCCGATTGAGATCCTCCCGTAGCCCTTGAATCTTTTCTTCGACCCGCATCCGCCTTCGATCGAGTATTTGCCGCCATATTGGATCTAGTGCTCTGATACCAATTTGATACGAACTAGGGTTTCGTATCATTTAATTTCTGAATTTAAAGAGGAAAAATATAAAAAGGTGGAATTTTTGGATCTTAAAATGCGAAGAACTATGAAAATTGATTAGATAATGAGCCTCTTTCGAGAGGAGACTCGCTCTCCTAGCTTTGAATGTACGGAACAAAGCCTAAACACCCTCACAAATGACGCCTACAATTGTTCTTCACCAAAATAAGCATAAAAACAAATAAAGACGGCTAGCCCTAATTTATAGAAAAGTGGGGAATTACTAATCTAGTCTAAAATGACTGGAATACCCCTAACTAACCCTCCTACGTGCTACCGCGCCTCCTACGGCGCATGTAAGTGACTAAAGGGGGGTGGGTCCCCCCTAGATAGCCGCCGGCCTCAAGTGGTGGGTGCGGGCTCGGGTCCGCATCAGTTTCACCCATTACAACAATAAGAAAGAAAATTATTGCATTATGACCCTCGCTTCTCACCAACCAAACACTCAGCTGTGACAGGCCTCTAATTCACTGCTAAACCACTTCCCTCCCTCCAACATGAAACGGTATCCTCATCTCCTTCATCTGTATCAATGTAGTCATATTTTGGCTAATTAGGTCTACAACGGTATCCTCATCTCCTTCATCTGCATCTATGTAGTCATATTTTGGCTAATTAGGTCTACAGGCGCTTGCGTAAACCCCCCAACAGCAAGGCAACTAAAAGTCAAAGCTTAAAGACTGTAATGATAAATCATATACGTCCACAAGTTTAAGTACCATGCACATTTACAAGTAAATAGAAACGCATAGTCTCTGTACCAGGCATCTCAGTTTTTACAAGTACATAATCTGTATCACTAAGCATACTTTTCGAGACCCCATTTATCCAGCTAATAAGGTTTGATTTAAAATATACATGAACTCAGAATAATAATAACTGAAATAAAAGGTTAGGACCTATCAGTTGAGGTGCACTGCTTAAGAGAGCAAGAGAGGAAGATAATAGTGGGAAAAAGACATGCTAGGATTCAATCTGCTTGCAAGCTCCACTCCAGGTTAGTTTTTTCTTCCTCAATTAGCTGTCCTAGATAAGCAGCCTAGCCAAACCAAAAAGGCCCGGAAGGACCTTCCGCATATTACAATCTTGGTCTTCAATTTTTGCTCTTTAAAGTCCTCACCCTCCCCGTGTTCTTATATATTCCTTCTGTCATCCATGTCATCATCTAACCTCTTGACCTTCTTCTCCGCCTCTTTTATGTGTCGTCTTCTCTCTTCTCTTCACGTAGAAGAGATGCATGTCATCATGGAGATGAAAACTATCAGATGAATGTGAGCATTATTATTTATTTGTGTGCAACATCTTGACAAGCTCTTGAGTGGTACATTTTGCATGTGACAGTTGATGCATGCTAAGTGAATTCACCAACTCTCTTAGTGCATTAGTTATATATGATTTGCATTGTTATGCTTGTTATGAATCTTATGACACTTTAACTCTCTTAGGATTTAATAGTTGGATAAGATGCATTGGTTTAAGTCAATGGGTTCTTGTGATTTGTGTTGGCCACGCCGCCACACCAACATTGGTAGCAGTTGAACATGTGTGCTACATGTAGTGGTCTTGTGTCATGGCAGAGTTGGCGGTGGCTCGAGAAGTTGCCACCAGCAAATGCAGAAGATGATTGACCTATATCGAGCTTGTAACTTGAGCTTGTCTGCATTCCTTCAACTGAGTATAAGAATAGATGTAGCAAAGCAGGCCCACAAACGAGATATATGGTCTGTGCAAGAGAAACACTTGAACAATTGAAATATATAGCAATAACGAAGACTCAAAAATTTAGATGGTTCGACACGGTGGCTTACGTCTACGGATAGCGAGAGAATGATATTTTATTATATCAGAACGAGATAACTACAATGCAGAGTGATTACACACTATTTTCATAATCCAAACCTACATTTAGAAGCATAGAAGAAACTCCAATGATTATTATACAAACCACCCACACTATCTCTCCCTTCTCCTTATGCACTAAAGATGAGAGCAAACCCCTCCGATAGAAATTCTCTCATGTGCAGATGTCAACGACAAAAGCAAAGAAATTTGAAACAAACTCTGCATGGATACTTCATTTTAAAAATGCATCATGCACATCCTCTGTGAAGCAAACCCAGACTCTCCAAAATTTTCTACAAGCGTCATCATCATTAATGATATACTATTTGACACTATTTGGGTTGATATTTAACATTATTGGACAAATATTTGACACTATCAAGCTACTATTTTACACTATTAATATTATTTGAATGTAATGGCAGTGATTGAATTATTATTCAACGTATTATCAACAGAGTATGTATTTACAAGAAGCTCTTTATCACATAACGGAATAAGAGACTATTCTTGCTTAGATTGGGCTATCACATACTCCCCCGTTAAAGGGCCTAGCATCCTCGCCATATTAACACTTCACCATAGCATCCTCGCCATATTAACACTTCACCAAACGATGTAAGAATCTAGATGTGGCCTTATGGACTCCAACTATGGCTCCCATGGACTCGAAGTTGGCCCCCACCATATCATTGTATAGTCGTCACGTAGCGTATAGCTCCATGTGCCATTTAGTTCCTACAATGTTGGCTGGTATCAGGCTCTGATACCATTAAGTTAGCTCATTGTGCTGATACGATCCGCAAAGAATTTGGGGTTAAAATAAGGAAAGATGGATTTTTTTGGGCAAATGTGAGATTTTCATGGCTAAAGATGAGATTTTAGAAAAGAAATATGGGGTTCTTATTAATACTGAATGGAAATACAAGATGGTTGGCCTCTTTCGAACAGAGGACCACTCTCATAGCCTTTACTTCAAGAGAACTGCTTAACTCTCCCACTAATATAGGGTTTCTACTCCTAATCTTTTCTCAATTTTTCTCTCAAATTCAGCATACACCCCCAAAAGAACTCTCCCTCTTATTTATAATAAACTCATGTAAAGAGCTGTCGCCGCGGAATTACGAATCTACTTTTGGCCTATGATTTTCAGTTGCCATTCTGTATTTACAATTTTGCCACTAACAGCCGTCGTACTCTATTTATGATTCTACCGCTGCATGCAAAAATCACGAAACCACCACAGGCCAAAATTTACAACAGTGCCACTGGCCTGAATTTCCAGGACTACCACTGGCCTGTAATTGCAAATCTACCATTGTCCTGTAATTACACATCTGTTACTGGCCTCTTAGGTTTGTCGCTACCTCTCTTTGACTCTTCTTTTTTCATCGCTGCTTGCATGCAATCGTATCATTACTTCCCTCCCAATTAGTCAACTTGTCCTTTAGGTGGAAATCCGCAAAACTCGCCCATCAGAAATCTCCATGTCGTGGCGTCGCTTGACCAGGCCCTGCCATCCTCTGTTGTGCCTGGCTGGCATCCCCGCCTCTATCGAAACCCCATCGAGCCCTAGCAGCCTCGTCGAAGCCTCGCCCTCCTCCTCATCCTCCTCTGTCGAAGCCATACTGGCATCCTTCAGCCTCGTCGTTTCCTCCCCATGTGCCGTCGTGCACGGATATGACCGGATCTGGCTAGATCCGATCATATCCTTGGTCCTAATGGTATCGTCAGCTCAGATCTGACATTTGGTTGAAGATCTTCCTCAAATTTGACGATTTTTCACCTTTTCCAGTTCAAAAATGTCGCCTTTTGTATCAGATCTGTGCAGCTGACTTTGTTGTTGATCAAATGTGATGTCATGCCGCCATTCAGATGGATCTCCTCCTCGAAAGGGATCCTCCTCGAAAGGGATGATTTTTCTATCCTTCTTCAGATGCATCGCCTTGTCCTCTTTCTTTTTCAGATCCGATGCCATGGCCACCACCTTTGGAGGAAGACGATTATTCATCTTGATTAACATGGCTTCGATTATCGAAAATCCTTCCTTTGTCGTGTTCAACTCCCAAACATCCCTATTTTCACCGTCGCCGCCATTGATTCCATGATCGAATGCTCTGATACCAATTTAGTACGACCCGCAAAAAAATTTGTGATAAAAACAAGGAAATATTGGATTTCTAAGGCAAAGGTGGGATTTTATGGCTAAAGATGAGAATTTGGTGAAGAAATCTAAGTGTTTTTATAAATACTAAACGAAAATACAAGATAGTTGGCCTCTTTCGAGAGGAGGACCACTTTTCTAGCCTTTAATTTGAGAGGAATGCTTAACTATCCCACTAATCTAGGGTTTTCATACTCCTGACTCTTCTAAATTCTTCTCTCAGATTCAGCATATACCCCCTCTTATTTATATAAACCCATGTAACGAGTCGATGCTATGGAATTATGAATCTGCCCATGGCCTAGGGTTTTCAGTCATCTTATAATTATGATTCTGCCACTGCAGCCGTCGTCTTGTATTTACAATTCTGTCACTGCATCCCAGAAATCATGAAACTGCCACTGGCCTGAATTTACGGGACTGCCACTGGTCTGAAATTACGGGACTGCCACTAGTAAGTAATTACAGATCTGTCACTAGCCTCTAGGGGTTGCCATCGTCGCTCCATGACACCCATTTTTTCCACCGCCGCTTGCATGTGATCGTATCATGTGCTTCATGATAATATTGAGCCTCGATTTTCAGTCAATCTAATTCTTCTAATATGCGCCTTTGAATTGTGATTAAAGAAGCTACATTGCCCGATTCCTTTAAACTAAGAGCATTTACGATCACATTTGCTTTATTGTGATGGTCATTAATAGTTACATCGCAATCGTAATTCCAACCACATCTTTTAGTACAAGTTTAATTACATCCGAATAAAGATAAATTTAAAACCTATGTAATTTGTATAAACCTGGCACTCTTCGCCAAAAAGATATTGCCTCAAAGTTTTAAAAATAAAAATCACTGTGGGGAACTTTAAATCATGAGTTGCATAATTTTGCTTATAAGGTTTAATTATCTAGACACATATGTCACAATCTTTCCATTTTGCATAAGCACACATCCCGTCTCTCTTCTAAAGGCATCACTTTATATGGTAAACCCAATACCCTTAGAAGGTAAGATAAGTACCACAACCCTCACAAGTAGATGCCCTAGTTCTTCAAAACTCCTCTCACATTCTTCGTACCAAATGAACTTGACTTCCTTTTAACGGAATCAAATCAAAGGGGCAATACAATAAAATCCTTCTATAAATCTTCATAGTATCCTACCAAGCCTTGAAAAATCCAAATCTCATGTGCATCGATTAACCTCTTCCATTTAACCATAACTTCACCTTTTTTAGAATTCACAAATTTTATCCTTGGAAATAGCATACAAAGAAATAAGACACCGTCCATCTAAAATTCACACTTCCTAACCTTTGCATTTACACTCATCAAAATGTTCTTCATATCCCTCTCTATTTTTAGCTCAAATTTAACCATAAGGTGATTATTTTTCTTCTGATCTAAAATGAGTTCACTCCAGAAGTTTTAAAAATCCATAAAACTAAAGATTAATTTTTACGATTCAAAAGTTTATTTCTTACAAAAGAGAGCTTTGCTTTGGCTTTTTTTTCTAGAAGTTTGAATTCTAAGATCTGAAATAATTTTGATCATAGACATTAAATACTTCCCCTGAGAAAATAAGTTGTCCTCGAAACTTCACATTTCTTAATTAACATAGAGCCTGTGGGAACCTTTCACGCATTTCATCTTCTAACTCCTAAGTTGCTTTACCACCATCATGGTCCAAAATTCTCAATGTGTTTCATGTCTCAATGCTAAAAAAATTTATTTGGAATCCACATCAAATAATAAGTTAGTACCTTTGGAGCTCAAAGAAAAATTAACATATGAAGAGAAGTCGTTATGCATTGTTGATCGAAGGGACCAGGCACTTAAGCTCGCACTATTTCTTATGTGATTGTCCAGTGATAGAATCACTCTGTAAGAGAAGCAACTTTTTGATAACTAAGGGTTGTGAAGTTTGTCGATGGAACTTATTTTATGAGGAGAGTGATGCGGCTGGAAATAACAAGCAGGGGCATTTTGGTAAAAGAACAAATAGGTGTGTTTTGTCTATTTAAGGGGGGTGAGCCGGCCCTAATGGGGTATGCGAAAATTGTGAGAGTTATTTTATTTATTCCCTTAGATTAATTGTATTAGGTTTTGGCTTTTCCCCCTAGGTTAAGAATAGTTTCCTAGACTTAGTTAGCGAGTAGTTGAATTGTATTAGGGTTTCTTTTTAATTCTAGATCTGAAATTCCAATAAAATCCCCTTTTTATCATCAAATCCCTAGCGAAACCCATCAAATTGGTATCAAAGCGGTCGATCAATGGCTAGCACACGATCCAAGGAGCGGGTCGAAGTTTTGGAAGAGAAGGTTGAACTGATGGAGGCCCAAATTAGCAAGGGTTTCATCGACGTGAGAAAGGAAGACGCCGAGATAGCCGTGCAAATCCGGGGGGAGATGAATGAGAACCAAGGGAAAATGGAGGCAAAATTATCGGAATTGACAGAAGCTATAGCGGCGTTGACCGCTCATCTCGTAACAAAGGCGGATCCAAGCAAAAAGGAGCCACCTTTGGCGAAGGACAAGGGCAAAAAGACAACTTTTTTCGAAGGGGAGCCGGAGCGAGATGACGATGGAGGCCTCGACTCCCGAGACAAGGATTGGGGGAGTACTATAACCTTCCGCCGCCGCACGTAGACGAGGGAGTCACCGGGGGGAGTTTTCCGCCCCCGGTGGGATTCCGGCCACCCGCCGAACCCCCACAACCCTCTGGGGGGCTGGCGAACCCTCAGAGGGCTGTGGGGGCCCGCCAGGCCCCCAGGA
The DNA here is from genome assembly GCA_030789695.1 of Scilla litardierei. Classification (NCBI taxonomy): domain Eukaryota; kingdom Viridiplantae; phylum Streptophyta; class Magnoliopsida; order Asparagales; family Asparagaceae; genus Scilla; species Scilla litardierei. Next base: position 2,720,680 of record CM061134.1, on the reverse strand, counting down.
GGGGCGGCTGCACCCGCCGCCCCTCCCTCTGGGGTCGGCGAGTCTAGGCGGGGTCGCCTAGGGGCCGCTGGCCCAAAATCTGGGCCGCCCGCCCTCGACGAACCCCTGGGGGGCTTCGGCCGACTCCAGGGGGCTTTCCGAGCCCCGACTGACAATCGGGGGGCCGTCGGTACTCCAGGATGCCCGCGCGACTTTTTCCAGCAGATCCGGCCCCCTAGGGGCCCACGCCGACGTCCGAGGAGCGCAATTTCCAGGTTTTTGGCCTTTTGGGGGACCCGGCTGATGATTTCAGCAGCCTGGAGGGCACCACCAGTTCACGGGTGGCCCGTCGACCCACCCCCCACCCTTCGGAGGGGTGACGGGTAATTGGAGAGCATACCAGGGCCCACCAGGGGGGCATCAGACAGAGTATGGACATCCACAGTGGGACTGGCACGGTCAGGGGGCAAAGGGAGGAGTCCGAGATCGAGCTGAGACATATGTTCCAGACGGACGACAGGGGTACCAGCAGAGGGGAGGATTTCATCAGCAGGAGAGAGGTGGATACACTGGCGAGAGACGTCTGAGGAAGCTCGAGGTACCCATCTTTGAGGAAGGAGACCCAGATGACTGGTTGTACCGGGTGGAGAGGTACTTGAAGGTGTCCGCAGTCCCGGTAGAGGAGTGGCTTCGGGCGATAGGCATTTGTCTGGAGGGGGAGGCTTTAGGCTGGTATCGGTGGACTGATCAGCAGCAGCCATTTCGGACTTGGGAGGAGTTTACGTCGCTATTGATGGAGCGATTTGGTGCAGGGCAGTCTGGTGGAGTATTTGAGAGACTCTATTCTCTGAAGCAGGAGGGAAGCATAGGGGATTATATCAGGAAATTTGAGTCGCTCTGCCACCGGGTTCGGGGAGTATCTGAGGAGTCTTTGGAGGGCTGTTTCATGAAGGGACTGAAGCCTACGGTGAGGTCAGGATTGAGGCAGTTCGAGCCAGTTGGTCTGCGCGGGATGATGACATTGGCTAGGAAGGTGGAAGAACATCAGGAGACAGAGAGGAGAGCCTGGGGGACGTGGGGAAGCTCCACTTTTCGAGGGCCGGATCCTGGAGGGGGACAAAAGGCAGCCACAGGAGGGGCAACATACACTGACGGCACAACGACTACCAAGGAGAAGGGGATGGAACCACGTCCTGAAGGACATACACGAAGAATGACTGATGCCGAGATTCGTGACAAGCGGACCAAGGACCTGTGTTTCAAATGCGACGAGAAGTTTACTCCTGGACACCGGTGCAGGAATCATACCCTTCAGATCCTGATAGTAAATGTCGAGGAAGATGGAGGAGAGAGTGTGGTAATGCTGGAGGCCGGCGTGGACGAAGATCAAGAGCACCTGCACGTGGAGTAGCTGATCATACACTTCACGCACCACCTTGAGGACAAGGTGGTTTATCAGGGGCGGAGTAGTGATGCGGCTGGAAATAACAAGCATGGGCATTTTGGTAAAAGAACAAATAGGTGTGTTTTGTCTATTTAAGGGGGGTGAGCCGGCCCTAATGGGGTATGCGAAAATTGTGAGAGTTATTTTATTTATTCCCTTAGATTAATTGTATTAGGATTTTGGCTTTTCCGCTAGGTTAAGAATAGTTTCCTAGACTTAGTTAGCGAGTAGTTGAATTGTATTAGGGTTTCTTTTTAATTCTAGATCTGAAATTCCAATAAAAATCCCCCTTTTATCATCAAATCCCTAGCGAAACGCATCAACGAGTATGTAATAATCATGATCAAAATTATTTTAGTCCTTAGAATTTAAAATTCTCAAAAATCAAAGCCAAATCAATATGCAAGAAACAAACTTTTAAACAAAAAACATGAAAATCATTTACCTTTGAATTTTTATAGAATTGTTGAACCTTGAAATGTGAATTTATTCAAGATTAGAAGGAAACTAATTAACATTCGGTAATATACAGAGGCGGAGATGCAGTAAGGATAGCCATCTTACAAGTCAAAAGAGAGAGAAAGAGAGGTTGCGAGAAAATTTGGGAAGATGAAGAGCTCGACTAAGGTGTGTGATATTGCCTTTGATTTTTCTTCTTCAATTTATAGATCTTACAATTGCTATTTTCCTTTATAAACCAAATTAATAGAAAAAGATCCATAAAGTGGTTCAATTGTTTAGGAGAAGGAGAAGAATAAATGAAGAGGAATAGAATCAAAGAATGGATATAAAAAGGAACTGATTCTTATTGGGTCGGGTTGAGTTCAATTCGGTTTGGATCCGCACCCAGACACAATTAGCCATTTAAAAAATTGAGCTTTAATAAAAATATTTCAATTTAAACCCTGTAATATTAAGAATAACATTTCAACCCACTGAAATTTTTGAAATTTACATTTGAGCCCCTATGTCTTGAAATTGGCTTATAAAAGCTGTAGAAGTCCTACAAATTTTGAAAAATAACATTAGCCATCTTAAACATGTTTTAGTAGTCTTCCAACTTAATAAAGATTTATAAAAATTAAAATATTGGGTTCTGCATACTAAGAAAGGATTAAGCTTCTGTTAAGCAATTGTTGATAAAATTACTTAATCAGCCCATTTGAAATTGATCTATCGGCCCTCGAGCAAGGATTTCGGGTTGTATGTACGTACTACTTTTCTCATTAGTGTATATTGCTAAAAGCATTGGTTATTCTAAAATGTGAGAATATTCTCCTCGTACTAGATGTTTTGATGAAGTTAAACGCATTTGAATGAAAAATGAATTATTATCTTTTCATGAATGTAAAATGAAGGATCAAACGTGATAAATTAGGATGTGTTCAACTAGTTAGATATTAAATTGTATCCAAATCTTTAAACAGTGAATTGGGTTTGGGTGTAGATCTAACCTGAATTGAACATAGCCCGATCTAATGAGAATCAATTCCTTTTTTATATCCCTTCTTTTATTATTTTCCTCTTCATTTCTTCTTCTTCCTCTCTTTCTTCTTGTTCACCATCAAACCCAATTTTGGGCTCTCCTCATTTTTCTATTAATTTTCGTTTATGGAGAAAAATAGCAATTGTACAATCTACAAATTGACTAAGGAAATCAATGGCAATATCACATACCTTGATTGAGCTCTTCATATTTCTTATATATATTTTTTGCAACCCCCCCCCCCCCCCAAAAAAAAAAAAAAAGTTGTAAGATGGGTAAGTATACTTTCATCTCCTCTATTTAAACAAAATATAGCCATGATGGTAATTATTTTTTCTTCTAACCTTAAATGAGTTCACACTAAATATTTTAACAAACTCCAATGTTCAAAGATAAATATTTTTTTGGTTTTTTGTTCAAAAGTTCGCTCCTAGTAAAAGAGAGTTTTAATTTGTCTTTAATCCTCTAAAAGTTTGAATTCTAAGAACTAGAATAATTTTGATCATGTCCGTTACAATCATCCTTTATGACAAAGGACAGATAAGAAGGTGCAAGTATGTAATTAAACGAGCCAAAATTCATATATCATACCTGATGGACTCTATTATGTATGATGATGGCATATATCAGAAAAGCAAGATTTTTCTTCTTGATTATTTTGTAAATGTCTAATGGCAAGAATGTAAATTTCTATTAATGCATGATACAATCCCAACCCGTTAAGTGACTTCCAAGATTGAGGTCATTAATTATATGCATATGTTGTAAAATCTAGGTGAAATATTGGATTTATTGTAATGAACATAAGCACCATCACGAGAAGTTTAACCAAAGATGAGATAGCATGACTGTAATCATCCACACTATCATATTTAACTGAAAATATATAAATTTTATAAAGAAATACACATCTGCACCATGTAATACACCTTTCACTCACCGGGAGATAAAATGAATAATAAGCGGTCTTGTACTGAACAATGCGACGGTAACTGCATTTTAGATACAACATGCTACATAAGTTAGCAACTATGCAAGCATATATATTAAAATGGCATAAGAAGGACAGGATGTAGATTATTAGAAATATTTTTAAACTAAGAGTAGGTGTGGCTGTCAAATTGTACAGATTTGATAAATAGAGACCTCCTTTTTAACTTTTGATACAAACGGGATTGTCAGCAAGGTAATATAGTAATGCAGCTTTGAAAAATTATTCGAAAGGCCTCACATACACAGACAAATTATATTTCAACAAGTCTTGTTCTCCTTCATGAGTAGTAATTAAATCCAGCATCTGTCCTGAAGCTGTTTGAAATTCAACCTGTTGGGATACAATATACATCGGTCACCTGTCACAATATATGTGAGCTATAGCATTTAATTCAAACACACACAATTTATTTCGAAATGATTACCTCATTGAATAAATCTAATAGGTCTACATAATAAGGCTTTTCCCTGAAATGTTGTTTTAGAATCCGCGGGATGTGGTTACGAAGTAGAATCCCATCATTTGCAGCAATCAGTCCAACCTAATAAGCATAATAAAAAACTATTAGTTTCTTTCTAATAAGTTGAATACAACAACATACATACTCACATCAAGACTATTTGCATCAAACAATAATCAGCTCCTTACATGCATGCATGTACACACATACATATACATGCTTGTGTGTATACATACATGATGTATATGTACATGAATGTGTGTGTGTGTGTATACACATACATACATAAATGTGTGTGTGCGCGCATGAATAATGGGTATCATATGCTATATAGAAGATATATCTCGTATACGATGATGTAACACTTTCTTCATCAAAAAAGATATAGTGGACAAAAAGTACATCACATGTGTTCTTTTATACTTTATGAGAGAGAATGTGCAACGTCATCATATATGAGAGAGATCTCGCATATGTTATATGATACGCATTATTAGTAAATATATAACACATGAGGAAAATGGGAATCAACTAGCCAAGGAGGAAATTTCCTCCTTGGCTAGCGTCAAACCCACACCATATCCCCCTATTATTTAACAAAACAATCCATTTATTTCGATATTCATGTTCTAAAATTTCAAATTGTCAATTTTCAAATGAATCCAATGGGTTTGGCTCTTTCATTTACTCGTCGCAAATTTAATAGTTTGCAATAATATAACTTTTTACACCGGCTAGACGATCGAGTAGAACTTATTTTTGCTTGAAATTTGATGGTTTAAGGTTTTAGAACATGATGATCAAAATGAATGGATATGATCATAGAAAAAATATGTGGTGTGAGGTTTTTTATGCTAGTCAAGGAGGAAATTTCCTCCTTGGCTACATGACATCCATATTGCTCATAATATATTTTCATATATATGCTATACATATATGTACATACACATATATATGCATATTACATATATATACGTGCAGATACATATATGTATGTGTATGTACACACAGGCGCGAGTGTGTGTGTGTGTCTCTTAGATTAATCTTAGTAAACCTAAATCCAAAGATCCTAACTATTAGTAAAAAATAACTGCAGTTTCTTCTTTATGGACTACACACACAACATACAAATTTAAAACACACACAACATACAAATTTAAAAAACACGTTTAAAATTGTCACACCTCTACTATAAGAAAATAGTACCACATGGGATGTGTTGGAAAGTCTACACATATTACAGTTCCCATGAACTCAACCATGGAAGTCTTCTACAGTTAAACATGCTTGTGTGAGAGTGAGACCATGAAAGTAATACCAGATTTCAACCCTTTGGGATGTTGTTGCTTGGAGAATAACAAAATACAACTACAGAGAATTTGGCGGCAGTAATCTGCTTTCATTCAACATCCACAAGAAAATGTATTATATAGTCGAATTTGTATTGTACTTCAGTAGGCATAACATAACATGTATGAGCTATATTGAAACACCATTATAGTTTCTATAAAATGGTAGTTAAGAAACGAAAGCTGAATAGTTTCAATAACACTGGGATTGCTATGGGTTGAAGGAGCAAGGGTACATGGACGTTATATAATAGCTTTAATAGTAAACAATGAAACAAGATGGATAAAGCAGCCATTTGCATTCTCCAATCTCCTCATGAATAAAGAACATCATTTCAAGTTTATGACAGACCATCAATGGAGAGTCCAAAATAAATATTAAAACGGCATAGAGCCATCGTTTCTCCATATAATGTTCCTTAAGCAGCTCAATAAACTGATAAATAGCAAGTTGATTGAATAGGTAGACGCGACAAGTACTTGAATCTACAAAAGACTATCCTGATTCTTGACCAAGATTGCTCCTAATAGCTTTAATAAGATGGTAAGAAGAAAACACTAATTAGATATGATGGTAAAACAAAAAAATTGTGGAACCAAATCGTTTCAAAACAAGGTACTTGCATGCACGCACAGACTGTAGTTTAAGTGTCATGCACAGAATCAGTATTTGCATGTGTACGGCTATGTTTCAATTGAATATTCCCTAAAATTTGCACATCTAGCACGAAATTGCAGTAGAGCCCAAGATGCAACATTCTAGAGATGAAGTCTGTGATATCTGACAACGTTTTTGAAAAAAAAATGTTGCTTCCACAATTAAATAACTAACAATTACTTGAATCTATTAACATCTTTTTTGGACAAAATTCGCATAAACCACCACAAGAGTTTAGAATGGGAAAGCTGATTGTGTTGTTTTGTGTTGCGTTGAGATTCACTCATATGCAACGGTTTTGATGTAACATCTGAAAAACTCATTGTAGGAAGTCCTAGGACTTCTGGTGGTATTATCTATATTAATTTTATTTAATCCAACCTTTGGCTGAGATTTAATAACAAATCGATAAGTTGATCGTTGATTAAACTGAAACATTGCTAGGCATGGAAGTATCATTATTGGGAAAAAAAGAAAAGGTAGCAAGACTGACGAACAATTGCATAATGCATATGATCACAATATAGAGAATTTCTTTAGAAGGATTTTTCTGCAAGAACGCCGAGCATCTCATAAAGCTTGGCAACAGTTCATTGACTTCCAGCTTCCCCGGCAGAAATATAATAAAAGTAAAATTGATACAACTGCTATAGGTTCCAATGTATTTTATTGTAACCTATGCTGAAACGAACAAAACGACATTATCCAGCGACACTTGGCAAATCCTTAAGGTATACCAAAAATAGAAGTAATGTGTCCAACACTAGTGTCCAAAACAACACGGTTCACAGTTGAAGTGTCCATGCTAATTAGATTGTAAACATCAGAATGAAGGAACATAATTCTTTTTTGGTGAAGAACCAGATGGCGGAGTTTTTTGGAAAACAACATTTAAGTATATCAATCAATTTGCTTCTATACACTTACTTTATGTATGCTTCATACTGATTTATACACAAGAAGATTCATAATAACATGAGGGAATGTTAGCAACGGAGCATAATGGACACTATGAGTCATCTTATCAATCCGTCAAGAAGTTTTTCCACAGTAAGAAGCTTCTTCAATGATGAAGGGGCCATTTCAAACAGCTCATGGGTGGCACTAAAACAAGGTTGGTATAATTACAAAATCAAAAGGAATAAAACAATTCTTCGTCTTTGCAAATGTTCAGGGATTAGATTGTTGACGCTTATAGGTACGTTGGCTCAGCATGTCATCATTCATATGTAGATACCATCGTATATCTTAAATCAAGGAATTCAAGTAGTGGTATATTGAAATTTTTAATAAAATATGGAACATCGGGATAGAATGTTCCTCATATGCAAATATTGTCTCTATTATTTGGCAAGTTGTTTTATACATGGGGGAAAAAATTCTTAATACATGGTTTCATTTCTCTCTCTTACTCTTACCTAGAAAATTGCACACCATAGAATCTAAACTAGAAACATTGCAGATTCGCATGCATGTATGAATAAGTTAATTAAAATTATTGTGTACAGTGGAACAGTCAAGGAAGAAAAATAAACAAATAGCATGTTCGAGGCATAAACATGCAGTCTCATCTAGCAAAAACATTTTGCATGACAGGATTCCTACCCATTTTCTTTTGTTGTCTCTGTTTTTAGACAATATATGCATTGTAGTGCAAATCATCTACATAATTATGTAAACAAATAGTATAGGTAATATGAGACAGATAAACAAGCCAAGTCATGTGAACGAAGTCTAAGTTCGACTTGTTAGTGGAATTTCACAGCATAGCAACCATCTCAAACCTATCTGGCAAGGCGGAAAATATTCTGGTAAAGAAGATAAGGATCTTACAATAAAGGGCTAATAAAAGAAAAAATCACGAACCTTGGGTACTCTGAACCAACAAGGCTGGCCTCTCCTTGTGTGGGAGTTGTCCATGATATCATCAAGGACAAGAAAATATGCTTGGAGCTGCATGTTTTGTATGGGAAATGCTCAAGGTCAGTGCAATACAAGATGAAGTGTAACCTATACATGTCAATGGCTCTACATGAAGACAATCAAAGTTTTAAAAAATTAAAGGTAAATGTTTACCCATTCAATGCACCAACCAAGAGAACTTGCAAGAAAGTACTCATCTTCACTAAGTTGGGCTCCTTCTTTCAACAATTTGTAGCTATCAACCACAGATATACCACGATTTAGCTTTCCTACAACAATATCACCGTTAGAATGATTTGTGGATGACTCTTAACATTATGCTGATAATAATACAGGATAAAAATAAAATCTATGAAGTCTCGAAATAAAAAGATCAAGCACTTATTTAAGCAATATTTGTTGCTCAATTTGATAGCACACAATTAGGCAGAATAGCATCTCACCTCCAGGTACATTGTAGTCCAGCATCTGTAACAGAAGCAACCATAGAAAAACAAGGTCATTACATGATACTGAGAGAACAATATGAAGTATAACTATCAATTAAAAAATCAGAACTGTAACTGAAAAAACATGTTATTGATGAAAGAATGTCATATATGATTCTATGTTTTTCAATCCAAATATATCTGACTGGGTGACAACTGGAACATAATAAGAACAAAAATAAAAACCAGTTTTTACAGACGTCTAATGTTGTAGTGTATGGTCACTGGCGCTCTTACTTTTATATGTACAGTATGTTTAGCTGTCACAGGAACAAACTCAGAAGTTTAAATGTCCGGTGAAATGCTTTAAATTTGACCAAAAGTGAAGAAAATGCCTGACATATTCTGGATTATTTGCTTTTAAGAGACCAATACATGGCATATTCTGAATTGTTCTCATTCTTTTTCTTTGTAAACTTCCAGTTCTGAGTTTATCTGATTACCCAATGTTAAATAGTTTTCCTCAGTAACCCATACTAAAAATTAACATACTATATTCAGGGATATCAAATTCTCTAACACTACATTTCATGCTTTTTGTAAATCTGTAGCTCTAATGTGATCTTAGTATTTAGATTTGAGCCTAATTATCGTATTTGAAATCATCAACAAGGTGACTCAAAAGTAGTTCAATATAATCCGAGGTGATCAAAGTTAACCTTTGTACTGGATATAATAAGCTAATATATTGAAAATTATGCGGCAATAGTTCAGAAGGGGTTAATGGTGGATTTTTTATCATATGCATATTTTTATAATTTTAGCTGGAAACGTGTACTTGCACTTTTGATTTAGTTATGCTAATTTTCTGGAAACTACCTATAAAAATCAATATTTTCCCAAAATGATATCCTAAACTTCAAAAATAACCGACTATCTTGAACTTTACTTTTTTCAAAATAATTATCTAACGTCATTAAAAAACTACCTCAATCTTTTTAAACATGCTTACATTACTTCATTCAATGTTATTTTAAGTGTCAAAAATCACATTAATCTTTGAATAACATTTCAAAAACTGTGTTTATCCTGTAGACAATCTATGTAATTGGATTTAGTTTATTCCCCCTGAAGCTTATGATTATAAGCATATATTAATCGTATTACACTCAATATTCCTGAAATCTTTAGAATTGTGGCTGGCATAAGTTCATAAAATTTTAAGAGTGCATGACTTCTGCTAGTCTATTCTTAGCTATTAGCTATAAAAATGTTCACATGTTTATATATCTATGCGATTAGTTATACTTTAGAATTGCCACCCCAAAAGGTTAAATTCCCAAATAATATTTTTAAGTTAGCATCACTCGCTCATTTATTCTACTCCCCTGTGACTCAAATATCAATAGTAGCCCCTTTTTAAGTTTTCATTTAAACCCATGAGTCCATGACAAACACAAACCAATAGAGCAAGCATTTGGGGTGTCAAAGCTCAACGAATTTTTCACAACTTGGGACCTTCGGTCACATTACAATGCTTTTCGTTGTCCTAAAACATTATGGACCATCACATCAATAAGATAGATTATGCTCTCCACCCCCATCACACATCAAAAGCCAAGCAATTAAGTAATAAAAATCGTATAGAACAACGTCCTGCATCCTCGAAAATTAAAGATGTGTTCCACTGCAAAACATCGGCTTCCAATTGGAAAAATAAAATAAAATTTTAGAAAAAGCAAAGCTTAATTTACCATTGCAACAAACATAGCTTAAAATTAACATTTGACACACAAGAACGCAGCTCGTCAATGAAAATAAAATAACAGAAAGAATCGAGAAGCTGAATGATTGTGGAATGCGGATCTCGAGAGGGGTTAGGGATCCGCTTACCCGGTCGATCCACTGGCGAGCATCGTCGGTGAAGTCGAATGCGGGATCCTGCAGGAGCTCCGATTTGAGGCGGGCGTAGATCTGCACGAACCTCGACTTGGCGTCGAGGGCGTCGCTGCTGCCGTTGGAATCCGCCATTGATGAGTGTGAGAGTGAGAGAGAGAGAGAGAGAGAGTTTTTATTTATTTATTAGTTAGAGAGAGAGAGAGAGAGAGAAGATAAATAGAGCCCCATCAATGAGGAGGGGCCACACGTATAGAAAGCGAAAGGAGGGAAGCGTGGGCACGGACGGATGGGATCTAATCCTTTCGACTCTGCTGGTATTGGGCTCACCTGGGCACGGACGGCTGGCATGAAACACATGGGGAGCCGCATGAAAATCGTGGGAAGCCCCATTCCAGTACGGATCGGTTTATGAACCGGCGTGACGCAAACCCGACCCGATAAATATCAGTTATCGACTGCGGTGCGAAAAAATCTATATTTGTTTTGGATCTATCCGATAAGTACACGAATTGATTTAGGGCAAGTACAAGAAAACACCCCGCAAAAAAAATTTCGGGGGTGAAAAAAAAATTCGATGGGCTAAAAAAACAATTCGAAGAAACACTAAGGGGGAAAGTGGGCAAGAGTATGTGTGTGTTGGGAGTGTCCAGGGGTAAATAGGAGCAAGTGTAGTGTTTTCTTGCAAACAGAAAAAGGTGTGATGAGGTGGCCAAATCCCCACCACATCCTTAACAAGATTAAATCCTAGTCATCCTTCTGTCAACCTCTTTGTACATCATGCTGACATCATCTTGTCCCAGTCAGCCCTAGTTGTCTTTTAATATATAGATTGAATTACTGGTTATCATTAATGTTCTTTTTTTATATACATCAGAACGGAAGGTACAACTAGTCAGTGGATGAACCTCGTATGTATCCCGATCTTTCGTATCCATGATATGGAATGTTGTGTATTGATTCCCCGGATTTGGTTTTGGATGATGAGCAAATATAAATAATATATACTAACTTATTTGTGAGCGCAGTTATGGAGATCGTCGCCAAAAGAATACGAACATCAAAAGCGACGTCTCAAGACTTCTCAATACGCGTGATCGTGCATGAAGCTTCGTTGAAGCTCAAGGAGCTTTATTGAAGTCAAGAGGAATGAAGATTGAAGATTTGAAGACGGCTTGTAAGGTTTATTTTATAGTCTTCTTGCTTCATAGATTAGAATGTTAAGCCTTGAGTAGGACTTACATTATATACTTCATTTCGCTCATATCTTAGAGCTAGGATATTCATAGAAGCCATTAGAAACTTTCCCGAAGCCTATCGCTTCTTCCCTCGGCTTCGAGTGCATGTTAGTTTGTTCAAGAAGAGTCACCAACCGACTAGATGACGATCTAGTCGGTCAGCAACTCTACATGAACCGACTAGATGCCTTGTTATATTCAGCTCTTTCCAGGTTGATCAATTAGTCGGTCAAAGAAGAGTCACCGACCGACTAGATGACGATCAGTCGGTTAGGAATCCTTCTTAGACCGACTAGTTGAGCTTGCCTCTGTACAGCCTGAGTTACTGTTTCGAGTTAGTCGGTCAAAGAACGTTTACCGACCGACTAGTTGAGAAACTAGTCGGTCAGCATTTGTTCTTAAACCGACTAAGTCATCTTGAAGTCTACCTATTCTATTTCGACGTTAGTCGGTCAAAGATCATTCACCGACCGACTAGTTGTGAAACTAGTCGGTCGGCAAGTCTTCTTAGACCGACTAGTTGTCTTTGCCTGTACTTCGACTTCTTGGTTGTTCTACCGTTAGTCGGTCTACGTTGTATCACCGACCGACTAGTTGATAAACTAGTCGGTCAGTGATCCTTCTTTGACCGACTAGTCTGGTTCAGAATAGAGCCGTTGGAGACTTTCTTGAAACGTTTTTCTCTCCCTCTCTCCTCTATCCTATATATAGTTGGAGGGGCTCTTTCATAAGATCCAAGGCTGCCTTTTTAGAGATTTGGAGAAATCTAAGAGAAGCTATTCAACTCCATTCAAAAGCTTTCTCTTCCTCACAAGAATCTCTCCCTCTACTCCTTGAGCCATTTCCTCAAGAGAGATTCTCTCCATTGTGAGTGTAACGACTGCTTTTCATGTATCTGGATTTAATATAATATAATATATGTTTCGGTGGAATTTCTCTTCTTGTGTGGTTTTCGTCTCCGTAGATTTCATTTTCGATCGATTCGTCGTATTTTCTCGCTTCTTCCTTAGGATCGTCGATTTCGAAGTATGTCATTCGTGACGGACTTCATAACGGTCGTATCTAACCATTAGATCAAGCATAGGAGTCTTAGGAATCAATCCCGGGGCCCCGCGCTCCGTATCGGAACTTTTGGTGCTTATTAGCCGGTGTAAGAAGGGGCACCGACCAACTAGATGACGATCCAGTCGGTCGGCAATCCTTCTTGGACCGACTAGTTGGCTTTCTAAAATTATTCAGGAGTTACTGTTTATCGTTAGTCGGTCTAAGAACGTTGGTTGACCGACTAGGTTGCAAACTAGTCGGTCAGCAATGCTTCTTGAACAGACTAACTCATCATCTTATTTTTGTATCAGTTACTGTTTACCCTTAGTCGGTCTAAGAACTTTCATCGACCGACTAGATGTTAAACTAGTCGATCAGTACTTGTTCATAGACCGACTAACTCTAAAATCCTATTTTTGTTCAGGAGTTACTGTTTGCACTTAGTCGGTCTGCGTTGGTCGACCGACCGACTAGTTGCCAAACTAGTCAGTCAGTGGTTGCTCTTTGACCGACTAACTAGTGTTGAAACCCTAATTTCTGGGCAGCCGCCAGCTCAACCTATTTAAACCCAACCCAAACGTTTTCTTCTTCTCCAACACGACCCAAAACCCTAAAATCTTCCCCCTTGAGCCACCATCTTCCTCCAAGCTTCATTTCTCCATTCCAAGCCCTAAATCCATCATCCAAACCATCCATTCACTCCATCTACCTCTCATCTTCCCCAAAATCTCATCAAATCCATCAAAAATCCCCAAATCCCCCAAAACCCTAATTCTCCAAAGCTTCTCCAATCTTTTCCAGATCTGATCCTATGGTTCCCCGGAGTGTTTCTTCCGCCTCCTCTCGGTAAGAAATCGATCTACCATTGTTTTTATAACCTATTTATAATTTTATGAAACCCTAATAAATTTCATGTTGTTTGGTGTAGTTTCACCCGTAACAGCGATTTTCCCCGTAGATTGGCATCTGTGTGACGAAGTGGTCGTCATCCCCGGTGCTAGGCAAGTGAAACTTGCCACTTAGGGTTTAGGCCATGTTTTAGGCCATTTGCTTGTTGTAGGCGTAAAAGAGGCTAGGCGACGAAATGATACTCGCCTAGGCGCAAATTGTGGAATTAGCTTGACAACGAAGCTAGTTCCGACACATATAGCATGTTGCACAATTACCATGTCATGTTTACTTTCCATTAACGGTACGCGAATAAATTGTCATGTCATTGCATTCCTTAAGTGTTGCTGTGATTGCGTAGCTTTGCTACAATGTTGTGTTCCTGGCTCGTGTTCCAGAAGCGAGCCCTGTAGTTGCTAACCCCAACGCTCGATATATTGAATTGTGAACTAAGAAACAAGCTCTCGTGCGGGGCAACCCTGGCTCACTTGCTGGGCTCATGTTCAGGGACCCTGGCTTGTTTAGTGCGGGATGGGGTAAGGGTTAAGCGGCCAGGCAACTGGGGGTCTGTTTGATCAACAACTGCAGTTGTAAGGCGTAAACTCTTTGGGTTGGGGTAGTGTTTAGTGCCGATCGGTCTGAATGTTGTACCATTCAGCGAAGGGCGTAAACATCTACAAAACAACCGTGAAATGTGAATTGTGTTTAGTGCCGATCGGTCTGAATGTTGTACCATTCAGCGAAGGGCGTAAACATCTACAAAACAACCGTGAAATGTGAATTGTGTTTAGTGCCGATCGGTCTGAATGTTGTACCATTCAGCGAAGGGCGTAAACATCTACAAAACAACCGTGAAATGTGAATTGTGTTTAGTGCCGATCGGTCTGAATGTTGTACCATTCAGCGAAGGGCGTAAACACATACAACAATGTGAATTGATTGAGAATGTTGGTAGCGTGGCTACTCTTCTCCTGTCTTGTCTTGTCATATCCCGATAATTGTTCTCTTGCACAAATTGTCTTGCCATGTCTTAAATTGTGCACTCATGTTATAACTGCCATGTCATGCATACCAAACTGCTAGGTTGCTAGTTGCCTTACTTTCAGTTTCCTTGCCCAAGTCTTTTAGACTTGCTGACATGTGCCCCTTTACTCTTTTGGGTGACACATGTTAGATCCCGAGCCCGAGTACCTTGTTGAGGACGAGGTGTTTGCTGACGCCAAGCCCGAGCCCGTGTTTGACGGGGAGTACGTGGACACTGGGGACCAGTCCTAGTGTCTTCGTTGTGTTTTAATTTTGTTAGACAGTTGTAACGACCGGAAATTTTCAACACTTCACTTCACGTATTTTTCGTATTTTAAAATTTTTACTTTATTAATGTCAGTCAAGAATTTTCTAACAAAACTGATTTCAGAAATTCTTATAAAAATATTTTTAAGCACTAGACTAATGATAAGATATTTCAGTAATTTCAGATTTCCGCAAATGCCCAAAACATTCCTGTTAAAATTCATCTCCCAAAATTACCGTTTTGATTCGACGAATTTATTTTCTATTCAAACGTATTCAAAACGTTTTCAAAACTTCTACAGTAACATCCTATTATCATTTAGGGCTTCCCACAGTAATATCGTAATTTTCGGATATCGTTTCAGCCTAGAACCCGCAGACCCGCTTTCAAAACGTTTTGGCCTAAAACTAGTGTTTCTGTAACTCAAATCCCAGAACAGATCTTGTATTCGCGATCCATGCGACGATACAATCCCGTGGGTATGTTTTCGTAATTTTTTGGACACGTTCAATATCAGGGTCAAAACCGTAATTTCAAATCTATTGTATTTTTGCTAATCACTTTTTACCTAACACTAATTACCATTTTACTCTTACCCTAACCACCCCCTTTAATGAGCCGTATTGGGTTGGTCAGATCCGAATTTATCGGATCCAACCAACAAAAATTAAAAGTGACATGTTTCTCTTATTAATTTATTATTACCATATAACCTATTTAAAGGCACCCCTTCTTCTTCATGTTCACTGCAAAAAGAAACCCCCAGCCAATTAACCCACTTACAGCCAATGCCACACGTCCTCCTTCCTCCAGAAACACAAGGCTGGTTTCATCTCCATTCTTCAAATTCAATTCCCTCTTCTGTGTTCTCATTCTCTCCCTCAAATTCTCTTTTCAGCCAACATCACAAGGAAGAGGGCCGAGCCTCCCCTGACTCGCCCTTGCGGCACCGGTAGGAGGCCGACCACCGAAGCCCCCATCCTTGCCCGTGCTTCCCCTCCTTCAGATAGCTTCGACGACAGAGCTCCTTCGCCGCCGGTGACCCCTCGTCGCCTTCGTGGACGTTGCCGAGCTCCTGCAAGCCGCATATAGGTTCCTCCCCTCCCCTTTGTCGCCACGCGCGTCGCCGCCACTCACGCTGCCCGTCGCCCCTAGGTGACCCCGCCGCCCTCCTCCGACTGGTGACCATCCCCTGCCCCCGACCGACCACCCTCCTCCGACCGGCCCCCCCTCAGGCGGCCTCCATCCCTCATACACGCAGCACGCGCACAATGGCAACTCAAAACAGGGAACAACTCACGCATGCTGTGAGTTGGGTTTAAAATTTATGATAAATATTATTATATAAGATTATATCTACATGTATAAATAATGACTTTTTCTTATAAGTATCAGAATAATGACCGGATACCACCAGAAGATTCGTGCCTTCGTCACGAACACGTAGGCACCGGTTTCGTTGGAATCAGGCAAGTATATCTCCCGTAATAAATTTTTAAAGCTATCTGATTCACCCTAATCAATTATTTCTTCCGGATTTTACCTGAAAGTAGGTGTAATACAATTGTCTATAAAACTACTAGTTAAGATGAATATTTTGACATATCACATGAAATATTCTGACAAGTATATATTTTTAAATAAATTGTTGAACATTAAAATAATTAGTTTATAATTTAGAAAATTAGTTTTAATTAAGTTTAACTTCTAAAAATCGTTTTAAAACTTTCAATAATTACTAAAAATACATAAGAGCTTCAGAAAAATATTTTCTTCCTAGATAAAATTATTTTCCTCATATCTAGCCCAGCTAAAACTATTAGCAAGTGTTTTAACCCGTTTTAAGCTATAATAAAATTACGAACACATTAAGAAAAATAAATAAGAAAATACGGTATACTCTAACTAGTTATCTCTTGTGTTTACAGGTAGCAAATCTCGTGCATCGACACTAGATCCAGTCCCGGATCACTACCACCACCTCGAAGATGGTAAGTCACAGTAAATTCTATCCTTAGAAATATAGATAGTGTACTCATATGAACATAGGACTTGACATCTAGTCTCGGAACAGTTATTGACCTGAACAGATTATTGACATTGCTTGACATAAAGATTGTAACTAGAAATGTGAGAATGGTTAATGGCTGGTAAAATTGCAGAGTATGGTATTGCACAGACACTGGGTTTTTGGGGTAACTTATAATTGCGGAAGTGCGGGAGCGAGCGACCAGTCCGATCTTCGTATTGAACAGTATTGAATAGTATCGATTTGTTGAACAGTATCGTTTTGATTGTAACCCGGGATATCAGGTGGACTCTTGGTTGCTTACCGTACTACCCGTTATAAGTCACGAACTAGGCTAGGCACAATTTCTCTCATTATTGCTATTGTCATTGATATCGTCATGGTTATTGTTATTGTCATTGCTCGGTCACATTTACTTTACTTGTCACCCTTGCATGCTTGACAGATGTACTTTACTTATCGCACTTGTATGCTTGTCTGTCCCTACTTTACTTTCCGCACTTGTTTACTATAGACTGCTCCATATTTGTGCACTCCTTTTTTTTCAATCGCTAGAATTGTTGTGACTTACCTTCGGTTCCATTTATGGCACCGGCAGACGAAGACCTGATCGAGGAGATTGCCCCAGAGATCGAGGAGCCTATATTGACCCAGAGGCGGCAGAGTTTTAGTTACTTTTTTATTGGTGTGTGTGTTGTACTGTGTATTTACTTTTCCGCACTTCTTTTCAGTACTTCCTTTATGTATTCGTGAGAGAGTGTGCTGGTTGTTGTTGTACTTTAATTTGGACTGTAATAACGTCTGTACGCTGGTTTGAGTATTGTGATACATCTCTGAGTTGTGGCTATGCTGATTTCACTGGTAAACTGCGGAACCTGCAAATAAACCAAATAAGTAACAGGCCCCGAGAGCGGGTCGTTACAGGTTTGGCGGCCCACGCAGGTCCATGCAAAATACCTCGTGAACAGTATAGTGAAACCAGGATGTATCGTATACGATACTCAACTAAGCTGACATTTCTATGGATGCAGGTTTGACACTCGAAAGATGGACGGGAACACTTCGAAGAGCCCCAATGGAGCTGACCTGTCTGGCCTTAATAAAAGCCATTAACAAAACCTAAATTTTGATAGGATTAATTAGTTATTAATAAAAATCTTTTGTATCGGTGGCACTCGTATGAATGATAATCTTCCTTCAATGGACCATGATATCGGTCAATGTGCTTGGCTAAAGTCTGTGGATCGACCTGGCTAGACTGGGCATAAGTGATCCTAGCTTAGTCACTTCCCTGACCGTGTCCGCTGGACCGCAAGGACGTGAATCATGATTATGTAACGCCATCGATCTTCATCACTATCACCCTTCTTTTAGCTTGTTGACCTTTCGATTGACCTTCTTAGAATCTTTCTACGCTTGAACTCTGGCTACGGAGAGTAGCGTTCGAATTTTCGACCACCAGAAGTTCGAGTTCCACAACGGAAGCGACCACCATCATCTGCTCAGCAACGTCGACTACTCCCTCCTCAGCAGCAAGTGTACCATCAGACTCCACGACAGGCGCCCCAGAGACGCCAAGCTTATACCATGACAGTGGAAGAAGCCGAAGCTACGGGCCAAGTAATCACAGGTATGTGATTTTTCACTAAGCTACATGCTCTAATATTTAGAAATCGTAAGCTTAGACTTGATTCTCAGCACGGTAGGTACCGTCTTAATAGCCGGTAAACCTGCCCTCACACTGTTCGACTCAGGAGCTACACATTGCTTCTTGGTCAGTCGTTTCGTTCAAACACATGCTATCACTGCTGAACCTCTGACTTCTCGTTGGAAGGTCCCAAACACGTGCCATCACTGTTGAACCTCTGACTCCCGTTGGAAGGTCGAGACCGCTGGCAGTTCACTACCGGTAGCTAGCGGATGCCTCCAAAGATCTGTGGTGATTTGTAGACGAGATCTCTTTGCCGACTTCTTGGGATGGACTGGTTGATATCATTTCATGCCACCATTGACTGTCGTCAAAGGAGGGTAGAAATCGATATACCCAATCATCCAAAGTTCGTGTTCCTCAGCAAAAGCCGATCAGAAGGACCAGTGGAGTATCGAGCCAGACCCAACGTGTAGGCTGTTGCGTTTTTGCATCCTTCTTGAGCTCGTGTTTCTTTTCTAACCCCACTTTCGTCTTGTACCCAAATTTCCATGTGTTTGTATCCTTTTCCCACCTACCACCTCCTCCGCAATGACGGGCCTACACGATGATCGCAGAAAAAGTCGAAGCTATCAACCAGGTGATTGGAGGTATGAATTATTGCTTTTGATATTATACTCGTTCATTTGCAATCAGTATATCATCGTAGCTATTATAATAGCTATTGTGATGTCAATAGTAAGTATTCATGTATTCTTCTCTTGTTTTCTTAATGATGTGATATCACGTTTTATTTCATGCTATTAACAACTTATTTTCCTATGTCGTGGTCGTTCGTCAAACCTTCCGGTCGATCGTTTGAATTGCTTAGGCGATTACCGATCTTCTGAATTCCGAGGACGGAATTATTTTAAGGAGGGTAGAATGTAACGACCGGAAATTTTCAACACTTCACTTCACGTATTTTTCGTATTTTAAAATTTTTACTTTATTAATGTCAGTCAAGAATTTTCTAACAAAACTGATTTCAGAAATTCTTATAAAAATATTTTTAAGCACTAGACTAATGATAAGATATTTCAGTAATTTCAGATTTCCGCAAATGCCCAAAACATTCCTGTTAAAATTCATCTCCCAAAATTACCGTTTTGATTCGACGAATTTATTTTCTATTCAAACGTATTCAAAACGTTTTCAAAACTTCTACAGTAACATCCTATTATCATTTAGGGCTTCCCACAGTAATATCGTAATTTTCGGATATCGTTTCAGCCTAGAACCCGCAGACCCGCTTTCAAAACGTTTTGGCCTAAAACTAGTGTTTCTGTAACTCAAATCCCAGAACAGATCTTGTATTCGCGATCCATGCGACGATACAATCCCGTGGGTATGTTTTCGTAATTTTTTGGACACGTTCAATATCAGGGTCAAAACCGTAATTTCAAATCTATTGTATTTTTGCTAATCACTTTTTACCTAACACTAATTACCATTTTACTCTTACCCTAACCACCCCCTTTAATGAGCCGTATTGGGTTGGTCAGATCCGAATTTATCGGATCCAACCAACAAAAATTAAAAGTGACATGTTTCTCTTATTAATTTATTATTACCATATAACCTATTTAAAGGCACCCCTTCTTCTTCATGTTCACTGCAAAAAGAAACCCCCAGCCAATTAACCCACTTACAGCCAATGCCACACGTCCTCCTTCCTCCAGAAACACAAGGCTGGTTTCATCTCCATTCTTCAAATTCAATTCCCTCTTCTGTGTTCTCATTCTCTCCCTCAAATTCTCTTTTCAGCCAACATCACAAGGAAGAGGGCCGAGCCTCCCCTGACTCGCCCTTGCGGCACCGGTAGGAGGCCGACCACCGAAGCCCCCATCCTTGCCCGTGCTTCCCCTCCTTCAGATAGCTTCGACGACAGAGCTCCTTCGCCGCCGGTGACCCCTCGTCGCCTTCGTGGACGTTGCCGAGCTCCTGCAAGCCGCATATAGGTTCCTCCCCTCCCCTTTGTCGCCACGCGCGTCGCCGCCACTCACGCTGCCCGTCGCCCCTAGGTGACCCCGCCGCCCTCCTCCGACTGGTGACCATCCCCTGCCCCCGACCGACCACCCTCCTCCGACCGGCCCCCCCTCAGGCGGCCTCCATCCCTCATACACGCAGCACGCGCACAATGGCAACTCAAAACAGGGAACAACTCACGCATGCTGTGAGTTGGGTTTAAAATTTATGATAAATATTATTATATAAGATTATATCTACATGTATAAATAATGACTTTTTCTTATAAGTATCAGAATAATGACCGGATACCACCAGAAGATTCGTGCCTTCGTCACGAACACGTAGGCACCGGTTTCGTTGGAATCAGGCAAGTATATCTCCCGTAATAAATTTTTAAAGCTATCTGATTCACCCTAATCAATTATTTCTTCCGGATTTTACCTGAAAGTAGGTGTAATACAATTGTCTATAAAACTACTAGTTAAGATGAATATTTTGACATATCACATGAAATATTCTGACAAGTATATATTTTTAAATAAATTGTTGAACATTAAAATAATTAGTTTATAATTTAGAAAATTAGTTTTAATTAAGTTTAACTTCTAAAAATCGTTTTAAAACTTTCAATAATTACTAAAAATACATAAGAGCTTCAGAAAAATATTTTCTTCCTAGATAAAATTATTTTCCTCATATCTAGCCCAGCTAAAACTATTAGCAAGTGTTTTAACCCGTTTTAAGCTATAATAAAATTACGAACACATTAAGAAAAATAAATAAGAAAATACGGTATACTCTAACTAGTTATCTCTTGTGTTTACAGGTAGCAAATCTCGTGCATCGACACTAGATCCAGTCCCGGATCACTACCACCACCTCGAAGATGGTAAGTCACAGTAAATTCTATCCTTAGAAATATAGATAGTGTACTCATATGAACATAGGACTTGACATCTAGTCTCGGAACAGTTATTGACCTGAACAGATTATTGACATTGCTTGACATAAAGATTGTAACTAGAAATGTGAGAATGGTTAATGGCTGGTAAAATTGCAGAGTATGGTATTGCACAGACACTGGGTTTTTGGGGTAACTTATAATTGCGGAAGTGCGGGAGCGACCAGTCCGATCTTCGTATTGAACAGTATTGAATAGTATCGATTTGTTGAACAGTATCGTTTTGATTGTAACCCGGGATATCAGGTGGACTCTTGGTTGCTTACCGTACTACCCGTTATAAGTCACGAACTAGGCTAGGCACAATTTCTCTCATTATTGCTATTGTCATTGATATCGTCATGGTTATTGTTATTGTCATTGCTCGGTCACATTTACTTTACTTGTCACCCTTGCATGCTTGACAGATGTACTTTACTTATCGCACTTGTATGCTTGTCTGTCCCTACTTTACTTTCCGCACTTGTTTACTATAGACTGCTCCATATTTGTGCACTCCTTTTTTTTCAATCGCTAGAATTGTTGTGACTTACCTTCGGTTCCATTTATGGCACCGGCAGACGAAGACCTGATCGAGGAGATTGCCCCAGAGATCGAGGAGCCTATATTGACCCAGAGGCGGCAGAGTTTTAGTTACTTTTTTATTGGTGTGTGTGTTGTACTGTGTATTTACTTTTCCGCACTTCTTTTCAGTACTTCCTTTATGTATTCGTGAGAGAGTGTGCTGGTTGTTGTTGTACTTAAATTTGGACTGTAATAACGTCTGTACGCTGGTTTGAGTATTGTGATACATCTCTGAGTTGTGGCTATGCTGATTTCACTGGTAAACTGCGGAACCTGCAAATAAACCAAATAAGTAACAGGCCCCGAGAGCGGGTCGTTACAACAGTTGTTTGTTATCGGTGCGTAGCACCTATACTTTGTCGTTGTTGCTTTTGTTGGCCTTGTTCTGGGCCTTAGACTCTTTTCTTTAGCCTGGTGGCTTTTCTGGATGTTGAACTTATTTTCATGTTGGACAATTTTTGAGATGTGAGATTTTATTTCAGTCTCTCCTTGTATTATTATTGTTGTTCCATTGTGGTTACAGGGACCTGCTTATGTTTTGTTACGCTTATCGGTTTTGGGGCTTCACAGCTCCACTCTCGTGCGGACCTTTTCACGTCTCGCCTCCATTTTAGGGAAGCGGGTCGTGACAGTGAGCCTTCTGTAACAACCCTAGTGTGTAAATACTTAGTAACCATAAAATTGACCCAAGTTTCTCGTACATGTGCACACCAATCCCGGGGAATGGAGAGATTTGCAAATTGCCCCTCGATTTTTCATTTATACCCAAATGAGGGTATCATTGCAAAGTTTGGGCTTAAGGCAAATTTCTTTGAGTCAAGGGGTTATTGTGCATAAAGGGGAGTAAGATATTTGCAATGGCAAACTTGTAATCAAACAAGCAAGTTGGAGGGTTTTTTTTCAAAAAAAAAAGGAGAGAGAAAAAAAAGAAGAAAATGAAAAATGAGTATGGCACCATGCCATGGCTAGTACACCATACCCTCTCCCCATCTCTCCACATCACCCTACACCATACTCCACCCCTCTCTCATTTAATCTCTCATTTTCCCCTCCCCCCCCCCATTGCTTCAACCTGGCCAAAATTCCATAGAAAAGAAAAAAAGAAAGGAGAGACGAAAGGAAGAAGAAGGAGAAGAATAAGAAGAAGAGGAATGAGAGAGGAGAAGAGGAGGCCAAGTTGATGGTAGCTCCCTCCAAACCCTAGGCATCCTTGAAGCTCCATAAGAGGTAGGATCTTCTCAACCTACCTCTAATTGTAGATAATGGCAATAATGTTGTATGTTTAGGCTTCTTCATGAAAATTTGGGGAGAGTGTTGTAGAGCTAGGACTCTTGTTGCATGCTTGACAATTTGCTGAAACTTTAGCTAAGTGCTGGGATTAATTGGCTATTAGGAATGCTCTGAATTTTTTATATGATATCTCGTAGTTATGAGTAACTTTCATGTTCATCACTTTTTCTAATTCGAACTGAAAGTTGGGGTAAAAATTCGAATTGTGCAACATGCCAGGAATTCTGTCAAGCTGTACACATTTCAGTAAAACGAGCACCACTACCTGCACACATCTTAGATTTTGTTGATTTGGGTCTTTTTGGAAAGCTAACAAGTTGTTCTCAAAGTCCATCGCGACTTTTATGTTGAAATTCTGGCTAGAATATGCCCAAAATTGGCTTTGAACACAGACACAGAAATCCGTCTGCAGAACAGTTTTGACATCCTTTACCAAATAATTCACTATAAATCCAATACTTCATATTTTTGTCTGCAATTTTATGGGTGAACTCAGAACTATAATATATCCAACTTTCATTCTTTGAGATTTGTCAAATTCTCAAAATAAATGGGTTAAAAATGATGTGTTTCCATCTGTTCATGCAATTTCAGTATGTTGAAGGGTGTTGGGTGAAATTGGACTTGTGTGATATTGCTAATTTTCCACTCCAAATGCATGAATGATGTTGATGCATGTATGTAATATTAGTTATGATATTTGTTACAAAAATTGGTGACATGATTCTCTTCATTTATGTGGCGCTCATTATATGTTTGTTAAAATGCCTGAATGAACTTAAGATTGAAGAAACTTGGAAAATGGCATTGTTAATTGTGTGACATGTATTACCCACGAGGAATTGTATATGATCAATGAGGTTATGATACATGGCTTATGGAGCCTGCTAGTTTGTTGTGAATATCTTGATGAAAAGAATGAATTTGGACATCATTTACATACGTCATTTTACATGCTCAATACCCTAGGATTAATGATTAGCTAAAAGATAACCTAGTGATATCTTGTTCCACTCGAAGTGGGTGAGGACCCTAGGAGGGTTGGGGGAAACCAAGGTAACGAGTGGACATGCGGGGATGGACTGCTGGGTTGTGGACCACTCCTGACGAGCCCTCAGCGGCGGGGAGTTGGTGCGGTTGTGGTTGAGTTGGTTGTGTTGGTGAACGGCTTCTTTCGTAAGAGCTTGTCTCGGGAAGTCGTAGCATTCCACCCACCTTACCGGGTGAGGTCCAGTCCCCGATGTCTGACCCGTTACTGAGGTTTCGAATTCATGCATGAAAACTAACCTATAAAGAAAAAAACTAGTAACTCTGGAATGTGATGTCTTTTCCTTTGTTGTGATTCCTTGTTGTGCACTATGATTAGAGTAGTAGAGTTGTGGAGTTCCTACTGGGCACGCTGTGACGTGTCCTCCCCCTACAGGTCCAGGCACTGGTTCTCTGGCGGCGGGCCCGGGAGTGGAGACCCCAGAGGGCAGCTCGTCTCAGCAGGGTCCGTAGTGTTATGGTCAGTATGGGTCACGTGGTGTAGTCTTGGGTTGTGTGTGTGTGATGAACGCAGTGTTGTACCCATGTTCCCTTTGTACCCCGTAGGGTTGAGTTGTATTTTTGTGGGAGCTTTTGCTGTTGGGGTTGTACATTGGACTTGTGCGGTACTGGCCATGTAGTAGCGGTGCTCTGTGACTCTTGGATGTTCTGTTCGTCGTATTTTACCTTACTGCCTGTGTTGTAGTGTCTTGTACTATCTTTTTGTGTTGGAGCTGTACTGTTCTGTTAATCGTTCAGTCTGTACTTTACTGCCTGTGTTTCCTCAGCGTTTGCAGTGGCCTGCGTGACTTTGGTGTGTACTTTAGCGCTTGGTACTCTAATACCGCGGCTTGTCACGCCGACCCTCCCTATTTTGGGCAGCGGTGGGTGACAGGTTTTGTGGTGGCCCATGCAGGTCAGCGCCCACTGCGATACGCGTAAAGGGAACACATGTAAGGCTCCAAAATTTCAGTACACGACACTAATGCATTTGTTCAATTTCTCGCCTGCAGATGGAAGGTGGGAACGGGAGTTCCGGCGGGACCGGAACATCTGATGGTGGGATTGGCCCAGCTGGTGATGTGCAGTCTTCGGGTGACAGGACCTCAGAGTCAGCCCTGATGGCTAAGGTCCTGATGGGCATTTTAGAGCACATGGGTCAGATGGAGGAGAGGGCAGTGGCGCCGAAGCTGCCGAGCTACAAGGAGTTCAGGACATTGCGTCCGCGATACTTCTCGGGCAGGGAGAGTAGCCTCGAGGTAGATGAGTGGCTGCGGCACACTGAGGATGATCTGACGATGTGTCGGTATCCCCGAGACGGTTGGGTAGAGTTGGTGAGGCGCCAGTTGACCCATCAAGCTAGAGACTTGTGGGAGGCTCAGGAGAGGCGACTGAAGGGGAACATTGCTTGGGAGACCTTTCGGGAGTTGTTTGAGGCCAAGTTCCTTCCAGAGGCAGCGAAGGACGAGTTGAGGCAGAGATTTGAGCATTTGACTCAGGATGGGAGGACGGTGGATGAGTATGATGCAGAGTTCTCGTTGCTGAGCAAGTACGCGCCAGAGCTTGTAGCAACGGATGCCATCAGAGCCAGGCGATTCCGCAAGGGACTAGACGTAGAGTTTCGGGCGGCCATGTCTACTCAGGAGTTATTGACTCAGGAGGCCGTACTGCGGGCTGCCAGACAGCATGAGACCCACCTACAGAGTGTGGGGAGGCCACCAGCCAGTGGTGGGAGACCAGCTGCTCAGCAGAGGACTGCACCTGGCCCAGTTCAGCGGGTGACATTCAAGCGACCGGGGGCTCCACCTCCGGCACAGAAGGGACCTTCATGCTACAGATTCGGGAAGCCAGGGCATGTGCAGAGAGACTGCCGAGTTACGAATGCCAGGTGTTATACATGTGGAGAGCCGGGACACATCGGCAGATTTTGCCCACAGTCGGGTCATGCCCCGGTGCCGCCGGCGTCAGCAGCTGTCCGGCCTACACAGCAGAGACCTCTTCCACCACCGCCTCAGCGGCTTGCCCTTCCGGCACCGTCAGGATCGAGACCGTCTGCACCGAGAGGACCCCCTCCACCTCCCTAGCAGCGACGAGGGAACCAGGGGGCAGTTCCTCCACCGAGGCGGCAGCAGTACACCATGACCCCAGTAGAGACTCCGGAGGGTGCTAGTCGAGTGATCACCGGTATGAATCTTGCCACTATGCAGTCTATTAGATTGAGCCTCAGTTATTCTATTTAGCTAGTTGGCTGAGTTTTATTGTTGTGATACTTAGGTATTGTTAGAGTAGCCTCCTACCCTGCTATGTCCTTATTTGACACTGGAGCGTCACATTGTTTTCTGTCGAAGAAGTTTGTGACGCAACACTCCATAGTAGTTGACACCTTTGCTGCTAGTTGGAATGTTCACACCGGAAATGGGGTTATTTGTAGTGTCTCTGGGATACGGAACTGTCCTGTTGAGATCGGGGGACGAGAGTTGTATGCAGACTTTTTGGTGATTGAGTTACCCGACTTTGAGGCAGTGTTTGGAATGGATTGGTTGGGGATGTTCTATGCTAGCATAGACTGTAGACTAAGGAGGGTAGTTTTTCGGATCCCTGACCATCCAGAGTTTGAGTTTTGGGATGGTAGTAGCGAGCTTGAGCCCTTGAAGTTCCGAGCTACAGTCGTGGAGTATTGGGACATGGAAGCAGAGCTCGTGTTACCAAGGGTTGTTGAAGAATTTCCTGACATCTTTCCAGATGACATCTTTGGATTACCCACAGATAGGTCCCTGGAGTTTACTATTGATCTGATTCCAGGCGCTCAACCGATAGCGAAGGCTCCATACCGTATGGCCCCATCGGAGTTAGCTGAGCTCCGCAATCAGTTGACCGATTTATCAGATAGGGGATTGATTCGCCAAAGTGTGTCACCGTGAGGAGCGCCAGTGTTGCTTGTGAACAAGAAGGATGGATCTCGGAGGATGTGCATTGATTATCGGGAATTGAATAAGGTGACGGTGAGGGATAAGTACCCTCTTCCCCGTATCGATGATATTTTTGATCAGCTTGGTGGATCCCGGGTGTATTCGAAGCTAGATTTATGAAGTGGGTATCACCAAGTGAATGTGAGAGAATCTGATGTCCCAAAGACCGCATTCCGTACTCGATACGGTCAATATGAGTTTCTGGTGATGCCTTTTGGAGTGACGAATGCCCCAGCTACTTTCATGAGGCTGATGAATCAGATCTTCTTTGAGTATTTAGATAAGTTTGTGGTGGTATTTATCGATGACATACTGGTTTACTCGAAGAATGAGGATGAACATGCTGAGCATCTGCGGATGGTTTTGAATACCCTCAGGCAGCACCGATTGTACGCTAAGTTCAGCAAGTGCCAATTTTGGTTGACCAAGGTTGCGTTTCTTGGACACATAGTCTCTGGAGACGGAGTGTCTGTTGATCCTGAGAAGGTTGCCGCAGTAGAACGTTGGCCTATACCTCGGACAGTCACAGAGATTCGAAGCTTTTTGGGGTTGGCTGGGTACTATCGGAAGTTCATTAAGGATTTCTCGAAGATTGCCTCGCCCTTGACTCATTTGACGAAGAAGGATGTTGCGTATGTCTGGTCGGAAGAATGCCAACGAGCGTTCGAAGAGTTGAAGCATCGGTTGACCACTGCTCCTATCTTAACTATCCCTGACCGTTCGGGTGGATTTGAAGTTTTCTGTGACGCGTCTGGCAGAGGACTAGGCTGTGTCCTTCATCAACACGGGCGAGTGGTAGCATATGCTTCCAGATTGTTGAAGGAGCATGAACTGAACTATCCCACTCATGACCTGGAATTGGCAGCAGTGATTCTGGCTTGGAAATTGTGGAGACATTTCTTGCTAGGTGAGCACGTGAAGATATACACTGACCATAAGAGTCTAAAGTATGTGTTCACTCAGAAGGAGCTTAATATGAGACAACGACGATGGTTGGAATTAATGGCTGAGTATGACGTTGATCTGCTATACCATCCTGGGAAGGTGAATGTGGTGCCAGATACTCTTAGTAGATTACCTGCCGTAATGAAGCTAACCTCTCAATCGCAGCTTCGATGGGCAATCCGACAGATGGGAATAGAAGTTGTACTCCCAGGAGAGAAGACTGTTATGATGGGACTGCAAATCCAGTCTGATTTGGTGAACAGGATTAAGGTAGCTCAATCAGGGGATGCCAAGTTGAAGAGGATCCGAGAGCAAGTGGAAGCTGAACTTCGTACCGATTTTCGCATTCACGAAGATGGGTCGTTGAGATTTGGGAACCGGGTTTGTGTGCCAAGTGGCGAGATTCAGGAAGAACTATTGAAGGAGGCGCATAGTTCCCCATATTCTATCCATCCTGGAGGGACCAAAATGTACCGAGATTTGAAGCAGTATTATTGGTGGTCAGGAATGAAGAAGAGTGTAGCCAAGAGTGTGGCGTCCTGCTTGGTTTGCCAGCAGGTGAAGGCTGAGCACCAGAGGACTGCAGGATTGTTGCAGCCTCTCCCCATTCCAGAATGGAAATGGGAGCATGTGACCATGGACTTTCTGACTGGTTTACCTCGGACGCCTAGTGGCAATGATGCGATTTGGGTCATCATAGATCGATTGACCAAGTCGGCACATTTTATTCCGTTCCGAGTTGGACAGTCAACAGAGAATCTGGCTAAGAGATACATGGAAGAGATCGTGAGACTGCATGAAGTCCCAGTGAGTATAGTATCTGATAGGGATAGCAGATTCACCTCACATTTCTGGAAAAGTTTACAGGCTAGTCTGGGGACGCGTTTGAATTTCAGTACTTCGTATCATCCTCAGACTGATGGACAGTCGGAAAGAACCATTCAGATTCTTGAAGATATGCTGCGAGCGTGTATGCTTGATTTCAAGGGTTCGTGGGAGGACTATATGCATCTAGTCGAGTTCGCATACAATAACAGTTATCAAGCAAGTATTGGCATGGCTCCCTTCGCAGCTCTGTATGGAAGGCAGTGTAGGTCTCCTTTAAGTTGGGATGACGTTGGAGACAGGGAGTTTTTAGGACCAGACTTGGTGGCGGCAACAACAGATGTGGTGCGGACAGTCAGAGAGAATCTGCGCATCGCGCAGGACCGTTATAAGCACTGGGCTGATACAAAGCGGAGACCCTTGGAATTTCAGCCAGGGGATTACGTGTTCCTAAGGATTTCACTGGTTCGTGGGACCATCCGATTTGGCAAACGTGTGAAGCTGAGTCCTAGGTACATTGGTCCGTTCGATATTTCCGCTAAGGTCGGTGAAGTTGCGTATCGGCTAACATTGCAACCGGCACTCGAAGGTGTGCATAATGTCTTCCATGTGTCTCAACTCAGAAGATATGTGGGAGATCCCAAACATGTTGTAGATTTTTCAGAGATAGAAGTACGGTCGGATCTCACATATGAGCAGCAACCAGTGGCTATCTTGGACCGGAGGCAGACGACGTTGAAGAAGAAGACCATTGACTTGGTGCGGGTCATGTGGCAGCAAGAGTCTCCGGGAGAGTCAACTTGGGAGCGAGTAGATGAGATGCAAGAGAAATACACGTACCTGTTTGAGCAATGACTGTTGTATCTTATGTTTTCTGCAGTTGTTGGGTATTGTATATAAATGACTGCTCTCTTGATTTTGCTAAATTTCCGAGGACGGAAATTTTTCTAAGGAGGGTAGGGTGTAACAACCCTAGTGTGTAAATACTTAGTAACCATAAAATTGACCCAAGTTTCTCGTACATGTGCACACCAATCCCGGGGAATGGAGAGATTTGCAAATTGCCCCTCGATTTTTCATTTATACCCAAATGGGGGTATCATTGCAAAGTTTGGGCTTAAGGCAAATTTCTTTGAGTCAAGGGGTTATTGTGCATAAAGGGGAGTAAGATATTTGCAATGGCAAACTTGTAATCAAACAAGCAAGTTGGAGGGTTTTTTTTTCAAAAAAAAAGGAGAGAGAAAAAAAGAAGAAAATGAAAAATGAGTATGGCACCATGACATGGCTAGTACACCATACCCTCCCCCCATCTATCCACATCACCCTACACCATACTCCACCCCTCTCTCATTTAATCTCTCATTTTCCACTCTCCCCACATTGCTTCAACCTGGCCGAAATTCCATAGAAAAGAAAAAAAAGAAAGGAGAGACGAAAGGAAGAAGAAGGAGAAGAATAAGAAGAAGAGGAAGGAGAGAGTAGAAGAGGAGGCCAAGTTGATGGTAGCTCCCTCCAAACCCTAGGCATCCTTGAAGCTCCATAAGAGGTAGGATCTTCTCAACCTACCTCTAATTGTAGATAATGACAATAATGTTGTATGTTTAGGCTTCTTCATGAAAATTTGGGGAGAGTGTTGTAGAGCTAGGACTCTTGTTGCATGCTTGACAATTTGCTGAAACTTTAGCTAAGTGCTGGGATTAATTGGCTATTAGGAATGCTCTGAATTTTTTATATGATATCTCGTAGTTATGAGTAACTTTCATGTTCATCACTTTTTCTAATTCGAACTGAAAGTTGGGGTAAAAATTCGAATTGTGCAACATGCCAGGAATTCTGTCAAGCTGTACACATTTCAGTAAAACGAGCACCACTACCTGCACACATCTTAGATTTTGTTGATTTGGGTCTTTTTGGAAAGCTAACAAGTTGATCTCAAAGTCCATCGCGACTTTTATGTTGAAATTCTGGCTAGAATATGCCCAAAATTGGCTTTGAACACAGACACAGAAATCTGTCTGCAGAACAGTTTTGACATCCTTTACCAAATAATTCACTATAAATCCAATACTTCATATTTTTGTCTGCAATTTTATGGGTGAACTCAGAACTATAATATATCCAACTTTCATTCTTTGAGATTTGTCAAATTCTCAAAATAAATGGGTTAAAAATGCTGTGTTTCCATCTGTTCATGCAATTTCAGTATGTTGAAGAGTGTTGGGTGAAATTGGACTTGTGTGATATTGCTAATTTTCCACTCCAAATGCATGAATGATGTTGATGCATGTATGTAATATTAGTTATGCTATTTGTTACAAAAATTGATGACATGATTCTCTTCATTTATGTGGCGCTCATTATATGTTTGTTAAAATGCCTGAATGAACTTAAGATTGAAGAAACTTGGAAAATGGCATTGTTAATTGTGTGACATGTATTACCCACGAGGAATTGTATATGATCAATGAGGTTATGATACATGGCTTATGGAGCCTGCTAGTTTGTTGTGAATATCTTGATGAAAAGAATGAATTTGGACATCATTTACATACGTCATTTTACATGCTCAATACCCTAGGATTAATGATTAGCTAAAAGATAACCTAGTGATATCTTGTTCCACTTGAAGTGGGTGAGGACCCTAGGAGGGTTGGGGGAAACCAAGGTAACGAGTGGACATGCGGGGATGGACTGCTGGGTTGTGGACCACTCCTGACGAGCCCTCAGCGGCGGGGAGTTGGTGCGGTTGTGGTTGAGTTGGTTGAGTTGGTGAACGGCTTCTTTCGTAAGAGCTTGTCTCGGGAAGTTGTAGCATTCCACCCACCTTACCGGGTGAGGTCCAGTCCCCGATGTCTGACCCGTTACTGAGGTTTCGAATTCATGCATGAAAACTAACCTATAAAGAAAAAAACTAGTAACTCTGGAATGTGATGCCTTTTCCTTTGTTGTGATTCCTTGTTGTGCACTATGATTAGAGTAGTAGAGTTGTGGAGTTCCTACTGGGCACGCTGTGACGTGTCCTCCCCCTACAGGTCCAGGCACTGGTTCTCTGGCGGCGGGCCCGGGAGTGGAGACCCCAGAGGGCAGCTCGTCTCAGCAGGGTCCGTAGTGTTATGGTCAGTATGGGTCGCGTGGTGTAGTCTTGGGTTGTGTGTGTGTGATGAACGCAGTGTTGTACCCATGTTCCCTTTGTACCCCGTAGGGTTGAGTTGTACTTTTGTGGGAGCTTCTGTTGTTGGGGTTGTACATTGGACTTGTGCGGTACTGGCCATGTAGTAGCGGTGCTCTGTGACTCTTGGATGTTCTGTTCGTCGTATTTTACCTTACTGCCTGTGTTGTAGTGTCTTGTACTATCTTTTTGTGTTGGAGCTGTACTGTTCTGTTAATCGTTCAGTCTGTACTTTACTGCCTGTGTTTCCTCAGCGTTTGCAGTGGCCTGCGTGACTTTGGTGTGTACTTTAGCGCTTGGTACTCTAATACCGCGGCTTGTCACGCCGACCCTCCCTATTTTGGGCAGCGGGACGTGACACCTTCCAAGCCAAGAGCTTGATCCAAAGTCATCATCCTCCATCCTAGCCGTCGATCGCTGATCTTATTGGTGGAGATTCGGTTTGGTGACATTCTCTTCTCTAAATCCATCATTGACCTAATTTGGTAAGATTTACTCAAGGCATAGGATTTTGTACGGTAAGAGTTTATTTCATTTACTTTCATTTTGTAAGTGTTTGTCTCTCGGTTGTGAGAGTTGTGTTTGTGATCCCGGGTTGTGGGAGTCACAAATTACTTTGTGTATGATTTGACTTGTGAAGGTTTTTCACAAGTACTTCATAGTGGAAATCTTGATTTAGGGTTGCTAACTCAAGTATCCGGAGGGGATCCGGGTGGTTGGGACGTAGGATTACCGGGAACAAGTCGGGGAGACTTGGGTGGATCCGAACCCAGTAATATTGTTTGTTTGCGTATGTTTTAATTCTTGTTGATAGTTGTTTAATTCCGCATTGTCGTTTGTTTCTTGCACAATAATTAGGAATAACTATCTTGATTATTTTAAGTACTATTCACCCCCACTCTAGTACGTGTGCAGTAGCTACCACAGGGCACTACATTGAATTGAGACAATGATGCAGGCAGTCGTTCCCAAAATATGTAAATCATCATCCAGTTGACATCCCAAATTAACGAGCGCATCGGCACAAGAATTTGCCTCCCGAAGAACATGTTGGAATGTACAGAGCCGAAATCTCGCAGCTAGCTGTCAAATATCCAGAATCGGATTCCAAAGAAGCTGGGAGTGGACAACAGTTGAATTAAGAAGCAAAAGAGCAACATTTGAATCTGATTCAAACATAATCTACAAGAACCCCCTCTGGCACGCAACTTGCAATCCAAAACGTATAGACTGTAGTTCCGCATTCAGATTAATACCCCACCCGATATAAGCAGAGAAGGCAAGTGGCCATGAACGCCGATAAGCTCCAAAAATGACACCTACACCTGCGAGACCTAGAATTCCCCCCCACATTTATCTTGGCAATTCCTAACCCAAGAGGAACCCACGGGATAAATGAAATAGCAGGAGAGGCTAGTTAAGGATTGCAATAAAGACGGGATAACTCTGCTGCAGCCTATGAAATCCATCTAAATATAAGGGTATCCTCAGTGCCCTCTTACCCATTGTAAAAAAAATCATGTAACAACGGACACCCCAAATCGTCCATAAACATGTAGCAAACAAGACAACCTGATGGTCGAGCTATGTCCCAATGTATAAGAATTTATTTATCCACGCTGCCAAATAAAAATGGTAGAACCGTGGGAAGGTCGAAATAGGGAATAAAGCATACCAACCTTTCATTGCTCCAATGCAATCTTTGAGAACATGGATCATGGCTTCGGCCTCGTATACACTAAAATTGGTATAAACACTAAATTGAATATTTACCATTAAAATATATCTCGTTAAATTTCTCTTTCATACTAACTTGCTTAATTTATAAACCAATCTCGCATGTTATCTATTGTAACGACACACCTTCGGGGGCCATTACTTATTTGATTACATTCGCATGTCTGCAGTTAACTAGGGAAAACAAAATAGCTTCTGATGCAGAGATGTACAAAAATACCCAAATAGTGTCTATTTATTACAATTCATACTGTACAATAATTTCCAACAAAAATACGCGAAAGAAAAGACGTACAAAAGGAAATGTGCCGCGACATGGACTCAAAAACTACAGTCACTGGGTCGAACTCGGGCTCCTCGTACTCAGGAACATCTTCTTCTACATGTACGTCGTCTGACGGTGCCATGGAACATGTAACCGTAGGTAAGTCACAACAATTCTAGCAATATAAATAAAGTATGGCAGAAGTACGGTGCATGCTGGAGTGAGCAGTCTAAAGTCGATCATGCAAGTGCAACAAACGAGGTAAGAGCAGACATAGATGCAAGTGCAGTAAGTAAAATAAAAGTATGCAAGCATGCAAGTGCAACAAGTAAAGTAGAGACAGGCAAGCATGCAAGTGTAACAAGTAAAGTAGAGATAAGCAAGCATGCATGTGCGACATGTATAGTACATGTAGGCAAGCATGCAAGTGCGACAAGTAAAGTAAAGGTAGACAAGCATGCAAGTGCGACATGTAAAGTAAAGGTAGGCAAGCATGCAAGTGCGACAAGTAAAGTAAACGGTGACTGAGCAGGTACAATAAGTAACGTCCAATAACAACCATGGCAATAATGAAGCATAAATGAGAAGACCATGTTAAGAGAGAGTTGCCTAGCCTAGTTCATGACTTATAAAGAGAAGTACAGTGAGCAACCAAGAGTCCATCTCCTACCACGGGTGCGCGTACCCGGGTTAACCCAAGACTGTGCAACAAATATGATATTGTTCAATAATATGTGATTCATGTCTGTGAATTTGTCACCGTCAAAACGGTGACAACAACCAAGTCAGGACTGGTCGCTCCCACACGTCCGCAATTATAAGTTACCCCAAAACCCCAAGTGTCTCTGATGAGTATCCAATATCTGTTTATTACGGGATGCTTCACGAGATAATCCACATGATGTATCACACGATAGTACATAAGATGTATCACAAGATATTCCACAAGATGTATCACACGACATTCCATAAGATGTATCACACGATATTTCACAAGATGTACCACATGATATTCCACACAAGATATTCCAATCGACAATTCATGAGTCATATATATGTCATGCAACAATTGATATGACTATTTAAACGTGAGCAATAATGCAATACATGTATCCAAAGTCCTTGCATGGTATTTAATTGACAAGTAACATAGCGTTCCATATTTACTATGATAGTTAAAACATGACCACCGATTGACTTTCTTATTGAAACCCCAAAAAGTTAAGGATAAAGACAAGTCCGACAAATATGTTGATTCCATGGTTCGAGCATGTGGTTTTCAATTAGTATATAGTTTACCCAAGTAATGATTGTGTGCTACAACCATCTAAGTTGAAAGTTAGCGATGTCGTATGTTCAAGTCAAAGTCACTCTGCAGTTGATTCGTTTCCTATTTAGTTATGTATATAGTCATCTGTTCAGGTCAATAACTGTTCTGAGGCTATATGTGATGTCATAAGTTCATATGAGTACATTATCTAAATTTCTAAAGTTAGAATTAGAGTGACTTACTGTTTCGATGTCGTTGTAATAAGCCGGGACCAGAGCTAGAGCTTCCAATGGTGCTTATGCATGAGACACAATATCTGCAAATACAAGAAATGAGAGGTTAAAGAACACACTATCTTTTATCTATTTAACTTGATCGGTTTGATTTTATAATCGAGTGAAACGGTGACGAAAAGTGTTCTAAAATTTTATACAGGCTAGATATGAGGAATATAATTTTACATAAGGATAAAATATTTTTCTGAAGCCTCTGGTAATTTTTTATAAATTTTAAAATCTCAAAATGAATTTTAAAAACTAATTTTAATTAGTTATCGTAATTGTTCAATAATTTCTTCTGGATGAAATACATATCAAAATGTTTCAAGTGAGCTGTCAAAATGACCGTCTCGAAGAATACTACAATATATAAATTTTTTCATATATCAAGTTACGTGAAAATATCAAGTTATGAATTATTAAGTGAAAACAACGTATTTAAATTATATACTTAAAAATTTGCTGGGGAAAATATACTCGTCTGATTGAGATGAAATTAGCGCCAATGGGTCCAGAACGTCATTTCTGATTTTCTGGAGCTGATTTTGTATTTTTCTGAGACCTATAGGATTTATTATGAATTTTACATTAGAAAATCCATATTATATAAATATTGATACGTTCCAAAAATACGTTTATACATGTATTCGTATAAAAATACGGTTTATAAATATCCTTACCCTCTCTTCTTCGTACGTTGCATGGGCTGGGGGTTTCTCGTGCGCTCTTGTCGACGGCGGCGGCGACCGTGCGGCGGAGGTGGCGGGGGGCTCGGGACGTCGACGGCAACGCGGTGGCGACGGTAGAGTCGCCTGCGGTGGTGGAGTATGGCGGCAACGAGCGGGGCTTCGAAGGAGCGGCATCGGAGCTGGGCTCTCGTGCGGGCTCAGGCGGAGGGCGACGTCGACTGCGTGTGCAGGCGGTGAGCTCGAGAGGACGTCGGAGCGAGGGCGGTGACTGTGGGCGAGACGAGTGTGAAAGTGAGAGGGGCGCGTTGCCTCGTTGGAGGGAGATTGTGGTGGGGGAGTCTCCGATGGTTGTGTGAGGTGCTAGGGGCAGTCCTGGGCTCGGCGACAGCAACGGCGGTGGTAAGGGACGACGGCAACGGCGGTGGCAGCGAGGGCGCGACGCTTTGGCGAGCTCGAGCGAAGCTTTCACCGGCGTTCTTGAGGGAGGCTGTGAGCTCAGAGTGCAATTGAGGGGGGCAACGGAGGTTCTCGATGGGCGGAGGCGGCGGCGAGGCGCCGACACCGTCGAGAGGGGGTGGGGGAGAGGGCGTGGGTAGGGTGAGAACGGAGAGGGGATGGGCTGTGTGCGTGTCGGCTTGGGGGAAGAGAACGAGAGAGAGAGAGGATGCGAGAGTGTGAGAGATAGGCCTGGGTTATTTTGAGAGGGGGGAATGAGTTAGTTTATTTAGGTTTTGTAATACTGATTTTTAATTAGTATGGTATTAATTTGGTGGGGGTTGAGATCCGAAAAAATCGGATCTCACCCATTTTAGGCAGTCATTTAAGGGTGGTTAGGGTAATTAGGTAAAATGTAATTTAGTAAGGGTAATTAGTAAGAGTAAAACGTCATTAAAGATGTTATTAGTAAAAAATGACATAATATTACGCCGTTTTCACACAAGACTTCGAAAAAATTGCGAATACACGGACACAGGTTCGTATCGTCGCGAAGATCGCGAATACGAGACTCATTTCAGAGTTTAAGATACGAAGATACGAGTTTTGGGCCAAAACTTTTAGGATGCGTGTTTGCGGGTTCTAAATCGATTTGATTCCTGAAAATTACGAAATTTATATGAGGGGCACTAATCGACCATATAATTATACTATAGAAGTTTGAAATCGTTTTGATGTTGGTTATATAGAAAACTAATTCATACAGCTAAATCAGTAACAATTGAATATAAATTATTATAAAAATTATTTATATGTATTAGATGATACTCGAACTTACTGAAATACACCATAACTAGTTTGATGCTTCGAAATATTTTTTTACACAGAATTTTGAAATCATTTTTGATATAAAACTCCTGACCAACCATTATAACATACTTTTTAAAATGTGAAAATACGTCAAATACGTAATTGGTTGTATTGATGAAAACCAGTCGTCACATCTATTATACAGATGAGATGATGAAGACGTTCAATGTGGCACTCTTGTCACAGTCATACGTTGTGGGTGCCACATGGGACTCCACCTCAAACTACTTGTCCAAAGCTCAGCCAAAAATTGACCCATAAATACACCCTTCCATCCAAAAACAATGACCCAACTTCACATCCGCCACTCAAAAAATCTCAAAGCCCTCGATGATACCGTCACACAACTACAGTTCTCACTCCTTTTTGGTTGTGCGCATGGACTGCAACCTGTTCGTGTGGTTGTTTGGCGCGTACACTGTATGCACGAGTTATTTCTAGTATTATTATTGTATAAGAGGATGAGTAACCATAAAGATTATTAATTATATTTGCTAATGTCTGATTGAACTTAGATTGTAAGTACAATCCGTAATATGGTCGGCCCAAATCATTTCAGATCCGGTTGGGGCGGTTCATAATCCAACGAAACCCGACCGCCAGGATGGCGTAACCGTAAATCACTAAGTTTCCAGATCAGTTACTACCGTAAACTAACAGTTGCCGTCCGGTCCCGCACGCATGAGTATCACATGAAACGCCACGTGTAGAAATCGGGGCTGTC
The DNA here is from genome assembly GCA_030789695.1 of Scilla litardierei. NCBI lineage: Eukaryota > Viridiplantae > Streptophyta > Magnoliopsida > Asparagales > Asparagaceae > Scilla > Scilla litardierei. The sequence continues at coordinate 2,681,898 of CM061134.1, read as the reverse complement.
CAAGGGAACAATCAGGCGATGACCGGCGTTCATCTGACCACGGAAGTGACCGTGCGTAGATTTACACGGTGTGAAACCGGTACGTGTCCTTATGGAAATTCCCCCCTGGGTGACTTTCTGAGCAGTACTTTTTGGTGCCACGATGAACCGTCCGTATTCGGACAAACGCTTCTCACCTGTCCCGCTCTTATGCGTGGCTGTGGACCCCGGCATTCGGTCAGGCCGATGCTAATTGATCAAAAGCCCATTAGGCTGCATATGAAAATACATGATAACATACTTAAAAATAAAATTGTTAGGCCCAAACCCACGTTAAAATAAAAACGTGAGGCCCAAACTTACTCTAAACGGGCCGAGCTGGATCGAACCCAGAATAGTGTCGGCCTCAGTTCATGGCCTCTTAGAAAACACACAAACACACAATTAGGATTTCATGGGCTGGTGCCCTACACGTGCTTTGCACGTAGGATACAAAAAATAGAGCATTGTAAAATGCAAGCATGTATATGTATAACTTGGCTTGTTTGCATTGGAAAAATTGTAAAATGTAAATGATGATACCATCAAACTTGTATATAAATTACTATTTATTTCTTCAAAAAAGCTCATTAATCTCAGACTTATTTCTCATTGTGGCATGATATCATAGTTAGATCTGCCATGTCATCCAACTGAAGCCTCTTTGTTTAAATACTGACTTGGTTTGAATCAGTGTTGTCCGAGTCAATCGCTCGTTACTTGTTCCGAAGCTTCCTTATTTAAATACAAACTTAGCTTGACTCATCATTATCTGATCATCTGATCATCTGGACCCAAACCATGATCCAAATATCCCTCTAATAATCTCATGCAATACAAAAAAAAAAAAATCCAACATCCAAACTCAATGCTCTCACGTTAACTATGAGGGTTTAGAGGCATGTGTTCATCTCAGAATGGTAATTGACTCATTAACCAATCTCACTCAGATCGCTCTCTAACTACAAACATTGGGACACTTTTCGCAACAAAAAAAAGCGAAAAATTAAAAACAAGTAATAAATTCCAAAGAAAATTAATTAGCAAAATTGACCAAGTTTCGCCATGTTAGCAACTAGGGCTGATGATTGAACGATCCTTATCAGATGAGGATTTTTTGGACTTGGCCGCACTTGGCAAGTGCGGCCAAGTTGTGTTGCTGGCATCAATTTCACACCAATAATACATGGTTAGGGGGTATGGTGATTGGTTGTGGGGTGATATGCCGGTTCCAATATCCTTAAAGTGGGTTTTAAAATTCTTTTCTAGAGCACTATGAGATTTGAACACAAGACCTCCCAACATCTAACCATGCGCCATACCACCAAACATTTATATTTGGTGTAAAATTCCTGTCAACGATACAATTTAGACGCACTTACCAAGTGCGGCAATGTCGGAGAAAGTTCAGTCAGCATCCAAAGACGTCCAGTCAGTGTCTCTGGTGACTGATGTGACAAGACTTGGTGGATTTTGCTAATTAACTTTTTTGGTTGGTTTCACTAATTATTTTTATTTTTTTAACCTTTTACAAAAAATGTCCTAAACATTATTACTCAATTATTATGCAATATTCTGATTAATTGAATAAAATATTAACAAGGTTTTAATTAATTTTTTTGGGGAAGATTGGAAGGCAAGTAAACCAACAACCCCCAACAACTCCTTTTGCATCAGCTCACAACAAAAATAAAAATAAAATAAAAATCCTCATTTTATTTGGTGAATTGCGACATCGACTTTTTACCATCCAAAAAGAATTTGTTGATTCAGATCCTTTCGCTATCTGTTTAAATTGTCACCCATTTTCCCTCGTATTCTTCAAGTTTCACGCACAACGACAGCAGCTGCAGCTGCAGCTTGATACGAGAACAGGGAGAGCAGATCTCATTTCCTGTTGAGGTACAATTAGCTTGAACTTTAGCTCGATCTGTAATGCGTTTTGTCCATGATTAGTGAATCTTGATTGATTTTTATTCCCAGTTCTGGGATCGATTGGATTCAGAGGAAATGGCGGTCGCCGGCCCTCTCACCCCTGGCCAGGTGAGCTGAATTTTTTCACCTCTTGTAATTGAAACCAGGGCTAAAATTTTCGTTTTTAGTAGCGGATTTTCTTCAAATTGTTTAAATGATTTGATTTTGAGTAATCTTTTCTTGAAATTCGTCCAACGATCTCGATAGTTGAGTTGATGCAATTTTGTTAACCCTCGAGATTTTATGTTGACGGAGTGGAGATTTGTTTAAACTGGGATGTCAGATCAACGCAATTATGCATCGAAAATCTTGCGATTTCGTTTATCTGGATCCACTCGCACACTAACTGGACTGGATAATTGAGTAATGTATAGTCATCCTTGTATGGCAGTGATCCAAGGCCAGAGGGCTTCGTTGCAGCATTAATTTCTTCAATGTTGATGTTAGACTAAAGTATCGTTTCAAACTTCAGAAGCATTCTCTCATTTGAGAGGTGCTTCATAACGTGGTCCACTACCATGGAGAAAATGCTTAAATGCAGCTTTATTCATGATCTCACTTGATGTGATGGAGAGTGGAGAGGCTCTAGCGACCTTTTTCTTAGAATGCTACTATGGCTCAACCTATTATTTCATGGTTGGATCTTTTTAAACCCCTAGGTGATTATGCTGCGGTTTATGTTGTTCGTTGGAAAAAAGGAGAGTTGCATTAGTAAGCTAACATTCACCATTCAAAAATTAGTAGGATGTATATGAAATACAACATTGCAGCTGTAATATATGTTGCAGCCTTTTTGTTGTTGCTATCCTCTTTGGATCCATGTAATGATCCTTTTAGAATGGACATTGGACATCTGCAGCAGTTGTATTCTACATGATTGGAAAAGATGGAGAGGCGACGATGGGTAGGAATCCCTCTTCATTCTAAAGGCTTGATACAGTCTGAAAAAGAAGAGTTGCATTAGTAAGTTGACAGACATTTTGGAAAACTTCGTTTGATCTGTTTGAAGGAATCCTTGCAGGCTGGAGTGCACATTGTTTCTTTGTTCCTGTCGCATCAATGTTTGATCCATGTAATGGTCCCTTTAGAATAGGTATAATTGTAGCCGTTAGATTCTAAATGTTTGAAAAAGGAGAGGTGAGGAGTTAAAGGAAGTCTACTTCATTTTGTGACAGAAGGTATAGAAGAGGAAGGTAATACAACTCACTCTTGTAAATGTTTGTTTTTCCTTTGATGTGGCACCGATATCAAATTCCAACCTTCTATACAGATCTTCAGACAAACCAAGGTGAATCTTAGTATCATCCACTTAGTTTCAACGGGCTTTGTAGTTTCAAACTGGAATTAGAGAATTGTTGGTATGAGGTATCAATGACATACTAAACTAAAAAAATTAAAAATAAAAGATAGTAAAAGAAATTGGCGCTTTTTGTCATGTGTTCAAAAGTTTTTGTTACGTGTCCAACGTGACTTGTATCATCCAAAAGCTAATGCAACAATAATTCCTAAATATATACAGTATTTAAATTATACATCTAACTTACATTAATTGTAGGATACATTAAATTTTAGAGAGAATCAATGTTTTATGATGTTAATGACGATTAATGATGATTCTTTTGATCTTGTCGTGAATGTTAATGATTTGTTCTGATGATTATGTGGGAATTTCAAAGTATCAATTTTCTTATTCAGTGGGCTGTTTTTTCTTTCATTTAAAAAACCAGCAAATCCCCTTTTTGGTGCTTTAAAACTTGGGTTTTCTCCTATATCAGTGCATATCAGTGAACATCATAGCTACGGGCACCTTTCAGTCAGGATCATCAGGCTGTTGTAAAGCCATGTTTACAACATACATGCATTGGTGTCAACTGATTCTTCAAATCTTGATTAAAACAAACTATTAACCAAAGAATAATGCATGCTGACATCTGAATCATGTGTTATATACACCAGTATAAGAGTAGAAGCTCAGAAAACTTCTCTGATGATTGTAATGAGAATATGAGGCGCAATAGATTCATGAGGTGGTCAGGCATGTGCAATAGATGTGTGAGGTGGCTAAGCATATCATTATAACATGCCATTACTTAGCTCGGCATCTATATCACCTTTTGAGCGGGATATGATATTCACAGAGGTGAACCATGCCGTGATGATGATGTTTAGGATTCAATCCAATTTAGATGTCAAAACTTGTCAGCTCTCAGAAATACCCACATTCTTGCTGATGTTCCTAAAGTTCTTATAGATATATAGAACTTATTTGGTCAATAATTGAGTGTAAGCTAAAACAGAAAGAGGTATCCGGTTTGACTTAAATAAGGCATTTATTTTTTACCTTATTATTCCATCCAGCATACAAGTTAGATCCATGATGTTGACAATATATAAAAGATAGCACACTCCATAAATTATCCATCTTCTTTTTCTGCATGAATGTAACCTTCAGAGATTTAATCAATGCCCAGTTTCTTCCAAAAGAGTCAATTGTCTAAGTTGAGAAGTCAGGATGTTTATCATTGCTTTTGCAAGTATGATATTTTAGACAAGTGTGTGCACTTGAGTTTAGCAAGGCATTTTTAGTTCTCATGAGCTGTTGGCTTGAGAACATAAACATATGGGCAGCATCAGGCTCCTTTGGTTCTGATCAATTGATTCACACTCGGATCTTTAATTTCTCATTATAACATATTTGAGTTCTGAATTTTGCTGCATATTAATGCACTGGAGATTTGTCTGTAAGTAATGTTCTTGTCCTCTCTCAGTGAAGTGGGGATAAATTATGAGACATTGCCTAACGTATTGGTAGAACTTAATCATGATCTGCCTTCTATTAGATGTGTGTAGATTCTAGGATCTACACAACGCCACAAGATACTCAGATATACACAGTATGCACCATAGGTTGCGTGCACTTATTGACATAAAATTTGGTCAAACTCAGAAATGCAACAGTTTTACCATCATGGCCGGTTCAGGCTGAAGTTACAATAGGTGTGCATCACTTCTTTGACATACTCTGAACTGTTGACTTGATTTATATATTGGCTGACACGAGGGTTATGACCCATTTGGAAATGATTTGTTTTCTTTATTAAATCAATGTCCGTTGCAATATCTGATAATTTAAGAAGCTCCTTATTTTTAATGTCGTAGACATTTAACACCTACAGTTTATTTTAGTTACATGCCATCCAAAAGATTAGTCTCAAGCTTTACCTCTTGCTTTATAACTGGTTATTCTCTTTGTTATCTCAATTCACGTGTCAGTCTTGTGCTTTGAGTATATGTCTACTCATTGCACTTCTGTAGGAATTAACTCTTTGAGCTGCATAAACCAGTCTCTTGGGTTGTTTAACAAATATCTGTGTTACTACACTGATCACCTTTTACACTGTTGCAGGTGTCATTTTTGCTTGGTTTCTTTCCCATATTTACTTCATGGATATATTCAGAGATATTGGACTACAGAAAACCATCATCTCCTCCAAAAGTGTAAGACGTCCTTTACAATTTAGGAGCAAATGTATGCTAATTAAATTTTTTAGATCTTTTAGAGTTCATTTATTTTATGTTTGAGGAGTACTTGTATAACCGTCTTCCTCCCTATACTTATGCATTACGCATCTTATGTAAGATTTCAAGAAGACCTTGATCTACTTCCAGTAATTGAACATTGAGTTGAAATATAAAGAATCATGTCTGTCATCAACTGTCAAAATCAGAACTAAATTTTTAAGGTAGGTTTTTTTGCAATCCATTTCTGTTTACTATTAAGTCCATGAAGCCGACCTCAATTTTTGTGATGAAGGATACGATGATGATGATTTTGTGCACCTAATACATATACATAATTAAATCTGTACTCTGTATATATCATGGAGATACCTACTAAGGGGGGCAAAAGAATGTGTATGAATCATTACTATCACAACCATAATCTCAGTCTGTGCCAAATTTCTGCGAAGCAAACTACACGCCTGAGGGACCAGCCACGAACTGAGGACAAATATTTGCTGGTTGAGGAAGCCTGCCTATTGGTTATCCTGTCCAGATAATGTAACCAATGTGCAAGACAAGGGCACTATATTAAAAATAAAAGAGTGTCATGATATATACTATTTTAGTTCCTGATTACTTATATAATTGTTCTTCATTTAATTACTATCAAATCTAGACTGGGTGTGAATACTATGTTGGAACTTATCCAACAAGTTGGATCTTAATCCAACGTTGGGCTAATATGCGGTAAATAATTATATAAGTGTTACGCTGTCATATTAAGCCCAACATATTAGTGATCTGGTTTTAATTAATTAAATGGGCCAAATGAGTTAAACAGGTTGTGGGGTCTTTATGTGTAGAAACTATTGGGCTTCAACTCGTTGATGGGCCGAGTTGGAAACCCTAGGGCTATGGAGGCTAGCCTATAAATATTAGCGGTCATGGTCCCCGGAATACACGAACAAAGTTGAGCCGTCTTTTCTATGTCCCGTCGCTAGGAGAGAAACCGGGAGAAGGCTAAAGGGATTCTCCAAACGGTTGATTCGTGCTATTCTGGAAGATCGTCCGTTGTGCTATCGTCAGGATCTTTCAGATTATTAGCGATGGACTCAGGTACGCTTCCGCTAAATCAGAGTATGCAATGATTTAAGATTCCGCATGTTATATATCTAGATTATTATTTGCATGGTCTTGCTTAATGATTAATCTAGATCTTTAGTTCCTACAAGTGGTATCAGAGCCTACATGCTGTGGATCTTAAATTTTTGGTCTGCTCGTAGTAGATCTGATAAAAATCAGATTTTTAATCTGTTTAAAGTTTCGGATCTGTTAAAAATTCGTTTTTTTATCAGTGTTAAGATTCAGATCTGTATTAAAATTGGGGGTTTTCCTTTTATAATTTTTCCCCTGTTTTTTTTAAAAAAATTAAAGCGGTTCAGAGGGGGCGGCGGCCCAGCCGCCCCCGTCGCAGCAGAGCAGGCCCCTCATGGGGCCTGCCGTGGATTTCGGCCGGGGGGCGCCGCCCCCCCGCAGGCGATCAGGCGCCGGCCACTAGGCCGGCGCCCTGACTCAGAACGGGGCGGCTTCGCCGCCCCCCTTCAGGCACAGGCGGCCGATTCCACCGCCTCCGGCAGGATCGGGGGCAAAGAGGGGGGGCGGCTCTCGCCGCCCCCGTTAGGTTACAGAAGGGGGCGGCGCGAGCCGCCCCCCTGGGGATTTTCCGGCAATGGGGGGGCCGGTGCCCAGCCACCCCCCCTTGCGATTCGATGCAGGCCCCCCGCAAAACGGGGGCTCTGCTGCTTCGATACGGGGAAGGGGGCGTCGGTTGGCCGCCCCCATTCAGCGCCCGACAGCAGATGTGAGGGCGACGGCGGCGGCCGCCACCCCCCAATCAGAAACCCTTAAAAAATCTGTTTTTTGGAAGATTGGGCTATTAACAGTGGGCCTGTTTGGGTTATCTGGGTGTTTTTTTGGGCCTATTATTGCAAACCAGTTCTTAGCCTTCTTTTAGGCTTATTGCAAAACAGTTTTGGGCACCCTTATGGCTAATTTTGGACCCAATTTTTGGGGCATTTGGACACAAATTTGGGGTTGTTTTGGATTTATTTTAACACTAATGGAAGGGGAAATAAATGGACATCTTTATATATATTTCCCCAACGTATAAATTTGTGTTAAAATTCAGTTTGAATTTTAAATTCAATTTTGGCACGCTTCATCATATATATATTTCGAAATGATTGTAATTAAATCAAAACCCCACCAAAGTGGGCTTTATCGTGACGATTGCTCTTATTTCAATATATAAAAGGTTACAGACATATTTTTAATGTAAATTTGGTGCCTAAAATCTTGAATTTAAATTCGTTAAAAGGGGAAATAAATAGTTGTGTATATATATATCCTTTAGGCCCAATTTTGTGTGTTAAATTAAGTTCATTCCGATTTTTTAATTCTTTAGGCAAAGTTTCAGATAAATATACATTTCGAAATGATTCTGATTTTTGTGAAATTCCACCAAAGTGGGTTCCACTATTAAAATTGTTATTATTTCGGAATGTAAACGGATTAAAATACATACTCAGTATGATCAGTTGCCTGGAAGAATTTTAAACGGATCAACGGAGTAAATAAAAGACTTTCCTGTATATTTACTTTTAAGTTCAGTTTCATTTAAATTCATTTTTTGGGCGCATTAAATTATATGTTTCCAAATAATTTTAATTATTACGGGATCCCACCAAAGTGGGCTTTACTGTTAAATTATTATTATTTCGTAACATAAACGATTAAATACATACTTTTGTATGATTTGTTGTCCAATATTGAATTTAATTTGGGTTGAAGGAGGAAATAAGACGTTTAAATGTATATTTCTCCTCAAAGATAAATTTTGTGTTAATTGTGCAAAATAAATTTAAATTCTAAGTTTAAGGCTTAAAATCATATATATATACTTCGGTATATAACAAGTTGACTTCATACGTTGGTATGAAAATTCAGTTAGCCTGAATTTAGATTTAAATTAAAAACACAAAATTCAAGAGTTTTCTTCGGGAGTAAATAAATAGCTTTAACATATATTCTCATCAAGAATAAGTTTAAAAGGCCTTAAAGAATTTTTTGTGCACTAACCATCATGCAAATGGCCTTAAGGAAATTTGACACATTTTAAAGTTATATCTAAAATGGGATATGGTGTATATTTATATATATGACTTTATAATGTATGTTCATATACACATTAGTATACCTATACCCCATTTTGAAGAAGAAAATTTGTGATGATGTTATGGATTTTATTTAACTCAATATAAATGATTAGAAGGATGAAATAAAAGGTTCTTATATATATTTCCACTTGGTGTAATCATTTTTTGTTAAATTCGGTTTAGTTTCAATTTCAATTTTTGGCACAATTAATTATATATTTCGAATATAGAATGATTGGATCATCAATTCACCAAAGTGGGTTTTCTTGTGAAGATCAGTTCTAATCTCGAAATATAACAAGTTGAATACATACTTTTGTATGAAAATTTTGGTTGCCTTAAATTTGATTTTGAAGAAAGTGGACTTGAATATCTCCACTTAAAGTATATTCATGTATTAAATTGCGACTTAGATTTAAATTTTGCAAAGGTATATATTTTTGAAATGATTTCGTACAATCATCAACTCGCCAAAGTGGGCTCTGTTGATTTGCATTATTTCATTTCATGAATATAAAAAGAATCAAATGTGCCCGTGATTTGCGTAAGAATGCTAAATCGGCCCAAAGGAAGATTACCGTTCTCTACCATTTCATGCGCACCTGTGGCAATAGACAAGGTGATGATTAGTGAGTTCAATACATGCAAATTTAATTCGGCCCAAAGGAAGTTTTATTTTTGGCATGTTATTATTGTCATTGTCTGATTGCTACAACAAGATGTCAATGACTAGTCAATAGATTATCCACAGATAAATATTGGGCTAGTGGGGGATGTCTTGAGATGGGAAAATAGCATTAATTTGAATTTGGTGTTGCTTTGTTTAATACTCATATGAACATGTTAAAATTGTTTACTTGTTCTCTTTTCAGCTATTATTCCTGAAAATTTTTTCTGCCATTCCAGAAAATCTCAGGGACACTATTTCAGATAAAATTCCTACAGCTAAATGATTCCTTTCTGATGTTGAAAATAGATTTGTCAAGAATGAAAAGGGTGAAATTGGTACACTCTTGACAATTCTAAATTCAATGCGGTATAACGGTACGGGAAACATTAGGGAGCACATATTGAAGATGTCTAATGTTGCTTCAAGGTTGAAAGCACTTCAGCCAGACCTCTCTGAGGCTCTGCTAGTGCATTTTGTTTTGATATCTCTTCCATCACGGTTCAACCAGTTTAAGATGAGCTACAATCTGAAAGATGAGACTTGGTCTCTGGATGAGCTCATCTCGCACTGTGTCCATGAAGAGAACAAGCTTGAGCAAGGAAGACAGCAAGTGCTCATATGATCGCTATCACTAAAAGATAAGAAAGGTATGCTGCGAAATTTGGTTTAATTCTAAGTTAATTTCTTTTCATGCAACCTTTGGTACTTATAGACACGTGATGGAAAGTTTTTGGTGTAACCATTCACATCATTTGTCTATGCAGGATTGCCTAAGATGCCAAGAGCCAAATGATGGTGAAAGATACATCGATATGGGCAATGGCAAGATGATTCAAGTAGAGGCACATTAAATTTAGATTATTTCTTTTAAATGCTAGATTGTATTTGAATTTTATGAGACTATTATGTACCGTTTTTAACGGAATTTGGATTTCCATTTCTATTTTGAACAAATTTGGTTATAAGTGTTCAATTTTGAATGGAAAATTTGGTTGTCTCTTAATTCAAAATTAGTTTATTCTAGTTCTTTAAAAGATCATTATAATCTTCATTTATTTGGAAATGTTACTTTATTTCTAAGATTCCTGCCGTTTAAGTACATGTGTTGTAATGAAAGAATTAACAGTTTAGAATTCAGTTATATTTTGATTGCAGCTTATATCCTTAATAAAGTTTCAACAAATGAATCAATTGCATGTTTGGATATGTCCAACTAAAGTAAGGCTTTATAAGCCTAATAAAGTAATATGACATAATGCTAATGATTTTCTAATTTTGTTGAATAATTTTAAAGTTGATATTATTTTGTAAGGTTTTACATAATCCCACTATTAAGTTAGTTTACGAATTAGGAAATGCACACCTATTTGAGGATGCTGAGTTTGAGGGGGGAAATTTAGTTAGTGACATTACTCTTGAAGAGGATTATATCCACACAGGTGTTGTTGGCATTGTTCGGGATGGTATTCCTGACATTGTTCAAGACACAATAAATTCAAGATAATGTTACAATTCCTCCTACTTGGGAAATTGTTCATAAGGACAAACTCTAGCACCCTCAAAGCACTAACTGCCATTCAGGAAATCCATTAAAGAGATGACAAGCTCACTTTTGACATTAGGATGATGGAAGTTCGACTTACATCAAGTCATAAAAGTTCTAGATCTCTAAAATGGATTAATGCATTAATTAAGAAAGTCTTTAAATGATACTTAAAATCTTTTTCTCATTGCCATAAGGTTTGAAACCTATTGATTGTAAATAGTCTTTTACAATCAAAAGGGAATTCAAAAGGGTATTAAGAAAAGATTTAAAGCATATCACTCAAAGACTTTATACGGAAAAGAATGCATTAATGTGTAAAGAGACTTTCTATTGGGCTTTTCATGAAAGACTCTATAAGGTTTACAATGGCATTAGTATAGCATTTCGATATCGTTACTGATATATTAAATTTCATTAAGTGATCACCTCGTTCGGTTTTGAGATGATATTTAATGATGTTATCTAAGTTCTGTGGGAGCATGTAATTTCTATAATATCTATGTGGTAATGAATGTTAAGTTCTGTGGGAGACAAGTTTAGTCTCATTAATTACCCTGAGAATAATCTTCAGAAGGTTTCCTATATCTCACCAATAGGGAGTCAGTTTTATATGCATTTGGTTATTGCATATATTACAGGTGTGTTGGGCAGATTGTTAAGTTCAGGAGTTGACCATTTGACAGCAGCCAAATGTGTCTTACGGTTTTTATGGAGAACAAAAGGGTTACTTGTTCAAGGATTAGTAGTCAAAAAGGTTTGAGATCATTTTGGTATACTGACTCTGATCATTTATTGGATGCAAAGAATGTATGAAAATCTATGTTAGGCGTCATCTACTAGAAGAGATCTAAATGGTCCCTTTATATAGTCTCTTCTGACATGGCTTTAGATTTCATATCACATTATGTGACATCCAAATCATGAAATATATCTGCATATTTTGTCACTATGCTGCAAATTAGGGATGGTGTTGAAACACCACACAGTTTATTTAGTGACAATGAAGTCTGCAGTTTTATATTCCAGCAACAACAGGAACTCGACAAAGTTTAGATATTCAGAGATCAAGTTCCTAAATTGTTGATTAATAGGAGTGTATAATTGTCTAATGAGCACATCGGAACAAACCATGTAATTACGGATCCGTTATAGTAAGGAAATGTCATCCAAAAGGTTTTATGAGCTAGCTACTCATATGGATGTCATTTCATTAAGAACATTCAGTTTTGTGGGAGTTTGTTCTTTTGGGTGCTCATATTGTAGACAAAATTAAGTCTCCAGCTTAAGCTTGAGGATATTTTCTGATCAGAAATAAAGTTTTTTGGTTTCAGTTCGGCTTCACTCCGATTTTGATTTGTTTATGATCTCACTAAGGTTAAGGAGGATCAGTTGGAAATAGACATGTTAGATCACATTACATGTAATTTCCACGCTACACATCCACTTCATAATCCATGTCATTCTTTTGTATTAGCACGGTGACCACTGATGGGTCGAGCTGCAATTGCTGCGGCGAAGATCTCTTTGATCCCTTGCTAATATAATTGATGGACCGGATTGTTCTTAACTCATTAAAGAAATGACAGTAAGTTAAGATCTTATTTGGTTGTATGCATATTGTGTAGTGTGTGTTATTGGGTGTGTGTGTAAAGAAAGGAGAGGGTTAATATAAATAGAAGTGATAGCCATTCTTTGGGGCTAATCACCACTTTCCACCCAATTCAACATGGTATCAGAGCCCTAAAACCAAAACCCTAACCCCTGAGCCTAAACCCTAACCCGCAGCCACTCATCCGCGCCGCCGCCGCCCATCCTCGCCGCCACCGCCTGCGCGTGCTCGCCGCCACCGCCTGCGACCGCGCGCGCCGCCTGCGCGCGCCGCATTCCGCTGCCGCCGCTCCACGCCGTGTGATCCACTCTCTTCCAAGGCCTCTTCTAGCCACCACAAAACCCTAACAAGCCCCAAAAACCCCAAAAACCCTAACCCTAGATCTATGGTAGAGTCATGAAAAGGACTCCATAGATTTACGGTTAGGGTATGCCCTAGAAGAGGAAGAAGAGAAGTAGATCTGCGAACCTAAGGAGGGAGAGTGGAGAGATCTGCGGATCTGAAGAGATGTGGGACAATCTTACCTCAGCTGACATGAAGGCCTTCATTGGAGAGATAACGAAGCTGCTTGCTTCGAAGGAGTTGGGATCCTCGAGTGGATCGACGCCTTCACGACCCGTGCAGAAGCTGGAGTTGATGCCCAATGATGTGAAATTGGAAGGGACGAAGAATTACCTCAGTTGGTCCAGGAGGGTGCTTCTCATCCTGAAGTCGAAGGGGTTAGAAGGCGTCGTTCTGGGTTCATGTAAGGAACCGGTGGATAAGGATGGGGATGATTGGTTGATGAAAGTCTGGAGCACCACCAACTCACTGGTGGCTGCTTGGTTGATGACATCGATGGTTCCACCCATTGCTGGGATGGTGGAGGCCATAGAGAGTGCTGCAGGGATATGGAGTATGGTGGAGAAAATGTATTCTGGAGCAGGGAATGCGATGCTTATGATGGAGGTTCAGGGCAAGGTCGACACCTTGAAGCAGGGGGGATGTCTATTCTAGCCTACTCTGCGGAGTTGAAAAGGCTGTGGTCAGAGTTAGACCACTATGACCCTATTGATCTGCCTGATCCTAGGAGTGCTGCTATACACAGGAAGTGGGTGGAGCGTAGGCGTGTGATACATTTTCTGAGGAACCTGAATGGAGATTTTGAGGTCAGGAGGGCGAGTATGTGTCACTTATCCTCCATCCCATCTCTGGAGGAGGCCATAGCTGCAATGGCACAGGAGGAGACCAGACTGAGAGTTATGAAGGATGAGGGTACTCAGGTCACTCGGGCTGCACTGGCTGTACCGGCAGTGGCAGCAGTGAGCGAGGATCGAGAGTGCTACACATGTGGGGTGAAGGGGCACCTGAGCTTTAACTGCCCACAGAAGGGCAGTGGACGAGGACGTGGCACAAGAGGCAGAGGAGGAGGTCGTTGGGGCCGTGGGGGCCGTGGACGAGGTCGCGGCGGCCCACGGGCCAACTTTGCTACCGCTGATGGACGACAGGAGACAGTGATGATTGAGGCCACGCCAGCTGAGGCTTCAGATCTAGAGCAGCGGAGACAGTCCAGGTCTACTACTGAGAGCTCGGAGAGTCATGCAGACCAGACTAGGGATGTTGCTTCGCCATTCGGTAACTTTGCCCACTTCGCTCACACAGGATCAGGTAACCGATTAGCCCTTTCATGTAGAGATCATATAGAGTGGAATATTGACTCAGGTGCATCTAGTCATGTGTCAGGAGCATATAGACAGTTTTCCACATATAAACCACATACCATTCATGAAACTGTTCAGACAGCTGATGGCACATCCCAACCCATTAGAGGGATTGGCACTATTCAGTGCACTCTCTCCATACGCCTCTCTTCAGTCCTTCACGTCCCATCATTTCCAGTCAACCTCTTATCTGTTGGCTCTATTGTTGATGATCTCGACTGTAGCATTACTTTTGACTCTACTCATTGTGTGTTGCAGGAAAGGAAGACTGGGAGGAGGCTTGGGACTGGCGTCAGGCGTGATGGACTGTGGTATCTTGACAGAGCTAGTGGGGATGCTGCACTGGCTGTCGTTGGTGGAGAGAAGGAAATGGATGTACTTTTATTACATTGTCAGTTGGGACACTTGCCTTTTGATATTTTGAGTAAAATGTATCCCGATATTTTGAATAGAGTGAATGAAATGAATTTGAAATGTGATGCATGTGAATTTGGGAAACACACTAGGACATCATATCCTAGTGTAGGGATGAGGAGTGTAGAGAAATTTCATCTTATTCACTCAGATGTTTGGGGGCCCTGCCCAGTGACTTCAGTGAGTGGGTTCAGGCGGTTTATAACCTTCATAGATTGTCATTCTCGGATGACATGGCTTTATATGATGAAAAACAAAGGCGAAGCGTTGAAGTGTTTTCAGGACTTCCATAGATGTGTCAGGAATATGTATGAGGCCAAGATCCGTGTCTTGAGAACGGATAATGGAACAGAGTATGTAAACAGGGAGTTTGCATCCTACCTATCTGAGAGTGGGATAACTCATCAAACCACTTGCCCCAACACCCCCCAAATAGAACGGAGTTGCTGAAAGGAAAAATAGACACTTGTTGGAGGTAACTAGGTCACTCATGCTCACCATGAATGTACCTAAGATATTGTGGAGTGAAGCAGTGATGACAGCTACCTATCTCATCAACAGGATGCCTTCGCGGATCCTTGGTATGAAGTCTCCATGTGAGATTCTTATGGGAAAGAACACTTTTGTAGTTCCACCAAAAGTGTTTGGATGCACATGCTTTGTGAGGGATCATAGACCTTCTGTGGGAAAGCTGGATGCTCAGGCAATTAAATGCATATTTGTTGGGTATCCTTCAAATCAGAAAGGCTATAGGTGTTGGAGTCCCTCAGATAGAAGGCTGTTTGTGAGTATGGATGTGACGTTCAGGGAGACTGAGCCTTTTTATGGAGGACTGATAGATTCTACATCAGTATTTGATACTGGTGCCTCTCCAAACACATGAGGAGTTGGTCGAGAGGGGGAGACTGATGACAGGAGGGTAGTGGTTGGACTTATACCGTGTCCTGTCGGGCCTACTGGTACTGGTCCTGATAGCAGGAGGAGGAAAGGACCTTGGTGGAAGAGGAGGAAGACAGGTTGTACGGCAGGAAATATAGCAGGAGACAGAAGGGTAGTCATGGCGATGGAGAACAACAAGAAGACATCTCCCCCACTGAAGAGCCACTAGCTCCACAGCCACATGTCGAGATTGATCAGTCTATCACGCCTGCTCGAGTCCTGACTTCCTTACTGCCTTCCTCTCCTAACACGGATGGTAACCTTTCTTTGTCTTCCTCTAGTTTAGATCTTCCACTTGCATCCCGTAGGGAGCCTCGTATCAATGCCGGCAGGCCTCCTGTACGGTATGGATATGAGACTGATATTGCTAATCATGTCTCATATGCTTCTCTTACACCTGCATATAGGGCTATCATTGCATCCTTACAGTCTATCTCTATACCAAGTGATTGGCGAGTGGCAAAGCAACATCTCCAGTGGAAGAAAGCAATGCTCGAAGAACTTGAGGCACTGGAGAGGAACAAGACATGGAGACTTGTCTCACTTCCAGCAGGGAAGAAAGCTGTGGGCTGCAAGTGAGTATTCAAAATAAAGCAAACTCCAGAAAGGAAGGTGGACAGGTACAAAGCGAGGCTGGTTGCCAAGGGCTACAGTCAGACTTATGAGATTGATTATGATGAGACATTTGCCCCAGTGGCAAAGATGAGTACTGTGAGAGTACTGGTATCCTGTGCAGCGAATTTTGGATGGAAATTGCATCAGTTGGATGTAAAAAATGCCTTCTTGCATGGAGACTTACAGGAGGAGGTATACATGGAGGTTTCACCTGGCTTTAGCACACAACAGACGATGGGAAAGGTGTGTAGACTGGACAAGTCTTTGTATGGGCTGAAGCAATCTCCAAGGGCATGGTTCGATAGATTCAGGCGTGTAGTCATCACTATGGGCTACAAGCAGAGTAATGGTGATCATACTGTATTCTATAGACATTCAGGACAGCGGATTACTCTTCTGGCTGTGTATGTTGATGATATTATTATCACTGGAGATGATGAAGAGGGAATCTCTCACTCGAAGGTAAGGTTGGCGAGAGAATTTGAGGTCAAGGACCTTGGACAGTTGGGGTATTTCCTTGGACTGGAGATTGCCAGGTCCAGGAAGGGTATAGTTCTCTCACAGAGGAAGTATGCCCTGGATTTACTGGCTGAGACTGGTATGTTGGGGTGTCGTCCAGCAGTTACTCCTATTGATCAGAATCATAGGTTGCATTCACAATCAGGGGAGCCAGTAGACAAAGAAAGGTACCAGAGACTTGTTGGACGCCTTATCTATTTATGCCATACCAGACCTGACATTGCCTATGCTATCAGTGTGGTAAGTAGATACATGCATGATCCTAGGACTGGACATATGGAGGCAGTCTTCAGGATACTGAGGTATCTGAAGAATAGTCCAGGAAAAGGCATATTATTTGGTAGTCATGGTCACATGAATGTGACATGCTACTGTGATGCGGATTGGGCCAGTTGCCTAGATGATAGGAGATCGACCTCGGGCTACTGTGTGTTTGTTGGGGGCAACTTGGTCTCTTGGCGCAGCAAGAAGCAGGATTTGGTGGCTCGTTCCACTGCAGAGGCAGAGTATCGTGCTATGGTGCTTGGTACTTGTGAGATGATCTGGTTGAGATCACTTCTACATGAGCTACGCCTGCTGAGAGAAGGACCATTGCGGTTGTTGTGTGATAACAAGTCTGCAATTAATATTGCCAACAACCCAGTGCAACATGATAGAACGAAGCACATAGAGATTGACAGGTTCTTCATTAAAGAAAGATTGGACAAAAAACAGTTGGAGATCTCCTACATTACTTCTGGACAGCAACTAGCTGATTGCCTTACAAAGGGGTTGAACTCTAAAGGAGTAGAGGATGCTTGTAACAAGATGTGCATGATAAATATCTTTTGCTCATCTTGAGGGGGAGTATTGTGTAGTGTGTGTTATTGGGGGTGTGTGTAAAGAAAGGAGAGGGTTAATATAAATAGAAGTGATAGCCATTCTTTGGGGCTAATCACCACTTTCCACCCAATTCAACAATGCACTATGAAATATAATTATAAAGTTTAGCATATAGCCCAAGTGGGAGATTGTTGGAACTTATCCAACAAGTTGGATCTTAATCCAACGTTGGGCTAATATGCGGTAAATAATTATATAAGTGCTACGCTGTCATATTAAGCCCAACATATTAGTGATCTGGTTTTAATTAATTAAATGGGCTAAATGAGTTAAACAGGTTGTGGGGCCTTTATGTGTAGAGACTATTGGGCTTCAACTCGTTGATGGGCCGAGTTGGAAACCCTAGGGCTATGGAGGCTAGCCTATAAATATTAGCGGTCATGGTCCCCGGAATACACGAACAAAGTTGAGCCGTCTTTTCTACGTCCCGTCGCTAGGAGAGAAACCGGGAGAAGGCTAAAGGGATTCTCCAAACGGTTGATTCGTGCTATTCTGGAAGATCGTCCGTTGTGCTATCGTCAGGATCTTTCAGATTATTAGCGATGGACTCAGGTACGCTTCCGCTAAATCAGAGTATGCAATGATTTAAGATTCCGCATGTTATATATCTAGATTATTATTTGCATGGTCTTGCTTAATGATTAATCTAGATCTTTAGTTCCTACATACTATTCCTCTGAAGATATTTGCCCATTTCATTTGCTAGGTAAGAAGTTGCTAGATGAGCAGTAAAAAGGCAATTATTTACTAAAGGTGATATCAATATAAATATCAGCTAACAAGGGAGCCAGAGAAAGGTCGAGATCCATCAGTTATATATGAAGCTTTTAGAATGAATTTATCTTCCATTAACATATCTATCTTCCATTAACATATCGAGAATATGATAGCAAATCCATTATCCGCTTAATATTGTAGACTGTAGTAAATATCCGAAGTGGAGGTGAGCTGCATATATATGACTTCGTCTTTATAAGCTTAGGGGAGCTAATAAATTTAGGCAGATCAACCATAGCTAAGCTTTGCGATTCCCGTTTAGTCTTTAAGCTTGGCTTTTTATATACCTAGAGGTTAGGTTGTGAACTTATGCGTGAGGCAGGCTCATACTGTTCGGCTGCTTCAAAGTAGATCATTTCAAAAATGTACACTAGATGGACTATAAATTCAGATTGATATTAAGTTGAATAGTTTCGAGTAGTCATTGAAATCTTATCCTCTGGGGTACATAATAAAGACGAAAAGAGACAAAAATTTATTGGTTATTGATAAAGATGGAGGCCTAATTTTCATTTGCTATTAGTTCTTCAGTGAAATTGGGATGTAGAGGATACTTCTTAATTGCACATATATTGGTGATGCTAATAAAATTAGTCTATTCTGCTTCTACGCGATTAAATGCCAGACTCAATTGTTGTACACATGAATAAGAGTTTTTCTGTTTAATTTTCTAGCATACTTCACGTCAACTACATGTGGTTCCTGATACATCACTGATTCATAAGAGTGTACAATGATTTAATATGCCTCACAACAAACAATGTTTTTCTGGTTCACAGCCATTCCGATGCAAATTTGGTTGATTTAGGGAATGGAGCTATCAAAGAAGATGACCGGGCTGTATTGCTTGAAGGAGGTCTATCTAAATCAGCTTCTTCCAAATTTCAGACCGCTTCCATCAGAGCAAACTTAATCAGGTTAATAGAAGCTACTATCGACAAAATTCAAACATCTTTTGGTTAATATGATTTGGTAAAAATGCTGAACTTCGCATTTTTGGCATTGTTTACTTCTGATAGGTTTATCACAATGGAAGATTCTTTTTTGCTTGATAATCGAGCAATATTAAGAGCTATGTAAGATTCTTCGTCTTTTCATATTATTGAAGTAGTTATAATTTTTAAGTTCTCGTCGGTTGATTTACTTTTAGATGCCTTGCAGGTCAGAATTTGGAGTTACACTTATTTACTTCTACCTATGTGATCGAACAAACCTGTTTTCAGAATCTAAGAAGGTTTTCACTCTGATCTATGTATAAAAGTTAACAAATCAGAAGATTGTTCTTGACATTTGAACTGCTCATGTATAAGTCTATTTGTTAATTTTATATGTACGAATGATGATTACTTGTAATGCAAGATTATGCAGGGAAATGCTAATCCTTGAGCAACACATCATACCATAAATTTAAAAAATGTCACACTTAACAACACTAATACAGAAAGAAATATTATGTCTAGGACAGTGTTGATACAAGCATCACACGAACAAGTAAACAAAAGTAAACAATGATGTCGACTGGGTAAATTAAATATAAATTTTCATCCTTCATGATGCCAAATGTGAACTATGGTAATCACATATATTCATCCGATCATTGTTATTGTTCACTGAAATTCTATTTAATTGTGACTTAGACATTCTGATGAAGTCTGTTATATAACATGTGCTTGACTGTTCATTTCCTATAATATATGTATTCATAGTCGAAGTTCTCTTTATATTTGAGATGCAAATAAACATCTGAACCTTTTTCATAATGTCATATGATGGTGATGGAGTTGGTCTTTCCCAAATCTGTGGGTAATGATGTCTAGACAGTCTAAATATTAATCTTCCTGTAGGCCAGTAAATGATCAGTCATTGCAGTTATTAGAAAAGGTAATTGCGAGCTGTTATGCATTCATATATTCATTGACATGATACAGACACTTCTAGGGGGGTCATGGTGGCTACCTGTTCATGTTTGGGATTTTCATGAAACAAGGATGGTAGAGTGATTTGTCATTGCCATATTTCTAACTATTTTGATTTGCCAGTTTGCTAAAACATTGTTGATGCATTTTCTTTTAACTAAGCATATGACATGGCTTCTGCGCTATTCAAAATTCACAATACACATGATGGTAGCACTAATCATGGCCATATTTATGACATTTTGATTTGCCAATTTGCTAAGACATCATTAAAATGCTTGCATTTTCCTTATAACCATTCACAGTTCACCTGCATTGGCTTCATGCTAAGTCATGCTTGAAAAAATATGATCTCCCATCATTAACATTTAATTTGTCTGATAGAGTTTAAGATGCATCCAGTACATATTGTCTAATCTGATGTTTGAAGGGAAATAAAGGTTAATATATACCTATGTTGAATGTTCTGAAAATATGATTTCTTCTTTCTTGCCTATGTATTTGCATGTTTATGCTTTTTACCTAATACCTAGAAATGATGTGGCTCAAATTTGCTCACAGTTTACTGTGGCCATTTAAGATCATTTTCCTTGTTTTGTGTCTTTTCCTTTTCAGAGTTACAGCCGCGACCTTTTTCTGTTTCTCTACGTTCTTCTTATCATAGCTTCAGCCCTGACTTCTCTGAAGAAGCACAATGACAAGTCAGCATTCTCAGGGAAATCCATACTTTATTTGAATAGGCACCAAACGGAGGAATGGAAGGGATGGATGCAGGTTGGTCTATCACAACTTGACCATCATTGCTTTCTGTTCCCAAGATATCAGCAAATTATTACTCAGAATATTTTTGTTGGTATTTATTTACACATGGACCGACTAGAAATTATTGCTCAGAATATGTTTGTTTGTTTTTACACACGGACCGGCTAGAAATTTGGTTCTATCATGTTCTGTTTTCCATCCACACTTCATGTAGCGATGTATTGGTAGCACGTCTCTTGCACAATCATGTACATTTAAATCTGGTATTATGTCTTTGCATGGTGGCTTGAAATTCCTGAAGGTAATCATAGTACCGAGGAGCTTTTGTTTCATTTTGCTGTGAAGTGATGTTGATGTTTGGGAGAGTAACTAAGTAAGAGGTAGTTTCCTGTGGGAAGGGCAATTTTTTATAACCACGGCCAGGGGCGGACCCAGGTTATGGTTATGGTTTTGTTTTGTTTTGTTTATTATTATTATTATTATTATTATTTTGGGGGGGATCTCAAAAAAACCTTAGAGCTCGCTCCCCGAAGCCCAGCAACAAGGCA
Source organism: Scilla litardierei (assembly GCA_030789695.1). Classification (NCBI taxonomy): domain Eukaryota; kingdom Viridiplantae; phylum Streptophyta; class Magnoliopsida; order Asparagales; family Asparagaceae; genus Scilla; species Scilla litardierei. The sequence goes on along the minus strand of CM061134.1, from coordinate 2,660,290 downwards.
CAGCACCCCCCTCCACTTAATACCCCGCTTGGTTACAAGCTCGCGCTACCGAGCTAGGCGCTTCCACTTGTGATGGCTCTCTAACTTATAGTACAACTCTCCCTCAATCTGCCCGATGTGGGACTACCTGAAACCCACTCACCCAAATTTTTTTTCCTCCCCAAACAAACTGCAATTCAATGAGAAACCCCTGTTAGGAGATCAATCCTCTCCGGTTCCTTTAAGAAGGGGATGGAATGCCTATGATAGAAAAAGAAGAGCCCAACATTATGCCATGGGGTGAGTCAGAAACTAGTCACCTGGAAGTGAAACTTAATTAAGTTGTACATCCATTTTATATGTTTCTTAACATCTAAAATGCATGATTATGATCCTGTTATTTAGTTTAAAATGTGTTTAGAATGTGTTTGTTCAAATTGAATTACAAGGCAGCGGGCATTCACTTCAGACATTTTTTTTCTGAACTTAAAATTCTGGGCAATGAAGTTTCTGTTATTGCAAAAGAACATGCTTCATTGTTCCACATCAAGCCATCCGCTTAGCAGCAATTGCGTCATGTTGGGCTCCTTTGCTTCAACTAATACCGCCTTGCTATGTGACAATGATGTATTCGTTCCTTGGGCTGTGTTTTCCACCTCTCATAGCCACCATATTGGTGCCTATATCCTTACACAATGGTTCTCTAGAAAATGAACTAGTACTTTTTCTTAGTTTATCCTCAATTTCTCTGTAGTCACTGTAGGATGACGTTCATATTTTTCATAGTTTTTTTAATTCTAAATCTTTATATTAGACTTCCAAACTTCGTTTGACCATAACTTCTTCTACACACATCTAAATTATCTGATCTTTATATCACTGAAAAGCTCTGAAAATATTCTATCAAATTATCCGATACTTTATATTTTTCACCATCGCCACACACCATCTCATCATGGTTTTGACCCTGACACCATCTCATCCTGGTGTCACTGAAAAGCTCTTAAAATATTCTATCAAATTATCCGATACTTTATATTTTTCACCATCGCCCCACACCATCTCATCCTGGTTTTGACACTGACCACGGCTATCTATAGGAGTGAATAAAACATCAGATGGCTACTTGCTGGTCCTTATTGAATGGAAGCATCATTAATCTATTTTATTAGCTGTTTTTATGTTTTGAGATTAAAGTTATATGCCTCTGATTGGTCATTAGGTTTGATCTAAGAGGACCTGCATGCATCAAATAGGGAACTGCAAATTTCAACAAGTATATACCAAAGTTTGTCAACTTTGTAATGAATTTCTGGGAGCAGTACTGCGAGGATTTGTCTGTGCGATTGACTACTAAACTTTGAAATGAGTTCTGGTTTCTGCAATGTTATGATGATACCGAGATGCATGAGTGTTGCAACAAACATGTTGGGTGTCAGTCTGGGCATATCCAGTTTGTTTTCCACTAATTTTGTTGGAAAGAAGGTTTATGACCATTTTAATGCAATTCAGTAGAATTTTATTGGAAACCGATTAGAGTACTAAGGTGTAAATATAGTAATATACATGATAAGAATAATGAATGGGATCTCTTGCTTGTTGTCAGCCTCCAGCGAAATTTTCCATGAAATTCTAGAGTAAGGAAACTTGAACATTCTAGGAAAGCTCTGGGAAAATTCTGTGAAAAACCAAAGAGGACATAGTCTACCCCACATGATCTTTTTAACCGTCGCCAAGAGATTAGTGAAAATTGGAAGAAAACAATAGTATATTCACTAATGTAATCTCCATACAACTTTAGATCGATGGCTAAGAAGTGGAGGAATTATTCCACTCTAAGTAAGTCCTTAATTCAGCACAACTCTACCGGCCATTCCTAGTGAATTGGAGGAATCAGTCTCTCTGCTCTGAATGGAAACGTAGATGATATTGGTTGAGGTTTATCTTACTTTCTACAGCCGACAAGGTGCTAGTTTATCACACGACTTTACATGGTGTAGTTATGATTACATTGACTTTTATGTATTCAGATAGCCCACCCTGATTGCTTGGGATAGAGGCTTTGTTGTTATTGTTGTCGTGTGTATCCTTGCAGATAAACTCGCATATTTCTGCATTTACAATATGTCAGCATTTTAAGTTCTTAGAAGTAGTTAGAACTTATAACTTTGTCATGCCCACATCATGCATCATGTAATGTATATATCACCCATGTATGTATTGGTGCATTGTAAGGGTCAATGATCGCGTAATTGTAGCAGCGATTGGCAAATGGTGAGGTTTTAACTTTATGAAATTCTTTTGAGTAACCAGTCATGTAAACTAAGTCAACTCGTTGACCATAATCTGTTTGAATGTCTTTATTTGAATTATGTTCTTCCCTCCTTAGTTTTTCTCCATTCCGTGCGCAATAGGGCTGAATTGTAGTTCTTATGGAGACCTGGAAACATGGAATGTTTGCATGCTAAGGACACAATGAAACAGATAGATTGAAGGTGCAAATGATAAAATGTAAATGGAAACACACATCAATTCCCGAGAATGCGGCACAAACTATACAAGTTTTAGAACCTTGTATACATGAGGGGATTATACATTGGGGAAGTGAGTGGTTGAGTCAACTTCGTAGTAATGAAAGAATCCATATTTGTGGTCTTCCACAACTGGTAGACCTTCTGTAGTTATTCTTGCTGAAAAACTTGTCTAAATGCACATGCATGTTTACACAAGAAAGAACCCAAAGGGAATCACCATCCAACGAGGAACTTGGAACATATCTTGTCGAAGACTAGAACCATAGATAGAAGTACTTTATAGCTGACTTTGCCAATATTGTCTGGTTACTTGTTCTTTTTTAACTTATCCCGAAGTTTTCGAATGGTGGCCTTGTTGTTGTCATAATTTGCTCATCTTTTTTGGGAAAAAAACAAATGGGCAAGATGGTCCTTTTTTGAGAAGAAAGTGTGGGTGTCAAGATTATGCCAGTCCAGTAGGTGACATAACACGATAGATTGATATTCTGTTGGGAAGCACGGACACTTCAACCATCAAGCCGTGTCGTGTTAGATACGTGTCAGACATGTGTCGTGTTAGATACATGTTAAACACGTGCATTGGACATGATAGTTCTATTTTTGTTTACTTTTAGAATTTGCTGAACTGTTACATTGTCAAGTCCTTTGTCATGTTGGTGTTCTGTGTCCATGCACCATAGCTCTTCTGCAAAATTTAAGAGCTTTTGTGCATTTTGCAAACTTCTCAGTATAGTGGTAATTATGTGGTTCTAACTCTAAAATATATTGAATATGTAGTATTTGTTTGCCGATTATTGCAGTTTTGAAATAATGAAGATTAGAGACATTGTCAAGTCCTTTGTCATGTTGGTGTTCCGTGTCCATGCACCATAGCTCTTCTGCAAAATTCAAGAGCTTTTGTGCATTTTGCAAACTTCTCAGTATAGTGGTAATTATGTGGTTCTAACATATATTGAATATGTAGAGTATTTGTTTGCCGATTATTGCAGTTTTGAAATAATGAAGATTAGAGACTTAGTATTCAGATCAATGATGCCGTCATAAATGTCAAAACTTGATGAAAGCATTGATATATTTGAGGCCATGTAATTCTTCAACTTGGGCAAAAGCGGATTTATGCATCCAGATTAACTCAACCCTCTTTGCTATTTGGAAGCCTTTGCTTAGGACATTTTCTTGCTTTTTCTCCAGGTCTTATTCTTAATGTACCACTACTTTGCTGCCACTGAGATCTATAATGCGATACGTGTGTTCATAGCTGCTTACGTGTGGATGACTGGATTTGGGAATTTCTCTTATTATTACATACGAAAGGATTTTAGCCTTGCTCGGTTTGCTCAGGTGCCATGATGTTTTTTCTTTTAAATTTTAAATAACAGTTTAAGATAGCGACCCAACTGATACTTACGTCTCATACTAACTTTGGGGGAATACGGTTAATTTTTAAAATGCAGATGATGTGGCGGCTAAATTTCTTTGTGGCCTTCTGTTGTATTGTCCTGAACAATGACTACATGTTGTATTATATCTGTCCCATGCACACACTATTTACACTTATGGTGTATGGGGCACTCGGTATCTTTAATAAATACAACGAGATTTGGTCAGTGATGGCAGTGAAGATCATCTCATGCTTTTTGGTGGTGTTCTTAATTTGGGAAGTTCCTGGAGTTTTTGATCTTATATGGAGGCCTTTTATTTTCCTAGTAGGTCAGTACTTATTTGGGATCATTCTTCATTTTTATCCTTCCTATAAGAGTGGATTAACTTCAGGTGTCGTATATAGTTAGATTTTAATCATGACTTCTGAATACAGGATACAAAGATGCAGAACCTGCCAAAGCAAACCTCCCTCTCTTGCATGAATGGCACTTCAGATCTGGCCTTGATCGTTATATCTGGATCATTGGAATGATATATGCATATTATCATCCGACTGTAAGTTTCAATAATGCTGTTAATATTGCCAATGAATTTGTTGAATTCTGATGGACCAGGATGCTGTTGGTTAACAACCGAGTCCACATTGTCATGGATATCTGTCTGCCATCTTGAATACATGCACATGAGGTGCCAGACTTCCCCATTTTTTAATCTTGAGTTCCATTATGCAATAGGTTGAAAGATGGATGGACAAGCTAGAAGAATCTGAAACCAAAAGAAGAGTACCAATCAAAACGAGCATTGTTACAGTTTCTTTGGTGGTAAGTACCGTGATTGTTCATTTGACCCTGCATTTGATTCTTTATGTTCACCTTACTTTACTAATTGATATTTCAAATTTAACTTTTGCAGGTCGGTTACTTGTGGTATGAATTTATATACAAGCTAGACAAAATTACATACAACAAGTATCATCCTTACACGTCATGGATCCCCATCACGTATGTATTGAAAATTCTATTGAAACTATAATATGTTACTATGAAACTTGTTACAACTAATAATTTGTGGCTGGTTTCAATGTGTCCAGTGTTTACATTTGCCTGCGTAATTTCACACAGCAGCTCCGCAATTTCTCCTTAACTCTCTTTGCGTAAGTAAACTGTAACATCTAAAAGATCTTCCTTTTTGTATTGTGGACTGTTGTTGTTCACTTGTTTGCTTTCTTTCATCACTCTTTATAAGATTATGACCTTTCCTCTTCCTAGTTGGCTTGGCAAGATCACACTGGAGACTTACATTTCCCAGATCCATATCTGGTTAAGGTGTGTATGCTTAAGAAGTACTTTTCCATATTGCAATATTTCCTTTTGTATCATGCGTAAAGGCTTATGAAACAACCAACAAATAAATTGCTTTCCAATATGTTGTGGGGTGTCATGAGTTACTTGCTCAATACTGCAAAGAGTTTGCTTATGATGGGAATCCAAATTGGATTCAAATTAGTATTTTAGTATTTGAGTTAATTTTTGTATTTAAGTCTTTGAATCCTTTTAGATTTTATTATTTTAGTTTATTTGAGTTCTATTTAGATTTAGTTATTTGAGTCCTTTTAGAGTTTTTACAGGAATTTAAGTCTTTTTAGAATTTCCTTTTTAAAGGACTTTGAGCCAGCAGACTCTTTTATTTTATGTAAATGGTTTTATTTGAATTTATTTAGAAATTTAAGTATGAGTCAAATTAGTGTTTGTATTAGTTTATAAGTATGGTTTTGTATTTTTTTTGATAATGAGAGTTGAATAGAATTGAGAGAAAAGATGTAAACTTCATGCTTTCTAAAAATTAATTTTTTTACATTAGAGTGCGATAATAGGTTTGGTTACATGGGCGTAAGGTTCGAAAAATCTCTGCATGTGAGACATGTGAGTCGCTAATCATCGTATTTTCAGGGTGCAAGACCTGAAAATTTATCAAATCCCTGATTTTTCTTCTTCCCCAAAACCACACCATAAATTCTCGTCTGTCTTATATTAAATTTAATATCAGAGCTAAATCTTGACCTTAAAATTTTCTTCTTCTTTCTTTTCATCATCATCATTTACCCCTTTCTTTTAGTTAGGTTTTAGATTTAAAAAATAAAAAAAGAAAGAAATTAAAAAGGGGAGAGAAAAATTGCAAAAAAGAGAAAAATAAAAAAGGGAGGAGAGAAAAATATAAAATCTAAAATAAAAAGAGAGGGAACGAAAAATAAACAACAAACAGAAGAGAAAAAAATTCAGAAAAGAGGTAACAAAATTTAGTTTAAAATTTTAATTTTTTTTGTTACAATGCAGATTCTAAGTTTCTGCATATTATTTAGATATTCCCAATTGATACAGTATTTTTTTCAATTTTTAAGGGATTTGGAGGAATTTTAAACAATTTTTGCACACAATCCGTTATTTTTATTTATTTTGAAGCCAGTTCATGTCAATATATATTTTGAAGGAATGATCAAAGAAATCTATGCACCAAAAAGTATTATTGAGTAGATGAAGATCTATGTGAATTTAGTGCTCATCTCATTATCATTAGGTGTATGCCTACAACACCTAAAGATGAATATTAGCATATGACTGTTACTTCTCATACCTATTTTAAGATAGGTAATAAGTCATAAATTGATGATTAATGAAGAAAGGTGTGTTGATATTGTTATCAAGTCAGCCTTAAAGAGAATAGATTTAACAGCTGAACCTCATCCATGCCGTTCATTTAGTTATCCAGTGATGTTAAGTGCCTATCTAGCTTACGAGCTATCATGATTATATTTGGTGTGGCATTATACTCATGGATGCTAGACACGTTTTGCTTGGGAGGCCTTGGATATACATTCAAGATATTCTAGATGTGTTGAGTTCTAGAAGGTCAAACACACACATTCATTTTTATTAGAAAGAAAATTGTATTGATCCTTTCCTAACCTAAGATTTGAGTTGATTAAAAGAATAGATTGAATACAATTTGAGAAATTTGGTATAAATCGTGTTCCTTAGAAATTTAATCGTTTGCATTGGAGTGCGAGAGTGAGCTTGATTGGCTAGGAGTGAGGCTCGAAAACTCTATGTACGCAATGCGTATAAGTTGGTGATTATCAGATCTTTGGGAGTGAGATCTGAAAATTTATCAAATCCTTAATTTTTCTTATTCCCCTAAATTCCCATCAGAATTATCCTCATCCATCCTGCATCATTTGCTATTTTTAATTATGTAAATCATTATGAATTTTAAGGGTTAAGTAAATCTCTTAAAATTTATGAATATATACATAATCATAGTTGGTAAACTGACATTTTACGCAAAAACTATGGCCTCTAGGTCAATATTAAAGATAGGGTAGGTGGAAGTGTTAGAGAGTTGGTCAATCTCTCTCAAACCAAATACTTTATTATTTATAGAGATCTTATAACACAATTTTACATAAAACATGCTATATAATTATATTCAAACAATTCCCTTCAAGCTAGCATGCATGGTATTATATAATTATATTCTAACCTGGGCTAACACTGAGCAAACGTAGCATTTGGTGTCCCTCACGTGTGGGCCACCAGGCGACGTGGAAAGGACTCAATCAATAGAATGACTCAGGAAATCAGAATAAATGGAGGAAATAAATTGAAATTATTTACCAATTATGGAGCATTGAGGTTCGCTATAGTTTAGGTATATAAAAGAACTGGAAAGTTTTAAAAACACATGATGGGGTTTGAACCGTTGTTCTCGTGAAACCTGTTGGCTGTTCATATGATAACATGCCATATTACCTCCGTGGCTTCTTCCCAAAAGCTTACGCTTTTGAAATGTTAAGTAAACTTGATTTGAGAGTTTTACTATATGTAGTTGCAGGAGCTTGTATATGTGTAATGATGCACCATTGGGAATATTGACCAATCGATTTCTAATATTTGGACTAACAGGGAACTGGAAAGCGGAAGGGGATTAGAATATTGGGTTTGCGATATGATTTTACTCATTTTAGGAAAGAACTAATTTAGGTTTCTAAACTAAAATATAAAAATAAAATTTTGGACATCTCACCTTGAAGATTGGATCGATCACTGTCTTCTACTCCTCATGTATAGAAGATCTTTTCAGATCTTACGTTTAGGCAATTCCTCACACATTCTTACACATCACATGTAAAAGATTTCAATGTATTTGCAAACATAAAGTTTACTAGCATAATTATATTTATTCAATGTTTCATCATCTAATTACAATGGAAGGCATAAGAATTTTTATATAGAAAACAAAATTTGAGTCCTAAGAAAACTAGCCATACTAATTTAGAATTGTGAACACATTTGTCTTTTATAATTAAGTCTAAAAAAGACTCAAATTAAAATCTTAAATTACCTCAAACTCTAATATATGAAACTAACATTCGTCACTCAAACAAACTAGCTAAGAAAATAAAAAGGAAACTCATAATAAACTTAAACTCAAGAATAAAATTAAAAAAAGACTTTAAAGGAAACTCAAAAAGGCCTAAAAGAAAAGTACTAAAAGGACTCAATAAAAAAATTACGAAAAGGACTCAAAAACGAAAATCCTAATCAAATTCTAATTTATATTCTTCTTTGATCATGAGTCCTCTTTGGAGTAGGATTCGCTCCAATTCTCGAAAGAATTTGCACGTGCTCCAAGTTCTTTTGGCATCATGAATGTTTTTGTATGAGTATTATAAATACTATATAATTTTAGTGGAATTGTGAACTCGCCTAATCATTACTTTACTTTTTTGGAAAATTAAAGGAGCAAGAGGCATGTGAACTGAGATCTATGTCTAGTTTTGTCATCGTCAAGTTGAATATTTTGCAGCAAGGACAACAACAATAAAACCTTTGAACAAGACATTTCATGTCAGCTCTAGGAAGCCTTTTGAACTATTCTGCTCTATAATCTATGTTAGCGATGTCCTACAGATGGAGGCAGAATTTATTACAAAAGAGGAAACATGAGTTGGAAATTCCCCCATCTCTATAAGTGGTCACGTTCTGAGTCATAATAACATAACTGGTAGAATCTGATTTCTGTTAGAAGGTGTTAGGAATAAACTCTCTTGTATTATTCCAAGGGCAATAGCCCGATATATATAGAGTACAGGAAAAAGGTAAATAAGCACAAAAGACCATATACAAAGGGACATATACATCTAACACCCCCTCCAAACTCATGGTGGATCAACAACACTGAGTTTGGAAAGGTAAAAACTGTGCTGTGCTCTGGTCTGGGCCTTTGTGAAGAAATCTGCGAGCTGATACTCAGAAGGCACATACTGTAGAGCAATAACCTCATCCCGTACCTGTGAACGCGTAAAAGAGGCGTCCACACCAATGTGCTTGGTGAGCTCATGCTTCACCGGGTCACGAGCAATACTGATGGCACCTGTACTGTCAGACAACAAAGGAGTAGGTGTAGAAATAGACACGCCAAAATCCTCAAGTAACCAACGTAGCCAAATAATCTCTGCTGTCAATAAGGCCATAGCACGCAACTCAGCCTCTGCACTCGATCGAGAAACCGCCTGCTGCTTCTTGGTCTTCCAAGTGATGAGAGAGCCACCCAGGAAGACACAATAGGCAGATAGAGACCGACGATCAGAAGGATCACTGGCCCAAGTCGCATCAGAGTAAGCATGGAGCTGTAAAGGGCCAGAGCGTGGAAAAAATAATCGACGGTGGTTGGTCCCGCGCAGATAACGAAGGACACGAAGAAGGTGGCTGTAGTGAAGCTGAGTAGGTGCAGAAACAAACTGGCTCAGGATGTGCACGGAATATGAAATATCCGGCCGAGTGATCCCAAGATAGACCAGACTGCCAACAAGATGTCGATAACGAGTGGGGTCCGGAAGAGGCTCACCGTCAGTAGAGCAAAGATGGACGTTCAGCTCCATCGGTGTATCAGCGGTACGCTGATCAACAAGAGAAGCCCGATCAATGAGATCCTGAATATACTTCTCCTGAGAGAGATAGTAGCCATCAGGGGTAGAGGAAAACTCAATCCCCAGAAAGTAACGAAGAGGGCCAAGATCCGTCATAAGAAACTGCTCGCTCAGCCGTGCTTTCACAAAAGCAATGTACTGGGGATCATTTCCAGTGATAATCATATCATCCACATACAAAAGGAGAAGCGTCCGACCACGAGATGAAGTATGAACAAAGAGAGCAGGATCATGATCACTCGCAATAAAACCAGCAGCAGTGACGACAGAAGAGAACCGCTGAAACCAAGCACGTGGAGCCTGCCGAAGACCATATAGAGAGCGACGAAGGCGACAAACCATGCCCTCGGGGACAGAATAACCAGGTGGTGGCCGCATATAAACCTCCTCATCAAGAACGTCATTGAGAAAAGCATTCTTGACATCAAGCTGGGAAATAGTCCATGAACGAACAGCAGCAACAGCAATAAGACTGCGAACAGTAGTCATATGAGCAACAGGAGCAAAAGTCTCCTCAAAATCTATCCCATGCTCCTGCTGAAAACCGCGCGCGACAAGACGAGCCTTGTAGCGCTCCAGAGTACCATCAGATCTGGTCTTGACCTTGTAAACCCACTTGCACGTGATAGGACGAACACGGGCAGGCAGGGGTACAAGATCCCACGTACCAGTACGCTCAAGCGCAGCAATCTCCTCTGCCATAGCATGCTGCCACCCCTGGTGAGCAGCGGCATCCCGATAAGAGGTCGGCTCAGAAAGAATAGCACCCAGAGAAGTAAACCGACCAGGAGGGCGTAGTGAGTCACGATCACGAAGGTGGTACCGAGGAGGGTCACTGGAGGAAGAGGGCAACTCAGGAGGGGCACTGGTGACAGAGGGCAGCTCATGAGAAGGCACTGCAGGAGGATCCTCGACTCGCTGACGACGAGTGTAGTGAAGAGGAAAGGGAGAAACACGTCCTGGGGTAGGATCAGAGGTGACCGGAGGCACATGGGGCACTGGTGGTGGAGCTGAGGGCACAGGTGGTGGAGGTATGGGTGGTGGAATGGTGGATAGTGGACTATCAGGAAAAGTGAGAAACAAAAGAGGCTCAACAATGGAAGCCGGACTGGAAGATGAAGAAGAACGAGGGAAGAAGGGACAAGACTCATCGAAAGTCACATCACGAGAAATCCGCATCCGTCGAGCAACAGGATCCCAACACCGATATCCCTTGTGCACAGCACTATATCCAAGAAAGACACACTCAGCAGACTGGGCTGTCAACTTGGTACGCTCACGAGGGGCCAACAAGACATAGCAGACACAGCCAAAAAGACGAAGCTCAGGATAGGACGGCAGATCTGGAGGTGGTGTAGGAAGGCGCTCAAGTGGAATCGCACCCTGAAGAGGAGAGGATGGCTGCATGTTGCTGAGATATGTAGCAGTAGATACAGCCTCAGCCCAAAACTGAGGGGGAACAGAGGAAGCAATCATGAGGGCACGAGCAGTCTCAAGTAAATGACGATGCTTGCGCTCAGCAACGCCATTCTGGGCATGAGCCCCAGGACTGGAAAACTGTGAGAGAGTGCCCTGGGTATCAAGAAAGGCACGAAGGTGCCGAGATAAGTATTCTCCAGCAGAGTCAGCACGAAGAACCCGAATGTGAGTGCTATACTGTGTACGGATCATGGTAGCAAAAGATTTATAGATAGACAAAACCTCAGTACGAGAGGACATAAAGTATATCCAAGTGTAGCGAGAAAAATCATCTATAAATATAATATAGTAGCGATGACCCCCTTTCGAAACGAAGGGGGCCGGACCCCATACATCTGAGTGAACAAGATCAAAAGGACTCTGGGAGACAGACTCACTAGTAGGATAAGGTAGCTGTAACTGTTTGCCAAGTTTGCAGCCCATACAATCTAAAGACATATCACCAGAGACAGACCCTAATAAACCCCTACGAACCAAGGAAGAAAGACGCGAGCCACAGAGATGTCCTAAGCGATGATGCCACTGGGCAAACGAACCGGTGGAGGATGCAGCAGCGGCGGAGGCAATAGTGGGGATGGGAGGACTGGCAGAGGCAGCGGAAGGAAGATGAAGCCAGTCAAGCTCCCAAAGACGCGGAGAATCACGCCTGCGGGGGCCAGAACCAACTAGAGTGCCCGTGCGACGATCCTGGATAGTACAAGAGTCAGAATCAAGAATAACACGACAGCCATGATCAGTAAGTTGGCCTGCCGACATAAGCTGCATGGTGAGTTTTGGAACGAGGGACACAGCAGGGACATGAAAAGTGGGACTTGAAAGTGTGCCTAGTCCAGTAACGGAAAGTGGGGTGTCATCTGCAGTGAGAACAGTGACAGAGCGGGAGGGACGACTAATGGAACGTAAAGTGGTAGGGTCAGGAGTCATATGAAATGAAGCACCAGAGTCAAGGATCCAAGGAGAGGTACCTGAGGTGGTGGAAGAATGTGTCGCAGGACCTGGAGGCTGACTGGCAGAAGAAGCAGAGCCTGATGCCCCAGAAGCAGACATCCGACGAAATAACGTGAGAAGCTCCTGCTCAGTATCAGATGGGGCAGAGCTCCTCTGAGAAGTGAAACCCCTCGTGTCAGTCTCCTTCCTCTTGGCAGCAGCCTGATCCCTCTGCTTCTTGTGACACTGCGCCTCCACATGTCTGTCGCGGTGGCAGTAGGTGCAGCGTCTGGTGTCGCCTCGCACGGGTGCTGTAGCAGAAGGCAGAGCTGGTGTGATAGGAGCAGAAGAGGCAGGAGCACGGGTCGCCAAAACCGAAGCAGGGGGTGCTAAAAGACCAGCAGTACGAAGACGAGTCTCCTCGGTACGAATAGCAGCAAGAGCCTCCAAGAACGTCACGCGTGGGTGACGGGCAAGCAGCTGGGCACGTATCTGCTCGAACTCTGGGCGAAGTCGGGTCAAAAAGTCATAGACCCGACGAAGCTGCAAGTGGGAGTGCTGATGCTGGCAACACTGGCAGATACGACAGATTGCTAGTCCCAAAGAGTCGAGCTGACGCCAGATAGAAGATATATGTGCATAGAACTCATCGACCGTGGCATCACCCTGCTGAAGAGCCTGCTCCTGTCTGACGACAGCAAGGTAGAGGGAGTCACCGGTAGGCTCATAGTGAGAGCGAAGATGGTCCCACATCAGCTGAGACGTCGCCAAACTCACAATGTCGCCAGTCAGGGACACATCAATGCTAGCGATGAGGATGTTGGCGGCACGAGCATCGTCATCACACCACCGCCGATAGAGAACATCCTGAGAGGAATAAGCGGCAACAGCAGTCGCATACGCATCGGTTGTCGCCTTTTTGGCGGTGGCATCAGCAGTGGGGGGGAGTAGTGTCTCGCTGGGAAGCACCGGTCGCGGCGGGCAAGGACGATCGCCGGTGAGAAGGTCCCAAAGGCGCTGTCCGCGCATATGGAGACGAATGTGCGGTACCCACTCCTTATAATTAAGGCCATCAAAAATCAGCGAACACCGAGGGATAGCAACATGATGATGATGATGAGGTAGGTCCGTAGGAGACGCCATACTGAGAGATCAGATCCGTGCGCGCGCAGGCGGTGGGGAGGCGAAGATCCGTGCTACAGCACACGTGCGCGCAGAAAGCAGGGGGGAGACTTCCCACTGTGCAGGCGAGTTTCGCAGGCGGAAACTGCCGAGATCCGTGCGCAAGCGAGAAAACCGCCGAGATCGTTGCAGGCGATCGTTGCAGGCGGAGTCGGATGTCGCAGGCGATCCCGCAGGCGATCGTTGCAGGCGATCCCGCAGGCGGAGTCGGATGTCGCAGGCGAGCGTTGCAGGCGGAGTCGTCGCAGGCGATCGTCGCAGGCGGAGCCGTCGCAGGCGGAGGGGAGGGGGCGGTCGTTGCAGGCGATCGTTGGTTGGAGGCGTGTAGGCGTGGAGGCGTTGCCGCAGGCGATCGTTGGAGGCGATCGTGCAGGCGATCGTTGAAGGCGTGGAGGCGTGGACTCGGCAGTTGGGGGCGACTCGGATTCCGCAGGCGGAGGGAGACGTGGACTCGGCAGTTGGGGGCGAGGGAGACGTGGACTCGGATTCCGTAGGCGAACGTTGCCGAGGAGGGCGCGTGGACTCTGTGTTTGGATTTTAGTGGGAGAGGCTAGGGTTTGGATTCTTGCGGGAGAGAGATAAGACACGGCTAGGGTTTAGGTTAAACCTAGCTCTGATACCATGTTAGGAATAAACTCTCTTGTATTATTCCAAGGGCAATAGCCCGATATATATAGAGTACAGGAAAAAGGTAAATAAGCACAAAAGACCCTATACAAAGGGACATATACATCTAACAAAAGTGACTTGAGCCATTTCGTATAATTAACTCAACCCTTGTTGTCACGGTAGCTTGAAAATCCAACCGTTAAATTCATTTGCGTTAATTATTTCTGCCTTTTATTTTGTGGGAACTCTGCAGATCAGATGTGCCTAATGGTCAACCCAAGTGGCTTCTTTCCTTCATTCCAGACTACCCAATGCTCAATTTCTTGCTGACGACTGCAATCTATCTCTTTGTAAGTACTTATTTCTTCATCTGTGCCTTAATACAACCATTTGTGCATTGCTGTATCTCAGTTGATCCAAGCAAAACTAAAATACAAGCATTTCCCCCCTCTTATCTTCGACTTGTTTCAGATATCATATCGGGTATTCGATCTGACAAATTCGCTTAAGACGGCTTTCGTCCCCATTAAAGATAACAAGCGGCTGCTGCATAATTTCATTGCTGGAGCAGCAATTTCTGTGTGCTTGTACTGTGTTTCGTTAGTTCTAGTCTCCGTCCCTCGATTATTGGTATGCTATGGACCTGGCCTCTCTGTTTCTGTGATCTTTCACAGATAGAATTCACACATTTTGCTTTAACAAATATTACCGCATTCTCACAGGCTTGACAACCCGACGCCCAAAGTAAAAGTGTTCGATATGCCATTTCTTTAAAATCACCAGAGTTTTCAGACTCAAATGACCAGCCGGGGCTTGAACTCTTGAACCTGAGATGCCAGACCTGGCATTTTTGGAAGTAGAAGAAGAATAAACTCATATCGTCTCACGCTGGCAGTTGGTTTTAACTCGTGGTTCAAAAGAGGATCGATTTGGTGGTTTCAGTTTTGTTGATATTTGATCTTTGTAAGGTTGGGGGAGATTCTGTATAGGTTTTTTTTTTCCTTTCATTTTTTCCATTTATCTCTTGATTATAATTTGGTGGTCTGTTGTTTCGATTTATCTTGTAGAGTAGCTTGATGAGATGATGCCACACATCTTCTTCAAATGAGATGAAATGTCAATTACAAACACTCGACACCACATATTCTCTTTGTTTGGAACATCACTTTTATGAGAAATGAACATTTTTGGTTCTGTATTATTAATTTTTGTTGAGTCTAATGTTGGAGATGTGGATTCTGATCTAGGTTAGGATAAAACATTCGTAAAGTTGTATTTTTATATAGCTATGTTGATGGCTGGGAGGTCGGGGGAGGGGGCTCAGGGGTGGAGCTTCCGAATGTTAAATGGGTTAGCGGGTTAGCGGGTTTAGATTCCATGTAGATACGTAGATTATAGTTAGATCTATTTTGCATGAAACTAGCCATACGGGTTCTCAGAGTGGACTTGGGCTTCAGCCTCTAATGGATGGGCCGAGGTGCTCTAGCTAGGCCTCCCATTGGCACAATCGGTTCATGGTCTGATCAATGTCGGGCCTATATCCTCGGCTTGTTTGATCATAAGCCCTTCATCTGCCTGAATCATAATTTCTTTGTTAAAGGAACATCATAGCTCTATATTATGGAACCTGATTATCTTCTAAATATTATGGAACCTATCAGGTTGCTCAAAAGATAGGGAAGACGGCATACAAATTGAGTTAAGTTGACAATTTGGGGGAGTAGATGTTGAGAAACTAAACCAAACTTTCCAGTATTTCCAAACTTTCCTCACATCAAGATTCCATGATCACTCAACGGTCCAAAAATCCATCCTCAGCATTTGGAACAGGCCTAAGGGCCTGTTCTTTTGTAGGAAAGTATAAAATGGGAAAGTTGAGAAGTGTGGAATCTGATGAGAGGGAAATTTGGTGTAGTGTGTTCTTTTGTTGGAAAGTAGGGTTGTATTGTGGAGTTAGAAAGTTGAGGTGGGGCCTACTCCGTGTAGTGTGTTCTTTTGGTTGAAGAAAGTTGGAGGTGAAAAGTTGAATTGCGGGGTGGTGTTCAAGGTGTCCAAACGGCCCGTCGGCCCGGGGCCCGACCCGGTCAATGGGCCGGCCCGCGCCTAGGGCCGGGCTGGGCCGGCTCGTTGACCTGGCCGAGCCCCGGGCCGGCGGGCCGTTTGGACACCTTGAACAGCACCCCAACAATCCAACTTTCTTCCGGCCCCCCGCGGCCCGGCGGGCTGGGCGGGCCGGCCTGTGGCCCGGCCCGAACAAAAAACCCCCTCCCATGGTATTTAAATTTAAAAGATAGTTAAATTTACATTAAAAGAGCATCTAATTATGACAAAAGATAGTTAAATTAGTGTAGAATAAAAATTTAACAAAATACTTTTTGTTTTTTTTGAGCAATTTAGATTTTTTGGTTTTTCTTTTAATTTTTTATTTTTTTTAAATATTTGGCCGGGCCGGCTCGGCTCGGGCCCAGGCTTGGCCGGGCCTCGGGCCGGGCTTCCGGCCCCCGGAGCCGGTCCGGGCCGAGCCGGCCTGGCCCGGGTCAAAAGGTCAACCGGGCCGGCCCGACCCGTGGCCCGGTCAAGGCCGGGCCGGGCCGGGCCGGGCCGGGCTGATGGACACCTTGAGGTGGTGTGGTGAAATTAGGTAACGTTACCCCCTAAATAAAATGAGTTCATTTTGGGTTATTTCAAAAGAGGCGATGGGGAGAAGAATGAAGAGGCCACCTCGGGGCAGCAGCGGAGGTGACCACACAACGTGAGGCCCCATAGCAGGAGAGATTCTAGCGTAATCGGAGCAAAAACGGATGATTTCAAAAGAGGCCAAGGATTCTCACATGCGGGCCTCACAGCCGGAGAGATTCTAGTGTAATCGGAGCAAAAACGGACGATTTCAAAAGAGGCGAAGGATTCTCACATGTCACCTCCACGCAAATCACAAACAACGCAAACAAACACAGTATGCAAAAGTGAGGTAGGAATCCAAAAAACAGTGGAGGAACAACGCCGCTATCCAACTTTTCCCCCAACATTATGAGAAAAGAACAGGTTAAGAAAGTCGGTTTAATTTATTTTTTATATAAAAATCAGAAATTAGACGGAAGAAAGAAAAAAATGGGGATAAAAAAAGAGAGGAACGCCGCCGGACAGATATATCGGTTGTGGACCGTTCCAACGCCTCAAGAGCCGCCGTCGGCGGTACTTCTCTCCGCCCTTTCAACCACTCCAAAAACTACAACCACCTCCAGCTTCAAAGAAACACACGCCTCTAACTGTTAATTAATTAATTAATTAATTAAAACTATATATATAATCCCTCTTCTCAATCTCGCTTGAAGGAAAATTTTGATCCTTCTTCTTCGAGCTTTCTCATGGCCGCCGCCGCTTCTATTTCTTCTTCATTTTACACTAAAACACCTCTTCACGTCTCCAAATTCACAAAATCCCTCGCCCTAACCACTTCCACTTCCCCTCCTCCGCGGCGCATCCACCCGTTATCCTGCTCCCACGCCGCCTCTTCATCGCCGTTCAGCGAATTCAACTCAATCGAGAGGCACGAGAGGGACAGCTGGCTCCACTCCCATAGCCACCGCGACATCGCTCTCCAGCTCCCCGACCTCAAGCAACTCCTCGCCGCCCTCAAATCTTCTAGAAGGACAACAAGATCCGCCGGCGGCGTTTGCCTCGTCGGCACGGGCCCCGGCGACCCGGAGCTGCTGACGCTCAAGGCGGTGCGGGCCATCGAGCGGGCCGATTTGATCCTGTACGATCGATTGGTGTCCAACGATGTCCTCGATTTGGTGAGAGAGGACGCCAGGCTGCTGTACGTGGGCAAGGCCGCTGGATATCACAGCAGGACTCAGGTTAATTTACGTTGAAATTGAATCTTTTCGTTTATTTTTTAAAAAAATTAGGTTTATTTGAAATTAATTTCACTGTTGGGTGTGATTTGCAGGAGGAGATTCATGAGCTGCTTCTGAGCTTCGCGGAAGCCGGCGCCAATGTGGTCAGGCTCAAAGGAGGTGACCCTCTTGTGAGTTCTTCTTCCTCTCTCTCCCTTGTTTTCTGAAATCTACTTTTAAAGGTATTAGCTTGGTGTAGATGATGACGATGATGACGAGGGTTACAAAAATTGCAAACTTGATTTATATTTTATACCTTACGAATTTGGTTTAAATGGGGCTATTGAATTTGAATAGCGTAGTTTATGGAAGGTGCAATTGCTAGGTAACAATTGTTGTAAATGAACATGAAGTTCGTGTAAACTCAATATATGTATGGACTGAACAATGGGTTTATATTTAAAACAACAAGGACGATAATCGAATTATCTAGTTTGAAATTGATAAGACAATTATGCCAAGTCTTAAGGTCACCCAACCGCAAAGTGTGAATCAGATTATATATCGGCGAGGCATGTGGTTGTTAACCTACTTGTAAGCTGACATTAGCAATTCTTTTGGATAGTTCGGTGAGAAAGTACACAAACATTTTGATTGTCATCGACACTTCTTGTTGGAGTATCAGAGTTGATTTAGTCCGGATGTGATTAAAATATCTTGTTTTCTTTGGTATTGTCAAATTCGGTGAATATCTTTAGGATAAATCACTATGTAGGCCAAAATTGGAGTGCCATCCTAATCATCTATAAAAGGGACATCGTTCAAGGCGCTTGTTCGGATCTAAACATACATGTTTCAAAAATAAATCCGATATCCATCTTGAGTCTTTGATACATAATGGGCATTTGTCAGATACACCAAGACTGTGTTGGCTTAATAGAAAGTCATGCGTTTGATATGCCAAAGCATTATCCGGTTAAAACAAAATTAAAAAAGTCTTACAATAGCAGGACGGAAGCGGGAATAGATGTGGTGGGAATATGGGGACGAAGTAAATTATGGATTTTTGGATCTCGCACCCTAAAAATATTTCGACCACCTACTCGCACGCCTCGCACATGAGGATTCTTCAGACCCCTCGTTCAAGTAATCGATCACACTCATACACAGCAATACAAAAGATTTAATTTGTGGAGAATATAGAGGTTTACACTATAAACTAATTTTCATTGAAGTATCCATTAAAAAACTAAGAAGTTTGTGGCCTTTAATAGGCTTACAACTCGATTTTCTGAAACTGATTAGTATTAGAAATTCTAGATCAACTAAAATACTCAAATAAAAAATACTCAAATAACAAAAACTCTGAAAATAACAAAAAGACTCAAATAATTAGAATTCTCCAAGGACACTGGTATGATTTTTTCTGTAGAAAGTTAGGCTTTAGGTAGAAAGGCGTGACTTAGGGTTTTGATGAGAAGAATTTGGAAAAGGAATGAAATTTTATTGGGGGATACAATTGGTGGGGTGAGTTCTTTCGAGAACTCTCTCCCAAGTCTCCAATTTTAGAGGACAACCGCACTCTCCAATCAATGATAGAATTCTCAATCTCACAAGTTTCTTCTCTCCATAATCAAGCATGAGAATACCTAATCCCCTTAGACCCTTATAAATAATAAACTGAAAATAACAAATTACAAAAAGACTCCTAAATCCGAAACTTATAAAAAACACCTAGAAATTCAAAAATTACGAAAATGTCCCCGAGGAGCCAAAATTACAGATCTACCCTTTTTGTACGATCTCATAATTACTCTGTCCCTAAATAACCACCTTATACTCAAGGTGGTGCATGAAAATCATGTGCGTGTTATTCCACGTGAAGATGTGTGTCCCCTTCCAGAGAGCGTGGCTGTGACATTCACCACCTTCTATCTCTTCTCTGGGGAACGTTTCACATTCACCCGTTATCATCAATTAGAGAGCGTGGTTGCGACAACCATGCCCATGAGTGAACTTTTCACCGTAGCTGAAGCATAACCACTTCGTCCGCTTGTCTCTCATTTGAGCATCTGTCATGAGCATGTACTCTGCCATGGCTCCCAATTCTTCTCCTTACCAGATTGATCTTTTCCTGTCGGTGCCTTTTCTACCCATACAAGCTCCTGACCGCGAAGATTGGGTCCACTTCAAACCCCTTTAGACATCAAATCCTTTGCAAGATGTTTCTCTACCAATTGGGCCAAGTTCATAGTTTCCATCAATCTTTGAGATCTCTGTATGCGAATCTCAACGTGTATGTTGGGCTTTAGCTCCTTAATAAAGCTCCCCTCCATTGTCTCATCCGAGACCCCTCGCATCCGTCCCGATAGCGCCTCAAACTTCTTATTGTACTCTTTAATCGAACCCTCCTGTATGAGCACAAGTAACCGCCCTCGTGATTTCTACCCTAAATGTCTCGAAATATGTAACACTAAACAATCATTGAGCTCTTCTCACGAGAGGAAAGCCCGCCTCTGCTCTCTCCATTGAAACCATGAAAGCGCCTTCCACTCGAAACATATACCTGCTGCCTCCAGTTTCTGCCCATCCGTCAGACGGGTCACTGTAAAGTACCTCTTAGCTCGGTAGATCCAGCCATAATGATCATCTTCGAATATCGATATCTTCAGCTTTCTTATCCTGTCATCTGCCCCAAAATCTTCCTGATTTGCTCACCATCTATCATGTCTGTGCTGATGTGGATGATAAGTGTCTCGTCATCTGTCACTGGGCCGCCAATTATCCCGCAGTGTGGCGTCATATCTGTCTCCATCGCCATCGCCCCAAACCGAGCCTTCTCTGTCTGCATTATGGTCTAGATCGTCGTCGTAGTACTCTGGATACGGTCGAAAGTGGATGTTGTTGTCACTTAACAGCGTATCGGGGGACGTGGGGCTCTTGGAAGTCGTCGTCGTTTTCGTCCAGCTCCAAGAGACGATTCTGAAGGCCGTTGGGGTCCCGGTGTGTCACTAGGGGGCCGCGGGGCCACCGGCAGTCTTGCTGTACATTTGTAGGGCCCGACGGCCTTGCAGAGGCACTGCAGGGGCTGGCCGCCCCTGCTCGTGCCTTGCAGGGGCTGGCGGTCCTGCCAGGACCTTGCAGGGGCCGACCATCCCTGCAGAAGTCCTGCAGGGGCCGGGCACCCCTGTAGAAGGCCTGCAGGGGTCGCACCTGGCGACGGCATCCAGGGTTTCCTCCCGTCGCAGATTCTTCATCTGCTTCTTCGAAGTAGTCATCGGTGTCTGTCCTCGTTGTATTCCAACTCCATTTCCTTCCCGTTTACCAAAGTTGTTTTTTGCCATACATCTGGGGTTTTGTCCAGATCTGAATTCTTCATCGTCTTTGGATCCGAAAACCGTCGTGCTAGGGCTTCGGGGAGATCCCCTTGTCGCATTAGGGTTTGTGCAAGGGAGTCTATTGTCACCTTATTGCCTTGGATCCGTCTTCGATTGATGCCATAACCTCAGAGGTCTACCATGGCTTACTTCAACTCCTTAATCTCGTCGTCTTATTTGTCATCCAAGGCTTCGAACTTTTCTTTCGATCTTGCTGTCGCCATTTATGTTTCTTGCTATATAATTACATGGATTGAATAAACAAAGCATTGGTCATGATGGGATTCTTAGGGCAGGTATTGGTTTGTCTTTCATGTTCTATTGCTTCATTTTAGAATATATCGGTTCAATAAAGTAGGTGTTATTGTGTATTCTGTCTACTTATATTTGTATTTATTGTGTCAATATATCCCCTAATAATACCTATTGGGGATTCACCATGTCCTCATGTCTCTATCGTATTGTATCCATGTCTCGCGTCAATGCCCCTGCGCATTGGATTGAATTGAAATATAAATCATGAACCCAAAAAATACAAGAGATATATTCAGAAGTGATATGTATGCTATAATAGGGTCTAAAACTATCTTGTGCATGCATTCCAACCGAACTTTTTCTTATCATAGCTCTTCATATTCATA
The DNA here is from genome assembly GCA_030789695.1 of Scilla litardierei. NCBI lineage: Eukaryota > Viridiplantae > Streptophyta > Magnoliopsida > Asparagales > Asparagaceae > Scilla > Scilla litardierei. Next base: position 2,638,357 of record CM061134.1, on the reverse strand, counting down.
TATTACTATATGTTACTATCATAGTGGTATCCCAACATAGAAATGAGTTTTTCATCCCTTGAACCATACATTTTGCCCGTCTATCAGTTAATTATCTTGAGATATCCTGTGGGCATTTAGGTGTTTGGTAGAGGTGGGGAAGAGATGGATTTTCTGCAGCAGCAAGGAATTGAGGTCAAAGTCATTCCAGGTTTTGCATTTCCCCTCTGAGCTAATATCCATCACGTCTTATTAGATGTAGTGAACACGCGTCTATCAGTTAATATCTTTCACTTCTTATTGTTATGAAATATCTGCTGATCGACTTTGTACCGGGCAGGGATTACTTCGGCATCTGGAATAGCAGCAGAGCTTGGAATCCCACTAACTCATCGTGGTGTTGCAAACAGGTATTGTCTGGATATCCTTGGGCACTGCTGCCTCCTCATTGAAGTATAAGCTAAATTTTTTGTGTGGATCCGTTTAGCACAATTAACCAGGCCGATTTCCTTGCAAGCCATAGAGCAAGGGTAGTTAATGCTCAAAACGTGAATACAAGTTGGACATTTGTTTGAGAAGTTGATCGGTCATATCAAGTTCTCTAACATTGCAGATGCTGGTGCACGATTCTTCGATTGTTTATCTGAACGTAGAAGAGCTAGGTCTATTAGAATGAACCATATATCATGAAGCTTTATATTTTGTGCCAGTTACATATGTCTCTAACAAAACAAGATCAGATTCAATTTTCACTGTAACCATCAAAACAAAAACCATTTTCTGAATCATATCATATGACATTTGTCCGACATTTTCTGAATCATATCATATGACACTTGTCCGATAATGCAGTGTACGGTTTCTGACCGGGCACTCGAGGAATGGAGGAACAGATCCTCTCTATGTGGCGGAGCACGCCGCCGATCCTGATTCAACTCTTGTTGTCTATATGGGCTTGCAAACCCTTCCGGCTCTTGTACCAAAACTAATGAATCATGGCTTGCCACCAGATACTCCAGCCGTGGCAGTGGAGCGAGGGACGACCCCTCAGCAACGAACAGTGAGTAAAATCTAAAGATTAATTTCCTTCACCGCCATTTTCTTCTTGTTTTTGCAAAATTTAAAAGAATCGCCTTCTCTTTTTATCTCAGGTGTTTGCTGAGATGAAGGATCTTGTGAATGAGGTTAAATTAGCAGAGCTGGTATCTCCGACTCTAATAATCATTGGCAAGGTAGTGGCCCTGTCGCCGCTGTGGCCTCAGTCTTCGGAAGAAACCCTAATATTGCAGTCGGAACAAACACGTAGCACTCTGACAATCAGATAACAGTTTCTTCTTTGTTTCCAAGCATTGGCAAATTTCTTTGCGCTAGTATACCAAGATCTGTTGTTTGATCTTTAGGCCTTCGGATTTAATTGCCACGATAAGTCCATACCAAGAGGAGATCTCAGCAAGCCCAGCATCCCAGCTGAAACTCTCACTTACTGATCAGTGACTCTTGGTGTTGCAGTTGCTAGCTGTTTATTTCGTTGGTGGCCTTTGTATCTGTATGAGCTGGGAATTTTTTCTCTCATTTCTTTTATTCTCTTGAAATAGGTTTTGTGCTTGTTTCTCGCACGTGCCTGTAATTTTTTTCTATGATATCCACAATCTCCACAAATGCCTTCAATTTGCTGTAGAAATTGGTAAAACTCTACTTTGGTAATGTAGTTGGTCTTTGCTTGGAATGGCTGATAGGGGTTTCCATTGTTGTTGGGTAAATATCCACCCTTTGGGCATAATTGCTACTTGAATCTTTTGTAATTGCTACTAGAATCTTTTGTAATTTTCACAGATGGTGTCAAATGTTACATTATGACTTTCACAAGCAACACATGAGAGATTTATGAGGAGAAAAACTCAAAATATCAACGTACCAAATCTTGATCGCCGAAGGAAAGAGTAGATGTGATGGAACTACAGAGTACGGGCACGAGCATGGTTGCCTGCACAAACGTAGATTATATTAAGGCCAATGCTCTCTGCACCTCATTTGTGAGGTGCATGTACTGTGTTTTATCCAATAATAAGTGATTTTGTCATTTCATGTGAGTCAAGTCATCCTCTATCTCCCAAAAATAGCAAAGGTTTACACTGATTTCAAGATGCACCTCATTTTTTGATGTGCATTTAGCAATTTCCTATATTAATGGAGGGGCCAAGAGTACGGGCACGGACATGGTTGCCTTCATAGACGCCATGCCTGCACAAACGTACATTATATTGATGGAGGGGCCAAGATGGCTCCTGATCGAAATCCTCCAATAATCAAATTATTCTTTTTCATATTTGATGTGGCTAGAGTTTTTAGGAAAGATTGTGTATACTTGAGACCACAAAGGTCTACTTATTCATAGATGTAGCATGAGGTTTAAGTTGGCCATTGATGGAATCTTACCTTATTGAACAAGCTAGATTTGTGAGTATCCTCATCGAGATAGAGTTCCTGTATGATTAGAATTCCTATATAATCTTAAAATATTTTACTTGTTTTGTGTAATGAGTAATTTTGGTACGTGCATCGCTTTTTACCTTCCATGCAAAACAATAAATTTTTTTGTCTATAGTGCTCGATGAGTAATTTTGGTATGTGTATCATTTTTTACTCTCTGCGCAAAAAATGCAATTTTTTTTGTCTGTTGGATGCAGTGCGTACTTTTGGGACTCCTCGTGAACAACATGCAAAATTTAGACTGTTGTGCATGATGAGTAATTTTGATATGTGCATCACTTTTTATTTCCTGTACACAACAGTCAAGAACATATTACGCCTCCATATTTGACGGTCATGAACATATTTATTTGACATGTGCATCAATTTTTAGTATGTGCATCAATTTTCTCCATGCTGTGCGCAGAATTTTCGGTATGTGCATCAAATTTTTGATATGTGCAATTTAAGGCAAAAATTTTGTATGCGCATACCGAATATATCATGTGGGTGTGCATCCGTTTAGGCCAAAAATTACTCCTTCAAACATACATCCGGTTACCGTATGTTCATCAATTTAGGTCAAAATTTTTTTTGGCGATCAAGACTGAAGTGCATCATGTTTATTATGTGCATCAATTTTTGCTCAACGTCACAACAGAAATCAAGATACCAGTAATACCAGTAATTTGGTATGTGCACATAATAAATTTTGTCGAAGGTATTGAAGGGTTTTCGAAAATGCCAATTTCATTATTTTTCAAAAAAAATTAAACGGTATGTACGCAAATCAATTCCATATGAGATTTACTTATAATAATATGAAATATTTGTGCAAAAAAAAAAATCGAATATTGACCATAATAACCAAATGGAGATCTCAAAATAATATCCCAGCTGTTGTGAATGTGTATTTACTGGGTTGATGAGTTATTGGGCCAACCCAAGTGGTTGGGCCCATACCCACTTGTATTCTCCCCTTTGGCTATAAATATAGACTTGAGGGCTCTCCCCTCAGTAGTTGATTCATAACACGTTATCAGCACGAGCCTCTAAAATTTTTTGTTTTCCACAAATTTTTTTTTCCGTTCGTTGCAAAGGCGAAGGCGAAGGCGAGACGGGAGATTGACGAGCGCGGTGCAAGGCTTCCTCCATCAAGGGTCGTCATCCGCGTAGGGCTTCGAGCAACCGTCGCTATATCCGGAGGACGGATATAGAGGTAAAAACTCTAAAAACAAGATTTTTAATCATACGTATGATTACCCCTCCCCTAGATCTCACAAGATCGTCATGGGGATTCATTGTCGCCTTGAAAACGACGGATTTTTCATCCCAAAAACCCAATTTTTAGGGTAAAAACCCAATTTTTAGGGCAAAACTCAATTTTTAGGGACAAAACCCTAATTTTGATCTCTCCGACGGCTAGCCGTCGCCGGAAACCCTCCCCCCCTCGCCGGAAAACACACCCCCCCCTCTCTGGCCGCCTCCCCCTGCAGGGGGGCGGCCCCCCCCTTGGCCGCCTCCTCCTGCAGGGGGGGCGGCCCCCCGCCGCCGCCCCTGCAGGGGGGCGGGCGGCCCCCCCCCCCCCCCCCGTGGCCGCCTCCCCCTGCAGGGCGGCGGCCCCCCCCGTGGCCGCCTCCCCCTGCAGGGGGGCGGCCCCCCCTTGGCCGCCTCCTCCTGCAGGGGGGGCGGCCCCCGCCGCCGCCCCTGCAGGGGGCGGCGGCCCCCGAGGCCGCGCCCCCTGCAGGGGGACGGCCCTGGCCGTTCCCCCCTGCAGGGGGGGCGGCCCCCGCGGCCGCGCCCCCCCTGCAGGGGGGCGGCGGCCCCCGGCGGCCGCGCCCCCCCCCCTGCAGGGGGCGGCGGCGGCGCCGGCCCCCCCCCAAACCAGCAAGCCCTAACAAAAAAAAAACAGATAAAAACCTGTGGGCCTGAAGCCCACAGGCAGCCTGTGGGCTTCAGGCCCACAGGCCAATTTTTCTTATTAAAAAAAAACAGATCTGTGGGCCTGAAGCCCACAGCAGATCTGTGGGCTTCAGGCCCACAGATTTCCCAAAAAAAAAAAGAGAGAGAGAGAGAGACATATGGGCCTGAAGCCCATAGGTCGACTGCGGGCTTCAGGCCCGCAGGCTGGTTTATCTGAAAGAAAAAAGAAAAAAAAAATTTGGGGGGAGGCAAAGGGCTATAAACTCGCCTCAAAAGGCAATTTATTAGCCTAAATATTAATTCAAAAGGGGGATTTAAGTGCAAAATATTCGTGAAAAATCACGGTATATTACGGGACAAATATCGGGCAGGCGAGGACTTTTTGGGGATTCTTGGGGGGGCTTTTGGGATGATGAGGGAAACTTTTCCCTCTGACAAAGAAAATGTTTATTTTGGGCTCTTAATCAATTTAATTGATTAAACCTCATTCGGATTACAACCTTTGCATTGTAATGATGTTTTCTGCAAATATCATATTTACATGCTTTGCATCTCTGGTATATTCTGTTGGATATTATATGTGTGGTTGTGCATTGTATTTAAAACTTAATAATTAGGAAGATCCTGCGACCGCTCTGCCGTTAGTAACCTAACGGTGTATGACGTTGCCCAGTGGTCCAATAATTATTAAGTGTTTAAATTATTTATCCATCTCTGCGAATATTAAATGCCTGTGATGCCTGTGATGAAAATGTCTGATGAAAATGTTGATGAGCACAATATTTTTGCATGAATTGCTAAATGTGGTTTTTGGATCGGCCGTTTAGTCCCACAGTTTATTTCCTGCACTTTTCTTCTATTTTTGAGAGAAATTGTAGTGAGGAATTTATGTAAATGTCAAAGAAAGAAGACCAACTTCCATGAAGACGGAGGCCACGCTTGAAGATGGAGATATCATATGGGACCCACGGGGTTTCCAAAGTTGTATTTTCATTTTTAAAAGCTGCAAATTTGTATAATTTGGACTGTGGACTTTTGGACTCTTTCTTGTGGGACTGGCCGATCCACACATTTAGTTTTTCGTTAAATATTGCCTCCGCATGAAAATGTTTTCTCTGATTAATTATTAATTCATGCATGTTTGTGCTCTGCTAGATAAATGGCTAATATTGCAAGCGTTAATTTCGAAGTACTGGAAGCATCAGGTAGAAACTATCTAAGCTGGCAGCTAGATGTAAAGTTTCACCTGCGGGCAAAAGACCCTCATCGTTGTTGTGAATGAAAAAGAAAATGTTAGCGATATAGAGATGGCGCAAGCCATCATCTATATTCGCCGCCATGTGGACAAGACCTTAAAGGCTGAATACCTTACGGTCGAAGATCCACTTGAGCTATGGACTGCCTTTGAGGACAGGTATAAACATCAGAAAGATGTTATACTCCCAAGGGCACGATACGAGTGGGAGAACCTGAGACTGCAGGACTTAAAGTCCGTCGCTGAGTACAACTCAGCACTTTTTAGCATCACCGCACGCCTGAAGTTGTGTGGTGAAAAAGTCTCAGAAAATCGCATGCTGGAAAAGACGTATACGTCCTTCCATAAAAAAAAAAGAAAAGAAAAGAGAAGATGCGATACTCATGCAGCAATACCGTGAACGCAAGTTCACCAAGTATTCCGAGCTGCTGTCGTGTTTACTCATGGCTGAGCAAAACAGAGAGCTTCTCCTCTCCACTCACAATCTACGCTCCCCGGCACTGCCCCCCACCAGAAGCTCACTATTCCTCTTCCTTCAAAAAGAAGAGAGATAATAAAAAGAAAAGAAATACCACAGAAGGGGGGTCAACAGAAAAATGCCAAGGGCCATGTACAGCAGCAGCGAAATAAGCGGAAGTTCACGTGGCACAGAAATGACAAAAATAATTCACCCCACCCAAGAGGGAATGGGAAGACTAGTGCCACAATTGTGGCTTGAAAAGCCACTGGTCCAGAGTGTGCTGAACTCCGCATCATCTCCAGGATTTGTATAAAAAGAACAAGAAAAATAAAGTTGAAACAAACCTGATGACATCTGATGCTCCAGTCTAGTTTTCAGCTGACAACTTCGAAAATGATGACTTGCTTGATTAGCCCTTATTTTTATCTTAGCAATTTGTTTTGAGAATAATTTATGAGAGCATTTTTTATGAAATTTGTTCTGAATGAAAATGTTTAGTAGACAATAAATGAAAATGTTTATCTAAATATGCATGTGCCAATACGTTTCATCTTTTGAAACTGCAATCATAAATGCTTAGTAGACAATAAACACGTACGATTTCTATCAATACAAAGCCCAATATCAGGGCTATATTGAAGATCCAGGGAATGCAACACAGTTGCCCCCAAACGACACAAAAATAATGGATGCACTAATCCCTCCGAATTCCAAAAAGAAACTTTCTAAGTTTCAAGGACATCCGTTTCAACGAATCCCATTTGGAAACAGCAAATGTAAAAGAAAAATTACCGTATGCAACGTCTCAAGAAAAAGGAGTAAAATCCACACTTGAACGTTTTGAGAGCCTTATAGGCCTCTACCATACGAAGATTCGGAGAAAGGAAGCAGAATTAAACGGAGCACCTGAAGTGCCCTACATCAGCCGAGTTTTCACTCTGGCATGTTGGACTTGGCCACCCTGGATTTGTGATGCACAGCATCTTATCCTATGGGTATGACTTGAAGAACCAGAAGATTCTTCAGAAGGGAAAATTCCCTCGCATCCCTTACTATAAGGGAAGACTAATTGCAAGGCCATCTCCACAATAAGTTGAAAAAGAATCTCCACGCTTCCTCAAAAAGAATACAAGGAGACAGATGTGGATAAAATCCACCACCCCTAGTGGGCTATTTTGGTACTTCATTGTACTGATAAATGCATCCTCAGAATATTCGTACGTATGTCTACTACAAGACCCGCAACTTAGCTTTTCCAAAAGCTATTGGCACAAGAATAAAAATGTTGCGGGCACATTTCCCAGACAATAAAATATTGTAAATAAGTCTGGTTAATGTTGGGAAATATACCTCCCAGTCTTTTCAAGAGTACTGCAAATCAACGGGAATTGAAAATGAACATACAAGTGCCGCATGTTCATACCCAAAATGGGTCGGCAGAGTTACTGAAAAGTAGACTCCAATGGACTAAACGTCCATTAAATCCCGATTGCCTATGGATGCATGGGGACATGCAAACTCTGCATGCTGCATCGTAAATGAAAATAAGACCCTCTGGAGGTCAGAGTCTCCAATGCAATTTGCATATGGAATGCCACCGAACATCTCTCATCTGAGAATCTCCGGTCGCGCAGTCTTAAATCCCCATCGCACCACCAAAGAGGACCAAAACGGTACTCAACGTCGCCTAGGTATTCATGCAGGGTTTGACTCACCCTCACTTATAAAATACCTAGAACCCCAAACGAGGGACGCATTTAAGGCACATCTTGAAGACTGTGATTTCGATGAGACAAGTTTCCCAAATATATGCCCAGATACTAGAAAATCTGGTGCGAAGAAAATTATAACGTGGGATACAAAAAGTTTGACCCACCATGATCCGGTAACAATACAATGTGTAGAAGAGATCCCGAAGATCCTCCACATACAGAACACTGTCTACCAATTACCGGAATCATTTATTGACAACCAGAAGATTGTCAGATCACACATCCCTGCTGCAAAAACTCCAGCTAGGATTGACATCCCCGAGATTGGATGCAATCCACCAGCAGCAGAAGTGGCTGATCCTCAACAGAAAAGAGGCAGACCACCAGGCTCCAAGGACAGAAACTCCTGGAGACCTTAAGACAATACTACCACATGACAATGAGCTCCTGTCCACACCATCACCCTTCCCGGAATCCACTGCAGAGGAATTGCCGGGAAAAAGTGAAATTAAGTAAATGTTGTACGTACTGGGGAGGTGTTGGACAGATAGAACAAAAATTGTCGACAATGTATTCACGTATCATATTGCCATATACATCGCAATGGCGATGATGTTTATAAATTATCGTTCCACACTCCGTTGCTAGGAGGCAAACGTAGAGATTGGCCAAACGTGGAACGTGGCAATAAAAGATGAGCTGGACTCACTTATGAAACGTGAAATGTTCGGACCTGAAGTCCAGACACCAAAAGGTGTCAAACCTGTGGATAAAACAAAGTATTGCTAACATAAGAAAAATAAATACAAAATCGTATGCTATACGGTACAACCTATAGCCCAAGGAAAATTTCGCTGAAACTAGGGATCGAAACAAATTCAAATGAGCATGTCTCATAAATGATGCATCAGTCTCCCTAAGTTATCAAAAGCGAATACCTTACGATTTGGCGAAGGAAAATTTTGGATATGCTGTTATTGGATGTTGTGACGGCATACCTTCGTGGATATCTTGTAAAGATAATTTCCACATCTCCTTAAATTGCCTGAATAGACTTCGGGACGTCTATTCAAGAAAAACAATAAGTATAAATAAATGTACAACCAAGAGAATCACTTGACAAGTCAATGATTCCTTCTGAAGGTTGTCTTTGCATCTATGCAAAGAACAGGATTAGAGATCTTAGTTGTAGACAACTAACATCTCATCGGATCTCCTGAAGAGAAAACCGAAATAAATGTACAAGCCTGACTTTTAAAACATGAAATAAAAAAGACCTAGGCAAATATAAAGTCATGGCTCATAGAATCCTGTTACAAACGCCCAGAAGTGCGTGGGAGATATTAACAGGACCATTGTCATCCAAAGAACACCTACGGTGGTACACTTACTGGATGAACAAAAAGAACCCTTCCGATCGCTGGAAGAGGGGGAGGATATACCTGGTCCTAAAGTCCCTTATCTTAGTGCAATCATGCACTCCTGGCTAACTGCATGTGTCCCGGTATAACAATTGCAGTAAACTCATTAGCCAGAGATAGTTGGCACCTAAAAAGGGCCATTAGACCTGAGTTAAGCCTTCTGCGCTTACTCCAAGGGTCGAAATATTCGGACTTACAAAATGTAGTAGCATCCTCCAATATTTATGCAAATGCAGGTTTCAGGTCCAGTCCCTATGCTGTGAAATCACAGAACAGGTACCAACAGTGGGATGACCATCTACTGCAAATATGCAAAGCAACTTATGAAGGCAACATCGTCCTATAATTCCGAGATCCTCACCATTCCAGAATCACACCAATGGTGTATTTAAGGGCGCCTGGTGGTACATCACATTCCAGTGACGATTGGGATAGAGGCTGGTTCCGTGGAGCTGACCATATAGTCTGAAGACCACATCAGAGGCGACGAAACTTAGCACACCTCTCCAGAGTTTCTGGATTCAGCAGCTGCTTGATGGTGACAAAATTTGTAATCTGTGTACATTTTCGGAATATTGTAAATAGGAGTGATGAGATAAGCCTAAGAGATCTGAAAGCCTAAGAGCTTTTACAGATCAGGGGGAGTTGACAGAATTTGTACTCTTTTCCCTTAGCTATGGTTTTTCCCACTGGGTTTTCCATAGCCAAAGGTTTTAACGAGGCAAATCACATCAACTCTGGATCCTGAAGTATCCACCCCTCAGTGACGCTCAGAATCCAGAAGTATTCATGAGCAGAGTCACTTGTACAAATCAGGGGGAGTCAAAGAGCGTTTGCACTTTTTTTCCTTAACTATGGTTTTTCCCACTGGGTTTTCCATAGCCAAAGGTTTTAACGAGGCAAATCTCACCAACTCAGGATCCTGAAGTATCCACCCCATGTGAGACCCATACAGGCTCAGAATCCTGAAGTATTCATGAGCGGGGTCCACAACCATGGCTGGATAAGGGGGAGTGTTGTGAATGTGTATTTACTGGGTTGATGAGTTATTGGGCCAACCCAAGTGGTTGGGCCCATACCCACTTGTATTCTCCCCTTTGGCTATAAATATAGACTTGAGGGCTCTCCCCTCAGTAGTTGATTCATAACACCAGCGACAAAAGGAATCTAATCAGTATCATATGGCACGTCGGGTCGCAGGAACCCATCGAAGTCCAAATCCGACCCAATAACGCATACTAGAAATTTAGGGCTTCCTCTCTAGATTACCCCAAACTATATCAAGTTTTCTTCCCTGTTCTTCGATCGATTTGCAACGGACGGAAAATACACGGAAAGTCTTCAGCAAACTCCTGGTAATTATTTTCGTTTCTGTTTGTCTTTGCTGTTTAATTTTCTCTTCTTCTTCGTTCTATCGCCTTTTACTCCTGCTGCAATTTTTTAACAATTGTTTTTTGTTTTTGCTGTAATAATTTTGCATCTGATTGTACTGCTCAATCGTTTAGGGTTGCATCGAATCAAACGTTGAAATTTTATCGATTAATTTTATCTAGATTCAATGAATTTGAATAAGTTTCTTGAGATATATGAATCTGAAAAAATGAACTTTTCTCTCTTTTTATAGGGCAAAGGATTAGAATTTCTTCAACCATGAACGATCTTGACGATATGCTGTTAGAGGCCGCCGGGAGAAAAGGCGGCTCGCCGGTCAGAAAGAGCCACTCTCGCTCACATTCTAGGCGGCGGCGAGACGATTCCTACTCCGATGGTAGCGACTCGAATGGAAATGATTCCGATGGGCCGATGTTCTCAAGGAAGAAGCATCCAGGCTCGCAGATCCCTCTCAAGAAGAGGTATGATCTACCTGAGAAAAACAAGAGGGGTAATTGGGGTGGCGGAGACCACGACGACGGACTCAGCGGAGATGACTCCGATAGCGCTCCTTCGATCGGGAGTGATCTCTATAAAGATGAGGAGGATAAGGAAGAGCTCGGGAAGATGTCGGAGCTCGCTAGAGAGATGATATTGGAGGAGAGGAGTACTAAGAGAGATGATTACCGACTGAAGAAGAAGGCACGAGAGATGTCGTCTAAGGCGGAGATGAAGACGAGAATGGAGTCTCCGCCTCCTCCGCTGCGTGGCCGTCCGTCCCTTCGGTCTGATAAGCTCGCAGCTAAAAGCGATGCCCTGAATGAGCTGCGAGCTAAGCGAATGAAGCAGCAAGATCCAGTGGGTTATCGGAAGATGAGGGATACGGCTGGAGGTGTTGGTTTCAGTAATAGAGATTCATCTCCTGTCAAGCGATCGGTTCCCATGCCTACCCTTGATTCAAGCGAGAGCGAAGGAGAGAGCAAGGCTGATGGCAGAGACAAGTCCCCTGATGATAATGAATTGGATGATTTAGAGGATATAACTGGATCTAAATCTGACACAGTGAAGTATGAGGACATCAAAGCCATTACCATCCGTAGGTCGAAGCTGGCGAAGTGGTTCATGGAACCTTTCTTTGAGGAGCTTATCGTAGGCTGCTTTGTTCGAGTGGGCATTGGGAAGACTCGGTCTGGTCATGCCATATACAGGCTCTGCATGGTTAAGAATGTGGATGCTACCGATCCTGATAGGCAGTACAAGTTGGAGAACCGGATGACACACAAATGGCTCAACTGTGTGTGGGGTAATGAGGCCTCAGCAGCTAGGTGGCAGATGGCTATGGTTTCTGATGGTTTGCCGCTTGAAGATGAGTTCAAGGATTGGGTCCGGGAGGTAGAGCGGTGTGGAGGCCGTATGCCTAGCCTTAAGGAAGTGTCTGAGAAGAGTGAGGAAATCAAGAAGACTAATAGTTATGTTTACTCAGCTGCCACGGTGAAGCAGATGCTGCAAGAGAAGAAGTCAACAACATCCAGGCCGCTCAATGTTGCTGCAGAAAAAGACCGATTAAGGAAGGAGATTGAAGTGGCAAGAAGTCGAGAGGATGATGCTGAGGTGGAGAGGATTCAGGCTAGGCTGAAAGAGTTGGAGGAAACTTCTAGGCAGGTCAAGCATAAGGATGAAAAAGCAGTGAAACTAGCAGAGATGAATAGGAAAAATCGAGCTGAGAATTTCAAGAATGCCTCAGAGATGAAGCCGGTCAATACTAGTTTGAAAGCTGGAGAGGCAGGGTATGATCCTTTCTCAAGGAGGTGGACAAGGTCGAGGAACTATTATGTATCGAAAGCTGGGGCAGAAAATGGGACTGGAGCAGCAGCGAATGGAGGGGACACTGCAACTGCTGTAGAAGGCCCTGGAGGCGGGAATTTGGTGGTATCAGCAAATGGTGTGGAAGCCGGGGAGGCAGCGACTGTTGCAGCTCTGAAGGCAGCGGCGGGTGCAGGGAAGTTGGTGGACACGAATGCACCAGTCGACCAAGGGACCGAGTCAAACTCGTTGCATAATTTTGAGCTCCCAATTTCTTTGACCGGATTGCAGAAGTTTGGCGGCCCACAAGGGGTGCAGCTGGGCTTTTTGGCGAGGAAGCAGAGGATTGAAGCTACAATTGGTTATAAGGTGCCTGACAATGATGGGAGGCGACATGCCTTAACTTTGACTGTGAGTGATTACAAGCGCCGAAGAGGTCTGCTCTGATATGTTGCCTCCTGGATGAGGAATGCTCAACGGGGATTTGGTCAGTCCTTTTCCTTAAATTGGTAGCCATGGCAAATTAATTGCATGTGTTTTATGTTGTATCAGCTTTGGAGATTGGCAACTGGCGTATTTGTTCTGCATGACAACCACTGAGCTGATTGTAAAATTATTCTCGTTTATATGTTTTCAATGCAGTTTATATGTTTTCAATGCGTACCTGATATATAGCTGATACCCTGTGATTTCAACCTGGGTGTAAACATAGTCTAATCATATAAAGGAGAATCAATTCCATGAACACAATGCTAGGAATGCTGAAGAATCAGTAGGGGATAGTAGGGATAGTACTGAGCAGCAGCCAGTAGATACTTGATCACCGATTCACTGTTCAGTCTTAATCACTTAATTGCTATGGTCCTCAGGAAGTTAAATGATATGGAAGAGACTAGAATGCTAACTAACATAGCTTGGATGAAGTTTTACTTCATTTTGTCCTAGTCCAGAGACTTTGCCTTTATATGACTTTGTGTCTAGGCAGGTACCTCTCTATTCACATACATCTCATGTCATTTTTGATATCAGTCGATGTGGAGTGGGATAAACCAAATGTGGAGATTGTGGAGAAGATATAATTGAATGGCCTGATTCATTTTGCAATAAGATCCAAAGCTTCAAACACTTATAATTTATAGGTGTTGCGAGGTAAAACTCGTGTACAATGAATTTGTATTATGGGGAATCAAGGGCACGATGGTTATTATTATGAGGGGATTAGGGAAGACGATTTGACAGATAATGAGTGTAGTGACGAGGTTGGGCGCACTACCAAGGCCGATCACGGAATCGATTCCTCTAGGACTTTGCTCCACGTCCGCACTGCAGGGAGTAGGAGGTGAACACGACCTGTGAAGACGAGCTCGCCTGCACAAAGAGCAGCTTGTCAGAAAGGTCGGGTTAGGGTTCAACACTTAGCCTCTCCGATGTCTAAGTCAGTAATAGGACTTAAAGCAGGGGCTAGGCATGCAGGTCGGATTAAGAGTGAGTCCGCCGTACGTGATGAGCTATCGGTGTAAGAACAAAGATATGGACGACCTTTACTCTTGTGTGTGAATAATGAGATTGAGAGTTAATTTTTCAACCTCCCCCCATGGGGGTGAAGGGGTATTTATACCTGATAGAGGCGGTTAGGTGTGGTTGACCTGGCGTGCTGACTCGGCGTGCTGAGCTGGCCCATCTGTAGGGATGAGAATGGGCATGCCCAAAGCCCGATTGGGCTTCCAATTGGGCATGCCACATCATCATCCCTACCAATCCTTCACTAAGAATTAGTGAAGGATTGGTAGGGATGATGATGTGGCATGCCCTCGTCCCTACCCATCTGTCAGCGAAAGCTTCGGACGAGGATGTCAGGATCAGGAGTGTCAGCCATGCTTTTGTTAGACGGCGCAACTTCCAGGGGCACTTTTGTCAGGGTGCCAGAGCCGAAAGCACCAAGTGTCAGGGGGCGCAGCGGTCAGGGGGCGCTTTGTCAGGTTGTCGAGCGACGGAAGTGTCAGTAGCGTCCTTGTGCTAGGTTGTTTGTCTTGTTTGACGTGGCGAAGAGTCGTCGGAGCACGTTTTAGGGGCGAACTTGGAGGTGATTGTAAGCGCAACCAGCGGGGACCGTGGCAGTGTGCGCCCCTTTCTGGGTTGAGGTGGAGTGCACCCTTCCCCCCGTCGTGTTGGACATTTAAGGTTGATGGGCGCCCAGCGGACCTGGGGGAACAGGTGAGCGGCCTACGAAGTTGGGGGGCGGAGCGTCCTGTCGTTAGATTAGCTGGCCTTTGTAAAGGAGGAGCGAGCTGGCTGGGTATCCGGCGGGCTTGGATGGCAGGTCGGACTACCACAATCTTCAGGTCGTAACAATTGCCCTCAGCATTCGAGTTCGAGAAGGAAGCCCGGCTCTGCTCGGATGAGTACCACTTCTCCTTCCTGAAAAAAGGCGGTTTGGATTCCGTTCCACGCTTGGAAGCGGCGGCGGCGGTCTCGGAGTTCCCGCCCTTCCGGCCATTATTACGATTTGAAAGGGCGGGGGGAAATCGAAGCGTCTCGGCCACTGAATAGGCGACGCGTGGCGGAGGTGACCGTCGCGCCAGTCGAGGCGTCAGCGAAGCCCAGATGAGCGACGCGTGGTGGCGCGTCGACGGTCGGGATGGCCTAAGGGTTGCTATAAGTACGGGGAGGGAAGAATCGATCGAAAGTTTCTCTCGATTTCGACTTACCTTCGCGCCTTCCCGTTTCTGTTCATCATTTGCTGGCGCCGCAGCCGTTTCCCTTGCCGGAGACCGCTTCCGTTCGGCTTCTTTTTAGCCCGGCTTCTCTGCTAGGTAATCTCCTGAACCTCTCGATCAATGGCATCTTGTTCTGTGTTCGGGGTGATAGTGGGGCAGCGGAGGAAGAGTCAGTGGAAGAGGAAAGGTTGCTATGGATGCGAAGGCATCAGAGGCGTAGGACGTGGCGAACAGACGTGCCAAGGATGATTGAGGCCATCCGGTGTAGGTCGGATCAGGTCAACATTAGGGAGATTAGGGTGCGGTTCGCCCGTCCGCCCTGTGAGGTACGGGTCCTTGGGCCCGAGGAGAGGGTATGCCGGCCCGGGGATAACGAAGTTGGGGTTTACACTCGGTCCTTCGAGTTAGGGCTCCGCTTCCCGGTCCATCCTTATCTCCTTCATTTGCTGAATTTCTTGGAGCTGCTGATCTTTGCGTTGGCGCCCCGCTCCGGGGTTTGTTAGTGGGGTTTGTCGTCCTGTGCCTCGCCAGCTCCCCGAGCCTGTCCCTGGCACTGTTCCAGCATTTCTTCGTGGTACGGAAGAGGGGGATGTACTACTGCGTCTGCGCGAGGAGGGGGCGGGAGCTTATCGTCGGGGTGCCAGTCGATGCGGGCAGGTGGATGGATGATTTCGTCTTCGTCACGATACCGGTCAACGCGGTGCTGATGTCGAACTGGGGGCTTTGAATCCTCTAGTGAACGGGAGGGTGAAGTTAACGGGTGACGACATGGCGAAGACGTAGATTTTGGCGGAGCTACCCGAGGCGGATCGCCTGCTGGCGAGCTTGACGCAGGACGATCGGCTCGCCCAGGATTTTTGGTCCCAAGGTACCTTGAACCTGGCGAGCCTTTATGTAGGCTTACCCTGATTTTTCTCTCCTTCGCAGGTGAAGACAACATGCTCTCGCGGGAGGGGGTATCGAGGGCTGCCGGTGTGCCGATCGCGGAGAAGGCCGACCCTCGGGATAAGGGTAAGAAAGCGATGGACGAGGGGGCCAGCGAAGGTGGTAGCCTGAAAACGAAGTGCCGAGGTCCCGGCTGTGGAGGAGGCGAACAGGATGCGACGGACGTCCGAATCGGGTGCTTCTTCCCAGCAAACTAGCGAGGTCGTGCCGAAGGGTTCGTCCATTCGAGGAGTGGTCACCCCGGATCCTAGGCGGATCCCGGAGGTGGACTGATACGATTTGGATCGTATCAATGGAAAATCAGCGACAAAAAGGAATAAAAATAGGGAAAGATGGGATTTTTATTGGATTTTTGGGAAGAAAACAACTACTAATAGCAAGATAACTTGAGCCCTTTCGAGAGGAACTCGCTCTCCTAACTTTGATGAACGGATCAAAGTCTAAAACCCTCACAAAAGACACTTACGATGTTTCTCACACAATAAGCATGCCCTCTCATGACGGCTAGCCCTAGATATAAATAGAAAACCTAGGAATAAAATATCATAAGAAAAAGACTAATCCGCCCTTCGACGCCTCCGATAGTAAGTGACCCATCCGCCTTGGGACCCGCTTGGACCCGTGCCCGCCTCGTAGGGTGCGTCCGCATCAATACCCGTCCCTAAAAGAGCCACCTTGTCCTCAAGGTGGAAATCAGGGTACTGCTCCTGTATCGCCTCATACTGCTCCCATGTCGCATCGCACTCTGGTAGCCCCTGCCAGTAAATGAGGACCTCCCGACGTCGCCCCGGACCTCTCCGCACCGCCCGGACATCAACTGGCTCGAGCATCACTTCCATATCATCTGTGAGCGTAGGAGGAAGTGTGGAGGATGTAGCATGCTCGCCAATCGCCTGACGTAACTGGGAAACATGAAACACCGGGTGTATCGCGGTCCCTGGCGGCAGCTTCAACCTGTAAGCCACCTCTCCAATCCGAGTCTCCACCTCAAAAGGCCCATAGTAACGGGCCGCAAGCTTCTCGTTCCTCCTTTGGGCCAAAGACCGCTGCCTGTAAGGTCGAAGCTTCAGGTAGACCCTGTCCCCTACCTGAAAAGTCACATCTTGCCGATGTCCGTCTGCCTTGGCCTTCATCACCTGCTGTGCTCGTGTCAGGTGCCTCCGCAGCTCCTCCAGCATCCTATCCCTCTCCTCCATCTGCTTCTCCACCTGTGACACCGGTGTCGCTCGGTGCCCATAGTAAACCAAAGAAGGAGGGTCTCGTCCGTACAATATCCGGAAAGGTGTCGTCCCTGCAGCCGAGTGGAAGGAGGTATTGTACCAATACTCCGCCCACGCCAACCATCTTGCCTCCGAAACAAAACATCTGAGGTAGGTCTCGACACTCCTGTTGACCACCTCGGTCTGACCGTCCGTCTGCGGATGGTAGGCGGTGCTCCGCTTCAGCACTGTCCCCTGAACTCGAAACAACTCCTCCCAAAAGTGACTGGTGAAAACCTTGTCCCGGTCGGACACTATAGACTTCGGAAACCCGTGCAGCCGCACCACCTCCCGCACGAAAACCCCCGCCACCGAAACCGCTGTGTAAGGATGCTTCAAGGGGATGAAGTGAGCATACTTGCTCAGCCGGTCAACCACAACCAATATCACGGTGAACCCCTCCGAACGCGGCAACCCGTCTATGAAGTCCATGGACACCTCCTCCCACACCTGCTCGGGCAATGCCAACGGCTGTAGCAGTCCTGCCGGGGCCATCGCCATGTACTTGTGACGTTGGCAGACGTCACAAGCCGCCACCAATCGCGCGATGTCCTTCCGCATTCCCGTCCAGTATACTTCCCTAGCCATCCGCATATACGTCTGCTGCACGCCCGAGTGCCCTCCGATCACCGACCCATGGAACTCCTGAAAAAGAGTCGGAATCGATGCAGACCCCCGCGGAATCACCAACCTCCCATGGTAGAGTAACCTTCCCCCCTTTAGCGTGTAACCTGGCACCCCGTCACCTCTCCCCTGTAAGCTCTCTCTGATCTGCTGCAGCTCCGGGTCTGCCTCCGCCTCCTGTGACAACTGGTCCAATCCTCTCCACTCGGGTATCGACATCGCCTGCAGCTGGCTCCCCTCATCCCGCCGAGACAATGCATCCGCCGCCTTATTTTCCAGCCCTGGTCGGTACTCAATATCGAACCGAAATCCCACCAGCTTTGACAGTAACTTCTGGTGCTCCTCTGCCACCAACCTCTGCTCTAACAGATACTTCAATGCCCGCTGATCTGTCCGCACCACAAAAGTCCGTCCCAGCAGATATGGTCGCCATTTCTGAATGGAGAAGACTATAGCCATTAACTCCCTCTCGTACACTGACTTCAGCCTCTCCCTCGTGGTCAACACCTGGCTGAAGTATGCCACCGGCCGCCCCTACTGCATCAGCACCGCCCCAAGACCATATCCCGAAGCATCCGTCTCCACTACGAATGGCTGGCTAAAGTCTGGTAGAGCAAGGACCGGCGCTGTCGACATCGCCGTCTTCAAGGCTTCGAAAGCCTTAGTCGCCTCTTCCCCCCACCGAAAACTGTCCTTCTTCAGCTGCTCCGTCAGTGGCCAGGCAATGGTGCTGTATCCCTTCACAAACTTGCGGTAATATCCCGTCAATCCCAAGAAACCCCGCAATGCCCGCAGTGTCTGTGGTAGAGGCCACTCTAACATCGCCACAATCTTTGCCCGGTCTGCTGATACCCCGTCGCCTGAGACAATGTGCCCCAAGTACTCGATCTGACTCCTCCCGAACGAGCACTTCTTCCGATTGGCGAATAACTGGTGCCCCTGCAACTCCCTGAAAACCACCTCCAGATGCCCCGTGTGCTCCTCCAATGTGCGGCTATAGACCAAGATGTCGTCAAAGAACACAAGGATGAACCGTCGTAGGTAAGGACGGAACACATTGTTCATCAAAGCCTGAAAAGTAGACGGGGCGTTTGTCAATCCAAACGGCATCACCAAGAACTCGTAGTGGCCCTCGTGTGTACGGAACGCCGTCTTCGGGATGTCCTTTGCTCGCATCCGGATCTGATGATACCCAGACTTTAGATCCACCTTCGAAAACACCCTCGCTCCATGCAGCTCGTCGAGCAACTCATCTATCACAGGAATAGGAAACTTGTCGGGCACAGTTTCCTTATTCAGGGCTCGGTAATCCACACAAAAACGCCAGCTCCCGTCCTTCTTCTTCACTAACAAAAATGGGCTCGAGAAGGGGCTGACGCTGGGCTGGATCACTCCTGCTAGCAACATCTCTCTGACCTGCCGCTCGATCTCATCCTTCTGCACGTGGGGATACCGGTAAGGCCGAACACTGACGGGGGGTGCGCCATCCCTCAGTACGATCGCATGCTCGTGGTCCCGGGGTGGAGGTAACCCCTGTGGCATCTCAAACACCTCTGCGAACTGCTCCAACACCGACTGCACCTCTGGTGGCTCCTCCTCGGGTTCGGGCTCCGCCTCTGTGGTCATCCCCTGAAACTCCACCAAGTACCCCTGCCCTGCCCGTCGAATAACCCGAGTCATGGCACTGAAAGCTACCATGGCATAGCACAGGCTCGGGTCTCCCTGAAGCACCACCGTCCGCTCGCCATCCTTGAACTCCATCCTCAACCGTTTCCAGTTGGTCATCGTGGTCCCCAATGTCTTCAACCACTGGACTCCCAAGATGAAGTCGACCTTCCCCAACTCGAACGGTAAAAAATCCTGAACGATCTGCACCCCCTGAATGACTAAGCAGAGGCCTCGGCATAGCCCCGTACTCTCCTCGCACCGTCCATCCCCCAACTGTACGGTGAATCTCCCACCGGACATCTGCAACCCCAGCAGCTCCACCACTCGCAGGGACACAAAATTGTGGGTGGCCCCACTATCAATCAAAACCGTAACTGCTGTCTCTCCGACCTGTCCCACCAACTTCATGGTGGAGTTCTGTGTGAACCCCATCACGGAGTTGAGGGACACCTGCGCCTGCTCCAGCTCCACCGGCTGCTCTACGGGGACGACCTCCTCCTCGGCCTCCTCTGGGTCGATGTACTCCTCATCATCCGGCTCGATAGTGATCTGCAGCAACCGGCTCGCACACCGATGGCCCGGGGTGAACTTCTCGTCGCAACGGAAGCACAACCCCCTGGCCCTCCTGTCCCGCACCTCAGCCTCGGTCATCCTCCGCCCTTGTCTCGCAGGACGCGCTGCTCCGGTCTTCTCCCCCGCTCCGGCCGAAACGGCCGGTGGTAGTCTCGGGGCGGCGGCGGCTGTAGGTGGGACCCTCTGGTGTGGTGCCCCCCCAAGTCCCTCTGATCCTCCGCTCCTCCGCCTGCTTCTCCTCCGCCCGCAATGCCAGCCGAATCACATGCTCCAGGTCCCTGGGACTCTGCATCCATAGCTCGGCTCGTATCGAGGGCTTCAGCCCTCGCATAAATGCCCCCAAGAATACGTTTTCCGACACCCCCTTCACCCTGCCTGCCAGCACCTCGAACTTCCCCAGGAAGTCCAACACCGTCCCCTCCTGCCGTAGTCCAAGCAACTGCTCGTAGAAATTCGCCCCCGGTTTGGCCTGGAAACGGTCAAGTAGGAAAGCGGACAACTCCTCCCACGTCCGAAAAGGGGCTCGGGACATCCTCCAGCGGTACCAACTCAGCGCCTGTCCCTCCAGATAGCAGATGATGTTCTCCAATACTTCCCGCTCTGA
The DNA here is from genome assembly GCA_030789695.1 of Scilla litardierei. Classification (NCBI taxonomy): domain Eukaryota; kingdom Viridiplantae; phylum Streptophyta; class Magnoliopsida; order Asparagales; family Asparagaceae; genus Scilla; species Scilla litardierei. The sequence goes on along the minus strand of CM061134.1, from coordinate 2,617,574 downwards.
GATCCGCATCACCTGAAAATACCGCTCCGCCCGCACTATCCACCCGTCGGGGTCGGTCCCCTCAAAAATGGGCATCTTCAACTTCTCCATCCTCCTGTCTGGGTGCATGGTCGGGTGTCCTCCTCCCTGAGCTCCGTGGCCTCCGTACTCGGTCCTGCCCCTGCCGTAGGTCTCCTCGGGAAACCCTCGCGGGCCCCCAAAATTTTCTGCATACTCCTCCATGGGCCACCTCTGACGCTCCTCCTCTGTAGCTCCAAAAATCCCGCGGTAGCCTCTTGCGGGGCCCTGATCGGTGCTCGGGTGGCCGAAAAACTGACCCGGGGGGTTTACTGGGCCCCCCCGGGCCCCAATGTCACTCGCCGGGGCCCAACCGGCCCCAGGGAAAGCCGCGTGGCCTCCCTGGGACTCGGCGAGGCCCAGGTGTGGCCCAGGCGGACCGCGCGACCCCTCCTGGGCTTCGCGCGAGCCCGCCCAGCCGTCCTGGGCCCCCGCGCGGGCTCGGGGGTGGGCCGTGAGGCCCCCCGAGCCCTCGCGGGGTCCTAGCGGGCCGCGCGGGGGGGATTAGGGTTCCCCCCCAGCCGCCGCTCTCCCTATCTTCCGGGAAGCCTCCGCCTTGTCCGCCGCGTCCCCTTGCCTTCGCAAGAAACCCCAGGGGGTCTCCTTCGCGCCGCCGTCGCTCTCGTTGCACGTCCTCCACCCACGACTCCTCCCGGAACCCTAGATCTTCCCTCTCCTTCGTGATTTTGGTTCCCGGAGGTGCCCCGGATGTATTCGCCATCAACTTTGGATCATCCACCTTAGTAAGATGATTCTCCGCCGCGGATTCTTCCCCTCCGATATCCACTTGCTTCCCTTTCCCCTCAAGTTTTTGAAGAATTTTCAAGATCTGAACTTGAGTGGCGTCCGACTCCTCGTGCTTCTTCATCAAGCGAACCTCCATCTCCTTTTGGGAATTTGAAAGCATCTCGACCGTGACCTCCAAAGCCCCCACCTTTTTACTAACCTCTTCCCGGATCTCCTTTCGCAGCGCCTCCATCTCCGTCTTGAATCGGGTGCCTTCCGCCATTGGATCTATTGCTCTGATACCAATTTGATACGATTTGGATCGTATCAATGGAAAATCAGCGACAAAAAGGAATAAAAATAGGGAAAGATGGGATTTTTATTGGATTTTTGGGAAGAAAACAACTACTAATAGCAAGATAACTTGAGCCCTTTCGAGAGGAACTCGCTCTCCTAACTTTGATGAACGGATCAAAGTCTAAAACCCTCACAAAAGACACTTACGATGTTTCTCACACAATAAGCATGCCCTCTCATGACGGCTAGCCCTAGATATAAATAGAAAACCTAGGAATAAAATATCATAAGAAAAAGACTAATCCGCCCTTCGACGCCTCCGATAGTAAGTGACCCATCCGCCTTGGGACCCGCTTGGACCCGTGCCCGCCTCGTAGGGTGCGTCCGCATCATGGACAAGACTCGCAAGGCACTCCCAGTCCAGAAGTGGCCTTACGGAATTCCTATGCGGAAGATGGGAAGGGAGGCGCACCCGAGTTGCGAGAAAGTGCTTATCCGTTTCGGGATGACAAAGGCTGAGGCTGAGGCTGAGGCCCTTCCAAGCGAGGGTCTCCACCGGCCGGCCTACCGGATAAGTAGGGATGAGTCGATATTTGAGGATGCCGGGGTGGCGGCCCGTCTGGCGAAGTACTGCATGCTGTCGCGGGATCGTGAGTCTCTGATCCACGTGGGCACGGAGCGGTTGTGCGACTCCGCGGTATGGCACGCCATGCAGGTAGGTCGATTTTCTCGCCTTGCCCTCGAAGTCTCCTCGCTCCCGTTTGATTGAGTTGGATCCTTTTGTAGGCATTCACAGCTATGACGGCCCTGCAGCGCCAAACCCGGTGGCCGCCACGAAGGCCGCTCTTGAGAAGGCTAGGACCGATCTCAGTGAAGTAAGAGAGAAGCTGCGAGAAAAGGAGGCGGAGCTGGAGCGGGTCGCGACGGCCTACGAGCTTGAGAAGGCGCGGGCCGCGTACTTCAATGCAAAGCAGGCTACGCTCGAGCGTCAACTCCTGGAGGAGGAGCGTAAGCGGGCGGACATCCTGGAGAGGCACGCCGAGCAGATGGCCAGCAAGAAGCGGGTGATCAATGTGCAGCAGGGGAAGATAACTGAGCTGATGAGGGTGATCGAGGCTGATAAGAAGGAGAAGGCCGTCCTGAAGAAGCAAGTGGAGGAGAGGCGGGAGGTCGACCGGGGCATGATCGAAGCCGCCATCCGCCGCTATCAGGACGAGCATCTCATTCCGTTGCTGCAAAAGACGAGGGAGGCAGGCGTCTGCCAAGTGATGGAGGAGATGGGGGCTCGGCTAGCGGAGAGGCCGGCACCGGGAGGGGGCGGACGGGGGTGAGGCGACGAAGTTGAGGAGGACTTAGTGTAAGGGAATTTTGTAATTTTGTACGGCTGGCCATTGGCCGAGCCTGATGTAGCATTGTATTCTTGACAGGCTCTGTGATAGCGAAAGATTTAAATAAATGAAGTAAATATTTTTTGTTTCCCTCACTCCTTGTTGGTTGTGCGGATGGTTTTCTTGCAAAGGTATGCATGCCCCCAACATTCTTCTGCCGACGAGCGCCGAGCCGTGGGGAGCAAGATGTTGAGACATGGTATGTTCGACCCGGGTATGAGGGCGAGCTTAGGGCGACCAGGAAGGCCGTCATGATGATGCGAGCCGAGGTATGTTGCCTAGCATTTTGCCCGGATGTGCTCGCCTGTGGTAGGTGCGACAGTTCGACCTCGCCCGTTGGTCGTCTAGCCTCTCGGGTCGCATTAATGGTGGTGGGGCCAGTCCTGGGCCTTACATAGGAAAGAGGCGGGAGTTATTTTTTGGAAAGCCCGTTTTGCGATTCGATGCAATCATTTCGGTTCAAAAGAGGGGGAAACCGAAGCGCCTCGACGCCCGCTTTGCGAACCGACGCAATCTTTTCGAATCGGAGGCGGGAGGAAATCGAAGCGCCTCGACCGCTCCGAGGGCGACGCGTGACGGATGTGACAGCGGCCATCAGTTGAAGCGTCAGAAGGCGCGGATCGAAGCGTCAAAAAGCATGGATCGTCGACGCGTGGCGGGACGTCTGCGGTTGCGATCATTCGGGGCGTCCTATAAGTAGCACTGGGTGGAGACGAGTGGGGGTTTCTTACTTCCGAAATTCTCTAAGCATTTGCGATCGCTGGATACTGTGTCGTTCTCATCGACGTTGACGTCGGGGATTAAGCCATCGTCGCAGCGTCGTCGTCGTCGCCGCCGCAATCGTACATGTATTGAATTTCTTCTTACTCGATGTCTTCGTCGGAGTCTTCCATCCGCTTGCCGGAGTCGGGGGAGGTGGAGGAGTGGGTTCGGAGCCAGGCGGGGGTAGAGAGCTCAGACGCGGATTCGGTGCGGAGCACGGAAGAGAGGTCATCGGAGAATCTGAGTTGGACCGCGGGCGGTGAGCAATCAGTGGGCTCGCCCCCGGAGGCTCAGAGGGACCCGAAGAAGGGGAAGGGCCTGTAGCGACGGCGTCGAGGGCAGCTATCCCGGCCGTTGTCACGATCGCCGAGTCTGGAAATGTCCCCGAAGAAATCCTGAGCGCGGCACTATAAGACATCCATCATACCGGACATCCGCGCGTTGTATATTAGGCCGTCTTATTCAGTTCGTTTGCCCGCCGCGACTGAGAGGGTGTGCTTCGCGAGGGACTACGAGGTCGGGGTTTACTTTGCGTGCTTTCAGCAGGGGCTGCGCTTTCCTCTTCATTCATTGGTGCTCGAGATTCTGAACTTCCTGGAGCTGCCGCTGTTCCAGTTGATGCTGAACTCCATCAGCGCGATCGTCGGCTTCCTGGTTCTGTGTGCGCGAAACGAAGTCTGCCCGTCTCTGTCTCTCTTCCGTCACTTCTTCGCACTAAAGAGGCTGAGGTCCTACTACTACCTGTCCGCGAAGAAGAGTCATCTCCTCATCCGAGGGTTGCCCGGCAAGATTAAAGGGTGGATGGAGCAGTTCGTGTTCGTCTCGATGCCCGCTGACGTGGTGCTGAGATCGAACTGGGGCGCGCTGAACCCCGAGGCGAAGAGGGGGGTCAGGCTGAGTGATGAGGAGGAAGAGCGGGCTAGAACCCTGTTGGTGATCCCAGAGGAGGGCAGGGAATACGACATGCTCGCTGATAAGGATATGATAATTCGGCATATCTGGCCAGAAGGTAACACGAACTTCGTGGCTGCTGCATCTAAAGCGCTCACTCTAAGCTCTCCTTCTTCTGCAGGTCGCACGATGAGCATACCGTTCGAGGAACTGAGGAGGCGGGCCGCGGAGCAGGCCGTCCAGCAGGTGAGGAAGGCAGACTCGAAGAGGCCGCGCGAAGGGACCGGGGGAGCAAAGCGCGAGAGGGGGGCAGGCGCCCGTCGGGTCGAAGAGGGCGAAGTTATCCGCAAAGGCGTTCGCACCTGGCCCTCGGAAGGAGATGGATTCTCGTCGGGGCGGATAGGGCAGCACGCGACGACGCCGCCCCTGTTATCAATCTTGAGGGCGGGGACGAAGGGCGGCCCGAACCCGGGGCAAGAGACCCCGAACCCCGCCAGCTGAGCCCAAGGGTGACAGCTGTGGCCGACCAGACCCGAACGGCAGGTGGCCCCGAGGGCTCCAGCAGGTCGGGCGCCGGTTCCAGGTCGTCGGGTTGGGACGTCTGGCCCTACGAATGCCCTCGATTCGTTTTGGAGAGGCCGGGCCATCATAGCTGCGAGGCCTCGCTCGTCACCTTCAAGGCCAAGAAGGCCGAGATCGAAGGTTACCCACCAGAGGCCCTCCATCTGATGCCCTATCGAATCGGGGCCGACGATTCGATCTTCGAAGATGGCGGAGCAGCGGCGAGGTTAGCGGAGAACTGCCTACTGCTTCGTGACAGGGAGAGTTTGGTCGCCGTCAGTCAAAAACGGCTGTGCGGTTCTGCGATATGGCACGTCATGCAGGTCGGTAGTCTGGATTGGGTTAGGTATGTTTGATGTGTTTTGGCAAGGACTAGTCTGACACGTTCCGCTTTTGTCGTGCAGGCCGTAGCTATGATGGTCGCCGCCAGGCGCCATACGCCTGCCTTGAACAAGGCCGAGGCTGCCGTCGCCAAAATGGCGACCGATCTTGACGCGCTCCGTAAGAGCGCCGGCGAGCAGCTGTCGCAGGAGAGGGACAAGTGCGGCAAGTTGACGTTGGAGGTCCAGCAGATGAAGGCGCTCCTGGCGGACCACGAGATGAAGGCCGCCTTCGCGGCTGATCGCATAAAGGAGCTGGAGAAGGCGCAGTCGGTCGACTTGGCGGCGCAGGTGAAGGCCGCGAAAGACGGACTGGCCTCGAAGACCGAAGAATTTCGGGGGTATCAGGAGTTGACCGTCGTCCCTTCCCTTGCGGGGATGATGCGTGATGGCCTGGTGCAAGGTCGAGCAGAGGGTCTGGAGGGGGGCCGGGCTGAGGGCTGGGAGGCCTGCCTCAGCCGGGTAAAGGAAAGGGCGGCCAGCCTCTGCCCGCCGATCGAGGTCGATTTTGACGAGCTGGTGGCCTCCGAGGGTGGGGAAGAAGCGGGGGCGACGAGGACGTGGTCGTTGACATCGAGGGCAACTCCCCGGAAATCAGCGAGGGGGATGGCGCCCCGAGTGGCGGCGGCCAACAGGAATAGTCTTGTTTCACCCTCCCCCTTTTTTGTGTTTCGGACGAGGAGTGGGGTCGACCTGAGGGATGCCTCGTTTTGTAAGGTCGGTCCCGGTTGTGAATGTAAACATGTGACTTTAAATAGATGGAAATTTTTGCTATCTTGTGCCTGAGTTTTCTTTATATAATTTAAGTAAAACTAAAGTGACAGTAGGAGATGACAAGATGCTCTTTAAGGAAGGATGAGCGCGTAGCTCGATCCGTGCCCTTCTCCGGTTTGGGTGGCGGAGCTCCGTAAGCTCGCCCCGAAGTTAGGTGACAATCGTAGACTGGTAAAATTGTCCTTATAAACTTTATTCGGTAACTCGCCAAGGGGGGTCTTTTTCGTTGACCTTTCACAATACGTCGACGAAGATGACAGTAGTTAAGTAGGTCTGACGTGATCCGCGGACGAGCTGGCATGTCGCTCCACTTTACTGTAAACTGCATCAGGATGTGCGAACTTCGGTTTCCGGCGTGACCTTCCTTCTCTACCGGTGCTCGTTGCGTCCTTTTCACCTCTTCGATGATGAAGGGTTGCAAGGTCTCTGCTGGAAATCACCGACTCGAAGGAAAACCCTGGGAGAGGAGGAGCACGAGGTGGCGATGGTGGCGTAGCCTCCTCTGGCGGTCGAGGAGTGGAAGGCGGGCTGTTGGGGGGCGGGCCGGAGGAGGCTGGTGTGCCCCGTGGGATGATTTGGTAGGACGGCCTCGTAGCCGGCGATCTCGATCGTCGCAGCGCGGGCGGCTTTTGCCTTTTCCGTCGGTAGGGATCGTTGCGGAGTGGGCGTTGGGAGGGAAGAGCGGTCCGCTGTAGGTCCCCTAAGTCCCCTGTCGCAGTTGTCCAAGGGAAGTCGAGGAGTGAAAGGCGGGGCGCCCCTCGTGTAAGAGGAATAGCACATCGGCGCTCCGTATGTAAGAGGAATAGCTCATCGGGGAGGTGCGGTCCATTGTCGACCGGGGGCCTGTCTCATGATTGGGCCAACAGTGGACTGCTTTTGAGAAGGTGGGGTGTCTGAAAGCAAATCCGACCCGGATGTCCCGGGTTGGTGAGGAGAGATTGATTGTGGGGGTATCTCGCCTCTTTTCGACCTTCATGTGAGGCGGACTAAAGCTTACTCGCTCTCCCATTCTTTTCTTCCTTCGTCAAAGGAATGAGGGGAGTATTTATAGATGGCGAGAGCTGATAGCTCCTGGTAAGCTGATGCGGTGAGTTGGCACCATTGGCTGGCTTGTCAGGGTCACGCCCTTCGAAACCGCTTTTGCTAGGCGGTGTCAGGCGTGGAGTGTCAGCCTGGGCCTCTCAGGGAGCGTGTTGTCATTAATGGCGGGCTCCCCGAGTGTTCTTTTGTTGGGACAAGTCGCATCGGGAGCATGCTTCATCGAGACCGTGCGTTGACCGGAGGTTCTAGCCTTGCGCGAGGCTTGCCCCGGTCCGCGTGCCCTTGTCCTTTTCCTATGGTTCGGGTTGCGAGGCTTCCGGGTCTGTCAGGGGGACAGGCGAGCGCGTAGCTCGGCCCGTGCTCTTCTCCGGTTTGGGTGGCGAAGCTTTTTAGGCTTGCCCCAGAGTCTGTACTTGAGGGGGGAGCGAGCGCGTAGCTCGGCTCGTGGCCTTCTCCGGCTTGGGTGGCGAGGACGGATCCTGCCCCGGAGTCTTCAGAGGGAGGAGGGAGCCGTAGCTCGGCCCGTGCCCTTTTTCTCCAGTTTGGGTGGCAAAGCTTTTTAGGCTTGCCCCGGAGTCTTTACTTGAGGGGGGAGCGAGCGCGTAGCCAGGCCCGTGCCCTTCTCCAGTTTGGGTGGCGAGAACGGATCCTGCCTCGGACTCTTCGTAGGGGGAGGGAGTCGTAGTTCGGCCCGTGCCCTTTTTCTCCAGTTTGGGTGGCGAAGCTTTTTAGGCTTGCCCCGGAGTTTTTACTTGAGGGGGGATCGAGCGTGTAGCTTGGCCCGTGTCCTTCTCCGGTTTGGGGGGCGAGAACGGATCCTGCTCCGGAGTCTTCGCAGGGGGGAAGGAGCCGTAGCTCGGCCCGTGCCCTTTTTCTCTAGTTTGGGTGACGAAGCTTTTTAGGCTTGCCCTGGAGTATTTACTTGAGGTGGGGAGTGAGCGCGTAGCTTGGCCCGTGCCCTTCTCCGGTTTGGATGGCGAGGACGGATCCTGTACCGGAGTCTTCGCAGGGGGAGGGAACCGTAGCTCGGCCCGTGCCCTTTTTCTCCAGTTTGGGTGGCGAAGCTTTTTAGGCTTGCCCCGGAGTCTTTACTTGAGGGAGGAGCGAGCGCGCCCGTGCCCTTCCCCGGTTTGGGTGGCGAGGACGGATCCTGCCACGGAGTCTTGTGCGTTAAGCTGAAATTTTCAAGTGGAGATGGCAAAACTTGAAAGTGTGCAGAAAAGAAAGTATTTTATTAAAAGCTCACAATTACTGATAGTATTTCAGTAGGTGCTCTGCATTCCACGGATGAGCTAGCTCGCCTCCTTCCAGGGTTGCCAAGATATATGTGGCTCCGGTACCATCATGTCTGTCGACGGTCGTCATGCCCCGGGGAGGGAGGAAGCGGGCGTCGCGGGGGCTCCTCCCCCGCGGCGGGGATCCGACGGACGGCGGGGATCTGACGGACGGCGGGCTACGCGCGTTCTCGCGCCGTTGGCCCGAGGTCGACATCTCCGGGATCTCCCGGTTCTCCCGTCGGAGCCTTTCGCGCTCCGCGATGATGAAACGGAGCTGGCGACGAGCGGCTTCCTCGTCGAGGCGGGCTTGCTCGGTGGCCTCGGCTGCTTCATCTAGGCGTATCTGAGCCGCAGTCGCTTCCTCCTGGCGCCTGCGCAGCCGCGCAGCCTCCATCTCTTTGTCCAAGAGCTTCTGTTGGGCCGCTATCTCCTCGGCGAGCCCTCTCTGCCCCACTTCTTCATCGAACTGAGGGTGAAGATTTCGCCTCACGTTCGGGGGCTCGGAGGGGCCGGGGGCGCTTCGGTTCTGGTCGCTGCGAAGCCTTCCATCATCTTAGCAAAGGCCTCGAAGCTTTGTTGTACAGCACGGGCCGATAACCGGACGGTCTCGGCCTCCACCTCAGGGGGTGGATTAGTCGCCAGAGTCCTCGGGTGGGAATGAGATTCTTGGTCCTTGGGATCTTTGCCGTGGTCGGGGTTCCGGTGATGGATATGGGATTTGACATGGGTGTGACCCTTCGTTCCCACAGACGGCGCCAATTGTTGCGAGGTAAAACTCGTGTACAATGAATTTGTATTATGGGGAACCAAGGGCACGATGGTTATTATTATGAGGGGATTAGGGAAGGCGATTTGACAGGTAATGAGTGTAGTGACAAGGTTGGGTGCACTACCAAGGCCGATCACGGAATCGATTCCTCAAGGACTTTGCTCCACGCCTGCACTGCAGGGAGTAGGAGGTGAGCGCGACATGTGAAGACGAGCTCGCCTGCACAAGGAGCAGCTTGTCAGGAAGGCCGGGTTGGGGTTCAACCCTTAGCCTCTCCGATGCCTAAGTCAGTAATATGACTTAAAGCGGGGCTAGGCACGCAGGTCGGACTAAGAGTGAGTCTGCCGTACATGACGAGCTATCGGTGGAAGAACAAAGATATGGACGACCTTTGCTCTTGTGTGTGAATAATGAGATTGAGAGTTAATTTTTCAACCTCCCCCATGGGGGCGAAGGGGTATTTATACCTGACAGAGGCGGTTAGGTGTGGCTGACCTGGCGTGCTGACTCGGCGTGCTGAGCTGGCCCATCTGTCAGCGGAAGCTTCGGACGAGGATGTCAGGATCAGGAGTGTCAGCCATGCTTTTGTCAGACGGCGCAACGGCCAGTGGCACTTTTGTCAGGGTGCCAGAGTCGAAAGCACCAAGTGTCGGGGCGCAGCGGCCAGGTGTCACTTTGTCAGGTTGTCGAGCTGCGGAAGTGTCAGTAGCGTCCTTGTGCTAGGTTGTTTGTCTTGTTTGACGTGGCGAAGAGTCGTCGAAGCACGTTTTAGGGGCAAACTCGGAGGGGATTGGGCGCGCAACCAGCGGGGACCGTGGCAGTGTGCGCCCCTCTCTGGGTTGAGGCGGAGTGCGTCCTTCCCCCGTCGTGTTGGACATTTAAGGTTGAGGGGCGCCCAGCGGACCTGGGGGAACAGGTGAGCGGCCTATCGTTAGATTAGCTGGCCTTTGTAAAGGAGGGGCGAGCTGGCGGGGTATCCGGCGGGCTTGGATGGGAGGTCGGACTACCACGATCTTCAGGTCGTAACAATATGTACTTAAGAATTTTAATGGATGAGAATCTGATTTATGAAGTGAAGATACCGTCTAATGTGAAAATGTATTATGTGGATGTGTTTGTGACACATGTATAAGCGTCCTGGACACAATGTGCTGTTGCTTCATTTACACATTGTTTTAATTTCTGTGTCGAAGTGTTATGTGGGTCATGTTCGTGTCAACATCTGTGCCTATGCTTATTAGAGCTCAACTTTATGGGACTTCTTGTTGTTAACACTTACAATTAGACTGACATAATATTGTGGCATTGGATGGCATTTTGTCCATTTCATGATGACTGAGTTGAAAATTTATACCTGACAGCAAGGACCGATGCTATTATTTGTTAACATTGTGATTAATTAAGTCGAGATATATTTCAAGTGCAGTCGTAGGCTTGAATGATGCTTTATGTAAGAGGATATGGAATTGACACAGCATGCAATCATAAAAATAAGATATGACACATGTATATGTGTATATCTTGAAGAAAGCATTTATTTTTCACAACCAATGCAATATAATTCTCTCTCATGAGGGAACAAGTAAGTAGATTGACCGATGAATTATGACTGAACCGCCAGTTCTCTCATTATGGATTGTCGGGGGTGTGAATCATGAGTCACAATGGTTGGGTTTCCAGTTCAAATTACACACTCCGATTATGTGGTTCTGCAATTTTCAGCACTGTATCTACCACTTGTGTGACAATTAGATTAGCAGACCTTTGCATACAATGGGTCATTTGGAGCAGCCATGGGTTGCTGAAAACATCTTGAAAAATATTCACAATGAAACCATTTTAACTGTCAATTTGAATACATGGGATTAATTATGTTATGGCCTTATTTTTCTTTTAATGTCAATAGTTAACAGATTGTCTTGCCCAAGCATCTGAGTGAGTGATGTATTCATCAAGGAGATCCTACTGCATATGTTGTTTTAATTTTCAACATCTTTGGTTCTTTGATATCCATCAATTATACACTAGACTAATTCTGGTTTCATAGTCAGAGGCATGATTTGGTATTATGCCACATCTTCTTTCCCCTGATGACACAACTTTCATGCTTCTCACCATGATTTTTCAATGCTATTCCTTCTATTATTAAGCCTTTCGAATGAGCAGCTTATAAGAAAGTGACTTTAGAGAAGTATATGCTTATGCTAAGGTTGAGTTTACTGTAGTCACACAAGTGAATGTGCTGTCTCAGAAATGAACTTGATTCTTCATTACTTGATGCCATGGTTATTGCTGGTTCACATCTTTCTGAAACCAGGAATATAGTTTCATGGTTTGAAAACGTGCTCTATTTCATTGTTAAGGGATTTTGGTGAGATCTGAATTTTAAGTGCAATGTGGCTTTTGGCTATTGCCGATCCCCCTCTTTTCCTCTAAAGACGTCTATTCATTCTTTCATTCTTCCTAGGGCAACTGGAATTTTCTTACTATTTCTTGATGCTCATCCATGTAATCCAAATGGCGAAAACAATTCCAACGAAGCCTTTATCCCAAACTTTTGGGTTTACTTATATGGATTCTTTATTTCATTCACAGTTAAAGGAACAAGGGCATCCAACTACATTGCCTCCATCCATCTTTTACAGAATAGGATTCATCTTTTTGAGATTGGATTAAGTTTTTAGCTTTGCTATCAGATTTTTATTTTGTAAACATGATTTGGCATATCTGAAAGTAGAAAAATAATTTTTTTCTTTCCTGTGATTTGGGAGGTCAGACTACTTGCCGTTACTCGCCTTGGGTTCTCATGCTACGTATCACTAACCATATATATATCAGCTTAATCACTATAGCAAATGTTGGCGTCAAATGTGCTTTCTTGTAACGAAATGTCTCTTTGGAGTTCATACTTTCTCTGTCTCTATCCCTCAATGGCGGGGCCTCAAATCAATTTTGTAAAAGATTTTTGGAGTAAAGAGAAAATTGTATAATTTAATGAGAATAATGGCTATCATACGCCATATGAGATATGCTCTCATACGCCCTCTCACATAAAGCAACAAGTACAACCAAGTACAAGCCCATGTGGGCTTCTACTTGGTTGCTTTAAGTGAGAGGGCGCATGAGAGCCTATCTCATATGGCGTATGATAGCCATTATTCTCTAATTTAATATCGGTAAACCTAGGTTTACTTTTATTATTGGTGGTTTTGGTGAGAGGTTTGACAAAGTCAGATTTTTGTCATTGTATAGTTTATTTTTTTGGGTATGTAATTCTAAAGTATATTATCCTAATTTAAAACTTGTATCAAGGAGTAGTCACTACTAATATGAAGACATAAAGAAATAGTAGATTGCTTTCCGATCATCATTGGGTTACATAAAGAAGCAGCTTTCCGATCACCATTAACCAACTTGTTTGACATATTCAAGATGAGATGTATTGATTTATGTTATTTGTAAATGATATTATTTCTATAGATGAGATCAAAAGGGATGAAAATGTAAATTCAGAACTTAACATTGGAGACTTGATATTTCAGACTTAGAAGAAACAAAACTGAGAATATAGAGTATAAGTTTAGTTGAGTGAGTCATAAAGATTATAGGATGATGAAATTGAATAGGAAAAATATATCGATAAGTAAGTACTTTAGGTAACTCGGGTTGGTTATCCAGGAGAATGAAGAGATCAAAAGCAGGTTGGTTGAAATGGAAAATCGTAGCAGAAGTGTTGCGTGATCATAGTATACCGATGCAACTGAAGGGTAAATCTTATAGCAAGATGATTAGACTAATTTTGTTATATGGCAGAGTGTTGGGCTATCACCGTTAAGCATGAATATAGTGAAAGTGTGATAGAGATGTGAATGTTACGGTGATGTATGAAAACATTCAAAATGCTAAAATGAGAAATAAGGTATCCGAGCAAATGTATGCATGATCATTATATAGGATAAAATGAGAGTATCACATGATGGGTTGGCTACATACGTTGAAGGCGTATTAATGTACAAATATGAATGTGAAGATGAAGAGAAAGAGTGGTAGACTGAGGAAGACATGGAAGGAAATGATAAAAGAGGAAATGAAAGATCTTGGTTTGACGGAAGAGGAATTTTGAGATCAAAATATGTGAAAAACAAATATTTTCACAAATATCCGATGTCACAATTTGACATGATCACATTCTACTTGATTTTTTACCTGTTTCTATCTATTTATCATTATCATTATCATTTCTTTTTATTTTTATTACAATTTATTATTATTACTACTACTATTATTGTTATTATTATTTCTTTTTATTTGTTGTTATTATTATATTATTAGTTTTCTCTTCCTATCAAGTCCATGAAGCCGACACCAAAATTTTGAGATGAAAGCTAAGATGAAGATAATGATGGTTTTGATTTTTTGGGTATCAATGAATCTGGGTCTGGTTCCAAAGAAGTGTATTTCTTCTCTGGAAACGCTAGTTATCTATTGTCCCTAATCTGCCACTGTCTAAAGTCATTTTCCTCTCTACGGCTTCTAAATGATTCTCGGCGGAATTTGTTCCTCCTCGTCGACATTGCTTTTGGTGTGGTGCTGCTGATTATATTGTGTCTTCTTGTCGGGAGCGCAAGATGTGTTTCTATTGCCAAAAAATATGGTTATGTTCAAAAGTATTGCAAGAAGAGGTATAGAGATCTTGAAGCAGATCAGGGTTTTACTGGAAGTGATCACAGATGAGTTTGCGATTTCAAAACCTTAACTGTGGAACTGCTTATGTGATGTGGAGGAAGATTACCATTGATCTTTCCCCCCAGTTTCATATTTAGGTCTCTTTGGTCAGGTAAGAGTTGATAGATCAAACTCATGGAGTTATGGTCAGGCAATATTCAAGGTTTCGAGTTCGTAATTAGTGATCAGATCTTCTTGGCTTTTTTGAGGGGCAGTCTTGGCACCTCAGGTTTGTTTCTCCTCTGTTAATTTTGAGAGCACGTGGCAGATATATGTGATAGACCATCTTATGCCGCGGTTGTTGATTTCACTGTTAAAATGGAGCATGCTTTCCAGAAATATTGTAGTTGTCATGTCAGTTTTTAAGGATTGCTCTGTAGCTAATGGTCTTCAATTGCAATTGCGTATGACATGGCCGTGGCTGAATTGGGATCTGATTATATTTCCAAATAATGAATTTCTGATTCTGCTAGATTCCAATCAAAGACTTCGGGATTTTGTTCGATTGAAGGCATTCAATATTGGCTGCTATAGAGGGATTTTTTGTCAGTGGTCTGGGTCCGAGGGTCATGTTTATGAATCAGGACTTGTCAGGTATGTATATCATTGCCTCCAATATATTGGGACTTTGACCCTATGGCCAGAGTAGTTAAAGGGTTTGGTGATCTTGTTGTCTTGCATGAGGCTACTTCTAGAGGTGCTCAGTTTATTGATGCTACTTGTTTGTTCAGTAGCACTTCTCCTTCTTTTGTTCCTCTCCCAATGAAGGTCAATTCTGGCAATATGCTTATAGTGCTGAGATTGCTATTCTGCTTATTGTTTGCAGATGCAGTGTAAATGAGGAGTCTGATATGAGGGATAAAGACAATGTTAGGGATGATGGCTCTTCTAAAGACTGGGAGAAGTTGTCTAAAAGATAAGAGCACTTCTGTTAAGTCAAAATTTTCTTCTTCAGCTGATTTTTCATCTTCATCCAAGTCTTCAGACTCTCATTGGATTTGGAAGAAGAAGATTGTTCACACTTGAGTTATGAAGGAAGATCATAGAATTAATATGGGAGCTGATATTCTTAATGCCAAACCTCATGCACTGGGGTGTTAGTGGTAAAGAGAGTGAGAATTCTCAGGGAGTTGATGATGATGATGGTCTGCATAAAGTGGTTGATAGAGAGGTTAATGATGGGGAGGATGACAGTGCTTCTTGCTTTGTTCTGATCAGAATGTTGCTCCTGGTGGCTTTGGTGATGTTGGTTCTTCCTCCTCCTATGAGAAGGTTGTCTAGTTCCATGTCCATCTCCACTGTTTTTACAGTGGACCCCTCTTGGTCTACTAAGGTGACTGAGGATATGTTTTTCAGAAATGATTCCTCTCTGCCTTCAGGATACCAGAGTGCTGGCAATCAGTCTCTCTGTCATTCTATAGTAGAAGATGAAGTACTTGAAAGTTCCACTTGCAATTGATGTACCTTCTCTGCAGTTGGATAAAGTGGTGACTGGTAACACTTACAAGTGAACTGTTTCTTTTCCGACAGTAGCCAGACGAAGCTCTTGGCTGATACAGGCTGATTCAATCCCTATTAAGAGTTTGGAGATGCCAAATGGGGATCCTTTTAGTCATTCAGCTATGCAAGTTGTGACTTCTTTAGGATGGACTCTTGTAAAAGTTTTATTTGACGACTCTTCTGATCAGCAATTAGTAAATGTTGGTAGCTCTTGTGGTATGGTATTGGCTAATGTGGATGATTTTGATCCGATTAGTGATATTAGAAGGTTGGAGAAGGAGAGAGCTTAAGTTTGGGTGGATTACGATCATCAGTAATGATAATTCTATCTTGGAATGTGAGAGGCCTGGGCAGCAGGTCTAAAAGGATGGGGATTATGGAGCTTTACATTAGGTTGACGGTGCGGCATTTTTCTTAAATCAGTTGGAGGGGTACATATTCATGAATGGTGTGTTAATAACACGGTTCAGCGGGTGGTATTTTAATTGGATGGGATGGTCAACAGTTGACATGATTTCTGTGCATATTGGAGAACATTCAGTTTCTATTGTGTTTATGAATCTCAGTGATGAGGCTTTATCTACTGTGTATGGCCCGTTTTCTGCTAGTGAGAGGCAGATAATGTGCGATGAATATGAGAATTTCAGGTTGTCTTTTATGTGGCTCTGGGTTATTGGTGGAGATTTTAATCCGACGGAGATTTTAATCCGACTAGGTTTGTTTGTGATGGATGAGGTAAGAAACCTTATTGTTTGGATTGTGAAGAGTTCAGTAATTCTTTGAGAGGATTAGAATTGATTGATTTACCTCTTTCAGAGAGAAAATTTACATGGTCTATTAGGAGATCTGAGCCATCTATGGTGATGTTGGATGGATTTTTGATTTCCAATGATTGGGGGGATTTATTTCCCATGTTCAAAATGTTTGGTTTGGCTAGTCAATTATCAGATCATGTATCCCTAATCTTGATCCTGGTTCTAGAAGGAACAAGGGTGAAATCTTCAGATGTGAGAATGTTTGTGATTCGGACTAGGGTTTATAAGATAGATTTGGGGAATTTTATTGATAGGAATGGGGAAACCAAGGATAAATAGTCAATTTTGGAAGAGTTGGCACACTCTCCTAGCTTTTGCTAAGTGAAAAACCTAAAACTCTCTTCTAGACATCGCTGGAGAATTCTAGGAAATAGTCAAATGACGGCTACAAAATTCGATGCCCTAATCCTAGCTCACGCCCTCACTTATATAATGTTTAGGCGTGGTGCGTACAACAAAACTAGCAAAACTTATTGTGCATAAATAAAAGTTCCCCCAAAACAGTCGGTGCGCATAGAAAATTACTCCTTCGGCCTCCTACGCCTCCTCTCATAAATGATGACCGTATCACTTCTTACCCCAGGAGTTTCACAGTGCCCTCAAGGTGGAAGTCAGGAAACTGATGAAATATCTGATCATAAGGCTCCCACGTCGCCTCGCACTCTGGTAGTCCCGTCTAACGGATCAATACATCCTTCGCCCCGAAAGTTCCCGACCGTATGCTTGTGACCTCCTTGGTCTCTAATAAGACCTCCATGTCGTCTGTCAGGGTCGGTGGTAGTGTAGCTGACGCCGCATGTTCACCAATCGCCCGGCGTAACTGTGAGACATGGAAAACCGGATGGATGCGAGTAGATGGGGGTAACCTCAGTCGGTAGGCCACATTGCCGATCCTGGCCTCAATCTTATAAGGCACATAATACCTCGCTGCTAGCTTCTCGTTGCGTCGCTGAGCCATCGAACGCTGTCTGTATGGTCGGAGCATCAGATACACATGCTCTCCTACTGCAAACTCCAAATCCCAGCGATGTGCATTTGCCTTCCCCTTCATGATCTGCTGGGCTCGTGACAAGTGGCGCTTCAACTCTTTCAGGATCCAATCACGCTCCAACTGTGGCTTAGTCCTGACACTAGGGTAGCTCCTCTGTTGCAGTGGACTAAGTGGGGTGGGTCTCAGCCATAAACAATCTGAAATGGTGTCATCTTCGCCGCCAAGTGGTACGAGGTGTTGTATTAGTACTCTGTTCACATCAGCCATCCGGCCCACTTCTTGGACGTCTCTGAAGCAAAACAGCGGAGGTACGTCTACACACTCCGATTTACCACCTCGGTCTGTCCGTCCGTCTGCGTGTGGTAAGTGGTACTTCGTCGAAGTGCTGTACACTGCATCCGGAACATCTCCCTCCAGAAGTGCTCAAAAACATATTATCCCTGTCCGATACGATGGAACAAGGACAACCATGTTGCCGTACTACCTCCCTCAAGAAGGCAGCTGCCACTGATGCTGTTGTAAATGGACGGGAAAGTGGAATGAAGTGGCTGTACTTGCTGAGGCGGTCAACCACAACAAATATAGTAGTGTAGCCCTCTGATTGTGGTAACCACTCCACAAAGTCCATCGAAATGTCCTCCCACACACTCTTTGGTAAATCCAAGGGCTGTAAAAGGCCTGCCGGTGACGTCGCCTGATACTTGTGACGCTGACACACGTCACACTTTGAAACTAACTGCACGACATCCTTCCTCATGCCCGGCCAATAGAGCTCTCGAGCGATCAGCTGATACGTCTGATACCCCCCTGAGTGTCTGCCCAACTGCACTGCTGTGAAACTCATGGAAAAGAATGGAAATGTGTACAGATGTACGGGGAATCACCAACCTTCCCCTGTACAGAAGTGTCCCCCCTCCAATGAGTAACCCGAAAAGTCTCCTGATCTCCGAGTAAGGGCATCTCTAATCTGTCGCAGCCCCTCGTCCGCCTCGATCTTCGCTAGCAATGGCTCGCTCCCCAGCATCACCGGAATAGATGAGGCTACCACCTGCACCCCCTCGTCTCGACGTGAAAGCGCATCCGTCGCATTGTTGTCCGTGCCGGGCTTGTAGTGAATCTCGAACTTGTATCTGATCATCTTGGACAACTACCTCTGGTGCTCCTCGGCCATCATGCGCTGCTCCATGAGGTACTTCAGACTCCTCTGGTCCGTCCGTACTACGAACTCCCTCCCCAAAAGGTACGGCCGCTACTTCTGTATTGACAACACTATGGGCATCAACTCTCTCTCATAGACGGACTTCAGTCTGGCCCTAGCTGACAAGACCTGACTAAAGTAGATAATCGGCCACTGCTCCTGCATCAGCACGGCCCCTAAACCAAAACCCGGCGCATCAGACTCCACGAACTGCTTCTCGAAATCTGGGAGTGCTAATACCTGCATTGTCGTCATAGCCTGCTTGAGGCCCTGGAATGCCCTCGTAGCCTCCTCTCCCCAGCAGAAACTGTCCTTCAGCTGTTCGGTAAGGGGCCACGCTAGGGTGCCGTACCCCTTCACGAACCTCCGGTAATAGCCTGTGAGCCACAGGAATCCCAGTAGAGCTCGTAACGTCTTCGGCTGCGGCCAATTCAACATAGTAGCAATTTTCGACCGATCGACCGCCACTCCCTCTGCCGAAATGATGTGCCCTAGGTATTCTATCCGAACAAGTACTTCTTTCGGTTGGCCTGTAACTGGCGGTCCTCTAACTCTCGCAGGACTATCTCCAAATGGCCCAAGTGATCCGGCAGTGAATCACTGTATACTAAAATATCGTCAAAGAAGACCAAGACGAACCTCCGTAGATAAGGCCTGAAGACCTTATTCATCAATGACTGAAAGGTGGCGGGGGCGTTCGTCAGCCTAAAAGGTATGACGAGGAATTCGTAGTGGCCTTCGTGAGTCCTGAAGGCCGTCTTCTGCACATCCTCCGTCTTCATACGAATCTGGTGGCATCCAGACTTCAGGTCGATTTTTGAGAATACCACAGTGCCGTGCAACTCATCCAGCAGCTCGTCGATCACATGGATAGAAAACTTGTCTGGTACAGTTTCCTTATTTAAATCTCGGTTATCGACGCAGAATCTCTAACTGCCGTCCTTCTTTACCAGCAACACTGGACTAGAAAAAAGGGCTCGCACTGGGTCGTATGACCCCCGCCTGCAGTATCTCCTAAACCAGCTTCTCGATCTCATCTTTCTGCACCTGCGGGTATCGGTACGGGCACACACTAATGGGAGACACCCCCTCTTTAAGTATGATGGCATGCTCATGATCCCTTAGTGACGGAAGGCCGCTAGGTGGCTGAAACACCCCCTCAAATCCTTGCAATAGCTGCTCCACCTCCAGTGGCACCACTGTCATGCCCTCCGTCTCCTCGGAAACCAAACCTTGTAGCTCGATCAGGAATCCACCTCCATCCGTCTGGAGTGTCTTTGTCAGTCTTGTAAGACACTGACGAACAACACAAGCTTGGGTCACCCAGCAGCACTACCTTTCTCACCTCTATCTGAAACTCCATCCGCAGCAGTTTCCAGTTAAACTTCGTCTCCTCAAGTGACTGTAACCACTGCATCCCCAGAATCAGGTTGACGTTGCACAAGGTTAAGTGCAAGAAACCACCTATGATCAGTATTCCCTGTATTGACATCGTCAAGTCCCGACAGATGCCTCTACTCTGCTCCACTTTGTCGGTCCCCAACATGACCCCAAAGCCATCTGTCTCGGTGAGCTGGATCCCATGTCCCTCAATTACCCTAGGGGATACGAAGTTGTGGGTGGTCCCACTGTCTATCAGGATCACCACGTCCATGTCCCGAACGCTACCAGCCAGCTTCGTAGTGTGGACCAGTGTAAGTCTCACTATGGAACTGAGTGAAACCCCCGCTGCCTTCAGGAGCAGGGGCTTGCTGGGCTCCTCGTGCTCTGTCGCTCTCCCCCCTGCTTGCTCCTCTAACTTCTCAGCGTACACCTCATATACCTGTAAGGCCTGGTTACGACACCTGTGCCCCGGGGTAAATCTCTCATCGTAAATGAAGCACATCCCCTTGATGTAATCGCGCACCGTCCCGACTTGCTTCAAAGCATGCAGCTGCTCGTAAGCTCCACCTCCCTGGGAATCTCGGAATCGGTGTAGCAATGCCTCCTTGAATCCGTCCCAGATTCTCAAAGGCCTCTGCTGCTCTTTCCATCGCCACCAATTCAAAGCCTCTTCCTCCAAACAGAGTGCGACCGCTCGCAACCTCTCCACCTTCGTCAGCCTCGCTATCTCAAAATATCTTTCTGCCTTGTAGATCCACCCCGTGGCATCACTATTCTTAAATAGTGGCATCTTGAGCTTTCGTATGCAGTCATCTGCACGTGGATCCCCTCTGTCGAAACGATCCGGTTGCTGTTGGCGATGGTGATCTCCAAATCTGGCTCCTCCATGACCCCACCGCATATCCCCCCTCCAATCTCTCTCCTCATCCTCCTCGTACACATAATCATGATAGCGGTTGGGCTCCTCGTACTCCGGGTCATGTTGCGCAGCGCGCCGTCGTCTTCCTGGAACCCCATCACTGTCTTCGGAGTACTTCGGATCCCGCGCACCCCGCGCGCGCCCCTCCTGGTCATTGAAACCCCCCTTGCGGTAGGCAGGGGGCTCCTCGGAGTCCGCACGTCTCGCCAGTGGCCTGCGGAAGCCCTTGCAGGCTCGTCGACCATCGGCGACCCCTTGTCAGGGTCGTCCGCCTTCTGCGGCCCCCTGCGGGGTAGCTGGCCTTCTGCGGCCCCCTGCGGGGTCCTGTAGCCCCGTAGATGATCTTGTTGATGCCATTGGATCAAATCTTTGACACCAATTTGATGCGGACTGGGGTTTATAAGATAGATTTGGGGAATTTTTATTGATAGGAATGGGGAAACAAGGATAAATAGCTAATTTTTGGAGAGTTGGCACCTCTCCTAGCTTTTGTTAAGAGAAAAGCCTAAAACTCTCTTCTAGATCTCGCTGGAGAATTTTAGGAAATTATCAAATGACGGCTACAAAATTCGATGCCCTAACCCTAGCCCACGCACTCACTTATATAATGTTTAGGCATGGTGCGTACAACAAAACTAGCAAAACTAGCAAAACTTATTGTGCATAAAGAAACTTCCCCCAAACAGTCAGTGCGCATAGAAAATTACTCCTTCGGCCCCCTACGCCTCCTCTCAATACGTGATGACCGTATCAGTTTGGTTTCAGGAAGAAGGGTTTAAAGAATTTGTTAGTAATGTTTGGAGATTAAAGAATTTGTTAGTAATGTTTGGAGACATCAATATTTTCAGAGGTCTACTGCTGATAAGTTTGACAATAAACTTAAGTCTCTTAAGAAATGAACTTAGGATTTGGGCCGAACAGCACTTCCGTAGTATTACTAAAACTATAAGGATGTTTTAGAGGCGCTTCAGCAGTGTGAGGTATGTGAGGAAGATAGAAGTCTCAATGACACAAAAGTTGAACAAAAAAATGTTAGGATTCACAAGGGATTTGGGAAAGAAATTTGGGGGTTTTATTGATAAAAGAGGGATTACAAGATAGTTGACCTCAATTCGAAAGGAAGGATACTCTCCAAAGTAAACCTAGGCTTCTACTCATATCTATATATTAAAACACAATTGTTTTTGAATTCTAGGACTGACTAGGATAAGATAAAGAGTGGTTATGATTTGTTCTTGAAGAATGGAATGTTGAGATGAGTTTGAGAAAGTTGGGGGGAATCAATTTGGTTGGAAAACTCAAAATTTTGTAATTTTTATGGAAAAATATAACATCCAATGGCACCTCACTCATTATCCAATGGCTTTTGTAATTATGGAAAAACGTAGATCCAATGGCAGGGAAAAATGTTGGGGATTTGAGTCAGTTGGAGCCGAACCAACTTTGCTTATCTGGGTCCCACCGTCCCCATTTGTAGACTGGACGTCTAAATTCACATCCGCCTAACCCGTACATGAAAAATTCGAAGAAAGTATAGATGGATAAAAAGGAGTCTTGAAGTGGACAGTGTGCTTTTAATGACACCATATATTGTTAACGGTAATTATATAGATGTCAAATATTGTTGTCTTATTATTATTTAATTATTTGTTCATTTTCCATTCCACTGTCCATTTTTGTTCGTTTAAATTTACTCTGCGCAAAAGCTAAATTTTTGTTTGTTTAAATTTTGGAGGGGGAAATAATTTTTGGGGAGAACAAAGATTTTGAGGGGATATCTTAAATGAACCGTGCCTGAGGGCACGGTTTCGCGCCGAAGGCGCGAGGGTACTGATCTATGCCGAAGCTAAATTTTTGTTCGTCTTAATTTTGGAGGGGGAAATAATTTTTGGGGAGAACAAAGATTTTGAGGGGATATCTTAAATGAATCGTGCCCGAGGGCGCGGGTCCGTGCCGAATCTAAATTTTTGTTCGTTTTAATTTTGGAGGAGAAAATAATTTTTGGGGAGAACAAAGATTTTGAGAGGATATCTTAAATGAACCGTGCCCGAGTGCACATGTTATGACTAGTGCTCCACTAATCTCTCAAATTCAGCCTCTGATCCCGATTACCACATCCCCTCTTACATATAATAAACCGATTACCCTAAAGTTGCATATCTGTCCATGAGTTCGAAATTACAGTTTTGACACTGAATCAGTCCACTTTGTCTTTTGCTGCTGTTTGCCATCCTTTTGCTGCTCCCTTTTGCAGTCGCACTCCCAGTTACCAGTCTATTATTACTTCCATAAAGAACCACATTGTTCTTAAGGTGGTGTTATGAAATCCATGTGATAAGCTACTCTAATTGAGGATGCTCGTCCCCTCCTGGCTCGTCCATCTCAATCGATATGCCTTCATCATCATCAACCATCAAGACATGTCAAGCGCGGTCCTGACACTGATGTCCCGGTCCGAATTTCTTGTCACATCAAAAGCATAGTCTATGTTTCCGCTTATTTTGGATCTTCACCTCCGTGAGACGCTAGAACATGTTGTCGGGTCGATGCTAGTCATTCTTTTCCTTGCTCGCCTTCTCTTGACTTGTCTTAACCTCTCCTGGCTGGGGCTTCTGTAGCTCCATCATAGTGGTATTGCGGGAGGTGACCCCACTCATCGCTCCCCTAGCCGACCACTCTGCGATGTTCCAGTCCACCATTTGAGCCACCTTCATCGACTCTCTTAGCCTCTTAGGCCTTAGTATACGTAGCTCGGCTCGAATGCTTTTTTAAGTTCCTTCATAAAATTTTATTCTAACACCGCCTCAGGTTTTCCTCACTCGGCCTCAGAGCATCTTGTCTAATGGTGCCCTCTTGCTTGAGTGCAATAAGCTGTTCATGTAGATTTTCTCCGTCATAGTAGTACTGCGGGAGGTGACCCCACTTATCGCTCCCCTAGTCGTCCGCTCTGCGATGTTCCAGTCCTCTACCATTTAAGCTAGCTCCATCGACTCTATTAGCCTCTTAGGCCTTAGTATACGTAGCTCGGCTGGAATGCTTTTTAAGTTCCTTCAAAAAAATTTATTCTAACATCGCCTCATGTATTGCCCTCACTCAGACTTAGAGCACATCTTGAACCTTTACCTGTAATATTTGATGGTGCCCTCTTGTTTAAGTGCAAGGAGCTGTTCGTGTAGATTTTCTCTCTAGGTATCGCGGAAGTGATCCAATATGCAATCCTTGAACTCCTCTCACAACCGAACTAGCTGCCTTTGCTCTCTCCGTCGAAACCAAGCGAATGCCTTTCCCTCTAAACATCATCATTGTCTCTTCATTTGTTAGATGGTTCACGACAAAGTATCTCTTGGCGCGTTAAACCCATCCATAAGGGTCCTCCCTTTCAAAAAATCGACATCTTCACTTTTCTAACCATGTTGTCAATGCCAAAATGTCATTGTCTTGCTCTCTAACCAGGCTTCTTGCAATGGAATTGCTGATAGGCATCCTATTGTGTAATGGTGTGACCTACAAATACTCCTTGTAAGACTCCTGCTGTGCCATCGCCCCAATCAACGTCAAACCAATCCGAGTCTCTGATGATAATGCATCCTATAAAAACGACAAATTTGTAATTTCGAAAAATAAGTGGTGTTTTCGTAATTTTAGAGGCAACGGGGGGTATTTCTGTAATTTGCTGAAAATCAGAATTATTATTAATATGGGGCTTAGGGGGATTATAGAGGATACATTGAATCTTGAGAGAAATCTCGTGAGAGGTGTTCGCCAGGCCTGGGGCGGCTCTGGGCAGCAAGTCCAGGGCTCCTGGGCCCCATGGCGGCCAGCCTTGGGCCGTGGGACCCTTGGGTGTGGTCCCAAGGGCCACCGCCTCGCGAGCGGCTGCCCGAGTCGGGCGGTGCCTCCTTTGCCCTCGGTCGCCCCTATAGGTTTTGGGGGGTTTCACCTTCCACGCGCTGATCATCGCCGTTTGGATGTAGATCTTTCTTAAAGTTGATGGCTTTCTCTTTCACCTTGTCCAAAAATTACGCCTTTGGTCCTAGATCTGAGTCATTGTCTTCGTCGTTGTTCAGACTTTGTTGTCTCTTTCTCATGTGAAGGCTGACTCTTTAACTCAGATATTTGTTGCGTTAGGGTTTCCATCGATGATTTCATCCAAGATTTCGAAGACGAAAAACTTTCCTCCATCGATTTCTTCAAACCTTCAACTTCACTTTCAAGTTTCTCCTCCAAAGCTTCTACCTTTTTCGTAACCATCTGTATCGATTGTTCTGATACCAATTTGTTAGAATTTGCAAGTGATTCAGTGAAGAAATCTAGGGTTTTTATTGATATAAGAGGGATTACAAAATAGTTGGCCTCAATTCGAGAGAATGGCCACTCTTTCAAGCCTCAATTCGAGAGGAAGACTACGCTCCAAACTAAATCTAGGGTTCTACTCTTATTCTCCACTAATTTCTCTCAAATTCAACATCTGATCCCAATTATCCCGGCCTCCATACATATAATAAACTGATTCATCTAAATTACAGATATGTCACTGGCGACTGAAAATTATAGTTTTGCCACTGCCACTGGATTAGACCGATTTGTTTTTTGCTGCTGTTTACCATCCCTTTGCTGCTCCCTTTTGCCGCCGCACCCCCACCCTTCGCTGTAGTCTATCAAAGAATCAGGTTGTTGACAAGCTGGATCAGATTTTGGGAGAGAGAGATTATGCGGTGTCGAAGGTTAAGAGTTCGTTGGCTTAAGAAAGGAGATAGTAATACCAATTATTGCCACAGATTGGCCAAGGGAGGAATTACATTTCCTTGCTTTCTAGTTTGTGTTTGTTTGTTTGTGTCTGAGCATTATAAAGGAATCTATGGGTCTAGGTTGCATGATAGAATCTCCTTGGATTGGCCAATGATGAGGATCAACTTGCAATACAACTTTTAGACCTAGAGCTCCCCTTTTATGTTGATGAAGTTAGATATGCTTCTTTGATATGAACGGAGACAAACCTCCAGGTCCTGATGGTTATCCAGCTTTTTTCTTTGAAGAATATTTGGAAATAATTGAAGATGATATAATGAATATGTTCCGGGAATTTTATGAGGGCACTTTGGATCTGTGTAGACTGAATTATGCTCATGTTGCGCTGAGGGAGCTATATCTGTTAATGACTATAGACCAATTAGCATATTGAATGTTGTTTATAAGATCAATACTAAAGTTTTGACTAATAGTCTCAACCCTAAACTTGAGAAGCTTGTTGATGGGGCTCATGCATGTTGTATTAAGCACATAATTATTTCTTATTGCTATAGGGAGCACTATTCTGATTGTATGTGTTAAAACTTGATTTTGCCATAGCATATGACATGCTAGATTGGAATTTTATTTTGGAAGTTTTGAAATTTGTAGATTTGGTGACAGATGAATTGCCTGGTGACAACTCTCAGATTATTGTGAATGATAAACTTGGTAATATGATTGTTTCTCAAAGGGAAGTTAGGCAAGGAGATCCTTTGCCCCCCTTTTATTTGTATTGGCTGCTGATGTTTTCACTAGGATGCTTCAATTGACTTCAGATAATGGTGTTCTTAGTGCCTTTGAACCAGAAGAGGAGCTTGGCGATAACATATGGAGTTTACAATAAGATGATGATACCATCATATGTTGTAAGTCCAGTAATGATGATATCACAGCTCATACGTTGCTTTTGGATGTATTTGAGATGGCTCCAGGGCTTAAATTTATTTTCACAGAAGCATGATTATCTTTCTAGAGGATAATTCTGTTAGACAAACTGAAGCTACATCTATGCTTAATTGCTTGATTGGTTATTTCCCTATCAGTTATCTTGGTATTCCTCAAGACCAAGTAGGCTTTTTCATGAGTGGCAACCCCATATTGATAAGATTGAAGGTTGGCTAGTTGGGAAGGTTCTCTCTCTAGGGGCGGTTGGTTAGTATTGGGTAATTCTGTTATTTCAGCTATTCCTGTGTGTATCACATCTTTTTTCTCTCTGCCAGTGTGAGGTAATTAAAAGGATTGATCAGCTTAGAAGAGCTTTCATTTGGATACGCAGGAGAGAAGTGACCAGTGTTTGGTTAATTGGTCGGAGGTATGCCTCCTTGAAGCATTTGGGGGTTTGAGGGGTTTGGGTGTGTTGTCTTTTGAGGTGATGAAAAAAGCCTAGTTGGGAAGATGGTTGTAGAAGTACTTTAATCAAACTGATTGACTTTGGGTGAGGATGGTTAATCTTTTTTACAATCAAAATAATCATATTTGAGTTGGTTACTCTGGGAGAATTTCTGCCTTTTGCAAGGCATCCGTGCTATTTTTAAAACCTTTTGTGTGGGGTGCTGACAGATGGCTTTCCGATCATCATTGGATTGTATCAAGGTTCGGCTCTGAGTCATTCCCTCTTTGTTATGGTGATGGATCAGCTTACTAGACATATTCAAGACGATGTATTGGTGTATGCTATTTACATATGATTTTTTTGATAGATGAGACCAAAAGTAATGCAGATGCAACGTTAGATTTGTAGAGCAGACACCGGGGACTTGAGGGTTTAGACTTAATAGGAACAAGATCGAGTATATGGAACATAAGTTTACTAGAGAAACATGAAGATTATAGCGCGGTGAAGCTGGATGGAGAAAGTAAATTGGTAAGTATTTCAAGTATTTTAGGTTGGTTATTAAAGAGGATGCATGGATTAATTAAACAAGATGATGATCATAGAAATAAAATATGATGGTTGAAGTGAAGAGTCGTAACAGAAGTGTTGTGCAATCGAAATGTACTGATATGGTTAAAGGGTAAATTTTATAAGATGATGATTAGATCCGTTTTGTCATATGATACGTAGTGTTGTGTTATTATTATTAAACATGAACATAAGTTGGATGTGACAGAGATGTGAATATTGCAGTTGATGTGTACATATACTGTAAAAGATAATGTAAGAAATGAGGATATCCTGGCAAAGTTAGGTGTGTTCCCTATAGAGGATAAGGCGAAAGAACATCGCTTGAGATGGTTTGGTCATATACACCATCGCTTGAGTTGGTTTGGTCATATACACCGAATACATATTGATGCGCATCTCAACCTTTGAGGTTGAGATTAAGAGAAAAAGAGGTAGACGGAAGAAGACATAGATGGAAGTGATAAGTATGGATATGAAAGATCTTGTTTTGACAGATGAGAAAGTTGTAGATTGTAATGCGTAAAAAACAAGTATCCGACATCACAATCCAACGTGAGCACGTTTTGAAATTCTTTCTATTGAGTCTATGAAGCAGGCTCCCATTTTTTGGGATAAAGGCTAAGACGACGAAGATGATGAGTTCTGAGGTCTCCTCGGGTAGGGGTTCACATATTTCATTTTGGTTGGGCAGTTGGGCTTCCTCAATCAGTTCTAGATATATGTATGTGATTTGGTAGATACAACGAAGGATTCGGTTGCTGATGTTTTTAGATTGAAGGGACATTATAATAGTTGGCAGCTGCAGTTTCAAAGGAATCTTGTTGGAATGCATGTAGATGAGTTTTGATCGGTTGCTCAGTTGTCTTCCTGAAAGTGTCTCGAGGTTAGACTTTGGAGTTGGGATCCAAAACATACTTAATCTGTTAAAATCTTCTATTCTTTACTTTGTGGCAGAGGTACAAGATTCTCATCCTTTTCTTCATGGAAAACTTATGTGCCCTTAAAGGACAAAATTCTGATATGGTTAATTGTTAAACATAGGCTTAACACTAGCCGTACTCTGATGTGATATCCATGATATTTCTTGTGTTTTTAGCTGTTCTCGTGAGGAGGCATTATCTCATATTTTTCTCCATTGTCAGTATATCCAATCCATCTGGAATTCTGTTATGTTCAACCTGCAAATTACCAGATTTCCTTCTTCCATTGACAGTATATGGTCAGATTGGTTGAAACAGCATGTTAACGGATGAGTTAAATTAGAATGGGGTCTCTATGTTATGTGACCATAGTTTCAATCAGAAAGCTAGAACTTCTTATCTCTTCTTCATTCCATTCAACTCCACAGTCCTCTTTTGGCTTTCTAACCTTAAGTTCTAATAATTTGGGGAAATTCAAAAAGTTGGGTTTTGTCCTAAATGTGCTGCAGGTAGACAGGTTGTGGGCAATCTTGCAGCGTTCCCAGACTCGGCAAGTGAGGTTGTAGATTCTTGCTGCTGTGTCTTTGGTGCTTAATGATCTTCCCGTTGCTGCTGACGGAAATGATGGACATGTGGATTTGGCTCCAAGGGGGATTTCTCATTCTGGGATTGGTCATATTCAGGTGAGAACTATTCAATTGCCGCAGAGATGATGGTGTGGAGCTCATTTTTTCTTGATGATTGACTTTGTGTTTTGTATCTGGATGTTTGTTTTGGGTGGGGTGGGGTGGCCTGGATACTCATCTTGTAAGTAGAGGGGGTTGCGGGGTATGCTTGTTTATACTCAGTTTTTGATGGTATCACGTCTTTATTGTTGGGGACTTAGGATGTACCAACTATTTTTGATCAATGGGATGGGGAACCCAAGATTGAGACCCCGTCTTTTTTCTTAAAAAAATGCTTTTCTTGACACCAGAGAACTGCTTTGGGAGTCATGCTTCTCGATTACAATGGAACTAGACCCTTCTTGGGGCAGAAAAGGGCCACTATTGTAGCCTGAGTCTAGTTTTTTTGAAAGTGCTTAGCCACATCCACCGTAAGCCTAGTTTCACCAAATTAGTCTAGTTTGGCAATGTTGATGCGCGGAATCTCGCGGGGGCCGGGCCAAGCCGTCGGACGCCTGGGCTGGATCGCTGAGGCGGCATTCCTGCAACAGGTTGAGCCCGGTCAGGCTGGTTTCACCGGGCATCAACATTGCCCGGTCAGGCTGGTTGCTATCAGCTTGGGTGACTCGAGTTTGGGTCTGGTCTACTCGGACTGAGCTGGCTTGGATGGATTGACTTTGGTTGAGCAGGCATTTATAAGCTCCAATTGACTTTGGTTCAGCCAGCAATTGACTTTGGTTCAGCCAGTGAACATGGCAGCTTAGCTTCGGCTTGATCAAGCCGATCGAGTTGTATTTGACTTGATCTAAGCTGATAAGGTTAAATTTGGCCTGTTCGAGCCAAGGGTTGATTCATAGGAGATCTAACATTGCTGGCGGTTGATTTAGGCAATGGTCACATGATAAAAAACAGTATTAGCAGCAATAGAGAAAGACGACAAAAGGGGACGAAGATGGGAGAGATGGCCAGATTTGGGATCTGATCGGAAGCAATGTCAAAGACGGGGAAGATGGTGGTGGTGATGCCAACGTAGGTTAATTCTGGGTGTGTGATCTTAAAGATGAAATTGCAGATCTAATGATGAAAAATCAAGCTTCACAAAGTTGCCGGTCTTAGAAGCAAGGCTATGGGTTCAACTATTAAGGCAGAAATGCCCAGCTTTATTAACCTTTTCAGGGGCCTTTATCATTTCGAGATTGTGTTAAAGGCTAAACGCAAATGTCAGACTCGTAAGAAGGCTAGGGTGTCACTACCGGAGAGGAGACTTCGCTGGATGGTATGGTTTGGATGTAGTCATGTGACGGTGAAAGAAGAAGAAGAACCAACGATGGCAGAAGAAGTTGTTCGCACCTGAAGGTTGAATAAGAAGTTGATCTTGATAAAGATCTTAACGCTGAAGATCAATTCCTGAAAAGCTGCAAGTAGCAACTATTTTAAATAGTTTGCCATCGTCAGTATATATGGCTGCCATAACACTTAGATTAAATGAAACCATTAAACATGTTATTGACTTGCTAACTCAATTAGCAATAGAATACTACTTATTAACTAGGATGGCGGGGTTCATATATGAACCTTATGCAACAATAACAAGCAAATGCCGTGTGCTACTGAAGAGTATAAGGGTGTCATCACATTGGATGTGCAAATCCCTGCTTCAGAGGACTTAACCAGTACCATGCTTATAGTAAGAAAGGACCTTTGGGATACCACTACATTTGTAGGAAGTTTGGTTACTTTAAAGCTAACTGTTCACTGGTAAGGAACGTGTGCTGTTCTAAGCACCTAATATAAGAAGGATCTGGCAAGCAGGAGTTCAATGGTGTGATCGAGTGTGATCAGTGCAATGTTGCAACTATCTAGATGTTGGATTGACTTGAGAGCGATCCGGCATATTGCAAAGATGAAGGAAGGGATCATTGATATTAATAAGAAGGGTGAACAGAGAATCTACATGGATAACAATACATATCTAGATATGAAATGTATTGGTTCATAAAGATTGAACCTTTATGGCATCATTATTATGATCATGAATGACATGTTTTATGCACATGATATAAAACATAATCTGATCAATGTTCATGATGTCTTTAGGTTAGGTTTAACAATAACATGATTTTTGTTGGGAAAGATAAGAACATTTTTGCCATGTGCAAGTTTGTGCCCAAATATGATTTGTTTTATCCTTTTGTTGTAAAACCTAATGTTTGTAATTAGAATCCGATTTACATTATTCCTCATGTTTTTTATTTGATTATGATGTTTGGCATATGAGAGTAGGACATCATAGGAATAAAAAGATTGATTAGATAATTAAGATGGATTTACGACCGAATTTGACAGAATAAGAACATTATCCAGTGAACATTGCATGAATAGAAAGCCATTTCCAAAAGGTTAATAGGCCAGTAGACTTTGAGAATTAGTTCATTCAGATATTTATAGACCATTAAGCCTAAAGACATATAGTAACAATGAATATTTTATAATCTTCGTGGATGTTCATTCTAAGTATACTTTTGTATATCTTTAAACAAAATATTAAATGTCTTTAAATGTTTTAAAAGATATAAGATAGAAATAGAAAGAAAACTTAGAAGGTATATCAAGGTGTTAAGAACTGATAGAAGTGAGAATTTAAAGGTATTTGATGAGTATTGTATTCAATACGGTATTAAGAAACAAACTACAATGCTTTGTACATCACAATAAAATGGTGTGGCCAAAAAAATAAACATTGATGAACGTTGTAAGATGTATGTTATCATTCTGACCTTTCTAAAGGTTTTTTGGGCGAAGCAATAGTGACCAAATTATGTTTTGAATAAAATTCTCAAAAACTTAGATGAGTCAACGGTGTATGAGATATAGAATGGACACAAACTCAATTTGAGTCATTTATGAAAATGGGGTTGTGAAGCACATGTTTTCTTTTCATATCAGGTTAGATATAAGTTGGATATTAAAACGTTAAAGTTAGATTTATATGTTATTTTGAAAAATATAAAGGATATAGGTTCTTTCATAAAGAAAAACGTGTCATTGAAAGTAAAGTTACTACTATTCTTGAAAATCTAAAGGAAAAGAAATAATAGCAAGAGAATGTACTGTCTTTGCTAGACTTTGAAGATGTGAAGTCTACTTTGAAATATTCATTCATCTTTGGAGGTACTACTGTTTCATAAGGTAGCAAGACATAGGGATGTATAGAAAGATACACATAAGAAGCTGAGTGCGTAGCTGATAGTATGGTCATTACTTATGCGGTCTGGATAAGACATTTCTTAAGACCTAGATCTCAATTTAGTGGATGAACCAAATAAGATATACTTTGATTATTAAGCAGTTATCAGCTTGATTAATATTATCAAATAGCTCTAAATGAGGGCATATTGATATACATGTTAACCCGGTGCACGCTCATTGACCTTGCCCAGTGGTCAACAAACCGATAATGATGGCTTATACGAAAAATTCCAGAAACCAATAAAGCTAACGATGTACCTTAGCATCGAAGTCGAGCTTACAAATCTTATCGATGGAATTACCATATCACCACTTCAAATGTCTTATGTACTGGCTGCAACCAAGAAGACAACAATACAATATTATTATTTTCATGATATTATGAAGAAGAAAAACGTCATCGTGATTTATATTCCAATTAGCGACATGATTGACATGATTGCGGATCTTTTGACAAAAAGTATTTCCACCAAAAATATTCATCAAACATGTTACTTTGATGGAACTTAGTAGGCTAAAGAAACTTTCATGAATAATGAAAGGAGACAATCATGAATGAATTGATTGTACTTAATTTATTCACGATGAGCGAAAAATGTGTATATTTTACGGATAGTTAGAGTGTGTAATTATATCTTGAGAAACATCTCACGAATAACGAGAGCTAGCTTGGAAAATATTTAGCTATTTCGGTCAAATGGGAAATGTAAGCATTGCGACATCGTGGCTAAGTTAAAATACACCGGACCCAGTTTACACATGACCTGGTTGTTAGGATCTCTCATGCTCGTTCGGGATTTCCTTATTTATGATCGAGTCATGCGAGCACGTGAAGCTTTTTAGTTAAGAAATATTTGGACAGTTTAGAGGGCTAGGGCAGCACAAGCAGCCTATATGTTAAGGTGAGTTCATCTGTTCTAGATTACTAAAAATCATCTTTTCACAAATCTAATCAAATCATTGTTTTCTTTCAAATTCTGAGGGTGATGAAGTTTTTGTACAAGGTAAAGGTGGTGGTATGGATCTATTTTGGAGTAGACAAAGCAACTATGGGTTCCCAAGATTGCAGATGAATGGTAGTATGTAGTGCAGGGGTTTTTTTTAAATTTCATTTTAGTTTATTTTCTGAAGTCTAAAGGGGATGCGTAGTGGATAGGGATATCGTTTTTAATTATTTTGATTTTTAAAGCTAAAACTAAAGATAGAAGAAAAAAAGGCGAATATTTGATTTCAAATCATGCATAAAACACACACGATACGTGAATGAAGTCAAAGGGTTGGAGTCGAAGGGAAATGGCAACATAAATTCCAGTTATCTTCTCGTTTACCTCAGTTTCTTAAATACTTAGTGCTTTGCATGCACGCATGCACGCATTGCATGATAAAGAGCTGAAGCCTTTGACTCTAAGAATTCTAGTAGCTGAGCTGACCAAAACAACCCATTGAGATCTGCGCTTACCAAGACAGTATGTTACCTGGAAGTCAAAAACTGTGATCTGATCATCAAACTGCAGTTGCAAACTGGCTGCGTTAATACGATGGACAATAAATATTCTGTGCATCCCACCCCAAATTTTTTTACAGCAACAATTAGTTGGCCTCCTATTTAAACTTTCAAATTCTGAGTTCTGATGATTTTAATTTCTAAGATTATCTTTTTTGTTATCTGCACAAGGGTTCAAGTCCCCAAGCCACCCAACTGCTAGTTTTCTATGCTGTGCTCTGCTGTGAATGAACCTTGATTAGCATTTACTAGATTGTCTCCTATCATTGGAGGCTTTTGCAACAGTTTGCTGGATTTCTCATTTTTCTTTTGATTTTTTTTTGAGAGGTCATTGAATTTGTGTATATAAGTATGGGGCTGAGAGGGCACCCCTCCCTAGGCTTCAAAGTCCACTCCATGCATGTAGACGTTACTCCAGTTTCTATATTGTTGCTGGGTTTTATTTTGTTTACATGTTATCTAGTTTTGTATCTTCGAGAATCAAAATGCACTAAAATACTTCCATCGTTTGGGATATTTTCACATGTATGTCATATGTATTATATGAAAACATGGATGTTTTTGAATAAGTTTGCTGATTAGGACGCATAGATAGGTACAAAGAGCTTCGAAATTGAATCTTAAAGATTCAATGACTGTGGTTAAAAGCTTTGAAGTTTTTTTGGGAGAGAGAGACTTGAGGTTTTGAGATGAAGAGGATAAAAGGATGGATGTGAAGGATGGTGGGGTTAGGGAGGGTGGGCGAGAGAGAGAGTGGGTGTGGGCTTCTACAACCAACTCCCTCCACTAAAGGGTTAAAACACACACATTGCCTCTAGCAAGGGTTTCCAATGCAGCTCAGCACAACCTCATAAAGTGAGGACCTCAACACTTGAGGCTTTTTCGCCAATTACAAATTACAACAACTAGCCACTTACCACCACATCCTTGTGTGTGTTTTACAAACCTTTTTTTGTGAAGATGAATTTTACACTCTTCCAATAGCCAATACGTTGAAGCTCTTTGCATGTGTACGAGAGTGGCTATGAAAAATCCTTTTGATCTCAATAAAATTCCAGATTAAACAAGAGATCAAAAACTCAAATTTGTGTTCTCAAATGAGTCAAGATTAAGATTGAGAGAATCACAAATTAGCAATGCAAAAACCAGCTTAAAAGCTTTTAAGGAAATGAAAATTATTGCCTTGAAAATCTGTG
Source organism: Scilla litardierei (assembly GCA_030789695.1). Taxonomy (NCBI): domain Eukaryota; kingdom Viridiplantae; phylum Streptophyta; class Magnoliopsida; order Asparagales; family Asparagaceae; genus Scilla; species Scilla litardierei. The sequence goes on along the minus strand of CM061134.1, from coordinate 2,582,889 downwards.
AAAGAGCTTAAAGACAAAGATTAGAAAGTGCTTAGAAAACTTAGATTTTTACTCAAAATTTTTGGCTAACTCCCTCAGCCATTCCAGCATATATAGAGGGTGGAAATCATCAAGATAGATTCCCTAAACTGGCCATCCAACGGGTAAATTAGACACACTTCCGAAAATCACGAAGATGTTTAAATTTTACCGTTGGGGCCATAGTTGTCGACTCCTACATAAGGAGTAGTCGACTCCTGGCTAGTAGTTGACTCTCTGAACAACAATAGTCTGCTACATTTAAATTACAATAAGTACTTAGAACTTCGTAATTCAAATTAGTCGACTCATACTATAATAATAGTTTACTTCTTTACAGATACATTAAGATGTATCTTTAAAGAGTACTTTGTAATATCAAAATGATTTTTAAAAATGATTTTTAAAAACAGTTAGAACAGTTTGTGATGTACTTAGTAGTCTTGGTGTCTTCCTTTAAGCTTCTTCAACATGTCTTGAAGTGTTGCACTTCACAAATCTTTGGATAAGCTTTAAGTCTTCAATGTTAAGCTCCAATTCATAGGCTCTTCATACTTCAAGGTTTAACATCATGTTATCATCATATTTGAACTTGAGTTGACCATTGTTGATTATGTTGACTTGGATACATACACTCATAAATTATCTTACAAAAATATCAGTAGTAATCATAATTGTTTGCTTATCATCAAAACTAACTTAGGGGTGATGTAATAACCAACAACAATGTTCCGGCTACAAAAGGCAGAGTCCAGTGTTTCGGCTACAAAAGGCAGAGTCCATCTGAATACCACTTTGCGAAGGATTGTCAATTCATTTGGGACCCTGCAGATCCATTCTTTTTCCAATTCAAAGAGCGACCCCTTTATCTCTTTGTTTTCACGTCGAGAATTCTTTTGCAGATGAAGAGATGTCAAAGGGGCTTATTACTTCCCAAAGGAGGAGCTTTCTCGTTTGAGGGCCAAGGATAGTCTCCAAGAGCAGAACAATAGTTTTTTTTTAAAGGATAGGAGGCTTGCCTTGGAGCAGGCTCAGCATCAGCCTCAGGATCAACCTCTGGTGCCGACGGCCAGTGCGGAAAACAACATGGTATGCGACTTGAAAGAGGTTAGGAATATGGAACAACACCCAACCTTTCTTTTGTTCTTTCTTCAGTTTGGTTCCATGAATGCGCTACCTAGGTGCCGCACTTATAAAAGGTACTACTTCAAATCAAGCATAAGTCCTCCACTTTGACTATAAGAAGCAAACTGCTCCCTCCGAGGCAAGGTAAATAAGACTAGCAAGAGTATGAGCTTCAAAACTGATTATAATAGTATGGCTATGGATGTTGCAACTTCTAACAGGCTTTCTGTAATTACAGTCAAAATGGGACAATTGCAACATGAAATCCAAGAGCAACGTATAGTGCTAAATTTAGGGGATGATTACTGAACACCTATTTTTTAAAGAACATTGTTACGCCTATTTGACCGAGACCCAAAAGACACGAGACCAGGAGCCCGACTGCTGGTTGAGAGCCCATCTGCGTATACCGGCCCGTTCTACAAGGCCCAATAAGGGACCCCCTACCATCGATCCGACCCGGCCCCGGTAACCTGCTGGTCACTCGCCCACTCCTGCGATAACCGCTCCCCCGGTTCCGCGACCACTAAATGACGGTAATGGGGAGGTGCGGGCATGGCGCAGGGGGCGGCGACGGGGGGGGGGGGGGGGGGGATTGAGGGGGCACGATTGAGCGCGGGCGAGGGAAGTGGGCCAGAGGCAATCACGCTGGGAGCTCTATAAAAGGGCTAGGAAGACGACGAAGCAAAGGACGGCATCTCAGGTATCTAAAACCTAAGGTACTCCATCAACGACCTAGTTCCCCCTTTCCATCTCCTTCCTCCCCCGCTCGCGCCGTGAGACGCCGTTCTGATCTCCTCACGAGTCGAACCGTCTACGCCGGGCCTCCTCTTTCAGATCTCTGTCTGACTTAGGCATCGGAGGGGATTTGGCCGGAACCAAGGTCCGGCCCCCTGACGAGCGTTCTCGTCTACGCAGGAGGACAGCGGATCAACGGGCCGAGGCTTCCCCTCGCCCCTCGCCGACAACACACCCAGCCGGACGAGTGAGGTTTCCCCTCGCCGTCCGAACGCCGAGGCCGAGCACATCCTACCGAGGCCGAGCGTCTCAACCTGGGCCGAGGCTTCCCCTCGCCCCCCGCCGACCACGCATCCAACCGGACGATCGAGGCTACCCCTCGTCCTCCCACCTCCGAGGTCGTGCTCGTCCATCCGCGGCCGAGCGTCTCAACCAGGGCCGAGGCTTCCCCTCGCCCCATCTGCACCGACTAGAAGCCCCCGAGGGACCCAAGCGGGCCCCTTGACCACGTTGACCGGGTAGTCCACGGTCAACGCTCTGTAGTGAGAAAACACTCTGAAACATCTGGCGCCGTCTGTGGGAACGAACCGTCCCACGAAGAAGCAAACCACACCAGCGATGACACGATCCGGCAATGGTAGGAAGCGCATGCCCCCCATCCCGGAGGAGGGGAATGGCGCACCCAACGGCCACCCCGAAGATACGCCCGACAACGATCGCCCCGCCCCCTCAACCGAAGAGACCGGCGGGTCGGAACTGGCCACACATGGGCAGCTCCGAGCCCTGGCCCAGGAGACCAACGCGAGCCTCCAGACGTTGGTCGCGACGGTACAGCAGCTCGTCGGCCCTGCGCCATCCAACGGGGGAGCGTCGGGCGATGGCCATCGCTGGGCGGGGGGTCCCCCGCTCTTACGGTCCGCTGTGGTCGACGACCACGGGACCCAAAAACCGAACGCGGATCGTCGGTTCACGCTGTCCGGCTCCCGTCAGGCGAGATCACGCGCCTCCTCCCCCTATCGTGAAAGGAGCCGAAGAGAAACCGAAGACACGGAGGATGAATCGGTGACCGCGTCGTCTCGTCGGCCACGGTCATCCCACCGCAGGAGAAGCGATCGACGCCACTCAAGAGACCGATCGCGGCGGAGCGGGAGCTCCCGCCGGAGGAGCCGGGAGCGCCAGATCAGCCTGGCCCCCAGTGTGGCGAAGGTCGCAGAGCCAGCCCCACCGGTGCCTGTGCTCCCTCCGCCACCGAGCGAACCGGCGGCAGGCGACTGTCGAATTCCCGGGGGCCTCCACGGAGACCGGTGCCCCCTATCGCGGAGAATAACCGACGCGCGGGTCCCCTCTCGATTCAGGATCCCGGCACTGGGGAAGTATGACGGGATAGGAGACCCGGGACACCACGTGATGGACTACGAGGGGGACATGTCCTTCCAAGGAGCTGACGATGACCTGCTTTGCCGAGGCTTCTATTCTACACTCAGGGGAGCGGCGAGGACCTGGTACCGCAGCCTACCCAGCCGCTCCATCGACAGCTTCGAGGAGCTCACCGAGTTGTTCTGCAAACAGTTCATGGCGGGGAGGCAGATCAAGCCTGATGCTGAACATCTGTTCAACATAGTGCAAGGCCCGGCCGAGCCGCTCCAGCAGTTCATGCGCCGCTTCAATGCGGAGAGGCTGAACGTGAACAGCCCTCCCGACCTGGTGGTCCAAACGTCCCTTAAAAAAGGGCTTCGCCACAGAGGCCTCAAGAAGTCTATGCACAACGATCCCCCGAAGGACCTCCCCGGGATCATGGCGAGGGCCGAGCGCTTCATGTTGACCGAGGAGGCCTTGGCCGAGGATGCAGGAAAAGCCACTCGAGGGACCAAGCGTGGCGACAGCGGACGAGGCAGCCCCGAAGGACACCAGACCGAGAAGAGGCCGAGGAACAGGCAGCACGGAGAAAGCGCGAGAGACGCCACCTCAGATGCCATCCTCGCTCAAATGCAGAAGGAAGAGCGCATCGATCGTCCCCCACCGAGGGCAAAAAGAGGTGGGATGAATAAAGAGAAATACTGCAAGTACCACAAGGACGACGGCCACGACACTGAAGACTGCTGGCATTTGAAGAAGGACATTGAGAAGCTGATGAGCCGGGGGCACGCCAGGAGCCAAGCCGACGAGCCGGCCCACGGAGAAGGGACCTCCACGCAGCCAGACAAGGGGAAGAAGATCAACACCGTCCAAGGACCCCTCCGCATCGTAGAGTGAGCGGGCGAGGCCTCTCCCCCCGGTTGCAGCCTAGTAGGAGGGAGTTATCTAGGTTTACACCCCTCTGTCTAGCCTCATTTCCTTTTTTCCTTTTCCTCCAAATGTACTAGTCCGACAGGACACTTAAGAGTACAATCACATTCCCTTTTGTCTTTTCTTAAATCCTCGATGGAATCAACGTCTCACTAAGGGCGCGAAAGAATGAAGACCGCTGCCTTACTAGAAGGGAGGCGCTCATAAGTCTGGGGGCAATTCCCCCAGCCGACGCAGACGCCGACCGGTCCTAAGCCGAGGAACCTTACCCTCGCCGACCAATTCCTGCGCACGTAAGTCCGGGGGCAATCCCCCCGGCCAGCGCGGACGCCGATCGGTCCTAAGTCGAGGAGTTTTTCCCTCGCCGACCGACTCTTGCGCTCATTTGGGGGCAACTCCTCCAGCCAGTGCGGACGCCGACCGGTCCTAAACCGAGGAGCCTGGCCCTCGCCGACCAATTCCTACGCACTTAAGTCCGGGGGCAATCCCCCCGGCCAGCGCGGACGCCGATCTGTCCTAAGTCGAGGAGGTTTTTCCCTCGCCGACCGACCCTTGCGCTCATTTGGGGGCAACTCCCCCAGCCAGTGCGGACGCCAACCGGTCCTAAGCCGAGGATCTTTGCCCTCGCCGACCGGCTCCACCACTCGTGAAGATAAAGGCAATTCCCCCAGTCCTAGACCGAGGACGAGACAGCAAAGCTTAATATGCGAGAAATCCGAGTAAGTCAATTTCGTTTATAATGATTAACCAAGATACAAAATTGTGTCTTATTTACAGGGAATCAAAGACTGAGGGAACCTCTCGACAAATAATCCACCCTCGACGGACAACAAAGTTCATCACCAACAGAAACTAGGACGACACCGACAGAGCGAAGTTGGTTGGCTAAGGACCCATAGTTGTTGGCCTCAGCGAACATCCATGCAACCAGTAATTGTTGGCTCTGAAGCGGGGAGTTGATAGCAAAGCCAGAGGAGATGGCAGAGGCGGGGACCCATTTCAAGTAGACTGGCCCAAAGCGAAGCGGATGCTAAAAAATTGGAGGATAAGGCCAGAGGGGACGACTTAGGGAGCCCGGGCTCGAGAGGACACATCCTCGGGCGCTTCGCCCTGCTCGGAGCGAGGAGGATCGACTGGCGGAGGGGCTTGCCGAACGCGCTCCGCACATTCCCGGAAGGAAGACTGGACGACATCGATGATCCGAGGGGCGATGAGGTCTTCATACGTACCGAAGGCCTCCCTGAGAACCTCGAAGATTCTCTTCCCCAGGGTCCCAACGACGCCCCTCTCCACCTCCTCCGCGAGCCGCGTCATCTGGCGCCGATCAGACAACTCCCTCTGAAGCTCCTCCCTCTCCAGGCGGAACGACTCCGCCGCTTCTTCAGCCGACTGCAGGGCGTCCTCCAACTTTCCCTGGAGATCACCCACTCGTCCCTCCAGCTCGGTCACGCGGAGCTGGAGACGCCGGGACTCCATCTGGGCCTCCACCATCGCTACCTCCGCCGCCCCGGCTCGCTCTTGGGCCCTTATGGAGGACTCCTCCAGCTTCCTCAAGAGGATGGCTCGCCGCTGCAACTCCACGGCGAGCGTCGAACCCTGGAAGACGAGACATGAGCTAAGAAGAGAGTGAAGGAAAAGAAAGGACTGCAAGGTGGCCGAACCTGTTGAAGGGCCCAAACCAAAGAGTCCGACACCTTGTCGGCGGGAATCTTCTCGAGGGTGCTGCGGTCTCGGGGGAAGACGGAGCTCTCAGCCACCTGTTGGGCCAAGGCTCGGTCGACGAACACCGAACTCCCAGGGGCGACATCGAGGGAAGCCATATGGCCCGCCAACAGAGCTCCGATTCCCGGAGATGGAAGCGGGGACGCTGCGACGGGGGTGGCAGTCAGAGCCACCTGAAGGTCCCCGGTGGTAGCTGCAGGAGGCACAGAACAGGCCGGGCTGGAGGGCTCCGCATCCTCCTTCCTCTTCTTCCCTCCGTGAGGCTCCACGAGCGACGAAGGGGAACGCTTCTGCCTCTCCCCATCTCCACTCTCGAGGACGGGAGGGGACGCTCCAGGGGCAGGAGGGACTGCACTGGACCCGTCATTGCCCCCAGCCTCTCGGGCTGGGGGGCGGGTCCGGCCCTTACGACGCCCCCAGGGAGGAGATCGCCAGAAGAAGAGGCGGGAGGCACGGTCGCTACCTTGCCCACGGAGGGCTCGGCTCGGCGCACCTCCTCCTCAACGGTCCGTCGAGGCGCCCTTCCGGAGGTACTGCCTCGGCTTCGAGCGGCTCCACGGCGGATCAGCTCATCGACGTCACGAACGAACTCGCGGCCTGCCATCCATGCAAAGGAAACCGAAATCAGGATGAGTCACAGGGCGATTCGAGGATGAAAAAGCGACCTACCCGGAGACCACAAGACGGCCTTCAGGAGTAGGTCGTCCAACAAAGACCAGATGGACTTCGATTCCAAAGGAAGAGCCGACAGCGTCGCGGCGGCTGCCTGATCAACGTCAGAAAGGGCTAGCGGCGGGCGAGGCTGGACAGACGCGCCCCAACTTGTCAAAATCTGGGCATCACCCAAGAAGACCACAAAGACATAATCCGAGTTCCAATCCCCCGACCAACGGGGTAACCCGATCAGGCATTCCCTCCTCGAACGGGCTCGGAGTTGCAGCCATGACCCCGGCCCGACCGTCTGGACCTGGTAAAAGTGGAAGAGAAGGGGGATAGACGGCTCCAGACCGCGGGTACAGCAGAGCGTTACGAAGCCCGTCAGTACCGCGATCGAACAAGGGGTGAACTGGCAAAGGGATACCGTGAGATGTTCCATGACCTGGATGAAGAAGGGATGGAGCGGGAAACGAAGACCCAGGCGGAACATCTCGACGTAGGCGCCGACCTCATTGCTCCTCGGAAGGCAAATCCGCTCGTCGACAAATGGAACTCGAACCTCGTACGGGAAGCAGAGATATCTTTCCCGGATCTCCGTGGCTACCGAAGGAGGGGTCCCCGACGGCGTACGGAGGACAACGGGGGGCACATTAAGCCGCACGGCAGCCGACGCCACGTCATCATGGGCGTAGTCTGGAAAAAGCTTCCCCTTCCCCTTATCTTGAAGGGAACGACTCCCGGCAGGAGAACTTGATCCCACCAGCCGGGGCTCGCCCCGCTTGGACTCCGGAGGACCCCTCGCCCCTTGACCAGAACCACCTATCCTAAGAGCAGCCATAAGACGAAAGCAAGAAATGAATTACCTTTTCGACTAGTTTGGAGAAGACAAGGAAGCGAAGGCGACGGGAAACTCCGAGTTGTGGAAAGCTCAGAACAATGGGAAGAGCAAGAGAGAAGTGGAGATCAACGCGGCAGGAGATCTTATATACCGGGCGCAGGAGTGAATTCGAAGCGACTGATAAGAACGCGTGGCAGGCTTCACAGAACTGGCGGCGTTTCGAAATCGGCGCCAGGGGAAGTTCAATCGATCCGCCTCATCATGACCTACATTTATGACCACGCCTCGACTGAAGCGCCACTCGGAACCCCAGGAGGCATAGCGGTTGTACCGAGCTAGCCGAGGCCGATCGATCCCACCGATGGCGGCGCTCGAACCCTTCAGCTTCTCAATTGAAGACGACCCCGCGAACGGCGGGGATAAGCTTGCAGCCACACGTGGCGGCATCAGAGGACCGACGGCGCTTCGGAGCCCGCGCCTTAAAAATATCGAACGGGCCCACTCATGATGACGACTAATAAATGAGTCGGCATCGACTGGCGAGCTTGTCAAAATCGGCAGAAGTCACATCGGCCGAGCCGAACAGGCCGAAGCCGATCAACCCGACCGATGGGGGCAATTGTTACGCCTATTTGACCGAGACCCAAAAGACACGAGACCAGGAGCCCGACTGCTGGTTGAGAGCCCATCTGCGTATACCGGCCCGTTCTACAAGGCCCAATAAGGGACCCCCCTACCATCGATCCGACCCGGCCTCGGTAACCCGCTGGTCACTCGCCCACTCCTGCGATAACCGATCCCCCGGTTCAGCGATGGAAATAAATTAACCATCGCTGCCTTCGTTAATTTATTTCCATATTTCCTAACACTATACTACTTTTACACCCATACTGGTTTCTTTTCTTTTAACAACATATTGGAATAATATAATATGGTGAACTGCAGATATTACTAACTGTGTAACTATATAAATTAGCCGTTGTTATCTATTAACAACTTACGTGTTCAGTACTTTGCATCGCCTTAGCAGGCGAAGGCAGCGATGGTTCGAAGACGCCGCAGCGGTGGTCCAGACTACGGGTCTCTTCGTTGGCAGTGGAAGATGGCGATGAGAGTTTATGACGTCAACGTCGAAAGCGTGGAGGGTCTCGCTGGGGGTTGCGGGCTGCGAGAGGGACGGCATGCCGTCGGAGGGAGAGCCACAGAGGTAGATGGGCGGAGCGGCCCGCTTAAACTTCTCCGGGCGCGGAATTCGAAGCGTCGTCGGCCTCCAGATGCTGCCACGCGCTCTCCTTCCGACGGTCCCGGTTCTGGGATTGCCTCTCATATAAGGATGCCGCCCTTTTGCGTTTGATTCTTTCGCGCCTTTCGATCCGATTCTGTTCTTGCAAGGTTCTTCGATCCCTCCATCGTCTATCTTCCTTCGGATTCCCTCTAAGGTAACTCTCCCTCTTCCTCCTCTGCCCCATTCGATTTTCCCTATGGTGACACTTAGAATAGGTGGTTCCGCGTCGGGGCCCGGGGTTCCCCCGGCGCCCGAGTCAGGCGATCTCCCATCACTGGGGAGATGCGGGCATGGCGCACGGGGGGGGGGGATTGAGGGGGCACGATTGAGCGCGGGCGAGGGAAGTGGGCCAGAGGCAATCACGCTGGGAGCTCTATAAAAGGGCTAGGAAGACGACGAAGCAAAGGACGGCATCTCAGGTATCTAAAACCTAAGGTACTCCATCAACGACCTAGTTCCCCCTTTCCATCTCCTTCCTCCCCCGCTCGCGCCGTGAGACGCCGTTCTGATCTCCTCACGAGTCGAACCGTCTACGCCGGGCCTCCTCTTTCAGATCTCTGTCTGACTTAGGCATCGGAGGGGATTTGGCCGGAACCAAGGTCCGGCCCCCTGACGAGCGTTCTCGTCTACGCAGGAGGACATCGGATCAACGGGCCGAGGCTTCCCCTCGCCCCTCGCCGACAACACACCCAGCCGGACGAGTGAGGTTTCCCCTCGCCGTCCGAACGCCGAGGCCGAGCACATCCTACCGAGGCCGAGCGTCTCAACCTGGGCCGAGGCTTCCCCTCGCCCCCCGCCGACCACGCATCCAACCGGACGATCGAGGCTACCCCTCGTCGTTCCACCTCCGAGACCGTGCTCGTCCATCCGAGGCCGAGCGTCTCAACCAGGGCCGAGGCTTCCCCTCGCCCCATCTGCACCGACTAGAAGCCCCCGAGGGACCCAAGCGGGCCCCTTGACCACGTTGACCGGGTAGTCCACGGTCAACGCTCTGTAGTGAGAAAACACTCTGAAACAAACATCAAGAAGAACTTGAATCGAATCCTGAAAGATATCCTTCTACTGCATAGCAGTCATGCTAATTTAGGAGATCACATTCCTTTTGCTCGGTGTCTCCATACTAGGCCATCGATGCCTTACTGCTGTAGTAGGAATAACGAAAATCCATTCTACGGCCCCATGTTTCCCGAGAGTGGCCAACTTCTCTTAGGCCGTCAATCTTCTACATCTAGTCGTCTGCTCGATGACGGTTTGACCTCTTTTCATGGGATCTGCTCGTTCGTCTACGATGCGACCAATTAGTAAGTAAAAATGGAAAAAATTTGCTTCGTTTTGTTGCGCGTGTACTCTGATCCTCTTATGTGAATCCGCAACTCTCGTTAGAGCAAGACTCTTGATATCTCATTTTCTTTTTTATTGCCTTCTTTTTTCTTACCTTCAACTAGGCTCCATGTAACCAAGGCGTGCAAATGTTTCCTTGGGCCAGGCAGAGATTGGCCTTCGATTGCAAGGGCATAATGGAGCTTGAGTGCAAGACCCATCCGTGAGCAGGGGCGAGGTGCCCGAGTGAAAGGCGACAGATAATTGGCTAACTGATAAAAAAAACAGACATCGTTAACAGAAGAAAAGTAAAATGTGGTAAATTGTAACGGATTAAACTATTAGTTATTTATATGAAAATATCACCAGACATTGAAACCGACACAAAACCAGCTGATCTATGGTGCCCGAGTCTCAACGGTGAAGTAATCGCGGGTGTTTCTCAAAGGACAAGCAACACCATAGATATCAGCTCACCGAGATGCTTAAATAGCATGCTGATGCAACTCATCACATCCCAACCAATCATCTGCCTCTCTCAGTGGTTGAACGAGTCCTTCGGGTAGTTGAAACAGACTCGAGTACAAGTTATCGTCGACCACATAAAGTTGCGAGCTGGCACCTTTGGTGCATCCGAGCTCTCTGTTAGGGTCCGCTATTTGTTGTGCGGGATCGAGACCTGCACGCTTTACTGATTAGCTTTACTGTTAAACAAACATGTCATTAATGCAGCCCCCGTTCGGTGCTCCAAAAACCCAGGCCCCATCCGACCCCCAAAACCCCTCCCCAACTGTACCATCCGGTTCATTAATTAACCCACCCACCCACCCACCCGCATTTGCCTATATATCCACACACTCGCCTGTTCTCATGCCCAGTAAACAAAAAATGGCAGTCCCCATGGTCCTCCTCAAGGTGGCAGCCCACTGCCTCTGCTCCTCTTGCTACAGAGCAGCGAGGAAGCTCAGAAACCATGGCTTCCTCCACAAAACCCATCAGCCGAGGCCTCCTCCGTCCTCCCCCAGCTCCCCCCACCACCTCAGCCTCCCCAGCGCCACCAAGCTCTCCCCGTCTCAGCACGATCGGTCCTTGGTCGCCGACTTCGGCTCTCTCCTCAGGCCCACCCCCTCCCACTTCTTCCCTTTCTTCATGCTCGTCGCCTTCGAGGGCGGCAGCCTCCTCCGGGCCCTCCTCCTCCTGCTCTGCTCCCCGCTCCTTTGGGCCCTGGGCTTCGGCAGCGGGCCGGCCCTCAGGATCATGGTCTTCGTCGCCTTCTGCGGGCTGAAGGCGAGGTCCATGGACATCGTCGGCAGGGCCGTGCTGCCCAAGTTCTACCTCGAGAGCCTGCACCTTCAGGCCTACGAGGCGCTGGCCTCGGTGGGAGGGAGGCGGGCCTTGCTCTGTTCCTTGCCCAGGGTCATGTTCGAAGGGTTCGCGAGGGAGTACTTGGGGGCTGGCGAGGTCGTTGGGCGTGAGCTTCAGGTGGTCGGCGGGTATTTTACCGGGCTCGTTTCTTCTGGGACTGGGCCGGGTTTTAAGCAGAAGGGGTTGCAGGATCTTTTTGACGTGGGCCTCGTCAGCCCGTCCAGCCCACACGATCACCTCCTCATCTCCTGCTGCAAGGTTTGGGCTAATTATAAACATGTCCGTTTACCTAGGCCCATTTTGGGCTAACTATTATATATATTTTTCCAGCAAGCATACGTTGTGAGCAACAGCAACAGTGCAAGCTCGACGATGCCGAGATCGAAATACCCAAAGCCGCTGATATTCCACGACAGCAGGCTGGCATTCCTCCCGACGCCGCTCTCAACCCTAGCACTCTTCATGTTCCTCCCACTGGCCGTCCCCCTCGCCGTCGCCCGCATCGCCCTCGGCGTCCTCCCCCCGTACAGGCTCATGTACCTCCCCGCCGCCGCCCTCGGCGTCCGCTTCCGGATCCAGAAGCCGTACGACCCGCCGGCAAAGCGGCCCGGGTCCGAGAGGGGGGTGGTCTACGCGTGCACGCACCGCACGCTGCTCGACCCGGTGATGCTGGCGATCGCGCTGCAGCGGCCGGTGCCCGCGGTCACCTACAGCCTCAGCCCGCTGTCGGAGGCCATCGCCCCGATGCGGACCGTGCGGCTGACCCGTAACCGGGAGGCGGACTCCGACACCATGCTCGGCCTGCTGCGCGACGGGGACCTGACGATATGCCCCGAGGGCACCACGTGTCGCGAGCCGTACCTGCTGAGGTTCAGCCCGCTGTTCGCCGAGCTGGCGGACGAGGTCGTGCCCGTCGCGATGGACGCGAGCGTGAGCTGGCTGTACGGGACCACGGCCAGCGGGCTCAAGGGCCTGGACCCGCTCTTCTTCTTCATGAACCCGAGGCCGGGCTACCGGGTCGAGTTCCTGGGGCCGGTGCGCCCGAGGGAGATAGCGGGTTGCGGGTCGGAGGCGGCGAACCGGATCCAGAGGATGCTGGGGGACGCGCTGGGGTTCGAGTGCACCGGGTTGACGAGGAGGGACAAGTACATGATGCTCGCCGGCAACGAAGGGCACGTGGCGGGAAAGAGGGAGGAGCGTGGCAAGTGATAGTGATGATAATCATAAAATATATAAGATTAAATGTTGTTGTTTTAAGACCTTTTTCTTTGTAAAGTAACAAAGAGTAAGGGTGGTTCATGCTCATCGTATTTAAAGGTGAATGATATTTGGATGTCCCTTAATGGCCAGGGCAGTGGTTACGTCCAGTGATTCTGAGTGTCAGTGTTCTTTATTAACGTCTTGTAGTTGATTGATAATACCATCTATAATTAAGAAGCTGGGGAACTGAGCTTGACGTTTCAACGTTTTCATCATAAATTGATGGACCCATAAACGATTGATGACAAACAGTAATAGCCTGATAGAGGGGGCCCTTTTGGTAAACATGTCTTTTTAGGGGCTGTTTCTTTCGTAAACTTTGGACTTGAAAGTGGGCTTGGCCCACTATTCACGGGTCCTGTCTTGCACTGTTGGGCATTTCTAACCCCAAAATCCGCTCGCTTGTTCCTTTCGCCATCGAGAAAGCGAGGCGCTCTCGCTCCGCCGTGGCAGCCAAGATCAGCTCTGCACAATCCTCGCGTTTGGCTGCGATTGTGGGAAGAATCCAGCGTCGTGGGCCCCCTTCGCGCTTGTGATCACCTCTCTCGCCTTGTCTGTTGGCTTCGCGCTCAAACCCTAGGTCGCCCATGAAACCCTAGTTCTGTGCTGAAGTGGGATCTGCTCCGATCTAGGGTTTTGAGGTAAAAGCTTCAATTTTTACGGTTGAGGTATAGATGTAAGAGGGTTTTAAACAATTTCTTAGGTTTTTTACAGCAGACCAGAGCTGATCAAGATCAATTTTTTATGCAAGGAAGCTTCAAAACGTGGTTGCCGATGGTGAATCCTTCATTGGATATGCCTCGGGGGTGCCACTGAGAACGGTGAAGGCAACGCGGGGTTTGGGGTTTGCCGCTGATTCGGGTTTGTGCAATTATTCTTGCTGTCTTTGCAAGATCAGGTATAATGTGATGCCTTCTTTGCTACTGCTCTACATCTTTTGCAAAAAAAAATTGCTGTCCCGTGGATTGCATGTGCTTCTGCCCTACTTGGTTGGTTTGATGCCTTCTGTGCATGATTTTGGAAACAATGGGAGATGCAGTTCATTGTTATGGTTTATTTTTTGGTTTACATTATCCCCAATGATGAATAAATTGTTGCTTGGCATGCTTGACCCAATTTTATGGTTGAAGGCTGGAGGGTTCCATCATTTGTAGGAAGGATAGGGACACTGTGGGGTTTAAATGATGGAGCAACTGCCTAATACCATTGTAATTGACGGAGTAAAATCATTTTTTAAACGGAGGGGTATATAATATTTTACTGTGGAGTAAAATCAAAATCCAAGTGCATATCCATCCTTTTTACATAATTTGGTGTTAGAAATGGCAATCAATATTACTAAAGAAACAGCCCCTTAAAATGTGGGTTGAATGAAACAAACGAGAGGAATTTGGGGTAAGAAAAGCCTAACAGTGTGACCTTGCATGTCAGTTTATCCTAGAGACAAATCATATCTAAATTATTAAAATGTGACGATATTAAAGAATGTGGGAAAAATGAGGCCCTTTGGTATAGTAAAGCCCGATGATGAAAAGGTGATATGATAGCGATGACGCAATGTGACCCCAAAGATAGCTCTGGATGGCATGCATGTTGGCTCAAATTATTCCCCAATTGTTTTTTAATTTAAGATGGTAATAAGCAGTGAGGTGAGATGTTGAATGATAGGGATGAGTGAACCAAAGTTATATGATTCCAGGGCTACATTAAGGTTCGGACACAAATGAAAAGAAAGACTGTGATTTTCCAAAAAAAGGGAAAAAATAATTGGGGAATGTATTTGGATCAACAATGGAGTTGCAACCAGAGTGTAACATGAATTAAACTAATTTCTGAGGGCTAAAGCATTCATTCTAGCATACAGAAATGTCAAACAGTGCAAGATTGGACCTGTGAATATTGGGCCAAGCCCACTTTCCAAACCAAAGTTTATGAAAGAAACATGGAACACGTTGTATATGTTTTATATTGTTTTATTTTAACATCTTAAGGTTATTACGGGGAAAAGATGTTACTTTCTGTTAGTTTGCATCATTATCCGCTGCACTACTCCATGTTCAAATCATATGTAAGTAATCACTTATGAGGTAAGATATGTTTGATGCAATTAAGGTGGCCATGGATAGAGAAGGAGACAGTCTGGGGATTGATACGTGTACCGCTGCCGCGTCTGCTATTATGTTTGTCATCTTAGCTTTACAACTCTACCACGTTGATAGGGCCAACCCTATACCTAGAGAGCCATCAGCTATGCGGGATCTGCATAGGAAAGCCCACATGAGGAGAATTTTGCATGGGTCTGATAGTAGTTGTTTAAGCTACTTACGAATGCGAGTACATGCGTTCATGAATCTTGCATCATTAATGCGAAATAGTGGGCTTCTCAATGACACTATACATGTCTCCGTAGAGGAGCAGGTGGCCATGTTCCTTCACATTGTAGGGCACAAGTCAAAGAATAGAGTAATGCAAGTGGATTTTATAAGGGGAGGGGGGACTGTTAGCCGATACTTTAACAAAGTTATGGCTGGAGTGTGTTCACTACGGGATATGTACATGAAGCAAGCTCCTAATGAGACGCCACCAGAGATAGTCAGTAATCAGAATTGGTTTCCTTATTTTAAGGTATGTGTGAAAGTAGTTATATGTGGCAGTATATTAATAATTTTTGGTTATGTTGATATAACGATCCTCATTATTTCTGACCTAACAGGATTGCATTGGTATCATTGATGGGACGCATATAGATGCCATGCTCCCAGTCAAGCTTGTACCCCGCTTTAGAGGGCGTAAAGGGGTGACGCAAAATGTGCTAGCAGCAGTTACACCAAATAAAAGATTCACGTACGTACTGGCCGGGTGGGAAGGATCAGCGAACGATTTTACGGTCCTGAAGGATGCCTTGTCTATACCTCCCCCCATGGGGCTTCGAGTTTATGAAGGTATTAGGCATACTATTACACATTTAATTTATATACGGCCATACGATAACGTTGGATCATAAATTGGTTTTTTATTTTTGAATGTAGGTAAATATTACCTTTGCGATGCTGGGTATACGACTATGCCAGGTTTCATATCGCCTTATAGGGGAGTTAGATACCATCTCAAGGACCATACTGATCGCGTCCCTCGTAATCACAGAGAGCTCTTCAACCTGCGCCATTCTTCCTTAAGAACAAAGATTGAGTCGACATTTGGTATACTCAAGAACAAGTTCAAAATTTTGACTTCAAAGCCCCACTACCCCTTCAGAAGTCAGGTTGATACCGTCCTTGCTTGCACCGTACTTCATAACTACGTCCAAATAGCAGATCCTCATGACCCGCAGCTTAATGAAGATGATGGTGATGAGGGTGACGACGATGGGGATGACATTGATGATCATGGTGACGCCGTTATGGATCTTTCCCAGCAATTGCGTGTTCGTGAACAAACCGAACAGAGGGATGAATGGAAAATGCGCAGGGATCATATAGCTTGGGAAATGTGGGTGGACTACTGTAACATACATAATAATGGGAACACGGGGGAGCAGGGCCTATGAGCTTCTCCGTTAAATACCATTTAGGCTGATCCTATTTCGTATGACTAGAGTGTGTCTCATTATGTAACATATGATGATTATGACATTTGTTGCATCATGGGTTGGTTGGTTGAAGATAATTTCCTTACTATAGCATGGTTATTAACTTAATTATGCTACATATGATGATTATGACATTTGATGCATCATGTGTTGGTTGGTTGAAGATAATATCCCTACTATATCATGGTTATTAACTTATACTACATGTGGCAGGTATGGAAGGGTCATCAAATTCGGGTCAAGGGAGCGACCCAATGCGGGAGGGTAGTGCTCCATTGCCACAATACTATGACCCTGCCTATATTCCTCAGTGGGGAGAGGTCGATCCACGTCTAGATCCACATCTGGGCCGCCCTATTCCGAGGAGGTTGAATCCTGCACAATTTCCAGCTCCTACCTACCCAGGAGTTCCCCAACATGTGCCATATCCTCAATATCACCAGTTTGGCATTCAACTGCCCATGCCAATGTCGATTTCCCCTCAGGCTGACTCAGGATACATGCAACTACTTCAAGCGGGGGAAATGATATCAGTGGGAAGCCATGTAGCACAACCTGCTGCCGCACGTACTTTGACCCCAAGTGGAAGGATGAAGTCGACCCAAAGTGGGAATGAACAGACGGCCGGAAGCGACTCATCTAGAAAGTCAAGCCGGCGAAGCGAAGAGGGGGATGTATCTGTGGATAGCCCAAGGAAAAAAGGCAAGGGTCCTGCATCTTCTAACCGCCAGAACGTAGTGTGGACGGCTGAGCATGATGCTTCCCTTATTCCGTTCCTAGCAGAACAGGCTATGAATGGCAATAAGGTCGATTAGACCTTCAAAGGGACTGCTTTCACTCTTGCTGCTGCGTATATCAATTCCTTGTATGGTACAACGTATACAAGTGGGAATGTACGCAATCACATGAAAGCACTACAGACCCGTCTTAAAGATGTCCAAGAGTGCATGGGCTTGAGTGGAGCTGGTTGGTGTGAAAAGACGAAGATGATAACAATGGATCCAGTTACATATGCGACATGGGCAGCGGTATTTACTTATTCATACAGTATGTGTTACCTAAGTGTATAATAATTTGTGAAAATATTAAACATGATCATAAATGAGCTTATATTTATGCAGGCAAACTATCGGAAGCGAGACTATGTCAACAAACCTTTACCTTGGTATGATGCACTGGTGGTGATCATAGGGGATGACGCGGCGAAGGGGGATTTCAAGAAGTCGGTGTACGATAACTTCGGCGGCCCGGTTGATGAAGGAGATGGAGAGGACTCCACTCATATTCCATCTCCTAGCGATGATGCACCACATGACATCCCCCCAGTGCGTCCACAAATGATTGTAGATCAGCTGGGTCAGGACATCCTACCCCACCATCGGTGGGCAAAAAGAAAAATCGAAGGCGGCCCGTGAGGGATGTGACTGAAGTATTTCAGAACATATCAGACAATGTTGCCTTGGTCGCGGAAGCGATAATGCGCACACAACATAACTGGATGAAGGAGCTTTCAGATAGTGTATATGCGTTTCAGGAGTATCCTAGAGACGTACTACTTATGTTGTATACCCACTTCAGCAAGGATGAATTGGCAGCGAAGAGATTTTTGGCAGTGCCTGCAGATGCAAAGAAGATGATGATGGAGGCCAAAATTGCTGAGATTAAAAGTGATTTACGGGATGCTGGATATGACTCCAGTGTAGGTCCGTGAACCCGTAGGTTGGGGTTTCATAGGTGCCATGGATGGAAGGTGGATGGTGGTGGTGGTATTTTGGGTGTACAGTGGGTCGGGACTATGCTTATTTTGGTCGTAACAATTATGGAAGCTTAAGGGGATTATGTTGGATGTATTTTGGGTGTTACTTGGGTAGGATGGAGTATGGTGGGTCGTTGATGTATTTTGATTGGACCTTGGGGAAGCATTAGACTGAAGTATTAGGTACCTGTGATGCCAGGCTTAGTTTATTGTGGTATCTGTATGGTATCTGTTGCCTCCATGCTATATATATGCCTTGCAGTTGCTCCATGGTGTATCTTCATTGGGTTATCTCTTCTCACCCTCTTTTATCAAGTGGTTTCTATGCATTCCCTACTTGATTTATATATATGCCTTGCTTCAGGGTCATTGGTTTATCAGATGAAACTGGACTTTATATGCCATGCAGATAATTTCCTTGGGCTCTCTCTTCTCACCCTCTTTTATCAGTGTTTCCTATGCAGTCCCTAAGTGATATAATATATGTATGCAGTGCTGAGGCACCATGGTATATCTGATGAATCTGAGAATTTATATGCCTTGCTGTTGGCTCATTGGGTTATCTCTTCTCACCCTCTTCTATCAAGTTTGTTTCTATGCATTCCCTACTTGCTTTATATATGTATGCAATTATGTATGCACCATGGTATATATGATGAATCTGGGAATTTATATGCCTTGCAGTTGTGTCATTGGGTTATCTCTTCTCACCCTATGGCAGCCAAGTGTTTCCTATGCATTCTTGAGGTAACAAGATGCATTGCTGTGGCACCATGGTATATCTGATGAATCTGGGAATTTATATGCCTTGCAGCTGGGACATTGGGTTATCTCTTCTCACCCTCTTTAATCTAGTGTTTACTATGCATTCCCTACTTGATATAATATATGTATGCAGTGCTGTGGCACCATGGTATATCTAATGAATCTGGGAATTTATATGCCTTGCAGCTGTGACATTGGGTTATCTCTTCTCACCCTCTTTTATCAAGTGTTTCCTATGCATTCTTGAGTTACCAAGATGCATTCTTGAGTTCCCTATTTCTTTGATGGTGAAGCCCAATGATGATATTCAGTTTTAAGGAAGGGATAATTATATCACTCTCAGCATATAGGATGGCGGGATTGTGGATACATGCTTGCACCACTCTGTCTGTGTTGCATAAAGATATATGGTCCCTCAATTATTCGGATTGCCTGGCTGCGTAGCTTCGTGTATTAAATCTGCCCCCAATGCAGCAGACATTATGGGTAGGTTCAGCATGGTCCACATCCACGCAACCATATGCATGAAAGCATGATAGAATACAATTTACCTGAGGGCTTCGCACATTCACTTTTCTTCGTTCATCGCCATGAGCTCTATTTCTTTGATGGTGAAGCCCAATGATGATATTCAGTTTTAAGGAAGGCATAAATATATCACTCTCAGCATATAGGATGGCGGGATTGTGGATACATGCGTGCACCACTCTGTCTGTGTTGCATAAAGATATATGGTCCCTCAATTATTCGGATTGCCTGGCTGCGTAGCTTCGTGTATTAATTCTGCCCCCAATGCAGCAGATATTATGGGTAGGTTCAGCATGGTCCACATCCACGCAACCATATGCATGAAAGCATGATAGAATACAATTTACCTGAGGGCTTCGCACATTCACTTTTCTTCGTTCATCGCCATGAGCTGTGTTTTATTTTGGCCTTCCTTCAACTATAACCCAGCTGAAAAAAGAGGGGGAGAAGAGATAACCCAATGACACAGCTGCAAGGCATATAAATTCCAGATTCATCAGATATACCATGGTGCAACAGCAATGCATACATATATTATATCAAGTAGGGAATGCATAGGAAACACTTGGGTCCTACCTGTTTTCCCATGTTGTATATATTAACATGCCACATGATATCTTGCATCTCTTTGATGGTATTTGCTGGCGATGCTGGTTATGAATTTTTTTTTCAGGTGCCCAATGAGGATTGTGTGGCAAGGGTAACTATGAATTGTGCAGCATATGAAGCTGACAAATATGTTTCCTTGCTTTGGTTCGCTTATTGGGAAGTGGCTGAGAACGTGGGGAATATTTCGAGATGTGACTATAAAAGAGTGGGGGGACACCTCCTTCTATCAAAATCTTACTCATAGCCACATGCCATAAGAAACTAGCAAGGAAACGAGTAGATAAAATTTATATCTGAGGGCACCTAATTTTTTATCTTTTTTATTTTATCGGTTTTTCAGACATTTTTTTGGTTTTCACTAGATTATTCTTATGTTATTTCTAACCCCATATTTCATATCATTTGTATGTATGTTGCATGCCTATCTATCATTAATCTTTTCAGGGTATGTACACATGAGTACCGGGTCCAGCTCCTCAGTTCAGTCCCGTACTAGAGTTGCGCCATGGGGTGATTTGGATGCAGATCCCGCTGACACGAGGGTTTGCTACTGTGGGCTTGAGGTTGGAAGGAAAACTTCGTGGACCCGAACAAATCCAGGTAGGAGATTTTGGAGCTGTCCCTCGCGCGGTTCACACAAATGCCCCTACTACGAATGGAAGGATCCCCAACACCCAGCCTGGTCCACATATGTGATCCTGCAGTTATTGGATGAGCATGACAGAAACCTCACCCGTGCAACTAATTCCACTTCATTCTCGGAAAGGCGTCTGTTAGAGATAGAGTCGGGGTTTGCAAGGCTCTTGGGTGGATTTGAGCGGACCAAGTTGAAGATGGAAAGCAACGTAGCCGATTACAAAACAATTAAGTGGGTTTTGTTTTCAATTTTAGGGTTGTTGTTATGTATTTTATTGCTGTTGCTTAACAAGAGTGGTTGATGGGTAGATACAATGAACTTTTTTACTATGTTCCAAAACCGTAGTTGTTTTATATATGTATGCATTTCTGTGGCACAATGGTATGTCTGATGAATCTGGGAATTTATATGCCTTGCAGCTGTGACATTGGGTTATCTCTTCTCACCCTCTTTTATCTAGTGTTTACTATGCATTCCCTACTTGATATAATATATGTATGCAGTGCTGTGGCACCATGGTATATCTGATGAATCTGGGAATTTATATGCCTTGCAGCTGTGACATAGGGTTATCTCTTCTCAACCTCTTTTATCTAGTGTTTCCTATGCATTCCCTACTTGATATAATATATGTATGCAGTGCTGTGGCACCATGGTATATCTGATGAATCTGGGAATTTATATGCCTTGCAGCTGTGACATTGGGTTATCTCTTCTCACCCTCTTTTATCTAGTGTTTCCTATGCATTCCCTACTTGATATAATATATGTATGCATTTCTGTGGCACCATGGTATGTCTGATGAATCTGGGAATTTATATGCCTTGCAGCTGTGACATTGTGTTATCTCTTCTCACCCTCTTTTATCTAGTGTTTCCTATGCATTCCCTACTTGATATAATATATGTATGCATTTCTGTGGCACCATGGTATGTCTGATGAATCTGGGAATTTATATGCCTTGCAGCTGTGACATTGGGTTATCTCTTCTCACCCTCTTTTATCTAGTGTTTCCTATGCATTCCCTACTTGATATAATATATGTATGCATTTCTGTGGCACCATGGTATGTCTGATGAATCTGGGAATTTATATGCCTTGCAGCTGTGACATTGGGTTATCTCTTCTCACCCTCTTTTATCTAGTGTTTCCTATGCATTCCCTACTTGATATAATATATGTATGCAGTGCTGTGGCACCATGGTATGTCTGATGAATCTGGAAATTTATATGCCTTGCAGCTGTGACATTGGGTTATCTCTTCTCACCCTCTTTTATCTAGTGTTTCCTATGCATTCCCTACTTGATATAATATATGTATGCATTTCTGTGGCACCATGGTATGTCTGATGAATCTGGGAATTTATATGCCTTGCATCTGTGACATTGGGTTATCTCTTCTCAACCTCTTTTATCTAGTGTTTACTATGCATTCCCTACTTGATATAATATATGTATGCAGTGCTGTGGCACCATGGTATATCTGATGAATCTGGGAATTTATATGCCTTGCAGCTGTGACATTGGGTTATCTCTTCTCACCCTCTTTTATCTAGTGTTTCCTATGCAGTCCCTAAGTGATATAATATATGTATGCAGTGCTGAGGCACCATGGTATATCTGATGAATCTGGGAATTTATATGCCTTGCTGTTGGCTCATTGGGTTATCTCTTCTCACCCTCTTCTATCATGTGTTTCCTATGCATTCCCTACTTGATTTATATATGTATGCCTTGCCGTGGCACCATGGTATATCTGATGAATCTGGGAATGTATATGCCTTGCAGCTGAGACATTGGGTTATCTCTGCTCACCCTCTTCTATCATGTGTTTCCTATGCATTCCCTATCAAGGGGGTAATCTCACCTTGTTTATCATCACCCCAATCTCAACTAACTTCTTCTAACATTCCCAATCCCACATTCAACCAAAGAAACACAAGATTCTTGTGTGAGACCCGCATACACATCCCAATCCCACTTTCCAAACCCACTTCCAACAAAAGAAACACAAAACTCTTCTTTTCTCTCTCCAAAGATTCCACACCTCTCCAAGATTCTCAAAACCCACTTTCAACCAAAGAAACGAGCCCTTAACAACCAGATAGAAGATTCAATCGGATGATGGTTGCATTTACTATTCATGAACCCGGCAAGAGCTAGAACTCGGTTCAAAGCGTTACTAGCGCTTGAGGGAAAGAGAAAGAAAAAGCTTTTAATTTTGAGACGGAAAAATTCTATCTTTGGCTAAATCTTCATGGTTAAAATTTTCCTCTTTTAAGATCTTGGGATACTAGGAACTTAGATCTCTAAAATTTGTTTGGTGCTTAGATGCTTTGGAGAGGAAGAGGTGACCCTCTTTATATAGTGCATATCTCTACACGTTTGAAATTAAAAGAAAGACTATATGAAATCTTTTAATCACTTTTGAGTTTTAGATTAGAGCCAAACTCTATCTAATAATCGTACAATTATTGAAATTTCTTTTTAAAGTCAAACTCTATCTTTTTGGGATGGTTATTGACCCAACAATTAGGTCAAACCCAGACCCAATACCCGACTCTCACCCAAATCCTGCATGAGGCCATTGCACATCACTAGACAGCGGTTGTAGGCTACAGCCAGTGGCTATTGGCCATCGCCAGCTTGCGGGCTGGCCAACTAGCTACCGGCAAGTCACGCCCCGACTTGTGACGGTCCAACAGACTTTTCGACGATGACGTTTTGTCACTGGCATTGACTAGGGCATGTGCTAATCGATCGGGCCAGACGGCCAGCCATTAGATGAATGGCTAATCAGCGGCGAACAAGTATCCAGCTAATGACTATTGTCAACCAGCCGTCGATCGGCCCTCTGACATCCAACGATGCCAATGTGTCACATGTGATAGTTCAAGCTTGCCAGTTTCATATGAGAATATTGTACCTCATATGGCATATGTGATATCTCTCTCGTATATGCCAATGTAGCGTGTTCTACTCCATGTAGCACAAGTAGTCACATGTAGTGTATTTTTGCCCTTTACGAAGAAGAATGTGTCACGTTGATGTATACAAAAAATATCTATTATCTATCATATGAGGTACATTAATCTTTTTTATCTCTTTATAGTTGGGGAATGTATGCCCGTAAGACAATTATCGTAATTGTAATGAACATCTTGTTCGAAATGATAGTAAACTATTTGGTAATCTTTATCTATGATATCATCTGTGTCACTTCTATGGTTGTGTTGTGATTATATGATGCATGGATAAAGTCACAAGACTTATGCGAGGAACATTGGGATCATGATGAGGCCATGATAATGAGACCAATGTGTTTGTCGATCATATGTCCAGAAATATTCTTGGTCGGAGGAATATCGAGACGAGACATCGATATTCCGGTTAGACCAGTGTGCATTAATCTATACCATCGGATGGTAGTAATTGGCCTCATAATCACTCGGTGTGGAGACATCGTTAGATAATGCACATGTGCTTATTAGAAGAACAAGTTCACAGAACGACTCGCCAAAGATACTTCTGTACGGTTATCATTGTCAACAGAAGATCTCTAATGCAATACGTGCAGGTTAGTCATTTGACCGGAGATGTGTTGAAGGACCTTGCTTTTGAAAATTTATTCTTAGTAGTTACCGAACATTGGCTTTATAACTGATGTGTAGGTACCTGCTGGGTATGGTTGGAAGCAAGTGAAGGGAGTGACCAAGTTGTCGGGATTCGTCTCCTTCGGTATGGGAGATTAGTGTCGTAGTTGAGTTAATAGATCCATAGTAAATCCATGGCCAGGGTAGGAGATGAACTTGTTAAAGAGTTAACAAGTATCATCCAACCAATAACTATGTGATCACATTTGACTCAAATGGTTTAACGTGCAATGTGGGTTGACTCTATACCGTACCATAGCACCTTAGCGACATAGTGATGATAAAGAGACCGGATGCATGGAATCTGTCATGTTAAGGTCCAGATTATCTCGAAGAGATTCTAGTCTCCCAAACCAGATATGACGATTCTAAAACGGAGGTCAGCATGCTCAGCTAGGGCAGCTACTGATCGGTGATACGATGTGATCGTGTTCATAACCGAAGTAGCAATTAGGTTATTAGAGTCTCACAATGATGCTGAACACCTTACGAAAAGCTAAGGAAGAAACTTTGAGTGTATATGATATACTAGGACAAAGATCACAAGGGGTTGTGATCAGAAAAAATGAAGACAACCAATCAGCATTGAAACCTGTGCGTATTGACTAGTTGACTAATCAAACAGTAGTCGACTAGTGCTTAGGTACCAGTCGACTAGGCAGACTGATTGTTACAAAGAGTTGACTAGTGACTAGCTACAATCACTAGTTGATTAGTCGACTAATGCTGACATGGCATGACACGAAATTTCAGATTTTATGTGGGATTTGATTGGGAATCAATCCTAATTCAAATCTAATTCATATCCTAGAGTTCTAATGCGATTGGAACTCATTTACAATGCTTCTTCTTCTTTGTGCGTTTAGCGTTTAGGGATGCGGTTGAGTTCATATGAACACTCAATCCGAATCAGATTCGGTTCTCCCTAGCTCTATATAGGGGGCCTACCCCAGACCTCTTGAAACATACAAATACACCCATCTCTCTTCAGATAAATGTAAGAGTTTTTCCTTCTCATTCTTCTTCGCTCTAGCAAAGCGAGGCAGGTGGTTCGAGTTCTTGGGGGCTCGTGAATTGTAGATGCGTTCTTCATCTCTTGATTCATCTATGGCGCTGGTTGGAGAAAAGAGATCTAAGACGTTGATAGGAAGAGGTTAAGTTTTTCATTAAAAATAGGCGTCGCTTTCGCTTAACTATAAAACTTAATAGTAATTTAAATAATTAATCAAAATAAGATTAATTACTGTATTAAGTTAAAGTAAAACCTGTCATGCATGCAGGCTTTGAAACTACACATTAAGTTGATAGCTTAGTTCAATTCTTATTAATCGTTAGAGAATTGCTAAATGCACCGCAGCAAATACGGTGAATGTACTTTTTCTTTCCCAAAACAGAAAGAAATGTCCAATCAGGTTCACGATTTGAGATTTTGTCCGGTTTTGGCAAAATAGAAGACATGCACGGCATTTGCGGCGGTGCGTTTAGCAGGGTCTAATTGTTAAGTGGGTGTTGTTCTTAGGGCGTGTTCTTTTGGGGTTAAGTTGGCGTGAAAGTCGGGGCTTTACACTATTTCGGCTACTGTAGCCCACTTTATCTCTCTCACTTTCCCTTTTGCGTTCGCCTACGCCCGCTGCTTTCGCAGCTGCTCTCGTCGCCGTGGCTTCCAAATTTTCGCGTTCGAAATCTCCGGATTTTCCGACGATTGCAGCTGCGATTCTCGTTGTTGTGGGTCCCTCGTGCTTCCGATCACCACTCTCCACAACCCAGCAGCCTCTCCATCTCCCACACCCCAACGGCTCCTTCAACGGTCGGTTTTTTTTTTTTGAGATTTGTCAACCCTAGACTGCGGAAAAGATGGGTTTTTGGGGGTTTCTTGCCAGATCTGAAGCTAGGGTTGCGATCTCTTCTTCGTTGCCTCTGTAAATCCGAATCTAGGGTTTTGGTGGTGGGATTTGGACGATTGGCGAGGCTGTGGCTGTGCTGCATCGTTGGATCTTGCTCAATCACCTGGATCTGAGGTATATTTGGGTCTGCGCTTGATATTTGCTCCTCTTTCAGCTCTGATCACTGAGGTATAACAGCTCTCTTTGCATTTCATGCACTATTTGTCAACTTGGGCTTGATTTTAGGGTGAACTTGTGGCTGAGCTGTGCTGAATGAGTATGATTTTCTTCGCTTTATAACTGAAAATGCTTGGGGGAAAGATTATAGACGGATTTGATGAGTTCTTGCAACCTGTGGGTGGTATATATTATTTGCCAGAACCCATACGGGAAGGCAAGATCGATGCCTTACAGTACACCAAGCAATTTCAATCCCAATGAATCCGTAATTATGTCGGTTATATTGCACTATTTGCCCAATGATGATACACACATAGTGTGGATAAAGTGATGGATTTAAAAATTAACAGAAAATATTTTGCACTTCGGAGGGCTCGGGGGTAATGATTGAATCATTGTTTGTTCATGAGGTGAAAGATGTGACGGTATACGATTTTAATGTTTGAAGCTTGAAATGCAATCAATTTATATTTTTGATCAAGTTTCATAGATGAGATGGAATAAATTATGTTGGGTAGACGGTAATCGATGCTGCATTTGGCTACAATACCAGAAATAGTATATGGTGCCAAAGTACTAAATGTTGTTAAAGTCGGGAGCTACGGTGGGAAATATTTTGTAAATATATGAACCCTACTTAAACGAGCCCAATGATGAGGCAA
Organism: Scilla litardierei; assembly: GCA_030789695.1. NCBI lineage: Eukaryota > Viridiplantae > Streptophyta > Magnoliopsida > Asparagales > Asparagaceae > Scilla > Scilla litardierei. The sequence goes on along the minus strand of CM061134.1, from coordinate 2,556,013 downwards.
GTGCAGTGTATTTTGAGATGTTCGGGAGTTGGTAATTTGGTAGGGTATGCTTGACGTATGTCAAGAAACCACCAAAGGAAATTAATAGCTTAATCTGAGGGGAATTTATTACGGATTCATTCGGATTGGAAATGATTGGTGGAGGATGAATATGTTGGCGTTAAAATTATAAAGTCGATGGCTTATGTTTACATGTAGGTAGTATACAATTTTTGCTGTCACATGTACATTGGTTTTTCTATCTATGAAGCATTTATATGTATATTGCACTATTATATTATAACTGTATATGCATTGTACAAAGTGTGATGGAAAATATGTATGATTGAATTAAGGGGATGATGGAGGAAAGTGGAGAAAGTCCGGTTCTTTCATTGTGTGCATCGGCCGCAGCTACTGTCATGTTTACCATCGTATTCCAGGAGTTATACGATGACGATAGGGCTCCCCAGCTCCCTAGGGAGCCTTCATCTATGCGTGATATACATAGAAAATCACACATGCGTCGAATTCTATATGGTTCTGAAAGTAGTTGTTTACACTACTTAAGAATGAGGAGAGGGGCTTTTCTGAATCTTGCTACTTTAATGCGAGAAGGCGGTAGTCTCAAAGACAGTAAACATGTGTCAATCGAGGAGCAGTTGGCAATGTTTCTGCACATCGTTGGGCACAAGTCAAAAAACAGAGTGATGCAAGTTGATTTTATAAGGGCCGGGGCGACGGTTAGCAATTACTTTAACAAAATAATGTATGCAGTATGTACCATTCGTGATAGGTTCATGAAGCAAGCAGCTAATGAGACACCGGCAGAGATACTTAATAATCCTAATTGGTTCCCGTATTTCAAGGTCAGTTTTTAATGAATATCTGGCTTTGGCGTTAGATGATGTATGGTTATGGATAAAGTGACCTTTAATGTTTACGGTGTAGGATTGCATTGGTATGATTGATGGAACCCACATCGATGCCATGTTGCCTGCCAAACTCGTACCCAGATTTAGAGGACGTAAAGGGGTTACACAAAATGTGCTTGCAGCTGTAACACCTAATAAAAGATTCACCTACGTAATGGCCGGGTGGGAAGGATCTGCGAATGATTTCACGGTCCTTAAAGATGCGTTGTCATTACCCCCACCCCAAGGGCTGCGCGTGTATGAGGGTAATATGCAAAATCTACCTATGATATCTTTTTTACTTAAGTATGAAAACATGTGAAAATAAATAGGGTTTTATTTTTCGATTGTAGGTAAATATTATTTATGCGATGCTGGATATACAACAATGCCTGGTTTCATATCTCCATACAGAGGCGTTAGATACCATCTGAAGGACCATACTGATAGAGTGCCTAGAAATCGCAAAGAGCTGTTCAACCTAAGGCATTCTTCATTAAGAACAAAGATCGAGTCAACCTTTGGCATTCTAAAGAACAAGTTTAAAATTTTGACGGCAAAGCCTCATTATCCATTCAAATCTCAGGTCGAAACTGTCCTTGCTTGCACAGTGTTGCATAATTATATCCAGATTGCCGATCCTCATGACCTACATTTACTTGAGGATGTAGAGGAGATTGATGAGGATGGGGATGTGATGGATGAGGCGGATGACTCGATTATGGATCTTTCCCAACAGCTGCCCGTACGTGAACAGACTTCCCAAAGGGATCAGTGGAAAAGTCGAAGGGAACAGATAGCGTGGGACATGTGGGTGGACTACTGTAACCTGCATAACAATGGAAACACTACCGAACGTGGGCTATGATGGAAGTGTGTACTGAATAATTTTAGGGAATTATGTTACTTTGAATGATTTGTATAACAGTAGGATTATGGATGTTTGATTTGTTAGTGAATGCATGAGCTGTGGTGACAGTATAATGCTTTTATCTGTTTAATTTATTTCTAATGAGGTGGAGTGTGATGATATGGGTGGGTGACAGTAGTATGTTAGATGATGTTTTTTTCAATAAATATGTGTGTGTACATGTCAATGTTTCAAATATTTTGTTATTGTGGAAATAATAATTTTGTAGGCATGGATGGGTCATCGCATGAAGGGCAGGGGAGTGATCCTATGCCTCCTACGCATCCATATTACGACCCGGCTTACTATACACAGTGGTCCGAGGAAGCAAGGCGACATGATCCTTTACTTGGTAGGCCAATGCCGCATCGGCCAAGTGAGTATCAAATGCCACAGGCTCGCTACCAAGGTGGTGGTTCTCCCCTTCCATTTCAACAGTACCCTGCGTATAGCTTGCCGTTGCCCATGCACATACCACAACCACCGGGGTACATGCAAATGCTCCAAGGTGGGGGGCCTATACCCCCCTATGGAGGCCAAGCATCAAATACTCCGTTTGCCATGCCTTCACCACCAAGTGGGCATGCCACAACTGGTGGGAGTGACTCTTCGAGAAAGTCTGGAAGGAGGGATGAAGGCATAGATGATTCTGTGTCAAGTCCAAGGAAGAAAGGCAAGCAACCATCGAAGAAGGGGCTGGCAAATAAAGTGTGGATGCTTGAGCATGACATTGAACTAATTCCATTCCTTGCCTCCCAAGCTCGTCAAGGCCTAAGAGCAGACAAGACCTTCAAGAATTCGGCCTTCACCGCTGCAGCCATCCATATAAACAAAAAGTTTGGCACTGATTACAGTTGGGTGAATGTAAAAAATCATATGAAAGGGATTCAAGGGCGTCTGAAGGATGTGAATAAGTGCTTGGAGCTAAGTGGGGCCGGTTGGTCATCGGAGCTTCAGATGATTGTCCTCGACCCAGAGACATATGCCACATGGGCCTCGGTATTAACTTCTCCAATATCCATATATGAAATTAAAGTTGGCTTACGTAATTTTAGTATGATATGCAATGTTTGCTCTTTATTTATGAAGGCAAACCATAGATTGAAGGACTATGTGAACAAACCCATACCGTGGCTGGACGATCTGAAGCTGATTATAGGCGACGATGCGGCGAAGGGTGACCATCGCCAGCTTGTTTACAACGATTTTGGAGTCCCCGATAATGAGAGTCACGGTGAGCATGTTAGTCCCCCAAACTACTCACAAGCATCAACCGACTATGAGGCTTATGCGGACATCCCCACTCCGACGTCGACGGGGCCATCGCAGGCAGGGACAAGCCATGCAATCCCCCCCGTCGTTGGACAAAAGAAAATGCGTCGTCGGGCATTGAGGGACGAACCAAACCTCTTGAAGGAAATGGTTGACAATGTCAGACATGTCGCATTAGCCATAGAGCGTGCCTACCCGAACACTCTTGCTCTTCTATCGCAGCAGTTGTATGCAATGACTGAGTATCCACCAGAAATTTTGGATAAGTTGTATATGCAACTCAGCGACAATGAGAAAAACGGTCGTAGATTTGTAAATTGGACCGATGAGGCAAGGAAGCGCTACGTGCAATCTAAGGTTGTAGAGATGCAGCGGGCTAGGGATGCTGCAGGTGATGATGGGGACGAGGACAATGACTGGAATATGTGATTTAATGGTTGGGGTGAAGAAGGGATTCAAAAGGTGTGGGGGGTACCGGAGGTGACTGATGGGAGTAAGATATAATGTTTTGATGTATTTTTAGGGAGATGTATGTTTGCTGTGAGATCGGTAGGTTATTTGATGGATGTCTGTGTTGGATAGGTGAATGAAGATAGTGGGACATTTGATATTAGTAGGGTATTAGTAGGATATTAGGAGGTAATATTACGTATTAGTAGGTGGATGAAGAGAGTGGGATACTTGAGCTGCAGAAATTAACACTCATTTTGTTGTTTGAGAGTGTCATTCCTGTATTTAATTTTTGTATCATGCTATCCTTTGGTATGCAATGTATGATTGTGACATTGTCCTGTAGTTGGCCTTCTATATGATATATGATCTGAGTGTGTCATATATGATGGAATGATATATGATCTGTAGTTCTTCATTTTTCCTGCCATCTCATTACATGTACAAGTTAAAAGGTAAATGTCAATGTTGTATCCTTTTGCATATCAGAATCATCAAGTACATACATATCCAACTTCAACATGCACGCTATCTGGTGGATGCTCAGTTGCAAACTTTTGTATTCAAGCTGATGCGTAATTTGATGCGTAAGTTGCAAACTTTTGTGATTGCTTGGTTAATTACGTTTACAACAACAGTGATTAAAAAGGACGGTTGAGTTTTTAAGTCATACGAATTACTTGGATGGATGTTGAAAGCTCACCTGTCTGCATGCAAAATCACCGGTATATACAGCTAGAGTACAAGGAACTAGTTTAGTAGTTTAAATAAATGTTTCAATTGGAAATGTTCATCCCTTGATCAAGCTGGAATGTTGGCATAAAATGTGAAGATATGGAATTAGTAAAAAATAAAATGCGGTATGCTTCTATTGTGTCCATTTATTTTAACCCAATTAAGCACCATGTCCCCAATTATGCTGATTGTCATTTTTATACATTGTCCACATTTCTGGAATGCTGGGATGTTATGTTGCCTCCCATATCTGGCTTGCTGATATGCATTGTTTATACATTGAGGGCTGATATGCATTGTTTATCATTGGCCAAGCTGTGTGTTGAGAGTTATGATTTGTCCACATTGTTATACATTGTTGAGAGTTATGATGTGCTAGATACTGGAGGCTTACCTGCTCTTGCTCCAGCAGTGGGTTTAATCAATTATTTTTGGATTTGTTAAGGAATGCTGGAATGCTGGAATGCTTGGGATGTTATGTTGCCTCCCATACTTCCTATGTATTTGATCTTTGCTCTTTCCCAAGTTCACTGAATTTTATTTTCTGCTCTTGCCCTTCATCTGGCCATGCTGTAGCAGTTGGGTGAATTTCTGTTTTTGACTATGCTTGCTACTGATCTGTCCACATTTCTCCAAGTTGTTCTACATTGTTGAGGGCTGATATGCATTGCTTTTGAGTAGATCTATATGCTGATATGCATTGTTGTTGAGGCATGATATGCATTATTGTTTTAGAGTTATGATCTGTCCACATGCCTCCCATACTTATCTGGATCTATATGCTCTTCACTTCTGGAGCTAGATGCTCTTCCCTGCTGTTTCAGTTGCTCTTCCCTGCTGTAGCTTTCCTGATGCGTTTATTTCTCATCCCGTATTTCATTGTGCTGAGGCATATGAGCACATGATATGCCTGATATTGGCTTTTTATAAAATGCATCAATGATATATAAATTTTTATGTCTTTGTTTGGAGTAGCCCAATGATGATTATGTGGAAAAATGGGTATCCGTCAATATGGATGGCAGGCAATTAGGATCCTTCATTGCTACTGTGGATATGTTGGGGTTTCCTTGGTGTATTGGCTTTGCCCAATGATGATAATGTGGCTCCTTGAAATGAAATTCTTCTTTGAGGGCTTGCAATTAGGATCCTACATTCCCAATGATGATAAATTTTAATTCTGCTTTGAGGGCTTTGCCCAATGATGATAATGTGGTTTACGCATTCTCATACGTGAATGCTGGGTTGAATTGATTCTTGGTTGGGAACAAATCATGCAGTGGGAAATAATGGGGAGATATTGTAGGAACCAGTTGCAAGCAACTAGAAGTTGACATGTACAAATAAATTATCTGAGGGCATCATATTGAAATCCAGCTGATGTGGTGAGGTAGCCTCAAGCTGCAATCCATCAGTATTGTGTAAGCAAGCCAATTTATCTTCTGAGTTCTGAGTTCTGGGTAGAAAATGAAGGAGCCATTGCCATGCAACCTAATGGGGATATGGATAATTATAATCTGAGGGTACTGATTGGTATAGTATATGAAAGTCCGCAATAAGCTTCCTGCATGTTTTTAATGCAAGTGTTTGGTTTCGTTGTATTTTTTGGGGGTTGAATTACTTTTACTGTTATCTTTATTCTGCATTCTACCATTGCCAATCCTCTTCTATTATTATATGCTTTTTTTGGACTGTTCGTTCTGAGCTCTGAACGCTGCCGCCACCCTTCCATGCCAATGATCAAAACAATTCGTAGGTATGCTTATTCGTCTTTCATTTAAATTTATCACTTTTTATATGTAAAATTTTATATGTTAATGGGGATTTTTTTTGCTTGCCAGGTACATATGAGTCAACAGTCAAGCTCCTCTTGTCGCTCTCGACAGAGAGATGCGACACATGGCGAATTTGATGCCGATTACGATGACTCCAAGAAATGCTATTGTGGGAATGAGGTCCCGAGGAGGACGTCATGGACACGAGCAAACCCTGGGCGTAGATTTTGGAGTTGTACATCTCGAGAGAATCGCTGCCCCTTCTTCTTATGGAAGGATCCCCCCACCCTGAGTTATCCAGACTGGTTATCATGCATTACATGGACGAGCTTGACCGACTGCCCCCTCCTGGAAGTTCGACGCCCGCTTTTAACGAGCGTAGGCTGTTAGAGATGGAGGGACGACTGGATACTGTTGTCGGACTACTTGAGAGGACCACTGGGCAGCTGGAGAGCATCGTATCCGATTATCGATCCATTAAGGCCGGACTGATATCTCTCTTAGTTGTACTAGGTTGTTATGTACTTTTGATGTATAACAATGGTCGTTGATGTAAACACTGTTATGGATTATTTGATGTAACAGCTTGTGGATGATGGGGTTTTTAGGTATGTTTGTTTATCGTTGGGATCAATTAATTGCTGTTTACCACTGTTTACCACTGTTTGTATAACAGTAGGCGTTGAGGTTAAACACTGTTATGGATATTTTGTGTGATCATGATGTTGTTGTGGAGATGTACCCTTGTGACTTTGATGTCGTTCTCGAGGGTTGTATTTTGAGTTGGTTTGTATTTGGACGACTTTTTGGTTCACTTTACGGTATATATATGTTGCTGATGTATTTTGGGTTTACGCATCACAATATCATCATTTTATGTGATTTTTTCTTACTTAATTATTGATGGTGACATAGAGAATACGGCAATGTCAAAATAAACCTTGTTTATTATTTGGGATATTTTAATTAGTTTGTCATATTGCAAGGAGGAATATTGTTCTTTTATATTTGTTACAGACGAATATTTGGTTTTTATATCAATTCCAATCACAACTGCTAGGGGGGTCATTGTTCCCCTATTCTTACCACATCCCACCCACAACTTTCACCCTCGAACTTTCACAAAAACTTTCACAACCAACTTCAACACAAAAAAACACAATAAAGTTATGTGGGGCCCACACACAATTTCAACATCCTCATTCACAACACACTTTCATCGAAAAAAAACACAATACTCTACCTTATCAACACTATTCATCACTTCACCTAACAAAGCATTTCAACCTAAAAGAACAGGCCCTTACTCGCAGCAGAAGCAGAAGCAGAAGCAACAGGAGAAGCAACAGGAGCAGGACTTGACGTAGGATGGGAAATTTACAGATGCAGTACAAACGATCAGAAGAGAGAGGGGCATGTGCAAATAATATTTCCAAGTGTCATCATGCCAGAAGCCAAAACCCCAGGCCTGTCATCTCATGCCATTGTCCTTCGCTTGTGGCTGCCAGCATGCCAGCATGCTTGGGATTGATTGCTTCACCAAAGCATGATGCCAGCAGTCCAGTGCATGATTCAATGGCACTGAATGATGGTACTTCAAAAGCTCAACCCATCCAAAATGACACCTTCTGGTCCATAAACTAAGCAGGGATTTATTCAGAAATATTTCAGATATACATCTACTAACATGAAGCTTGATGACACTTGGAGGATGCTATGTTGCCAACTGGCCACAAACAGTGGAGGGGTTGACTTGCCGATGAGTAGGGTTCCAGCAGCATTGATTTGTTCTCTGTTTGCATCCTTCAACAGTGATTAGTGCATGTGAAGCTATTCGCTTCCCAGAACATTCTAAGCTAACTCTATTTCCATGTTTGGATATTGTGTTCTTCCTCCCAAGTAATTGAGCCTTGAGTACAACTGGAATTAGAAAACTTGAGTATGAATTAGTGTGGTACTTATCAAATGTGCACGCCCAAAGCCCGATTGGGCTCCCAGCTAGGCATGCCACATTTCCATCCGTACTAATCTCTCATTGATTCCTCATAAGAAATAATTCACATCCATACTAATCCTTCGCTTACAGAACCAGAGATTGTTGTGTCCTAGAGGGTAGTCTGTCGATCTAGCCTTGCATCGGGTTTTTGTCTCCAAGGGGTGGAAGTCTATCTTTAGGAACAGTGCCTAGCGCTCCTCGACCACGATAAGTTTTTCCTTCTGTAGATTCTTCCTACTTTGTTCTAAAATATATGTCATGAGCCATTCAAAATATTTCTTCAAAAAAACTACAAACCATTCAAAATCTACTACAGGAGAGTATACATTTTGCAGCCTCAGGCTGTGGGCCTTACTCCAAGCGATCCAGTGAAGTTGGACGCAAATGACATTGGATGTGATTGATTTTGACCTAGGCCGTTCATGGTCCTAATTTATCAATGTGTAACATCATGAAATTAAAGCAGAGAATTGCTAAATACACCCCTATGCATAGGGGTGTAGATAATGATTGAATACTTAAAAAAGAAATTATATCCCATCTTATTGTCACCTCATAGCCTCTCTAACTTGCTTTTTTCCTTTTTAGTCACTAATAATTACATGCACCCCTATATTAGGGGGTGCATGTAGTCTTCCTCTTAAAGCAAAGCAAACTTGTGGCTCAGTTGCAACCATCAAATGAATTATAGATGATGCCAGAGGTCCATTGTTTTGACACACCAACAGATCCATATCTGAAACATTTATTATATCCTTCACACGTGATATATACATTGCAGGTTAATTCACGTAGTACAACCTCTTGCATCTGTCAACTCTTATTAATGTATATTGTTGGTGTTGCTTTCAGTGTTGGAAGTCGTTGAATTGACAAGCGGTAAGGGATTCATAATGCAGTACAAATTATCAGAATGCTGTAACATATGATAGCAACTATATACACCGAATACATCGGTGTAGGGATGTGAATTTTTACCAAAAATTGATAATAAATCATTGTAATGTCCCTTCACAAACATCATTTCACCCATTGTATTTCCTTTTGAGTTAGACTATCTGCACCTCAAAATTGAGATGCAGGATGTGACAGCCATTAAAAATAGAAAAAAACTAGGGGAGAAAGAGACTGAAGTAGCTAATAATTTGAATTTTGTTTCTATTTTTAGGTCTGTGTCCCATCCCTGCACCTCAATATGAGGTGCAGGTAGTCCGCCTCTTCCTTTTTTGGGACATTAATCCCATCACTGTACCGAATTTTGGTGTATAGAGTAGTCTCCTAACATATTTCCAGGTGTCATCTTGCCACAAGGCAAGCCCTTCCCCATGATTTTTAGCCTGCGCGCATTGTCCTTGCCTCATCTCATCATACAAATCGATTCCTGGTGGTCCCACTGAAAAACGAAGATAAATGCTGCTAGACGATGACGATGACGACGACAACAAGAATATGCTCTTGTCAAACAAGTAATAAAAAATAGGAAAGTGCTACATGCACCTCAAGAAATGAGGTGCATGTTGAATTCAGTAGGGGTGGCAAAATAGACCCGACCCGACCCGAACCCGGTCTCTTGGGTCGGGTATGGGTAGGGGCCAATCCGAGTCGGGTCGAATTCAGGTCAACCCGACCGACCCGGATAAAAATCCGGGTCGGGTACGGGTTTGACCCCTCGACCCGGTTGACCCGAATTCGACCCGTATTTTCACTCTTTTCATCCCAACCCGACCCGGACCCGACCCGAACCCGACCCGAACCCGACTTTTTTTGAAAAATAATCACAATTTCACATCAAACCCGACCCGAACCCGACCCGTAAGACAAACCGGGTCGGGTACGGGTCAACCGGGTTACGGCCGGGTCGGGTTCGGGTATCCGAACCCTGACCCGAAATTAATTCGGGTCGGATTCGGGTTTACCCTTATTCGGGTCGGGTCAAACCTGACCCGACCCGAACCCGACCCGCCCCGCCAGTTTGCCACCCCTAGAATTCAGTGAGGATTTTTGCTTTTTCTGGATGAGTGAGAAGATGATTAGACTTTGTGGATTGATATATCTACTTTTTTTTGCATGAGGTGCAAAAAGCAATTGCCTAAAAAATATCACTAACCCTTGCTCATCAACTTCGTTTTCATGACCATCCCCCTATCCTCTTCGTCTCCCTGTTCATCACCAAGCGGATTTGACAGGAAAATTATCTCCTCATTAGGATGGCATTATCAAGATTCAATAGTTCATGAAGATAAAATCTAGGATCCCACTAATTGAGAGATGTTTTTTTTTCTTGCCCCCCTCTTGATGACAAAATGAAACTGGCCACCTGCCATCAAACTCCTTTAATGCCACTGCCTGAGCAAACAGTGTGTTTGCGGCTCACTATTCCCCACCCCACCCCCAACTTCGTCTGTGTTGAGTACAAGCCATTTATTTCAAACAACTAGACCGATACATTCAACACAAAATACTAAGTTTAACCTCCTTACTCCTTAGTTCTGGATGTTACAACAGAGGTTTTGTGTGGGGTTGTTCGTGCAAATTCTTTACAGGCTACAAAGAAGAAAAATTTGAAAGCAATCTCTACACTTCATTCTTTTACCTCAGCATATCGCCGTCGAGTCTGTTGAATTCGATCTCGTGAATCACAAGCAGTCTATTCCTTTCATTCAACACCACACTGGCACCTCTCATTTTTTAGTCACTCGATCGGAGCCATGGCCGTCAGCTGAAAATAACATGATCCAATGCTCTGAACAGCGACATCAAGTTCGCTCATTTCCTCGCGACGACGACGATCAATCCGTCAACTGGAAACCAAACTCATTTCATTCTGCAAACCATCACAATCATCAAAAGCAATCATTAGTTTTTCTGCTGAAAGCAGCCAATTTAGTTCTGAAGTGAAATGACAGAGGTTCGCTAAACACATCGGTATATTGTGGCAGAATACTAGCTATTTGTTACAGACTGAGAGCGTTTCCTTTACAACCAGCTTAATCATATTAGAGTGTGAAATGGCAAAATAAGTATACATGAACGTGGAGCATTTCTAGGTTTTGTCTACTTTGCAGCAGTATCAAAGATCACTTCTGGCCAATGACTGGAGATTCAAAATGCAATTCTAACCTTTTTCATCAATGCTTGGATCTGTATCGCTCTCAACGGAAACACCTATAAAGACGGACTCCTCGCCTTAAAAGGGCTTTGTCCTTAAAAATTCTATGGAATAGAAATTCAACATTAATTCATGTTTGACATTCGCAATCACATGTCTGTGGTAGCAATGAACTTCATGAATTTATTGTGAATCATCAATTAGACCAATGCACAACTGCAAAGATTCCGGTAAAATTTATTTGATTGAAGTGACGTCCATACAATTCTTCAGGAAAAGAAATTTTGAAGTGTGCATCCCTTGGTGCATGGCTGTTCGGGGAGCTCCTCATGTTATAGAGACAACTCTGAGACTAACTGGATGAAGATTAACTTTGTTTTCAGCCTGCGTCCGAAACACCAACTTCAGTTCACTGCCTAAAAAAGAAGGCAACAATTGTTACCCAAACACATAGTGGAAGTGCAATCCTTTACCCATATTTTTTAAAAAAATGTTCTCCCACAAAAAAGAAACACCCACAAGCTATATTCTGTGGATGCTTAATAGTATATACAACACATTTCCATGGAGATGCAAGAGTTGGCATAATATGGAAATGGAATGATGACAGTTGATACTGATTTTGCGTTAATGTTCCCTTTCCCAGTAACTCGTAGTAGTGGCTTCTGCTTCAAATCTGCTCGTTTAGTACTTTTCATACGTTGACAACTTGGCATTGATGCAGTTTTGACAAAAAAGAGTTTAGGAAATAGAGAAAAAGAACGATTAAATTTCACAAAACCATCATGAATTTTTATGGTTTTAAGCTATCGTGGATTTTTACGGTTTAAAGTTTCAACTCTAAAATACAATGATTTTTTTTTTTGGAAAACTGCAGTAAACTATCATTAAATTTCCAAATTTTTTTCGGAAAACTGTTTCGCAGAACCTAGCAGTGTCTAACAAAGCATCTGGCTTGCACAATAGAATATCTGGACATAAATGTCCTTGTGTTTATCCTTCTCCCTTCTTCTCTTGCATCACTTATTTAATACAAACATATCAACCTAAAAAATCTCTAACTAAGCATGTGGAATTTCATTTTAACCGAAGCTTGATTCAGAATAACTGTTAATGAGAAATATGATCTTTTCTATTCTTCTTCACCGGCTCTCAATCATATTATTTGAATATCTTTAACTTTGGGTTTTGGATGGGGATTGATTGCAAGGAGACATGATCTTTTATGTTCTTCACCGGCTCTCAATCCAATTATTTGAAGATCTTCAACTTCATGGTTTGGACAAGGATTGATTGCAAGGAGAAATATGATCTTTTTTGTTCTTCTTCCACGTTCTCAATCCCGTTATTCGAAGAATATAATTATGAAGTAGACAGCTAGAAAGACAAAACCCCGTGATTTGGGTTTGAGGGAAAAAGGACGAAGAAAAAAAAGATCATAAGATTGACGATGAAGGACAAGATGTGAAACTAACCAAGGAAAGAGAAGTAAAAAAATAGAATAATTTGGATTATGGTTTGAGGGGACAAGGAAGAAGATGATAGCACAGAAGAAAAAGGATGGCAAAGCCCAATTGCCAGTCTCCTTGTGCCTCGGTAATGCTTGTGGAGAGTGCAAAAATTGATTAATTTTTCATTTGTAGAAACCTTGAGATGCTGCTTTGTTGGTTCCCATCACTGCAAACCCCAAATTCCCACCAAATTCAACATCCCTGCTGCTCATTGGGCTTTGGCAATGTTTGTGGAGCCTCCACATTCTCCTTCGGCTTTATCGAGAGCACTGTTGGTAGCCCCCCCCCCACCCAAACAACAAAAAAAAAAAGTCTGATCTTCTTTGTCTCCTCTCTGCATTGTCCCTCTTTGCTTAATCACCTCGATGTCTGTCTGTCTCTACTTTCCTTCTTTGATCTCCTTGTTGCTTGTGCTTATGTATAGGATGGTCAAGCTAGAAGATTAAAACTTTATTCATGTTTATGTTTTGAAATGCATTACCTATTTAATAGTGAATCTTGTTACTTCAGTTTTAGCTGTGTTTGAAAACACATTACTAGCTTTCCAATGTATTAAAAAAAACACATTACTTAGCTATGTTTGGATGAATAAATTTATTTGTGAGGTATTTGTAGGACCTAAAACTATTGGGAAAACACTAGAGGGTGGATGAATAGTGTTTTATGAAATTAAAAAGGAAATTACGCCTAATTAAAATCCATAGCAACCAATAGTATGGAATAGAAATAAAAGAGACAACTCAAAAAATCAATCGCAAACACAGAATATACACTAGTTCGGATTCCCCTGAGTCAAATCATGGCTTCCTGGAATTCTACTCTAGCAACTCACTAATAACACACTAGTGATTAGTAATCCACCAATATCCTCTTATCAAATCCCGGTAAGAGTAAATTTAGTACAATTTATCACACCAATTTCCACAACCTGAAAATGGTCCACTCTTACAAACCGAGAGTAAATTTCACAAGAGAAGAAATTGAGATTGAAATCTTCAATATGAAATAACACAAAACCTAAGCCTTGAATATAAACTTACTTAAAAGTGAAGGCTGGGTGTGTGTAGTGCTTTAATATGAGAGATGGGAGCACTTACAACTTGTGCAAGAATAAAGCAATGAATGCTTGAAGTGTGAGCTTGAATGCTTGGGGACAAGTGTAGAAGATGAAGCTTTTTAATGCTTGAGGAGGGCTTTGAATGCACTTCAATAAATTTAGATCAGTTCCAAGAGTGTTCAAGAAGTTCTAAATGAATGCAACAAGTCCATATAAATAGCAGCCCAAAAATCCCACCAAATCATGTCCAAATCAATAGCATTAAATTCTGGAAAAGGCATGCACCGAGCAGAAATCCGAGTTACCAATCGACTGGAGAAGACTCACCAACCGACTGAGGTATTATGCTGACACATCCATAAATGCAGTCTAACGGCTAGTCGACGGACGTTTGCTGAAGGGATCCCAGACGTCAGTGCTACTGTTCAGGCGTCTGGCTCTAAAGCATTAGATGACTCAACAGTCAAGCCAAAGGAAAATGAGTTACTGGAATTTTTGGCGAAAAATACCAGACGTCTGCAGAAGGGATATCAGGCAACTGCATGACTGTTCAGGTGTTTGTCAAGAAAGCTACAAACGACTTAACAATCGGGTCAGAGGAAATGAAGTTACTGGAATTCCTGACCAAAAATACTAAACGTCTATAGAATGTCTCACAGACGTGCGTCACCCCGTGCAGACGCCCGTGAAGACACTATCAGATATCCGTTCTAATAGGGTTTCTGGGGCATCCTAAAACATGCACGCCAGACGTTTGAAAGACATACACCATGTTAAAGGCTGAAAGCTCATATTTGAGCAGAATGCCTATCTAACCCTATGGGATCAACACAAAAATGATCTAAAGTGTTGTGTGACAAGTGCTATCAGTAAAATTATTCAAGGTTTAACATTCTAATTCAATAACGAAGTAAAGAATTGAAAAATTACACATTAATCTCCTTCACTTCATATTGAATTCCTTGAAGTCTTCTATTTGAATCTTTGAGTCCATCTCTCGATTTCGTATCTTGATACATTCATTGATGTTAGAATATATATACCATCTCGATTGTTGCTCACTATTAATTAGAAGCAAACAAACCTATCGTTTTATTACAGACGTATTAGTATTTAGGTTGAAAGGAGAAATCTCATGTGGGCCTAAGTATGCTCGGACTTGCCACCTTCCAGTTCCCTTACCAATCCAGGAAACATGACGTGACAGGTTTTGTTGATGATCGATGCATGTCTGCGTAAAATTTTTAGTGGGTAACACATTTCTTAACTCATCCTTTCATTCCTTTAATTTTCAGACTAAATCATATACCTTTCAAAATATCTACCTTCGAAATCCTTGACTCCATCCATGAACCTTGAAGAATATTTGTAACGGCCACGTTTTGGTCGTGCGTACCTAGTACGTATTTTGTGATCGTATGTATATTTTGCGCTTGATTTTAATAATTATATTCCATAGCCCTAATGCGTGACTGGACCCCGTATTCACGATCCTCTCGATGGCGCAATCGTCCCGATATTTTCCTTACAAGTTTTGGATGGCATCGAGTCGAAGGGCGAAATTGTAGATATCATATATATATATATATTTCCTATACAAATATTTTCTAACTTAATTAATAAAATCTAAAGTTACTAATTGTTAAAAATCTTTCCGTACCTAAAATTTTAAAACTGTTGTAACTAATCCGTTTTTAAACTAAACATAACTTTTAAAAATTAAAAGCGTTTGAATTACCAAAACAAAATTGTTTAAAAATCAATCACATCCCAACTTGACCCCGCATATTCTCCCCACGTCACCCATGCATGGATCAGAACTCCCCTACGTCACGCAACCGCCCCCACCTCCTTCTCATTCTTCTCATTCCCCCTTCATAAAACCCAAGGCCCTCTTCTTCTTCCCACAACTCCTGAACCCCATCTTGCCTTGCAGCCCGCACGCCCAGCGCCCAGCTTCACCTCTCCCGCCGCACGTCTGCCCTCCGACAGTCGTCCTTCCTATTCTCTCCATGCCTTCCGCTCTCCGCCACAAAGCCACACCCAGCCCCCGAACACCACCTCGCCCATCGACCCCCTTCCCAGCGCCCTCTCCTTCGACTCCGTCTCCCGCCTTCGACCCGCTCTCGACCTCGCCAAACCGCATCACCCTTCACCTCCCCCTCGCCTTTGACCCGCTCCGTTCTCCGCCCAACACACCGTCGAACTGCTCTTGCCACGCCCAACGCCCCAGCCCCTCTCAACACCGACGAGCCCGCACACCCCTCCGACCAATCACCGACAGCACCCCCACGCCTCAGACACACACCGCACCGACCTCAGCCCCCACCTCCTCACCGCGAACTGCACCTCTCCCTCTCGTATCACCTCACGACAACCCTCCGCCTTTTCCGACACGTCGCACAGCCCTCACCTCAGGCGACCTCCGACAGCTTCGACCTCCCTTCACCTCCGCCCACAACACGCATCAAGCCCACACTTCACCTCCCCGTACTCCCCCTAGCCTCCGCCTCCCTCAGCGAACAACCCCGACCTTCAGCCCTCACGTCACCCTGCAAGCGCCACACGACCTCCGGCTCCGCCCCGCCGTCCAGCCCGCGAGCTCACCGCTGTTGCTGCCTGGACCACCGCGCCACCGTCGCCCACAGCTCCGTCCCAACGCCACGCGACCACCTCCCCTGCAAGCAAAAGCGAGGGCAACATAATCTGAACACGTAAGTGTTTCCATGTGCATGCAAACCCTTTTGATAATAATAACTTAGGTAATTATATTATTAGTAGGTTATTATATATGTTTAGTATTATAATTAAGTCAACAGTAACATTAATATATGGTAGTGGGTGCATTAGTAGTACTGTTTATTGAATAAGAGTTAGTAATAAGTTAATACTAATAAGTTATAATAATATATAAGTTTCACTTGTATTTTTTATATAAATTACAGTTTATTTTACCTAATGTTAGTACTAGTTTTTATACCAATAGTTTTATGTATATGGGTCAGTTGGCAATATATGTTAATTTGCATTTGTTAGTTATAATATGATAAGCTTATATGTATTGATAATAAGTTAGATTTAAGGGTATTTTAATGAGTTAATGATTTTAGCTTGATGATAAAATCTTATGGTGCAGATATATCCATGTTTTCCCATACGATCAGAACAACCCTAAAATCACTCCAAACAGGCTAGTGTGCGAATTATTACAGTAACATATTTTAATCGCATTTTTCATGTAAAGCTTAATTACGGAAAATTGACCCGTGAAATGACATTCACAAAATTGTCACGGTAACCTACACTTATTATGTGACACGTTGATATATAATTTTACATGTTCAGGATTTAAGATTTGACAACGAAAAATACTCGTTTGCAACATGTTTATTAATTAATCCATTAATTTCCTTACTTTTAAATTGGTGTAAATGTCGTAAAATAAGAAAGTGCTGATGATTAATATGGTTCACATCATGCTTGTACACACTTGCTAGAATGGACATTGATGGAATATCTTGGAAGAACTTGCATTCGTGAACTTGCGCCCTCGATGGCGAAATCTTGAATTCGTGAACTCGTGAACTTGATTAGGCTGGCTCGTGTTCCAGCACATCATTTGGGTGGGGTTAGGGTTAAGCGGCCACTAAGCGTGCGTGAAAGGGTCCCCTCCAAGAGTACCATCTATACGGTGGGTGGCATGAATCACGATTATACCCCAGTTAGAAGGATAGATTCACTCACCATGACTTAAAAACGTGAACCCTAGGTATGATAGAAAGCATATGCATGGAACTTTATTTGATTGTCGTTACTCCACTTGCACACTAGAATTGCCATATTTGTAACTGCTTTGCTTTAATATCTTTAAAACTGCCATGCTCATAATTGCTTCGTTTTAATTCTTTAGAAATGACATGTTCATAACTGTGCTGTTAATTAAATGTATAACTGTGACATTAGAACTGCTAACATCCTTTAATCTGTTTTAATAAATCATACTCCTTGCCTTGGGTCAACACACCTTTCACTTGCCAGACCATTGCTGACATACATTCATGTTTTTGGAATGTATGTTAGATCACGAGACAGAGTACCAGAAGCACGAGTTGTTTGAGACAGCTGACCCCGTGAGCCATGAGTTTGTTGACCAGGAGTCGCGACATGCGGATGGCTAGAGACTTGTTTTGTTGCTGCTTTAGATTTGCTTTAGTGTCTTGTAGTAGGATATGTTCCTTGTTGTAGTTCCTTTGGCCATGCTGAGGCCGTGTTGTTTTTATTTCGTGTAAGAACTTCTAGATGTGGCTTTTGAATGATTGAATATTCTGTTGTTCTGAATGCATGCAAGAACACTGCGATGTTGTCACAGACGTTTAGTGAACGCGAGCTTCACCGCTCCAGTTCATGCGAACCTTCGTAACGTTCTCGCTTCCATCACTTTGGGAAGCGGGGCGTTACAATATTTGACTTGACCTTCCAATCCTTTTTTATAATAGTGCAACATATACAGACGTACATATGCCAGGAGGGATTGAGGTAGCGGAACATCTTTCTACCATAAGCCCATTTAAACCCAAACCCATTTGCTTGTACCCAGCCCATTTAAAATCTAACCTATTATTAATATCTCTCTTCCACTTCTTATTCTTTTCCTTCTCCTCTTTTCTTTTTTCTATTCTTTTGACACATGTGAAGTGGCAATGGCTCGCTTCTCTCCCTCTCGCCGAGAAATCCGCTTACTGGCGTAACCGCCAGCCTTCCTCTCCCACACTGTCCTGCACCCCTTTCTTCATGATCATATGATTCCTCTAACCGTAACTCCCCATTTTCCCTCATTTCTCTATAAAATCACTAACTCTCAAATCTTTCTTTTTTCCTTTGTCACCCAAACCATCATCACTTGGGATTTTTTCCTCTTCAACTGAAGAGCAACCGTAGGCATAACAATGGTGAGGGCGCAGCCCTCTCCGATGACTATAACAAGCTTTCTTCTTCCCTTTTTACTCTTATGGTGACAAGTAGGGTTTCTTGATCTCTTTTATAGCCTTGATAAACTTGGCACCTTTGCTTCTACTGTTGGGAATTACTTAGAAATTCTTAGGTGTTACCCTTGTTGCTATCTGGAGAATTTTGCATGTTATTTGATGGGCAGAATCTGCCATTTTCTTGCTGTTTTTAGTGTTGACTATTCTCTTTTAGGGCTATCCTGGCCCTGAACACCATATTTGGGGTTCGACTCATTTTTCTTGAGGCCCTTGAGTTCCCTGTTTAAGGTTCAGCTTGTCTCTTTTGGGGATGTCATGCCCCTGAACACCCTGCTTGGGGTTCGGTTTGACTGATTCAAGGTTGTACTGCCTCAACTGTTTCTGTTCAAGTATTCTATTTGGCTTTAAGCCTCTATTCAGATGTTATCTTGGCTTTGCTGCTTCTATTCGACTATTCAGTTTGACCTTTGGCCTCAATTCTGCTGCTGCTAGTTATACATACCTCTCTTTAGTCTGTTTGATATTGAACCCTCTTTTCAGAAACTGTTTTGGTGCTAAGACTCTTGTTGGATAAATCGGATTATTGAGTTGCATACTTAGACTAACATTTGACTCATATTCAGTGCTGATATAATGATTTTGTATCTGAGAATACAGCTCATATATTGGTAGAAAACATGAAACCCTATCGAAACATGTTTAAATTTAAACTGTGGGACATGTGCATAGATGCTTAGATGTTATAGCTTACTATTCAGGTTAACCCCCCTTGTAGTTGTGTTTTTGGGCGAAGCTAGTGCGGTCTCATTCATCAAGTTGGTTATATTGATGATTCAGTTTATGTCCATAATACTTGACGATGGATACTGGTTTCGATTATTCTTATTAGAATACTATTTATAGTTATCGTTCCTTAAGCATATGCACAATACACAACCAAAATGATTATTACATGATTTATGCTCATCTTAGGTAGGCACTAGGACTATATCTCTCTTGTATGATATGCAACCTATGTTCCCATAGTCATATTATCAACTTAACAATTACTTAAATAAAATGGATTAATTACCAATCTAGTAATATGCCGATGTATTCTACTTACTGATGCCTTATGGATCATGACAGGCTCATTTTACTGTATAGATAGTTTCCAATACTAGTCATATGATTGCGCTATACATATCCACGGTAATTTTATTACAGATGAACATATAGTTTTATTACTGTAATACATATCCAATGTGGCATTTATTCAAATACAAATGCTCCATCTCAAATATAAAAGAAATACACGAAGGGTTACGCTCGCGACCTCACTCAGAAGTTTGCGTCCTGTACAACGAATTTAGCCTCCTCGTAAAAAGGGGTCTCCTCGTATTACTGCTCAGAACCTAACGATGCAACAAAATGCTGAGCCGTTAGTATTTAAATGTAAATCACAATAATTCTAGAATTTAATATTAAAATAGTGTACAAGCATAAAAATAAAACAAGAACTAAGTTAACTGTAAATAAAGCAGGAACTGAAAAGTAAGATAGACATGCAAGACACTTTTCAATTTAAGGTTATGCTAACAATTTTTAGTAGTTATACCAATTCTAGTTCGTGTTTCATATGGGAGAGTATAGTAATCAACCAGGAGTTCATCTAGTATCACATGGACGCTCACCGAGGCTAAGCCCAAAATAACAACAGGAGGGACTATGAGTCCAAAATAAAAACATGATGGGACTCAAACTATGTCTGGCAATACTAATAAGGGCCTATCAGATGGCATGATGAGACCAGACCATAACACCTGATGCAGTCATATAATCAGGAGCATGACTCCAGTCGCTCTTGCATTCTTTCAAATATGAATTACCCAAAAACCGTGAGTCCGAAATGCCAATTTTTGTTTTAAGGTGTATTGTTCTCTATGTAAAGTGATGTTTTTTGAGAGATGTTTTCAACGTTTCAGTATTTATACATGTATAAGGTCTCTAACAAGTCCAGGAATCACATTAAAACTAACTAATATAGTTGGTGTGCTATGCGAATTACGTCCATTCATGTTTCATGACTCTAGCAATTTCATGAGTCATTATGCCACCGATAAGGTGACAACAAGTGTATCATGTTATGTACGATAATAATAACAGTGTTTTTCAGGATCATGTTTTCATCATATAGCACATCCTATCAAATTACTAACTTTTGATGTCATGAGAATTCCAGTATAGCATGCATCAAGTGATATAACAGTCTAAGACATGGATAGCATGCAACAAGTGATATAGCAGTCTAAAACATGTGGGGATAAAATGAGGGGATGGACAACCGTATTGATTTTAGAGTATTCTCATCATCGATCATTTTAAGGGTCTATTTCATTTTTTATGCTTTTCATGTCACTAGCCAACATTATCATTAATGATAATTTCAGAATCATATAAGCATGAAATTAAGCTAAACATTCATCCGATATCCAACCGTCAATGGGGAAAGCCCTAATCACCAAAGGCAAAGCCCAAACCAACACAATGGGACAAAGCCCATGTCTAACCAAATTGGGCAAAGCCCCATGTCCAACCCAATTCACCAATACCCAACACCATCCACCAATACCCAACACCACGCCAATCGAACATGCAATAACCCGTATTTTTGAATCAAAAAATCCCCCCTATTTTCTTATATTTTTCCGACCCAATTAACCAAGCACAACTTCTTATTCTCTTTATTTCCCTCTCCTCCTCTTTCCTAGGCCTAGCCCACAACTCGAGCTCAGCTCCCACTGTTCTCATCTCTTCCTTCCTTTATTTATTTCTTCTTTTCAATCTAAACCTTGAGGCCCAAGACCCATTCATCTTTTAAATCCATAATACCTAAGCCCATAGCCTTTCTTTAACTCATCTCTTCTTCTAACCATTTCTTTCTTTCTTTATTTAATAAGAGAACCCAAGAGCCCTCTGCCCACATACTCAGCCCAACTAATCTTTTTTCCAAACAAAACCTACCCTTAAAACCCTGGCAGCCCCTTCCTCTTCGAATTACAACTGCAGCCGTTTTCCCTTCTCCCCAAAGAAAACGTTTTCCCTTCTCCCCAAAGAAAACGCAGCAAACCAACTCCCCATCCCTCTCTATCGCATGCAAGCGGAGCAACCAACCGCCTCCCCCCATAACGTCGCTTCCGTTTCTCAGCACATAAATGGTTCGAAACTCCCACGATCTCCTCTCCGATCTCTCTACGCATCTTCCCCTCTCCTCTCCTCTACATATACCCTCTCGATTCTACAGTTTTGATTGTTCAAAATTATTCTTTACTTCTCCTAGACTATTTTCCGATTCTCTTCGAATTTCCTCGCCGATGAAATACTTGGATTCTTGGCCTCTACAGAGAAAGTTAGATTATTCTTCTCCAAGTTCTTCGGTTTATGTTTTCTTTCATTTTTTTTCCTTTTCTTGATTTACTTTCTAAAATCATGTGAGCGGAAGTGTTTAATTCTGTTAGAAAGATATGGTTCGAGTAAACCAGCTGTATTTCTCTATGTAATCATAGATGTATGGCGGGTTGTTATGCTCTTGTGCATTGTTATGTTAGATAATGCAATTTAGTAATAAAGCCTTGATTTAGCTTTCTTACATTTGTATTTGAGGAAATCTTTACTTGATTCTAGTAGTTGTTGAATCCTTTGGGTGAGGCAGGGTCTTGAACCTAGTTAGTCCTTTTCCTGATCACCACTATTCAAGTTATGGTCATTGGTATCCCTTCACATTGTATGAAATAGCATGAACTGTAAATATGTTTACCCAGAAGCTCATTTCCATAATTGGGTTGGCTATTTGTGTTGGTTAGTTTTGAGCAAACGTAGCAATTCTTTTATTATCGCTAATGCATGGCTCCAAGCTAAGATTTAAGGAAGTCACGCAACAAGATGTGCCAACTTTTCATAAACAGAATCTAACCAGACTTCAACATCCATGTGTTGCTATTATGGCATGAAAGGGGATTTGCTGTATAACATAGCATTAGTCCATTAGATTAAAAGTAATGACACTGTTACCTGTTCCCCTTATGCCTTGGATTTCTCATATTTCTATTCCTTGTGGTGCTTTATCTCTAAGCTGTGAACTTATGAAGATATTCAGCTAGTTCTTTACCTAATGCTTGCCAAAGTTGACGGTCATGCATGCATGCCATACACACACACACATAAACATATATACATGTACATATATATACATATGGGTAAAAGGGATCTAGGGTGCCTCCTTAGATTCAATCTAAGGAGTCGCCCCCATTTTCCCCAATCTCCCACAATTGTTTTTGAATTTTTTTTCATTGGTTTGTTGTTCACCTCATGGATGATCAACATACCAAATTTAAAGGTATTTCAATTCTTTTTGAGCCCACATCTATCCCTTGCAACTTCAACGGTCTGAAAACGTGCTGAAAAACCCATGAAGTTGCAAAGGATATAAAGATGGGGGCTTAAAAAGTATTGAAATACCTTTAAATTTGGTATGTTGATCATCCATGGTGAGAACAACAATTCTATGAAAAAAATTCAAAAAAAAATTGTGGGAGATGGAGGGAAATAGGGGCGCCTCCTGAGATTTAATCTTAGGAGGCACCCTAAATCCCCTTTTCCATACACACACTGTGTATATATATGTGTGTGTGTGTGTGTATATATATATATATATATATATAGGGCACTAGTCAACCTGTGCCCGCGGGCACGTTTCACTTAAGATTTTTCCCCGCGAAATCTGTTTCCCAAAAAATTATTTCCACAACCAAAATTTAAAAGAACAAATTAACGTAAAAATATTTAGCGGTACGGACACCTTCGTCGCGGAACAACAAATTCGGCGTAGACGCCTTCGACGTGAAACAACAAATTCGACGTGTGCGTCTTCGACGCGAAACAACAAATTTGACGCGGACGCCTTCGACGCGGAACAACAAATTAGCGTAGAACAACAAATTCATCGCGGACGCCTTTAGCAGCACAGAACAACAAATTAGCATAGCACAACAAATTCGGCGTAGCGCCGTTGGCGTGGAACAACAAATTCGGCGTAAAAAAATTCGGCGTGGCGTCGTTGGTGCGGAACAACAAATTCGGCGTAAAAAGATTTAACAGGCGCGCGGGCGCCCTAATAATAACGTCATGCAGGGCCAAGTGTGAGTGTATTAATTACGACGTTCTGTTATCCCATTTAAAAGAACAAATTAGCGTAAAAATATTTAGCGACACGGGCGCCTTTGGCGCCAAACAACAAACTCGGCAGAGGCGCTTTCGACACGAAACAACAAATTCGGCGCGGGCGCCTTCGGATAGATAAGAATGATTTGAATAGTTAACATATAATTCATTGATAATATTACTTTTTCTTATTTTTGTTATAAATATTGTAAATTACATCACATAAATGCATGCATATTCAACTTCCAAGACCGCTTAAATTCAAAGATATCGAATTTCACAAAATTAAATGAAGATTTATTTCGCCAAAAAGTTCCCCCCAAAATACAAACATTTTCCCTCCCAAAATTTTCACAAACTCTCATCTCAACCGTTGATTTTTCAAGATTAAATCTCAACCATCCTACTATCAACCTGTTTGTCCTAGTCAGCTTGTCCTAGTCTGCAAGGAAATTCAAAAAAGTCATCAAATGTTATATATATATAACCCTATGAGTGAAGCGTGGGCGACGGGGGCGGGAGGAATTCTGGCTTGCGCCGCTGCCGCCGGCGACATCAGCAAGGGAAACTTAGGCGGGCCTCCAATCCACAGTGCGGTGCCCTCAGATGATGGTGAGGGTTGGACAAAAGTGGATTGGAAGAAGGTGGCGACCCAGTCTTCTCGCGATCAAAACGATCAGCATGGTGGGATAAAGAAAGGTGGTTGTGGGATTAATAGAGCCTTTCCTAGATCGGCACATTCTTCCCAAGACCAGCGGGGGCCTCGTGCTGCAACTACAGCCAACAATGTCAAAGCCCACAATGTGTTAGACAAAATGCCTGTTAGGCCCCAGGCTGAAATCCGAATCAATTTTGATGCGGGGAAGAGATATTGGGTCGATATCTGCGCCACAAGACGTAAGTATGCCGACCCTCTCGTGATGTCCCACGTCCTGCCCCGTGTAGGTAATGATGGCATAATCAAGGCCAAAGTTGCATCCTCAATGGAGATTGGGGCGTCACGTTGGAGTAATACCCTCGTAGGCTACATGCTTGGTGAAATCAAATCTTGGACTGAACGTCTCCGGAAATTAAAGGGGGGTTGCAAATCTTTAGCCGCGAAAATGGGTTCTATTTCCGATTTGAAAACGGTGTGGATTGTGAAAATAGACTTCATAGAGGTCCATGGTTTTTTGATGGACACCTAATTCTTCAAAGATGGAGTCCAATAGTTAAACATGATAGAGATGTTCTCTCTGCTGTGCCAGTTTGGATACAGCTCCATAACATGCCATTATCCATGTGGACGTTAGACATCCTGAATATAATTGCGAGTGTTGTTGGTATCCCTATATGTCTCGATAGAGCTACTGCCAATCTTGATAGGATTCAATACGCTCGGTGCCTTGTAGAAGTTGACGCAAAAAACCCTCTGTCGAAGAGTGTTTTGGTCGAGCTTGATGATGGAACTCTACTTCAGATTGAAGTTAAATACGAAGGGGAGCCTCCGAGGTGTTCCGCTTGCTCCAGCTTTGGCCACATTGACACCCAATGTCCATCTACCAAGGCTACTACCGAGCCCCCTTCAATCCAAGCTAAGGTTGGTTCTGTTTCGGATATGGGAATACCTCTTTCTGAGGCCAACTTTGAAGTTGTTGTTCCTAAGACTAACGGCTGTCAGGGGGAGACTTTGGTTGCTGCAGATGGCAGCCTGCGTCCCCAAGAACCACTGCAGAAATCGACGGAGCTTTGTCAGGGGGAGGCATCAGGCACTGGAAGCGGCGAGATGGCACACGTCTTAGCCAACTCTGCTTAAAAAGATGCTGATACTGGAAACGACCGGTCGACAGACCCCTCAGACACACAAGACCCAGGCAACCTTGAGGGTAGGGCTCTGAAGGAATTGTTTTGGATCTGACCAAGGGAGAAGCTCCTTGTCCCAGTCGGGAGGAAAATGAAGCGGCTACTACAAACTCCCCTAATAAATCGAATATGAGCCTTGTCTCTGATGTTCCTTTTGATGCAGCGGGAATTAGAAACAGTGTTGGCGTTGCGCCACTCTGGTTAATTGTGGGGGGGATTTTAATAGTGTTCGTTTCTCTAATGAAAAGACTGGAGGGCGATCCCTTGACCCAAACGCTGTTGACACATTCAATACTTGTTTAGGCCGCTGCTGCCTCTTGGAGCTGCAAAGTGTTGGGCAAAGGAGTTGGACCAATAAGCGCATAGGTGCGGGGCGGATTTTAGCTACTCTTGATACGATGCTATGCAACCCATCATGGATTTGGCTCTCCCTCACTCCTACAATGAATATATAAATGCTGGGACTAGTGATCACTGTCCCATGCTCTTCTATCTTCAAACCAAGGTACCCTCGTACCCAAAACCCTTTAAATTTTACAATGCTTGGGTATCGTATGTTGGCTTTCGTGATATTTTGCAATCTGTATGGTCCAAATATGTGCCTGAATATTCCCTTATGGTGAGACTTGTTGTAAGGCTTAAAGCTATTAAGGAAGAGCTTAAGCCATGGGCCACAGATAACATGAAAAATAGTGCAGACTGCCGCAATGAATTGGAAAGTATTCAATCGAGTCCTGATCTGATAAACAATATTCAGCTGCAAAAATTAGAGCAGATAGCATCTTTCAAGTTAGCCCAAGCCCTTGATATGGAGGAATCTGAAATGAGGCAGAAAAGCCGCCAGGATTGGCTCATATTGGGGGACATGAACAGAAAATTTTTACACGGCCATGAAAGCAAGATATTGCTATAACAACCTCAGTCACCTCATTACTGCAGATGGTGATATGAGCTCTAATTCAGATCGCCAGAGGAAGGAAGCACCTCTCTTCTATGAGAGATTATACAACCAACAAAATTATTGGAAAATTTTCCCCAATTTAATCCCCAAACAGAAGCTTACTTCAGCTGGTGCTGCTCGGTTGGATGGGGGTATTTCGGCTGATGAAATAAAAGAAGCTGTATTTCAGATTGGGGAGGACAAAGCCCTTGGGCCTGACGAGTATAACGCCTATTTTTATCAGGTTGCTGGGACATCGTTGGGGACGATGTAACCTCAGCGGTCTCCTCCTTTTTCAGAGCTGGTTCCATGTTGCAGCAAATAAATCATACCTTCCTAACCTTAGTCCCTAAGAACTCAAATGCCTCAAATCTAGGGGACTACAGACCTATTGCATGTTGTAATGTTATTTACAAAATTATTAGCAAAACCCTCGCTAACAAACTGAAGCAGGTTATTAGCGAGCTGATTTTCTCCAACCAAGCAGCTTTTCTTAAAGGCAGGCTCCTAGTTGATTGCACACTTATAGCACACGAGCAGATTCGTGATTTCAGCAATCCTATGGGTTCAAGGGGCTGTATCAAACTTGATTTACGCAAGGCATTTGACAGCGTCATCAGGGAGTTTATTCAATTTATGCTTAACCAGATGGGATTTGGCAAAAGTTTCATTAACTGGATTTATATGTGCATCACTATCCCCATTTTTCTGTGCTGATTGATGGATTACCTGCAGGTTTTTTTTCCTCGAATAGAGGGCTAAGGCAAGGTGATCCCTTATCACCTTACCTGTTCGTTATTGTTATGGAGGCTTTCTCTTTATTGATGTTAGAGCCGAGGCTTCTCGTACTATCCACCCCCTGCGGAGGTCGGGGGCAATTTCCCACCTTTTTGCTGATGACTTGCTTGTATTTTGCCGTGGTAATCCCCATTCTCTTGAAGGTCTTAAGGCGACTCTTGGTACTTTCAATCTATATATAGGGTTGCAGGTTAATTGGGATAAAAGCTCAGCTATTTTCATTAAGGGTTCCCGGAATCCTAGAAGCCTTGCTGGCATCTTGGGTATTAAACTTGTATCCTCACTCACTACTTACCTGCGACTGCTGCTATCATCAACCTATCCTAAAACTCCAATGTTCACTAGGTTGGTAGACAAATGCAAAAAAAGACTGCTTGGATGGTCTTCATCACTTCTTTCCATATCCGGGAGGATTGAGCTGGTTAGTACAATTATTTATGGTATGGTTGTGTTCTGGATGCAAGCCTATTGCATCCCCCAGTTTGTTATTCGCACTATCAGTTCTGCCTGCAGGAAATTTATAAGGGGAATAATCACACTTGGGCCTGAAAGGACTTGTGTACTCCCAAAGAGGAAGTGGGTGTGGGGCTGAGGCTTCTCTCTGATCTGAATGTAGCATCAGGTGTTCGCTTAACGTGGAAATTCCTATCGTCGGATAGCTGCTTGGCGAAGCACATGAGAGATTCGTATAGAGTATCTAATGGGTTCTTCCTTTCCAAGGCAAAGCTCACTCACTCTGCGACCTGGAAATTCCTCCTCAGTTGTCATAGCACGTCTCAGAAGCTCATTAAGCGCATTGTGGGAGATGTCACTTCTACCTCCTTCTGGTATGATAACTGGTTGCCCTGCGGCCCCTTAGCCCATCTGCAGGATGTGCCCCTTGGAGCTGAAAACAAGGTGGTAAGTGACTACTGGACCGCAGAGGGATGGATTGATGATCTGGCCATCACTTAACTTCGGCCCGTCCTTTTAACGATTCGCCTGGGTCAGTGAAGTGACACCTTGGAGTGGATCCCAGGTCCCGCCTGTACTTTTAGGGAAGCTTGGGAGGGAGCTCGCACCAGGGGAACTCCTTTTGCATATCACAGTGTTGTTTGGTATAGTCGTCACATGCCCAAGATGACAATCACCCTCCTTAGAGCATTCCACTTTAAGCTTCTCACTAGGGACACTCTCCATAAGTGGGGGGTTGCCACCAGACAGTCTTGCGTTCTATGTGATGATGATTTGGTAGAGAGCACAGATCATTTGTTCTTTGAATGTAGCTACACTCGTTATATCCTCCGCATGAGCTTACTCAAATTGGGGATCTCTACCGCAGCTCCGTTGTCGCTCGGGGGTGTGGGGGATCTAATTCTCACCCTCTATGGTAAGGACATCATTGGCATTTTGGCAAAAGCAGCAATGTCATCCATGGTTTGGCACATCTGGAAGCAACGAAACACGAGGATTTTTGAGGGTAAGAGGAATGAGAAAACTTCCCTCCTCGAGGACATTGCAGCTGATGTAGTTATTGCCCTTCGTGATATTAAGCGGGATCACCCTTCAGCCATTGTTCCCTTCTCCAATTGGGGCTTCTTCGATATCTGACATAATCTCTTGTATATACTTTATTCTTGTCTCTTTAGTAGTGACTAGTAGGATTTTAGGTTGTAGGGGGAGACGATGCTTGTGCCCTCTCCCCTCTCTCCTCCTACCCTACTGGCTTCTGCTATTGGTGGAGTTTTGTATTATTTCTGTGAATTAATAAAGATTAACTCTTACTAGTCTATATATATATATAATTTCTATTTTAAAATAATTTTAAGTTTTATGTTTAGTAATGTGCATTTCTTTTGAAACTTATTTAATTTCATATTTTCTTAATAGTAAATCTTGAATTTACTTCGATTGGTTATGAAATTGTTAAGTATATCAACCAAATTATGTAGTAGGGGCTATGCAAATAATGATATTGATACCCCTGCTGTACACTGATACCATCACACATGATTTGCCATTACTGTTGACAACATTATTGGAAACTGGACCATTACATAAGACCCTTAACTACGTAATTTAGGGTGACTATAACCTGGATACTAGTTGCAAACTTGAACTGACACAAGTGATAACTTTGCATCGAGAAGCTAATGTTACCTGGTTCATATAGCACATTGTACTTCGAGTTCTGAAATTGTTAAGTATCAACCAAATTATGTGTAGGGGCTATGCAAATACTGCTGTACATTGATATCACACATGATTTGCCACATTATTGGAAACTGGAATAAGACCATTAACTACTAATTTAGGGTGACTATTCCTAGTTGCGAACTTGCTGACACGAGTGATAACTTTACATCGAGAAACTACTGTTACCTGGTTCATATAGCACATTGTACATAGCTTGATAACGACTGACTATGGTAATGAACACGAAACTATTACAATAGATGTGCTTGCCAACAAGTATGGAATATTATACACTGAAATACATGCTCTTAATGTCATACATGTCATTGAATATTGTACAAGTCTGAACATTGTGTCTGATCATTAAATAATATACATTGACTGCAAGCTCTTGATGTTGTGCACGAACATGTTGGGAACTAAATGCTACATGTGACAAAGTGCCAGGGTACGCCAGGGGTCACTTCTTGAACTTATGAGAACCACATCTAGAATCCACTCCACATGACATACCAGCAACCAATACAATGTCAGACACAATAGTAGTCATAACACAAACACACGGCATGAAAACAGTATACAGACACCGTACCATGACACAACACTTAACACACGGGTTTTGGTGTAACTCATATTATAGAGAGTGCGGGAGCGATTGGAGCCATGCTTATGGCCCCTATCTGGAAGGATTTCCATTCCATGTTTTCTTATTAATGAATCTTGAGTCCCTTCATGCTTCTTTCTTTTGGCCTCGGCCCGAGGTCGCACCCTGCGGTCCAAGGTGGACTTCACGTTGCATATCGTGCTCTCCAATTATGAGTCACATTACTAGATAAGTCATCTCAGTTTAGTGTACAATAATTCTTGTAGAAAAGGTTGTCTCATGCTAGGCTTATTGCTACAGGTTTTTATTGTATTGCTTGTTTATACATATTAATGATTGCTGTTATGAATGCATGCTAGTGAGATGTTTTCCTTACCTTTTGTTTATCAATATGACGTTGTTGCCTCATTGTTTAATATCAACATTTATATCTTTTTAAATATTTACGTTGTTCACGACTTCACAATTTCATACACTTGTTACAATTTGTCCTATAGGTCACTTTTGCAAGCTTGCAATTTTTCCTTGTTTTGTACGTAAACCGAATACTTGGATTTAGATATAATCTACTGTCTACCCAATCATACATCTCCCAAGATGAACATGTTTTCTATAAGATTCAGCTTCTCTTCCCATGAGCCATTCTAGGACATTCCAATGAGTTATGTTTTCAGTATATTTTTATTCTGCCTATTCTATTTTCACTAGTAACCAGCATGACATGCAAATTCTTGAAAAAGTAATGACCCTTAAAAATAAGAGCGTTACACAACAACCCAACCAAAGCCAAGCAAAACCCAACCCAACAACCCACGGCCAACATCACCAAGCCAAGCAAAACCCAACCCAACAACCTACGACGAACATCACCGAGCCAACAACCAACCCAACAACCCACGACCAACATCACCGAGCCAAACAACCAAAACAAATGGCAAAAAAGCCCACAAAAAGTCACGGCAACGGGGTAGAGCCCCAAGGGAGGTCACATCAAGTCATTACAGGGGGCAAAGAGCCCAAGTTAAAGTCACGACAGGTGCAAGGAGCCCAAGCACAGCCACGGCAGGGGGTGCAACCCGCCAAGGGAGTCATGGCCGAGGGCATGGAGCCCACATAAAACAAAAACAACACAATGGAAAGTCGCAACAACGGCGAGGGGCGACGACGAGAATCACCACCAAGCCTTAAAAATACTCAAGTCAGGCTCAGAAACATCATCACAAGCAACTCATAAATTTTAAAACCAAAATCAAGAATTAAAATGATTTACCAAAACTAAAGCTTGTCGGAGTCTCGCCGCTATGCCGTCGAGTGGCTGCAGCTGCTTTGACGAAGAGAGGGGTGAGAACGAAGCGTCAAAACCAGATCCAAACATCAAATACCGTCCAAAAATCCAAAATCGAGTTGGAAATATTTTGAAAGAGGAAGAATCCACATCTTTCGAATCAAAACACTCGAAGGGGAAGGTGGTTTAAATAATTCTCCGGAGAGATGAGAGAGAGAGAGAGATGAGACACTGAGCTTAATGGCGACAACGCCGATCGACGAGTAAACCGTCGATAGAAATTAATAGGGGCAAAAATTGGTCAAGAGGAGTCGATGAGATTTGATGGTAGTGGGGGCTCGACGTGGGGACGCGGATTAATGGCAAGCGTCGACTTTTCACCGATGGGTCGCATTGTGGTCGGGGGAACGAAGGGGAGAGAAAAAGGTTGTCGTGAGAGAAGAGAGTCATGGCTCGGTTTCACCGAGAGAGAGAGAGATGTGTGTGTGTGTGTGTGTGTGTGTGTCTATCTATCTATCTATCTATCTATCTATCTATCTATGTATATCGGGTGGGGGGGGGTAAAGGAATGGGTGGGTTTGGTTTGGCCTAGGGCTTTTGGCAAAATGAAGAACAAGAGAAAAAGAGAATGGGCCGGCTTGTGGGGAGAAGTGAGAGAAAAAAATAAAGGGCATTTATAAGTACTGTAGTAACTTTTGTAGCATGCGACATTAACTGGCTTTTTAAAAAAGAAATCAAATGATGTCCTTTCATACCAGGTTAAAAATTAGTTCGTAGGCCCACGATGAGTCAAACTAGTGATGGAGTAATCTAAGTTGAGACACCTGGCCCGAAAGCTTATGCTTAGCTTAAGATACTAAGTAGATGCTCAACTTTTAATTTATGTCCTTCATTTGTTCTTTTATCTCATATTGAGACTATTCTTATTACACAATATCACTTAGCAAACAAACAAACATAACCAAACGAAAAATAAAATTAAAAATGGGGTAGAAAACAGAAGTGATTAAGACTTCTACATGAAATTTTGAAAACAAAAATTAAATAGACATACATTTATACACAAAATGCATTTATAAAGACATAGATACTGTATATGTGTGTGTGTATACAAATGAACACTTCATAAATTCGTAAGATAGTTACACACATCAGATACATCTATCAGCAAAACAATTAACAACTTATATCCATCAATGCATTTTTATATATGTACTAGCAAATAACCTATGCATACGTGCATGGGTTATTTAAAAAATGGTCGGAAAAGGAGTGGCAAAAGAGTGTGGGTGTGTGTGGCGGGAGGGTCCAGGGGCAAAAATGCAAAAACCGGGGAAAAACGGTCGGAAAAGGGGTGTAAGAAGAAAGAGTGTGGGTGTGTGTGGCAGGAGGGTCCAGGGGCAAAAATGCATAACCGGGGTTGTATGTGCTCTCTTATCCCTCAAAATCTCATCTCTTATCCAATTTCTGTTGTCCAATTTCTCTTGATAACATCCATCATTTGTATAATAGATGTATATCTCCAAAATTGTGAGCCGGTACTCGAAATAAAGCCTTTCAAACCTTACGAAACCTGCCAAAAATTATCTACTTTAAGTATCCAAAATGGTAACAAGAAACAAGTCCGAACCTTGGTTAAACTCTGTATTACTGCTTGGTTGATTGCAAATGGCTTACAATGGATGGGTTGCTATTTGCTTCACAAGGATCCCTCCTCAAGCAAAGACACTTTGGTCACTGAGCTACGAAAGGCAGTTTTCTAATTCTAAGAAATGCTCACATGAAATCAGCAAAATTAATGAAAGATAGAAGACAGTACGAAATTAAAGACTGTGCAAATAAATACAAGACTGGAATTATATTGTACAAAGATGAAAGGCTCAATAATTGGAATATAAATTAATAAAAAAACTTGGAATGGAAGATAATGCTGCCACTTGGTTTGCCTACTCCTATGGCCGATGAGAATGAAATTATTTTTTATTTTTTAAGAGAACGATGTGTGTGTCCATCCTTTTCCCAGAACAGCACTGTTTATAGCAGTGTTGGTCATTCGGGGTTAGAGGATTTCACTGTAACCGTCTCGAAATTTGGGATAATATCGTAATTATAAAACAGATGGTGAATTTGATCTGATACCATGTGCTTTATTGATAGCTTTAAAACGGCAAGAAGTTAGAGGTACTAACAACAGCCTATAGCGGGTGGAGCTACGAGGAGAGAAGCACAAGCACTTACCTCAAATTTGTAGACATGTGAACATATATTCACCGATTTGCAGGAGAGTGTGGATGAGGTGAGACGGAAGTCCCAGATAATCCACCATTCTGTAAGTCATCACCTTCACCCTGCAAAATAAATTTGAGAACATTTTGATAGAATATTCACGATGACTCTAAACTAATTAGTTAAGTTGGCAATTCATGAATTCTATTACAGTTCAAGAGAATGAGATAAAAGGAGAAACCAAAGTATATCTAATTGATGCACTTGTGCATTGTCTGATAGATAATTAGATATCCACAATAGCAAATAGTAAATTGTATCGCCACAAGAAAGATAATCACACTTCTAATTGCCAAATCGTACAGCAACAGAAATTGTGTATTACAAATAAGCAAAAGAAAGCAATATTCCATGTAGTCAGACAAATTGAGATTAAGCATAGTATATGCAACAAGCTTGATATAATCCTTCACTCCAATGACCTGGTTTCTTGGTGCCCACAACAGCAAGTAATAAACATGGCTATACCATATACTGCTGCAAGGAACAGTTCTAGCGACGAAATAGAATCGAATTTCACATGTGACATAACTGTTTAATCGCTGTATTCCAGCCGATCTAAAACTCTTAAATGTTGTTGTACATGATGACCTTTCTGTTCAGAGTAGGCATACATAAAACATTAACTGATCAAAAGGATTCCATCAAAGTACCAGGAGAGAACCTTCTGATAACTTAGATTAACGACCAAAAAAGCAAAAAAAAAAGAATAGAGAAATATGCTAACAGACCAGCACCCAAGCATGCCAAGTTTGCAGCAATTTCGGTAATGAGAAGCATTCAAAGTAAATTGAACTAGCTTTGGGTGCTATTTAAATTATTATTGTATAAAGATTAATGTGAAAACAAGGATTAAATTAGAAATGTTCAATTTCATTATAGATATATATGATGTCTGGATCCTAATTGGAGAGTCCAATCTAATTGAATTACATATAAGAAGCATGATACTAATTAATTGCACAAATAGCTTAGATAACTGCATGAGGCATGAAGGGTAAGAACTTGGTCAGTGATTATTCCTTCCTAAAGGAGACGTAGCTGTGGACTTGTAATAAGCTTGGGTTGTCATTCTTTTGCATGCAAAAGTCACAAAACACCAGAAGTGTCATGGAGAGATGACTCCCTGTAACTGTAATCTAACAGAATTTTGGCGGTTAAAATTTCAGGAGGAACTCTAGCACTATCAGAATATACACGTAGATCAGAATTTGAACTAGCTTTTGGGTACGATTGAAATTATAACTGTATAAAGATTAATGAGAAAGCAAGAATTGAACTAGAAACATTCAATTATATTATAGAGATGCATGATGTTTTGAGCCTAGATGGAAAGAATCCAGTTAAATTAAGGTAGATATAAAAAGCATGATATTAAACATTTAAATGAATGTCTTAGAAAACTGCATGATCCCTAAAGGTTGAGGACTTGGTTAGTGATTAGTTATATCTGGAGGTCGATGAAATGAATAAATTTCCTTCCTCTAGGAAAAGCAACGGAAGACATGTAAGACGGGTGCTAATCGAACCAAACAGGCCGAGCTCTAGGCTGTTCATGTTTGTTCAATTAGCTTAGAATTTTGCTCAAGCTTGATATGCTAAGTTAACAAACAAGCCGAACAAGCTTGCAACAAGCTACAGCTTGTTAGGGTTATGGTTTATGCGGTCATAGAGAGAGATAAGTGGGAGATGAATACTTGAGGAGAAAGAAAACGATGACAAAGAATTTTTTTTATTTTTGGGTATATGATTAGGGAAGTCTTTTTTTATTTGAGGGGGAAAAACCTTAGATATTGTTGTATAAAACTGTGATCAAGTTGAAAAACTAAATTATATTTTAAAATGACTAAACTAGACTAATCAAAATAAGACTCTGTGAAAGCCCACAGGCCCGTTGGGCCTTTGTTTTTTTCCACATCCTAAATATCTCCCTTCCCCCTCCCACGTACGCGTACACCCCCCACTCTCCCACGCGTCATCTCTATCTCTCTCTCTCGCGATACGACCGAAGCAGCAGCGAGAAAATTCTGTCGACTTCGAACGCCGACTTCTTTCACTCAGCTCGTCCTCTCTCCTTCCTTCGACAAGAAGGAAGCATCCGCGGCCCTCTCTCCTCTCGCCACCTCACTCACTTGTGGCGTAGTCTCGCGCCTCCACCGTACCCTAAAATCCTTGGGTTTTGACACGTCAACGCCTCGATTCAAGGCCGAATGCTTCGTGGCGAAGCCCTAGCTCCCCTCTGAGCTTCTCAGGTCCACTCCTCCCTCTATTTAAGCTCGATTTAGCCCCTAGATTTTCGGTTTTGTGTAAAAGTGACATTTTCAAAGAAAATTTGGGTTTTCCTCAGGATTTGGTTTCAAATTGAGCCACTCTCCCACGCGTCATCTCTCTCTCTCTCTCTCGCGATACGACCGAAGCAGCAGCGAGAAAATTCTGTCGACTTCGAACGCCGACTTCTTTCACTCAGCTCGTCCTCTCTCCTTCCTTCGACAAGAAGGAAGCATCCGCGGCCCTCTCTCCTCTCGCCACCTCACTCACTTGTAGCGTAGTCTCGCGCCTCCACCGTACCCTAAAATCCTTGGGTTTTGACACGTCAACGCCTCGATTCAAGGCCGAATGCTTCGTGGCGAAGCCCTAGCTCCCCTCTGAGCTTCTCAGGTCCACTCCTCCCTCTATTTAAGCTCGATTTAGCCCCTAGATTTTCGGTTTTGTGTAAAAGTGACATTTTCAAAGAAAATTTGGGTTTTCCTCAGGATTTGGTTTCAAATTGAGCTCAGGAATTGGGATTTCCTTCTGATTTCTTCTTCAGTCCACGATTTCAGGTAAAATCACCTTGATTCTTTAATTTTAGGTTTTAAAAATTGTGATTTAGTTTTTCTTCCTTTCTACGATGAGTTTTTGAGCACCGGACGAGGCGGCAAACCTCGCTGCAACCCTATTGGCCCTTGAAATAATTGTCTAAGGGATTTTCCCTCTTTGACCATGGCCATTAGAGCCCTTCCCCTTTGCCTGCAGGTTGTCTTGGTGTTTTGACCCACTTGCCGTGACTGGCTGACTTCATCTCCCGCTGCCGTGACCTATGGCCCCTCCTTAGGCCTCACAGTACCCTTTTATGGTCATCTAAGACTGAAACTGGGCATCATGCCCTAGTGTGTGATTGATCAAATGGGATTGATCCCCTATATGGCTGTTTTAGTGTTGGTTTTCTTGGGTGTTGGTTGTAAATGGTTATTTGGCGATGATATGGCTGTTAGCGAGGCTTGGTGACCATGGGATTAGTATGATGACCTTGGGATTTACCCCACATTTCGGAGTTGGTTTATAAATTATACGATGATTGAAGATGAGGATTTGGCCTCAAAGGCCGTTGGACAAGTATGTGATTTTCTGCTTGTTGGATCATAGAACAGTCTACCGCCTGAAGGATCTAAGTTTACTGCCCGTAGGATCATAAAACGCTACCTGAAGGATCATATAAAACCATTAATTAATGGTTAAGTCCCGAAAACGATCAATGATGAAACCTTATCTGAGATCACCAGATTGTCCCTCCCCCATTTGACCATCCCCTCATAATTCAAACGTATGACATTGGACGTTGCCTCTACTTACAGGTTCGCTCGTTCTCCTATTTGTATTCAAATTTCAGTCTATGTAGCATATTATAATATCCTGTTTATTAATTGTCATATCCATGTTTAGATATCTAATTTCTGCACTTCTAGAGCATGTTGAATGTTATGATGCTTTCTCATCATTTGCTATAATGTTATCATTGACCCATGACATTGAACTTATTGGTATATTTGGTGTGCTATTGAAACAATGATTTGAAATTCAGTGGACTATATATATATATGTTTAGAATGATTGAGAATATGATTGGAACCAGAATGTTATAGCACACCAATATACGAATTGAGTTTAATATGGCTTTAGAATTTAATTCGCCTTAGAATATTCTGCTTATTGACAGTCTTGTTGAAATGCCTGATGATTAGATGTTAGAACTATTACACATCTGTAGCATGCTAAATGTTTCATTGTTCCATGCTATTAATGCTATATGTCTCTGGATAGTATAACGAAGCACAGTGGCCCCTGACATTGGGAATAGTTAATATGTAGAGTGTGCTATGGAAACCAAAATGAAATTGAAACATGTATTGTTATTGTACCATTGGAATACAAATGATGGAATTGAAAGTGAATATTCTTGAAGTTGGAGTGACATATAACACCGTCATATATATTAATTCCATTGTGGCCTTAATTTAATTCAAGTCTTATTTTAGAAATCATGTTTTAAAATGACATCAATATAGATCAATACATGTACTGTTGCACTGAGGCACTGAGAGCAGTACACTTGACTTACACTTGGCACTACAGACTCACTGGGTTTGGGGTAAATCATATTAGTGAGTGCGGGAATGACTGGAGCCACGCTTCTATTGATGTTCCGACCAGGGTCACATCATTGAATCAGGATCTGACCCTTATTGTACCGTCGGACTAAATTACTGAGTTCCACACTGTTGACTTATGGCCCATACCGTTCCTGTTTTGGGCCTGGCCCAGATGAGTGCCCCTGGGTACTGAGGTGGACTCCTTGATTGTTTCTGTACTCTCCAATATGGTTCACGGCCTAGGTTTAGCATAGAATGATAGAACTATGATAGTATCACTTTTAATTGCTAACTGAGTTGTATGTTTGTCTTAAATGCCAATGCAATTATAGAATATTAATTAGTATGTTATCTGTTCTCAGTCACCGTTTCTTTAACTTGATAGGACCATGTTAATGTTCCTTTAACTGGATTGCATGTTTATCTAAATATCAATGCATGCCTGATAAGAAATATTAGTTAGTCCGTTACCTGTTCCTAGTCTCAGTTTCCTAGTTAGTATTTTCCCATGTTCACATATTTTAAATTCCAAAAGTTTAGAATCATTGTGAGTTACTTAGGTGGGTCTTCTTTTCCTTGCACCACCAGGTATTGATTCAGAGTTAAGATAAGGACCTAGTTTTAGCAAGGACACAGATTTCATAGCAGCTGCAAAACCCTGACATTAAATTGTAAGTATTTACAATTTCATGTTTAATTTCATTAGAAATTCCATATGAGTATATTAGTATATCTCTGCTCGTAGCCTATATTGTTTTCACTGGTACCTAGCAGGACCTGCATCACATGTAGAAAAATAGTCGCGCCCCGGGTAGCGGGGCGTTACATTTTTGGTGGCCCATGCAGGTCCCCGCTAACCACCTTGTGAACAGTATAGGAAGAGTATAATATACCGTGTAATATACTCATATTGATCTCATGAATATATGATGTCTCGAGCTTTCACATGTATAGGATGTACATGCAAAAGTTTCTTCCATTACTTCTTTTTGAACTCTTAGACCTCCAACTAGAAAATTGTGTTCCATCCTTTGGTTATGTTTCTCTTCCTTGATAACCATCTAAGTCATCTCTTATATATTTACCCTTTAGTTTGAACGACCTCATTGCTTGCAGTATCATGGACCTTAGGTGTTGCAGTGTTCATCGGTAGATCTGTTCTTTACTTTAGAGCGTCTCATTATTTCTTAGCCACATTCATCTGTTATGCCTTAGTTTTACTTTGAAATTTCGAGGACGGAATTTTTTGTAAGGAGGGTAGAATGTAAAAGCCCATAGGCCCGTTGGGCCTTTGTTTTCCCCCATCCTAAATATCTCCCTTCCCCCCAGGTGTACACCCCTATCTCTCCCACGCGTCATCTCTCTCGCGCGATTCGATTCAACCGAAGCAGCGGCGAGAAAATTCTGCCGACTTCGAACGTCGACTTCTTTCTCTCAGCTCGTCCTCTCTCCTTCCTTCAACAAGGAGGCATCCGTGGCCCTCTCTCCTCTCGCCACCTCATCACTTGTGGCGTAGCCTCGCGCCTCCACCGTACCCTAAAATCCTAGGGTTTTGACACGTCGACGCCTCGATTCGAGGCCGAATGCTTCGTGGCGAAGCCCTACCTCCCCTCTGAGCTTCTCATGTCCACTCCTTCCTCTATTTAAGCTCGATTTAGCCCCTAGGGTTTCGGTTGTGTAAAAGTGACATTTTTAAAAGAAAATTTGGGTTTTCATCTGGATTTGGTTTCGAATTGAGATCTGGAGTTGGGATTTCCTTCTGATTTCTTCTTCAGTCAACGATTTCAGGTAAAATCACCTTGATTCTTCAATTTTGGGTTTTAAAAATTGTGATTTAGTTTTTCTTCCTTTCTGCGATGATGTTTTTTGAGCACCGTGCGAGGCGGCAAACCTCGCTGCAGCCCTATTGGCCTTGAAATAATTGTCTAAATGATTTTCCCTCTCTGACCATGACCATTAGAGCCCTTTCCCTTTGCTTGCGGGCTGTCTTGGTGTTTTGGACCCACTAGCCGTGACTGGCTGGCTTCATCTCCCTCTGCCGTGACATATGGCCCCTCCTTAGGCCTCACAGTACTCTTTCATGGTTATCTAAGACTGAAACTGGGCACCATGCCCTAGTGTGTGATTGATCAAATGGGATTTATCCCCTGTATGGCTGTTTTAGTGTTGGTTTTCTTGGATGTTGGCTGTAAATGGTTATTTGGCGATGATATGGCTGTTAGCGAGGATTGGTGACCATGGGATTAGTATGATGACCTTGGGGTTTATGCCACATTTCGGAGTTGGTTTATAAATTACCCGATGATCGAAGATGAGTGTTTGGCCTCAAAGACCGTTGGACAAGTATGGGATTTTTTGCCTGTTGGATCATAGAACAGGCTATTGCCTGAAGGATCTAAGTTTACTACCCATAGGATCATAAAACGCTGCTTGAAGGATCATATAAAACCATTAATTAATGGTTAATTTCCGAAAACGATCAATGATGAAACCTTATCTGAGATCACCAGATTGTCCCTCCCCCATTTGACCATCCCCACAATTCAAAAGTATGACATTGGACGTTGCCTCTACTTACAGGTTCACTCGTTCTCCTATTTGTATTCAAATTTCAGTCTATGCAGCATATTAGAATACCATGTTTAATAATTGTCATATACATGTTTAGATATCTAATTTCTGCACTTCTTGAGCATATTGAATGTTATGATGCTTTCTCATCATTTGCTATAATGTTATCATTGGTCCATGACATTGAACTTATTGGTATATTTGGTGTGCTATGGAAACAATGATTTGAAATTCAGTGGAATATATATATATATGTATGTATGTATGTATGTATGTATGTATAGAATGATTGAGAATATGATTGGAACCAGAATGTTATAGCACACCAATATACGAATTGAGTTTAATGTGACTTTAGAATTTAATTCGCCTTAGAATATTCTGCTTATTGACAGATTTGTTGAAATGCCTTATGATTAGATGTTAGAACTATTATACATCTGCAGCATGCTAAA
Organism: Scilla litardierei; assembly: GCA_030789695.1. NCBI lineage: Eukaryota > Viridiplantae > Streptophyta > Magnoliopsida > Asparagales > Asparagaceae > Scilla > Scilla litardierei. The sequence goes on along the minus strand of CM061134.1, from coordinate 2,514,756 downwards.
TGTTTCATTATTCCATGTTATTAATGCTATATGTCTCTAGACAGTATAATGAGGCACAGTGGCCCCTGACATTGGGAATAGTTAATATGTAGAGTGTGCTATGGAAACCAAAATGAAATTGAAACATGTATTGTTATTGTACCATTGGAATACAATTGATGGAATTGAAAGTGAATATGATTGAAGCTGGAGTGACATAGCACACCGTCATATATATTAATTCCAATGTGGCCTTAATTTAATTCAAGTCTTATTTTAGAAATCATGTTTTAAAATGACATCAATATAGATCAATACATGTACTGTTGAACTGAGGCACTGAGAGCTGTACACTTGACTTACACTTGGCACTACAGACTCACTGGGTTTGGGATAAATCATATTAATGAGAGTGCGGGAACGACTGGAGCCACGCTCCTATTGATTGAACCACATCAGGTAGTTCCGAACTGGGTCACATCATTGAATCAGGATCTGACCCCTATTGTACCGTCGGACTTAATTACTGAGTTCCACATTGTTGACTCATGGCCCCTACCGTTCCTGTTTTGGGCTTGGCCCAGGTGAGCGTCCCTGGATACTGAGGTGGACTTCTTGGTTGTTTCTGTACTCTCCAATATGATTCACTGTCTAGATTTGGCTTAGAATGATAGAACTATGATAGTATCACTTTTAATTGCTAACAGATTTGCATGTTTGTCTTAAATGCCAATGCAATTATGGAATTTTAATTAGTATGTTATCTGTTCTCAGTTACCGTTTCTTTAACTTGATAAGACCATGTTAATGTCCCTTTAACTGGATTGCATGTTTATCTAAATAGCAATGCATGCCTGATAAGAAATATTAGTTAGTCCATTACATGTTCCTAGCCCCAGTTTTCTAGTTAGTGTTTTTCCATGTTAACATATTTTAAATTCCAAAAGGTTAGAATCATTGTGATTTACTTAGGCGGGTCTTCTTTTTCTTGCACCACCAGGTATTGATTCAGAGTTAAGATGAAGACTCAGTTTTAGCAAGGACACAGATATTATAACATCTGCAAAACCCTAACATTAAATTGTAAGTATTTACAATTTCCTGTTTAATTTCATGAGAAATTCCATATGAGTATATCAGTATATCTCTGCTCGTAGGCTATATTGTTTTCACTGGTACCTAGCAGGACCTGCATCACATGTGGAAAAATAGTCGCGCCCCCAGGAGCGGGGCGTTATAAACTCCAACACAATCTGAATTCCGACTTAACAAATCCTTTATGAAAAAACTAGAATCCGAACCATCTGAGCATATACAAGCCCATACCAAGGCGATCTCAATCTTGAACTGAGTCGAGCTTTGCAATGCTTAAGCGTGTTCATTAATTTTATCAATTTTATACTTTTGTTCAGTTTTGGCTCACTTAGTTATTGAACGAGTCCAAGCGAGGTTTCACCAAGCCGAGATGGAGCTTCTCAAGCCTATTAGCAGCCCGACATGTAAGACAGGTTAGGGTACGCTGATGTGCACCAAAATCAACACTGTAGCATTAGCAGCTGTATCACAGGTTTCTTTGAGGGCATCGGATGGCGACAAAATGTCAATGTGAATACGTTGGGAACGGAGAAGATCAGAGATAATGTTGACGGCAACAGTGACAAGAGAGAAAGATGTGATGGTTAGGTTTGATGACGAAGGCATATGAGGTAGAGGTTGATGGGGATGATGATGGCATTGTTTGATAGAGGCGCTAATAGAAAAATACAAAGGTGGTGATGAATGTAATGATGCTATTGATGTTGGTTAGGGATGAAGTTAGAGGATTGGAAATGGTGACATAGATAGAAGAAGATGTAGCAACGGCGACAATGATTGTTGAATATGATGGCGGCAAAAGTGGAAGAAAGCAGTGATGTTAAGGTCTTCAAAGACAGATCTTATGAGATTAATGGGTTCAACGGCAAAATCAATTGACAACGATAAGGGAAGGGGCAACGATGGATGGTGTAATGGTCCAAAATTTTAGTAGGATTGGTATGAAATTTTTTGTATTTTTTCTAAGAATATCTAATTCCTTCAATTTCCCTTTAATTCTTTTTTCCCCTCTTCTTTTCTTTACAATTTTCATTTTTCGTTTGCCCAAAGAAAAGCTCGCTACCCTAAGCGCAGCCGCCTCTACTCTTCTATTCTTTTCTTTCAATTCCTTTTCCTTTCTTTGAAGAGGCACATAGGCCTCAGCCCTATTTCCACTTTCCCTTCATTAAATCTCTGGCCCAACTCACAGCCTGACCATCTCTTAAATTCTAATCTCTTCTTTTCTGTTGTTTAGTCTGAGTCCAAAGCCTAACAGCCCCTCACTCTTCTCAATGATCAGCCCCCCATACTTGTTTCCCGAACAAAAATGGCTGAAAGATCCCTCAACGAAATTGAACGACCGAAAGAGCTATTGACGTTTCTAGGGTTCCTCTCTGCAAACGACTTCCTCTCTCTCCCCCATTGATATATATGCTATTGATTTCTAGGGTTTTTGCATACAAAAATATTTTCTTTCTTCCTAAAAAATTTTCCAACCGAAGTTTTTCTTCGGAATCGATCGCTTCCTCTTCTTCCTCAAGCAACCATCAACGATTGGTGGAGAGCTTAAGCGAAGAAATACATGGATTTTGGCCATATATCGGTAAACGGTAGGTTCTTATATTCACCAAGTTCTCGGTTTAATTTCTTGTTTTGATTTCTGAATTTAACTGAGTTATTAAATTGATGGAAATTGTTGAGATTTTGGATTGTGATGTGGGAGATGATGTTTCACAAACTTTCGAGTGAATTCTTTCCTCTGAGTAACATGTATCGGCACCCCTTTTGGGTTTTGTGATGACTTCCGCCGCGGCCCTAATCGTTCCTTAGTTTGGTTGGGTTTCAGTTAGCCGCCAGGGGATGTTGCTGCCACCATGGGATTCTGTCGTCGTCGTGCCTTACGATTGATTCTTGGATTTGTTCTACTGTTGGTATTCATGGATCTTGGGTCTTTGCAGATCTTTTCTTTGAACCGATGCCCTTCACGGTTTTCCTAGTTGGTTTCTTGGTGTTTCTGTTATGTGCTTTTGCCATTCTGTGACTTCATGGGCCTTTGGGTGATTGTTGTAGTTTTTAAAGATAGGGCGCTGCCTCTGCTGTGTTTTCCCACTGGCTTCTTGCCCTGCTGATTTGGTATACGGGCCGTAGGCCCTTTTTGCTTTTAATGTTGTACATCGAAATTCATACTTTTAATGTTGTAATGCTTTTGATATTGTTCATTGAATATTGTACAAGCTTAGACATTGTGTATGATCATCGAGTATGATACATTGATTGCAAGCTCTTGATGTTGTGAACCACGTTGGGAACAAAGCCCTATATGGAACAAAGTGCCACAAGACATCAAAGGCCACCTCTTGGACCCATGGAACCACCTCTAGAATCTCATTATCATGACAATACCTGAAAAATCCTTTATACATGTGGGGGGCGTCCCCCACGGATTTGTCCGACTTGGCAATGTCACGTCGGCCGTGGGGGAAGCCCCCACTAAAGAAAAAATAAAAGAAACCGGCCCCCCTTCAACACATATAATTGCGTTTTTGACCTTGATTTTTTTGCGTTCTGGCCCATTGAGCCTCAGTTCTTTGCTCTTTGGCCTCTTTTTAAACCTCCGACGATACCGGGTTGCACACCCACGCTTCTCACACCTTTTTGGTCGCGCGCGCACCGCGGCCTGATCTTGGGTTGTTTTTACCCCGTGCACTTGATGCACGTGCAATTTCTAGTATTACAATATCAGACACAATATAAGTCATAACACAAACATATAACATGAAAGTTATACAACAGTCACAGTATCTTGAAACTACACTTGACTCACTGGTTTTAAGGTATCTCATATTAGAGAGTGCGGGAGCAATTGGATACGTGCTTTCAGCTCGTATCAAGGAGGATTCCTTTCCTGTTTCTTGTTCCAAGATCTTGAGTCCCTTCATGATTCCTGTTTTTGGACTTGACCCAGGATAGCTTTCTGTGGTCCAACGTGGTCTTCAGTTTGCATATCGTGCTATCGAAATATGAGTCACAACACTATTATATGACATCACAGTCTAGTATACAAAACAAATCTTATTGAATGATTTGTATCATTTTGGTCTATTTTTGTAACTTCTTGTTGCCTTGTCTGGATGAGCTTATTAATGTTTAACGTTCTATCAAGTGTCATATTTGTTTAACGTCTAGTGTGATATCTCATTACCTCTGGCCATGTATTAATTGTCCATTGATCACTATTGCCTTTATTGTTAATGTTCATGTTTTGCATGCATGCCCTATAAAGTATGAACATATAGTTACTTTGAGAGTCACAACTTAGAAATAGTTTAATTGAACTTTTCAATTAAACTATAGCCCTGACAACATTGAAAGGTTCCTAACCTGTTATACTTGTAGTTTCATAGTTTACATTTGCATGTCTTTACCTGTTACCCTTCAGTTCAGTACTTTACGTTGCTTGCCCTTTTACGTTGCTTAGTTCGTTATTTTGTTTTGCATTAGACCCGTTTGCATGGTTAGATATAATCTACTTATTAATTTCGTGGTACATTTTTCTTTAGGTATAATAGGAGGCTTCATAGCTCTAGGATTAGCTTCTATTTCATTGAGCTGTGCACAGAATTTTTGAGACTACTCGTTCAGTTGTGTTTTTACGGTGTATTTCTATTTTGCATATATTGTTTTCACCGATAACCAGTAGGACTGCAGATTCTTGTAATTTGTGATGACCCTTGAAACCGGGTCATTATAGATGGGGTGCTGATGAGATGTTGAACGTGGGCGGTGGGGGGGGCACAACAGGAAATAAGGTTAGGCTATAAGTTTGGGATGTGTTAGGGTTTTGGATGGGATTGGGTTTAAACTTTGGGAATGAGATTAAAAATGAATTTTTTGATTTTTTAAATTTTTAGCTGGTGACTGGTGGTTGGTTAGATTCTTTTTAAACCTAATTAAAAGGGAAGGATTTGGATGGCGGTTAGGGTTAGGAATAGTTTTTTACTAACCTATAAGAGAAGAAGAAGATACGAAGAAAGAAGATATCAGATGATTAGAATTTAGGATTTATAGCTCTGAAACCAATTGATGAAATACAGAGTTGGGAACAAAATATGATAGAGGAAATTGAGAAAGTACTATTTAGAAATTTGTAAAGATAAAGGAATAAATATGTTTAAACTTCTCACCATAGAAATCAAACGATCACCGACTTCAACACCTCACACATAGAAAATTCCTTCGGACTTAATGCCCAAACGGCCAAACCCACTCATGTACCTTACATGCATAAGAGATTCAATCGTTTTGCATACACAAAGTTTACAAACTCATATTTCTTTATTCAATATTCTCTATTCAAGCTTAAAAATTTTAGTTGCAAACTCATATATAGGGGAAGAAACAAACTTAACAAATCTCTATTAAGACTCGTATCGAACTTCCAATATGACTCAACTTGATACGATCACATACTAGCGGCGGCGACAAAATATGTAATACCCCGTACTGACAAATACGAGTAATATACGTATTTTTGGATGTATTTGTATTGTGTGTATTTTCAGTAATTTTTCTTAATTTTTATAAAACCAAAATTATTTTTAAATAATTTTAAAACTTCATTTGTATTATAAAGAATGAAGTATTTGGATGAATACCTAGTATTTAGGGTAGTATGAGGTATTAATGGTGTATTCTTATCTTCTTAAAAGATAAATTTTGAATAAACCCCATAGCAACACTTAACCCATCTTATGTGTCATCCTCACACTAATCCCCACCTAATCATTCACACGTGGCAAGCTAAGGAAAGAGTTAGTGATGATAAAGATTGGGTTTGACTTAGAATGTAAGGAAGAGGGAAACAAAACCAAAAAGAAAAGAAGAGAGAGAAGCCAGCCATCTCCTCCCTCCCGCAAGAACCCTGTGAAACCCAAAATGGAGCCCAGACGCACCCTCTCTTCCCTTTTCCTCACGCAAGGCTCCAGCAAACAAAAATGAAACCTCAAGCTCCTCCTTTCTATCTCTCTTCCACCCGACCACCACCTCCATCAGACCATCACCTTTCGCCGAGACTGCAAACCCAAATCACCCCAAACCCATCACCCTAGACTTTGGAGTAAAGAAAGGAAGAAGGAGCTAGTTATCAGGCGGTCTTCAAAGAGAAGAATGGCCCCAGACCATTTGAAGGACAGATTGAGGTAGAAAATCATAACTGAATTAGATAGGGGTTAGTTTTAGAAACGCTATGATTTAATTAATCGCCGTAGAATTTAGCAGCACCAAGAAACCACAAGGTCGTGTCGTAAACAACACTGTCGTTTCTCGACCGTGTCGTGGTCGTTTCGACCTTAGTGGCCTCACACGACCTTCATTCGATTGAATCGTCGATTGACATCGTATTTTGGCTCCACACGGCCGTGTCAACACTTTTATCCTCGTAGCGCGTCGACGTAGATGCGAACGAATGTAATTGAACGCTTTTTCGATCCACATGGTCGTGTAGATGTCCCAAATGACCGTGTGGATGACCTTACAACACGTAATTGTTGAGTTCATTTACTATGTGAACCAAGTGAACCCCAGGTTGAATTTTATGTTTCATAACCATGTTTTACATGCTGGCAATATGTTGATTACCATGCTCTGGAGTGATTAGCTTGAGATTTCATTATGGGGAATCATGTTCGTGTTGCAATTGACATGCTTATTATGTTATACCCTTGTTATATTTGTTGAAAAGAGAACTTCAAGTTATTTGAAAATGATTCTTGTGTAAAAACTTGATTATGGAAAAGCATACAAATGAATTGTGAAGGACATAATGAAATGTCCATGTGAAAGTAATGCTCGTGAAATGAAATGTGAATGCGGTAGTGAGACTGCCGAAATGAAATGTAAGTTAAAATAAAGTAATAACTAAGAGTGAGATGAGTGTATGGTCTGGAGACTTCTGTCTATCTTAAAATGGGTGAAGCTCTTGATGTGAGTTTTGGGAGGAAAACACGTGTAAAAAGTAGGCATTAAGGAGTGGACATGATTTATAGTCTCACTTGCACTCCCGACAGCCTGCAGGGGAAGTGGGCAGAATTAGGGATGCCCTTGAGTGTACTCGTGATGCACCATGAGTTATTTATTGGTTTCTTCCGTTTGGGCCAAAAAACCGAGGATTGTCTCACTCCCGAAAGAGGGAGTTATAAGAGGCCCCTACAGTGCTCGTGTCGCTGTTTGGGGTACCATATTTCATCCACCATAGGTGAAGTCCAGCTCTTTAAGTGTCCTACGATTTAAACGAGTCCTCAAATATTTAAATTGTTAAATTTAATATAATTGTCATTAATTCATGATTTTGTTATCTCATGTTGACATATCTCTCAGTTTTATTTTTAGCGCTGGCATGTTGTAATGTATTTCTTTATGTATGCTTGATGGACCTGTTTACTTCAGTAGACCGCCTCTTTAGATAGGTAGTCCGGTTCTAAAACCGAGTCTTACCTATTTTAGTTAGGTTTCCTACTGGGTCATGCGTTGACATGTCCCATTTACCTTTTCCAGGTTTAGGAGCAGAACAGTTAACGCAGAGCATGACTCAAAAGACTACTCATAGATGGAGCACACAGAGGGCAGACTTGTACAGTTATACTTCCAGGGGTAGTTAGGGAGTGAGTTGTACTTTTGTACAGTGAGTATTTTTTTCCTTTTTGTGGATTCTTTGTGAAGTTTCTTTTATTTACCACTTTTGTACTCAGTGCGGAGATGACATATGTAAATAATGTACTGTTGTATAAATAAAATGAAAGGTTTGACTTTGTACTTCATTATTATTTCTCTGTGTTAATTCTGTGATGGAGCATTACTTGTACTTTCCAGTATGTGTGCATTGACCTACATAATCTTCTTGTACTCTCTCTTTCTTTCTCTTTCTCCGTAACACTCGCTGCTCCAGGAGTACTTGAGACAGATTCGTACTTTCCGGGTATCCTGAGTAGCGGAGCGTTACATTTGGTGGCTAATGCAGGTCACTATACTACGATGTACGTAAGGAGAGTACATGTAGTGCTCCAGAGTGTGATTTGGTTATATAATTCCTAAGATGGGTAGGTATCCAGCCTTAGGATAGAGCACTAGCATTAGAAAGCCCAAGTACAGAGTTCCTTGGGGTTAGATAAGGATAATTGGACTGTGTCTGCGTCTATTGTCATGTATATCTGAATGATATTCCTGTGTATGTATCTATAGCTATATCTGTGTGTACGCTATTTTTATAAATATAGGTCGGGTTGCTTGTACTTTATGTGGGTTAGTGTGTAGATGAGTAATGAGGCGTGTAGAATTATTTATATGGATTGATGTGTATGTAGTGGGTCCATCTATGGATTTATGTATACTGCTTGCGTGTGAGTAAACATACTATATATATACACCAGTGTCTTGCATGTTGCATATAAATATGTGGTGATATATGCTGTATATATATTTGAGTATGAACGACTATATGGTTGTATGTATAGTTGGAAGTGTATATACTTATGTGCTTAAGTAATATATTTATGTATAGCTATCCACTGAATATGTAGTGCAACATACCCGTGTGTATAAATATTGGTATATGACTACTTACTATACGTATTAATATTTGGATATACCTAATTGTATAGGTATGATAGTGAAGTTGTGTGAATATTGAATATGATGTATGTGGTAGTATGTGTACTTATAATTGATGTTAAGAAACCATTACATGCGATATAAGTGCTTATAAATGGATGCATATTTGGCTGTATACTTGTGTGTGTGTGGAGGCATCTAGATATATCTATAGATGTATATATATGAGTACTAGTCATAACCTGTGCCAGCGGGTACGGTGCATTTAAGATTTCCACCGGCAAAATCTTTGTTCCTAAAAAATTATTTCCACAACCAAATTTAAAAGAATAAATTGGCATAAAAAATTTAGAGTCACGGGCACCTTCGACGCAGAACAACAAATTCCGCGCGAGCGTCTTCGGCGCAGAACAACAAATTAGCGAAAAAATTTAACGTCAATTAGCGTAAAAAATTTAACGGGCGCGGGCGCCTGCGGCGTGGAACAACAAATTAGCGTAAAAAATTTAGCGGCCAACAACAAATTAGCGTAAAAAATTTGGCGCCAATTAGCATAAAAAATTTAGTGGGTGCCTTCGGTGCTTAGCGGTTATCCCCGCGGAATAACAAATTCGACGCCAACAAAAGAAACAAACAAATTAGATTCTGTGGAATTTGAAAAATGAATTCCGTTGACATAAACCTAAATGTTTTGGGAGCAACAAAAAATTAGATTTTGTGAAATTTGAAAAATAAATTTCGTTTACCGTTCTACGCCAAAAAAAAGAAACATGTAGCTTTATGTCAATTTAATTTATTTTTGCTAACTAAAGTGCATTTAAATTTTGGGAAGAGAGAGATGGTGCAGTTTTCAAAAGTTTTGGTTTTCCCAACAAATTCCCCCCCCCAGTTATGATTACAACCCCTCAAAATCTTGTCCCTTGCGTTTTTCCAAAAAATTCAAAATTTTGAGTTTTCCAACCAAATGGATTCCCTTTCAAAACTTTCTCAAAACTCATCTCAACCTTTTATTCTTCAAGAACAAATCCTAACCACTCTTTACCTTGTCCTAGTCAGCCCTAGAATTCAAAAACAGTAGCGTTTTAATATATAGATGTTAACTCTATGACCTAAGAAGTGATTTGTGTGTTTGAATATAGTGTGGGCATATGCATATATAAATATCTATATATTAAAACGTAACTGTTTTTGAATTCTAGGGCTGACTAGGACAAGCTGACTAGGACAAACAGGTTAATAGAAAGACGGCTTAGATTTAATCTTGAGGAATGAATGGCTGAGATGAGATTTTGTGGAAAGTTTTGGAGGAAAAAACATTTCTAGGGAAATGAAAGTTTCTTAGGAATAGCAGAGTGTACACAATTAAAGCATTTGGAAAAAACATTAACTTACACTTAATGCTGCAGATCGAATGCTGCTGCAGATCGAATGATCTCTCCCTTAACACGGGGCTCACCGTCTCTTCGACCCGTGGGGCAAAGATGAGAATAATTTCCCGCGCCGAAGGCGCCCGCTATATTTTTAACGCTAATTTGTTGTTCTGTATCGAAGGCGCCAGCACCGAATTTGTTGTTCCACATCGAAGGTGCCCGCGCCGCTAAATATTTTTACGCTAATTTGTTGTTCCGCGCAATTTTGGCTGTGAAAATATTTTTTTGGGGAACAAAGATTTTGCGAGGGAAAATCTTAAATGAACCGTGCCCGCGGGCACGAATTATGACTAGTATATACATATATGAGGAGTATTGTATGATTTCGTACATGAAGTATATGTATCAAAGTATACCATATGTGTATCCATATATGCTTGCATGTAACTCTATGTAAGTATACATGTATTGAGTAAAGTAAGTATATGGATATTGGTGTGTTCTTTAGTGGATGTACTTGATTTTATATGCATACTATATATGTATTATAGACATTTCTTCATGGGAGTATGTGTAAGTAATATATAAGTATTGGAGAGGATATTAATATGTATACTTAGAAAGAATATGTGTGTGTGTGGATGTATCTATGTATTAGTTCGATATACATGCCTATAATTCATACGTATAATATGTGTATGTGTGCGTCCATGGATATGTGATATGGGTAGTGGAAAATCTATCAATATATGCTATGATAGATAGTTGTGTGTATTTACATATTAACTACCTCTATATATGTGTGTGTTTATACACACACACACATCTTGATATTTGAGACTATGTATGTATGTGCATATACTTATGCCATGTAAGCATATGAGGCTATGGTATGAGAGGGGTATAGTTAACTATATTCTTATAGTGTAGATATATATACTAGGGGAGAGATACATTGTATTTGTGGCTGTATTTGTAGCTGTATCGTCTACTAGTTGTAGATATGTTGGTTATGTGTATATGTGTATATTATAGTAGTATGGATGTTAAAGTATGTAATGTGCCTTTATTTTTTTTGGGCGGCCCACCACTTAAGCCCACATGGGCTCTCTTTTATTTCCGTTAACTCTCAGCCTCCCCCTCATTTTCGCCCGATCTCCTCTAGGGCTTGCGAACAGCGGCCGCTACTCTCTCTCGCACGCCTTCCGTTGCTCCAAGCGCCTGATGCCACGACCGCCGTCTCTCTCTCTCTCTCTCTCTCTCTCTCTCTCTCTCTCTCTCTCTCTCTCTCTCTCTCTCTCTCTCTCTCTTCCGCAGGTTTCGCAACCGCCGCCTCTCCTCTTTGTCGATGACGCGAGAGGACCTCGCCACGAGCCCATGCCCCCACGATTTTCCCTTCAACGGCTCCTTCGAGTCCTATAACTCCCGATCTCCTCTTCTCTCTGCCATGGCGCCAAAATTGTAAGCTCTTTTACTTGTGGGGTTTTTCGGCTTGGTCTTTGGAAGCTAATTCCTTGCGGGATTATCTGGATTTCTACTAGGGCTTTCGTTCCTGGGTTTCTTGATATCTTTGGCTTCAAAAGGTAGACTCTTATCTTTCTATGCTTCAGATGATTTCGATTGCCTCTATGCTTAATTTCTGAAATGAAATTCATATTTAAAATTCATATGGAAGTTGGATTCCTGGGATAGGATGATGACGGGAACACTTTTAGGGGTTTTCCCTAATAATCTGCTGTTGTGGGGTTGGCTCCCTTTCATGCTTGGCCTGGGTCTCGGGGGTTATGAGTAACTAGTGTAAATATTTTCAGTGCCTCCCTTGATCTGTCTGGCCGTGGGTTTTCTCTTGAGGATTGTTCTGTCTTGTAGTTTTAGTACTTTCCTTTTACTTTGTGGAGAGTTTCAGCTTCTGTTGGTTCTGGAACCTCTCTGTCTTCATGACTTGACCACATGGAGTTTCAGTTCGCCTTTTTGGTGTATTACCTTCTGAATTAATATCTGAACCTCGGAAAACCCTTTTACCCTTCGCAGTTGATAATCTTTGGCCTGTTTCCTTGCTGATATACTCACAGCCCCTGTAGACCTTGCCGCAGGTTCGGGAACCCCCCACAACATGATGTAATTCCCATAATCTGATCCCCTAATTATTAAATCATCTAATCCATATTTTCAGTAACTAATTTCAGGTAGAACTGAAAGTAAATGGAAATCTTGATATTTCAGTTTTATATTCATTTATATCCATTTATATTCTTATTTCAGTTTGTGCAGAAGTTGAAGTTTGAAACTAATTCAGTTTTTCTTATGAAAGTAAATCTGAATTCAAGTCTATTACATACGTTAAATAGATGGCAAATTATTAACTTGATGCAGGATAGATTCTATACACAAGTACAAAGCAGTGGAATATTTATTAGTAATTTTATCTTGAATATAGGTTTCCATGTGTGTACTAGGATTATTTGAATTCTATGGAAGCCCTACATATAGAGCTGATCTCATATCTCAAATGCGCAATTTAAAGTGACATAAATTTAAAGTAAATTGGATTTGATCCAATATTTGATACTTGATACCATGTTCAGCTTTTAAGCAGCGAATGTATCTTGACATGACACAATGAAACCCCTTTAGATTGCGCAAATTGAGATAATGAGTAAGATAAAGGACATACTTGAAATAGAATTTGAATGCAACGTCAAACCGTTAATTGAACAACTTTACATAACTAGTTGGGGTTGGGAAAGCTTATAAATGAGAGAGTGCGGGAGCGATTGGAGTCCTGCTTTCGGCCGTATCTAGGAGGATTTCCGTTCACGAATCCTGAGTCCCCGTCACAGTTGACTTTTAGACTCGGCCCAGGGTAGCACCCTGCGGTCCAAGATGGCCTCCGGGTTGCACATCGTGCTCTCCGTTATAAGTTTAAGATTGGAAAAGAACAAACTTAATAGTATAGTCTCATAGTAGTTTAACGACACCGAAAGAACCATAATTTCTTAGACTTTGGCGCATCACCTTTCACATAGGTTCGTTAAGATGCCTTTCTATTCATGTATTGATTGCATTGCTGATGCTAGAATTTATAAGTCTACTCTATTGAGCCGTGGTAGCACTTCTGTTGTTGCCACCAGGTGACCAACAAGACTACGCGGAGGCACCGTTGTACGAGGAGACAGAGTTTCCGGTTCAGGGCGACGAGCTTTGAGGACCGGTTTGGGGCGTGAGTGACAATGTATCTTTATTTCGTGTATTTATGTTTCAGCTTTAGAATGATGATGTACTTTCTGTTTCATTGTATATATCGTTGTAATTCTGACATTATGTTAATGAAAAAGGGTATTTTAAATCCAGTCAAATTCTACTTGCTCCACATTGCTTCCATTGGTAACTGCAGGACCTGCACAAATGATACAAGGTAACTGCTCCCGGGTATGGGGCGTTACAAAGTATATTTGTATGGTATAATGAATCTTGAATATTTGTATGTAGTAGTATGTGACATATAGGAATACCTTTTTTGTATGGATATTCACGTGATATATATTTGTTTGATCGGTATAGAGTTATTATACTTATATGGAGTTTTATAATACATATATGACTTTATGATGACAAAGTTTAGTATTTGGATACAAAGTCTAGTATTTGGATACCTGTAGGAATTTATAATTATACATGTGAATTCAATAGTTCTGTGTACTACAATATGTGTGAGATTGAATATTTGTACAAATATACTACTATATCTGTGGATTGTATTAGCATATTGAATAATTGTGGTGTGCATATTGATTTTGTGCTTGATAGTGTTAGTTGTGTCCTTGTTAGTATTCATATTTAGTATTATTAGTGGTTGTGCATATGTATATATGAGATGAATGTATTGGATTATAGATTAGATGTGGGTATAGTGTATTGTATTCTGGCTGTATAAGTCTTGTGTAGTAATGTGTGTTATGGGAGTGCTAAGATTTGACATTGCCTAGTACGCTATTGTAATGTATGTATGTATGGATACACTGACCTAGAAAGTCCAAGGACGGACTTTATTTTAAGGTGGATATGATGTAATACACCGTATTCACAAATACGACTATAACATACATTTTTGGATGTATTTGTATTGTGGGTATTTTCAATATTTTTTCTTAATTTTTATAAAACCAAAATTATTTTTACATAATTTTAAAACTTCATTTGTATTATAAAGAATGAAGTATTTGGATGGATACCTAGTATTTAGGGTAGTACGAGGTATTAATGGTGTATTCTTATTTTTCTTAAAAGGATAAATTTTGAATAAACCCCATAGTGACACTTAACCCCTCTTATGTGTCATCCTCACACTAATTCTCACCTGATCGTTCACACATGGCAAGCTAGGGAAAGAGTTAGTGATGATAAGGATTGGGTTTGACTTAGAAAGGAAGGAAGAGATAAACAAAACCAAAAAGAAAAGAAGAGAGAGAAGCCAGCCCTCTCCTCCCTCACGCAAGAACCTTGTGAAACCCAAAATGGAGCCCAGACCGCACCTTCTCTTCCCTTTTCCTCACGCAAGGCCCCAACAAACAAAAATGAAACCTCAAGCTCATTCTCCTTTCTCTATCTCTTCCACCCGACCACCACCTCCATCAGACCATCACCTCTCGCCTAGACTGCAAACCCAATTCACCCCAAACCCATCACCCTAGAATTTGGAGTAAAGAAAGGAAGAATGAACTAGCTATCAGATGGTCTTCAAAGAGAAGAAGGGACACAGACCATTTGAAGGACAGATTGAGGTAGGAATTCGTACTGAATTAGATAGGGGTGAGTTTAAGAGTCGCAACGAATTAATAAATCGCCGTAGAATTTAGCAGCACCAAGAAACCACACGGCCGAATCACGGTCGGGTCGTAAACGACACGGTCGTTTCTCGACCGTGTCGTGGTCGTTTCGACCTTAGTGGCCTCACACGACCTTCATTCGATCGAATCGTCGATTGGTGTCGTATTTTGGCTTCACACGACCGTGTCGAAGTCGACACGGTCGTGTCAACCCTTTTATCATCGTAACTCATCGACGTAGACGCGAATGAGCGTAATTTAACGCTTTTTCGACCCACATGGTCGTGTGGATGTCCCAAACGAACGTATGGATGACCTTACAACATGTAATTGTTAAGTTCGGTTACTATGTGAACCATGTCAACCCCAGGATGAATTTTATGTTTCATAACCATGTTTTACATGCTGGCAATATGTTGATTACCATGCTCTGGAGTGATTAGCTTGAGATGTCATTATGGGGAATCATGTTCATGTTGCAATTGCCATGCTTATTATGTTACACCCTTGTTATATTTGTTCAAAAGAGAACTTCAAGTTATTTGAAAATGATTCTTGTGTAAAAACTTGATTATGGAAAAGCATGCAAATGAATAGTGAAGGACATGATGAAATGTCCATGTGAAAGTAATGCTCATGAAATGAAATGTGAATGCAATAGTGAGACCGCTGAAATGAAATGTAAGTAGAAATAAAGTAATAACTAAGAGTGAGATGAGTGTAATGGTCTCTGAGATTTCTGTCCATCTTAAAATGGGTGAAGCTCTAGATATGGGTTTTGGGGGGAACACGTGTAAAAGTAGGCATTAAGGAGTGAACATGATTTGAGGTCTCACTCGCACTCCCGACAGCCGGGCATGGGAAGTGGACATAGTTAGAGAGGCCTATTAGTGTACTCGTAATGCACCATGAGGTATTTATTGGTTTCATCCGTTTTGGGCCAAAACCCCGAGGATTGTCTCACTCTCGAAAGGGGGAGTTACGAGAGGTCCCTACAGTGCTCCTGTCGTTGTTTAGGGTACCACATTTCATCCACCCTCGGTGAAGTCTAGCTCCTTAAATGTCCTACGATTTACACGAGTTCCTACATATTTAAATTGTTAACTTTAATATAATTGTCATTAATTCATGATGTTATCTCATGTTGACATATCTCTCAGTTTTATGTTCAGCACTTGCATATTGTAATGTATTCCTTTATGTATGCTTGATGGACCTGTTTACTTCAGTAGACCACCTCTTTAGATAGGTAGTCCGGTTCTAAAACTGAGTCCTACCTAGTTTAGTTAGGTTTTCTACTGGGTCACACGTTGACATGTCACATCTACCTTTTCCAGGTTTAGGAGTAGAACAGTTAGAGCAGAGCTTGACTCAAAAGACTACTCACAGATGGAGCCCACAGAGGGCAGATTTGTACAGTTATACTTCTCGGGATAGTTAGAGAGTGGGTTGTACTTTTGTACGGTGTGAGTATTTTTTCCTTTTTGCAAGTTCTTTCGAAAGTTTCTATTATTTACCACTTTTGTACTTTTGTACTCAGTGCGGAGATGACATGTAAATGATGTACTGTTGTATAAATAAAATGAAATGTTTGACTTTGTACTTCATTATTATTTCTTTGTGTTAATTCTGCGATAGAGCATTACTTGTACTTTCCAGCATATGCGCAGTGATATGCATAATCTTCTTCTACTCTTTTTCTTTCTCTTTCTCCATAACCTCGCTACTCTAGGAGTACTTGGAACGGATTCGTACTTCTTGGGTATCCTGGGGAGCGGGGCGTTACAAAAAAGGAGTAATGATACGATCACATATTAGCAGCGACAGAAAAAGGGGAGTCAATGAGCTTTAATGGTAAAATCCTAAATGGGGGTGGTAATTCTATAATTACAGGACAGTGGCAGTTCGGTAATATTATAGGGCAGTGCTAGTTTCGTAATTTCTAGATGTAGTTACTTTTGTAAATTCATGACATTGGCTCCAGTGTCAGATTTGTAATTTCGGGGCAGAAACCCTAGGGATGGCATATTTATAATTTTGGGGCTGCGGCTGCGGCCCATTAGGACGATTTATTATAAATAAGAGAAGATAGTTCTTGAGGGAGAGGGAGAATATTGTGAGAAAGATTATTAGTATTGTTAGATTAGATTAAATTAGCCCTAGATTTAACTGGGAGAGCGGTCCTGTAGAATTGAGGCCAAACCCTTGTAGTTTCACTCAATTATCAATAAAAATCACATCTTGTGCCCTAAAAATCCCATCTGTTTCCCAAATCTATCCCCAAATACTATCAAATTGGTAACAGCTCATTCGATTATCGAATCAATGGCGGCGGCGGCAAAAAAGATGAATGCTTTGGAGAGATTGGAATTTAAGGTGGAGGTCCTTAAGAAACAACATAAAAAGATGGAAGAATGACATCAAGCGATGGAGGAAACGTTTTCATCTATCGAAGCCATGTTGAAACAACTATTAGAGATGAAGAGCCATCCACCACCTGTAATGGTGGCTATGAAGACAAATCTTAATAAAGAAGACAACAGTGAAGATCAGAGTCAAAAAGTGATGTCTTGGACACGGACAATGGAAAATCGTCGCCTTTGAAGAGAAGATTCAACCGAGTGACGGATCTGAGATTGGCAAACCGTTCTGGCCAGATCCGGCCAAATCAGTGCACGATGACGCGGGGAGAGACGGGATCCAGCCAGATCCGATCAGATCCGAGTCGCGCAACGTCCGGTGCGACATCATGCGAGGAATTTGAGCAGACGACGGGCCCTACGGAGGCAACGACGAGGCAGGAGGAGGTCGAAGATGCTTCAACAACGACAGGGGAGACAGGCGATGCTTCGACATGGACGTGGGAGACTGGCGATGCTTTGGCGAGGTCGGGAGCAACCCAACAGTTCTTTTCGAAAAGATACCTTGAGGGCAAGGTGTCTTTTTTGGAATGGAAGTAATGATACGATCACATACTAACGGCGACGACAAAAGAGTCAAGGAGTGGCGGCGGCAAAACCCTAGAGGAGAGTGAAAATTCTGCAATTATAGGGCATTGGCAGTTCTATAATTGTAGGACGGTGTCAGGTTTGTAATTTCTTAACGATGTGGCAGTTTTGTAATTTCTGAACGAAGTGACAGTTTCATAAATCCAGGTTGACAGCTCCAGTGGTAGATTTGTAATTTTAGGACAGAAATTCTAAGGAGTGCAGATTTGTAATTTTGGTGTGGCGACTCATTAGGAGGATTTATTATAAATAACAAGAGAGACGTCTCGAGAGGGAGGACGAATACTGTGAGAAAGATTATTAGTATTGTTAGATTAGATTATATTAGACATAGGTTTAATTGGGAGAGTTGTCCTCCTCTCAAATTGATGCCAACCTCTTGTAGTTCCACTCAATTATCAATAAAAATATCCTTTTGTGCCCTAAAAATCCCATCTTTTCCCCATGCTATCACAAACACTTAAATAAATAAATAATAAAATAAGAGTTTTTTATAGAACAGAAAACATTTAAAGACTCAAAAGCCTCAAAGAAAAGAAACTCAAAAGGACTCAAATAAAAAAATAAAAAAGTACTTATAGACTAAAATTTTAAACTATTTCGAACTCTTTATTAAAGACTGACTTAAACTTTAAAAAATCTAACTTGTTTTTCCCTCCAAGTTTACTAGTTCTTCCTAGACTATGATTCGCTTCAATTCCTATTAGAACTTGCATGTTGTTTATGTACTTTCCGCATTAGTGGGAACCACCATGCAATTTAAGAATTTTAGCAACATTAAGAATTTTGGCAACACGAACACAACTTTTTAATTCCTTTGTAGTTTCTCAAAGGAAGTTGAGAAAAACTTCAGTAAACCACCTAACAATGCCTGCGTGAAAAAATGATGTACCTGACTGTAGCTTGGGCTTAAAGCCTTTGAAGCAGATGCACTGGTTTGCTGCTGCCACTGAACTGGCTGCTGGTATTGCTGCTGCTGCTGCTGCTGAACTGACTGCTGTTGTAGCTGCTGTATCTGCTGATGGTGCTGCTGCTGCAGTTGGAGCAATTGCTGCTGCTGCTGCTGCTGAAATAGCTGCTGCTGCTGTTGCAGTAACAATTGTTGCTCCTGCTGTGAAAGCTGCTGGAATTGTTGTTGCTGGACCAGCTGTTGCTGCTGCAGATAATACTGTTGTTGCTGCTGAAGGTAGAGTTGTTGCTGTTGTTGCTGTTGCATGTATAGAAGCTGATGATATTGTTGTGTGTTGTGAACCTGCTGGTTCTGGTGCAGACACTGGCTGAATTGGTGCTGATGCAGTAGTTGGCTAGCTTCTGGATTCTGGTTCCTCTGCTGCTCTTGTTGACTTGATATCTGTTGATTATGCAGATGCTGATGCTGTTGGCTTGATACTTGTTGATTTGGTATCTGTTGTTGTTGATGACATGATATCTGTTGATTCGGCTGCGGCTGCGGATTCCCCTGTTGCACCTGATCAATCATCTGTTCCTGCTGGTAGTTTCCGTGCGTTTGCTGATTTTGCTGCTGCTGTTGTTGGAGATAGTAATACTGTTGCTGATAATACTGCCACATGTTCGGGGGAATTCCTTGGCTATTTTGAACGTACCCATATTGTTGTTCATTACTCTGTAACGAATGCTGACTTACTTGAGGTTGAGGTTGAGTGCCTGACTGAGGTTGTACATATGCATAGGCTTGCTGCTGCACGTTCTGTCCTGGCCATGTTAGAGTACCAATTGGATAAACTTGAGCAGTGGCCATCTGATACTGATTGTATGTTTGATTAACCTGCTGCTGATCTGCTGTGCCAGTCCAAGACTGAGATTGATATGGATAGCCTTGGGCTGCAGTCATTTGTGAGTTGGTAGTTACAGCTGGTGTTACCTGTGTCTGACCATGCCACTGTTGAGATTGAGAAGCGTGCATATAGTACATCGGAGGCCAGTTTCCTGTACTGCTTGCATTTTGAGAGTATGCAACATTAACAGGTAAATCATGCTGCAGAGTTGTTTGTGCATGGGCTTGCGTTTGTAGCTGCGGATTTGATCGAGATTCTGGCGGAGTTGAATCGCAAACCGAGTGCAAAGGGCTGTTGTTACCATCAACTTGAGAAGGGGTGGAAAGTTTAGTGTCTTTAGGATCTGAAACATGAATTGCTGAGAGCTCATCACTATTACCCTCATCCACAAGCACATTTTCACCAGCTCCGGAGATTGCTTCCTGAGAAGTATTAGGATCATGTGAAGTTGTAGGCTTGAATTGCTGAGACACATTATCTGGATTGTTTATTGACAGTTTAAGTGCAGGTGGCCTTGAATCATTCTCGAATTCCTTCTCAGAATCGCATTGGACTTGATTTCCAACTTTAGGGTACTCTGGTGTTGCTTCTGGAACTTGTGCCAAATTTTGATCTTCATGAGCTGACACTATAGCCTTATCACATATTTCAGTTCCTTCTGGTAATAACTGCATTTCCACATCTTCAGCAACTTTTACCCGTTCTTCTCCGCCCTTGTTATCCCTTACAGATTGCTCTCCCACATCCTCCGTATTTTCTTCCAGTTCCTCTTTTTCCATATTATCATTTATAAATAGCTTTCCCGCATCTTCGGCAACTTCCAACAATCCATCTCTTCCTTTAGTTTCACTTACCGAATGTGTGTCCACATCTTCAGCTACTTCATCCAATTCGTCTCTTTCCATATTATCATTTACAGAATGCTTTCGCAAATTTTCAGCAACTTCCATCAGTCCCTCTCTTCCTTTAGTATCATTTATAGAATGTTTTTCCATATATTCAGCTACTTCATTCAATTCCTCTCGTTCCTTATGATCATTTGCAGAATGATTTCCCACATCTTTAGCAATTACCATCCGTCCTTCTATTCCCTTGGTATCATATACAGAACGCTTTTCAACATCTTCAGCTACTTCATTCAATTCATCTCTTTCTATATTATCATTTGCAGAATGCTTTCCCGCAGCTTCAGCAACTTCCATCTGTCCCTCTCTTCCCTCAGCATCATTTAAAGAGTGCTTTTCCACATCTTCAGCAACTTCATCCAATTCCTCCATCACCATATTATCAATAATATGATCCTGCAATTTGCCTGGTGCCATCCCTTCTACGGGGACATGATTATCATTTTCTGGGGATTTGTGGTCCAATACATGTGTTCTTGAGCCGTTGTGGCCATCATTTCCACAGGCTTGGTGAGAACCAGGAACAAGCTTCTGCACTTCTCCCACTGCTTCATTGACCAAGCGATTGTCTCTGGGAGTACCAAGATAATTTGCAGTACATTTCATTATATGGGGAAACAATTTTCTGTGACGATCCCACGCCTTTCTAACTTCATGAATAGTCCCATAAAGATCTACGAACTGTTCTAAGCAAACAAAATGTAAGAAGAATGCAACTAGGAGAAAGACGATCATAAGCACATGATCTAACCAGCCAATATTCATTAGCAACAAGTAGATGGACACAGATGCTTCCATACTTGGATTATGGTCCTAGTAAAACATGCATGGCTTGCATAAATCAAGAGAAATAACGTGTATAAATCAACATAAATTTGATAAGTAACTAGCAAAAATCAAGAGAAAGCATGTATATCCTAATGTTAACCATAAAATGATGAAATTGATCATGCAAAAAGTCGTCCAACTTTAATAATGCTGTTGTCAAATACAGGATTGCAACAAATAGACTAACCAATGTAACACAGACATCAGCTTTTTGCTTTGATATCAACACTTCACATGAAAGATATCAACTCAAAACCATGTAAACCAAATTCAATCAGACTACAGGTGAAAATGTCTGTGTCAACATTTGACTCTACACACTGATAAAACAAAGCAATACCATGTGTCGATTTTTTGAAAGGTTCCTGTGTTAGATCCTTCACTTCACTAGAGCATGGATGGCCACATGACACCCATGTCTCATGTCTATATAACAATGTGTCTTAGTCACCTAAGATATAAAGAAAGACAAATCACACAAAGGCGAAGCACAGCATTACTTTTTCTAGTAATTTAGAGAAAAGAAAAATCACCTTATGATGCAAAAGACATCCTGAAATATTAACTGCATAAAACTAACTGACCAAACACATTACATAAGACAGTTCCAAGTAAAGCATAATAAAAAGCATATTGCAAAACAAACACATTGAAAGAATCATATATCATGAAGTAATAGCCAACCAACTTTTTATATAACATATATATTTAAGTCAAGTCACCTAAGGCCAGTATAAATATTTAAAAAGCTAAAATCTCCCAAATGTCCAAAATAACAAGAAATAAATAATTAATGCCTTAGCAACGACAGAATCCCAATAATCAACCATCAGATACCAGTATCCCAGTACTGGTCATCAGCGTTACAAACATTAAATATCAGGTTGCTGACTAACATTCTATTCTCTCTCTCCATCCTTTTTATCAAATTCTTCTTCCAGTTACATCTTATATGTCTTAATTTTCATAGATAAACCTTGCCTAGACTTTCTTGAAAGTCTTAAGAAAAGATATTAGTGAAAGCTGCATAGAACTTTTCAAGCTAACTCTATAACTCTATCTATAATGACTCTTAAAAGCAAATATTTTAACATCATGTACCACCATTTCTGTCCCTTTGGGGGCAAAAGTACAATTGATATTAAATGTAAAGAGTTACATTTGAGTGACAAACACACAAATTTGCCCTCAAGAAATTTTATGCATAGGGTTGTCTTCGAACGCCCAAAGTAAAAGCAAAAGCTAAGGTGAAAGTTTTTGATGTCTTCTGACACTGAGACAGCTATTTTTTTTGCAGAAAGATCGCATTGGATGATATGTTGGTCGAAGCCTCGATTGGGAGCAATGGCCGTGTTTTGATGAAAATTCAAGTTGATACTTCAAACAATCAAATGACAGCTTTCATTTGGTGGTAAATCGAAGCGAACTTGGTGAATGGCTTATGCAACGACAGTATGCAATCCTATATTCAGCCTATATTCTAGACTAAACAGTACACAAAAAGATGAGGAGAAAATTTTGAAGCACAGAATACTGAGAAAAAAAAGCAAATTTTCATTTCAAATATGCTTTGCGGCCATAAAGAATACAAATGAAGTATAAATACAAGTACAACTCTCAAGTAATAAGGTCCTAAGATCGAGGGATCGGTAGGGCTCTGGGAAGTCGACAGATGCACATCATCAACGATGTCTTCGCTCCAACTCATTCGACTTTGTCTTTTGAGATGTCGTAATTGGCCCCAATTGCTTGGTCGATAGCAGTGTACCACTTATGGGTGATCCTTATGTTGTAGCGGACCCTTTCAAAGTTCAGGTTCACCCACAAATCAGGATTGCAACCATTAGGCCTCAATCTTGCTCGAACCCCACAGTGTAAGTTGGGAGCTCAACTTCAGCCAGGTCTGTGTCCCATAAAGCTGGGACCTGATGATATTGGCTGGAATGGAAAGAAGGTTGGGCCCGAATGCTAGCTTTGTCTCGGCATCCAAATTATGAGAACGAAAAGTTTCAAGCTCAACAATCAGATTGTTGATCTGCTTTCCCTAATCGTCATGTATATGTTCAAGTGAAACTCGGACTCCTTCAAAAGTGGCTATTGTCCTTCCACTTAACAAAAGCTGCATCAACTTGAGACACAATCCCCTTGTCCGTTGTCCCCAGATGGAATGATTTATCCTCCAACTTTTGCAACTCTGGTTCTATGACAAAGATTTTACCTTTCAAATCCTTCTCCAAGGCTAAACTCTGGTTCTACAACAAAGATTTAACTTTTGCAACTCTGGTTCTATTATACATAATATTCATTACACCGGATTATATGCTCATGATACTATACCTATACTGATCTCTCGATTATTGTACCTAATTACATGCTCCTCCTGATATTGTACTTGTTACTGTTCTTGATTATTGTACTTGCTCATATGATATCGTGACCGTTAACCAACCTGATATTGCATCTAGGATTATATATATATATATATATATATATATATATATATATATATATATATATATAGAATAATGGGTATCATACGCCATATGAGACCTTGCCTCATATTCCCTCTCACATAAAGCAATCATGTACAACCAAGTACAAGCCTACATGTGCTTGTACTTGGTTGCGTTTATGAAATCGATGAACGGAGGCTCAAACGGTATCGGATCGAGCTGAAATTTTGTGGGGAGCTTCCTAACACATATATCTAACTACTGCAAAAAAAATTTTCAAAAAAAAATACTTTTATCTCCCCCAAAATGCGTACAGCGCTGGAAAAATTTCCAGCGCTGTCAGCATTGGCCCATTAACCTCATATATATATATATATATATATATATATATGTATATATATATATATATATAGCAAAAAATGTACCTAAGAATGACCTCGGGTAGAGATACCTGAGCATTTTTCCAGCGCTGTTCGGGGTTTGTGCACCCTAAAATTATTTTTTTTTGAAAATTTTTTTTGCAGTAGTTAGATATACTTGTTATGTAGCTCCCCACAAAATTTCAGCTCGATCCGACACCGTTTGAGCCTCCGTTCATCGATTTCAAAAACGTTGCGCAAATCTGTCCAAATTCTGGACAGTTTTGCGCAACGTTTTTGAAATCGATGAACGGAGTCTCAAACGGTGTCGGATCGACCCGAAATTTTGTGGGGAGCTACATAACAAGTATATCTACCTACTGCAAAAAAAATTTTCAAAAAAAAATACTCACAAACCGCCGAAAATGCGGGGGTGTGCTGGAGGTATCTCTACCGAGGTCATTCTTAGGCACATTTCCCTCATATATATATATGTATGTATATATATATATGTATGTAAATCTTCAAATGAGAACATTTCAAACGGTGCGAAAATGTTTTTATCTTTTTTTGAAATTTTTTTCAAAAATTCTTTTTTCCACCTTCATTATATGTTGTTATACCCCCCAAAAAATAATGGTTGAGAAATAATGTCATTTGGTCTTCGATCAAGGCATTTCATCAAATTCGCACGTTTTGAGACTATTAAATTTGTAACGGGTGGATGGGTGCTCTAATCCCCAATGGGTTCACCCATTATTTTCCCTGGTGTATATAATTGTATGGATTAAACATCAAAAAAAATTTGAAAAAAATTCAAAAAAATAAAAAATTGTTTTCGCACGACTTTCGCACGGGTTTTTTCGCACCCGAAGATTGCCATATATATATAGAATAATGGCTATCATACACCATATGAGGCCTTCCATCATATTCTCTCTCACATAAAGCAACTAAGTAAAACCAAGTACAAGCACATGTGGGCTTGTACTTGGTTGCTTTATGTCAGAGGGAATATGAGGCAAGGCCTCATATGGCATACGATACCCATTAATCCCATATATATATATAATTCATTGTCTTAGAGGGCACGATAGTGTCAAAATATCTTACTGTGTATCCGTATTTTTCGCCTCCAGAAATATATTACTATATCCGCATTTTTCACTTCCAACAAAAAAGTGGGGTTTACCATTGTATTTGTGTTTTCTATTACCCATACTGGGGACATGGTCAGATATATAGTTGGCACCCTCGGGTGTGTAACCACATGGATGGTGCTTCCTGTTTATACCGGAATTACATACCATACATTCGGACTTGTAATACATTCGGACATAAGCTTGGCACTAGATAAGGGATAATGCACTGTCGACTGTAATGGCCCATTTACTTTAAAAACACCAATTCTCTCTCTCTTTTTCACGTTCTCTTTTCCCTTCACTTTTCTTTTTTTTATTTTTCTTTTGCATTAAAGCCCAGCCCACGGGCCCGTTTTCCCCTCAACTTAAAATAAATAAACCCTCATTCTTTTTTCCCTTCCCTCAGACCCGACCCATTCTCCCCATTTCCCTCTTTCTCGCGAGCGGTTAAGAAGAAATGCATCCGCCTCATTTTTTTCTCAAAAAACCCTAAACCTGATATTTTCATGCGGTTCTTCCTCCGGATTTTTTGGTTCGAGATCTCAACGGAGAGATCTTCTCTCCCTCTCACGCGCTCATCTCTCCTTTACATAAATCCCCTTGATTTCTAGGGCAAATGTAAGCTAATAATTATTTTTCCTCTCCAAAAATTGTTCGGATTTTATCTCTGGAGGTTCAGATCTTGCTCTGGGGTTTCGGATCTTGCTATGGGGCTTCGGATCTTCTTTTGTGACTTCGGATTTCTTAATTTCCTCTCGCAAACTCCGGTGAACGATAGATTTGACCCCCTAAAGCTTTTAATTAATTGTTTAATTATGTTGAATGCATGTTTAAATTTCGACGATCTTCGTCATGGCTGTGCTTTGTTTATTTCGGTCGTTTTCGAGTAGGCGCATGATGTAGGATTAGAATCGAGGGGCTATCCCCAATGATTCGATGTAACGGCCCAGCCCGCTTGGGCTTTTATTTTTCCCTCCCTTTTATTTTTCCCTCCCTCTCTCATGCTCTCTCTTTCTCACGACGGCAGAGAAGCCCAAGCCGCATCGGGCTTCCCTTTTCTCTCTCTCTCACTCGATCCCGCGGCGAACGAGCCACATCGCTTTTTCAATCGTGTCACCCCTTCCTCTCTCTCACGTACGCATCGAGCCACTCGGGGCTTCGTTCATTCGCCCATGCCCCCCCCTCTCTCGACTCACTGCGACTGAACCCGATAGGGTTGTTCGACGACGCCCTCGCGTCCTCTCTTCATACGGCAGCAGCAACCCCCCTTCCGTCCTCTGCGAAGGACACAAAGCACCCCTGGGCATCTTCGAAGATGTTCCCTTTTACTGCGCGGGTGCACGTCCACCTGCGGGCTCCTCCGATTCCTACTAAAACCCCCTCTTCTCCTCCATCTCCTTACTACGAGCTCTAAGTATTTCTCCATTATTTTCGAAGTTGTATCGACTGATTTGTGCGGCCTTACTGAGTTGATTTCTGTGGAATCTTGCTATGGATTTTTGGGTTCTTAATTTTTTGATTATCGGCATACTTACGGTAGACTCTATCTCTTTTACTTCAATTTTGATTTCAATTTTACGTGGGAGATGATTTGGGTAATTAGAGTAGGGTTTGTTTTCCTTACGTGTATCTAGTGGGTTAGGATGCCCTCGCTTGCTTGTGTGGGGTCCCAACGTCTCGACACGGGGTTGTCTTGGGTTGGCTGACTTCTTTGCTGTTGTTTCTTTGCGGTTTGCTGCTGTGTTGGGGTCTGACCTGTTCCCTTGCTTGCGGTTTGGACTTTTGCTTGCTGTTTGGGGTTCGGTTTGCTTCTGCTTGCTGGTTGGGCTTTTCTTACTTGCGGTTTGAACTTTTGCTTGCTGTTTGGGGTTCGGTTGGGCTTTCCCCTTGCCGGTTGGGCTTTTTCTTGCTGCCATGGTTTCTTGGGTTGTTGTTGGGCTTGACTGGCTTTTCAGCTTATGGCTTGGGTTCGGCTGGATCCCTTGCTCGTTGTTTTGGGTTTCGGTATGGATTACTTGGTACCTGGGCCCCCTTACCCCGCTGATATGATCGTTAACCACTGGTTTCTTGCTAGAAACCCTGTGGACTTTGCCGCAGGCACGGTTCCCCCCATTACGTGATATGAGAAATCCCAAATCTGATCCCTCTGGCTTAGACCCTCTAGTGCCATCGTGAGTTTAACTTTCGAGCTTTCTTTCGTTTTCTTCGTCTCTATGTTCATTGCATGAATGAGTTTGTGGGTTGTTTCTTTTAATAAATCAGTTCAGTTTTGGAGTATTATGAGAAACATGCATGCCTTTACTTTATCACATGCTAGTTTCATTATCATGTTGTCCCTTGAGCCTTCTAGAACCATGAAGTTCAATATTGTGATTAAATTGCATGGTCCCTGGGTTGTTACATGTACGGCAATGGACTATCTTGAGGTTGACTCACTACATGACAGGTTACTATTACATATATGGTAGTAAACTTTCTTGACTACACAATTTAACTAATATTAAACTTGACTCACATCACGATACTAAACTAATAATTGGTTATTTCGACTTGACTCACTGGGCTTCGGGAAACTTATGATTGTGAGAGTGCGGGAGCAACTAGAGCCATGAGTCAGTATAGTTTCGATGGCTGGATGCACTCATATATTTGTTTACCTGTCAAAGGGATCACGAATCCTATCATGAATCTGTTATACCTGACAGAGGCATCTAGAGCCCTTTCACAGTTTACACTTCATCTTGCACACAGTACTCTCCCTCATAAGTCACAGCCTATGAATGATTCACTTTAATGAGTACCATCTTTACAGTAGTTTGTGGACATTCAATAATCATAACATGTTACTTTTCTATACCTTTATTTCTAATGTCATGTCTCCTTTTGTGCACTTTTACGTTTCTGTCTCTTGGTTTGATATTGTCTACCCTATTGAGCCGTGGTGCGACCTTTGTTGTCCACTAGGTGACGCACAGAATCATACGGAGAAGCTTGAGTACGAGGAGTCAGACTTCCAGTACAGGACGTGGAGACTTGAGCCTAGCGACAGGTGAGTATCTTATTTACATTACAGTTGTAGTGTAGTTTTTCTTTACTGTTCTTACCTGCTTTGTTTAGGGTATTTCCATTCTTTCTGCACTCACTGGCACCTGCGACACATGCGCATTCTTGTTTCAATTGTGATGGCATCTGTGGAGCCGGGTGTTACATTTGACATCCCCGGCAACCCGAGATGTATCGACGACCCTCGCCGTTGGCTCTAATAATTTCTGTGGACATTGTCTTTTCTTTTCAACCCCACCAGCCGCCGGGGAGTTTTTACCGCCTATCAGCTGTCAGGTCCTGTTAGTTTGCTTGGCCGTTTTCCTTTGTAGATTTTCCCCTTGTGACAGCCTGTTGGGTATCCCCTGGCTTTGCTTGTTGGATCTCCCATGTCTGTCCCTATTGGGTGCCCCCTTGATTGTTTCTTTTGTAAATCTGTGGCCCTTGTTTTGGGTGCTGTTTTCGATCAGTTTGTCCCTTTTTGGGTGCTGTTTTGGGTGCTGATTACTCCCGATTTTGGGTGCAGTTTGGTGGTGTTTTGGGTGCAGGTTGATCCCCATTTGGGTGCAGTTTTGGGTGTTTCTGGTGGCTTTTGGGTGCAGTTTTTGTGCAGTTTTCTTAAAAAGGTTTTCAGATAAAATATCTTTTCTTTTATTGTTTTGTGGTTTTATACCGGATGTGGTGAATTCTCTCACTGAGCTGGTAGGTTGTTGGGTTGAGTTGGGTTGCCAAATCTAATCCCTAAGTTTTTAAAATCATATTTATTTTTATTTAAAACCTTTCTTGATTGTTACTTTCAAATGTTGAACCCTGAATTAAATGACTGCGATGGTGGATTAAATGGTTAAATGTTTTGATGAACATAACTTGGATACTACACTTGTTTCTTATACTACATGATCCTCTGGTACATATGTCAAATGCTATGCTTCATGAACCGGATACTAAATACTTGATATTGGGTTTTGAATACTGGACACTTGTACTTGACATGCTATATGAGATACATAGATTCTGCATAGCTCTTGACTATGTAATTTAGGGACTATAGACATGACACTCAACATAACTTAGAACTATAACAAACACACTTGACTTAACACGGGTTTTAGGGTAACTTATAATGAAGAAAATGCGGGAGCGATTAACGCCATGCGTATGGCCCCTGTCTAGGAGGATATCCGACTATGGATCCTAAGTTCTTGCTTCACTTGACCTTTTTACTCGGACCGGGGTAGCACCACGCGGTCCAAGGTGGACTTCACGTTGCACATCGTACTCTCCTATTATAGGTCATATCACTAATTGATTAGTTATCTTTCCTTTAGTTGCTAGACCGTTACTACTACCAGACTGTGCCAAGTTTAGTATATTTCTTTACATTTTTCTCTTGCATGTCCATTAAATTCATGCATGATATTAACTGACTGCTTTGATGAGGTTAAATCTACTGTGTTAATGGTCGTCCGCTTTCTGTTATTTCCACCAGGTGACGAACAACTTAAAGAGGAGTCTCTCTAAGTCCTTGAAGTCGACAGGAGAGTACTTGTCTTAGTTTTGTTAAATTTCCCCTTCAGTAATCATTAGTTGAAATGTGTAAACCTTTTGCTTTAGACAATGTAATTTTTGAAGGATGTAAAAAATGAAAAGTTTGAATTCTTATAATATTTTTCCTGTTTCAATCCTATATTCACTTTACTGGTAACTACAATACCTGCAAAATTATTGTGAGTGTGACGGCATCCGAGTCTAGGGCGTTACAAGTGATGGCCCATGCAGGTCTGCACAACCAAGGTTTTAGACAGTTTCGTTTTGGATATCGGATCGGTTTCGGTTTTGGAGATACTTTAAATATGTATATAGTATATACACATGGTTTCGGAGGTTCTTAAATCTAAAGCTATCAAATACTATTAAATACTTAACGAACTAAAATATTAACCATATACTATCAAATACTGAATACTAAATAGATAAACTAAATTTGAGTTCGTAATCATATCAAATACTAAATACCTAAAGTTTGGTACTTAAATATTAAATATTAGATAAATGAATAGATCCTAAAGCTAGACTTGCGCACCCACCGTTTTACCTTGCGCACATACCACTTATTTACAAGTTTGCCAAAAAATCGCTAGGCGGTGCTTTGTGCACCCACCATTTTGCTTTGCTCATATACCGCTTATTTACAGAGTTGCCACAAAATATCCGCTTGATATGCGCACCGACTGTTTTACTTTACGCACATACCACTTTTTTACAAGTTTACCTTTTTAAAGAACGCAACATCTCCTGAAAGACGACTCGGGCCTCTTTCTCTCTCTCTGCTCACTCTCACTCTCACGCTAGATGGTCGAGGCGGGTTCGGCGAGGCAGGAGGCGGGTTCGGCGAGACGGTGATGCGATGATGTGAATTCAATTTTTTCATCATCTTCCTTTTGTCAATTTCCTTCTTTTTTTCAGCAATTTTTCCTTGGTTATGTCTCTTCTTCGTCTAATTCTTCATCATTTTCAAGCCGAAACCATAAGGTTTTCTCATCTCTTTTAACTGGGCTTTTATGCAACCTACTGATTCATGGAATTTTTTGGGTTTTTAGAGAATTTTTATTTAATTACACATTCTTCTTCCTCCGTCTTCGACCGGTACTGAACGGTATCGGTCAGTTTCGGCTGGTATCGGTCAGTTTCGACAGGTATCGACCGAAACTGACCGATATTGTTTAGTATGCGCACAACCACCATGAACATTAAGGGATAAACAAGAAACATGTATAAAATACTCAAATTAAAAACTAACGTTCATCCGTGAACTACAGAATGTCGAAGGCGCCCGCATATGCGGCCGACCGCATAATATGGGCGCATAGCCCAATTTAAGTGCAGTCAGGGTCCCACCTCCGTATATGCGGCAGCATATTATGCCTTTCAGAACAATGTCTCCAACTGCTGGTTGCCGATGCTTGTTCATCTTCATTTGTGGCTATTGAAGCCTTCTTTCTTCTCCATCAATTTTGGTTGATTTTGGTTGTTGGCTGCTCCCCAAGTTACAGATGATGTTGGGTGATTATGCTCCAATTGCAGTTCTTGTTTGTGGCCCCTGCTTATTCACCTTTAAATGCCTCTGTTGGTCTATGATTTAATTTGATCAATTTCAAGATTACTATTGAATAAGAAATTGCATTAATGTATCATCGAACCCCTTGAAATTAAGCTTGGGTATCATTTTTCACAAGTTTCCTTATTTTAATAATTTATGCCACGATCTACTATTTTGTTTCCTTTTTTATGTGACTTGGTGCTTTTTTCCGCTTAATCCCCACTTCAGCCCTAAAAAGCCTAGCGGTGCCTCGCTACTTCGCTCCACTTTCCGCTTCCCACAACCTCGGGACCACGCAATGGTTGGACTCAGTTTTTTCAGTTTCCAATTAGAACTGTAAACTGCACCGGAGGTGGCAAAAATTGCTTGCTGATGTTGAAGCTAGTGCAAATACGTAATGAGCTCAACATTCCAGCAAATGAGGTAGTTTTGCCGATGGTTAACAAGTTTATAGGTGATAAATAACATCAAATGGTGGTCCTAATGATTTATGGTTCCCTTTCAAGAGAGTTCCAAAAACTTTTTAGATAAATGAATTGTAATGAATACAGAAAAGTCGTAATATTATCAACAGCCATATAGTCTGCTAAACTGGAAGGTATTAAGTTTTTCATTGCACAAGATTACAACTACAGCGGGTAATCTACTTTAGCAAAGAAAAAAGGACTCAGTATTGCCTCTGAAAAGTGTCAGGCAAAAGTTATTTTTCTTCCACAATAATTGAATGAAAGAATTCCTTGCGTAACTCAATAAGCTGCAAGTAGAATATGGCTGGGAAAACACATCTAACCTCTAGGAACAAACTGGAGATTTCTTCTCGATCATGAGAGTTTAATGCTTGAGATAGAACTGACACTGGAGCTATTATATTTGATATATTGGCATCTAGCTTAGGTATCTGTCCTGGACCCCCATGCACGGTTATGAAGCTTATCATTTCCTGCAAAAGAAACTAATTGTGAATAGCATTCTCAATGCCAGGCCTTGAATATAGCATTACTACATTAAGGCATGAATGTAATCCACTGATAGAGCTGATTGCCTTTGAAAATCAAGATAAATGAATGTATCAATATAGAAGTTTCACAATATGATCTAGATCAAGAATCTCCAATAAGATTCTACATTATATTAGAAAAAAATGCATGATTATATAAAATAACATGTAAAATCGGAATTGTCACATGAGATGAGTAAGAAACATGTAAAATAGCTCAGACTGAGAAATCTGTAATTTGTTTCTTTTTTAAAAGAACTGCAGGCGTGCACTCGGAGTGAATTTTCAGTCCATCGTGATGATGCACGCAAAAATTATATATGCAAAGCGATGCATCTCTAATGTAATGCCAAATGATGATCTTACAGGCAGAAATAGACTGAATAGTTATGGTTACCAGCACTTTGAACTGCTAAAGGTGACTTTTCAACTTTTATACAATACCGTACTGCTGCTAAAACTACCTACCCATATTAGGTCTCGATTTTCCTAGCTCTAGTCTTATTTCCCCATTATACTGTCTGTGTCTAGGGCTTTTTTTACTTGTGAATGTAGACTGTTCATAAAAAAGAGGACACTACAACAAAAAAGTAAAAAATAATAAAAAATAAATGAATCCACACAAACATTAACCAATGATCATTCTAGTCGTAAACGGGCTTACGAAGATAGATATTGGACCTGTATGATTGATTTGCATGGCACTTCTTGGATACCACGCAAGAAAACTTCTATGGCAGCATCTATATCATTACTCACCTGAAGAAAAGATAACATCGTTGTAAAAATCCGGCAAGAGATTAACTAGAAAAAAGACTTGCATTGTATTAGAAAAATCAATGGAAGCTCAAAGTGCTGATCAATGTCAAATCGAAACATAAAGAGCTACTTGAATAATTTAATTAATTGCTGCTTCGATGAAAACTTTATAGTTTGCACTAAGAGGGGGAAATTCAATTTTACATTTGAATTTGAAATTAGGTCCACAGTAACAAAGGGTTATATAAAATATAAATAAAGAGGATATCATGTGTCGTGCACGTCTAAATGCAGCCATTTCAGAATTCCTATCATCAGTAGGTCCAAAAGCAATCCCTGGACAGCGTGAAGCCAAACTATATGCAGATTGAATGGCAATCTTAAATGTATCCACGGTTGACTAGTATATATCTTCATTATAATGAATCTCTTTGTTATTTCATCATATTAGAGTGCAGATCATCAACATCATTAAGCTCCACCATTATTGTCACTAACACCCATCACCTTTGACAGAGTTCAGAGATCATGTTTATGTCGCTTATTGTTAGCATCTGTTCCATGAAGGACAGATCACAATTTCAATGGTCGAAAAACAGAATTATATCATATGTTGGTTCCACTCGCAAAATAATCCTTATGAAAGAAAACAGAAAAAGTAGCCAGCCATCAACTAAGAACCGCTGCAACGTCCTCGATCCTAAAAAAAGTCAAGAAATCTATTTATGTTTTTATATTATGATAGTGAATCATTTGAAGTAAATCAGAAACTATTCATTAGCTTGTGCAATTACCCATATTAAGAAATAGAATTGCCACTGAACAAATTTAACAATAAAAATTTTCTTGCTAAAAATTTTCAGGTCAATACTAGTTTTCCAAGTATAAGCAAATTCAAACAAACTAACTAAATGTGGGGGAATATTGATATATAATATTTAGTGAGTAAAAGGGGTTCATGTAAAAGTAACAAATACATCTCTATAAATAATAAACATGTAGAAATAATGAACAGGCAGAGAGAGATCAAGTCCATCAAACCTTTTCCCTGAATTTCCTCGA
This sequence comes from Scilla litardierei, assembly GCA_030789695.1. Lineage (NCBI taxonomy): Eukaryota > Viridiplantae > Streptophyta > Magnoliopsida > Asparagales > Asparagaceae > Scilla > Scilla litardierei. Next base: position 2,480,451 of record CM061134.1, on the reverse strand, counting down.
ATTTTATCATGGTATTCAAAGCACTCGGTTTTAAGACCAAACCTCTAACTTTTCTCTAAAACGAGGAATTGTTCATCTTCCTCCTCAATCAAACCCACCACCAAACCCTAACCTCCTACCAAACCAAACCCGATCACCAAACCTTAACCCACACCCACCCCTTATCAGCTTTGACCTCATCTTTCTCTTCCAACCTCGTCCTCACCGCCTCCAGCAAAATCCGGCACTAGCATCATTGCTTGTGTTGAGTTTCGACATCGACAACCCAAATCAAGACTTGTTCTGACCTCGTCAACCTTACAAAGGCTCGAATCAAACTTGCCCGTCTCAATCATGTTACCAAAGCTCCGGTTCGTCGCTAACAATGTTACCGTCACTCTTGTTCTTTGCCTGCACCTCACCGCTGGCCATTCACAACCATGCCCTCGCCATCTTTATTTCTACCCTGATCTGAGCTATGTTCGCATATCACCTTAGATCTGAGAACAGAACATAGATAAAAAAAAGAGAGAGGTGTGGTATAATATACGTCAAGTACAATATATGGTGAAAATACTTTAGCAAGCTCTTTTAATCGGTATTCTTTTGTTTTGTATTAGAGAGTGTGCTTGGATGAAGTTTGAGAAATGTTTGCCTGCTCGAAATTTGGCATATACGATGACCTTTTTTTATAACAGGGGGTTTGGCATTTTGTAGCTGATTTGGTATTTGGCGATTGGTTGGTCGTATGGCTTCTAGTTTTTTGGTTTGTTCTCTAGATCTAGTTTGGTATTTTTCAATGGGATGAGTATATATGTTATCAGTATGACAGAATCAAAACATGAAGTAAAATTGATGGTTCCAGAGTTAAATGTTGCCAAACTCACAGAACGAATGCTGAATTGGACCACCTATAAGCTGTGAAAGAGATTTGTAAATATTCATCTCGTAAATATTCATCTCGAGAGTAGCGGTAAGCAAAATCACCTGATTGAGAATCATCCATCTAAGAGTGCATCTAATTAGAAGTGGGATGATTCACAGATATAAAGTTAGTTGTAGAATTTCATGAATCACGAGATTCAAGAACTCATGTTGGAGCAGAAAACTATTATAACGTTGGAAGTTATTGGAGGTATTGTACTCTGAGAAGAATAACATTTACAGAGTATGATGTATCTCAGTCATTTTGCAAGAACCAGCAAGGAAGCAAGCCATTGTTACATCACTATGTGGACTTCTACAAGTTCTATGAAGAGCTAAATTTCCTTTTTTTCATCTCCACTGAGGTGCAGATAAAGGGGCAAAGAGAGAAGCTGGTGATTATGACGTTCCTACGAAGTTTACATCCTGAGAATGCAGCAGTGTGCTCATAGATCATTGGCAGTGGCTCTATATTGTCATTGACCCCTTACACACACCATGCAGCAATCGAAGCACATACTTGGGGGTGTGAGAGACTGCCCTGCATTAGTTGCACAACAATCCTTTGGAGAAGCAGGGCATCCCTATAGGAGGTGATGTATGCATTAGTGCTTATGGAAAATGTAGAAAGGTGCCAATTTAAAAAGAGTTATGCCTGATCTTACATATTCAGAATGGATGATTTGTCATTACTACAAGCAGCATGGGTGCATGAAGTTAGCTTATCAAGCTATAGGGACCATAAGAGAGATCTGTTGGGGGTTGCGCTACGTATATAACTTCCTAAGATGATCCTTTCAGGAATGTTCAGGTATCTAAAGATATGTGGAGCCAGTATTAAACGTTTTGATAAGACTTAAAGGTTGTCGTCCTCTTCTTCCACAATGACACTGGCCAAAATAGATAACTTAGTCGGCTGCATCTATACATGCAATCATCGGACTTGGATTATGAACTCAAGGGCTACTGACTAGATTAATGAGCTACATGTCTTCTTTGTGTTCATCTTCTCATAACCAGACAGTAACACTTGTAGATAGTTCAATGTCGACTATTAAGGGTGTTAGTGACATGTATGTTACATTGCCTTTACTTTTAAGTTTTAACTACTGTTTTGTATTAGCTAAAGATTACATTTAACTTGCTTTCTGTTAATCGACTGACACGAACCTTACATTGATTTATACCGTCTTTCCAGTTCATTGTATGTTTTTGAAAATTAGAACAAAGAAGATGATTGGCTCAGGTCGTAAGCATGGGTATCTCTATAGTTTGGATGCTAAGATTGGACCTGATATTACATTTCCTTACATTATACACTGCATATTAGGTCATCTAGGTCTTCAAAACTTAATACTTTTATACCTCAAATTTAATAAGTTAAATAGTCTTGTGTGTAATTAAAACTTTTACACGTAAAATTAAATAAGTTATCTAGTCTTGAGTGTGCATCTTGCAAGTTAGGAAAACACTACTATGTATCTTACCCACCACGAATTAATAAATGTACTCAGAAACGATTTGAGATTGTCTACTCGGATGCATGGAGACCTTATCATGTTGCATCTAGATCTAAGCTTTGATATTTTGTCACGTTTATGGTAAAATTTTCACATTTGACTTGGGTTTATTTATTGAAAAGTAAACATCAAATTTTTGCTACTTTCAAAAGTTTCTATATTGAAATTAAAAAACAATTTGGTTTTTGTTTAGATCTTACGAAATGATAATAGAAGAGTATTTTAGCAGTCAATTTGCATCGTGTATGCCTAAACTTGGAATCATTTATCAATCCTGTTGGGCACACATCCCAATAAAACAGGGTAACAGAAAGTGAAAAACAAACATTTGTTGAATATAGCAAGAACAATTCTTTTACATGCGAATGTTTCTAAAAAAATTTGGTCCGAGGCTATATTGACTGCTCGTTACCTTATTAATCGCATGGATTCTACCGATTTTAATGGTGATATTTCTCATCGATTATTATTCCCTAAGACAGACTTGTTTCCATTACCACCTAGGTCTTTAGATATGTTTGTTTTTGTGCAAAACTATACCATTGATGATATAATGATGCATTCATTGAAATGTATGTTTTTGGGGTATTCCCGCACATAGAAAAGCTATAATGTTTATATCCAATAACCAAAAAGTCATTTGTATAGAATGATGTAAAATTCTTGGAGTCTCAACTATACTTCAGTGCACATGGAGACATTGACCATTCGCTCAGTCCTGACACTAGTGATGATTATTTGTTTTTCTTATACCACCACAAAACTTTGATATTACACAAATATATCATCACCATGGCGCTGCTGGAAGTCAGCATACATATCATTCTTCATGCTAGTGTCTCCTTGCATCAAGATCATATGCCATCTTCGGACCCTTATGTGATATCCACTAGTGAAAGTAAGTTGGTTTCTGGTCTAAATATTGTAATGTGCCTAATTATTCCCCCACCCTCTCTTTTTCTCTTCCCTTTTCTTTTTCTTTCTTGGCCCACTCGGAAAGCCCACACGGGTTCTTTTTCTCTCCCCCTCTCATTCCTCACGCATGAAGCCCGCTAGGGCTTTCAACGCAATCGTCTCTCTCTTTCTCTCTTTCTCGCAGCGACTCAAGCCCACTAGGGTTTTTCGATGACGCGACCGCTCGCCCTATCATCCGTACAACGCGACACGAGTGACGCCCCCTCTCATCCTTCTCCTGTGACCGACGCAAAGGCTTGCATGGCCTCTCCAAAGCTGTCATGTCCCCTTGCTTCGATGACTCGCGTCCTCTCTACGGGTCCTCCGACTTCTATAAATCCTCTCCTCTCCTCCTTCATGCATATGTAAGTTTCTTCAAGTTTCTGGGGTTTTTCGATCGGATTTCTTCGACTTTTGGGGTTGATTCTTGCAGGGATAGTCATGTATCTTGTTGTGTGCTTCTTGTTCTTCGATTTCTTTAGTTTATCGACAACTACGGTAGACTCTATCGCCATACGCTAAAGTTTAATTTCAAATTTTAACATGCATAGATCTGAGATGAAATCGTTGGTATTTGTGCAAAAAATTGGATTTTTACGAGTACAGGAGAGGATGATTTAGGAGTGATTTATGGTTTGATTTCCTTCGATTATTTCGTGGGGTTGATTCTCTCGCATGCTTGTTGTGGGGTCCCGGGGTCTCGGCGTTGGGATGTGTCATATTCGGCTGGCTTCTTTGCTTGCTGTATTGGGGTTTCGACTTGGTTGTTGGGGTTTGGTCTGTCCCTTGCTGCTTTAGGCTTCTGGGTTGTTGTTGGGTTCGACTGGCTTTTTGCTTGATGTTTTGGGCTTCACTGCTTGCTGTTTGAGTGTGGCTGTCTTCTTTCCTTGTTGTTGGGTTCGACTGGTTACCTTGCTGTTTTGGGTTTCGGCGTGGATTACTTGGAATCTGAGCTCCATTACCCCGCTGTTTTGGTCGTTATCCCATGGTTTCTTGCGACAGACCCCGTGGATTTTACCGCATGCTCGGGTTCCTCCACCATGTGATGAAAAACACCAAATCTGATCCCTCTGATTGGAATTTTCAGAAGTACCAAAGATTTTAGATTTCAGTTTCCTTTTCAAATAAATATTGTTGCATCTATAAATATTAAGAATTGGCTCGCGACATGTATGGTTACTACTTATTGTCAATGGACACCCTTTGGCTATGTAATTTAAATGATGTTAAATGTAGACTATATCACGACACTAAAACTGTTAACTAATTAATTTAACATGACTCGTTGGGGTTTGGGAAACTTTTGATTTGAGAGAGTGCGTGAGCGATTGGAGCCTGCTTTCGGCACGTATCTGGGAGGACGTCTATTTATGGGTCCTGAGTCCTTATTACTCAGTCCGGGGAGCACTATGCGGTCCAAGATGGTCTTCGGGTTTCACATCGCACTCTCCGTTATAAATCACGACCTAGAATTGGTTCACTTTAGCCTGTACGACCTTGTAGTAGTTTGATGTCATTAAATGATCATAATAGATACCGTACCATTTCTATCTGTTGCTCATATCTCCTTATTATGCATCGTTATTATTTCTATTGTTTGGGTTAGAAATCATCTGCACTATTGAGCTGTGATACGACTTCTGTTGTCCCACTAAATGACGCACATGATTTTACGGAGGTGCTTGAGTACGAGGGGTCCAAACTTTCGGTGCAAGACGTGGAGCTTTGAGGGTTGATTTGGTGAGTGTTTTGATAGTCCCATTTCCATGTATTTACGTTTCAGTTGTAGTGTGAGATTGTATTGTTATTTCCTTGTACAGAACTTTGTAATATGTTATGAAGTAATGAAATAAGTATCTTTATTTTCTGCTTTGCTCTCCTTGTTTTCACTGGCACCTGCAAGACCTGCATGTGATTGTATATATGTGACGACACCCAGAGACGAGGCATTACAAAGTGGTGGCACATGCAGATCCGCGCAATCGCCTCGTGAACAGTGCAGAGCAGGCAGGAAATATGTGCTTAAGATACTCGACTGACTAAATCTACCTTATGGATATATGTATAAGAAAGTTCTCATACGCAAGAGACGTAGAGCATCTAAGAGAGCGACTATGGTTGCAAACGCCTCGGGGTCGGGATCGGGATCAGGATCAGTAGCTGGGACGAGCAACAACTCAGAATCAAACACAGTGCATCAGATCTCGAACTAGGCTTTGCGAGAGATGGTCCAGGCTATACGTGAAGAACCCAGGCAGGATGGAGGAGTGCAACAGTTCTGGGCACTACACCCGCTGACTTTCACTAGACGAGAGGACCCTCTGGCTGCAAAGGAGTGGTTGCATTCGACTACCGACATGCTGAATGCAATACGGGCACTTGCAGATTACTGGATCAACATGGCAAAACTGCAATTAACTAGAGATGCCAGAACATGGTTGGATTCTGCAGAGTACAGATTAGTGCAGCCGATCTCCTGGGGTGTTTTTAAGGAGACGTTCAATACCCAGTACTTCTCACCAGAGGCGTAATTGGAGTTGGAGGCACAGTTCGTGGGCATGAAGCAAGGCTCTATGACTGTAGAGGAGTACGGCGCTGAGTTTTCTAAGCTCAGTAGTTGCATAGCTTCATGTATGACTATTAACCATACTGTGTGTTTGTATATGCTAACAAATTGGTATTTCAGGTTTGCCAAGGTGTAACGGCCCGTTCTTTCCATCCCCCTCTCATTTCTTTTTTCTTTTTTTATTTCTTTCCTTTGGTGGACGGCCCAACCCAAGCCCGCAGGGGGCTTTTATTGCCCCCCTCTCTCTCAGCGCCCCCGAGTCCTCTCGTTAGGGATTCTTTGATGCGTTCGCCCCCCTCTCTCGCGACTCGCAGCGAGGCCCGAGCCCACGGGGCTTTCGACTGAGGGCGACATACGCATCGCCCCTCTCCATCCTTCTCTGCGACACGTCGTGCCCCCCTTTTTCTCTGTACGGCCTAAGAGGCCTCTCCGAAGCTGCCATGCCCTTGCTGGGATGACATCACCTCTGGGGTTGCTCCGAGTGCCCATTAAATACCCCTCTCATCCTCCTCCTCCTTGATTACAATGCTATGTAAGTATATCTCCAATTTTCGAAGCATTCGCAGCTGATTTCTTTGACTCTCTGCGGGATTTTGCTTCGGTCTTCGGTTCTTAATTTTCTGGTTATCGGCATATTTACGGTAGACTCTATCTCCCTTACTTCAGTTTTTAATTTCGATTTTGCACGGGAGAGGATGATTTGGGAGAATAGAGTAGGGTTTGATTCCCTACGATTATCTGGTGGGGTTGGTTCTCTCGCCTGCTCGTTGTGGGCTCCCGGGGTTCTTGCTTGGGGTTGTTTTGGGTTTGGCTGACTGCCTTGCTGTTGTTGTTGGGGTTCAGCTTGATGTCTCACTGTCTTGCTTTCTTGGGTTGTTGCTTGTGGTCTGGGGTTTCCTTACTTGAGTTAGGTTCGGTGGCTCCCCTTGCTTGCAGCTTTGGGCTCTTTGCTGGTTGTTGATTTGTGGTTGGATTTTCGGCTGCTTGTTTGGGTTCGGAAGAATCCTTTTCTCGATGTTTTGGCTTTCGGTGCGGTTTACTTGGGATCTAAACCACATTCCCCATCTGTCTTGGTCGTTAGCCATTGGTTCCTTGTTAGCAACCCCGTGGAATTTGCCATAGGCACGAGTTCCCCCACCACGTGATAAAAGACCCCAAATCTGATCCTTCTGGCATATAGCCTCTATAGTCATTATGAGTTTGACTTTCGGACTTTCTTATTAAGTAATTATTGTGTTTCCATCGTTTCTTGGTTCACTGCATTGAAGTTGGTGTGTTGTTTCTTTTAATATCAGTTCACTCTGGAATATCATGATATGGGTCATATCTCTGCTTCACTTTAACTCAATGCCAGCTTTATTGTTATGTCATTTAATTATCTATCTGAGCATGCTAGTACAGGAAATTTGATATTATGTTAAATTGTGTAGTCTAAAGGATGTTACTTATGGTATCACTATTGAGAAATGACTGGTAGAATAGAGATTGGCTCTGACATGTCCGGGTGCTACATTCAATTATTGTCTATATATCCCCCTTGACTACGTAGTTTAAATAATATTGAACTTGGACCACATCACGACACTTAAAATGTTAATTAATTTAGCTTGACTCATCGGGTTTTGAGGAAACTTATGATTGCGAGAGTGCGGGAGCGATTGAAGCCTGTCCTTTGGCCCCTGTCTGGGAGGATTTCCATCTCATGATCTATCACGATCGTTCACGATCTATCACGATACATATTCCATGTACTAACATTTGAATGGATCCTGAGTAGTCTGTTACTCGGCCCGGTGTAGCACTCTTACGGTCCAGGAATGTCTTCAGGTTGCACATCGTACTCTCCCTCATAAGTCACGACCTAGGATTGGTTCACTTTAGTGATTATCATCTTACAGTAGTTTGTGGACCTTAATAATCGTAACATGTTACATTTCTGTGACGTACCATTATAATTGTTGATGTCACATCTCCTTTTGTACACTGTTATCATTTCTGTCTCTTCGTTAAATATTGTCTACTCTATTGAGCTGTGGTGCGACTTCTGTTGCCCCACTAGGTGAAGTTCAGGACTGTACGGATGCGCCTGAGCACGAGGAGCTAGAGCTTCCGATGTAGGACTTTGAGCTTTGAGCTGGCTGAGGTAAGTATTGTATTTACGTTTCAGCTGTAGTATAGATTATATTGTTCTTTTCCTGTTCAGAACTGTGATAACATGTCATGTTTTGAGTATTTTATTTCTTTCTGCACTGCTCCACATTGACTTCACTGGCACCTGCATGACCTGCATATAACTGTTTTATATTTGTGATGGCACCCGGGGAGCGGGGCGTTACACAACGACATGGTGTCCATCCTTTTGGCTCGGGCCAAGAGATTTCAGCATCACTTGGACATCGAAATTCATGACAAGTTGGTCGGGGTCAAATTGAAAACTCATGCTGACGTACTCTCCACAGCTCGAGAGTATGAGTACGTACAGAGAGAGCGGGAGCGGGAACGAGTGCGACAGGGGGCCCCTCCGAGACGACCGCCACCGACCGTTGCTGCAGAGCAGAGCCGACGACCTTCAGTGCCACCAATAAACGCTTGCATCGGAGAACAAGAGAAATCCACCATACAGACAGAGCATACCACACAATTCAAGAAGACCGGATCGGAAACCAGCACTCGACGTCCTGTGATATGTGACTAGTGTCGCTGATCCGGATACATGAAGAGAGATTGTCGTCGCTGGAATAAGTTGTGTCTGATATGCAGTGCATCAAAGCACTTCATTCGTGACTATCCAAGACGAGTTGAGTAGACGACAGCTACCGATACCAGTCAGCAAGAGCAACGGCCATCACCCCAACCTTAGAAGCGCCAGGCTTATATCATGACAACGGTGGAGACGGACACCCCCAGCTCTTACATTGTGTTATCAGTAATTTGAACGAATTTTTTGTCAGTTGTTTGATAGATTTCTTTTGTGTTCTGTTAATAGTATCTTGTTCTAGAAATTTCAAGGACGGAATTTTTTGTAAGGTGTGTAGAATGCAATGGGCCTTATTATTCCCCCTATTTTTCCCTTCCCTTTTTTTCTTTCTTGACCCACTCGGAAAGCCCATTAATTTTCTCTCCCCCTCTCATTTCTCACGCATCAATCCCGCTTGGGCTTTCGACGCGATCGTCTCTCTTTCTCTCTCGTTCTCGCAGTGACTCAAGCCAGCTAGGGGTTTTCGACGACGCGACCGCTCGCCCTCTCCTTTCGTACGATGTGACACGAGCGACCCCCTCTCATCCTTCTCCTACGACCGACGCAAAGGCTTGCATGCCCTCTCTGAAGCTGTCTCGTCCCTTGCTTCGAAGACGTGTGTCCTCTCTACGGGTCCTCCGACTTCTACAAGTCCTCTCCTCCTTCATGCCTACGCGAACAATGTAAGTTTCATCAATTTTCTGGGGTTTTGGGTCGGATTTCTTCAGCTTTTGGGGTTGATTCTTGCGACGATATTCCTGGATCTTGCTATGGGCTTCTTGTTCATCGATTTCTTTGGTTTACCGACAACTATGTTAGACTCTATCGCCCTACGCTGCAGTTTAATTTCAATTTTTAACATGCATAAATCTGAGATGAAATCATTGGTATTTGTGCGAAAAAATGGATTTTTACGATTACGGGAGAGGATGATTTGGGAGTGATTTAGGGTTTGATTCCCTTCGATTATTTCGTGGGCTTGGTTCCCTCGCATGCTTGTTGTGGGGTACCGGGGTCTCGGTGTTTGGCTGTGTTGGGTGCTGGCTTCTTTGCTTACTGTATTGGTGTTTTGGCTTAGTTGTTGGGGTTTGGTCTGTCCCATGCTTGTTGCTTTGGGTTTTTGGGTTGTTGCTGGGTTCGGCTGGCTTTTTGCTTGCTGTTTTGGGCATCCTTGCTTGCTGTTTGAGTTTGGCTGGCTTCTTTTCTTGCTGTTGGGTTCGTCTAGTTTCCTTACTTGCTGTTTTGGGTTTCAGCGTGGATTACTTGGGATCTGGGCTCCATTATCCCACTGTTTGGGTTGGTATCCCCTGGTTCGTTGCTACAGACCCTGTGGATTTTATCACAGGCTCGGGTTCCCCCACCAAGTGATGAAAACCCCCAAATCTGATCCTTCTGATTGGAATTTTCAGAAGTACCAAAGATTTCAAATTTCAATTTCTTTTTCAAATAAATATTGTTGCATCTATTATCTAGTTATGCATCTATTTTCAGTTATCACATGTTTAACTTAAAACTGATAGTCAACATGGAATATTCCCTTTGGAAAGTTGTTCTTATGCATGCGAAAAGTTTAATATTATGTTAAATTGTGTAGTCCATGGGATGTTACTCGTGATGCCACTGATAACGAATGGCTGGTGGAATTAAGAATTGGCTCACAACAAGTATGGTTACTAGGTTACTACTTATTGTCAGTGGACCCCCTTGGCTACGTGATTTAAATGATGTTAAACTTAGACTATATCACGACACTAAAACTGTTAACTAATTAATTTAACATGACTCGCTGGGATTTGGGAAACTTATGATTTGAGAGAGTGCGGGAGTGATTGGAGCCTGCTTTCGGCCCGTATCTGGGAGAAAGTCTGGCTATGGGTCCTGAGTCCTTGTTAATCGGCCCGGGGTAGCACCATGCGGTCCAAGATGGTGTTCAGGTTGCACATCGCACTCTCCGTTATAAGTCACACCCTAGGATTGGTTCACCTTAGCATGTACGACCTTGTAGTAGTTTGATGTCATTAAATGATCATAATAGGTACTGTACCATTTCTATCTGTTGCTCATATCTCCTTATTATGCACTGTTATTATTTCTGTTGTTTGGGTTAGATATCATCTACTCTATTGAGCTGTGGTAAAACTTCTGTTGTTACACTAGATGACTCACAGGATTTTACGGAGGTGCTTGAGTACGTGGAGTCCAAGCTTTCGGTGCAGGACGTGGAGCTTTGAGGGCTGGTTTGGTGTGAGTGTTTTGATAGTCCCATTTCCATATATTTAAGGTTCGATTGTAGTGTGAGATTAAATTGTTATTTTCTTGTACAGAACTTTGTAACATGTTATGAAGTAATGAAATGAGTATCTTTATTTTCTGCTTTGCTCTCCTTGTTTTCACTAGTACTGTTATAAGTCACGACCTAGAATTGGTTCACCTTAGCCTGTACGACCTGGTAGTAGTTTGATGTCATTAAATGATCATAATAGGTACTGTACCATTTCTATCTGTTGCTCATATCTCCTTATTATGCACTGTTATTATTTCTGTTGTTTGGATTAGATATCATCTACTCTATTGAGCTGTGGTACAACTTCTGTTGTTCCACTAGATGACTCACAGGATTTTACGAAGGTGCTTGAGTACGTGGAGTCCAAGCTTTCGGTGCAGGACGTGGAGCTTTGAGGGATGGTTTGGTGTGAGTGTTTTGATAGTCCCATTTCCATATATTTACGGTTCGATTGTAGTGTGAGATTATATTGTTATTTTCTTGTACAGAACTTTGTAACATGTTATGAAGTAATGAAATGAGTATCTTTATTTTCTGTTTTGTTCTCCTTGTTTTCACTGGCACGTGCAGGACCTGCATGTGATGATTGTATAAATGTGACGGCAGGTGTTACAAATATTCTCATTGCCAAGCAAAAAACCACGTGTATTACACTGCATATCCTTTTCAAAATATATATCTTATGTGCATCTTTCTCAATCATGTCGTTTTTTCCACCTTTTATTCTCATTGAAATCCCCAGTCTATTTCAAGAAATTGTCACATCCAGATAAGTGTGCAGTAATGGTAGAAAAATGATTACACTTGAGCTCAATGGAACTTGAGATCTTGTTCAAGCTCTACGAGACAAGAAGGTGGTAGGTCCTAAGTGAATTTATAACGTTAAATTAAACCCAAATGGTTCTCTTGCTCGATTGAAAGCCAGGTTGGTTGCTAAAAGCTACAATAGCCTATAGCATAGACTATGTCTCCTGTTACGGAGATAACAACAGTTCATATATTGATCTCTATGGCTACTACTTGTCATTACCTTTTGCATTAGCTGAATGTTAAGAATATATTGTTAAATGGGCTTCTTGAAAAGAAAATCTACATGCAAGCAATTACCAGGCTTAGTTGCTTAGAAACTAAGGAAGGTTTGCAGCTTGAAGTTGTTGTATGGCCTCAAACAGCCACCGAAGGCTTGGTTTAGGTGATTCTCAAACTCAATAATGTGTTTTGGTCTCCAACAGTGTCAGATTGATCACTCAATCTTCCATCAGACTTGCCAAGTATGAGGATTCTTCTGATGGGATATGTTAACAGCGATTATAAGGGATGATGCCGCGGGCATTCGGGGATTGAAGCAATTTATTCAGATTGGCCTTTCAGATATTTCCTTGAAATTGATGTGGCGCAATCGAGAACTAATATCTATTTATCCCAGCATAAGTATGTCTTAGTTATGCTATCAGTGATAGAGCTATCGGGTGTAGGCCTATTACTTCGCATATAAGACGTAACTCCAAAATCGTAATAGAACATGAAAAGCAATTGCATGATCCAATGAAATTTAAGAGATCGGTTGGTAAACTAAACTATCTTACTATACCACATCCTGATATTTCTTTTCATGTTGGTCATTAGTTTGCTGAATCAGTTCATGTCTAAATCAAGGATTACGTATTGAGATGCTGTGATATGAATTTTAAGATACTTGAAAAGTACATCAGGCAAAGGTTATATACTCTAATTATGGACATTACAGAGTTTGCAGCTTTCTTAGCTGCAAATTGGATTGCTCACCTTTTGATCGATGATCGACAACTAAATATTGTGTTTTCGTGGAAGGTAATTTAGTTTGCTGAAAAAGCAAGAAACAACCAGTTGTTTCTAAATCGAGTGTGAAGTTCGAATACATAGTCATGGCTTACATCACTTGTGAGTTGGTATAAATTCATCAGCTACTTGAACTAGATTGTGCAATACCGATTCTTATTGAGATTATATTGCAACAACAAAGCAATTATATACATTACCAACAACTATTTCTACCATCGATTGCCATATAGTAAGGTAGTGAGAAGAAGGTGATAGAGCCAATTTGTTCAGCAAATCAGCTAGCGAATATACTTGCCAAGTTTTTTGAAAGAGAGAATGACCTACATTTGTGATAAGCTCGATATATGTAATATATATTTTAGGTTGAGGAGAAGTGTTGAGATATAATATTTAGTAAAATAAAGGTGTTTAATGCAAACGTAACAAATATGGCTCTGTAAATAATAAACATGTAAAGAGAGCAAGTCTCTCAAACCTTCCCACTATACTAGAGAACGGAACGAAAAACGTGAATCAAAAGGAAAATGTGTATAATTTTTTTCATTTCTCTCTTGATTTAAACCTGCCTATCATCAATGAATAAGAACATCTAGGTTCTCCATGCAGATTTAATTAACAAGCAACAAATAAAAATTAAAAATTAAAAAAATATTACATCCTAATCTAAATTAAAGAAATTATCTCCTAAAATTGGTGTTCAATTAGTACAATCTAAAAAGAAAAAATAGCAATGATATAAATAGGGTTTTATTACCAGTACAAAATAAGATCCATTTATTATTGGTAACTATTAATAAGGAAAAAAATGCTCTAACATATCAACAAAAAAATTATTCCGTCAACTTGCATAAAAGGATGGGCCTCTATATACTCGATTTTTGAACCTGACTGACATTCAACCAGAATGTCATCAGCGAGACTTACTTGATACGTTTCTACAAACAAATAATTTAATTTTAAAAATTCTTTTAAATAATTTACAGTAAAAACATGAAATAATAAACATGGTTAGTTTATGTAACAATATGACAAGTATGGTGATAAATCAAGTGCATCATAAATTTAAAACAATCAATGAATGAATACGCAAGATAATCAATGAATGGAACTAATAACTAATCTCTAGTTTACGAAGTTAGGTGCAGTATGATGATACTAATCTATGGTGTCAAGTATAGTACTATGATACTAGTCTAATGTGTAACTCATACCCGAGAGTATGATATGTAATTTGGGTATTCTGTCCACTTAGAACCGTGATCATTATGGACCAATAATCTTCTCGTGTGCACCGAACTACATCCATAGATCGTAACTTTCCCACACGATTTCGAATCTGGACGGAATATTATGAGTTATATACTTAACAATTACTATCCTGATTATAACTGTTGGGTCGTGATATATAATGTCCATCGGTATTTTCCTACACACGACTGGGTACAATCATAGGGGACCCTCGAGGCTGCATCATCCTATGTGATAATGAGTTTCCCCAAACTAGTGTCATGTAACTATTCTAGGTTTTTTATTCAACGTGCAACAAATATTCATAGCATAATTTTTGAAGAAAGTCAAAAAATAAAAATAATTAGTTAAATAACCTTAAAAATATTTAGCGAAATGACCAAACTTTTGCCACCTCAGCGACCAAGGTGCTGAGTCGGCGCTGACTGTACGGTTTTCCACTTGGTCGGGGTTGGCAAACCCGGCCAACCCTCACTTGCAATTTCAACAATGGACACATTTGGCCAGGGTTGCCAACCCTTGACCAACCCTCACTTGCACTTATTCCCCCTGCCGTCGCGGCTCTTCTCGTCGAGGAGCCAATTTGTGTTCACGAAGTAGGCTGATGCAGGGGAGAGCGCTTCCATCCCTGACTTCTTCATCTGCACCTTATTACTGATTTTTTTTATTTGGTTCCCAAACCCCAGAATCATCATAGTTCATGATACCCACTTGCCCCCAAAATGAAACAAATTGATAAAAACAAAACCAAATGGATGATATTAGATATTACAATCCAAAACACACACTAAACCCCAAACTGAACAACCCCATAAGCTCAAAGTACTGAGAATAATTGGGGGAAGAATAAGAAGAAATCACAAGTCAAAGTCGGATTTTTTATTTATTATTATTCTTTTTTCACATTATTCAGAGGGCAAAAGGAGAAGAGAGTGAGGATGAAGATGGACGGAATGATTGAATCCCAAATTTATTTATCTTCCCACTGTTTGAGATCTAAAAGAAGAGAGAGATATATACATCCGCCCATTTGGCCAGAGCTTGATGTTGCTAACTAGACGAAGGGTGACGGGTTTTTTGTCCGGGGTTGACAACCACGGCCAAAGTGGGATACATGTGAATGCTTTGACCGCGGTTGGCAACACCGGCCATATGGAAAAACGCCCAGTCAGCGCCGACTGAGCGATTTGGTTGCTGAGATGGCGAAAGTTTGGTCATTTCGCTAAGTATTTTTTAGGCCATTTGGATAATTATTTTTAATTTTTGCTTTTTATTAAAAATTGTCCTATTTAAAAATAGTATGAACAAAAAATACGTCAGTCTTATAAAAATACCATAAACGAATTAGGATCGTTACAAAATTCCTCTGATTTCTTCAGGAAAAAGCATGAACCACGAGTGTAATTACAACTTACAAGTTGAATATTACTCATCGATGCATTGGGAAAAAAGTGTGGCTTTAATCAGGGCCAATTTGAGCCTGGCCCAAACCAAGCATGCTGTCAGCTCTATCGGCATGTGAAACTACTGAAGCTAACCAATGTAAAAAGGAAAAGCAATAAGGAGATTCATAGGGTTCAGTTATGAAGCCTATTTAAGATTAGCAATAAAGAGTGACTTACCACAAATGTAAATCGAGCAAATTTATTATATAAAATAGAAAGAATCTGCAAGTTCTGCTTTGATTTGGCCAAGTCAATTGCTTTCTCATATACCATACAAGCTGATTCAGTTCTTCCCTGCAATCACAAGGTGAAACTGCATTATTGTCTTACTTCAACCCAATCAAATTGATGTTTTGTAGTGATTGTACCATTCGTTTCTCCATATTTGCTTCTCTAGTAACATTCTCAATAAACTCAATATTCAGTTCTACATCAGGCCGAAGGAAAGGAGCACGAGCACCATCAATATCACCAGTTTTCTCCTTAAACATTGAACAGTAAAGGCGGAAAGCTGGCACACTCTGATTCATAAGAACAGGCAAGAATATAATAAGTATGTGAAATGCATACAATCTGTTTTAATGAGATGACATGTGGTTTTCTTTGCTTCTGACACAGATTAGTTGGTCGAGTTAATGGACAGTTGATAGATAGTGAAGAACTGCCTTTAACCAAGAAGTTCAATCTGTATTTTATCTGTGACCTAATAATTTCTATAAAGAAATAAATTTCTATTCCTAGGTATATAAATTACTAATATCGATGATGTATTTGGAGCAGTTTATGAATATGGAACCCAAAATCTGAAGTAGATCAGACAACGGCCATTCCAGATTTGGTCAATGGGCATATCATGTTGCATGTCTCTTTTTCTGTGTTTTATAAGTCATACCAGAACGCCTCAAAAGTTCTTAAGTTTCAACTTAATTCATACGAGAAATCTTTAAAAGTTCTTAATTTCAATTTTAAGGTTTAAAGTGCTACTTATTAGATTGGTTTTGTCCACCCTTAAATTAAAACATTACAATGCATAAAGAAGGTTGGGTTCTAGGCAGTTGATCGTTATCTGAATAACTAATAGACGAGGCAATCGAAACAGCTCATTCAAGCAAATGTCCAATGACTCCAATCCCAATGGATGAATGCTGAAGACTTTCAAACTAATGTATATGCAAGCAGGATAAAGCTTGAGATAGTCAATACCTTGAAGAACAATTTATGTGCCCGCTTTAGTGCATGATTAGCTATTTCCCTGCCCCCTTTAGCTTCAGCAAACTCCACATAACGAATCCAGAACTCTGAGTAATTAGCACAAGGGATTAAACATCGCTCATAAAGTTTTACGGTCTGCCATTAGAAAGTGACGGTAGTTCAGATAATAAAATGGAAGCCAAGTAAATACCACTGAAATATCAGATAGAGAAAATTCATACCCAGTCAAAATCCCCTTGCATCTCCACAAAGTCAAGATACTTGTGCCAATTCTCGAGTTGACAGTCATCAAGTGGCTTCACATGGAAATGAGGTCTTCGTATACCATGCTCATAGGAATTGATTTTTTCATCTATTTGACTTGACTTCTCAAACCATAGCTCACCAACCAATAAATATTTTTTCACTAAGCTGGGCTTAGGAAAACCACCTTGTATATCAAAAAGATTGCTGATCACATTCAGGATTTCTGCATGTTTACAAGTCTTTACATTTGTGTCTTCACATGATCCATTTTGCACCGTAGTGTTCTTTTCATATCCTATCTCTTCTTCCCATATAGCAACCAACTTCTTAAAGCTGAAGTGTTTCAAATAAGAAAGCCACCTATCAATACACTAGCAAATCTTTGCCCAAAAGGGGGGTTAATCGCATTCAAAGACGGTGTTCTGTGGAGTACATGTAACTACTAATCACGCTTAACCTTTTATACTAACACTGAGACCGCATGAATTACCCCCAAAATTCTAGTTTTAGGGGGTCTAAGTGCAACTTCCATTTAGTAGTCAGTCAATCCAGATGGTCCCAGTGTTAGTATCAAATACTATGGTTGTTTAGTTACACAGGTACTCCATATAACAATGGATCTGAGTGCAATTAAAACGAACCAATACTCAAAAAGAAGGAAAGCAGTAGAGCCAATTAACATGCTTCCAGTCACATTAAACGAGGTTGAAGTATGAAATGACTCATCCCGGACCCAAACACATATATGCACAAAGTCACGAAAAATATATCTATTACACGCACACGCACACGCACACGCACACGCAAAGTAATGAATAATATATCTATTAAATAGATCATGTAAGAGTTGTTTGACTTATTTGTTGAAAACCTCATAGCACTGATGTAAATGCAAGCTTGGTAACGCCACACAATCACGCATGCCCCCACACACACAAGCATGCAATGACAAATAGTGATGAAAAAAAATCCTTATTACATACCTCATGTAATAGTTGATCAACTTTTTTGTTGGAAATCTCAGAGTATTGATGTAAATATAAGCTAAACAATTCCACTGCTTCTGAGAATGCTCAAACTCTATATATTTGTCCCACAGAAGATGGCTCGAATAATCCTTACCAACCAAAGACAAACCTCTATCAAACAATCTGCAAGGGGATATGCAAGTTAAATTCTACTTGTTGGAACAAGATACAGCATAAACTCAGAAATTAGAGAAAGTAATTGTTGCACTAAAAAATTGGATAAAAACTTAAGTATGCATATAGACATCATTCTTATCATTGAAATAAGGGTCTTAGATTATATGATGCTGAAAAAAATAAAGTCTGAATATTAGTCACACACAAGTTCCTAGTTGGGTACTAGTCCATAACAATGTTTCACATTTCTAGCCCGAAGCTCAAATCCAACCATAATTAAGGATAGAAATACCATTTTTCCCATGCTTCCCGTTATCTTCCCTCTCTTTCATCCTTTCACCAACCATAACTCATATAATCCTGCACAGTCGCTGGACAGTTTCATAAAGACCTGATCATCATGGAACTTCAATGAGGTATCTTCCTTTCTAAAGTGTTGAAAGTCTGTCCTCATATACAGCACAAATACAACTCACACTGATGACTATGGTGTCTGAATTTTCTCTATTGAGACATCCAAGCATTTGAGAACACCACCACTTGATAAAGAAAAACAGAAATTGTGATGCACTGTCAATTATTTAATCATTTTACAAAAGCATATCTGTAATGCCCTGATAGCTACTGCACAAGTACTAGAGGGGGGTGAATAGTACTTTAAAATAATTAAGAAGATAATTCCTAATTATCTTGCAAACTCAACCAACAATGCGGAAATAAAAATATTGACAACAAAGAAATTCAATCGCAAACAAACGATACAACGGGTTCGGATCCACCCAAGTCTCCCCGACTTGTTCCCGGTGATCCTACGTCCCAAACACCCGGATCCCCTCCGGATACTTGAGTTAGAAACCTCTAACTCAAATTTGCACTATGAAATACTTGTAGAAAACCTCTACAAGATCAAATCATACACAAATGAAATTGTGACTCCCACAACCCGGGATCACAAACAACTCTCACAACCGAGAGTAAAACTTGCAATATCAAAGTAAATTGAAATATGAAATGCTTACCACAAACCCATATGCCTTGAGTAAAACTTACGATTTTAGGGCAAAAAGGATTTTGGGAAGATGAAGGCAACAAACCCTAGCTACAAGATGTTGACCAGCAATGGAAGCCTAGGAAGATGTTGGTGACCTTGGATCAAGCTCTTGGCTTGAATGGCTCACAATCAATGTGAATCTCTCTTTGGAAATAAGAGTGAGAGAGAGATTCTAAAGAAATGAATAGGCTTGTAAATGAGAATAAATGCTTCTCTTTGATTCTCTAAACTTCAATTAATATCAACCTTGAATGCTTAGCAAAAAGCTCTTCAAGTATATATAGGATAGAGGAAAGAGAGAGCAAAAAATCGTGGCATTTAATGCTCCAACGGCTCTATTCTGAAGCAGACTAGTCGGTCAAAGAAGGATCACTGACCGACTAGTTTCTCAACTAGTCGGTCGGTGATTCAACATGAACCGACTAACTGGAGAACAGCCAAAAGAGAAAGTTCAGACTTAAAGAACTAGTCGGTCTAAGAAGACTTGCCAACCGACTAGTTTCACAACTAGTCGGTCGGTGAGTGTTCTTTGACCGACTAAGAGTCGAAATAGTATAGGCTGAATTCAAGTTGAACTAGTCGATCTAAGAGCAAATTCCAACCGACTAGTTTCTCAACTAGTCGGTCGACAATTGTTCTTTGACCGACTAACGATAAACAGTAGCTCAGGCTGGAAAATGAATACACAACTAGTCGGTCTAAGAAGGATTTTAAACCGACTAGTTTGACAACTAGTCGGTCGGTGAACCTTCTTGGACCGACTAACTGTAAACAGTAAGTGAGCTGAAATTGAACAAGGCATTCTAGTCGGTTCAAGAAGGATTGTCGACCGACTAGATTGACATCTAGTCGGTTGGTTCTTCTTCTTGAACCAACTAACATGCACAAGAAGCCGCGATGAGAAGCGTTAAGCTTCGGAAAAGATTCTATGGGCTTCTAATAAGATCCTAGCTCTAAGATATGTGCGTTATGAAGATTAAAACGTAAGACCTACTCAAGGCTTAACATTCTACGAAAAGAAGCTAGAAGACAATGAATAAAACTTGACGAACCGTCTTCAAAAGCTTCAATCGAATCTTTTTGACTTCAATAATGGTCCTTGAGCTTCAACAAAGCATCAAGCATACGATCACGCGTTTTGAGAAGTCTTGAGACGTCGCTTTTGATGTTCAAGGAAATTTGGCGACAATCTTCATAACTGCACTCACAAAGAGTTAGTTCACGAAATTTATGTTTGTTCATCATCAAAACCAAATCCGGGGAATCAATACTCAACATTATCACCATTAGATTAAGTATGAACGCAAACCTCCAAAACAAAGACCTTTAGGCATTTTCAAGTTGTTCCACTATCTGTGGTACACTATCGTATGGATCTTGTTTCTAATAGAGAGCTCAGACACTGACCAAAACTCAATTTTCATGAAAACACATATAGAAATTATAAAGAGGCATACCCTGCTTGATTTTGTAATGTGGAACCAAAATATGCATGGTCTGTTAAAAATTTGATGAGGATCTTGGAGACCATCTCCAGCTGAAAGAAGAGAACGGTTAGGTAGACAAAAGATTTAGAGGTGGTCGGTTTTTTTGCGAGGGGGAGACATGAAAAAGAAAGAGTGGCAGGGTGGAGAAAGGATGAATATGGTTCGGAGAAGAGAAATGGTAATTAGATTAGGGGGAGGGATAGCTTGGTGTTAATGAAGGTGGAGGAAGGAATACGGTTGCAGAGGATATCCAGGTAAAAATGTAACTACAGTTAGGGGGAACGGAATATTTATCATCTTACTACTGGCTAATAACTTGACGGATTTATAACAGATGGGATTATGTGAGTATTATCTAAGCATGAATTGGAGCGCTTACTGACTAATTACGTATTTTATTTGTTTAAGGGACATATACTCAAGCGACCCTTGAAAAAGAATGACCAGATGATTTGAAAAATAATATTCTAGCATATGCACCAGAATGTTTTCAAATGATGTATTTTAGCTACACTTACAATTGGACCAAAATATCACCAAATTCATAGTATGAATGGATAGCTTCTATGTTGCATGGACAAGGCCATGCTGACTTTGACACAACACAGTAACATGTGTAATTCTAAAAGATACAAACAGCACAAGAGTGAGACATGTATTGAACACAACACAACTTAATGAAAGATGGGCATGTTATACATATGGTAAGTTTAATGATAGCTTTATTTGGGTTCATGATACGCTTGACATTCATTGGCATGCTCATTTCAATAATTTTTGAAAGTATTACATACATACATGCATACATAACACATGCATACATAACACGTAATATTACGCAATATAGTAGTTGTAGCATGCCTAATTTAATATTTTTACAAATATCAATGGGATGCTTAGTCTAATACCTTTAGTTTCATGGAAAAATGATAACAGTTTTACTAAAATTAAATACAAGTTCAAAAATCTAATATTTAAATCAAGCATTCTGTGTCTCAGATACTACAAATAAGTGTACTCAAACAAGGGAAAAAAGTTAAATCAATGTACAACAAAGCAACTTAAGGTGAATCCATTAGACACTTAACCATCTTCTTGTAGTTCAAATAATGCTAGCATTGGTGATCCAGATCAGAAATTCACCATGAATTGGGTCATGCCAATTGCACCTAAATCCGGATAGTTGTTTGGATTAAATAACGTTGAGCCATACTAGTAAGTTTCTTAAATAAATATCATCATCATCATCATAACCTCCATCCCAAAAAATTGGGGTCAACTTCATGGAATCAATAGAAAGAATGTCATATCATAATCACATCGGATCGTAATGTCGGATACTTGTTCTTCACACATTACGATCAAAAACTTTCTTTTTTGTCAAACCAAGATCTTTCAGATCCTTTCTTATTATCGTCATTCATCTCTTTTTTGGTTTATCTCTTTTTCTTTTTCTGTTGATCTCAACATTCGTATGTTCTCTTTTTAACGGGAGCATTAATAGGTCTTCAGCGTGTATAACTAAATCATCTCAAGTGATGTTCCCTCATCTTATCTTCTATAAGAACAACGCATGTATTTGCTCGGATATCCTCATTTCTTCCATTATCTTCTCTTCATGTTTCCACGCATTCACCGCATCATTTGCATCTCTGTCAGACCCAAACTTCGTTCATGCTTCTTGATGATAACACAATAATATATACCATATAATAGAGCTAGTCTAATCGTCATCCTATAAAATTTACCCTTTAACAATAATGGTACATTTTGATTGCTCAACACTCCAATTGCAGCTCTACAATTTAACCATCCTACTTTAATTCTATGATCTACATCTTTCTTAAATAAATATATACCACTAATATTTGGCATGGTTTTAATCAATATTTTTTTCTATAAAGATGGCAATGAATTTTGTCCAAGAGTTATTAAGATATTAAGATACCTACTATACGTAATTATATCAAAAATACCATATAACAGTTATGATGAGGCTATTCAAAACTTTCACCAAACATGCACACCCTCTGAAGCAACTAGTTCCATGTGCTAAAGATAATGATGAGAGACACGGATCATCTTAGAAAGTGCCTCATGTTGATACTCCCATTTAAAAGATAGCTAAACACGTTTCTTGACTTCCTTTTAGCTTTAAAATATTAAAGCTAGCTCCCTTCAGCAGCAATGGCATTAATGACTAGTGTGCAAGCAGCTTCATAATTATTGTTTAATATGAATTATAATCGAGAACTAATTTAAAGGTAAATTTCATATTTGAGCAAGATAGGGAGGGTTCAAGAAAATATGAGAGAAGTCGTAAATCGTGATAAATGAGAAATGATAGGGAGAATATTGGAAGCATATAGCTAGAATAACGTCGATGAAGTCCATACAACAATAGTAATACTTTGTTAACTATGTGCATCAGTCATAAAGTTCTTCAAAATTGAATGCTTTCCATGGAAAAAGAATGAAGTAGAGTTTATAAGTAGACATAAAAAAGCATTGGAATTTGGAGCTACTCATAGAAATCGCATTAACTGATTATACACGTACACCATAAACACATGCAAAGAACATGTTAAACCGTCCACCATCTTAACCATCTTCATGTCAACATGCATGACATAAAGAAAAGTGGTGTATCTAAACCCAAAACATATGCTTATTATGTGATAGATATATTCAATGAGGAAGTTCTTGATAAAACTAGAAGCGCCCTTCATAAATATTTCTGTTTGTTATTTTTCCCAATATAAGTCTATTCTTTCCATATTACAAAGCCATGCTTTCCCTTGCTCATGAAACACATGTAGCATTAAAAAAATGATCCAGAGACAATGTAATTCTACATGAACAGATAGGCTAATTTATAGGACCAGGCATAGGAATTGTTCTTAAAACCAATAAAGATTGTGCCTATACCTTCAAAACTTCATTTGCATTCAGAAATTAGGAAATGGTCATTGGTTTCAACCTAACCAAAACCATGTTCAAATTAACAAAGGGCCATGCAGAACTGAACCTTAAACAGATAAGTCAAACTTCATGCAATCTGCATTATTTTGGCCATTTTAACCAGTGTAGCCAACACGACTGCGCTATCTTTTCCATTCAGGGATTTTTTTTCTTTGCACTCTTTGGCTATAATGCACCGACTTATGATGCTGTTCCAATCACACTTTTGTGAAGTTTCTAACAAAATAAATAAGCATACACATGTTTTCACCATAGTAATTTACTTAAGTACCCACGTTAGCCAACATGAATACATGAATCATGTGCAATGAAGCAGATTTCCAAAATTAATAATCCAATAACATATATGACTGTAGTTTTCTCAACAAAAACACACACATGATTGTAGAAGCAGAGAAAAATCTCCATTTAATATTACATTATGTCATTTTCATCAGCTAGATCAAGATTTAAAATTAACAGGTCATTATATTCAATGAAACATACTTATGCACATTAGCTAACCTTCGAACATCAAGAGGATCTTCATATGCCAACCTAGCAAAGCTACAGTAACTAACCCAGATATCAACAGAATATGGCATTGCTTTGACCGCCCTTCCATACACCCTCTCCACCTCATTTAAGTCGCAACAGCGTGCCATGTGGCTTGCATACTTCTTCCAATAACCACAGCATAAAGGAAATTCTAATAAAAATGCATCATATACTTTGCGAATACTTTCCAGATCATTCTGCAGTATAAATCAAAAATGTCAGAAAAGCACAAGACAAAACCTGTAAACCAGTCTCTGTATACAATAAGAACTTTATTCTATGAGCATCTGGAACATGTAACTTTGAACAGGATATGTCTAAAAGCACTGATTCATTAGCCACAAACATGAGCTTTAAGAACATTGGAGTAAAACCATCGGGCTTCACCAACCTAGGCCCTACCCATTGAAACAGTAACATTAAAAATATAGCCAATAAAGAATGCTAAACTAGTTAATCCTAATAAGAACCGACAGGACCCAGGTTGCATTATAGGACAAAAGATGAAATATCAATGTTTGTCTATTCTTACAAATAGAAGATGTATGTATAACAGTTATCAACTTCAGCAATTTTTGTGCAAGGAAAAAACCAAAGTATGTGACAAAAACCCCATGAAGACAGAACAATTATAATGTCTCCTAACCATATAAATAATGACACAGAAGATTGTTTTGGTTGTTTGGGGGGGCCAGGAAAAAAATGGGAGAATTCTTACGGATGTAATAGCATGGCCACATAAATTTGTCAATTAATAATAAAAAATAATCACTGTTAGAGCACGACAAAGAGAAATCACAAAATGGATTCCATATAAGTATCACAAAGTTCATGAATATATGTAGTCATTGCTTTCTGTCTCATAATCATACAAGCATTGTGTCTACTTGGATCTGCTTTTCAGACCTTGCTTCAACGTTAGATCATTGGTTATAATGCTACCCTTCTGAATGGAAGAGACCGCCGTCCATAACCATCAACGTCATCCAATATTTAGTACTCTGGTCATGAATCCCAAACCAAAATCAAGAAAGTTTTACCAAAAGACTTAACCAAATTTCTATGACCAGTTAGTCAACCTGAGCTTACCTCGTGAGAGACCTTGCAAAAAACTTAACCAGGACGGCAACAGGCAAAAAAGTTGTAAAGAACATTGGTGGGTAAGCAGGCTAACTAATTGGTTAGACGTTTAAGCATATGCAATGCAATCAGGATACAAATCTCCAAACTCCTACCAGATGACTGATTCCCTTGCTGTCCACACAACGATGCACTCTACAGCACATGAGGCTGTCACACCCCAAAACCACCGAAATAACAATCCCAATTAAAGGACCAATGACAAATAACCACAATTCTCCTATACAGTAGAATTGTGAAGCCTATATATCACTTTTAATAGACATCTCATCATATAAATTATCATATCTAATTAAATCATATATAACATTCTTACATCCATCATTCATATTTATATTACATTAAGTTCAATATCAAGTTACAAATCTAATGATTAACACATATAATGCTAGAAGATCAAATTTTCAACAAGCTCTTAACTTATAGATATCTAAATCAACCAAAGTATATGGATCATACTAATCTGTAAAATAACAGATGAGCTAATTGCTTAATAAGTGAGGTATAACATCCCTAACACATTCCCAGGGAATTTTCAAGCAATAAAATATTTTAAAATACAAATAAATGTTTTGATTATTTTTGGGGATTTTTTTGTTTTTAAAAAAAATTTCTGAGTTCATTTTAATCTCTAGCCCTAAACCCGCAACCTGCAAATAACCAAACCGACTCGTTATTTTAACCATATATTCATTTTCTCTCATCTTTTTTTCTTTTTCTTTTTTATTCTTTTCTCACTTTCACCCCATCACCTCATCACTACCCCCATATGTGTTTGCACACGTCACTGCACGGTCACGGCAGCATAGGGGACAGCGAAGCCCACGTCGCCCTTCACCCCCCATGTCTCTCTCACTGTCTCACAACGCCCCTCTTCTTTTCCCCTCTCATCTACTTAACCATAACCCGAACCGATGAAAACTTCGATGTAATCTCTCTCCCTCTCTTCGTCAGAACTTGTTCTCTCTATACACTCTTCGATCGCCCCCAATCCTGATCTCCCTCTCGTGGCAGCAGTCACAGCAGCAAGGCGTCCGCGAGATGGTGAGGCCCCAACAGTAATTGATAGCTTTTTCTTTAACTCCGGCGACAAATAATCTATTAATCTCATTTTTCATGACTCGACAAACTCGACCACTCTTTTATCTGTTGAATTTCAAAGGTAATTTTGGGTTGTTTTGGTATCTACATTTGTTGCATTTGTTATGGATTTTTACTGAGCTTTGCCCCTTATTGTCGTGAGCTTGGGGTCGTCCCTTGCCGTGAGACCTTGGGTTGTACCCCTTTTGGCCATGAATTCGGGCTCCCCCTTGCTACCGTAGACTGTGCTCCGCCCTTTCTGCTTTATGCCAACTTAATTCTTGGGTTCTTCCATGTACCGCCTTGTCCTTGGCTTGATGTTTTGTGCTTGACTGGCATTGGTTCTTTTTGCGGCCATGTGCCATGGTGCTGCTGCTGGCACTTGGTTCTATCTTGTGACACGTCTTTAATCCACAAATGTTCTGTATTGTTGTCTTGTGGCTACTGTCTTGTGCATGCTGCTTTGTTACTACTGCTTTGCTGCTCGGTTGATGCTTCTCTCTCGTCTCTAACCTGAGTCGTAGCTTTGCTACTGACTAGCCCGGCCCGATGACGCGACTCTGTTCTTGGCCCTGACTTGGGCTTGTGGCTATACTTGTGTTGTGGATTATTGATTGAGGGTGGGCCTTCGTTTCTATTGTGTATGTGCATCTATTTGCTGTTGTGGCCCGATTCATTGTGTTGACCTCTAATTGATGTTGTGTCCCGTTCTGTTGTGTAGGCCTTTGATATTTGCTGCATCCCGTTCCATTTGTGTCGACCATTTTTTGTGCTATTAGCTTGGCCTTGGTCTGGCCGCATTTTTAGTAAAGGGGGTTTTGCCCCCTGTTGCCTCAAAGCCTAGTGGGCTTTAGCCCGTCCCGAGATTGGTTAACGTCGGATTTCATTATGCAAGAATTGAGGGCGGGAACCTTATATTTTGATGATGACTTTCATCTGAGAAAATTATTAACATGAAAATCATTGACCTAAAACATTGAAATGAAAACTAAATTGTATATATACATATATATGAGAATAATGGGTATTATATGACATGTGAGTCGTCTCCTCGTATACAAGACACAAAAAGTTGCATGATACAACAAGTACAAGCCCACAAAAAGTGGGGTGGTACAAGCCCACATGTGCATGGACTTGTACTTGTTGTACCACGCCATTTTTTGTGTCTTGATATATGAGGAGATGCCCCATATGTCATATGATAGCCAGTATTATGTATTATATACATATATATATATATATCGAATTAATTGTGGGACTTGCATGAGCGTACATAGATGATTATAACTTGAAATTGATCCCAGTTTAATCTTATGTTGTAGTTTTGGGCCATGTAAGAATATGCCATTGACGATATCATTCATTGATCGGTTGGTTTCACTCACTTAGATATTATATGAGATTCAAATTGACCTAGAGATTATTGTTGTCCTTTATAGCATACACCTAATTCGTGACTGTAGGAATTGACACCATGACATTGTTTTATATACACAAAGATTTAGTCTCTTAACATATGATAATGCCACTAATCAAATTGCTACAACGTATTTGATGACAGTAAGTGGTTACATTTACTCACTAACATGTGATTACTCATATTATTCATAGTTGTCTTCGTAGTTATGATATAAATTTTATGACTATGTATTTGATATTGTTTGTTATTCATGTTCACCATTATACATATCACGATGCACTTGATACTATTCACTATACATGCCAGCATTGTACACAGCTTCTATTCAGATCTATTATACATGACATTAATCACACCAAATTACATTTTCAATTAGACTGTACCTTATATTGGTTTCGATTCCTGATTACATGTTCATTGATAATGTACCTCATATTGATTTCGGTTACTGTTCCCGATTACATGCTCCTGATACTGTACCAGATACTGTTCATGATTATTGCACTTGTTATATCACCTGATATTGCATCTAGATAAAACACGAGTATGTGAAACTAATTATCTTATAGGGTGCTGGAGTGATAAGTGACCTTACTGTATTCGTGTTTTTTCTCCAGAAATGGAAGGTGTTATTACTGTCCATGTTTTCCACTTCCAGCAACGGAAGTAGGAGTTGATTAATGTATCTGTACTTTTCACCCCATACTAGGTGCCGGGTTATTCTACAAGATTCGTATTTTCTGTCAGAGTTGCATACCATACCCCGGACATGACTTAGTACTAGATTAAGAGACACCGCACTTCCACCATCACATGACACAAACATTAGTTGCATGACTATTATGTATCACTGATATGCATGACTGCTTCTGTCATGGTTATATATGCTTATTTATCCATGTTGTATTTCATTTTGTACTTATTTTCTTATATTTTAGTACTATTTTATCTCGAGACATATGAAGCCGGCCTACTGATGATGAATATTCTCTTTTTTTTTTGAGAAATACTCATCAGGCTATTCTACTAGGATCATGCAGTAAGCTTGGACTCCTCTTCGTGTCGGCTTAACTCGCTCTTCGGTAAACTAGCTCAACTAGCTTTTTACCTTCTCTGCCCAAGTATATTTCCAACATGCATGTTACTTGTTTCCTAATCCCTTGCTTTTTAGTCTATTGTTATAGCTAATTATTATGGAAATATATAGGTCATTATACTGTTGCTCATTATTAGTTAGAAGCAAACGAAACTTGGTTATTTCTAGGGATGGCAAAACGGGCTGGTTGGCATGGATATGCACTATCCATATCCGTATCCGCTCAATTTACTCATACCCATACATGTACCCATACCCGTGATGGGTAAATTTTTGTACCCGTGCCCATACCCATCGGGTATACGGATACACGTGGGTGCCCGTATACCCGCAGGGTATGGGTATGAATATCCATATACCCGATGGGTATGTGTATCCATACCCGTTACCCTAAAAAAATTATTTATACTACAAGCTTTTTGAATTTACTCTATACGATTATTAGTTTAGTTATTATTTTTATAAAATATGTAATTGGGATTTATATGTATTTAACTCTATAAGAATAATATATTAATATTAAAATGACCTGATACGGGTACCCGTAGGTATGGATATATAATATCCATACCCGTCCAGTTTTACCCGTGGGTAAAACATGTGTACCCATACCCGTATCCGTGGGTATAAAAGTCTACCCATACACGTATCCAAACGGGCGGGCATCCACGGGTATCTGTACCCGTGGGTAGAATTGTCATCCCTATTTATTTCCAGACATTCATGTTTAGACATTCATATTTAGGCTGAAAAAATGAAATTCTTGATTGACCAAAAATGTGCAGCTTGTCACCTTCTTCCCTTCATATTTTGAGAAGCCGAACGTGACAGCGTGCTACGCTGTTTACGTTTGCAAACTGAATAAAAACAGTATGCAAACTGATATGAATACTTCATGTAGCTAAACAAATGTGACTTGTCTTGAGAAAATTCTTTTAAAACAATGCATGTGTTATGAAACTAGGTAGATCATCTCCTAAAGTGGTCGACACTTCACATCCCAGATAGCTTGAGTCTCACCACTATAAGTCCAATATTGGGATGTATTAAGCAAGACATGCGTAGAAACACCCTCATGAAAAAAATATGATGAGGTCCGATATAACTTAGTTTTAATGTATAATGTATAACTAAGCAGAAGCATACATATAAATAGACTATAGATATTTATGGAATTTCTAATAAAATAGTATATTTAACCCACGTTCCAAACATGCGAAGATGCATGTACAAATATTCTGACTACATGCATGCGAAGATGCATATACCATCTATGTATATGCATCTTCGCATATTTCTAATAAGAAAGGCATAACGTGCTCAAAAAGCTCAAATCCATCGTCAATAAATGTAGATTGTAACGTCCTAGACTCAGGTGCCGTCACACTCATATTAGTTTTGCATGTCTTGCAGTTACTAGTGAAGTCAAAACAGAGAATAAATAGAAAATAATTATAAAAAGAAATGGAAATACTCATTTATTGCATTATTCAAGGAAGTACAATGTCTGGAGCAGAAAAGAACTACAACTCTCAACTAAAAAGCATTAAAAGAAATTAAAAATAACTGAAACTACATATACTCTCCTACGCGGTCCCAAAAGCTCAAAACTCTGCGTCTTCTACGGGAAACTCAGACTCCTCGTACTGTGGAACCTCTTCGTCAAACTGCTCGCCAGCTATCAGAAGCAACAGAAATTGAACCACTATTAATAAAGTAGATTAAATTTATACTAAATAGTTAATTATTTATCATGCAGGAATTAATAGGCATGTAGTGAGAAAGTTATAAACAAAAGAGTACTAACCTGGCACGGTTTAACAGTGGTATAGATCCTAGCAGCGAAAAATGAAACAATAAAAGGTTGGTGTTGTGACTTATAGCAACGTGAAGTCCACCTTGACCAGGGATGCGACCCCAGACCGAGTTCAAAACAGTAGGAACATGTAGAGAACTCAGGATCTTAGATCAGAGGGAGACGAAAAGAAAGAAGATCCTCCTAAATAGGGGTCAAAAGCATGACTCCAATCGCTCATGCACTCTCTTAATAATAAGTTTTCCCAAAACTCGTGATGTCATGTCAAGTGTGGTTGTTCTAATTCTAGTTGTATCGGGTATCATGTCCATGTCTCAAGTTTCTAAATTATATAATTAAGAAGATATGCATGGTATTATGTCATGTCTTCTACAAGAAACGGATCCACAAGTATTATTTTATATTCATGTTGTATGACCCTTGATCATGTAATTTAGTGTAACCAACGACTCAATTTTCTAATTATTCACATGTCCAGTCTCACATTCAGAAATAAATATCTATTTAAAAATTAAAGCTAACAATTTCCAGAAAGCACTTTAAACCCCATGATTTAAATAAATAAAAGAAATGACGAAAAGTTGACGAAAAAGTTAACGAATGGATTAGATTCATGTTTGGCACCATAATGGGATGTGATCTACCTGCCTAGAGGAGTTGCTCAGACCAACAATTGCTTACACAAAATAATCAATTTAGGGCCGAAGCAAATTAATCATCAGTGTAATAAAAGCATCTAGACTTCAACATGTAACTGAGCAAATGACTACACATCAAGCATGCTAAACCACTAACAATCATGCAGAGATAAGCAAACTGAATCAACGAGCATCAGCCACATCAAATTGAAACACCCCTGAGCAATCAACAAGCAATTGTACACGCATGAGCAAGCAACAAGCATACATGTAAATTAAATAGCAGCAAACATGACCCAAAACAGGCTAGCAACATGACCCAAATCAGCAAGCAAACAGGACACCAAATCAGGCAAACAGAACTCCAAACATCAAGCAAACAGGACCCAAATCAGCAAGCAAACAAGACACCAACACAGGCAAACTGAACCCCAAACATCAAGCAAACTGGACCCAAGACCGCAAGCAAACTGG
Organism: Scilla litardierei; assembly: GCA_030789695.1. Taxonomy (NCBI): domain Eukaryota; kingdom Viridiplantae; phylum Streptophyta; class Magnoliopsida; order Asparagales; family Asparagaceae; genus Scilla; species Scilla litardierei. The sequence goes on along the minus strand of CM061134.1, from coordinate 2,448,646 downwards.
ACTCAAGACCGCAAGCAAACTGAGCCTCAAACATTAAGCAAACTGGACCCCAAGACCGCAAGCAAGCAGGATCAACAAGCATTACATAAACAAGATCAGCAAGCAACCGAACAGGAACGGCAAAACAACCGAACAGGAACGGCAAAACAACCGAACAGGAACAACAAGCAATCAGCAGAAACAACAAACAACCAACAGAGAACATATCAGATTGGCAAGCAGCCGCAAGCCACTCTCAATACCCTTATGAAACCAATCGCCAAGACGGTAAGTCCCGCCGACGTAACCCATCACCGAAAGCAACCCCCGGCCGTGCCTTCCCCCGGCGGCCAACCACAACTAAAACATCACAGAAAATTTAAAACGAAAACATCAAACAATGGCCAAGATAGCCGTAAACCTAGGTTAGGTGCCAAATTAATCATCGGAGGAATAGAATAATCCTCTCCAAAAAATTCATGAATTATCGTATCCATCTCTAATAAAACCCACAAAAATAAATAATTAAAATTTAGTAAAGATCGATTCTACCGTGCACCAACGATTGCTCAAGAACTCCAAGCAAAAGCTCAGAAAATCAACCGAAATCTCCAAGAAGCCAATCGATCAAAGCCAGAAACTTTGGAAAAAGAAAATAATTTTTGCATGGAAACAAACCCTAGAAATTGCCATCATTTAAGAAGATGGCAAAAGAGGGACAACTAGACGCATATAGGAATTTTAGTTCGAGTTGAACTCATCTTGGAGATCGCGGCTTCGGATAAGATTAGGGTTTCGAAATCGAACTGTCGGCTACATTTTGGGTTCTCGCCGCTGCAAGAGAAAGAGACGGTGAGAGAGATCGGGTGTGTTGTGTTTGGGTGAGAAGGTAAAAAAGAGATAAAAGGGTTATAATGGGCTAGCTGGGCTTGGGCTTCAAAGCAAAAGAAAAAAAGAAGAATGAGAAGAAAGATGGGGAGAGAAACAGTTGGGCTTTTGGGCTAACAAAATGATGAGTGAAAAATATAAGGGAAAAAGAAAAGGAAATAAATGGTTAAAATTAAATTAAAATAATAAAAATATAGGAAAAATCCTAGAAAGTTTTGGGCCATTACATAGATGTTTTTCATAAAACAAACGGTACATATTATGTAATCAATATACGAGCATACATCGATACAAAGGCGAGCATACATCGATACAAAGGCATGCATGTAGTAAATAGTCATAGAAAATACATACTACAATATATGCATTCATAACTTGCATGGTAATTGATGACAATCTCTTCTTTGTAGACCTCTGATGCTGATCGACAACATCGAGTGCTTCCCAATGATGATCAACGTCAATAAAGACAGATATAACGAATAACGACAATAACAATGCCTATCACGTGATTTCCCTCGATCAACAATGACGAGGCCATGACAAGTGGTTTTTGATAATGTTCGATGATGATGAAGTCCAGTGGTCAACTTCTACTGCTGACGAGTGTCCTCCGATCATATCATCTCAATATATCGCGGGTATCACCGCTGACGATTCATGTCTTCTCTCTAGCACTGTAGTGTAAAAAAGGTGCAGCATATTGTTCATATATCTCATACTATATTATAACAAAATACAATAAACATACAATAAACATGTGTAGTATACCATTCATACATGGAATAGTATATTGTAGCAAAACACAAAAAAATTCATTTTGATATTTCTTCTGTATTAAGAAATATGGTTGGATGAGTTTTGGAGTTTTGGGTTGGTCAATTGGTATATGAATTTTGATGTTTGGTGCTTGGTTGGTTTGGTGTTTAGCATTGGGCTGTAAGCTTTCTTTGGCGTTTGGTTTCGTTGTATACCATTGGAAGTAGGAAGGTGCTTACATGACTGATTCGATGCCATAGTTTAGATTATATATGGCTCAAGAGTTGATTCCACATATATTACAGATTAGAAGCTCAACTAAACCAATTACAAGCAGTGTAAGTGTTTGATGAATACTCATCTTAGTTGCAGAGGAAAGAATGATCATATGACTGATGATCTTCCCTCGAATGGTGCAGCCAAATGGAAGCAGGAAGATGCTAAGATAAAGAGTAAGCTGTTGAACTCCATAGAGCATAAGATTTAAGAATCAGGCAAGAAACGGTGAAGGAGATTTAGGCATCACTAGAGACTTTGTGTGGGAAAAAAACAATCTTTTTAGGGATTTTAATGTATCCCAATTGTTTTGAAAAACCTAGCAATGGGAGAAGCCATTAAATCAATATTATGCATAATTCCGCAAGTAATATGAGGAATTGAATTCAATCTGCCTGATCTCAACAGAGGTGAGAAAATTACGGGCACAGAGAACAGTCATAAGTCTTGATATTCTCAAGGAGCCTGCGACCGGAGTATGCAGCATCACATCTTTAAATCATATGTGGTAGAACTCCACTCTTTTTACGTGAGACCTTCCACACCTTACAGTAAATTTTTCTAAAGCGCGGTCGAAATAAGCAGGCATTTTAATGTTCTAGCAGTGTTAGTCACACTTCAATGCTTTAGCAGTACACGTGTATATAAGAGAAACCATCAAAGGAGACAAGGATGATGGATGCATTGGTGTTCATGGTAGTGGCAAGAAGAGCCGAATTCATAGGCAAAGGTAAACTAGAGGCGAGTACATCGACTGAGAAGCTGATATACCATTATTGCATAGAGTTTAGTCATATGAAGTCTGCTTGCTCAAACTTCAGGATCAACATGAGAGTGTTTGGGGAACACAATGCATGCAAGGTATCTTAAGAAAACTTCTCATCTCAAGAATGTTGAGATGTCTGATGACAAATGGAACTAAAACCAGATGTTTTAAAAGTTTCATAACACTCAGTTGCATTCATCCTCTACCATTGCAATTTTAGCGCGATCAGGTAACCCAACTGCACGCACGTTTACATCCAATACTCGGACTTTGATAATAGATTCAGGAGCCTCTGATCAAATGAATGTGGAGTCAGATACATTGTCTTCTTTTTGTCCATCAATTCATAGACAGACAATGATACTATCAACCGATCGTTTCACATCCAATGTTATAGGGATTGGCATTGTTAATGTCATTTTCTTCGTGCCTTTGACATCGGTGTTCCATCTGTCAAAATTTTTATTTAGTCTACTTTCCATCAGTCAGTTAACATGTTCATTAAACTACTTGTTGACATGTTCATTAAATTGCTCAGTAATATTCGTTCTTAATCATTGCCTTTTAAAAGTTTGAAACGAAGAGGAAGATTGGCACAGACTGTGAGACTGGACGGTTTTATTACATGGATACAAATGATACTCTAGCATTACTTCCACATTCATCATGTGTTTCAGATTGGATCATCTGGGCCTTTCAAACTTGAAATTTTTACATCCTAAGTTTGATAGTTTATCTAGTCTAAAGTGCGAGTCTTGTCGGTTAGAAAGACATCATTAAGCATCTTACCAACCACTGGTCAATAAGTTGGCTCAAACAAGCCAAACTCAAGGCTTCCTCAACAAGCCAACTCAAGCATTAACAAGCTTTGAAACACCAAAAGTTTCTCTAAGAAGATTTGAAAGTATAATGGCTTCTTCAAGAAGTTTTAAAAAGCTAGAAATTTTTCTCTTAATCTTTTCAAATTTAGAATTTTCTTTACTTTAAAACTTAAAACTTTCTGGAAACTTAAGAACTTAAGAATCTCTATCATAACCTTTCATTTTATCATTCTCGTTGACTTAATTAAGTACAAAAAAGGAACTATCACCCATTATGTCAAACATTAATGAATTTGGTCAAGAAAATATAAGATATTACAGAAGCACTCTTCACAAACTTTGTTCCACCCTACCTATGACATCCTTCCTCTCTTAGCCAACCACCATGCTACAGTCTTCTCTTGTCATGCCCGAATAACCTTTTATCTTTCGATGTTCTCACACCCCACTTCTAGTAGAAATTGTTGTTTTCATGCAAAGCATGTCCTGCAGATACCAATGAAAATATAGAGAAAGTAGGAAATAAAGATACTCATTTTATTCCATATCCTTCACAACGAGGATTACAAAGTCTAATACATGGAAATGAAAGTACAACCTCTCTCTAACACTGCTAACACTGCTGAAAAGAAAATACATAACAGAAAAGACTACATTAGCACTCAACGCTTGACCTAGTCTAAAACTCCACGGCATGGACATGGAACTCTGACTCCTCGTACATCGGTGCCTCGGCTATTTCTGTTCGTCACCTAGCAGAGAAAACAGTAATTGTACCGCTACTTAGTAGAGTAGATTATACATAAACCAAGCAACAGTAACGATGCAAAACAAAGAGGTATAATGGCAAACATGTATTAAGTAGTTGCTGAAATATAACAGGTTATGAATGTTCCAAATGCAACCAAATTACTAGAAGGTTGTAATGTTAATGTTAACCAATTCTAAGCCGTGACTTATAACGGAGAGCACGATATGCAATCCAAAGACCACCTTGGACCACAGGAAGCTACCCCAGGCCGAGTCTAAAAGTCAACTATGACAGGAACTCAAGATCCAAAAACAGAAATCCTCCTAGATACGGGTCGAAAGCATGGCTCCAATCGCTCTCGTACTCTATCAATTATAAGTTTCATAAGTCCCAGTGAGCCAATATGTAAATTGCTTAGTTATCAGTTTGGTGTCATATGCACTATTCATGTAGTGGAATGTTGTTGAGATGATAGTTGTCTCTAGTTTTACTTGTCATCAGTATGAATGTCATGTATAGTTATAACTTTCAGGAATTGTCTCTAGTTTCTCTTCATGTTCCAACTAACTATATTTATCATGAGTCAGACTCAAGTATCAATTCACAAGTGTTATAGTATCACTAGTACACCCCATATCTACGCAATTTAAAATAGGGGTTTTCTGAATTCGGTCCCCAAAAATGGGTTATTCGAAAAGAGTCATTCAAATCATAGCATTTGCTAATTGCTCCCCTAAATAATTTAAAACACTCGAAAAGAGTCCTTTGGACGGATACTGTTACAAGGCTTAACTCGGGTGTAGTTTAAGCTGGGTTAGACTCGAGTTAACAGAACCACATTCAAACCTGCATCCCCATCTACAGCCTCGCCCATCATCGTCCTATGCACCAAACCGCCACCAGCCCCACCCTCTCCGCCTCCCTCCCGTCGTACTCTCAGGCGAGAGCTCGCCGCGGAACACAGCACCAAAGCCTCCGTGGCCTAGCTTTTCAGAGAAGCCGCGGATTGCGGCAGAGAGATCCTTGTATGTGAATACTTTCAGATTGGTCACTGGATAATGAATCCAATCTTCTTCTTCCTCTTTCCCCCTCTTTTCTTTGGCTAGTCTCCACTCCCTTCCTCTCATCAAATTTTAAAAGCACAACTGAAATTAGACTAATGGCTACCAAAATAGCAAAGACACCACAAATGTTGAAGATCATAATTGTTGGTGCATTCCATCTTCCCTTTTCGTTGCTGATGCTGCTTGATGAAACTCAAAGGTAGAGGGTTTGACACATTTTGCTCTCTCGACAGCGGTCGCTAGCTAAGGAAGAGGATCGGGGATTGCAGACAGTGGAGGAGGGGAGCTCGGGACGCGGGCTGAGATTGATGCAGGAAAGGAGGGGCAGACTGACTTTGGCGTTGTGCGACCAAGGCAGGGCATTGGCTCGGGCGTTGGCTCGGGCTGACGGGGGATCTTTGGCAGGCTGTTGGGTGATGGAGTTTGGCATCGATTGGGGTTGCAGGCGTGCAGAGGGCGGCGGTGGGGAGTTGGCTGTGGCGCTAGCGGGGGCTGACAAGGGCCGGGGTGACGTTGGGATGGAGACATTGGGAAGATGTGAGATGAAAAGAAACAGGTGTATAACTGGTATTTCACGTTTTTTGTGAGTAGACAAAATATTCTCTTCAAATTAACCATGGGGCCTCTTTTCACGTGAGTTAGGTGAATTGGGGGACCTCATGGCAAAAGCTATTATTTGGGAGACTCTTTTCAAATTAGCCGTTTTGGGGGGACTTATATACGGAAAACCCTTTAAAATAATATTAAACTTTCTACATGCATAATCAGCAATCGTTACTCAGTTGATTGCTTACAATGATATTGTCGTTTGGATCCTCATTCAAGGCATTGTTACTAATAAACAGGACATGACATTCATATCCGAAGTTATTCCAAAACAAAAAACATATAAATGGAGAATCTTTGTAAACTTGAAAATTATACTGAAAGGTAGTAACAAAGTTCAATCGGGCAATTTACATCAGATCAAAGGATTCGTTTTCTCCACACCTTCTTAAGGAAAATGAACAACGGATCTGCTCAAGGGCAGCCAACTAAACACTGTACATCAGGAACGAGAACCGAAACCATCCAAACCTTCAGATCTGTGGGCTGAACCCACTGTAGGTGCTCGAATAGTGGGCCGAACCTACTGCATCACTGTGACAGTGGAGTGAGCCCACTAGGAACAGCGGGCCGGGCCCATGGCAGCAACGTGACAGTGGGACAAGCCCACTGCAGGGTCCTGGCAATGGGCCGAGCCCACTGCAGGGCCAAGGCAATAAACCGACCCCTCTGAAGTGGGAAAATGGGGGCTGAAAGCTCGGTAACAGAGAAAAGAGGGGAAAGTGACCCCATACAACAGAACAACTAATAGTATTGCACCCACTCCAATACATGGCGAGGCATGAAATAGGGCAGCGGTGAGGTACGCCACCGAGCCCTAATTACATGGCCATAGGCCTCAATTTCATAGGGAGAAATCCATGAACTAAAATCCTTAATCATCATTTCATTTGTCCAGGAAAATATAAATTTAAACAATAGGGAAACAAATCTACAGAACCAATTCAGGATCCCAATTCATGTTTTAGCAAATTTTTTAAGTGGTTCAGAGCAAATCCTAATAGGTTTCGATTTCATAGCATGGATTAAAACTCAAAGGTCGCATCTTTCTTATTTGAAAATAGAGATTCAATCAACGATTATCTACTAAACAATTTATTCGAAAGAAAATAATCAAAATACTTCGAGAAGAATAATCTACCATGCCCCGAAGAGGAAAAAGCCCAAAATCGCCGAAAAATCCCGCTCAAGCCCTCCACCTTGAAGACCTCCACCTTGCCGTTGAGCGGCTGCGGTTGTTTGATCCACGAGAAAGATAAAAAATCAAGAACAGAAATACCCCCAAAAGTAAGAAATCAACCTAAAAATACCCCTCAAAAGCAAGAAATCAAAACTGAGATCCTTTCGGTGGAAAACTTGTGTCTTTGTTAAAGTAAAATCATAGAAACAACCAAGAGAATAATTATAGGAAGGAGAGTAGTGGGTAGTTAATGGGAGTAATGGAGAGGGATTTATGGGGCGGTTGCACAGGAGAGGGGGCGTGAGAGGGAGGGGTGGTCAGTCGAATTTGTGAATAGAGAAGGGGAAGGGGCTGCTGAACACAAAAAGAGAAGGGGAAATGGTTTCCCTTGGAACCGAGTGGGAAGGAGGCAGTTTAGGCCTGAGGTGAAGGGGTGAGTGGGTGGGTGTTTTTTACGGGGAAAGATTAGTTGGGTTAGTGGGGAAAGAAGTGGGCTAGGGAATTTACATATATATTGGGCTTGGGCCTCAAACAATATGAAAGAATGAATGAAAAGAATAAAGAGAAGAGAAAAAAGGGTTGGCTAAGCGGGCATGGGCTGGGAAAAAGAAGAAAATAAAGAAATAGAGAAAGAAAGGAAGAAAAACCATTAATAAACATTCCAAAAATCCTTAAATTTTCAGTCCATTACAGCTCTCCTCCTTTATTCTCCCATGTTGTACCACCTACTGTCATTTGGGCATTTTCTGCCATCAATATTTTTTTTTTTTTTTTTTTTTTTGGGGGGGGGGGTCTCCAAACTCCTAGTGTTTAACCGAAGAGGGTGGATGAAATAAAATTGCTGAAGAGGACCGTGATCCCCCCCCCCCCCCCCCCCGGGGACCAACACCCGCACCCGCACACAAAAAACCAGCATGTTGGCGGCAACCAGTTGCACGCCTTTATAGCTATCAGTTTTTTTTCTTTTTTTCTTTTTTTTTTTTTGGGGGGGGGGGGGGGAGTCATAAAAATTACGGCAAACAATAAGAAAAGTTTAGGTAATGGGAATACACCATCATTGCATTTTGCTAATAAAACATCAAGATCAAGTTCGGATTGGCCAACAAAACTATAATGATATAAAAGCTTTACCATAGATTCTGATCACCTACTTCCTCGTCTCCTCTCCTCCAGATCCTTTGTAAAAGAAATAGTGACGCTGGTGTTAGGAGAGGGAGAAAGAGATTTAGAGATGGATGAGAATCAATAATCAAGAAATTTGCTTCCTGCATCCCTTTGCATGATGAGTGCAGTTTGGGTTTAGGGCAACTAAACCACAATCTAATTCCACGTAGACCTCTCCATTACGACTTTTTCCCCAATAATATGCAAGTCCAGTACGAAACGGAAACAAGTTTAAGTATGTATAGAGCATAATAAGCAATCAAATGTCCAGCCACAGAAAAAAGAGTTTGATCAGCAAATCAATTTGGTTTGCACTGGTTAGACCATTCAGAGGAGTAATAGCATAGAGCTCATAATATGAGTCCAGCACTTCATGTCTGTAGGCATATTAGTTTCGTCCAGTTTACCACTGGAAATTGAGTCAAACTCGGCCGAGTAATTGTTGGACCAATCTTTTACAATTTTCTAAGATTGGGGTCAAGACTCTGAACTGCTGCTTAACTGAGTGAAAGGTACTCAGCCCAATGGACCCCCAAAGAGTTATGTGCTAGTAGACCTTTTACCCTAACCTTTGATGGATATGTACAAGAAACAAATAATTATGGTGTCCCAGTTGTAATGTTTGTATCCACTTGTATACTGTCTACAAGATACTGAAATGGATAGTGAATTTCATGACATCACATCATTAGAGAAATATGATCTCTTTTTATATTGTTATAAAAATAAAACAAAGTAACGGTTTTGGTTAAATAATAGATATGTTTCACTGCTTATCATGACTAATAGTTTATTTCTAATAAATAGAAATAAACTTCTCTTTCTTTGTCATCTACTCCTGCTGTGATTAATTTAGAAACTGTATGTATTGAGTTAACATTTTATTTACGTATTATGTTAGAACATGTTGGAATTTTGGGTTGGAATGAGTTTGATCATGGCTAAAGAAGACAGGTTTACTTTACATAAGGAGTCTGGCCTAAAAATTCAAGCGGCTGGTCTTGGACCCAAGAATCAATGATTTAAATATCGGCTGTATCGGTCGATAAATCGGTATCGAACCGTATCAGTTGATAGATCGAGTATTGGGTCGAATCTGGCACATTACCGGTATATTTCTCAGGATATAAAAAATCTGAGCCACTACTAGATCGGTATCAGGACAAATCCGGCACGATTCATAATCATGTAATAAAATATCATACTTAGCCTTCAAGGAATCATAATCATGCAACAATCTACTATGATCATCATGATTATGAACTAAAGCATTACGATTATTTTTCAACCATTCATGGTCATGAGATAAAACATCATAATTAAACATTCATGGTCATGAGATAAAACATCATAATTGCTCTTTAAAGATCTGTAGGAGAGCATCATAATCATCTTTAAGTTTTCCACTACCATTAAGCAAAACATCATAATCTTCTTTTAAACAATCACGTTCATTTTTTCAGCTTTTTGTAAACTTTTCCTAACTTAGCATATTCTGTAACCACCTCTTTGTGTTGATCATATAAAGGGCCATATTTATTATGAATATCATAATCACTATCACAATCCGAGTCACTATAGACTTGGTTAGAAAATACCTTTGAGTAACCCATGAAGCAATAGTCCATACGCTTATCAAATTTTTTTCTTCCTCAACTTTGTCCAATGCGCCCGCAAGCTTTTCCTTCATTATTTCCTTTTGATGTGCCATCATGCACAACTCATTTTTGTTGTTGTCCTCGGTTGGTAGGAATTCTTTAATATGTTCTACAAAGTTAAACAAGTATAAAGTAAGTATATTACCTTTAGATTCATTAAGTAGGCCTCCTTTTGACTAAGTTTTCATTTTCCTCTATGAGTAGTAGGAACTTCGTAGGGCTCTTGAAGGAATGATCCGTACTTAATGTTCTCATCCTCCAAAAATGTCTCCATTCTCCTTTTCCAAATTGAAAAGTTTGTACCACTGAAGGAGTGAGAAGTCATCAAGCTATGGCCATTTCTCATCATTGTTGACGCCATCTAACCAACCTTGCTCCGATACCACATGTTGGATCCCTATAGATGGCAAGCAATACTAGAGAGAGATGAATAGTATTGTCCAAAAATTAATGTACTAATAAAAATTAAATCCCCTAAGTATGCTTTAGTCTCCTAAGAGTGTTACATCCTTAGATACTTAGTCAACAATCTCAATTCACTTGCAATCAAAGTAAATATGTACAGCACACGCAAACAAGAGAGATTTACACCGGTTCGGCCTACCATTGGCCTACATCCAGCATCGACTAAAACACTCTCACCAAGAGATCAAAGTGCCTCAAACTAGAGGGCTTCTACAACCAACTCCCTCTCTCCACTAGAGGGTTACAATACACATGTTGCATCTAGCAAAGATTTCCAACAACCAATGTCACTTCTCCACTAAGTGGTCTTCCAATACAGCCAAACCTCGACCTCACACACTTGAGGCTTTTCCAACAATACAACATTTCCCACCACACCCTTGTGTGGGTTTACAAACCTCTTCTCTTGAAGAAGAATAATAGAACTTCCTGTAGCCACCAAATATGAAGCTTGAGTGTATTGGTGAATGCGGCTAAAGAACCCCTTTTTATCTCAAAATAATATGAAAATTAAACCAATGGAGATAAAAAGAACCTTAATCCAATCTCAATAATATAGAGATGAAGCTCTATGAGATTGTAATCAAATGATGCCAAGAGTGCTCAAAGGCTTTTGAGAAATTTAAAATCAATGGCCAAGCAAAAAACTTTAGAGAATTGAAAGAGCTTAAAATCACTTTAAAAACTTAAGATTTGATCAATAATTTCATATCAAACTTCCTTTATTTATGGGGGATGAAATCTGATCAAAACAGATTAACAAAATGCACATCCAATGGCTACATTCGACACACTTCTGTAAATCACACAGTTGGTCAAATTTTACCATTGGGGTCATAGTAGTCGACTCCTATACATGCAGTAATCGACTCATGGCCAGTAGTTGACTTCCTGAACAACAGTAGTCGACTACTTTAATGTGGCAGTAAGTTCTCAGAGCAGCTGGCAAAGAGCAGCTAGCAAAAACTAGTCGACTACTCGTCAATGACTGGTTGACTACTCTAGCCACTAGTCGACTAGTAAGATACTAGTCGTCTAGTCAGGTTCAGTTGACTCCAGAACTATTTGAAAGTCAACTGATACCCTGACACACCTAAGATATGATATGAAACAGCATGAGCATGCTCTAGAACTAAGGAAACTGATTTTGGAAAAAATTTAAAACCTATTAAAACAATGAAACCCATTTTCCTAAGTGTGCAAGCTTCAAATTGTGTTTTTAACATACTAAAATAATTTTACAAAAGGGTAAATTGCAGAAAAATACCCTCACGTTTGGGCCATTTTCACGTAAATACCCTGACGTTCATTTTGTGACAAATTGATACCCTGTAACGGAAAATGGGCTAACGGTGTTAAATTGGACCATTTTGCCCCTCTCTCACACGTTTGGGTAAATACCCTCACGTTTGGGCCATTTTTATGTAAATACCCTGAGGTCTCTTCTCTCTCTACCTCTCTCTCTACCGATTCTCTCTCTCTCTACTGATTCTCTCTCATCTCTCTACAAATTCTCTCTCTTTCTCTCTATATACCGAATCTCTCTCTACCGATTCTCTCTCCCCCAATTCTCTCTCTCTATCTAGTGATTCTCTCTCTCTCTCTACAGATTCTCTCTATATATATCTCTCTCTACCAATTCTCTCTCTCTATCTCTCTCTCTACTGCTTCTCTCTCCTCTCTCTCTCTACAGATTCTCTCTCTCTTTCTCTCTGTACACCGAATCTCTCTCTACAGATTCTCTTTCTTTCCCCCCAATTCTCTCTCTCTCTCTCTCTCTCTCTCTCTCTCTCTCTCTCTCTCTCTCTCTCTCTCTCTCTCTCGGGTGGGATGGTGCATGGGGTGGGTGAGTGGGTGAGTGTGCGTTCATGCGTGGGGTGGGTGGGTTGTGTGTGTGGGGTGTGTGCATGGGGGGTGGGGGGTGGGGGGGGTGGGGTGTGTGCATGGGGTGTGTGCGCGTGGGTGGGTGGGTTGTGTGCGTGGGTGTGTGTGCTTGGGGGTGTGTGTGCATGAGTGGGTGGGTGGGTGTGCGTGGGGTGGGTGGGGGTGGGTGTGCGTGGGGTGGGTGGGGGTGGGTGTGCGTGGGGGGTGGGTGGGTGGGTGGGTGTGTGCGTGGGGTGTGTGTGTGTGCTTGGGCTGGGGGTGTGTGCATGGGTGTGTGGGTGTGTTTATGGTGTGGGTGGGTGGGCGCACGGGGGTGGGTGAGTTGTGTGCATGGGGAGGTGTGTGTGTGCCTGGGGGGTGTGTGTGTGGTTGGAGGGTGTGTGCGTCGGGTGGGTGTGTGCACGTGGGGTGGGTGGGGTGTGTGCGCTTAAGGGGTGTATGTGTGTGTGCAAGGGTGGGTGGGTGTGGGCATTGGTGGTGTGTGTGCGTGGGGTGGGTATGTCAGCGTGGATTGGTGGGTTGTGTGCATGGGGTTTGTGCGCATATGGGGTGTGTGCTGAGGGTGAGTGTGTGCCTGGGTTGGGGGTGGGGTTGTGTGGGGTGGGCGTGTGTGCGTGGGAGTGTGGGTTGTGTGCATGGGGTGGGTGTGCGTGCATGGGTGGGTTGTATGCATGGGTTGTGTGTGCTTGGGGTGGGTGGGTGCATGGGCGTGTGTGACATGTTGAAGTATTGGCTCAATCTGGGCACTATAAGGTAGACGATCACACATGCACTAACCCACCCCAATGCACACGCCCACCCAATACACCCACCCACCCCATGCCCACACCCACCCCCATGCACCAACACACCCCAATGCACACACCCACACACCCATGCACACACACACGCACCCAATGCACACACCCACCCACACACACACCCCCCATGCACGCACACACCCACACACAAACCCATGCACCAACCCACCCTGATGCACGTGCACACACACTCCCCCATGCACACACACCCAATGCACACACCCACCCCATGCACACACACCCATGCCCACACCCCACACCCTATGTACGCGCGCACACACACACACACACACACACACACACACACACACACACCCATGCATAAACCCACCCCAATGCACATGCACACCCACCACATGCACACACACCCCATGCCCACACCCACCCACCCATGCACACATCCACACATGCACAGACTCACCCACCCCATGCACACACACACACCATGCACACACCCACCCACCCATGCCCACACCCACCCCCCATGCACCCACACACCCACACACAACCCCATGCACCAACCCACCCTGATGCGCTGTGCACCCTCCCCATGCACACACACATACCCACCCCCATGCAAACACACCCACCCCTATGCACGCACACACCCCCCCAATGCGTGTGCGCACACACACACCCCACACCCATGCACCCACCCACCCCAATGGACACACACACCCAATTCAAGGTATTAACTTATAAAAGGCCCAAACGTGAGGGTATTAACTTATAAAAGGAACATTCAGGGGTAAATTTGTCCAAATTTCTGTCTTTTGGACGGAAAATAAAAAAAAGGGTATCAACTTAAAAGAGTCGGAAAACGTTTGGGTATATATTTTGATGAAAATAAACGTCAGGGTATTTACGTAAAAATGGCCCAAACGTGAGGGTATTTTTCTGCAATTTACCCTTTACAAAATAAAGAATACATCACTCACAATACTTAGAGTTTTGATGCATTTCCTTTTACTCTTGACTTGTCTTGAGAAGCTTTGCACTCCACGAATCCTTGAATGAGCTTCAAATCTTCATTGTTGAGTTCCAATCCATTTGCTCTTCATGCTTCAAGGTTTAACTTCATGTCATCATTATATTTGAGCTTAAGTTGACCGTTGTTGACTTGGTTATCTATACTCACAAATTATCTCACAAAAACATCATTAGCAACCATACTTGTTTGCTTATCATCAAAACTAACATAGGAATGATACAATAACCAACCTATACGAGTTAAGAAACTCTTCAGATATGTCTATCCCATCTAACATAGGACCCTTAGCAAGATGATGTATGCATAAACGAAGTGTAACCAAATCACACCCAATGCTCACATCATCAAAAGTGAAAATGTAAACACTCAGACAGTGTAACCGGCACATTTAAAATTTTAGATCTTTTTACAAGCAGCAAGTATAGGGTGCCCAGACTCTGGTCCGTTCTATTGTGGAGCTTTCTTAACTTTTGTTAGACCCAACAGCAGAGACTGATTTTTGTTGCTATGATTCCTCAGCAGAAGTGGATACATTATGGCTCAAGCATATATATGTATATATGTATACATATATATCTAAATCAGAAAACATGATTTAGGGAACTCGCATACCAGTGAAGTATTCTCAATTTCTGATATAAGTGATGTCCATGCACCAAAGTCTGCATCATCATTTTTTACCAATGCAGTAAGTTTTTCTTCAACCAAATCGCCTGCATAGTAGAAAGGAGAAATTGTTCAGAAATAAGATGGAACTGGTTTCTTCAAACATTTCATCCAGTTGACATTTAAATCTTTCACTTTTTTTCTTTTTCTTTTTCTTTTTCTTTCTCTCTTTTTCAAAGTGTCCAAGTGTCAGAAACACACGTTCCTAAAACTAAAGATGCAAAGTTGTGAACATGCTTGTACACCACATATATAATGTTGCATCAAACTAAAATTTTAATTTTTAGATTCCACCCCTAAATCTTTATTATATTGATATAAGACTGTCCTCTAATATTCAAAACTTGAGAAAAGAAGCTGTTAGAATAAGAGGGATATATGTTTAAATGAAGAATTAGAGGGTGAAGAGATCATGTTATTCTATTCCTTCATAAGAGGCGTGTGTATAAACATTACATTAAATCATGTGTTACAATCTTTATATATAACTGTTAGGATCTAACAAAGACAAGATTTTTATTAGAAAACAAAGGGCAAATAGAAAGATAATTGAGCACAAAAGAGGTGTGCTCTCCTTCCAAGACGCCTAGAGGACGTCCGCACTCGTCTACCTAAGGAATCTCACAATCTCAATCATCAAAATAGCATAGACAATAGTAGACGACCACCCCCCCTATTTATAATAAAAGCTAGGGCAACCAAGGAGGAATATGCGGCTAGGGTTGCTGGCCGGCATGGGAGGGGGCGGGCTTAGGCGTGCGTGCGGCAAGGCCCTGCGGGCGTAAACCCGCAGGGGCCTTTGGGCCTCTGGAGGCCCATCAATACTCCCCACCCCCAAGAGCCACCTTGTCCTCAAGGTGGAAGTCTGGAAAGCGTGCCATCATATCATCCATGTCCTCCCACGTGCTCTCGTGCTCCGGTAAAAGCCCCTCCACTGTAACACCTGTCTCGCGCCTGTGTCGCTCTGTCGGACTCCTTTCAGCAACTGTGGCTCCATTCTCACCTCCATATCTGCAATAAGGGCCTCGGGTAATGTAGGGGAAGGGGTATGGTTGCCAATGGCCTGGTGTAATTGTGACACATGGAAGACTGGGTGAATAGTAGATCCTGGGGTAAGTGCAACCTGTAAGCCACCGGCCCTATCCTCGCCTCGACCTCAAAAGGCCCAAAATACCGTGGTGCCAGCTTTTCATTCATTCTATGAGCTACCGAGCTCTGCCTGTAAGGCCGCAGCTTCAGATATACCATGTCACCAACCTCAAAGTGTACATCTCAACGGTGTAGGTCTGCTCGTGCGTTCATCACCTGCTGAGCCCTCGCCAAGTGGAGCTTCAGCTCCTCTAGAATCTGGTCCCGTTCTGCCAGGTACTGCTCCACATCAGAAACCGGGGTCGCCTCATGGCCATAATGAAGTAAGTGCGGAGGGTCTCTGCCATATAAAATCCTGAAGGATGTGTCTGTGCCGCCGTGTGGTATGAAGTGTTGTACCAGTATTCCGCCCACGGTAGCCAACGTGCCCACTCCTTAGGATTCTCTGAGATGAAACATCGCAGGTAAGTCTCCACACTCCTATTTACCACCTCCGTCTGACCGTCAGTCTGGGGATGATAAGCTGTGCTCCTCTTCATGGCCGTCCCCTGCAATCTGAACAACTCCTGCCAAAATTTGCTCTGGAATACCTTGTCTCTATCCGAGACTATGGACTTCGGCGGGCCATGCAAACGAATGACCTCTCTCACAAAAATCTGTCACTGAAACGGCGCTGTAAGGATGCTTAAGCGGGATAAAATGTGCATATTTGCTGAGGCGGTCTACCACAACAAAAATGACGCTGTAACCACCAGACTTTGGCAATCCATCGATGAAGTCCATAGAGAGGTCCTCCCAAACTCGGTCTGGTAAAGATAGCGGCTGTAGTAGTCCTCCTGTGGACATGGCTTGATATTTGTGAAGCTGGCACACGTCACACTCCGCCACCATCCTGGCCATATTCTTCTTCTGTCCCTTCCAGTAGACCTCCCGTGATAGCCGCTGGTAGGTCTTGAGGACTCCAGAATGTCCTCCTATAGCACTACCGTGGAACTCCCTGAAGATGGTCGGTATAAAAGTAGAAGTCCTCGGTATCACCAGCCGCCCCTAGTAAAGTAGCCGCCCATCCTGCAAAGAATATCTCGGGTACTTAGTCGACCCCTGTAAAAGGGCCTCTCGTATAGACGCCAACTCCGGGTCCTGCTCTACCTCCTGCTGCAGTGGGCCCCAATCCTCGAGGATCGACACCGTAAGTGACGCTAACTCTGCCTCCTCCTCCCGCCGAGATAACGCATCAGCTGCCGTGTTCTCCAATCCCGGGCGGTACTCGATCTCGAACCTGTAGCCCATCAGCTTTCGCAGCCACTTCTGATGTTCCTCCGCTACCATCCGTTGCTCTAACAGGTACTTTAAGCTCCGCTGATCCGTGTGCACTATGAAGCTCCGTCCCAATAAATATGGTCTCCACTTCTGTATGGACAACACTATCGCCATCAGCTCCCTCTCATAGACCGATCGCAATCGGGCCCTCGTGGTCAGCACCTGGCTGTAGTAAGCTATGAGACGTTGCTCCTGCATCAGTACTACTTCCAGCCCATGTCCTGATCCGTCCGCCTCTACTACGAATGGTCTGGTGAAGTCGGGCAACGCCAATACTGGCACAGTGGTCATTGCCCTTTTCAGGGCCTCAAAAGCTGTTGTCGCCTCCTCCCCCAGTGGAACTGATTCTTCTTCAATAACTCCGTCAATGGCAAGGCAATCGTCCCATATCCCTCTACGAATCTGCGGTAGTAACCTGTAAGGCCCAAGAAGCCCCGTAACCCTCTGAGAGTAGTAGGGCGCGGCCAGTCCAGCATGTCCGCTATCTTCGCTCTATCGGCGGCTACCCCTCCTGATGATACCACGTGTCCCAGATACTCCACCTACGGCTGTCCGAATAGACACTTCTTTCTGTTCAAATATAGCCGGTGGTACTGCAGCTTCTGAAAAACCACCTGCAGGTGGTCCAAATGCTCCTCCAGAGTACGACTGTACACCAAAATATCGTCAAAAAGGACTAGTACAAATCGCATGAGAAAGGGACGGAATACCTTATTCATGAGAGCCTGAAAGGTGGCCGGGGCGTTGGTCAACCCAAAGGGCATGACCAGGAACTCGTAGTGGCCCTCATGTGTCCTGAACGCCATCTTGGGCACATCCTCACGTCGCATCCATATCTGGTGATAGCCTGACTTAAGATGTAGCTTGCTAAACCAGGCTGCTCCTTGTAGCTCGTCCAAGAGCTCATCAATCACATGTATAGGGAATTTATCAGGGACCGTCTCCTTGTTCAGCGCCCTGTAGTCCACGCAAAACCACCAACTACCATCCTTCTTCTTCACTAATAACACTGGCCTGGAGAACGGGCTCAAGCTCGGCTGGATCACCCCTGCCTGCACCATCTCTGAAACCATCCTCTCTATCTCGTCTTTCTGATGCTGAGGGTATCGGTAGGGTCGCACGCTAATGGAGGAAACACCCTCTTGTAGAACAATGGCGTGCTCGTGGTCCCGTGGTGGTGGAAGACCCCGAGGCTCCTGGAAGATCTCCTCAAACTGGTCCATCAGCTGCTGAACCTCTCCTGGAATGGGATGCTCTGTACTGGCCTCTGCGCCTCCCTCACCTGTCAAAGAGTGCAGCTCTACTAGGTATCCTCCCTCTGTCTGGATGGTCCTAAACATGGTCTTCAGAGAGACCAAAACTCTGCAGAGGCTAGGGTCTCCCTGGAGTATCACTGCTCTCCCCGCCTCCTGAAACTCCATCCATAGCAGCTTCCAATTTATGGGCATCTCTCCTAATGTCTGTAGCCAGGTCATGCCCAAGATGACGTCGATGCTCCCGAGGTCGAGAGGTAAAAAATCTGCAATAATCTGTATTCCCTAAATGGTCAGCACCAGTCCCATGCAAACTCCTCGGCTGCTCTCCTTCCCTGTCCACATCATCACGCTGAAGCTGCCGCAGTCTGTCAGCTGAATCCCCTGCTGTGCCACCACCCTCCTGTAAATGAAATTGTGGGTAGCCCCACTGTCAATAAGCACAGTAACTCCTGGTCACCGATCTCTCCCTCAGCTTCATGGTATGGTTCGGTGTGAACCCTACCACAGAGTTGAGGGACACCTCCGCCACGTCCAGCTGCTGGCCCTACAGCTCCTCCTCTGCCTCAGTGGCCTCCTCCTCGACATCAGCATCGTCGTCATCGTCCTCCAACAGAATCACCTGGAGCTTGCGCCCCGCGCACGATGGCCTGGTGAAAAACGCTCATCGCACCTGAAACATAAACCCTTCTGCCTCTTTTCCCGCATCTCTGCATCAGTCATGCGCCTGAACTGCCCTCCAGCCATAGGTGCACTACTCTTCTCCCCCGTCCTCTCCCTGCTCGTTTGGCTTCCCCCAGCGGGGTACCTGCTCCTCCAGTCCCTGACGGGGTGCCTCTCGAAGTCTGACTGTTGTACCTGCCCCTGACCCGCCTATCCTCAGTCTGCGCGTCCTCCACCATCTGGGACATCTCTATGACCTCTGAAATTCCCCTGGGCTTGTAGGGTCTCACTGCTGCTCTCAGACTGGGGCACAGCCCCTTCAGAAAGGTGCCCTCCAGTGACTCGTCAGACACGCCATGTACTCGCCCTGCCAGTGTTTCAAATCTCTCAATGTAATCCCGCACTGGCCCCTCCTGCCTGAGAACGTACAGCTGCTCGTGTAAGTTCCCCAGACGGGGTCTCTAAACTTCTCCAGCACCATGTCCTTTAGCTCCTCCCAGCTCCTGATCTGCTGCCGCCTCTCCTTCCACTGGTACCATCCCAAGGCCCGCCCCTCCATGCATATAGCTGCCGCCTCCAGCTTCTGGGCCTCGGTCATGTGATGTGCCGCGAAGTATCGCTCTGCGGTAAACAACCAGGCGTGTGGATCCTCCCCCGAAAACAGCGGCATCTTCAGCTTCCGGACTCTACAATCTCCTCCAAAACGTCCTTGCTCGGGTCTTCCCTCCTCTCTGTGCGGCGGCCGGTGATGCTGTCTCCTCTCGTCCAGGGTCTCGAAGCACCTAGGTGGTCCTCCGCGTCCCCCGTAGTCTCCACGATAATCTCATCGCCGGCCCTCAAAATCGTCCCATCCTACGTCATCGCCGAACTCCGCCTCGAAGCCACCCCTGCCGTCAGAATAATAGTCTCTCCCGCGTCCGACGCCGTAGAAAGGATCATCAGCTGCTGGTCGACGCTCCGGAGGGTCACAAAAACCTCCCGAAAACCTCCCGTAACCCTCCTCGCTCGCTGTCCACCGTCCGGGGGCTCAAAAACTCCGTCGGGTGGCTGTCCGCGTGCTCCCCCTCCAGGCTGCTGCCAGGGGGTCCCTGCCCCTGGCCGGCCCTGCCGTGATGCTCCCCCTGGCGGTTGCCAGGGGGCTCCGACCCCCTGTAATGATCTGTCGGGCCCCTCCGGGGCTGCCGGAGGTCCGGCAGGGTCGCCGGACCCTACCGAGCCCCGGCAGGGCCTGGCTCCCCCTGTCGGGGCCCGGTGCAGGCGGGGGAAGGCCCCCCGCCTCTCTCCTGTGCTGGCCGCGTCTCCCGATAGCTAAGGGGGTTCGGCTGGATCTCCCCTTAGCCGTGGCGCTCCCAATTTGGGCGACTAGGGCCGCCGCCACCCCTTTGTCTCTCCACCGCCTTCCACCATACCTCCTCGCGGTAGTCCACCCTCCATGGCTCGCTGTCGTCTTCATCATCCAATTCCTCCACGTAGTAGGGTTGATTTTGGGGAAGAATCTCATCTTTCTACTTCTCCTTCTTCAAAGGTGCCGCCTTTGGTGTTGATTGGGGTTTCCTTCGCCTTTGGGGTTTGTCGCCAATTGATTCAGGGCACCCATCAATTGTGCGAATTGATCGTCGTGCTTTGCTTGATTTGACGCCAATTGGGAGATGGAGGTCGTCAATTTTGCCATGGATTCGTCGTTCCCCGCCAACGACTTTTTGATTGCCTCAATTTCGCACGTGAATTTTGCCTCCAATGCCTCAAATTTGTCTTGCGATCTTGTTGAAGCCGCCATGGATCGTCACGTGCTCTGATATCAAATTGTTAGGATCTAACAAAGACAAGATTTTTATTAGAAAACAAAGGGTAAATAGAAAGATAATTGAGCACAAAAGAGGTGTGCTCTCCTCCCAAGACGCCTAGAGGACGTCCGCACTCGTCTACCTAAGGAATCTCACAATCTCAATCATCAAAATAGCATATAGACAATAGTAGACGACCACCCCCCCCCCCCCCTATTTATAATAAAAGCTAGGGCAACCAAGGGGGAATATGCGGCTAGGGTTGCTGGCCGGCATGGGAAGGGGGCAGGCTTAGGCGTGCGCGCGGCAAGGCCCTGCGGGCGTAAACCCGCAGGGGCCTTTGGGCCTCCGGAGGCCCATCAATAACATGCATGCCACTAATTACGGCATGACAAATTATGGACATAATATATCGTATCTAGACATTCTATATTGAGCGCATGCTTAAATTCTAAATTTCTAATACTATCCCTCAAACCGGAGCATAGATGTCAATCATGCTCAGCTCGTTACAAAGCAAAAAAATCATTTTCATTCAATACATGTTATAGGTAGAACTATGACTTTTGTATATTGTGAACTGTAACAATATATTAGCAAGGTAGCAATGTTGTGAATGATACTATAGTAGTGTTATAGCATAGAAACAGTACTATAACGCAGTACTATAACGCAGTAACATAGAGATTGTATAGTATTGTAGCAAAGAAGAAGTATTATAGCAGAGTCGTGGTCCCATAAAGAGAGTTGTAGAAGTATTGTAGGAGAATAGCAGAATTATAAAAAGATATAGCAGCACGGTAGCGAGACTGTAGCAGAGTAGAAAAACTATATAAAGACCTGCAGTAGTCCTATAGCATGGTAGCAGTACCATGAAGACTATTATAAAATGGGTAGCAGCAGTATAGCCGATGGCAAAATAGGTGTTGACAATAAGTAGCATCTTTTGTTAGCTTGGTGCTATGCACATGTTATATGAGCGTAGCTCAACGCAAGCTCGTGGTTGCTTTGATGACTATGACGCCAAGTTAAAAGAAGAGACATTTAGATATATTGTGAGAAGACTGCCGCTCCATAAAGCTCTTCTAGAAGCTCGTCGATCACAGGGATAGAAAATTTTCCTAGAACCGTCTCCTTGTTCAACGCCTGGTAGTCGATGCAGAACCTCCAATTACCATACTTCTTCACTAGCAGGACCGGGCTTGAAAAGAGACTCACATGACAAATAACACATGCCTAAATCATCTTCCTAACCATCCACTCAATCTTGTCATTTTGCACCTGGGGATAGATAGGGCCTCACGCTTGCAGGAATATGGCATGCTCATGATCCCGTGGTGCAGGGAGATCACGAGGCATCTGGAACACTCTGTCAAACTGAATCAATAGCTACTGCACCGCCGTCGAAATGTCCTGCTCCTCGATGTTCTCCCCTACCAAACCCTATAGCTCCACCAAAAATACACCCCTCTGTCTGTATTGTTTTTGTCATCGTTTTCAAAGAAACCATGGTTCGGCATAAGCTATGATCGCCCTGGAATGTGATTGTTCTACCCCTTTTCTAGAACTCCATATGAAACAACTTCAAATTGATCTTTGTTTCCCCTAAGAACTGCAGGCACCTCATCCCCAAGATCACATCGGTGCTACCCAGTTCAAGTGGTAAGAAGTCTTCCACGATATGAATGCCATGGAGTCAATATGAGCCACGGCTCACTCCTCTACTACGCTCCACCTTCTCGGTCCACATCACCACCCTAAAACTCCATGTGTCCACCAGCTACAGCATCTATTGATCAACTATCTTATTCACTATCCTATTGGATTTGAAACTGGAGGTGACCCCACTGTCAATAAGCAATGTGACCTGATCCAAAATCATTCCCGTCAACTTCTTGGTGTTATTCGGAATGAACCTCACCACAAACTCACCACAGAGTTTAACGAGACATATGCAATGTTCAAATGAGTATGCTCCTGATCTCCTGCCTCTTCTTCTACCTCCACAAACTCATCCTCATCGAGGGTGTGGTCTCGACACTGATGTCCTGGAATAAACTCCTCATCACGTCGAAAACGCAACCCCTTCGCCCGCTTATTCTAAAGCTCTGTCTCTGTCAGGTGCTTGAACTGTTCACCTAGCCGTGTGCTTCGATGCCCTTACTCTGCTGGGCTGGATCCCTCTTGATGGTGTCTTCTTCCCCTGCTGTGTTTGGCTGCGAAAAGTGGAGCCGTCCCTGGTCCCATTGGCCCGCCGCTCTGCTATATGCTTATCCTCAATCATCTAGACCAGATCTATTGTGTCACTTGGTCTCTGTATGTGGAACTAGGCTCGGTGTCTACCCTGAGCCCCTTCATGAAACTCCCCTCCAACAATGCCTCAGATATCCCCCTCACTAGGCCCGAGAGCATCTCGAACCTCTTCATATATTCTCTGACGGTGCTCTCTTATTTGAGTGCAAAAGGCTGCTCATGTATATCTACTCCCTGAGTGTCACGAAATCGATGAAGCGGGCAGTCCTTGAACTCTTCCCATGAGGACACAGGCTGCCCCTGATCGCTCCACTGGTACCAGGATAACGTCTCTACCTCCAAACATAAACCAACAGCCATCAATTTCTCCTCGTCCGTCAAGCGATTCACTATGAAATACATCTCTGAATAATAAACCTGGACATAAGGATCATCCCCCTCAAAAACTGGCATCTTCAATTTTCAAACACTGCTTTCAGTGCTGAAGACCACATGCACTGCTCTCCTCTAGGCTGGTCGTAGTGACATTACTGGTAGTCATTCTGGTGTGCACCCAGATCCCTAACAGGGCTCGTCCTGCCATCCTGTAGTCTTCCCATTCGTCCTCGACCAAATCAGGATCTCCACCGTCCTCATCGTAGCCTGGGAAGTCGCCATGGTAATCTCCAAGCCCCCAAGGACCATTGCCCCTAGGGTTGTCGTCGATGCCTCCTACCTGAAAACCAGTGGCCATAATAAGGCCCCTGGAAGTCTTTTGCACCTTCACTGGTCCCCAGCAACCTGCCCAGGGGTCTTGTCCTACTGGCAACCCGCCCCGGGGCCACGAGACTCCAGGCTGGGATGTCTGGGGATCCCCGGCCACCTGGCGGCCCTCCCAGTGGCCGCAAGGCCCTAGGCAGTGCTGCTGAGGTCATTGGCCTCTTAGCGGCCTACCCAGGGGCCGCAAGGCCCCAAACAGTGCTATCGAAGGTCATCACCACGTGGCGGCCCTTCCTAGGGGCCGCGGTACCTCTGGCGATGAGTTAGGGGCCACCACCCCCAAGGGCCGTGAGCGCCTTGATCTGGATCCAGTTGATATTCCTTCGCAAAGTCATCGACTTTCTCCTTCATATTGGCAAAAATCACGCATTTCGGCCTAGATCTAAATTGTCCTCGTCTTCATTCAGATCTGGTTTCGTGGTCTCTTTCTCAAGTGGAAAATTGATGCATGATGATTTCCATCAATGCCTTCAGCCCAGATTCCATTGACGTTCTCAATTCCTCCATCGATTTCTTTAAACACTCTAATTCTCTAATGAGTTTCTCCTCTAAAGCTTTCACCTTTCTAGTCGCCATTAGTATCTACACTAAATACCAATTTGATAGGATTTGCAAGACGATTTGGAGACAAAATCAGGGTTTTTATTGAAAGTGGAAAGGGATACAAGATAATTGGCATCTTTTAAGAGGATGATTGCCCTCTCAAGCCACCAATTCGATAGGACGACCAAATTTTCCCACTAAACTAGGGTTCTAATCTATTCTTTCTCACAAATTTAGCATCAACCCTCATCACCCTAATGCCCCCACATATATAATAATCAGATTTCCCAATAATTACGAAAACACCCCTAGACCCCAAAATTTTAGAATTGCCACCGGATCATCTTATTGGTGTTTGCCGCCCCTTGCTCGGTCCTGCGTCGCCGCCGCTGGTAAGTCACGAACCCATCATGTTGGTTTATGTATGGGGTAAGGGTGAAGAAAATTAAAGTTATCAAAATACAAAGTTTTGTCAGGATATATCAAAATAAAGAATATTGCAAATAGGGCTTTCAAAAAAGAATTCATACATGTAATTACTCCCGACTTTTGTAGTATGAACTATGCCTTTACATGCTAAAATGATAAACTTGACACCCTACATAAAAGAAATAATGTATTCATTTGATACTAATTGCATCTGAACATGATGAGTTACTGCGTCAACAAATGTAGCGTTTGCTCGTTAACAATCATAATTTTAATGTCTCAAATGTGCCAAAATAAAATGTAGTTCAAAGGGTATAAATGCTCTTGGTCTATGTCTATATATACAGAAAAAGAGGAGAGCAACATATTACCAGTATTCAAATTATTTATCCCCTCAGCATCAATGTATGGGACAATGACACATAATAGCTATGACTAGAAGCATTCAATAGTCATTGTTTTTTTACGGTTTATTGACCACATACCGGGTCAATCTAACATATCAAGTTGTATATCGGGTCATAAAAACTGGCCTAAATCGGTCTATAAAACACAACCTACTGAATTTTTCAAGGAATAAGGTTTTGGCCGAACCCGTTTCGTTTTGGTTTCGAAGGGGGTGATACAAAAGCCACTACAAAAAGCATTCAATAACCGTTGTTTTTAAATGTATTGACCACATGTTGAATCAATCTAACATACCAAGTTATATATCGGGTCATAATAATTGGCCTAAATCGGTTTTTAAAAAACAACCTATTGAATTTTTCAAGAAATGAGGTTTCTATATTTCATTTCTGTTTCGAAAGGGGACAATGCGAACCTACCACCGAATCTTGATTTTGGCCGGTTTCATTCAGTTTCAACCGGCTTCTATCGGTTTCGATCAAAACTAACAAAAATCAATGAAACCAAGATTAAAAATCTGAACAGAGATTAAATATGAGTTTAGGTTTAAATAAAATATCAAGGTTTGAGGTATCGGCCGATACCCTTGGGTATCGGCAATATTGTTTCGGTCTCGGTGGGTAACGAGACCGAAACTAGGGGTCAGTTTCGGTCTCGGCCGATACCAAACGGTATCGGTCAGTTTCGGCCGATACCGGCCGATACCGGCCGATACCGATCGATACCGTTTAGTATCGGTTTGAAGACAGTGGAAGAAGAATGTGTAATTAACTAAAAATTCTCTAAAACCCCAAAAATGAGATATTGACACGCTATTCACATCTACATTTGTCTAAACATATTACGCATTATTTACAAGTTTGCCAAATTGTAACTTACGAGAGAGTGTTTTTAGCTAAATGGTTAACGTGAATAACATATTTTTAACTAATATTGTTCATAATTATGTTATAAGTTACAAATTATCTTTATTTGGGGTATTGACACAGAATGTGTAATTAACTAAAAATTCTCTAAAACCCCAAAAATGAGATATTGACACGCTATTCACATCTACATTTGTCTAAACATATTACGCATTATTTACAAGTTTGCCAAATTGTAACTTACGAGAGAGTGTTTTTAGCTAAATGGTTAACGTGAATAACATATTTTTAACTAATATTGTTCATAATTATGTTATAAGTTACAAATTATCTTTATTAGTTTGTCATTATCTTATTAGTAACAAATTTTAATTAATATTGTTAGTTACATGTAACTTACAATTTTTGAAACTACCGATACAGACGAACCGAAACTCACTTCCAAAACTGTCGAAACGGACGATACCGATACCGAAACCTAAATTTTCGGGAGAGCGATACCGAGACCAAAACCGAGACCTCAAACCTTGTAAAATATAGGTTTGGATTTAAATACTCAAGCTCATTTGAATTCGAAACATATGTGTAATAACATATGGGTTAGGTTTAAAAATCTGAACCAATTTGAACAATTTACATAAAAAATATTTTTTAAAATTTTAAAATTTTAATAAAATTCTAAAATTTATATTATAAAAATTATCAAAGTAACATGAAACTTCTAAAAATTATATTATAAATGCATATATATTTACATAAAAATGCAAATAAATCCGAAACAAAAACTCAAAACAAAACTTATGAAACAATCAGGTAAACCCCTAATAATTTTCTAACAGTCGAAATCGAAGCCGAAACCAAGTTCTCAAAGCTTGAAATTTTTTTCTTAAAAATAATAAATTGGGCTGGGCTAGTTCCTCTTTCTTTATTACCTTTAACTCAAAAAAGAGACCCAGCAAGAGTGTTTTTGAGAGACTAAATCTCTTTCTATCGCTATCTCTTCACACACTAGCAATACCAACAGCCTTACACATCAACAAGGAATAACTAGCAAAAATGGCATCAACTGTGACCACCCATTAATGCAGCAGTAGTAACTAGTAAGGCAGCAACATTAACCAGCACTATAGCACGGCAAGCAACGATCATCAATAGGGATTTCTTTTTTCCAAGTTTGCTTTTTTGTATTTTGTAACTTTTTGCTCTTGGACCAAGTGTGCTTAGTTGCTGAGATTAGTTGTTTGCTTATATATGGATTATCACTTTATGGTTGGACTAGGGGATCATACTGTGAATTAATAATATTGGTTACCTTCTTAGATCTTAGATTCTCAAGTGAATTCACAATCAGTTCATTATTTAAATACTTGATTTGTGTGTCTTATATTGTTTAGTTAGATGATGTTGTATATATATCTGTTCTATTTTCATATTCAAAAGGTTGGGCATTCCATAAATTTATGTCTTAAAGCATTTGAAGAGCTACTACAATCAGTTAGCAATTATAGACATGTAACCATAGTGCAAGCTGTTGAGGTAAGCATATACATAAACATGTTTTATATTACATTGCATAATTATGCATATATTGCCATATAAGTTATAAGGATTTTGTTACGATCCCACTTAGTCCCGCATCAGACAGGAACAAAAGAAATGAAATGTTTAATTATTAGATGGCATCTCCACCTAATACCAAATGGTTTTTGGATTGCATGCTAACTAAAACCGAAACAATTTGGGTGTGAGCTCAGTGTTAGTGGCCTATTATGGGATGGGTCATTAGCAAGTCTAGTGCTAGGGGCATGGTATGGGATAGGTCTCTAACAAATGGTATCAGACAAGCCACATGCTACGACCCACCTTACGGAAAGGGTGACCTAGGAAAGGAGCAACGTAAGTGTGGGCCACCTGGTAAAAAGCCAGAGTGTGCCACTTAGAGTAGGCATCCCAAAGTGGACCGCCGTGGATGGCAGTTGTCGAAAGTGTAGTGGTCTTTTACGATCCCACTTAGTCCCACATCGGACAAGAACAAAAGAAATGAAATGTTTAAGTATTAGAGGACCTCTCCACATAATACCAATTGGTTTTGGGTCGGATGCTAACTAATACATAAACAATTATGGCGTGAGCCCAGTATTAAGGGCCTAGTATTGGATGGGTCTTTAATAAAGCTATTGTTAGGGGCCTAGTATGGGCTGGGTCTCTAACAGATTTCATTTAGAATAGTAATGACATGTGTACCGATATATATGGAGAAATTTAAAAAGTTGCCCGATATTTAGTATTATCGACCGATATAGCCGATAAGAGCCAAATTGTTTCAAGCGGGCTTGCAAATTTTTTTTAACGGGTTTGGATAGATTCGATACAAACCGTTTGATTAAAACCAGCAAAACTTTGCTCGACCCACTCTAATCTCTCGCTCTCTTCGCAAGTCCGAAGGAAAATTATGGTTTTAATATTTCGATTCTTTCAAAATTATTGCAAATTTGAGGTAATTCGACAAAAAAGGTTAGTTTTTCTAATTTTTTAAATCTTAATTCTACATTTTTACATATTTATTAGGAATTTTTCATGATTTATACATTCTTCTTTGATCTTCTTCTTCTTCGCTATCTTCTTCTTCTTCGCTATCTTCTTCTTCTTCTTCTTCTCTGCTACGGCTTCTTCTTTCTTCTTCTTCTTCTTCTTCTTCTTTGCTACGGCTGCTTCTTCTTCCTCTTCCTCTTCATCTTCCTCTTTCTTCTTCTTCTTCTTTCTTCTTCAGATATCTTCTTCTTCTTCTCTTCTGCTACGGCTGCTTCTTTTTCTTTTTCTCCACCTGTCATCCGGCTCATGTGCTCTGTCCACTCACACTGTGACGGTGATTACTTGCTCACTTCTCTAGTGCTCTCACTGCTCTATGGAGTGTGAACTGTGAACAAGTGATGAGTTGAGACTCTGAGAATAATATCAGGACATCGGCAACATGAGTCTGAGAATAATATTGTTGGGTTGAAACTTAAGAGATATTTTTTCGATGACGACATTGTTTTGAGAAAAATTATTGGTTTGAGAAATAGTATTTCGATGATATTGTTCTCAATGTTTTGAGAATAATATCGTTGAGTTGAGACTTGAGAAATATTATTTCGATGCCGACATTGTTCTGAGAAAAGAATAAATATTGTTGGGTTGAAACATATTAATTCGATGATGACATTATTCTGAAAAATTGTGGGATGTACAAAGATAATTATAAAATAAAATTGATTCCAATTAATCTTTATAGTCAAGTATTGGGCCATGATATTGCCTTATTGGAAATAAAACATGTGGATTGGTTGGGGGTTCATTCAATCACTTGCATAATTGGTAACTTGGATTATTGGAATATTGGATATTGGATCTTATATCAGTTTTCGGTTGACATTCGACATGAAGATTATAGATTGTATAATGTTCCTTACCGGGTACCGCATAAGACCGATTCTTGACTATATAGATTAACACAATGATATTATCTTTGTACTACACAGAGACGGTGTCTCCTGCTTCTTGAATATATGATATGTACATATAAATCAAACAATCATTTACCGTTATGAATAATGATATGTTTTAATTTTTATGATATGTTTTAATTTTTTATGATATGTTTTAATTTTTTTTAAGTTTTTGTATCTTAAATTTTAATATAATAATTCTTCAATGTTTGTGCCCTTTGATAGCAGATATCGAAAATGTCTTCGAAAGCATCTAGCAATGCATCATCTGTCACGGCAGTAACAAATTTTTGAATCATGGGGAGAACTTGTCATATAATAAAGTGAAATGCAAGTTTTGTGATCATGTCATGAACGGCAGTATTAGCCGTTTCAAGACACCTCTTGCAGGAAAGAAAGGAAATTATGCTCCTTGCACAAATGAGGCTTTAAAAGCCATACAATCTTTGAAAGAAGTCAAGGAAGCAAAGATTCAAGCTCTTAAAGATAAGGTGGTAATTAGATATGAGAAAGTTGAAGTAAAGTCCTCAAATGAAACAAGTCATTGTCCTGGAAGTATAAGGTTCAAAGGACCTATGGACAAACATGTCCATGTTCAAAAAATGAGGAAGTTAGAGCAGCTGGGAAAGGACAAAGAAGGCAAACAAATCACTCTTAATGAACACTGTAAGAAGAAGGAAAGAGAAGATGCATGCAAGTAGATCGCACATTGTATTTTTGATACAGGATACCATTCTTCTATGGTGGATCACTTATCTTTTGGCCATATGTTGCAAGCTGTTAGTAAATATAGACCGAATTTAAAAGGTCATATATCGTATGAGATACTGAGAAGTTTCTTCCTAAGAAAGTGGATTCTAAGAGTGAGAAGTTGGAAGCGTTTCTCGAGACATGTAGATTGTATGGTTGTAACCTTGTGACAGATTGTTAAACTGATCGGAAGGGTAGGAGCATAATGAACATTGTCATTCATACTTATACAGGAAACAATGTTCTATGATTCTGAGAACATATCTAAAAATGTACATGATGGCAAATATATCTATGATTGAGTGAATTCAACAATTGAAAGGTTAGGAGAACAATTTGTCGTGTAAATAGCGATAGACGATGCATCTAACCATAAGACTACATGGAAGTTGTTAACTATAAGGCATCCCTCTATTTTCTGGACTCCGTGCTGCACACACATTGAATATTTTATTGCAAGCTATTTAAAAAATCAAGCATATCTAACATGACATTTTAGATGTTAAAGTTGACAGTGTCTATATGTATGATCATACTATCATTCTTGATATGATTGGAGAGAAGATTGAGGGCAATCTTGTTAAGACATGGTGTTACTCGCTCTTCTACAGCATATTTAACATTGCAAAACTTGCAAGATAAAAAGTCTAAATTGAAGACTTTTGTCAATTCCACTAAATAGGAATTGAAGTTCTCCAAGACTGCTCAAGCAAAAAGGGTAAAGAAATCAAATATCTAATCTATTTTGTTGTTTGATTCACATATTATCACAGTTAACTAAATAATTGATATTTTTGATTAATTTTATACTTTATATGTATATAACATCATCAATAGTCGTTCATTTTGAAAGAATGTTACATTGGCATTGAATATTTTTGATACAATCAGCAACGTTCTTTGAAAGACAGATAACGACACTCCGTCAATGGGGTGGTTGTAGACTTGGACATATGCAAGAAGGAGATCGTGTTGAACTTGAAGCATAATGAGAGAAAAAATTCAAGCCGGTCTCCATTCTAGTTGAAAAAATATGGAATGCTAAGCTGAAGACTCGTTAACACTTGACGGGTCATTTGTTGACCCTGTATTATTATGAAAGATAGGAGGCTATTGATGGAGATGGTGCTTATACGGATGGATTCACTGAGTGCATGTTTAGGATGTATGCACATGATCCTGAGGTGCAGTACAAAATTAGCTTCAAAATGCCTTTGTATCAAAATCGAAACGGATCTTTTGGAAGGAAAATAGCACAAAGGCAAGCAGAATATCCTTCTATTAATGTGGGTATAGTAAGAAACTGATAGCAAATTTCTATTAAAGTAATTTTTCATATTTTAAGTTTAAACTAACTAAAAATAATTTGAATTTAGTTTTTTAGTTAATTTGTGGCTTTTGCATGGTGACACGGCGCTTAATTTGAAGTAGATAACAATAAGAATTTTGAGATTAACCATTAGCTCGAGTGGTTGTGAAAGAAAGTGGCGTGTTTTTGAGATGGTAAAAATTTAAATAAATTTTCTTCTATATCATCCATTCATTATATATTCATTTCTCATGATGGCTAATTGACTATTGTATTATCAATAACATGTTTACATGGAAAGAATGAATGGACTAAGTACTGATAAATTGAATGACTTAGTTAATATCAAATTCAATGCTCAACTAAAAGAAAGATTTACGTGCAGAAACAATAACAGTACATCTGCTCGTTTCATGACAGAGAGCAAGGCCGAGTAGATGTCTCATCAAAAATAACTTGATGCATCTCTTGCTTTAGATGATGATGAATTCTTTCTTGAAGAAAGGTTGACATGGTGGCAAGGTAAAGAAGCGATTAGGGCTAATCCAACGTCAAGAGCTAGCAAAAGGTTAAAGACTTCAAAAAAGTCATCGCATCATCATCAACAAAGAAAGGGAATAGGAAGAAGCAAATGCTCGAAGAGGAGAAAACTTTAGGTTCTAATTCATGGATCTCAAATTCATCTTCTTCATATAATATTTCTTCATCGCATACGGAATATACTGAAACATTTGTACAAGAGATATGTGAAGAATGAGCTTGTTAAATAATGTATGGTAAGTCACTCTTTCTAGTAATTTTTTAATTCATTTTCTATTCATACAGTATTTTCAATTTTAATATTTTGTTAATTTGTATACTTGTAGTAGTTCATAATATGTTAGTGATAGCGGTTACTTAATGCATTTATTGTATCTTTATGTGATCTTAAAGATGATATTTTGGTAATATAAACAAACATGAATATTTATGATATTATAATTGTATATTTATACGGTCCGATATAAGCAACCCAATATTGACGTGTATTCCCGATATCCGATATAAAAATTAGCAATCCGATACAATACCGAGATCCGATATGTAAACCATGGCTCTAAGACATTCAACATTTACAAATTAACCCCAACACATTATAGGTATACAACATGTGTTTTACCATGGCTTTAATTTTCCCACATACCATAAACCAAGATCCAACATATAGAACATTGGTCTTGATATTTTAGATACTTATATTGAACCCTTTATCTAGCTGTTTTACCCATTCAAGAACTATGATGCATCTTAATTTCACAAAAGCATCCCACTGTTAAATTCATGTCTGGTTGTAAGCAGCAATAGCACTGAAAACATGTAAATCATGGGAGGAGAAAAGGCCAATTTTAATTTCTAAAGGGGTGGACAAAGTAGGATTTATAACAAAGAAACATCATACAGAAGGACATGTAGTTTGCCAAGGCTCGCCCTACATAGTTCTTTAATATTGAAGCATTTACTTTCCCAACATCCATCATAATGTTTCCCATATAAGTAAGCATGCTTTCATCACAATGCACCTCCCCACAGTGGCACACTCTGGTCCCTAGCTATGAAGGTTTGCTGTGTCAGCTACTAAATTCCTACGAGCAATTTGACGGTAAGCATTTGGGGTGGGTTTGCACTTTGCATCAACGGTCTCATAAAGTCCATTAGTTGTTATCAGCAGTTTGAAGTAGTAGCATCTTGCAATAGTAACCACAAGTCATCTTTCCTACCGAAAACATATGTATAAATTACCAACAGAGTGTAATTACATTATCAGACGAGTGTTTGAAAACTAAGTTTCAATCAGTCCTTGAACCAGTATTAGACAAACATATGCGGAATCAATTCAAACAATTATTTATTCAGTTTGATGGGTTTTTTAAGATCAAACCTTTGAGAATTAAACAAGCGAAGAATTTCTAGGGTTTCGGTTAATTTCATAGCCCTAAATTGCTGTTTTTGGTCTAAATTTTCGTTGTAACGAGGGGAAACCATGAGAGAGACTTGAATTTACCGTTTTTTGCAGGTGAGAGCTCATTGGTTCCATTATCTTGCATTTGCTCGTCTTTTTCTCTCTCCTCTCTCTCCGCCATGGCCGTTTCCATTGTCTATTTCTCTTCCCTGTCGATGAGATTAGCAATTTTATCTGGCCCTTTTTGGGGAAAACGGGCCGAATACGGGTCAGGCCAAAAGCGGATCTAGATCCAATTATAGTGGATCCTACGAGATACACATGCAGATCCACTTGTGGATTGACACATGCAGATCCACTTGTGGGGATTGAGAAATCTAGGATTCACTTGCGAACCCGACCGGACCCACCCAATTTTTTTTCTTTTTTTATTGTCGGGAAAGTTGGCTACGTCACAAGGATCCCACCTAGCAGGGATCAAACCTTGTCGACCCTGCTAGGAATCAGAGAAGGTGTCGCTAGACTACGGTCCTTTGGTAGCCCAACCCAGTTTTGGATCATAATTTTTTCCCAACTATGCCAATTTTTATAGGTAGGAGATAGAAGTCAGTTTGGGTCTATGCATGTTATGGGCATAGTTGATGTCAGTTTGGATTATAGTTTGCATGTACCTTTCTTGTTAGACTAGGATTCATCCTTAATAATAGTGGATTAATTTGCAAACTTTTTGGTAGCCTTTGTTGTTCAAATTATGATTCATCCGTGATAGTGGATTAGTTTGCAAACTATTGGTAGCTTTTCTTGTTTGACTATGATTCCTCCCTGTTGGTAGACTAATTTGCAAACTATTTGTAAGTATTCATATTTTAGTAGGATTATTATTTTTAATGGAGATTGTCTTCTATATGAAGGCTCCTCTTGTATGCTTCTTGTTTTGCAGCTCAAATGCTTGATAGCTTTCATTGTGTGTTGCTTGAACCATGACTGACATTAGAAGCAGACAACAAGTATGGCACCATAGAAATCAACAGGCATTGCACGGTTGACGAATAAGGTGCATCAACTAGGAACCCACATGCGTAGTTGGTGATGTTAGGGATCCCGAGATGGCAAGTAAACACTCTTATGCAGTAAAGGCACCAAATAAATTTTTTTACATCTATGTTTACCTAAGTTTCAATGAGTGTTACCTCTATTCAAACTTAATCAACAAATCTCAAATAATTGCTAATAAAGAGCTGCGTCAGAATAGTTAGCACAATAGCAAATAAGAGAGATGAAGATAAGAAACAATAAATCAAACGCAAACACAAGAGATTATCATGGTTCACACACTCTTAGGTCCCAAGCACCGCTTGAATTCTCACTAATCAAACTCACACAGAGTATAGTACAATTGCATCACAAACCGAGGACTTCCCAACACATCTCTCAACTAGAGGACTTTCCAGATGCCTCACACTTTGGGGACTTCTCCAACCTAACACACAAGTGTGGTTTTACAATAATCACCACTACAACAAGCACTAACAATTACACAATAAACTAACTACCTCTTTCACTAGAGGATTTTACAAACATGTGCATTGGTGTAGTTGCAAATTCCTATAGCAAAGATTGAATCTCTTTGATGTGAATGAGTTGCTAATGAAAATTTATATGATCTCTCAACTATAAAGATGAAAACTCTAGGAGATCAAGAGAGGATTGATTTAATCTAAATAAAGTAGCGATGAAAGCTCTATGAGATTAAATCAACTAGGCCAAGCTCTATGAGATTAAATCAACTAGGCCAAGGAAATCTTGCTTAAAAGCTGTTTGTAAAACAATTGAAAAACTTTCGCGGGCTTTTGGGGAGAAAACTTAGAATTTTTCACAAAAATTACTCAATAAATTCATGCTAAACTCATACATCAACACTCTATATATAGGGGAAAAATATGCTCAAGACAGACTTCTAAAAATGTCCTCCAACTGCTATACAATGGCCAGTCAAAATCTTGTTGTTATAAGCAAACGACTAGTTGGTAGTTGAATTTAGTTCTCCAACTGGTCGATTAGTTGGGCGCTAGTCGACTAGTTGAATAATAGTGGTCGACTAATTTGGCACTATCAAAATTCCCGAGAACAGTAGTTGATCCTAGTACAAGAACTGGTGGACTATGTGTAAGCACTAGTCGACGAGTTCTATTACAGCGGTCGACTAGTATTTTGACACTATACTAACCTAGTTCTGTTTCAGCCACTAGTCAACTTCTGTATCATATTGATCGACTAGTTTGCCTGGAATCGGTATTATAGCAAATAAAACTTTGGAAAAACTCTTTAAAAATATTTTAAAACTTTTCTAAACATTTTGAACAATTCCTCCCTCTCTCTCTCTCTCTCTCTCTCTCTCTCTCTCTCTCTCTCTCTCTCTCTCTCTCTCTCTCTCTCTGTGTGTGTGTGTGTGTGTGTGTGTGTGTGTGTGTGGGGTGTAGCTTCAATCAACACTTTAACAAAGAATTTAAAGACATACAAATATACATCAAAATTATCAACTCTTGAACTTTGATGTAGCTCGAAGACCATCTACATGTTTTTGATTCTTCTTGAATTTTGGGTTGACTTAATTGAACTCCATCACTAACTTTGACTTTGAGCGCTCCATCTTGAGTATCTTCATGAATCATTAGATGTGTTGGGATATTGAGACCTACCCTTGTGGAATTTTGATGATGTCCACAAATGATAAGGGTACTAACAATTTACTCCAATTGTGTATATAAAATGATGATCTATTTTATAGATATGAAGAATAGCGCAAAATGAAGAACTTGGAAGCCATGATCGTGAAGTCAACTTTAGAGTCAAAGCATGGAGCAAGTGAAGACTTAATCAAAAGACTCAAGATCAAGATTCGAGGGACCAAGTCAAGAAAACAAGATTAAAGAGCTCAAGGAGTGTGTATGGTGTAAGTTAAATAACTTAGAATGTTAAAACCAATATCATGAAGCTACATACTAACAAAGATATTTGAAAAATACATTTAAAATGTATTAAAATGTTTTATTTTAGTATATAATTTTTATTAAATATTTTCAAAGTATTTTTATGTAGCAAAACTCAAGTATCTGAAAATGGCCGACTATCTAATTCAGATAGCCGAATATTTGCTTTCAGAATTTGCCTCGAACTTTCGGCCTACTGTAGTAGTCGCCTATCACACCTGATAGTCGCCTATATAAAAAATATAGCCGACTATCCAAAATGGATAGCCGACTATCTGGGTCAAAATCCAGTTTTTAAGGAAAGCGCGATTTCCGATTTCTAGCCGTTACTAGCCGTTGAAGAAGACCTTTTTAAGCATGTTTTGAACAGATTTTCATCTCTATAAATACTAGTGATTTCAGAATTTTTACGTATCAATTCTTAAGCAATTCTCTAGTATTTTCAAGCTAAAATTCTCAAAAGCTCTCATTTTAAAAGTTCTTCGTGGCCATTGTTTTAAATTCCTTTGTGTTTAAATTTCTGATATTTTTACTATTATCTTCGACCTTACCCAAGCTTGAATTTGATCTCCAAAGCTCAAAGCTCTTATTTTGAGATTCAAATTTCAAGATTTTCTTTTGATCTTTCGAGCTTATAGCTTATATTTCTTTTTGATCAAAAGATTTGATTTTTATATAGCCACACGAAATTCTCAAAGCTTCTTATAAATTGGCTATAGGAATCAAGGGTATTGTAATCAATATACAAAAGGTTTGTAAAGCCTTTGAAGAAGTCTTGGTAAGTTGTACTCCCGTGTGTAAGGCAAGTGTTGTATTTTGTTTTGGAAATTCCTAGTTGAGTTGTAACTATGTGATTGGAAATTCCTAGCAAGTGAGACTAGGTGCTTGTACAAGTCCTCTTTGTTGAGTCAAGGCAAGGTTGCTCTTGTGTTTAAGAGCTAGTGGATCAGTTGCTGGACGTAGAACAATGTTGGACTGAACCAGTGTGAAATCATGGTGTTTGCGCAGTGACTCTCTCTTCACTCTCTTTTTCATATTGATTGTAATTTTTATTTCTGATGTGCTCATCTCATTTATTCATTACAAGCTTATAAAATTGTGTTGATTAAGTACAAATTGAGATAACTCTCATTTGAGACTTATGTAACTTTTAGACGGGTTTACTTTACGCGAAAATTTTATTACTTTACTCATAATACTATTCAACCCACCTTCTAGTGTTATTTGTCATCCACAGGATCCCACAGGATGAGCTCAATAGGAGTTTGATCCTAGCCTTAAATACAACCCTTTAAACAAATAATCCTTTAATTCCATACATACTCACAGATCTTGATTAGCAGACACAATTGTTTGCTCATAATCAAAATCATACTAGTGGTGTCTTTATATCCTACATTCTTCCCATTTTTGATGATGACAGATAATTGATATAAAATATGAATTTTTCAAAATGAAATATACTTACTCCACTCTACATTGATGCATGCAGTCAATAAATATCTTTAAACAACCTTTGCATCTATGCATGTTAGGCTAAGCATGGATAAAGCACATTTCCATAGTTGTATCAAAAGTGGTGTGTGTGTGTGTGTGTGGAGAGAGAGAGAGAGAGAGAGAGAGAGAGAGAGAGAGAGAGTTCATGCTCAAGTTATCACGTGTCAATCACAGAAATACAAACCCAACAACAATATGTGGAATATATGAAGTGCAAGGTGTACATGTAAGTCATATCATTTTTTATATGCAATACCAATTTTTATCCTCCTTTTTCCTAAGCAAAAAGGGTGAAAGCATAACATAAAAATATAATATCAATCTATGATTTTCCTTAAAAAAAATATTGAAATATTCTATCATTAAAGGCGACGCAACATCG
Organism: Scilla litardierei; assembly: GCA_030789695.1. NCBI lineage: Eukaryota > Viridiplantae > Streptophyta > Magnoliopsida > Asparagales > Asparagaceae > Scilla > Scilla litardierei. The sequence goes on along the minus strand of CM061134.1, from coordinate 2,410,206 downwards.
CGTTTAGAATTTTCCTTCAAATTAAGAATAAGAATTTCTCCCATTATAAGACAGATAACTACAAATTCATGAATTTCAAAAATTAATGTGATACCAAAGTGTTATCATGATATATATATATATACCTAATCATGTGTGATATGTGACATACGCAACAGATTATATCATGAGCTCAAGTAAAGTATATCTAAACGTATCAATCTTAAAAGGTTGCAATTTGACTAAGATATTCAATATACACCGCAAGCTCAAATGAATGTATCATAGATGAGCATATATAAACATAACATTGCCTTACAAGAATAAGCATCCATACATTAATACATTTTTCCAAACTTATATCATAGATATTGTTTCAAACATTATAAATCAAAATACATTATCACACCTAAGCATCCAAGACAACATATACAACATCAATTTAAGGGATGGGATTGCCCAAAAATTCTGGCCATGATCTCAGCAATTTCTATCCTGAGTTCATCAATCTTGAGGTGTATCATATCTTGACATTGTTTCATGTTAAATTTAAGCTGGTCAAGCCTCTACACAAGATGAGTTTCAAGAGAAATGAAATAATCAAGGGGGACACTGTATGACCCTTCAAAAAGGGGTTGAGGTGCGGATTCATCCTTAGACTCTTCATACTCAGATTCTTCAGAATCTTTGGGTAGGATTCTAGGGGATATGCATTCTACAAAGTGTAGATTTATTAAAACGAACTTAGGGAGGAATGACTAGAGTCCCTGCCTTAAGATTGATGCCATGATGCATGAAAATTTCAGTCAAGAAATGTCCATGATGCAATGCTAGAGCTATTGGGAGAGCTTGGTTATCATATAAGGAAAGTAGACTAAATCCCTCCAAACCGGGGATCACATCAAATGCATTCATTGCCGATTGTGTCCCGATACAACGTACCACATGTTGTAAAGATTATAAGGAAAGTAGACCAAATCCCCCAAACCCAGGATCACATCAAATGCATTCATTGCTGATTGTGTCCCGATACAATGTACCACATGTTGTAAAGAATATAAGGAAAGTAGACCAAATTCCTCCAAGACCGAGATCACATCAATAGCATTCAATGTTGATTGTGTCCCGATACAATGGACCACATCTTGTAAAGATCTGTGTTTATTAGTTACCAAACAACCATGATTCATATCGTCCTGTAGATTACTATTATACCCTTGATGATTTGTATATTTAAACACATCAAAAGAAATGAAAATATTATTGGGTTCTTTTCTATCTTTTTCTCCGGTCATATAATTTCTTCATGGTATCAGAGCCATTGCTTAACAGCAATCTGATCCTACTGCTTCCGCTTCTCTAAATCTTCAATCGGACTCTAATGGAGTCGACCTCTCCAAATCTCAAATTCCTCATCTCAAAATTTTCCTTTCTAATCACCACTCGTCTCGACTCCATAAATTACATCATATGGCGATCTCAAGTTGTGGGTGTTCTTAACGCCCATGGCTACCTCGGATACATAGACGGCTCATCACCTTCTCCTCTGCCCACCATTCGAGATCCTGCCTCCACTGAATCAAAACCTCTACCACCCATCGAAAACCCCACTTTTTCTAAATCTTCATTCAAACTCTAATGGAGTCGACCTCTCCAAATCTCAAATTCCTCATCTCAAAAATTTTCTTTCTAATCACCACCCGTCTCGACTCCACAAATTACATCATATGGCGATCTCAAGTTGTGGGTGTTCTTAACGCCCATGGCTTCCTCGGATACATAGATGGCTCGTCACCTTCTCCTCTGCCCACCATTCGAGATCCAGCCTCCACCGAATCAAAACCTCTACCACCCATCGAAAACCCCACTTTTTCATAGTAGCTGATCACAGATTAGCACCTTTGCATGTGCATTCAGGCGACTCTTTCCTCCTCTGCTCTTGGAGTTGTACTTGGCGTCACCTCCTCTGTTCTGCTATGGTCCAAGCTGGAGACTCGATATGCCTCTCTCTCTGAAGGACACATCGAGCTACTCCAAGAGAAATTAAATTATCTCAAGATAGGAGAAGAATCCATGGTGACTTATCTAGATCGGGCTAAATCGATCTATGATCAACTTCTCGTAGCCGGCCCTGATACTGTCACGACCAAACAAATGTCTGACAGATTCTGCATGGTCTACCTCACTCCTACAACTCGTTCTGAGTCATGGCACGAAATCGAGGTATTTCATATACAGTTGAAGATAAGTGGAATAGTTTACATGCAGAGGAATCTAAAATGCAACTCACTCGACATATCGACCCTCCTGTCGAACCATCCACTACTACCTCGGTGCTACACGCAAACTTCGGTCGTCACGGAGGCCGAGCTGATCGTGAACGATCTAACATTACCTGCAGCTCTCAGTAACATACGACTCGCGGTGGCCAAAGATCACTCGCTCGTGCTCTTAGACCAGTCGCCAATCGACGACAAGTTCTCATAGATTCCTTCGGACATCATATTCCCTCTCAAGTGTGTGGCAAAGACAACCATCACACACTTGACTGCTACAGACTCGCTGCGCACACTAATAGGTCGGAAGCGTATGTCGCTCTACCCACCTCTTCTGCAGGTGCAAATTGGTACCTTGACAGTGGAGCTATTGATCATATTACCAATGATCAATCTCAACTGGAAACAATGACGTCGTATGGCGGTAACCAACAAATCCTTGTTAGTATTGGTGCAAGTGTAAAATTGCCAACATTGGATCATACTCTCTACATCCTCTAACTTCTACCCTACATCTTAACGATGTTCTGCATGCACCCAAATTTCACAAGAATCTGCTCTCCGTGTACAAGTTTACGTGCGACAATAATTACATCATACAATTCTCATCCTTTGGTTTTATTGTACATGACGCAAAAACTGGTCGAACCATTCTTCAAGGTCTGAGTAGACATGGTCTCTACCCGCTACTCTCCAACCTTATCTCCGTCACTGCTTCAAGTTGTTCGAGTTCTCTCTGACATGCCCGCCTTGGTCATCTAGCTCCTCCTACCGTATCCAGAGTCGCCTCCAATCTGTCGCTAAAACTTGCTCTCAATGTGCAATGAGAAAAAAATCATAAATTACCATTTCCTTTGTCTAAATCCAGAGCAGATTCTCCTCTTTCTTTAGTTCATTTTGATGTATGGCACCCAGCTCATGTTCTATCTAATAAAAGTTTCCGTTATTATGTCAGTTTCATTGACGATTACTCTCGTCATGTTTGGCTATATCCTATGTATCAAAAATATGATGTGTTTATTGCCTTTCAGACCTTTTAAACCATGGCTGAACGACTGTTTAATGCAAAAATTAAAATTTTCCGATCCGATAGCAAGGAGAATTTTGCAATCATCAATTTTCCTCCCTCTTTCGTCAACTTGGGATCGTACATCAAACTTTAGCCCCATACATACCAGAACAGAATGGTGTCACTGAAAGAAAACATCGACACATCATCGATACAACAATTGCTCTTCTCTTAACAGCTTCCGTGCCAAAGAAATACTGGTCTGATGCGGCAAAGACGGCAGTGTACCTCATCAATATGCTTCCATCAGTCACTCTCAACAAGTCGCTATTTGAGATCCTCCATCAAAGACTACCTGATTACAAATGGCTTCGAACCTTCGGCTGCCTTTGCTATCCATATCTTCGGCCATATGAGCACAACAAGCTTGAAGCTCGCTCACAACCCTATGAATTCATTGGATATGCTGACTATGTGAAGGCTTACAATTGCATGGACCTCTCCACACAAAAGGTATATCTCAGTCGACATGTAGAGTTTGAGGAGATGATCTTTCCCTTTTCAAAAAAACCATCAGCACATACTAATACTCCTATTACCCCAACCTCTCCAAATCATTCAATAAGTCCACCTGCTCATTTATCTCTTCCCTCGACCTATTCTATCCCACCAAGCTCTCTAAGCCATAATCCAAGCCATAATCCGAGCCAAACCCACCAAAACCAGCAACATCCACTTACTGTCGATCCTCTTCCCGCCCTACTCCCTACACCGAGCAATCCTTCAATGCCTCCGACCCATAATCCCAGCCAAAACCACCAAAACTACAACATCCACTTACTACCCATCCTCTCCCTGCCCTTCTCACTACACCGAGCAATCCTTCAATGCATCCGACCCAAAACACATCCTACCCGACCACACCATTATCCTACACGACTATCCACTTACTACCCATCGTTTGGCTGTCAGTTCGAGTCTGAGGGTCGAACGTTCGGCATTGAGTCGATGGATCGTAATATGGTTAGAGTCCGTGTTCGGTCGATCAGCCATTTGAAGGCTCGAAGAATGAAGGCTCTTACACGAGGCTCGGTACTTGGGTCGATCGACACAGAAGGAAGGTCGATCAGTCGAAGTGAGCCCATCGGGATGCGGCCCACTAGAAAGCGGTGATTGGCCCACTAGGTTGCAACGGCATTAATTGCATAGAGCGGAGATTGGATTGGATGCCGTAATTGTCGGGATCCATATCCTTAGGAATTACTAGCCAATGATGTCACCTATTGTAACCTAGGGTAATAAATATGGGGTTTTAGGTTAGGGTTTCGTGTGGAACACATTTGTATCCTTTAAGAGAGCCACCATTTGTGAGAGCCAACATTGTGAGATTGTATTGTGAGCTTTTGGAGAGGTCTTGTGTGCTTCTTCTTCGTTGGACGAAGAGAAGATTTGTATTGATTCTTTACTCTCGTAATAAAGCTCATTAGTGTTCCCCTTGGCCGTACACGCCCTAAAAGCAATCTTGTTTGTGTGCTCCATTTGTTTGTTGCTGATCTTTCATCCTCGATCTCCACGATCCTGAGTATTCCGATGTGTATGTGTTGGTCGAACTGGGCCACACAACAATATACATGTAGACGGGAGGGACAAGCTTCGTCGAGCTGGTCATAGGCATCCGAGGACTTTATTATCAATTACAGACACTATCACACATAAACACAGTGGATAAAAAAGAAATAAGAAGCCAAGGATGCTTCGTCAGGGTTTCGTACCTATTGGAAAGAAGAGAGAATAGTTGTTACCATATTTGGTTTTAGGGTTTGCTAGCCTTATAAATAGTGGCGGCTACCCTCGTCATTGTAACACAATTGAAATAAGAAAGTCTCTCTTCTTTGTGTGGATGTAGGCTAGGTTTTATAGCCGAACCACATTAAATCTTTGTCTTTCTTGATTATTATTTCTACATGGTATCAGAGCGGTTTGATCTTTTAACTCGTTCTTTTTCATCTTAATCTTTAACTCATTCTTTTTCACCTGCATATCAAATCTCCACCGCCTCAAATCTTCGCCGCCTCTAATCCTGTCCACCTTCTCGCATTTTTTTTGAATCTCTTCGTCGATCGACCGAGGCGTCTCTTCATCTGCTGATCGATCCACTGCACGGGCGACTATTCTGCCGTCGGATCGTGACATAGGGTTCTTCCCGTATTCGACTGGGAGCTGTCGATTTCGGTGGTGAGGCGTTTGTGAAGCTATGGAGGATTAGATCCTATTGATTTGAAGAGGATTTTTTGTCCGTGAACCATCGATCATCTCAGATTTTCGTCATCAAGATTGGCGTTGAGTCCGATCTGACCCGAAGCCGCCGTCGCCTCAGATTCTCCGATCTGACCCGAAGCCGCCTCAAATCCTGAACTCGCTGCCAACAGTCTCAGATCCGATCTTCGTCTTCCTTTCGGTGTGCTACAGACCCGACGGTATGCTTCAGATCTGACGGCTCCTTCTGGTGGCTTCAACCTCGGAGGCCGTGCGCCAAGCTCCTGAGTTCATCTGAGCTTCTACGATTCATCTGTGCACCGTGATCCTGAGTTCATCGGATCCAGTCGATTCCCTCAGATAAGTCAACTTCACCTGAGCTTCTGCACCGTGCTCCTGAGTTCCGACGCGATCAGATCTCTTGCGGCTCCTCAGATCTTCATTGTGCTAATTCGTCTCCTGAGATCAGATCCAATCGGCAGAGCGAGGTCCTCCGATCAACAGTTTCTTTTGTCAAACATGTCGGACTCTGATCAGTTTTTCTCACGTCAAAATTCCAAGATGAGGTTACCTTTTGTTCTTCTTAATGGAACTAATTATACAACTTGGTCTAGAGCTGTAACTTTGTCTCTAGGTTGAAGATCAAAACTCGGATATATCTATGGGACAATCGATCGTCCTGACGAGAAAGATCCAAAAAAGATGCAAGAATGGGTTGCAAATGATCAGGCAGTTATGGTGTATGGCTTCTCAATTCCATGGAACCTAAAATTTCTGAAATCTTTACTTTTTCCGATACCACAAAAGATTTATGGGATTCTGTGTCAGAACTTTACAGAAATCAGAATAATGCAGCTCGTGTTTTTCAATTGCAACGTGAAATTGCTAATGCAAATCAAGGTGATAAGCCTTTCATTGAGCACTATGGAAATCTGAAACGAATGTGGGATGAGCTGAACATCTATCATCCTCATACAACAGATGCAAAATTCTTCTTAAGTGGGCTGAGGAGGACAAAATTTTTGCATTGTTGAGCAGCTTGAACGAAGATTATGAGCAACTTAAGAGTCAAGTATTGACGACTTCTGAACTACCATCTCTATCCAGTATTTGTGCAACTGTTCAACGTGAAGAAACTCGGAAAACTGATATTATTGATGATCCTACGGTTATTTCAAACCAACATAATTCTAGTGCACTGGCAGCTAACACTGGTAAAGGTACCCGAGAATTTCACTGCGACCACTGCAACAAGAAAGGGCATACTATAGATCGGTGTTTTTTACTTCATCCTCATCTCAAGGCCAAGTATGATTAGAAATGGAAAAAGAAGTTGCAAACAGCAATAGACATGATGTCGATCTCAACAAGTAATCCTTCTACACATGCTTCAGGTAACCATCATGCTTTTTCATATTCTTCAAAAACCAGCACTTGGATTATAGATTCTGGTGATACTGATCATATGGTTAATCATCTCTCTTCTGGTCATTCCTTCAATCATACCTTTGATAATCGTATTGTTTCTGTGGCTAATGGGGCTTCGGCCCCTATTATTGGGAATGGTAAAGTTACATTCTTTCCTACTACTGTTCTGATGCTCTTGTTGTTCCTTCCTTCCCGGTTCAGCTTCTTTTTGTAGGAAAAATTACTAATTCCTTAGACTGTGATGTTATTTTCTCTCCTAATTCGGTTATCTTTCAGGATCGAAAGTCGAGGAAAACGATTGGTGAAGGAACAATTCTCATGGACTTTATATGTTCAATCCAAGTAAAGGGGCATTTCATACGAGCACCTTGATTGAAATTCAAATTAAGCATAAGCGATTAGGTCATCCCTGCCATCGTATTTGGTCTTGTATTTTGCCTTCCATTCCCGTTGAGTCAACATTATGTGATGTTTGTCAGTTTTCAAAACAAAATCGTTTACACTTTGTTAACTCTATGTCAGTATCTGATGAACCTTTTGCTTTAGTTCATTCTGATTTATGGGATCCTGCTCCTATTGATTCTTATGATGGTTACAAATATTTTTTTACTTATTGATGATCGATCACGTGCTACTTGGTTATACTTGCTGAAATCTAAAAAAGAGGTAGGTGCTATAATTAAAGATTTGCATACTATGGTAATAACTCAATTTGGTGCCAAAGTAAAAATTCTCAGGTCTGACAATGGCACAGAATATGTCAACCATTCTCTTGGCGAATATCTTCGCAGCCATGGTATTATTTACCAGACTAGTTGTGTAGATACACAACAACAGAACGGCGTAGCAGAAAGGAAGAATCGACATATTCTGGAAACAACACGACCCATCATGCTTCAGATGAATGTACCGAAGAAATATTGGTCCCATGGAGTTTTGACTGTTGTTTACTTAATTAATCGTACGCCTAGTAGAGTGATTAATTTTAAGTCTCCATTGGATGTTTTGAAAGATCGTAAACCTGGTCTGTCTCATCTGCGAGTGTTTGGCTGTGTTTGTTATGTGCATAGACCATCTATTAATCGTGACAAGTTAGACACTCGAGCTACTCGGTGTGTGTTCTTTGGTTATTCTTCTACGCAGAAAGGGTACATATGTTAGGACAGATCCGCTCGTAAGATAATCGTTTCTCGAGATGTTCGTTTTTCTGAAAATGAACCTTTCTTCGACTGGAAGGATAAGTATGGGTGTCGGTCCCAGGAGGATTATATGTCAGATTTTTGGGTGTCCCTTCCGATTATTAGCTCCACAGATGACAGTGTTGAGACTGATGCAGATCATTCGGTAGTTGAAATGTCCTCTGATGCTACACCAGTAATTGAAACACTATCTCCTGTTATTGATATCGAAACTGCCCCGCCAACAGTTGAAATTGATCAAGAATCTCATTCGGTAGTTGAAACTGATACAGATCATCAGCCTCTAAGACGCTCAAATAGAGAAAAGCGTCTGTCTGTGATGTTGAAAGACCATATTACCTATCATAGTGCTATCTCATATCCTATACAAGCTCATTTAACATACGACGATGTTACCAAAAATATTCTGATTTTCTGTGTGCATTGTCATGTGAAGTTGAGCCGAGTAATTTCAGAGATGCTAATTCCTCTCCGGTCTGGAAACAAGCAATGAAAGAAGAGTTACATGCTCTTGAGGTGAATCATACATGAAATATTATTAAGCTACCTTCCGAAAAGAAGACTGTTGGGTGTTGTTGGGTTTATAAGATCAAATACCAGAGCGATGGGACCATTGAACAACATAAGGCAAGACTTGTTGCTAGAGGATTTACTCAGACATATGGAGAAGACTATAAAGAAATGGTTGCTCCATTTGCCAAAATGAACACGTTCCGAGTTCTTATGTCCTTAGCAGTAAATCATGGTTGGAAGCTATTTTAGATGGATGTGAAAAATGCTTTCCTTTATGGAGATCTAGAAGATGAAGTCTATATGAGTGTTCCACCTGGACATCCACAAAAGTTCATTTGTGGAGTAGCTTGCAAATTAAGAAAAGCTATTTATGGGCTTAAACAATCACCACGAGCTTGGTATGCTAAACTAAGTTCGGTTCTCTTGGTGAATGGTCTCAAGAGAAGCGATGCAGATCCGACCTTATTTGTTAAGAGAAGTAAGTCTGGCATCATTATCGTTTTGGTATATATAGATGATATTGTGATCACTGGCGATGATCAAGCTGAAATCTCAAGACTGAAAGCATTGTTGCATAGAAGATTTGCTATCAAGGATTTGTGATTACTAAAATATTTTCTTGGGTTGGAAGTTGCCTACTCCGACAAAGGTATGTTTCTTAATCAGAGGAAGTATGTTTTTGACTTATCGAAGGAAACAGGAAAGATGGGTGTTAAATACGCCTACTGATAGTGGTGGTAAGCTGTATGCTGATGGTGAGTTATATTCGGACATTGGAAAGTTTCAACGCTTGGTTGGCCGACTGATTTATCTTACTATTACTCGCCCGGATATTTCATATGCTGTAAGTCTGATAAGCCGATTCATGCATGCTCCAACTGTTAATCATATGAATGCTGTTAATAGAATATTACAGCATCTGAAGGGCTCACTTGGAAGAGGTATTCGGATGAGTAAGAATGGACATAACGACATTACTGCTTATACTGATGCTGATTGGGCTGGATGTCCTGTTGATAGAAGATCTACAACCGGTTATTGCACATTTGTTGGTGGAAATTTAGTCACTTGGAAGAGTAAAAAGCAAAATGTGGTAGCTCGATCAAGTGCAGACGCTGAATACCGTGCAATGGCCTCCACGACAAGTGAAATAATTTGGCTTCGGTCTCTTCTCAATGATTTAGGCTTTGGTTCGTCTCAACCTACAATGATGTTTTGTGATAATCAAGCGGCGAGTCATATTGTATCAAATCCCGTGTTTCATGAAAGGACTAAACACATTGAGGTAGATTATCACTTTGTGCGAGAGAATAAACAAGCCTGTTTACGGGTGTTTTTTCCACCCGCAAATCGATAGTATGGAGGCTCGGAGCGTGCGGGGTCAACACGGTCAAAAGGGGACACGCGGGACCTCCGCGTTACCGTAGCAGCCACGTGGGACGGAGATGACCCTTGAGGTCGGTTGTGGGCGCGTTCGCTTGGGCAGGAAGGCGCAGTTACGTTCTTCGGCGCGCCGAGGGGTAGCCTCGGCGGGACGGCAACCTCCGGGATCGGTTGAAGGCGGGGTCGCTCGGTGAGGGATGCGCAGATCCTCGCGTCGACTTGTCGAGGGGTGGCCTCAGCAGAGCGACGTCCTGGTGATGGAGACGAGCAGACTCGGGGACGAAGGCGCTCGGCTCCGACTGGGAAGACGCCGAGGGGAAGTCTCCGCGTCGCAGGATCTCCGGGACCTGAATGGACGAAGGAGCTCGTCAGGGGGGTCGGACCTTGGTTCCGACCGAATCCCCTCCGATGCCAAAGTCAGATCTAGTCTGAGGGATGCTCGGTGGGATCGGGCTCGGTTCACGGAGAGACCAAGCCCCGATCCTCGAGCCGAGCTATGGAGGAGAAATACGTAAAGGCGGAAGAAGGTGTAAGATGAAGTTTGTGATACCTCCATTGTAGATCCTCTCGGTCCCCCCGTGGTGATGTCGCCTCCCTCTTCATATAGGGGAGTCCCCCAGTAATCGGCCATGATGAGACATCATGGGCGTTGTTGATGAGGGCGTGCTCATGGGGCATGTTGACCCCAATAATCGCCACGCTTTATGGAGAGATGAATGCCATGAAGGCGGGCCATGATTGGCGAGTTTATTGCCATGAAGGCGGTTGCCATGTTTGGCGAGCCATGATGGCTGGAGTGATGGCTATTTAATTCGGGCCATTATTGGCGAGAGTGATGGCACTTGGCGGTTGCCATATTTGGTGAATGTTTCCTTGATTTGGGCCCGGATTTCCTCCACTATGGAAGTGGGCAGTCTCTTGGGCCTTCGTCTTGGGTGGAGAAGCGCGGCCCGCCCATAATATCCTTGGGCCGGGGTCCCAAGGCCGTAGTAAACTTGGCTCCTCCGGGCCCGGTCAAAATAGTCGTAACAAAGCCAATACCATATGCACTCCATTTGTTCGCAGTGATCAACAACTGGCTGATATCTTCACCAAAGGTTTATCCGCTGCTAAATTCCAAGAGATGTTGTCCAAGTTGGGCTCTATCGACATTTTCGCACCAACTTGAGGGAATGTATTGGAAAGAAGAGAGAATAGTTGTTAACATATTTGGTTTTAGGGTTTGCTAGCCTTATAAATATTGGCGGCTATCCTCCTCATTGTAACACAATTGAAATAAGAAAGTCTCTCTTCTCTGTGGATGTAGGCTAGGTTTTATAGCCGAACCATGTTAAATATTTGTCTTTCTTGATTATTATTTCTAAAGTACCACAAGCTGGATCATTCAATTTAAGGTTTTACTTTGAGTAAATCCCCAATGCAGTGACGTGGACGGCTGAGGTCCACCCATAGAAGCCTGCAATGTCCTCCGGAACTGCTATATCAGAGATGTCTTGGGTTACATGCCCATATGGACCAAAGCAGTCACCGTCGTCGGTGAGAAAAGCCAGGGACTTCACGATTGCAGGCGTCCCCCCGGTGGACACTTTTATCTGTGTCAGGGATTTGTTATAGAGAGGAACCTATGGCAATGTGAGAGACAGGAACTCAATTAATCCTCTAGTCGTCATCAAAAGAGAAGGGATCAGTAGTGTTGGTGTACCTCGTGAGATTTGCCTTTGGTCTGATCTCCATATACTGGAGACCAACGCTTCTCACACTCAGCCTCATACTGGAACTGCATGCCGTAAAGTCCGACGTGATCACTCCTGACGTTGATCGCTAACAGCTTGAAAGACGAGGTGAATGGCCCCAAGCTCCAACTTTGTCCGAAAAGCCCCGAGTAAACCCCCAATGCAGTGACGTGGACTCCTGAGGTCAACCCATAGAAGCCTGCAATGTCCTCCGGAACTGCTATATCAGAGATGTCTTCGGTTTCGTGGCCGTATGGACCAAAGCAGTCACCGTCGTCGGTGACAAAAGCCAGGGACTTCACGATTGGAGGCGTCCCCCCGGTGGAAACTTTTATCTGTATCAGCAAATCTTTATCGAGAGGGACCTAGGGAGACATGAATTCAATTAATCGTCTATTTGTCATCAAAAGAGAAGGGTTTGATGGATCTGGTTAGTGTTGTTGGTTAGTACCTGGTCAGAATTGCCTTTGGTCTGATCTCCATATACTGGAGACCAGTGCTTTTCACACTCGACCTCGTACTGGAACTGCAGGCCGTAAAGTCCGACGTCATCACTCCAGATTTGGATCGTTAACAGCTTGAAAGTCGAGTTGAATGGTCCCAACCACCAACCTTGTCCTGCCTCAACACCGCAAAACTTCGTCGGGGAACCCGTCTCCCCCGCAACGGCCTGCCCATTGCATGGTTAAAGGAATAATAGAATATATAATAGATCGATCGATGAAAGAAAGACAGACATAGCTAGAGAGTGGTTATAACTAATTGAAAATCCTGGCCGCTCTTACCATTCTTCGATCCCTCTACGCTCTGTATTTGTTTAGCAAGTAATACGTGCCTGAGACTCTGCATCTCAAGCAAGGCCGCATAGCCTGCTTATATAGATTGGTTGCTGGCTTGCAACTGTAATTTTCAATCATTTAATTTCAAGTCAGTCGTATACTAATATTTATCATAATTGCCCTGCGAGCCTGCTTCCCCCTTGACTCCTCCTCCCGTCATATTCTATTCATTTCTTCTGCCTTCAACCCAACGCTTCCCCCTTGACTCCTCCTCCCGTCATATTCTATTCATTTCTCCTGCAATGCACACCACCTATTATTGTCTGCATATTTTTCCATCATATAACTTGTTATTGTACATTGGCATTGGCATAGGAAAGCGCGCACACACACACTCCTCTTTTCTTATCTTATGTTTGCCACCTCTTTCAGCATCAACATCCTTACACAGTCTCGCTTTATGGCGACAGCTCGGCTAGCCGTTGGGCTCCTGCGATTACAAAGTCCGTCCTCAAACCAGTCGATCACTAATTGACCGTTAGCCCATCATCAATAATGGCAACACATGTCAATGGTAATAAAACACCATGAATGCACAAGCGTTAGGGACGTTTGGCGTTGACAAAACGACCGCCTACAAATAGTCCCACAAACGTGGATGAAATGACGAGTGTTTGCGATCTCATTCTGCTCCACCAAACAAAATATTCCTCATTATAGCTCGAACCGAGAACTAGCGGACGGCCGTCCAATATGTCGGACACAGTTCCACCGAGCCTTCATTATTCACCTACTAACTTAGGCATCGGTGGAGATTTGGTCGGAACCCAAATCCAACCCCCTGACAAGCTTCTTGTGTTGCAGACCGTACATGACATCTGGTTGGCCACAGCTCGGTCCGACGTTCATAGCTCGGCCATGAGTCTTGTTAGGGTTGAATTCTGCTGATATTTGTTGGCATTAGTGGCACTATAGCTGGAGAGCTCAGTTTGCAGAATCAGAATTGTTTTTGGGCAGTTTGAGCAGTAATGTTGAACATAATGTCGTTCAACATAATGTTCAACATTCGGGATCTGGAATTCTAGTTCGTATGCAGAAACGCTGCTTTGGTCTGCAGATCTGTCTTGCGGATTCAGATCTGATTTGCAGCCTAGAATATCGAGGATTCTTGAATATGGTTGTGGAATATGTGCATATGAGATATTTGGAAAGTCCTTCCTAAATCAGTTGCTAAATTGAAGAGTTGTTGTGTTGATATAGAAAGTGAATATCTCACAGATTTGTTGGTTGGAAAGATTGATTGCTGCAGATCTTTTTATAGTATCTTCAACCTATTCTGGTGTAGGTAGCTGTGATTGAGGAATCGCTGGAGATATATTTGGTAGCTATTATTCTCTTGTTATTATTGTTGATTCGGTTGGAGAGAATCTTGCCCGTAAATCAGTTTAATGCTAGAGAATTTTGCGAAACCAATTGCCCGAATTGGTTTTGATTTTTGCGGGATGCCGTATCTGCACTTACTGTTCTAGTTTCCTTCCGCAATCAAGGGGGTGCGTAGGATATATGGGTTGTGCGGTTTTTCGGCTATGGTACGGCTTTTGCGAAAGTTGATCAAAGAACTCCGGGAGGGAGGCCGACGGTGTACGAGTCAAGGGAGTTGATTCTAAGTCGGTGGTGTAAGGGGATCTTGCGGTTTTCTACATCCGGGGACGGAGGCCAACGGCTACGCACGTAGGGATCAAGGGAGTTGATCTAGTCGATTGTGCAAGGGGAGCTTGCGGGCAAGGGGATCTTGCTGAGAATACTCCATGGGTTGGTAGAGACCACCCATCACGGTTTGTATTGAGGGGGAGGTTGTTCCTCCTAATAGAATCGCGATAATTAGTGATTGTACTCATTGATTATTTTAGTGGAGTATTCTGATTTTCTGGGCGTGGCCCCGCGGATGTAGGTGTGCACACCGAACTGTGTTACCAAGTTTCTTGTGTCACCTTGGTGTTTATGTTTTATCTTTGTGTTTTATTTGTCGTGCTTAAGTATTGAACTTTCAATTGGTATCAAAGCAGGTCACCCGTGTTCCTTTGTTATCAAAGCAGGTGTGATCAGTACTTGAATCATGCCTACACGAGAAGGTGCCTCTGTTGTTCGTCCTCCATTGCTCATTGGTACAAATTACACTTACTGGAAGTCTCGGATGCGTGTATTCATTAGTCCATTGATGAGAAGGCTTGGATCGCTGTCAGTGAAGGATGGACACCGCCAACCGAAATTGACGAAGATGGCAAAGAACACCTCAAGTCGGCAAGAGACTGGAGTCGGATTGAATAACATGCGGCATTGTGCAATTCTAAAGCAATTAATGCTATTTTTTCCGTTGTCGACGAAGAGCAATTCAAATTAATCTCTACGTGTGATTATGCAAAGGAAGCGTGGGATATACTGCAGAATATTCATGAAGGAACCAGTACAGTAAGAGCATCTAAACTTCAAATGCACGCATCTCAATTTGAAAATCTCAGGATGAATGATGATGAGACTGTGGATGAGTTCAATGGGAGCACTACTACAAAAGGGACCTTTAACAGCGCTTAAATAAGGTCTTTAATAGCGCTTCTGCGTGCTGTCTATGTCGCCGTTGCTAAAGGGGGGCTGGTTTTAATAGCGCTTTACAAGCGCTGTTAAATGTCCCCTTTAACGGCGCTTGTTAGTACAAGTGCCATTAAAGGGGGGCCTTTAACGACGCTTGTAATAACAAGCGATGTTAAAGGGGGGCCTTTAACGGCGCTTGTTAGTATAAGCGCTGTTAAAGGGGTACAAGCGATGTTAAAGGGGGGCCTTTAACGGCGCTTGTTATTACAAGCGCTGTTAAAGGGGGGTCTTTAACAGCGCTTGTTAGTACAAGCGCCGTTAAAGGCCCCACAAGCGCGGTTAAAGGGGGCCTTTAACGGCGCTTGTACTAACAAGCGCTGTTAAAGGCCCCCCTTTAACCGCGCTTGTTATTACAAGCGCCGTTAAAGACCCCCCTTTAACAGCTCTTGTACTAAAGAAGCGCTGTTAAAGGTGGACCTTTCACAGCGCTTGTACTAAACAAGCGCTGTTAAAGGGTCCAATAAACAGCGCTTCTTTAGTACAAGCGCCGTCTATGGTGGACCTTTAACAGCACTTGTACTAAAGAAGCGATGTCTATGGTGGACCTTTAACAGCGCTTGTTTCAATTCATTTTATTATTTCTCCATACGTTTTAAATTTAAATAAATCCATTTAATGTTCAAAATGCTTCAATAAACCACCAATAACATTAAATTAGTAGAAACAATCATTGCAAGAAACAATCAAATTAAATTGCTTTTAATATTCAACAATCACAATAAAATTAGACCATGTACATTGATATTGGAAGATGATCCATAATACAATCAAGAAACATTATCGCATATAAAACTTAATCAGTCATTATCCATTAAATCACTCATTGAACAATCTATTAAACCTCCTTCATGCCCTCCAAGTGCCAGTCTCCAAGTGCCCGGGTTACTCCAAGCTGCCCATTTAGATAGCCATCATCAACATAGCCACCAAGGTTCTCGATTCGCTTCCTATGCTTGATACAGCAAGGCCTGTGATCTTTGGACATTTCCATTGCCACGCCAAGTCGGGAAAGAACCGCAAGGCCTCTTTTTATATGCTTCGAGACCCAACGTAAGGAAGGACAAAAACCCACAGTCATCGCCAGCAGTGTAGAACCACTGAAAGAACCCCCACATGAAGCTGTAGACAAAGAACTTGCCCAGTGTTTTCACTTGTTTTCTGTATTAAAAAAACAATATCCAGCTAAGTATTTTGCACGTATACATAGATGAAAATACGCAGATGTTTCATAAAATTAACAGCCACAGAGTTTGATGTGAGTACTTTGCAAGCTTGGCACCCTGTGGCGTGTGAAAGGCGTTGATAAGGTAAGCGGCTGCGGTGCCACTTGGGTAGATTAGTTTGTAGTCAATGATCATAATCTGGCACAAAGAAGAAAATTTATGGAAGAACCAAGAAACACTTGAACTGAAAATAACTCAAAGAAATATCTTTCTGAGGGGCACCAGCGAGAAGAGTCCTAGGAAACTGACGACGAACAGAAAACCAATCATCCATCCAAGATGAGGGTTCTTGATGTTCTGTGCAGTGTTGGCCTCTGTTGATTGCTTGGCAATTGTTCCGCTCATCGCAAAAAGATAGCTGTCGAATCCCCCTGAAATTGTCGAAACAAAGAAATGTCAATCAGGCATAAAACAAAACTAAGAATGAAGAGTGAGCTAATTAGTTAACAGGTTGCAAGTAACAGATATTCCCTTTCAATTCAACCCTAGAACTAATCTGCTAGGTGTAAATTTATGGTTATGTTTTAATGGGGTAAATTATTGTGCAATGACAAGAACATGACTGCAAATATTGAAGAATAATGTGAAGACCAAAACAATCTGTGTTAATTGAATCCTCATCTTGGTACCAGAACTCTTGGTCGCGAAAGCTATCCAACATTCCTGTACAAGCAAAATCCTCGTTACGAAAGAGGAATGGCTCGGAGAGGAATTCACTGATATTTTCATTATCCAGGAAAAAAAACAAAAACATGTTTTTTCATCCATACGATTACAAGTGTTTTTTGAGGGATATGGCAACCTCAGTATGAAATGCTCAATGGTCATCGCACTAAGAAAGTGGCCACCCACATTAACCATTGCCTGAAAGTAAATCGATTTTTATATGTGTTGTTATTGATATGATATATCTTACGGAAGAGAAAAAGATGAAATCGTTAAACAAAATACATTTGTCATCAGTGCGACAACCATTTGAGGAGTTGCAGGAATACTGTGCTCAAGGAAGGCCTAATGTAGAACAGAGAAGAAAATGATTTAGATTTTTGTACTTTACATTGACAAAACAATTGTAAAGTGATTTCAATATCAGATACATGCATTTAGTATTTGGAGAGCACTACATTGAGACTTCCATCAGAATTAATACCATGTGCTTCGAAGAAATTAGTCCTATTCACAAATAAATTATCATAGAACCTAATCGATAATTCAACAAATTATGAAGAAGAAAAGGCTTTTGTACATTCACAAATAAATTGCCCACCAGTATGTTCATGATTAACTACTACATCATGCAAGCAAACAACATCTCAAAATAGAATTGAGTGTAAAAAATAGAAAAGAAAGCTAAAAATAAGAGTCAAAAGAACAAAATGATTGCCCGTGTACCTAATCTAAGAATCCAAACAACAAACCTTCTGACAGATAAATAACACCGTGGACTATGGGTCGTGTCATATATCATTTTTGAGGAGTCTGGTTATGTATCATATGATACGGTCATTCTATCACCTACAATATGGGAAGCTAAACTAGATATTGCTAGTTTGCTACCCAAGCCCATTCAGCATAAAAAAACTATGATGAAATTCACCGAATTTTACCTTAAAACAACCAGTATATAGATACAACTCCCTTTACAAGGTGGGTCAACATTAGGCAGATGACACATCTGGATTTGTCCAATCCCTATATGTATTGCTTAAATATATATCCACCTGCCATATAAGAGATCCAATATAGCTCCCAATAACTCCTTAAAATCCTTATATATATGTAAAATGAATTATCCAATAGACATAGCTATATATTATTACCAAAAATAGTTCAAGCAAACTTGTTAGTCCTGTCATCTTTTTGATCTAGGATAGAAAAGTGGATGAGGTAAAAGAAATAAAAGAATGAATGAAGACTCGGTGATTTTGGGAAGTCATCAGCCATGCATATCCTTTAATCCTTTTCTTACTTTATTCCTATTGATTTTGTTGATCTGGGATAGCTATATATTATTGCTTATCATTTACATATATTTATCATCTATGTATGCAATTATGTATACTTGTTGTGTATGTGCATGGTTTTCATTTTCCCCGACTGATTCTTTTGGGACAAACTCTGATTCAGGAGGGGGTAAGACTGCAAAAACAATAGTTAAATTTCAATTGCTTGGAATTTACATAAGGCGATATGTTGCAAGACTGTTTGAATGGATTCTCACCCGACTGATTCTTGTTGTAGAACTCCAAAACCTTGTCGTTTTTCATGACTGCGTCCCAGACATTCTTATCACAGGCGAGTGAAGCAACAACGGACTGCAGGTTAATGACCGAGATGTTAATATAGATCGATGTATATACTTCAATTCAATGGAGCCATAAAAGCCGTCTTAATTCTCTTGTATGTACACACAACAAAAAGGAAAAGAAAAAAGAAAAAAAGCACAAGAAAAATTCCACGCACACGTTCCATTTTCATGTAGATGAGCTAATAATACATAAATTAGTTGAATGCATATAAACTTCCATCATGTCTAGTTAATTGAAACTTGGACATATCTGATCTAGAAAAGCAACAACACAAATCATGTGCCTAAGTCGAACAAAATTCCTGGTGAGCTTAAAATTTAGCTTGAATGATCCCAAGACATTCCAGTGCACTAGAAAGACCCCATAGAGGAGAACCAGTTCACATCCACCTCAACATCTGTAAATGTTTTCCTTCTAACTCAACTTCTTATCTTATTTACAATAGTATTCTTCCAGAGATAAATTTCATAGTCAACATCTTCATATAACAGAATTGATCAAACCATTAGTTGGAAATGGGGTGGAAACTAGAAGGTAAGCTTGTTGTTATATAACATTTTTTTATTTGATGTTTTATCATATCAAAAATTTCAATAGCCTTTTGCAGTAAGAACCTACAGAACTAATATATCCAATCTGGAAAGTACAATTTATGGTTCAACCTAGCAGTTCTACCAAGCAAATACACCTACTGCTATGAAAATATACTATAAGAAACTAGAATTTTGAAATCTAAGTATGAACATGAATGCCATGTTATCATCAATCTATCTCCAGCATCCATTAATCAGATAACCCTTCTCTTCTTTAATGTCTTCACGAACATGCACCCAATACTAAAAGCTAAAACTGAAACTGAAATTCGAGCATTTAGAGAAGCAATGATCCCGGCCTTAGCATTTGATACAGTTTGTTGTTCAATAACCTGAAAAAGTTGCAGGACGAATCATTCAGATTGTCGCTCTTGTTCATTTGTACAATGCAAAAAAAATAAAAATAAGTTATATGAGAACTAAACTAAAAAGCGCAAGGCAATGAGTTTTGAATGAACTAGTTTTGTTTTATCAAAAAAACGAGGAAATTTGAAAACAAAGGCCTGCATTAAACAAGGACACCAAATGTGGAGAATCACAGGAAATTTAAATGCGACTCGTTTTAAGGAAGGACACCAAATGAAAGGCCTACATTAAGCAACATATACCAATAGTTCGAGACCCCTGAGGTGATGCTAAACTAAAAGGTATTGAAAATTGGTGATTGGAAAAAATAGATAATGTTCGGATCCATACATGATTTTGCAAGCAGACAAGAAATATCAGTCCCCAAACAGAAGAGGTCGTGATTCACTGATATTTTTTGCATTGTTTTTTATTCACACATTTTTTCCCCTTTTAAGGTGATTGTTTATCCAATCAAAGCAAGGTCCACATCAAGATCAAGCTGCAGGACAGAAAAGAAGTTACGAAAAAGTCATTTTAACAATGAAAATTGGGGGAGAAAAAATCAGACTACTAAGTACAAGCATCTACCTATACTATTTATTATAAAAAGGATAGTTTTATCTTGGATTCAGTCAATTTTTCATCTGCAATAAATTGACGAAAATACTATTGTGCAAAAGAAACCTAAACCCTTGATTTTTTTCTTGATCAATCTCACAGCATTTGGCCATTCACCTTCAACAATGGATGCATATTTCTGAACAAATTATTACTGATTGTTTCTAAATAAGAACTAGAAAATCATCAAGTTAATTGAAGCAAGCAGCAAGCTGAAACTACATCAGTGGTACAAAGGGCCTCATGCCAAAAAAAGAGTAAAATTGTAATTTTATCACAAATATTACAGGCTATGCGCTAGTACCTCATCTGATACCACCGATGTGTTGTTGGCGAACAGGACATTGTAAATAGACATCGTCGGAACCTGGAAAAGCTCAAATCGTAAGGCAGGCAATCAGAATCTCTAATTTAACATACAAACATTTACCTCAGAGCCCATGAATAAAAAAAGCACCAAAAATCAGAAGCAATCACCTGTATTGAACCCCCATCTTGATCCCAAGCGAGATGTCAAACCCATCAGTGGCCTCCAGGATCACGAAATACAGCGCATGATCTTGTCGGTGAAGGCGATGATTGGGGATTTTGGTGAGATGGACTTGAGGACGAGAGCGATGAAGGCTCGATCGAGACATCGGAGAGGCGATGGGCGTTGAGGATAAGAAGCGGTGCGACGGAGCCAGCGGGTACGGGGCCGGAGAGGAGCTCGGCGATGAGGACGATTGGGGTGAGGAAGAAGGGGCAGCCGGATGATTAGAGGGCGGGGTGGTGGTGGGAGGGGAGGTCGGAGGGGAGATCGCTAGGGTTAGGGTTTTGGGAGTTTTCTATGCTTTTGAGGATGGTGGACTTTTGGGAATCGGAGGAGGAGATGCTGAGAAGGAAACGCTAGGATGATGGGAGGCGGAGGCGGAGGCGGAGGCAGAGGATGGAGGCGACGAGGGAGTGTAGGGGGAGGCCGCGCGCGCCAGATAACATCTCCTTCAAAAATTTTGGGAAGATCTGCACTTCACAATCAAAAATTTTGGGAGATGAAAAAATTCATCCGCACTCGCCAACCTTTGACGTGTGTGAATTTTTTTGACCTTTAACAGCACTATTTATTATCACCTCTTTAACAGCGTTTGTAGAAAGAAGCGCTGTCTATTATTTGACCTTTAACAGCGCTTGCAAAAAGAAGCGCTGTCTATTATCTGTGCCTCTAATAAACAACGTTTGTAGAAAGAAGCGATGTCTATTATCTGACCTTTAGCAACGTTTGCAGAAAGAAGCGCTGTCTATTATCCGACTTTTAGCAGCGCTTGCAGAAAGAAGCGCTGTCTATTATATGTGCATCTAATTAACAGCGCTTATAATTGACAATCGCTGTTAAAGGTGTGCTATTAAAGGTCCTTTTTGTAGTAGTAGAGACTGCGTGATATATCTAATCAGGCATTTCAATTGGGGAAGAAGTACTCTCAAAAGAATTTGGTTGAAAAAACTTTGAGATCCCTCCCCGATAAGTTCTCTGCGAAGATTGCGGCCATTGAAGAAGTGAGGAACACATCCACCATGAGATTGGATGAACTCATGGGATCTCTTCAGACCTATGAAATGAATCTGAAGCCGAACCACAGGGATAAAGGGGTGGCTCTAAAGGTTGAAGTCAGTAAAACATCTAAGCCTGAAAAATGACTCGGATATTGATGATGACATTGATCTGCTGACTAAGAATTTCAACAGAATGATGAGGAAGATAAGTAACAAGGGACAGAATTACAGATCTGCCAACAAGGAATCAAGAGCGTATCTTCCTACTGCTGGAAATGCAATCAGTCATCCCGTACAGAAGTATGAGCCAAAGAGTAAGGGTAAAGGAATACAGTGCAGGGAGTGCGAAGGTTTCTGTCACATACAGGTCGAATGTGCTAATACCCTCAAGAAGAAAAAGGGGAAATCATTAGCTAGTACCAGGAGTGATGAAGATTCAGAAGGAAGTTCTGGAAATGAAGACATCACCAGCAACTATATGGCTTTTGCTGCTATTCTTGATGATCAATCTGATGGGTATACCCCTAGCTGTGTTGGACTTAATGTTGCGACTGCTAGTACAACATTGGAGAACAAAACTGCAAATGTCAAAAAGAATGTTACAACATTATGTACAACATCATGTACAACATCTACAACCGAATCAGATTCTGAAGCTGACAGCGATGAGGAAGTTAGTGACAATGATATCCGTACAGCATACCAGATGATGTTTGAGAAATGGATGCAAATCTGCAATATCAACAAAGTCTTGAAGGAGGAGAATGATAGACTGAAGAAAGAGAAGGAGGAGGTCAAAATCGAACGTCTGAAAGCTGAGGGAAACTGTAGAGAATTGGAAAGAAACTTCAGAAATGTTCTTCTCAGGGCAGAAAAAGCTGAATGCACATTGGAGAAGTGTAATTCTGAAAAAAAAAGCTGGATGATATCTTAAACATGGGTAAGATTTCTGGAGATCGCACCTGAGTGGGATATAATAGAGGAGTTTTTTATAATGTGTCTGCTGAAAGAAGAAGTCAAGTTACCAAAGAACTTGAAAGAATGGGTCAACACAATGGCCATGATCAAAAGAAGAGGCGGATTAGATGTATAAAAGGTGGTCGTTCTGTGTGTAGTTACTGCAAGTTCAAAGGCCATACTGAGAGAAACAGCTTCAGCCGCATGCGACATTGGTCAGAAGGAAGAAATGTCAGACATCCTGATATGAAGATAAAGAAGCAATGGGTCAGGAAATTTGAATTATACAGCAAGAACACGACAGCTTCAGGGAGCACACTTCATGTTGTGACTAATGTTGTAACATTAGATACAACACAGAACAATGTTACTGCAGATGTTATGACACCAGACTCGACATCTCCCCTTGAAAATCACTGTGAGCAGCCTGCGCCAACGTCTCATGAATCTTTCTCCAGAATTATCAGAGCGCTATCTCGCCGCTCTGCTCACTGTTCTTCCTCCGCCGGTGCCATTGGATCTTCATATGTACCCTCTCCAGCACAACAATCCACCACTGTTCCATCTTTCGCGCGCTCTTCACATACACCGGCTGACTTCACCAAATTCTGTCCACTTCTTCGTCATTCCCACGGCATCCATGTCTCTAAATTTTGACATGCAGATCACCGAAGGCTCTCTGTCAGCACCGCCGATGTCTTCGACTCGATTTCTTTTTCGGCCCCTCAGAGCTCGACTTCTACACTGGATATCCTTCCATTTGGACAGCCTTCCGTCAAATGTGAGGTATAGTGTTCTTCCTCTTATTCCGATGTGCCTAAGGATTTATTTGCTAATAAGAGAGACAGAGGAGCCTCTGGATGTGTCTCGGTTGAGTTTTTTCTGAATTTTCTTTTGGAGATGTGAGGCTAGCTGAAAAGTATTAGAGTTCAATGAGGACATATTTTTTCTGATTTTTAGCCGTCTCCTCTGAGGTGGTCACTGCTCGGGTTGTTTAAGTAAGGGGGAGAATGTGGTTTGGATTATTGTGGCTCAAAGGGGGAGAATGTGTGCTTGGTTGGTGCTTGCTTTGGGTTGTGCCACATAATGCCAAAGGGGGAGATTGTTAGGGTTGAATTCTGCTAATATTTTTTGGCATTAGTGGCACTATATCTGGAGAGCTCAGTTTGCAGAATCAGAATTGTTTTTGGGCAGTTTGAGCAGTAATATTGAACATAATGTCGTTCAACATAATGTTCAACATTCGGGATCTGGAATTCTGGTTCGTATGCAGAAACGCTGCTTTGGTCTGCAGATCTGTCTTGCGGATTCAGATTTGATTTGCTGCCTAGAATATCGGGGATTCCTGAATATGGTTGTGGAATATCAGCATGTGAGATATTTGGAAAGCCCTTCCTAAATCAGTTGCTAAATTGAAGGGTTGTTGTGTTGATATAGAAAGTGAATATCTCGGAGATTTGTTGGTTGGAAAGATTGATTTCTGCAGATCTTTTTATAGTATCTTCAACCTATTCTGGTATAGGTAGCTATGATTGGGAATCGCTGGAGATATATTTGGTAGCTATTATTCTCTCGTTATTATTGTTGATTCGGTTGGAGAGAATCTTGCCTGCAAATCAGTTTAATGCTAGAGGATTTTGCGGAACAAATTACCCGAATTGGTTTTGATTTTTGCAGGCTGCCGTATCTGCACTTACTGTTCAAGTTTCCTTCCGCAATCAAGGGGGTGCGTAGGATATATGGGTTGTGCAGTTTTTCGGCTATGGGACGGTGATTCGGGGTATAAATTGCTTATTTCTCCCCCCATTTTCGGGTATTTTATGTGTATATCGTATTAATTTGGGTGTTGATACGGGTGTTTTCGTGATATCGCGTATTATTAACGCCTAATCTATTTTTATACTTAAAATACGATTTCTATGGACTAATTTTAGCTCATCTTATTTTTCAGGTACTCCTGGAAATTTTTCAGATTTTCTGAATTTTTCCAGAATTTTTTTGATACTTGGAGCTATTTTTGGTGAATTTTTGGAGCTAAAAGGGAATTTCTGGGAATTATTAAAAGGAAAAACAAAGAAGAAAAGCCTTATTGGGCCTTGAGGCCCGCGGCCCGCTTCTGAGTGGGCCGCAATTTGTTTAAAAATAATAATAATAAAATGTTTTCGCCCAGCGGGCCGGCCCGCCTGGCCGGCCCGCCAGTCGTTTGAACGGAGAAAGGGGGGGCCGCGCCCCCCCAAAAATTCCGTAGGCGAGCGGAATTGCGTGGGGGGGGGCCCACGTGCCCCCCCAAAATTCCGAAGCGCGCAAGGCGCTGCGCTGGCTGGGGGGTCGGGAAAATTTAATCCCGCCCCCCAGGTTGCCAAAAAATTATTTTGAGGCCTGATTTCCTTGGGCAGATGAAAAACAGGAAAAGGATCTTGGGCCTGTAACGAAATTGTGTTCTGTTTTCTTCTAAGGCTGAAGTGTTTTGGCTTGGGGAGTTAGTTTTTTTGGGAGCAGTTTTTTTTAGCGCTTGCCTTGGGGGATTCTTTTTCAAGGAGAAATTTCTAGGGCTTGGAAAATCTTGGAGAAGGAGTGAAGATCAAGAGAGAAGATCAAAGGAGAAGATCAAAAGGGGGTTCTCTTGTGCTTTAGCTTTTATTTCTCAATTTCTCTTGTTGAATTTTGTTCATTGTAAAAACATTTGGATGTTAACTTTGAAATAAAAAATGGTGATTTTGTTTATCATGAGTGGCTAGTCTTATTGTGTGTGTTTATGGTGGATGGTTGTATGTTGGGTTTACAAATTTCATTTCTAGCTTGAATTTTAACTCTCATATGTGAATGAAATGTTGAGTTAGTCTTGTTCAATTGGAACCCTAGTGGGAAATCCAAAGAGAAGTTCATCCTAGTGGACCCTCTCTATTGTGTTTATTGTAAAATTTTCTCAATGTTTCATTCACTATCTTTTCGCACCCAACGTGTTCGATGAAATGCCAAACTATTCGATCACTCTCTCCTTAGCCGGATGAGGGATCGTAGTGATTCGAAATGAAGTTTGAAGCCTGACTACACCATGAAACCATGAACACTCACATTTCTCATCGTTGTTTGCGATCCTACATATTTCGTTGTTTGCATGCTTAATGGTAGGGTGTTCTAAAAATCTCATCAACCAATCCTCACCCCAAAAGGGTGGTATTTCTCACACCGCTTAGGCTAATTGTGATCACTGTTGATTGTAAGCAAGTTGTCCCCGTGTTCGACCCTAGGCTCACTAGGATATTTACTACTTGGCGACCTCCTACACTTGGGAGTTAGCACGTGCAATCTTTTGTTCACGCCAAGTTTTTGGCGCAGTTGCTGGGGACAACGGTTTTACCATCGACAATTACATTACTTTTAGCTTTGCTTTGTGACTATATCATCTTTTCGTACATAATCGTATATAAATTTCACTTTGTTTGTTTTCGTTTTACATACCATCGCTTGCTTGGTTAGTTTATGTGGCTTCGAACACCTCGAACACATAGACTAACGTGCACACACGTCATGGAGGAAGAAAACATGAACAATGGTAACACTAGTAACCATGACACTAATTCTCAAGCCGATGTCCCTAGGTCTTTAAGGGATCTTTTGAGACCCACCAGGTCTAGTTCGGCTTCATGCTTTGTGTTACCTACGGATGCGAACTCCTTTAATTTTAAACCCGGGGTAATTCAACTCCTACCCACTTTCCATGGGTTGGAGAGGGAAAACCCATATCTTCACATAAAGGAGTTTGAAGATGTATGTTCCACATGTTTTGATGGGAAAACGAGCGCCGACACGATATACTTGAAATTATTTCCGTTTTCTCTCAAAGATAAAGCCAAGAATTAGCTTAATGCTTTACCACCATGCTCAATTACTTCATGGTTGCAATTTCAAGCCGAGTTTCTAAAGAAATTTTTTCCCTTGCACAGGACACAGGGATTGAAGAAGCAAATCATGAGCTTTGCCCAACGCAACAATGAGACATTCTACCAAACTTTGGGAAAGGCTAAAGGAACTTCTACTCTCATGTCCTCACCACGGATTCGAGAAATGCAGTGTCATCGGGTTCTTCTACGAATGACTCTTACCGACATCAAAGCAATTTTTGGAAACAATGTGCAACGGGGAGTTTTTTGATAAGGAACCAGATGAAGCGTTGGATTATTTGGAGATGGTGGCGGAGAATGCACAAACATGGGACACAACTACGGAGTTTGATAGAGGCGACTCCTCTTCATCACAACCAACTCGTGGGGGCTTACACACTTTGAAGACCGATGATGCTATGGAAGCCCGGTTAGAATCTATGCAAAAGAAGATCCAAGCCATGGAGTTGAGGGCGGTGAAGAGTGTAGCCATGGAGAAAAGTTGTGCAATTTGCGAGACTACGGGGCACGATACGTCAAATTGCCCCACCATTCCCACATTGAAGGAGGTTTTGAGAGAGCCTAATGCGGAGGCAAATCAAGTGTTTGGACAAAACTTCAACTCCAACACATATAATCAAAGTTGGAAGAATCATCCCAACTTGAGTTGGAGGCCTCAACAATCGCAACATCAAGGGCCACCACAACAAACTCATCAGCCGTACAAGGCTCCTCCTTTCAACAACAATTACCAAGGAGGCGGTTTCCAAAGAAAGAGAGAGGAAGGGAGTGAGACCCAAATGAACTCCATGAATGAGACTTTACAACAACTCATCCAAGTGCAACAAGCTCAAAGCCAACAATTCCAACAATTCCAACAACTCCAACAAACTCAAAATCAACAAATGGCGGAGCACTTGGCGAAGTTGACCACAATTCTAGAGAAGGGGAAGCTTCCATCCCAACCATTGCCCAACCCCAATATGAACTCTTCTTCGTCATCGGGGGGTTCAATGAAGCAATGCCAAGCGGTGACGACATTGAGAAGTGGAAAATTTTTTGAAAATGTGGAGCCACCTAAAGATCCACAAGTGGAGGAAGTGGGAGAGAAGGAACAAATACCGGATTTGGTGCTAGAGGAGGAGCAAGGTGAAGGCCCAACAATGAAGAATCTATCCAAGGATCCCGAGCCTTATTCCACTCTGGTACCTTTCCCTCAAAGGCTCTCCCCGCCATCCAAGGACAAGTATCAAGCGGAAATCAGGGAGATTTTTCAACGATGTCAAATTAATATCCCTTTACTTGATGCTATTAATCAAATTCCAACGCATGCTAAGTTTCTTAAAGATTTGTGCACGGTAAAGAGGAATTTGAATGTGAAGAAAAAGGCTTTCTTAACGGAGCAAGTGAGCTCCATTGTTCAACACAACACTCCCCAAAAATGTAGAGACACAGGATCCCCTACAATTGAATGCACCATAGGCACAAAGAGGATAGGTCAAGCACTTTTGGATTTGGGGTCGAGTGTTAACATATTGCCTTACCCGGTCTTTCTTCAACTAGGATTGGGTGAATTAAAAAGCACGCCGGTTGTTTTACAACTAGCGGATAGGAGTGTGAAGATTCCACGGGGTTGTGTGGAAGATGTGCTTGTCCAAGTGGACAAATTTTATTACCCCGTTGACTTCATTGTCCTTGACATTCAAGGACCCACATCGGGGAATCCCACCACGATAATCCTAGGAAGACCATTTTTGGCCACTTGCAACGCCTTGATAAATTGTAGGAGTGGCCAATTAAAAATTTCTTTTGGCAACATGACTCTTGAACATAATATTTTCAATGCATGCAAATTGCCACCCCGAGAAGGGGAATACGATGAAGTTAACATGGTTGACTTTTTGGCTTCGGAACCTATAGACTCATGTATTGAAGATCATTTTGGTTCAGAATTTGATAATGCTTTAGATCTTCTTGACTCTTTTTGTGAGCATATTGATGAATCTTTTCTTGTGCAGGAGACACATGCGGGACCAAGCACCAAATGGGTTCCGAGATTCGAGACATTGCCTACGGACTCCCCACCTCAAATGCCGTCATCTTTGGAGCATCCCAAATTGGATCTAAAGCCACTTCCAGAATATTTGAAGTATGCATACCTTGGAGAGGGTGAGACATTCCCGGTGGTAATAAATTCTAACCTCACACCTAAGCAAGAACACGATTTGTTGGATGTGTTGAGAACACACAAAAAGGCTATAGGTTGGACACTAGCGGATATCACGGGAATTAGCCCTTTAGTGTGCTCACATCACATATATTTGGAAGAGGATTCAAAACCCTCGATAGAGTTGCAACGTCGGCTTAACCCGACGTTGAAGGAGGTTATAAAAAATGAACTTTTAAAATTGTTGGATGCGGGTATCATTTACCCGATTTCAGATAGTAGGTGGGTGAGTCCCATCCAAATCGTGCCCAAAAAGTCCGGAATCACCGTCATTAGGGACAAGAATGATAGATTGATTCCTACGCGAACCACCACCGGTTGGCGTATGTGTGTAGATTACCGGAAACTTAATGCCATGACCCGCAAGGACCATTTTCCTTTGCCATTCCTTGACCAAATTGTAGAAAGGGTTGCTGGCCATGAATTTTATTGCTTTTTGGACGGGTATTCGGGCTATTATCAAATAGAAATTGCCCCAGAGGACCAAGAGAAAACCACTTTCACTTGTCCCTTCGGCACATTTGCTTTTCGTAGGATGCCCTTCGGGTTGTGTAATGCACCCGCCACATTTCAACTATGCGTTATAAGCATTTTTAGTGATATGGTTGAAATTGTGGAGATTTTTATGGATGACTTTTCGGTTTTTGGATTTCCATTTGAAAGTTGTTTGTCTAACCTTTCTTTGGTTTTGAGTAGATGCATTGAGAAGAACCTCCTCCTAAATTGGGAGAAATGCCACTTCATGGCTACGGAGGGGATGGTTCTTGGCCATAAAGTCTCAAAGCAAGGAATGGAGGTAGACAGAGCCAAAGTTGAGATAATTGAAAAGTTACCGGCTCCAAAAACCGTGAGGGATGTGCGATCTTTTCTTGGGCATGCGGGGTTCTATCGTCGTTTCATCAAGGATTTTAGTGCCATCTCCCGACCCCTTTGCCATTTGCTAACTCTTGATGCAGAATTTATTTGGACACGTGAGTGTCAATCTTCATTTGAATTATTAAAATGCGCATTGACTACTTCTCCCATTTTGCAGGTGCCGGATTGGAGCCTCCCATTCGAGATTATGTGTGATGCAAGTGATTTTGCCGTGGGAGCGGTGCTTGGTCAAAAGAGGGAGAAAGTACCATGTGTGATTTACTACGCGAGCAAAACTCTCAATGAAGCCCAAAAGAACTACACAACAACGGAGAAAGAATTGCTCGCCGTAGTGTTTGCTTTGGAGAAATTTTGGAGTTACATCTTAGGGTCACCTATTCTCATTTTTACGGATCATGCGGCCCTAAAATATTTGCTTTCAAAGAAAGATGCAAAACCAAGGCTTATTAGATGGATCTTACTTTTGCAGGAATTCCACGTCGTGATTAAGGATAAGAAGGGCGTGGAAAACTTGGTGGCGGATCATTTGTCACGCCTTACCTTCGGGAACGAGCCCGCCACCGCACCAATTCATGATGCATTTCTGGATGAACAACTTTTCGCCGTGTCTTCCTTGCAGTGGTACGCCGATATTGCAAACTACTTGGTTTCCGGTAAGGTTCCTCACTTTTGGTCGATTCGGGACATAAGAAGATTTAAACATGAGGTAAAATCATTCTTTTTCGATGATCCATACTTGTATAAATATTGTTCCGACCAAATTGTTAGGAAGTGTGTGCCAAATGACGAGTTTGCTAGTGTATTACATTTTTTGTCATTGTGGTGCATGTGGGGGACACTTTTCCGCACATAAAACGGTGGCCAAAATTTTGCAATGTGGATTTTATTGGCCCACCATGTTTAAGGACACATACACATATTGTAAATCTTGTGTGCCATGTCAAAAGTTAGGGGGAATAACAAAAAGAAACATGATGCCCTTAAATCCGATCTTAGAAATTGAAATTTTTGATTGTTGGGGCATAGATTTTATGGGGCCATTCCCCATTTCATTTGGGTACACATATATCTTAGTGGCCGTTGATTACGTATCCAAATGGGTGGAAGCCATTGCATGTAGGAATAATGAGGGTGCTACCGTGCTAAAATTTCCCAAAGAAAATATTTTTGCACGTTTTGGAATTCCTAAAGCTATTATTAGCGATGGTGGATCTCATTTTTGCAATAAACCATTCTCTAACTTGATAAAGAGGTTTGAGGTCACACACAAAATTTCCACACCTTACCACCCCCAAACCAATGGCCAAGCGGAATTGGCTAATAAAGAAATAAAAAACATCCTACAAAAAACGGTGAATCCTACACGGAATGATTGGAGTGTCCGATTGCCGGAAACACTTTGGGCATATCGGACCGCGTACAAAACAATTTTAGGAATGTCGCCGTATAGGATTGTTTATGGAAAACATTGCCATTTGTCCGTGGAGTTAGAGCACAAATCATTGTGGGCAATTAAACAATTTAATTCCATTTGTGACTCATCCAATAATTTTCGTAAATTGCAGATTTGTGAATTGGAGGAGTTGCGGCGGGATGCATATGACAATGCCAAATTAGCCAAGGAGCGCATGAAATTTGAGCATGACAAAATGATTTTGAGGATGGAATTTTTTTCGGGCCAAAGCGTGCTATTATACAACTCCCGGCTCCATCTCTTTCCGGGAAAGTTGAGATCTAGGTGGTCCGGGCCGTTCGTGGTGAAACATGTCTACAATCATGGAGCGGTAATCTTGGTGAACAAAAAATATGGGAGCGAATTCAAGGTCAATGGACAACATTTGAAGCCTTATTTTGATTCGTGGGCTAAGGAGCGAAACACCGAGGAACTTGCGGACCCGCCTTCGGGCGGCAACTAAATAGGTGTGTTTGTTCCAACTTTTGCTTCTACTACACTTTCATCCATTGAGGACAATGCATATATTTAGTTGGGGGGAGGGTTGTAGGTAGGCTGTTTTAGGATGTTTAGTTAGTTGTTTTAAAAATTTTTGAGACATCCCTTTTGTCATCTCCAATATTTTGCGAGCTTAACATCGACTATCCTTGCTCATTTGCTAGCTTTGTGCTTGATCCTTTACATGCTACATCTTCATGCATACATTTGGATTTAAATCCTATTTTGGTATCAACTCATGGATATTTGATTGGTGTGCTTTAATTTCGTTTCCAAGTTGATTTCGAATGCTAATATACCATGAATGAGACTATTTCATATGTCGTGATGCTCTATTTGAAACAATTTGGGAAAAGTGTGGTGTAAGAAATTTCATGTTGGGATGAACGATGTAGTTTTGATTGGATAGGGGATGGCCAATTTGTTATGCATTGTTTTCCTCTTAGGAGTGGGTGGATGAATTGCTAATTCGTGAATGAGAATGAGAGTAATATAAGTGAATTGCCTTTCTAATCAAGTTTAGTAGCCGGTGCCCCACGAAACATTGGGGAGGACGCCAAAAACGAGATTTAGAAATCATTTCACCTTTTTGCCTATATTGCGTTATCGCGTGTATGCAAATAATAAAAAAAACAAAAAAAACAAAAAAAATAATAGAAAAGAAAAGGTGCATCGTTCTTCTAGTCTTGTCAAGTAGTCGGTGCCCCACGAAACATTGGGGAGGACACGAAAGAGAAGATTTAGGGGAGTGCACAAAAATATAAAAAAGAAGAAAGTAAAAAAAAGTATGAATAATTGAGTGAATAACCAACATGAATTTTGCAAATCTCATTCCCCCACAACTTAGAGAAAAATTTCTTTTGTATTGGCACTTCCTTGAAGATTAGCATTTTTTGACATCGTGATACCCGACACATGTGATACGGGCTTATTGCCTCACTTTTCTTTGAATTGGATAGAAGAGTGTGTCATTCGTTATGTACTTTCATACATTGGTTATATTGACTTTGAGATCACTTGGAAATAACTTTTGGAATATGCCATGAGAATTTTGTGAGTTTGATGCACGTTTCCATTTTAATCCGAATGTATCGCTTGATTTGCTAGGGACTAGCAAATAGCTAGTTGGGGGGTGTGATTCGGGGTATAAATTGCTTATTTCTCCCCCCATTTCTGGGTATTTTATGTGTATATCGTATTAATTTGGGTGTTGATACGGGTGTTTTCGTGATATCGCGTATTATTAACGCCTAATCTATTTTTATACTTAAAATACGATTTCTATGGACTAATTTTAGCTCATCTTATTTTTCAGATACTCCTGGAAATTTTCCAGATTTTCTGGAATTTTTCCAGAATTTTTTTGATACTTGGAGCTATTTTTGGTGAATTTTTGGAGCTAAAAGGGAATTTCTGGGAATTATTAAAAGGAAAAACAAAGAAGAAAAGCCTTATTGGGCCTTGAGGCCCGCGGCCCGCTTCTGAGCGGGCCGCAATTTGTTAAAAAAAATAATAATAAAATGTTTTCGCCTAGCGGGCCGGCCCGCCAGGCGTTTGAACGAAGAAGGGGGGGGGGGGGGGGGGGGGGCCCCCCCCAAAAATTCCGCAGGCGAGCGGAATTGCGTGGGGGGGGCCCACGTGCCCCCCCCAAAATTCCGAAGCGCACAAGGTGCTGTGCTGGCTGGGGGGCCGGGAAAATTTAATCCCGCCCCCCAGGTTGCCAAAAAATTATTTTGAGGCCCGATTTCCTTGGGCAGATGAAAAACAGGAAAAGGATCTTGGGCCTGTAACGAAATTGTGTTCTGTTTTCTTCTAAGGCTGAAGTGTTTTGGCTTGGGGAGTTAGTTTTTTTGGGAGCAGTTTTTTTTAGCGCTTGCCTTGGGGGATTCTTTTTCAAGGAGCAATTTCTAGGGCTTGGAAAATCTTGGAGAAGGAGTGAAGATCAAGAGAGAAGATCAAAGGAGAAGATCAAAAGGGGGTTCTCTTGTGCTTTAGCTTTTATTTCTCAATTTCTCTTGTTGAATTTTGTTCATTGTAAAAACATTTGGATGTTAACTTTGAAATCAAAAATGGTGATTTTGTTTATCATGAGTGGCTAGTCTTATTGTGTGTGTTTATGGTGGATGGTTGTATGTTGGGCTTACAAATTTCATTTCTAGCTTGAATTTTAACTCTCATATGTGAATGAAATGTTGAGTTAGTCTTGTTCAATTGGAACCCTAGTGGGAAATCCAAAGAGAGGTTCATCCTAGTGGACCCTCTCTATTGTGTTTATTGTAAAATTTTCTCAATGTTTCATTCACTATCTTTTCGCACCCAACGTGTTCGATAAAATGCCAAACTATCCGATCACTCTCTCCTTAGCCGGATGAGGGATCGTAGTGATTCGAAATGAAGTTTGAAGCCCGACTACACCATGAAACCATGAACACTCACATTTCTCATCGTTGTTTGCGATCCTACATATTTCGTTGTTTGCATGCTTAACGGTAGGGTGTTCTAAAAATCTCATCAACCAATCCTCACCCCAAAAAGGTGGTATTTCTCACACCGCTTAGGCTAATTGTGATCACTGTTGATTGTAAGCAAGTTGTCCCAGTGTTCGACCCTAGGCTCACTAGGATATTTACTACTTGGCGACCTCCTACACTTGGGAGTTAGCACGTGCAATCTTTTGTTCACGCCAAGTTTTTGGCGCCGTTGCCGGGGACAACGGTTTTACTGACGACAATTACATTAATTTTAGCTTTGCTTTGTGACTATATCATCTTTTCGTACATAATCGAAATTGGTAAAAGAAATCCCGTCATTGTTAATCTCTATCTCATTTTTTTTGACAAATTTCGCAAAATGTCACATCAGTACACCTTGACTAGTTGTGTATATATGGCAATGACGGGAGTGGGGGATATTACCTATTGGGGGAGTGGGGGATACGGGGATTCTCTCTATTTCACTTCCAACAGTTTATGACACCTCCCTTCATCATTCACGCCTACAAAATGTAGAGGAATATGCCCTCGGATCATTTGTATTTGATGCAAATTTTAATTTAAGCCTAGATAGGGACTAATTTGCATATGATGCAAAAGAGATTAAATGTATCTTAAATTGTTTAAGACTATATTTAATTAAATAAATGTGTTAAAAAGGTTACCTAGATGACGGGATCGTCCTGCTCTAAATGCAGGTTCAAACCGCGTCAAAAACCGAGTCCAAATGCACAAGTTATAGCCAAAACAAGTTAGTCCAAATTGTTGGGCTGAAACCAGCGAAAATGGAGGCCCACCAAGCCCGAATTTTCTGGTTAGGGTTTTTTGAAACCTGGGATTTTCTTGACGGCTACGTTTCTAAGAGAAGCATGACTTTTGGCTAACTTTGGACAATTGTTTGAAGGGTCAAACAGACTCGGATTGACGAGCCGTTTTTTCCTATGCGTTCACCATTGAACGCCCTTCGAATTGATAGGTTGTATCAATCATGAAGCTCAACAGTGAGTGAGTTAAAATTCACGGAAGTTTGCACTTTGTGAAAGGCAAACTAACTTGATTTAATTAACTCTCAATTATTAGTCCCACATCGGATTTTGAGAAAAGGGGAGAGTCCGACGCCTATATAAATAGGGGTCTGCTCTCCTCCTCAAAACTCGTCCCAAGCTCTAGATCTGAGCGGCTCTCGTAAATGTTGGAGCACGCTCGGATCTAAGCTAAATTAATATTTCTTCTCTCCCTATAAATTTCTGCCTTGCTCCTGAGGGCTTTAGCAAAGCCGCAAAGGAGTTCGGATTCAAATCCGAAATCTAGGCGGAGGTTTCACTCTCGTGAAACTTTCTTCGGCGCGTGGTTGGCTCGGTGACATGGGATTGATCGCCTCGGGATGCGGAGCGGTTCGAGGAGCAGTTCGGGGAGCGGTTCAAGGAGCGGCTCGGCGTGGGACGGGAGCAGCTCGGAAGACGGTGCGGAACATCTCGCCTGCCCCAGGGCTGAGATTCCGGGTATGTGTTTAAGTTTTTCATTTAATTATTCGCAGTAGTTAGATCCCTCTTGGGGTGGTCAGATCCACCCCAAGTTGGCAGAGATCCTGGCTAATAGGGTCTGGTTCCTTAGGGTTGCATGTTAATTAGATTAACATAAAAAATTTTCCGCTGCATTTCTGTCTATGTTCCGTCCGACTTAGGACGAGACTAGAGTTTTTGTGCCCTAAGGGTCCCAGAAAATCCTGCATTGGTATCAGAGCTTGTTGAGCTTGAGTACGGGTTCTCGGGTTATGAGCTGACCCGAAGTAATCGCTCTTACCGTACCAAGTCCCGATAAGATGGGGATCTTATAATGGGTTGGGCATTGTCGAGAGGCATGCCGTAAAACAAGTTTCTGAGGTATCTTGTGACGGGTCTAGGGTGCCATGGATGATGGGCCTTAACAGCGTCGCAATGATATCAGAGTGATACCCTACATTGGTATCAGAGCCATCTCTGTATGCTGATCTAGGACTGCGAATTTATTATTTGAATGCTTTTACAGGAAAATGTTTTCTTTAAATTTATGCGATAAATTTAAAATTTTTTTTGTTTAAAAATTTTATATGATAAATTTTAAACATGAAAGTTTTAAAATGGAATTTTAATTTTATGTAATAAATTTTAAAATTGTTTTAAAGCTTTAAAACTTTATGCGATAAGTTTAAAATGTTGTTTAAAATTTTATGTGATAAATTTTAAACATGGAATTTTTTTTAAATGCTGTTTTAAATTTATAAGATATTTTTAAAAACTGATTTTAAAAGTTTAAAATTTTTATGCGATAAATATTTTAAAGTAGCATGCAAATGTTATGATTTTTTAAACAAGCTTTTACTTTATGAGATAAAATAAAATGTTTTAAAAATCGTATTTTTAAATTTAAATGTTAAATTTAAGTATGCATGCTAAAATTGTTTATGCGATAAACTTTAGTCTATTTAATTGATAAATAGTTGTACACTTTTTTTGCGATAAAATTAGTGTAAATTTTTTAATGGATATGTCTTCTTGTCCCTTATTTGATAACACAAGACACCACTTTAGGTTAGCCATTAAGTAATGATTAAAATTTATTAATTGAATTTTAATGACATGCTATGTTTTAATAAAACATTAACAATGCTTCAAGACCTGATTCCTGATTAGGGTAGTCCTTTTAATGAAATTTTTAATTCGAATTGTTATTATTAATTCTCATTAAAGGACTTCGCTTTTGGCGTTGGTTAATAAATTTATTAAAATCCTAATAACGATTAGGATAGCACGTGAACCTTATAGTTGATAAGGATTTAATAAAAGTTATTAAACAAATCCTAAAATTTTGAATTTAAGGATGCAACTAGTTGATAGGATTAATTAGTTGTTAATAAAAGCTGTTTAGTCTATGGCACACATACAAAAATGACAAGCTTCATTCAATGGACCATGATCCAGTCAATGTGCTTGGCTAAGAGTTCTGGATCAACCCTTACTAGTCTAAGGGGTAGTGATCCTAGCTTAGTCAATTCCCTGGCTGTGTTCCGCTGGACCGCAATGTCGCGAATCATGATTGTATGACACCCTGGACTATATCTAGTCAATGCGTTATAAATCTTATTAAAGATTAATCCGTATCCCTCCTTGATTTTGGAGCTTGGTAACTCAAAGAAGACAATTATAGTTGTTGAGTCTCCTCAAGCTATGACATGTTTATCTTTTAGGAACAAACTCCAACATACATGTGATGTAGTCTAGACTTGACCCAAATCGATACGTCGGGTCTCCTCGAGCATCGATCTAAGTCAAATCTGGACACGAAATCAAGGGTCTGACTAGACCAGTCATTATGATTTGTTGAGTCTCCTCAAGATCATAAGTGATTGTGGGTAAAAAACGATAGGGAGTCACATGTGATGTGATTGACTAAGAGTTAGTCTACAAATCATGGAACCAATCAACTTGTTGAGTCTCCTCAAGGTTGTGAGGTTCAGGATGATTGTATCCCTCTTTCACTAAATTTTAAATATTTTAATTCGATTAAATCGTTCGTTATTAAGCTTTGAAACGATCGTAAAAATAGTGGGAGGATATAGATAGATAAAAGCCATTCTACAAATATTTAATATTGAACATATGCTAAACTAGGGCAAGACTATGTTTACCGAATGAATCAAAATATAATGGAATTAGTTAATTGGTCAAATAGGTTGATTAATTGAATATCAAGTTAAATTCTAATTGATAAGATTAAACTATATTCTCGTTGACATTAAAATGACCTTCTAAAGAACAGACTTAAGAAATATGATTTCATTAAGTTCTGGGTCCAACAAATAAATTCACGCAACATGTCACTCGTCTCTATATGAGGCAGCTTGAACATATAGGATATTCGAAGTATGTTTCTCCCCACAACTTGTCGAGCTACCCTCAAGGTTGTATGGATAAACAATTCTGATCCGCAAAGTTCGAGAATTCGATCAAACCGTTTGAGTCGAATACGAGTGCATGAGCGGTGCAAGACTATGTATCCCAACTGGATCTTGAGACAAGCAACTTCTTGAGCTACACTCAAGATTGCAACTCTTAGGCGTTTGGATACATGAGATGCTTGCATAGCTATTTATTTATGTTGGGCTATTTAATATCTAAATGTGATTTAGAAAAGGAAGAAGGCACTCCGGAAAGTTAATTGAGAAAGTTAGTTTAATTTGTCATTAGTAAAGGCATAAGTAGGAGGAAACGAAAATGTGACATATTTTGATGTCACGATTTCGTAATTATTATTATACAAAAGGTTAACACATTTTTACGAATGTCGTCACATTGCTTCTGAAGCAATGAGTAATATGTATAACGATAATATATATATTAAATGTTAATATATATAAATACACAAGATAATAGCAAACTTATATGGCAAAATAGACTAGGCCGTATCGAGAGACTAAGCTTCACAAGTCACATAAAGAGGGGTCTGACCTCTCGTATTATGAAGTCTACGGACACTTGTGAGTCTTATCCTCTTAGATAAAATGGCCGAAACCCATCTGTAAGACAGTGGGAGAATGAGTTGTCGAACTCAGTCTCGTACATACTGATGTACCCGAGTCTAGATTAACCGAAATAAGTTATTCGTATATTTTATTAAGACACGTGTTCTTGATGAAACACAAGTCTGATAAAATAAAGAACGAAATGACTAAAGTATTTAAACTGATTCGATTAGATCGAATGGTCAAATACTTAGCTACATAAAATCTTGCGTAATTAAAAGAAAATGTTATTTTCTCTCAGGTCAAGTCTGTTAACTCATCGGTGTGTTAAAAGGTATGAATCACACTTAGTTAGACTTGGTGTGATCCATTGTTAGTGACTCTGAGTTAAGTCCTCATTCTGGGTCAAGTCCCAGACAGTAATGCCTAGGTTTTGATAAATGTTCTATGAGGACATATCAATAAGATATTCATTAAATCGATCATTAGAAAGTTGTATAATTACTCGAATCTCGTGAGACGAATTGTCGAGTTAGACATCATAACTGATGATGACTTAATCAACTTCCAGGATGAAATTCGGAGTAGTAACTCCGATTTAAAACTTGATGCAATCAGAATAGGTCCGTGTGCGTAAATAAATTTTGGAATTTAGTTTACGTGCCCAAGGAAAATGTTTCCTCTCATTTTCTGCAAGTAAATATTTAAGTTGAAAGATTAGGAGCAGAAAGGAAATAGTGAAGTACAATCATATTGGTCGAGAACGGTTTTCATCTTAATTTCTATAAAACGGATTATAATGAAACCGTTTTTTCGCCAGCAGATGTGTACAGAACTACTCGGACCTAACTCGATGTAAATGCTTAAGTTGACCATGAAAATTGGAGCATTCACTTATAAGTTCTTTTTTCTAAATATGATTTAAACAGACCAACTTATATGAATTAGCCAGATAGTTTTCAAGGTCAGTGGGAGCGTATAAATTACATGCGAGACATCAAAGGGATGGAACATATATTTTTAAAAAAGTGATCAAAAGAGTTTGATACTTTATCAGAAATAAATATGAGCCATTTGAAATGACCATTAACTAATTTAAATGATTACCGTAAGGTACGATGAACTGGATGAGATCCAAGGAAATAAAATATTATAGATTCCGAAAGACCAAGTGAATTATTTGAATGAGATTCAAATGGTTGGTCTAACATGAACATAGAAATCCCTTAAGTCTATAGTGTAGACGGTTTTAGCAGATCCACTCACGAAGGCTCTACCACATGAAGTCGGGAAAACTTATGTGTAAAAACGGTATTAGATACTGAGATAAATAGGTCTGAGTGCAAGTAGGAGATGTTGAGAGAAGATGCCTTCGATGCAATCTATCTCTGTGTGTGAATAACACAAATATCTTGTTCGAAATAACAGTAAGCTGTTTGGTAAAAATTTACCTAAGTTATGGTATAATGTAGTTAACATTAGATATTAACTTAGGTAAAGTCCTGAGACTTTATGCGAGGTCAAACAGGTATCGAGATGAGTATCTCGATCATGGAGAAATGTTTGACCGTCTGTAGCATAAGTCTAAAAGGGTTCGTGGTCGTAGATGTTTCGAGACAAGGATATCGAAACATCGGATAGACCATTGTGTTTTAGTCTTCACCGTTTAGCGGTGGCGATGATCTCATGATTGCTTGACTTGGCGAAGTCATAGACGATACACATGTGCTCATTAGAGAATGAGTTCACTGAACGATCCACAAGAG
Source organism: Scilla litardierei (assembly GCA_030789695.1). NCBI lineage: Eukaryota > Viridiplantae > Streptophyta > Magnoliopsida > Asparagales > Asparagaceae > Scilla > Scilla litardierei. The sequence continues at coordinate 2,369,727 of CM061134.1, read as the reverse complement.
TTATCATATGGTTATATTGACCAATCTGTCTATGATGACTTTGAGTGATGATAGGCTAGTTGGTCTTTTGACTTGAGGTCATTTTGACGAACCTGTGCGTGAATGGTGCCACTTAGATCAAATGACCTAGCTTCGAGGCAAGGCCTGTCGAAAGGTCTTTGATTGGGTGACACTTGAAGCGTATGAGGAGAGTAATGACCAAGAGAGGATTCGTCTCTCCCGGTCAATGGGAGTTAGTGTCGTAGGGTTAGTTCGGTCTTTAGTAAAAACTCTGGCCAGAGTATGTTGGAAGAAGTCCAACATTTTTGACTAAAAGATCGACAGAAAATAACCGGAGTCAAGTTATTGGGGTTGACAGTTTGACCGTACCCTAGACTTGATCTACACGACATAGTTAAGACGAAGAGACTATAACTGCGGAACTCATCACGGAAACAGTCAGGGTGGTCCCGACAATACTCATGTCAATGAGTCAACCACATAATGATGATTCCTGAAGCAGGGACGACAACCACTGCTCGTGGTCACTGCCGTATAGGGCTTCGAGCCCAACCTGTTGTAAGGGTCAGGCTGTAGGGTCTCACACAGAGTACGACCTTCGTCTAGTAATATGTAGAAATTAGTTAGGGAGAATAATTTGCATTTGATGCAAGGGATAAAATATTGCAAAAGATGTTTGCAATCATCTCATGCATTCGGGATAAATGATCCAGAGTGCAAGTGGGAGATGTAGAGGAATAGGCCCTCGGATCATTTGTATTTGATGCAAATGATAATTTAAGCCTAGATAGGGACTAATTTGCATATGATGCAAAAGAGATTAAATGTATCTTAAATTGTTTAAGACTATATTTAATTAAATAAACGTGTTGAAAAGGTTACCTAGATGACGGGATCATCCCGCTCTAAACGCAGGTTCAAACCGCGTCAAAAACCGAGTCCAAATGCACAAGTTATAGCCAAAACAAGTCAGCCCAAATTGTTGGGCTGAAACCAGCGAAAATGGAGGCCCACCAAGCCCGAATTTTCTGGTTAGGGTTTTTTGAAACCTGGGATTTTCTTGACGGCTACGTTTCTAAGAGAAGCATGACTTTTGGCTAACTTTGGACAATTGTTTGAAGGGTCAAACAGACTCGGATTGACGAGCCGTTTTTTCCTATGCGTTCACCATTGAACGCCCTTCGAATTGATAGGTTGTATCAATCATGAAGCTCAACAGTGAGTGAGTTAAAATTCACGGAAGTTTGCACTTTGTGAAAGGCAAACTAACTTGATTTAATTAACTCTCAATTATTAGTCCCACATCGGATTTTGAGAAAAGGGGAGAGTCCGCCGCCTATATAAATAGGGGTCTGCTCTCCTCCTCAAAACTCGTCCCAAGCTCTAGATCTGAGCGGCTCTCGTAAATGTTGGAGCACGCTCGGATCTAAGCTAAATTAATATTTCTCCTCTCCCTATAAATTTCTGCCTTGCTCCTGAGGGCTTTAGCAAAGCCGCAAAGGAGTTCGGATTCAGATCCGAAATCTAGGCGGAGGTTTCACTCGCGTGAAACTTTCTTCGGCGCGTGGTTGGCTCGGTGACATGGGATTGATCGCCTCGGGATGCGGAGCGGTTCGAGGAGCAGTTCGGGGAGCGGTTCAAGGAGCAGCTCGGCGTGGGACGGGAGCAGCTCGGAAGACGGTGCGGAACATCTCGCCTGCCCCAGGGCTGAGATTCCGGGTATGTGTTTAAGTTTTTTATTTAATTATTCGCAGTAGTTAGATCCCTCTTGGGGTGGTCAGATCCACCCCAAGTTGGCAGAGATCCTGCTAATAGGGTCTGGTTCCTTAGGGTTGCATGTTAATTAGATTAACATAAAAAATTTTCCGCTGCATTTCTGTCTATGTTCCGTCCGACTTAGAACGAGACTAGAGTTTTTGTGCCCTAAGGGTCCCAGAAAATCCTGCACAAAATACCTAATGTTGGACGATTAGTTAGTTCGAGCGCGAACCTACCTCAAACCAGAGCCAAAAGTTTAAGTGGTGTGCTATATATATTGACCGGTGTATATCGGGTTGAGTGCCGTATACAACTAAAACACTTTGATCGGTGATGTTTCCGTTGTTTGGTGTCTGTTTTACGGACCATTGGTATCGTTGGAAAACTTATGAAGAGTAAAAGCCATTAATACCAATTTGATGGCCTTTCTTTGGTGTTTTCGTGTCAAAAATTGGTCTTTCAATTCCCCCTTGACCTCTCCCTCACTAATACTTCTCCCCAAAATAATTTTAATTATTTGTCCCCCCGGCTGCCTTCAGTCATCATTTATTTATTTCTTATCTGCTGAACACAACCTGTTATTGTTCATTGGCCTCTCTCGATCGATTTCTAACGAGTTGGTTTCCTATTGCCTCCTCGTTTCTATATTTACCCTCTTTATGATTCTATTTACATTCATTAAATTACGTACATTCATTAAACCGTGTTGTCGAAGGCAAGGCTTCTCCTTCGAGCTTCACATTTGCTTTCGCCTACTCTCGACTCTTTTGCTTTTGCAGATATAAAGTGTCAGGAATACCTGGATGAATCCATAGCCTCTTGAAATTAACCGGGCTCACCAGCAACGTTAATCCGGATATTCCGCCTCTTCCGAAATACATGGATGATCCGGATCTTCGCGCCGCCTTCCAGGCCTTTGTTAAGGAAGTCGAGGGAAGCTCACACCCAGTGACTTCTCCCGAGAGAAGTTCAAATGACTTCCTTGAGGGTTTACCTCCGACAACACAAGATGTCACTCAAGAGGGCCCGGGTTCGAAGAAGAGAAATCTTCAAACCCTAGCGGAGGTGGAGAGAACTTGGGTTCGAGAGAGGAAAAGGAGAAGTGAAATTTCTGTAACGGGTTCGGGCTTACCAGGTAGTGATGCTGTCACCACTCTGATGGTAGTTCCCTAGCAAGCTCGGACCCCTACCCCAAAGGAGTCTTCCCTAAGGGGGGCTAACCCCGTCTCATGAGCCATGCCTTCATGATGATACTTGGCCGTATGTCGGTCTTTGCCCTCAAGAGCTTATAGCCGATGAAGTTCCTCCCGAGTTTAGATCACTTTTCTTGGAGGATAGGTCCCCTCAAGCTCGAGTCGAATGCCCCGAGGGAGGACTCCATCAGCGTTCTCGTGGTCTGTTGGTCCATGTAGCACGTAGGTCCATGTAGCTGGCCCATCATGGATTCTAAAGGTGGAAAATGTGGTTGTGGAAAATGTGGTTATGAAAATCCTCTTTTAATTAATTGTGGTCGTTCATTTATGTTTCTGCCTACGTATAATTGTGATCCTTTACTTATTTCTGCTCGTGTTTACTTTTTCGTACATCTGCAATCTTTCATTCATGTCTGAGTTCCTTTATGAATAACATGTTGCAATATAGTACCATTCATTACATGCCTATGATGTTTACTTTATTTTATGCTTTAGCTCTATTCTCATAATTATCACCAGTAACCAGACCTTATGTAGAGCAGTTCTGATACTAGACCCTACCTATCATAGTTAGAACTTCCTACTGGATCACGTATTGATGTTGTCCGATTTACATTTTCCAGGATTAGAGCAGCACAGTCAGAGCAGGACCATGCTCAGGAATTCACTCCGAGATTTGAGATAGAGACGGAGCCCATCGAGGGCGACTTTCTAGAGGACTAGAGTGTGCGTTGTTAAGTGTACACCTTTTCTTTTGGTGGGTTGGGATTTCTCTTTTGTTATTCCCACTTTTTGTACCGATGTAGAGTTATGATGTAAGTAAAAATATGCACTCTTCATAATTAATGTGTATATAATGTTTGTATCTCTATGATTGTCTGTGGATTATTTCTGTGTCGAGACATTTTCTTCATTTCTGATCTGTACTATTTCAGTGCGTTCCAATGGTAAGTGAGAATGTATTCTCTCTTGTAATCACAATTTATTCTTAGTGATATTTAGAGCCAAGGGGTCAAAGACTTGGGTTAGAATACTACTGCGGCCTTGTTGCACTTCATATCTCTACGAATATAGGGAATGTAAGTATTTTCGTGTATTTGGGAGTACCCAGTGGGAAAAGGGGAGTCGGCCTTTCTAAACCGTGGGAATGCTACTCAACTCTTTGAGAACTCGACTCTCCCTCATGATAGATCGATCTTAAAGAGTATTGACCATGAACAGCTGACTTCTTATATGGCTTGCTAGAGCCTCCTGGTAGGTAATCCCCTTCCCTCTTTTTCGTCGTAGGATGTCAATTTTGATCGTCCTTTCGTTTACAGATAGCTTCAAATGGTGTCGAGTTACGACGACGGTCGTTGGCAGTGGATAATTATGAGGCCAACTTGGCCAGTAAATCGAAGTGGATGGCCACTGCTAAAAGATCCATCGACCAGGCGAAGGCAAAGTTAAAGAAATCGCAGCATTGCCGAGCTGACCTCGCCTCACGGTTGAAGAAGGTTGAGGGAGAGTTAACCGAGGCCAGGGCAAAAGCTGAAAACGAGGCATCCCTTAGGGTGCTGGCCGAAGAATAGTTGCTCGAGGTCGCCCTCAAGAAGAGAACCGAGGAGCGAATGGAAGCTGATTTCCAAGCCAGGTTGCTTGAGCACGAAAGGCAATGGAGGGCGGAGGAAGCCAACCTTCAAAGTCATCTGCTTGAGGCAAGATGGGTTGATCCTCAAAGATTGACGATGAGGCGTTGGTGGAACATAAAGACAGCCTCGGTGATATCAGTGTATTATATGAGGCGGGTCACGCTCGATGTCGGTCAGAGATTGAACGTAAATTCCCTTCCTCGGTGATCAATTTTGATCAATTGACGATGTACCTCAATGATGAGGTCGACAATAAAGTCGTCATTGACCCAGAGGGTGTCACGATTGGAAAGGATCAACCTCCAGATTCCACCTCTCCATGAACTTGTTGTTCATTTTGGTTTTAGGAGCATTTTGAGTAATATATTCCTATAAGCTTATTGTTGTATCTTAAAAACAAAGTTACTTTGATGGGGGAAAATGCTATTTGATTGTACCTCGTGTGTAATCTTGTCTGCTTGCCCCCTCAGCAGCCCAAACTCTTGCATATAAAGGATTTCTCGATGTGGTTTGGAGAGTTATAGATAAGCGTATATGTTAGGATGCATATCTCCCAGTAGGCTTTTCAAAGACGTAGCAATTGATAAGCTACTCAATCGTGAGCGAGTTCCTCCTGAATTATGTTGCTTGGTTGGCAAATGAGGGAAAGGACACGTCATTCGGTGGCGCGAGGAGTTGCCACACAGCTTACGTACGATAAAGCAAAGGTCGTTCAGTTGTGAGGGGGTGCCCTCTTTAGTTTCATCTGACAAATTTCATTCAGTGGCGAGGGGAATGGTCCCTCGACTTACGTTCGAAGAAGAAACGATTGTTTGGTGACAAGGGAGGTGTACCCCCGACCAGTCCGAAGAAGAAATGACTGTTTAGTGGCGATGGTGGTGTAGCCTCAACTTTCGTCTGATGAAGGTCGTTTGGTGGCAAGGGGAGTGCCCCCTCGACTTACATCCGAAGAAGAAATGATCGTTCTATGGCGAGAGTCGTATCCCTTCCTCGACTTACGTCCGGTGATGATCATTCAGTGACGAGTGGAGTGCTCCTCGACCTACATCCAATGATGGAAATGATCGTTCGACGGCGAGGGTGGTGTCCCTCGACTTATGTCCTTATAAGGACGTTTGGTGGCAAGGGGAGTGCCCCTCGACTTACATCCGATTAAGGAAACAATCATTCGGTGGCATGGGTGGTGTACCCTCGACTTACGTCTGACGAAGATCATTCGGTGGTGAGGGGAGTGCCCCTCGACTTACATCCGACGAAAGAAAGAATCCTTTGGTGGCGAGGGTGGTGTCCCTCTACTTATGTCCAAAGAAGAAAATGATCGTTTGACAGCAAGGGTGGTGTCCATCAACTTACGTCTGATGAAGGTCGTTCGGTGGCGAGATGAGTGCCCCTCGACTTACATCCGAAGAAGGAAACGATCGTTCGACGGCGAGGGTGGCGAGGGGAGTGCCCCTCCACTTAGATCCGACAAAGGAAACGATTGTTCGACGGCGAGGGTGGCGAGGGGAGTGCCCCTCCACTTAGATCCGACAAAGGAAACGATTGTTCGGCGGTAAGGGTGATATACCCTCGACTTACGTCTGATGTAGGTCATTCGGTTGCGAGGGAAGTGCCCCCTCGACTTACATCCGTCGAAGAAAATGATCGTTCAACAGCGAGGGTGGTGTCCATCAAATTACGTCCGACAATGGTCGTTCGGCGTTAAGGAGAGTGCCCATCGACTTACATCTGACGAAGGAAACTATCGTTCGACGGCGGAGGCGGTGTACCTTCAACTTACGTCCGATGAAGATCGTTTGGGGGCGAAGGGACGTTTTATTTTGCAATAGCCTAGAGGCATCGCCTTACACTTTTCTGTGCTATCCTCCAGTTGATTTCTTCTTGTAGTTCTCGATGACTCGAGTGACGTTCGAGTATGGCATGAGTGATTCGGGGTAGAAATTGTATATTTATCCTTCTATTTCGGTGCTTTTTGTGCATATATTCTTCATACTCTAGTTCATTACATGCATATTGTTGATATCATCATATTTTGGAGCTAATCATTCATTTTTGCACAAATCTATATCTTTATGACTTAATCGTGTCTTGTTTTAATTGCAGGAATGATGAGTGGTTTATATATATATTTTTACTATCATCGCATACATGTTTTGCCTCATTTCATGTACCGTTTCATTATATTCTATCCGCTTTTGTTTCCGTTTTACTCTTTGGGTCAATTATTTGCATTTCAGGTGAAAGAGAACGAATTCGGCATTTTAGAGCATGGAAAAGGCGAAAAAGTGCCAAAAAGAGTCAAAGAAATGAAATGGGAAAGCAAGGCGAGGAAATGGAATCAATAGAAGAAGAATCTGGAGGAAACAAGCTCCTCGCGACCACGTGGGATACCCCACATGGCTGCTGATCACTCCTTATTTTACACCTTTTTTCCGCATGTTTGCATGCCATTTAGATCGCCCAAATCATGTTTTTCACGATATATCGACGATATTGCGATGCTTTTCACGATTTGTTGTTTTTGTCGCATTTCAGGTGATTTGGCGCGATTTGGAGTGATCTCGAGATGCGCTTACTCTAGACGGTCACCGACGACCTCCCCGAGGGGTATTTTGCTGTTGGAGAGGAGCGGAAGAAGAATGGACGTCGCAGGAGTGACGAGGAGGCCAAAATAAGCAGATTGGGCATTTTTTGTGTCCCACTCGGCCGAGTGGAGGAGCCACTCGGCCGACCAGCGAGACACTGCTCGGCCGACCAGTTCAGACATGAGTTACCTGTGCACTCGGCCGAGCACCGAAGACCCACTCGGCCGAGTGATGATATCTCGTCCGCCCGAGTGGCGCCCAGACGAAGCCCTTCCAAAACATCGAAGTTACTGTTTTTCGGCTGCCTGAGCTTCAGAAGACCCACTCGGCCGAGTGGAGAATCCCGTCCGCCCGAGTACTATGAAGCCATCGGCCGAGTGACGACAACTCACTCGGCCGAGCCGCCCCCGAACTGAAGACCCCTGAAAGCCCCGACTTATTGGAAAATTGCAGGGTTTTCACTCGGCCGAGCGACTTTTGTCACTCGGCCGAGTGCGATGCGCTGCCTGTAGCGAAAACTGCGGAAAACAGGCTGTGCAGGGGCATTTTGGTCACGATTTTTGGACGATTTTTGGGGCTATTTAAACCCTGTTTTTACCCTAGTTTTGAGAGCTCTCTCTTAGATTTTATGTAGCTTTTTAGATTAGTTTTTTTAGCTTTATTCTTGTGATTGGAGAAGGAGCAAAACTTGGATTTTTGTTGGATTAATTGAAGAACTACATTGGTTTGCATCTCTTTTCCTTAAAAATTCTATTTTTATTGTTTATATCATTGTTGTGATGAATTCTATTGCTTATCTCAACGATTATTTTTGTGATCTTGTTATGATTTGTGAGTAGTCTCCACGTCTTGGGGCGTGGGGATGAACCCTACAAGCCCACTTTAATATTTGTGATGAATTGGTAGAAATTGAGCTAGAATTGCTATTAGAGATTAGATCGGGCTCGATTTACTACGGATTGCTAGGTATTCATATCAATTGGGATTTGCAAGAGATTGGATCCCAATTTGATAGGAAGCCCTAGAAATCCGAATTGGGTTGGAGTCGGATTTTTCGAAGTATCGGTTTGCAAGAGATTGGACCGATACTAGGATTCCCGGTTGCAATTCTATACCGATACCCATTTGCAAGAGATTGGACGGGTAGGAACTATCCTAATCTAGATCGTGGACCGAGTTTGCAAGAGATTGGGCTCGGTGCGCGATTGGACGATGATGTTGATCCTAATGCTAGCTTCCCTAGGGTAGGGTTTGCAAGAGATTGGACCCGACCCTAGGATAGCTATAGACCGGCAACATCGCGAGAGCGTGAGCTTGGTTCTACATTCAGTTGCAACTAGTTCATCCGAATTCTCATTCTAGCAATTTTGATACCGATGAACCACATTTATGAAGTACGGTGTGTAGCGGGGATTCCCCATTCCCTAGACGTTCTTTATTTGATTTGATATTTCGCACATTTGTCTGACGATTGTGACAGGATCGCCAAAGGCAAATTTCTCTTCTTAAATAGCCAGGTTGATCGGAGCAAGCACAGTCATTCGTCCTCCCTGTGTTCGATATCCCGCTCGCTGCTACACCGTGCACTTGCGGTAAAACTACAACCGTTCTTTTGGGTCACGTCCCGGAGCGATCAGCTGCGTGGAAGAGAGCTATGACAAGAGCCCAAGGAAGCAACAAGAGCATTTGACGCGACCACGTGGGAATGCCACACGCGACCACGTCGAAAGGAGGGAATGTGCAATTCGATGCGACCGATTCACCCTAACGATGCAGCCGTGTGAACTCAAACCACACGACCGCCTGGAAGAGCTCAAAAAAGTGGATCCACGATGCCGCGTGGCTACACCACGCGACCGCGTGGAGGAGAAGACACATGGAGAGCACAACCCTTGCAAAGATTGAAGATCTGCACTCAACCATGTGGTCATCTTCACACCTTATTTTTCCTTCGTAGAGCATCATGTCCCGATTCCAACGCATATTTATTTGTATTTTCTGAGATCGGATCGATTTTATACATTTCCTGCAAGATAATGTTGCGATGCTGGAAATTCCACGCGGCCGCGTGGAATAGTCGACGCGGCCGTTTCGGGTCGGGGTTTTTCCTACCGTTAGGGTTCCTAAGGGGCTATTTAAGGGTTTTAGTGCGCGGATTTAACGTGGGCGACTTTTGAGAGCTGGTTTTCTCTCTTGTCATCAGTTTTTCTCAGTTTTAGGAGTATGGATAAATCTAGAGTGGTTTTAGATGCTTTTCTTTCTAGATATAGGTGTGAAATTGACGACTCTATGTATTGCAACCATTGAAGATAAGTATTTCTTGCTTGCCATTTATGTTTTTATTATTGTTTTGCAATTTCTTATTGTTCTTATCGTTTATCTATGTGATCATTGCATGTTTTCTTATTGTTCGATTGATTCCACATAGCTAACAATAACCTAGGACAAAATTGGTACTAGATTACCCAACCACCTTACAACAAGAAAATTTTACAAATTTTCCTGGATTTTTTCGAAGCTTAAAGACACAAAGTATATTTAGCTTAAATGTCCCACACGGTCAGGTGGAACATTCCACACGCCCGTGTGGAACATTCCACACGGCCATGTGGATCTTCGACAGCAGCAGCTGAACAGAGCAGCAACAGGTTATGGCCCATGGAAATAATGGCTTCGACACGACCGTGTCATTTTTAACACGGTCGTGTCGTTCAAACAGGCAGATGCGGGCAGTTTTCTGGCGTTGGCACCACACGGCCGTGTCATTTTTGACATGGCCGTGTCGCCCTCCTTTCTTCTTCACTTAAGTTACAGGTTTTGGGGTTTTCTTTTTGGACCCAATTGGGGTTTTCTTCAACCCGCGAGTTGATAGCTATTTTAGGGCTTTCTTCTCCCCTCTTTCCCACATTCCATTCCTTCCATCTTCTTCATCTTCTAGGGTTAGAGCTTAGGGAGTGCAAGGCAAAGCTTGGAGGAGCGTTTGGTTTGGGTTTTGTTTTTCCTTGAAGATCTTATTGTACTCTTCCCATATCCTTGTGTATTTTTATTTAGTGAATTGTAATCATAATGGATAATGTTTTTAGAAGTAAAAAATCTCTCTTTTCTTGTTATAATGAGCTAGATCTTCTTCTTTTGTGGTTGTGTGTGATTTGTGTTTGCTTTGGCTTTGGTATTTCAATCTTACATGTTGTAATGATTATGTGGTAGGATTTTTGAGATATACTTTGAATTAGGGACCCTAGTGGGTATCCTAGAGTGGAGTTTGCCTAGTGGTACCATTCTTGTATGCTTGCTTGATTATTATCTCGATTATCCACACCCTACTTTCATTACACACCACGTGTTCGATAAAATGCCACATCCACCAATTGCTCATTTCGTAGCGGGAAAGACAATTGAGTTATACTCGAATTGAACACATATGCCTGGCAACCATACTGCCGCACACCACATAAGCTTCCTCGCCTATTTGCCTCTTTGATTCACGAACCCTATGATGTCGATTTGGTAAATGGTTTCACTTCACATTTTCACACGCTATCTCCACCGTTAGCTTAGTTGGTGAATGGTTTTCTTGATCCTTAGGGCTATAAAATCGACATCCGGTACAAGTCGGTCGGACGAAGAAATCCAATTTGCAGCGGAATAATCATCTTAAAACATTTTCAAGAAATCCCTAAAGAATAAACCCTAGCCAAAATCTATACTATCCCGAGGTTGGGTCCGACCAACCCCTAAAGATAGATCTATCAACCTGTTGCAATTATAAACACATGTATATTAAACTACATACTTGTCACTTCGCTTCCAGGCGAAGCGTCGTTTTCAGCCACCTTTCTTTATCTCTGAAGCGATGCCTCGCGTTGGGGTTGAGCTGCTTCCCCTGAGCCGAACCGCGTCCCGAGGCGAGCAACACCCTTGTCGCTGAGCCAACCATGCGCTCCAGAAAGTTTCACCTTGAGTGGATCCTCTGTCAAGACTTCGAATCCAATCCGAACTTCTTCGTAGCTTTGTTAGAGCCCGGTTAAGAGCAAGGAAGAATTAGAGAGAGTGTGTGAATATTTTATGTCTTAATGCGAGCGTGCTCAAAACTTTTTGGAGCTTCTTGAAATTGAAGACTTGGTGCAAGTTTCAAGGAGGGGAGTTGGCCCATATTTATATAGGCGGATGACTATTCCCATTTTCTTCATATCCGATGTGAGACAAAACATTTTGATGAGAAAATTGATTTTAAGTTTGATCTTCACGAAGGCCAAACTTCAACGAATTTTTCCATACTCATCGTTGAGCTTCACAAGTGTTATAATGTATCAAATCAAAGAGCACTGAACGATGAACGTATAGAAACAACGAGGATCAATTCCGACTTCGTTTTACACCTAAAACGTATGTCCAAAGTTTGCAAAACCCAAGCGTTTTCACAGAAACGCTGCCGTCGGAAAACAAGGGTTCGAAACCCTATACGCGTGGGGCCCACCTGTACTTCCATCCTGGGTACATGCAAACCATGCACCCGACGGACGCGTGATGTGCATGCACATGTGTGCATCATGGCATGGGCGGGTCCCTCCTGCATGAAGCGGGGGCGGGCGCCCGCCCGCTCGGGCGCGCACATGCGCATGGCAGGTGCGGGCCCCGCCTGAGCGGGCACGGGTCTAGTCCGCGGGTCGGGCCCGCCTGACCCACAACGAGCGTGCCGACCCGCAATGCCCTGTATGGGCTTTTCTCCTCTTTTGGCCCTGTTTTCCTCGTTTGGAGCCCGTTTTGGACGACATTTAAACTTGGGTTTTGACCGGGATGTTCCCATCATCCAGACACACATCTTATGGGTTCATCCCGTATATAAAATTAGTTCTTTAAGCTTTTGTCACAGTAATTTTTTGACGTATTAATTCCCTTGCATCCAATGCATCATCTCTATAATCCTACATATTACTTGACGAAGGTCTCACTCTGTGTTAGACCCTACAGCCAGACCCTACTATAGGTGGAGCTCGAAACCCCAAACGACAGTGACCACGACAGCAAGTACTGTTCTTGTTTCGGTATCATAATTATTTGGTTAACTCATTGACATGAGTATCGTCGGGACCACCCTGACTGTGTCCGTGATGAATGCCACAGTTTTAGTCTCTTCGTCAAAACTATGCTGCTAAGTCAAACCTAGGGTATGGTCAATAGTCAACCCTACTAGCTAGAACTTGGTTAGTCTCCATCGGTCTTTAGTCTATCGATGTAAGACGGGCATAGATTTTATGCCCTGGGGGTCAGTCAAAACCCTTCAAAGACACCCTAAAGATAAGAGACTATTTATATGTCATTCTTAGGGTGATACTGGTAAAGTACAAATATACCCCGACTAAGCCGCATATTTACAACGGCCCATCACCAAAAAAGTACCCCAAGGAACTTCATCCTCGTGCTGGGATGGATTGGCATGAGGACGGTCATCCAAGGAAGGAATCCATATTTATAGTTGGAAGAACCTACAAGTGGAAGGAATCCAAGTCATCCAAGGAAAAATATTTAGAAGTTTGCCAAAAAAAGACCCTATGATAAAGCCAAAGCAAAGTAAACTGGGATTGAACTCGGGAAGAAGAGTGGTGGTGTAATGGAGAAAAGGAAAAACATTCATATGGAATTACTAAAATCTCTCCTTTGAAATGTCATGTACAAAATTGCATATCAAGGAGGAATGATGTAAATCATTCCATCGGCTGTTTTCTATTACTTGAAGTTGGATTGATTATCTCATTCGCTCGTGTAGTAATTTGAGTGTTGAAGGAACAGAAAATGTGGTCGTCGACGAACCCGTGTTGATATCGCTAATGCTCTTGATGGCTGTGGAATATTGCGGATTACAGATACGATAGAATGGAGGCAAGCGCATCTAGTCAAGTCCGTCCGCACGATACGCCATCACAGTGTATTGCTAATTGTACTACGGATATTAGGGGACAACGTGGAAGCTAATCTCACTCAACTGTATACAGTGCCGATTTTGAATACAAGGTAGAGGAGGCAAACACAGACATAGATATATAGATAGACAGATTGATCTCTCGTGGAATGAAGCAACACATAGATGTAATTAAGGGTGTTAAGTTTTTTGTTTGTCTATTGTGGCACAACGGCTCTGGTGAAATGTTAAACAGTATGTTAAGTGCAATGTTGAACGTGGTGGAATGTTAAACATTATGTTATGAAAAATGTTGAACGTGTTTGTTCAACATTTGGTTCTTCATCACCTGTTCTTATCATCAAAGATTTCTTATTATAGCTAAAGGGCTTGCAGTTATGCATTTGGTGCTATTGGAGATTCTCTCTTATCTTTTGAACGGATGCAGATCTTCGTTCTTCGGTCCACTCTTGGTTTAAGGATTTTGCAGATCCCGTCGGTTATAGATGTTGTAACCGAGTGATGATTTGTTGAGATTGTTCTGGTTGGCTTCATGATCTCTTGGCTGCGGAAGTTTCTCTTGGATTGGTTGAGAAAAATCTCAGCGGTTTTTTACCTGTGCTCCTGCTGTTGTTAACAGTTTAACTATCTTGAAGAGGGACTCTAAAAATAGTAGCAAGGTGACGGGGAGGAGTGCTGCGGCTGCTGAGATAGCGTTGATCGTCTTTGGTGAAAGGGGATCTAAAAAGCTCCGGGAGGAGGCTCACATCTACATTGCAGAGGATCAAGGGAGTTGATCTTGGTGAGTACTGCAAGGGGATCTTGCTCGCAAGGGGAGCTTGCGCAAATTACTCCAAGGAGTTGATTGCGATCAACTCGTGTAGCATGTATTGAGGGGGAGTGTATTTCCTCTAATATCTTTCAGTTTTGATGTCTGTATTCTACATACTATATAATGGAGTAATTTGATTTTCTGGGCGGGGCCCCGCAGATGTAGGTGTGCGCACCGAACTGTGTTACCAACGACCTTGTGTTATTATGTGTTGCTTGATATTATTTCTATGTGCCCTATAATTAGGATTGCGTACTAATTTCATTTGGTATCAGAGCAGGTCATCCGCATTCTTTGCTAGTCAAAGAGGGTGTGATTCTGCTGTCTTAGTACGTCAATCATGAACACGAAGGAAGGAGCTTCCGTGACTCGGCCTCCGCTTCTTACTGGCACCAATTATACATATTGGAAGTCACGGATGCGCGCGTTTATCAAATCTCTTGATGAGAAGGCATGGGTGGCCACTGTTGAAGGCTGGAATCCTCCTACAGTTGACGACAAGAAGGGAAATGAATCTCTCAAACCTGTCCAAGATTGGAGTATTGAAGAAGAACGCGCGGCTCTGGGAAATTCTAAAGCCTTGAATGCAATTTTCACTGCTATTGATGAAGAACAGTTCAAGTTGATCTCTACCTGCGAAGTTGCTAAAGAAGCATGGGATATCCTTCAAAACATACATGAAGGGACAAGCACTGTAAGAGCCTCTAAACTTCAAATTTTGGCTTCTCAGTTTGAAAACCTTAGGATGAATGATGACGAATCTGTGGCTGAATTCAATGGAAGACTTCGTGACATAGCTAATCAAGCTTTTCAATTAGGAAAGAAGTACTCCCAAAAGAAATTAGTTGAGAAAACCCTTAGATCTCTTCCTGAAAAATTTTCGGCCAAAATAGCTGCTATAGAAGAAGTTAGGAATACTTCTAATATGAGATTGGATGAATTGATGGGATCTCTTGAAACTTTTGAGATGAACTTGAAGCAAAATAAAAGGGAGAAAGGAGTGGCTTTAAAAGTGGAAACTGCTGATGCTTCACATGAAGGAGAGGGTACTGAGATTGAAGATGACATAGCTCTTTTAACCAAGAACTTTAGTAAAATGATGAGGAAAATAGGAAATAGAGGTCAGAATTTCAGAAACATTAACAAAGAAGCTCGTACAAATCTTTCTTCTGCAGTTAGAGGCAACAATCGACCCATACAGAAGTTTGATACAAAGGGTAAAGGCAAGGGAATTCAATGCAGAGAATGTGAATGTTTTGGACACATACAGGCAGAATGTGCTAACACCATAAAGAAACAAAAAGGAAAATCTCTAGCAAGCTCTTGGAGTGATGATGAGTCTGAAGAATACACTGGTGACGAGGACATTGTCAGCAACTATGTTGCTTTTATGACCATCATGGGTGATCAGTGTACTGATGACACAACTAGCAATGTTGGACATAGTGTGGGTTCTGTTTGCACCATGTTGAAAGAAAAAGATAAGAATGTCAAGAAAAATGTTATAACATTTAGTGCAACATCTGATAGTGATTCTATATCTGATACGGGTGATGAAAAGGAAGTTGACGAAGTTGATATTCGGTCCGCATATCAAACCATGTTTGTTAATTGGTTAAAGATATGTGAGATAAACAAACTCTTGAAGTATGAGAACATTAAACTAAAAGGTGAAAGAGAAGAGGTTGTAACTCAACTTGACAAGATCAAGCAAGACGTCAGAAATCTGGAAGGCCAACTCAGGAGAACACTTCTTAGAGCTGAAAATGCTGAGAGTGTTCTTAACAAATGGAACACTGGCAAAACCAAGCTTGATGATATTCTAAGCATGGGGAAAGTCTCCAGAGATCGTACGGGAGTAGGGTTCAATAGAGGAGGTTATCTTCAGATAAGCAAGGAAGTTCATTGTCAACCTGTCAGAAATCAGATGAGTAACAAACAGTCCAAGCAAGGGAGTCAAAAAGGTAAACACAAAAAGAGCACTACTATCAGACCCTTGATTTGTAATTACTGTCAATGCAGAGGTCACACTGAGAGCAGGTGTTTCAGAAGGATGAGACATCAATATGAAGGAAGGAACGAGGGACATTCAGATAAAAGGATCATTAAGAGATGGATAAGAAAGACAAGAGTTCACAGCCTAGTTGCTTACACGTCCATGAGTGCTTTTTCGGAAAACACATGGTACTTCGACAACGGCTGTTCTCGGCATATGACAGGAAACCGGGGCCTCTTGTCTGAATACACTACAGGAAATAAAGGTCACGTCACTTTTGGTGACGGCCAGAGAAGCAAAGTCATTGGGAAGGGAGAGCTGAAGATGACTGAGTCCATTACTTTGAAGGATGTCATGCATGTCCAGGACTTAAAGGCTAACTTGATTAGTATAAGCCAATTGTGTGATCAAGGACTGTTTGTTCAGTTTACTAAGGATAAGTGTGTTGTGCTAAACAAAGCTGGGATCAACGTTCTTACTGGAAAACGATCGACTGACAATTGTTATCTTTTGCAGGAAGCAAATAGATGTCTCACTGCCAGTGTTGAAGTTGCCGAACAATGGCACCAAAAACTTGGTCATGTGAACTACAAGACCTTAATTGAAATTATCAAAGTTGGAGCTGTTCGTGGAATACCTGTTCTTTCCAAGAAAATTGAAGGGGTCTGTGGTTCTTGTTAGCTAGGAAAACAAAAGAGAACCAATCATAAACAACTTCAGATCATCACCACCTCAAAGAATATGGAGTTGCTGCACATGGACCTGATAGGACCCACAACGGAAGTCAGCATGGGAGGTAAGAAATATATTTTTGTCTGTGTTGATGACTTTTCTCGTTTCACGTGGGTGGATTTTCTCAAAGAAAAGTCAGATGCATTCAATGCCTTCAAAAAGCTTTGCATTCGCCTTCAGACTGAGAGGGGAACTACTATTGGAAAGATTACTCGTATTCGCAGTGATCATGGTAAGGAGTTCGAAAACCACCTGTTGCTGACTTCTGTGAGGCAGAGGGAATACGACATGAGTTTTCTGCTCCAAAGACTCCTCAACAGAATGGTATTGTTGAGAGGAAGAATCGGACTCTACAGGAGATGGCTCGCGTGATGTTAAATGCCAGAAGGATCAGTACAAAATGGTGGGCCGAAGCAATAAATACTGCCTGCTACACCATAAATAGAGTTTATCTGAGACCCAGAACGGATAAAACTCCCTACGAGATCTGGAGAGGTAGGAAACCTAATGTCTCTTATTTTCATGTTTTTGGTAGCAAATGTTACATCTTGCAGGATCGGACTTCTAAAGGAAAATTCGATGCTAAGAGTGATGAAGGGACATTTCTCGGATACTCTACTACGAGGCGTGCCTTCCGTGTACTAAATCATCGTACTGATGTCTTGATGGAGTCCATCAATGTCGTCGTTGATGACTTCGAGCAAGGTGGTGTGGGGGCTGGGCCGCAAGAAGAGATTAATGAGGAAGATGAAAATGTTGAACAAAATGTTGAACAAAATGTTACAACATTTGATTCAACATCTGATAACACTAGTCAGAATGGTGTCGCTCATGGAACTGCTTCTGCTGAAAAATCGCTATCTGATGAGAATGAAGCTCATCCCTCACGTGGAATAACTAAAGTTATTCGAAATCATCCTCCAGAGCTCGTCATTGGGAATGTTGAAGATGGTCTTCGCACCAGAGGCACCAGTCAGGTAAATTATCGTGATCTTGCTGGTTATACTTATTTTTTGTCTAGTCTTGAACCCAAGAATGTTAAAGAGGCATTGTTGGATGAGTTCTGGGTGATGGCTATGCAAGAGGAGCTAAATCAATTTCAGCGTAATGACGTGTGGAGTCTTGTTGAGAGACCGAAAGGGGTGAACGTTATAGGCACCAAGTGGATTTTCAAGAATAAAACAGACGAAAGAGGAAATGTCACACGTAACAAAGCTCGACTGGTTGCTCAGGGATACACACAAATTGAAGGAGTTGATTTCGATGAAACCTTTGCTCCGGTGGCTCGTTTGGAATCTATTAGGCTTCTTCTTGCTGTCGCATGCAGTTTTAACTTCAAGCTTCATCAAATGGACGTGAAAAGCGCCTTCCTAAATGGGATTTTAAATGAGGAAGTTTATGTCGAGCAGCCTAAGGGATTTGAAGATCCTTTCTTACCTGGTCATGTTTATCGGCTGAAGAAAGCTCTTTATGGTCTCAAGCAAGCTCCCAGAGCTTGGTATGAGCGTTTGACTAGATATCTTCTTAAAAGGGGTATGAACGAGGCGGAGCTGATAAGACACTGTTTGTTCAGAGAACCAGATCTGCTATCATTATTGCTCAGATTTATGTTGATGACATAGTGTTTGGTTCTACATCTTCTCAGCTAGTAAGTGAGTTTATAGACCTTATGCAAAAAGAATTTGAAATGAGTATGGTTGGTGAGTTACATATGTTTCTTGGTCTCCAAGTTAAACAGACTAGTGATGGACTGTTCATATCACAGAGTAAATATGCTAAGAATCTAGTCAAAAGATTCGGTCTTGAGAAAGCACGTCAAGTTCGCACTCCTATGGGTTCTACAGAGAAGCTCTCTAAAGATGATGGTGGAAAACAGGTAGAGGTTACCTTGTACAGGAGCATGATAGGTAGCTTGTTGTACTTGACAGCAAGTAGACCTGATATCTGTTTCAGTGTTGGAGTGTGTGCACGTTATCAGGCATGTCCTAAGGAATCACACATCACGGTTGTTAAACGTATAATCAGATACATAAGTGGAATAGCTGACTATGGGATCTGGTACTCCAAAGATACCAATACTCTCTTATCAGGATATAATGATGCAGACTGGGCAGGTAATGCTGATGACAGGAAGAGTACCACCGGAGGATGTTTTTATGTTGGAAATAACTTAGTTTCTTGGTATAGTAAAAAGCAAAATTCGATTTCGTTGTCAACAGCTGAAGCAGAATACATTGCAGCAGGGAGTTGTTGTACTCAACTCTTGTGGATGAAACAAATGTTGACAGACTATGGTGTTGATCAAGATATTTTGACTGTTCTATGTGACAATTAAAGTGCGATAAACATTTCAAAGAATCTTGTTCAACATTCAAGGACTAAACACATTGACATTCGGCATCATTTCATCCGTGAGCTAGTTGAAAAGAAGATTCTCATTTTGGAGTATATCGATACTACCAGTCAGTTGGCTGATATATTTACTAAACCCTTGGATTCTAACCGATTTGAGGAGTTACGACAAGCTCTTGGGCTGTGTCGTATCTGAATGTTGAACTCATTGTTGCACATAATGTTAAACATAATGTCAAACATTATGTTGCAACTCTTAAAAGTGCTCTGGATTCTTTTGTCTTTTCTGTCTGAGCGTTATTACCTCTGCATTTATTTCCCTTATTGGTTTTCGGAGCTCTCTTCACCTCTATAGAATTCTTCAAGAAGGTTTTTAGGTCCGTGCATATTTAGGGTTCTTGGTTCTTGATTCATTGTCCAAGAAATCCTTGTTGTTTCTGCGATGGGCCGATCTCAAAATGAAAGATCCTCTACGAATCCTCGTCGGTCTGCTCGCCAAGCTGCATCATCTCGCCAGAATCCTCCATCTTCTGCTTTCTCTCCTTTCAAACGGAAAGGTGGTGTTCCACGATCTTCTAGGGTCTCGTCCGCTGGAATCTTGTCCTCTTCACATCTTCAGTGTCTTCTGACCACATGCATTCTGGAACTGCCTTGAATTTGGCTATGGTACCTTTTTCCCCAATCTCTGTTGATTCTTGCTATCGCGTTTCCTCTCAAATGCCGTTCTCCGAAGAAGGTGAATCATTTCCTCCTCCTGTCACTGTGGAAGATTGGTTTTGGTGTCTTCGACGAACTGATCGCAAGTTGGACATTTCTTGGATGGATCTATCCAATACTCGTTTTGGTACTGTACATCTTAAAGATCTGGAAGGGAAGTTGCTAAGTGTGAGGGTGCCCTTCGATGATCTAATTGTTCTGAAATCTTGGAATCCCCCTGAGCCATTTGTTAAGCTTTCTGAAATTGTTGTTTTGGATGACTCTGACTCAGTGTCCTCGTCAGCTGCTGATGATGGTCTGAAGAATGGTGAAGGGTCTTCATACCAAGACACTTCTGATACGGCTAATGCTGGTGTTTCGGATACTCATGCTGCTGTTCATAATGTGTGTTTCTCTATGAATGAGAGTGCTAATAAGTTGGGTTCTGAAAATGAGACTGTTGAGGTTGATAAAGAACTTTCCACTAATGCATCTACAGCTAATGTTGATCCTGCCTCAATTCTGAATCCCTCCGCACCTGCAGAAGAGAGTTCTGATCCTCCTGAACAGGTCATCTCTTTGGGTGAAAATGTTACACCTTCGCCTAATGTTGAATCTTATGTCAGATCTGATGATTGTGCTCATAAAGAAGCTCCCAAGGTGTCTGTTGATCCCAGTGTGGATCCTTTTGTTCTTCATCCTCGCAAGACTAGATCGGGGTCTCTCAAGCGCAAAGTATCTTCCACATCCTGCAGGGTCTCTCCATCTAAGTCTCCAAAGTTATCAAAAGGGTCAGGTTCCTTCTCTCCCTCTGATGGTCTTGCCTCTGAAGCTATTTCTATTCAATTTTTTGATAAGTCTTGCAAGGATAGATGGGTAGTTTACTCTGATAGATCCATTTTTGGAGAAAAGTCTATTGCAGTCTCATCTTTCAAACATACACACTTTCTTGCTTTTCTCAAAGATATTGACTTATTTCAAGCTGCCAGTTGTTTTAAGACCTATTATCCGGTTATGGTACGAGAGTTTTATTGCAACCTATTCAAATCTACAGCTGATTCTTCTTCTAAATGGGGCTTTAAAACTTTTGTTCGTGGGAAAATTGTTCCATTCTCCACTGATATCATAAACAATCTGCTCAAATGGCCGTGTGGTCAATGTCTTCCTCCTTATGGTGCTTCTGTTGGTGTCGACTTTGACTTGTTCATTCAGACTGTCACTGGTGGGCAGTTTTCATGTTGGCCTAAATCCGTTTCTTTCCCTTCGTCTGCTCTGACAGCTAAGTTCTATATGCTATATCGCATTGCTACTCGTAACTGGTTGCCTACTTCCAACATGTCTATTGTTACGAAGTCTATGTGCAAATTGCTGTTTGCTGCTGGGACTAAGAAGTCTTTCAACTTGGGTCGCCTTATCTTCGATTCCATCCTATCTTTATCAGAATCTTCATGTAACGACCCGCTTTCGGGGGCTCGTTACTTATTTGATAATTGCGCAGGTTCTGCAGTTAACCAGTGAAGTCAAAATAGCCACGATGCAGAGATGTACAAAAATACCCAAATAGTGTCCAATTATTACAATCCGTCCGTACAAATATTCCAACAGATATACATGACAGAAGAAAAGTACACAACCAAAAATAGCTCTGAAAGCTGCGGTCTCATGGTCGAAGTCTGGCGCTATTAGCTCAAGAGCATCTGCCTCCATATGTACGTCGTCTGCGGTGCCACGGAAATGGAACCGTAGGTAAGTCACAACAATTCTAAATGAAGAAAGAGAGGTACTGTGCAAGTATGACAAAGCAGACCAAAGTGAAAGTAAAGTAAAGTACGGTGCAGTGTCTGTACAAGTGTAGAAAGTAACATGCATGGAATGCGTAAAGTAAAGATGACTGTACTGGCAAGTAAAGTGAGGCAAGCATGGTAACTGTACTGGTAAGGAAAGTAAAGTGCAAGTACTGTAAAGAAAGTAACTGTGCAAGCTATACTAGAACTACGTGACTCAAGTCGGAGAGTACAATATGTGACCGTTCAGTTCATCTCTTGCCTGGGTGCTACCCAGACGAATGCCGGTACCCAGGCAGCAGGATGGTTTGTCGAAACTCAGGCAGCTAGACAGGTTACTTTTATTTTGCCAAAACTCAGGCAGCTGGACGGTATGCCAAAAACTCAGGCAGCTTGACAGGTAGATCGAACTCTAGTCACTCCCGTACTCTCGCAAACTATGAGTTACCCCAATACCCCAGTGACGTGTCAATTACAAATTCTAGACAGGATTGTTCCACAGGATGTTCCACACATGATATTCCACACGATGTTCCGCATGTTAGTCACACCAGGTTAACTGGTTGACTTCCTCATTGAAAACCAGCAAGTAGGATAAAAACAAGTCCAACACCAAAAGCTGTTACTTCCGTGCTTTGAGCACGTGGTAGTGTGGCTAGCACACAATTTACCCAAGTTGAAAGTTGGCAAAGTAATCTTTGGTAGATTACTTTCATTTAGTTCTCTAGTTTGGTTCAAGTCAAATAGCCGTTCGAGGCTATAAGTGGTGAAGTGTCACAAGTTCATGCAAGCACAGTAGACTAGTTTTCTAAACTTAGAATATGTCGTGACTTACTATTTTAGAGCTCGTCGTGGCAAGACGAGATTGGAGCTGGAAGAGCTGGTGCACGAGGATTGGTACCTGCAATCACCAAAAATACTTGGTTAAAGAACGCTACATTTCTATTTGAATAATCGGATCGTTTTGATTTTTAAAATCGGTTAAAACGTTATCGAAAAGCGTTCTAAATTTTTATATAGACTATATAGGATGAAAATAGTTTTACTGCAAGAGGGAATATTTTTATGAGGCTTATAGTAATTTTTAGAATTTTTAAAATCTCAAAAACTATTTAAAAACTATTTTTCAATTAGTGACGTATTTATTCCACAATTTATTCTGGATGCAATCTACATCGGAATGGTTCAGATGAGGTGTCAAAACGACCGTCTCGGAGAGTTATATAACATATATTTTCTCATATTTTAGTTTACGTAAAAATAAGAAGATACGAATTTTTAGAATGAAAATCACGTATTTATCTTTAAGGCTTAAAAATTAATTCTGGAAAAACTAAGCGTCGGATTGAGACGAAACTAGCGCCATTGGGTCCAGAATGTCATTTCTGATTTTCTGGAGCTAGTCTCACATTTTTATGGGTCTTATATTATTAGTTATGGATTTATAATCATTAAACCCTATTAATAATTAATTTAAAATACGAAAATACGAATTTTCGGCGTATTTACAAGTTTGCCATTGAAGTTTATTACCGTCGCCTCTCGTCGTATGCATCATGCGGGGGTCTCGTCGACTTCGTCGACGACGGCGACGGCGGCCAAGGCGGCAGCGGCGGAGCTCTGGCGAGGCGAGGCAGCGTCGGGGCGGAGGGCGGTGGTCGTGGCGTCGGGGAGCAGCTTCGGAGAGACATCGGAGCGGTCGAGGCAGCCCCGAGTGTCGGCGGACAGCGGTAGAGGAACAGGCGGGGATGTGGAGCTCGCGGCGGCGTCGCTTCGTCGTGGGCTTTGGTGGCGGGCTCCGGCGATGAAGGCGAGGCGGTGGCGGGGTATGTCGGCGTTCGGGGCTTGGCGGTGATCGGTGATGGCAGCGTTGTTCGAAGACGCCGCCGGCGGGGTTTGTCGACGTGGTCGGAGGGCGAACGAGGCGGAGTCGCGGGCGGTGTCGCTTTGTGGAGCTCGGTGGCGAGCACACGTCGGAGGGGGAGAGTGAACAGAGAGGGAGAGAGTTGTGCTTGAGAGAGAGAGAGAGGGAGGGGGTCCTCTGGGTTTCGAAATGAAATGGGAGAGAGAGAGAGAGAGAACGAGTCTGTGTTCGAAATTAAACAGGGGGGAGAGAGGGTAATATATAGGGTTAAACGAAGGGGTAGATGGGGTTTTTAGGGTTAGCTGTGGGTGTGGGTGGGGTAGATGAGGGTGTGAGGATTAGCCACGGGTTAGGTTAGGGTTTAGATTAATTAGGGGGTAATTAGGTTTAAGTAGGTAATTAGCAAGATAAAACCCACTTAACGAAAGGTCATTAGTGTAACGAAATTACGGAAATGCCCCTACTAGTAAACGTGTCCGAAAAATTACGAAAACATACCCACGGGATCGTATCGTCGCGAGGATGGTGAATACGATGACCGTTTCAGGGTTTGAGCTACGGAAATACTAGTTTTTGGCCAAAACGTTTAGAAAGCGGGTTTGCGGGTTCTCTATTGAAACGATATCAGAAAATTACGAAATTAATGTGGGGAGCCCTAAATGATCATAGGATGCTACTGCAGAAGTTTGAAAATGTTTTGAAGACGTTTGAATAGAAAATAAATTCGTTGACCCAAAACTGCAATATCTGAAAATGAATTTTTATCAGATCTTTCAGAGGTATTTGACGAAATCCGATTTTACCAAAATACTCCATAACTAGTCTGATACTTCAAAATATTTTTATAGGAAATTTTTGAAATCAGTTTAAGACTCCTAACAAACCATTATAAAATACAATTAAAATTGAATTTTCTTTAAATACTTAATTTGAAAGTATTGGAAAAATACAGGCCGTTACATTCTACCCTCCTTAAAAATAATTCCGTCCTCGGAATTTAAAAGTCTTTTTGAAACAAATAATTGATATTATAAAGAAGCTCAAGCAAATAAATGATAAAATGGAAAATTAGTCGAATGATTACAATTTAGAAAATAAGTTGTTAATAGCATGAAATATAATGTGATATAATGGCATCAAGAAAACAAGAGATATTTCTAATAAGTATTAACATCATCATAGTTCCCGTAACTAGTCCCGACCAGTATCACTACAATAGTTACCATGCCTTCTCAAGTAGTCCAAAATTAACATGAGATAATCACATGAAAATGAGGGCTATTATGATGACAACATCTGTTCGAACTTGGAACCTGAGGTGATAAGCCAGTAGCAAGCTATTTAAACCACATAAAATGGAAGAACATAAGGTTTATTCGTGCTACTGGGTCTTAATCAAAGATGTCGCTCATAATATAGCACGTATCGACTAATCCACTGGTACCAACACCATCAATTTCCATAATGCCCAACCACATGCTAACGTCCAGATCACCGCCCAAAGGTAAGTACAAGGCCAACACTCTAAATCAGTACTCACGGCCAGTACTCCTTCCATCAATCTCCATACTATCACACAATAAGGCAGGATCCATGCTCTCATCCAGAGCCAAGCACAAGGCCTACATCCAACTTCAACACCCATGGCCAATATCATACCAGTAACCATTGCCATCATTCCTTCCGTAGACCAATACTTGACATTCGCAACACCCAACATCACCCAACAAATGAACAACCAAAAACATGCTTTCCCGCACACCAAAAGGAGTAGACGCAAGAGGAAGCCTAAACGGGATCTCAACGAGGGTGAGACCCAAGGCAGAGAGCTCAAGAGAAGCCCAAGGATCACGGCTTCCCAAGATCTCAGCCACGCAGCGGTAGCAATGGTGGCGGCGAGGGTTGCTGCTAAGCCCAACAGACCCCAAGGTCGTCGGCGGGCCATCGGCGGCTGGCGATCCACGGCGGCGAGGGCTCCGACTGGCTGGCGATCCATGGTGGGGAGTTAGGGTCTACGGGATGGAGCGAAGCGGAAGCTGGCGGATCTTCTGGTGAGGCTGGCGGATCGGAGATCGGAGCGGCGATGCGGGGTCCGATCGAGCTCGCTTGGGGGAGAGGCCGGGAGGAGGAGGGGGTGATGTCTGAGGGAAGCCACGGGGTGGCTTGCGGAGGAAGGAGCGGGGTTAAAAACGAAAAAAAAGGGGGCGAGGGGCACCGAAGTCGGGGTTAGGTAGGGTAGGGTTCGGCGGGCACGAGTCTCGAGGGGGGAAACAGACAAACGAAATAAAGAGGGAGGAGGAAGGTGGTCGGTGGGAAAGGAAGTCAAACCCGTTGAGAGAGAAAATCGGGTACAAGATAGAAGTAGGGGCTAGAAGAGAAACACTAGCTCAAAAGTCGCAACACGTCAAGTTTGGCTCGTCTCAAATTCTTCAGTACCATCCTCCAATACTTTTGAGCGTCCTTCGATTCGCTTCCGTTGTCGAACTCGGACTCCTGGTGATCGAAAATTGAATGCTACCCTCCTTAAAAATAAACGTAGCTAAAGTTCAGATGAACTAAAAGTGATGTAGGAAGAAGAAAAATAATCAGGAGGCCATCACTAGCTAAAGAAAGGGGTGCTAGTGATGAAGATCGATGGCGTTACATAATCATGATTCACGTCCTTGCGGTCCAGCGGACACGGCCAGGGAAGTGACTAAGCCAGGATCACTTATGCCCAGTCTAGCCAGGTTGATCCAACAGACTTTAGCCAAGCACATTGACCGGTATCATGGTCCATTGAAGGAAGGTGATCATTTAAATGCGTGCCATCATCAACTGAAGGAAGGTGATGAAGTGGGTAGATAGTTCAACCTATGGAAAAAATCACTATAACTGCTAGCAAAAGAGGATACTAGAGAGGTATAATCAAGAATGGAACACGAATTCCTAAGCAAGGGTTAAGAGTTCAAAGGAAGTAAGGAAGACCTAATGAAGATGGTAATAAGAACACTTCACCCGTATATCCAATACAGGTGAACACTCGAGACATCCTGTACTCGAGAGTTCAATTTGAGTATCTTATATTGTACATCCTGATCTTGCTATAATGTTCACGAGGTAGTTAGCGAGGACCTGCGTAGGGCCACCAAACTTGTAACGACCCGCTTTCGGGGGCCCGTTACTTATTTGATAATTGCGCAGGTTCTGCAGTTAACCAGTGAAGTCAAAATAGCCACGATGCAGAGATGTACAAAAATACCCAAATAGTGTCCAATTATTACAATCCGTCCGTACAAATATTCCAACAGATATACATGACAGAAGAAAAGTACACAACCAAAAATAGCTCTGAAAGCTGCGGTCTCATGGTCGAAGTCTGGCGCTATTAGCTCAAGAGCATCTGCCTCCATATGTACGTCGTCTGCGGTGCCACGGAAATGGAACCGTAGGTAAGTCACAACAATTCTAAATGAAGAAAGAGAGGTACTGTGCAAGTATGACAAAGCAGACCAAAGTGAAAGTAAAGTAAAGTACGGTGCAGTGTCTGTACAAGTGTAGAAAGTAACATGCATGGAATGCGTAAAGTAAAGATGACTGTACTGGCAAGTAAAGTGAGGCAAGCATGGTAACTGTACTGGTAAGGAAAGTAAAGTGCAAGTACTGTAAAGAAAGTAACTGTGCAAGCTATACTAGAACTACGTGACTCAAGTCGGAGAGTACAATATGTGACCGTTCAGTTCATCTCTTGCCTGGGTGCTACCCAGACGAATGCCGGTACCCA
Source organism: Scilla litardierei (assembly GCA_030789695.1). NCBI lineage: Eukaryota > Viridiplantae > Streptophyta > Magnoliopsida > Asparagales > Asparagaceae > Scilla > Scilla litardierei. The sequence continues at coordinate 2,342,642 of CM061134.1, read as the reverse complement.
GGCAGCAGGATGGTTTGTCGAAACTCAGGCAGCTAGACAGGTTACTTTTATTTTGCCAAAACTCAGGCAGCTGGACGGTATGCCAAAAACTCAGGCAGCTTGACAGGTAGATCGAACTCTAGTCACTCCCGTACTCTCGCAAACTATGAGTTACCCCAATACCCCAGTGACGTGTCAATTACAAATTCTAGACAGGATTGTTCCACAGGATGTTCCACACATGATATTCCACACGATGTTCCGCATGTTAGTCACACCAGGTTAACTGGTTGACTTCCTCATTGAAAACCAGCAAGTAGGATAAAAACAAGTCCAACACCAAAAGCTGTTACTTCCGTGCTTTGAGCACGTGGTAGTGTGGCTAGCACACAATTTACCCAAGTTGAAAGTTGGCAAAGTAATCTTTGGTAGATTACTTTCATTTAGTTCTCTAGTTTGGTTCAAGTCAAATAGCCGTTCGAGGCTATAAGTGGTGAAGTGTCACAAGTTCATGCAAGCACAGTAGACTAGTTTTCTAAACTTAGAATATGTCGTGACTTACTATTTTAGAGCTCGTCGTGGCAAGACGAGATTGGAGCTGGAAGAGCTGGTGCACGAGGATTGGTACCTGCAATCACCAAAAATACTTGGTTAAAGAACGCTACATTTCTATTTGAATAATCGGATCGTTTTGATTTTTAAAACCGGTTAAAACGTTATCGAAAAGCGTTCTAAATTTTTATATAGACTATATAGGATGAAAATAGTTTTACTGCAAGAGGGAATATTTTTATGAGGCTTATAGTAATTTTTAGAATTTTTAAAATCTCAAAAACTATTTAAAAACTATTTTTCAATTAGTGACGTATTTATTCCACAATTTATTCTGGATGCAATCTACATCGGAATGGTTCAGATGAGGTGTCAAAACGACCGTCTCGGAGAGTTATATAACATATATTTTCTCATATTTTAGTTTACGTAAAAATAAGAAGATACGAATTTTTAGAATGAAAATCACGTATTTATCTTTAAGGCTTAAAAATTAATTCTGGAAAAACTAAGCGTCGGATTGAGACGAAACTAGCGCCATTGGGTCCAGAATGTCATTTCTGATTTTCTGGAGCTAGTCTCACATTTTTATGGGTCTTATATTATTAGTTATGGATTTATAATCATTAAACCCTATTAATAATTAATTTAAAATACGAAAATACGAATTTTCGGCGTATTTACAAGTTTGCCATTGAAGTTTATTACCGTCGCCTCTCGTCGTATGCAGCATGCGGGGGTCTCGTCGACTTCGTCGACGACGGCGACGGCGGCCAAGGCGGCAGCGGCGGAGCTCTGGCGAGGCGAGGCAGCGTCGGGGCGGAGGGCGGTGGTCGTGGCGTCGGGGAGCAGCTTCGGAGAGACGTCGGAGCGGTCGAGGCAGCCCCGAGTGTCGGCGGACAGCGGTAGAGGAACAGGCGGGGATGTGGAGCTCGCGGCGGCGTCGCTTCGTCGTGGGCTTTGGTGGCGGGCTCCGGCGATGAAGGCGAGGCGGTGGCGGGGTACGTCGGCGTTCGGGGCTTGGCGGTGATCGGTGATGGCAGCGTTGTTCGAAGACGCCGCCGGCGGGGTTTGTCGACGTGGTCGGAGGGCGAACGAGGCGGAGTCGCGGGCGGTGTCGCTTTGTGGAGCTCGGTGGCGAGCACACGTCGGAGGGGGAGAGTGAACAGAGAGGGAGAGAGTTGTGCTTGAGAGAGAGAGAGAGGGAGGGGGTCCTCTGGGTTTCGAAATGAAATGGGAGAGAGAGAGAGAGAGAACGAGTCTGTGTTCGAAATTAAACAGGGGGGAGAGAGGGTAATATATAGGGTTAAACGAAGGGGTAGATGGGGTTTTTAGGGTTAGCTGTGGGTGTGGGTGGGGTAGATGAGGGTGTGAGGATTAGCCACGGGTTAGGTTAGGGTTTAGATTAATTAGGGGGTAATTAGGTTTAAGTAGGTAATTAGCAAGATAAAACCCACTTAACGAAAGGTCATTAGTGTAACGAAATTACGGAAATGCCCCTACTAGTAAACGTGTCCGAAAAATTACGAAAACATACCCACGGGATCGTATCGTCGCGAGGATGGTGAATACGATGACCGTTTCAGGGTTTGAGCTACGGAAATACTAGTTTTTGGCCAAAACGTTTAGAAAGCGGGTTTGCGGGTTCTCTATTGAAACGATATCAGAAAATTACGAAATTAATGTGGGGAGCCCTAAATGATCATAGGATGCTACTGCAGAAGTTTGAAAATGTTTTGAAGACGTTTGAATAGAAAATAAATTCGTTGACCCAAAACTGCAATATCTGAAAATGAATTTTTATCAGATCTTTCAGAGGTATTTGACGAAATCCGATTTTACCAAAATACTCCATAACTAGTCTGATACTTCAAAATATTTTTATAGGAAATTTTTGAAATCAGTTTAAGACTCCTAACAAACCATTATAAAATACAATTAAAATTGAATTTTCTTTAAATACTTAATTTGAAAGTATTGGAAAAATACAGGCCGTTACATTCTACCCTCCTTAAAAATAATTCCGTCCTCGGAATTTAAAAGTCTTTTTGAAACAAATAATTGATATTATAAAGAAGCTCAAGCAAATAAATGATAAAATGGAAAATTAGTCGAATGATTACAATTTAGAAAATAAGTTGTTAATAGCATGAAATATAATGTGATATAATGGCATCAAGAAAACAAGAGATATTTCTAATAAGTATTAACATCATCATAGTTCCCGTAACTAGTCCCGACCAGTATCACTACAATAGTTACCATGCCTTCTCAAGTAGTCCAAAATTAACATGAGATAATCACATGAAAATGAGGGCTATTATGATGACAACATCTGTTCGAACTTGGAACCTGAGGTGATAAGCCAGTAGCAAGCTATTTAAACCACATAAAATGGAAGAACATAAGGTTTATTCGTGCTACTGGGTCTTAATCAAAGATGTCGCTCATAATATAGCACGTATCGACTAATCCACTGGTACCAACACCATCAATTTCCATAATGCCCAACCACATGCTAACGTCCAGATCACCGCCCAAAGGTAAGTACAAGGCCAACACTCGTGGAATGAAGCAACACATAGATGTAATTAAGGGTAATGTTCGTAAATAGAAAATTCAAAAAAGAGAATCACGAGCAATCGCGGCAGCCGAAGGTCCAAACTAAAGATGTTGAACACTTACATACATGGCAGACAAATAAGAGGGGATGAAGGAACCAGAACAAAAACAGTACAAGTAGGGAATGGAGTGCAGCTGGGACTCCATCATATTTATTGAATCACACACTAATAGAGGGGCATACATGATAAATGGAGAGGGGAGGGACAAGCATCGTCGGGCTGGTCCAAGGCACCATATATAGGCCTTTATCATCAATTACACAGACACTGGCAAACATAAACACGCCTTTCTCATCAATTACACAGACACTGGCAAACATAAACACACACGGGATACAAATAGATAAGGAGCCAAGGATGATTCATATATCACCACAAGCTGGATCATTCAGTTTAAGGCTTCACTGTGAGTAAATCCCCAATCCAGAGATGAAGACTCCTGAGGTCCACCCATAGAAGCCTGCAATGCCACCCTGCACTGTTATATCAGTTGTGTTTTGGGTTACATGCCCGTATGGACCAAAGCAGTCACCATCGTCGGTGAGAAAAGCCAGGGACTTCACAATTGCAGGCGTATCCCCGGTGGACACTGTTATCTGTGTCAGGGATTTGGTATCGAGAAGGACCTATATGGCAATGAGAGAGATAGAAATTCAATTATTCGTCGATTTAACTTAATTAATGTCTGGTTAGTGTTGTTATTACCTGCTCTTGTTTGCCCCCCTGTGATCCATACACTGGAGACCAATGCCTGCCACCCCCAAGCTCATAATGGAACTGCAGGCCGTAAATTCCGACGTCATCACTCCAGATTCTGATCGTTAGCAGCTTGAAAGGCGAGTTGAATGGTCCCAGGCGCCAATTTTGTCCTGCCTCAACACCGCAAAACTTCGCCATGGAACCTGTCACCCCAGCAACGGCCTGCCCATTGCATGGTTAAAGGATTAATTGAATAATAGATCGATCGATGAAAGAAAGACAGACATAGCTAGAGAGTGGTTATAACTAATTCAAAATCCTGGCGGCTCTTACCATTCTTCGATCCCTCTACGCTCTGTATTTGTTTAGCAAGTAATACGTGCCTGAGACTCTGCATCTCAAGCAATGCCGCATAGCCTGCTTATATAGATTGGTTGCTGGCTTGCAACTATAATTTTCAATCATATTACTTCAAGTCAGTCGTATACTAATATTTATCATAATTGCCCTGTGAGCCTGCTTCCCCCTTGACTCCTCCTCCCGTCATATTCTATTCATTTCTTCTGCCTTCAACCCAATGCTTCCCCCTTGACTCCTCCTTCCGTCCTATTCTATTCACATGTTACTGTGAATACACATCACCTATTTTTGTCTGCATATTTTTCCATCATATAATTTCAATTCCCCCGCTTGTCATCCCCTAATATTTCACTAATACTTCTCCCCAAAGTAATTTTAATTATTTGTCCCCCCGTCTGCTGAACACAACCTGTTATTGTTCATTGGCCTCTCTCGATCGATTTCTAACGAGTTGGTTTCCTATTGCCTCCTCGTTTCTATATTTCCCCTCTTTATGATTCTATTTACATTCATTAAATTACGTACATTCATTAAACCGTGTTGTCGAAGGCAAGGCTTCTCCTTCGAGCTTCACATTTGCTTTCGCCTCTTCTTGACTCTCTTGTTTTTGCTGATATATAAAGTGTCAGGAACATCTGGATGAATCCATAGCCTCTTGAAATTAATTAACCGGGCTCACCAGTACCGTTAATCCAGATATTCCGCCTCTTCCGGAACATATGGATGATCCGGATCTTCACGCCGCCTTCCATGCCTTTGTTAAGGAAGTCGAGGGAAGCTCACACCCATTGACTTCTCCCGAGAGAAGTTCGAATGACGTCGCTGAGGGTTTACCTCCGACAACACAATATGTCACTCATGAGGGCCCGGGTTCGAAGAAGAGAAATCTTCGAACCCGAGAGGTGGTGGAGAGAACTAGGGTTCGAGAGAGGAAAAGAAGAAGTGAAATTTCTGTAACGGGTTCGGGCTTACCAGGTGGTGATGCTGTCACCACTCTGATGGTAGTTCCCTAGCAAGCTCGGACCCCTACCCCAAAGGAGTCTTCCCTATGGGGGGCTAACCCCGTCTCATGAGCCATGCCTTCATGATGATACTTGGCCGTATGTCGGTCTTTGCCCTCAAGAGCTTATAGCCGATGACGTTCCTCCCGAGTTTAGATCACTTTTCTTGGAGGATAGGTCCCCTCAAGCTCGAGTCGAATGCCCCGAGGGAGGACTCCATCAGCGTTCTTGTGGTCCGTTGGTCCATGTAGCGCGTAGGTCCCTGTAGCTGGCCCATCATGGATTCTAAAGGTGGAAAATGTGGTTGTGGAAAATGTGGTTGTGAAAATCCTCTTTTAATTAATTGTGGTCGTTCATTTATGTTTCTTCCTACGTATAATTGTGATCCTTTACTTATTTCTGCTCGTGTTTACTTTTTCGTACATCTGCAGTCTTTCATTCATGTCTGAGTTCCTTTATGAATAACATGTTGCAATACAGTACCTTTCAGCACATGCCTATGATGTTTACTTTATTTTATGCTTTAGCTCTGTTCTCATAATTATCACAAGTAACCAGACCTTATGCAGAGCAGTTCTGATACTAGACCCTACCTATCGTAGTTAGAACTTCCTACTGGATCACGTATTGATGTTGTCCTATTTACATTTTCCAGGATTAGAGCAGCACAGTCGGAGCAGGACCAGGCTCAGGAATTCACTCCGAGATTTGAGGTAGAGACGGAGCCCATCGAGGGCGACTTTGTACAGGACTAGAGTGTGCGTTGTTAAGTGTACACCTTTTCTTTTGGTGGGTTGGGATTTCTCTTTTGTTATTCCCACTTTTTGTACCGATGTAGAGTTATGATGTAAGTAAAAAGATGCACTCTTCATAATTAATGTGTATATAATGTTTGTATCTCTACGATTGTCTGTGGATTATTTCTGTGTTGGGACATTTTCTTCATTTCTGATCTGTACTATTCCAGTGCGTTGCAATGGCAAGCGAGAATGTATTTTCTCTTGTAATCACAATTTATGCTTAGTGATATTTAGAGCCAAGGGGTCAAAGACTTGGGTTAGAATACTACTGCGGCCTTGTTGCACTTCGTATCTCTACGAATACAGGGAATGTATGTATTTTCGTGTATTTGGGAGTACCCAGTGGGAAAAGGGGAGTCGGCCTTTCTAAACCGTGGGAATGCTACTCAACTCTTTGAGAACTCGACTCTCCCTCATGATAGATCGATCTTAAAGAGTATTGACCATGAACAGCTGACTTCTTATATGGCTTGCTAGAGCCTCCTGGTAGGTAATCCCCTTCCCTCTTTGTCGACGTAGGATGTCAATTTTGATCGTCCTTTCGTTTACCGATAGCTTCAAATGGTGTCGAGTTACGACGACGGTCGTTGGCAGTGGATAATTATGAGGCCAACTTGGCCAGTAAATCGAAGTGGATGGCCACTGCTAAAAGATCCATCGACCAGGCGAAGGCAAAGTTAAAGAAATCGCAGCATTGCCGAGCTGACCTCGCCTCACGGTTGAAGAAGGTGGAGGGAGAGTTAACCGAGGCCAGGGCAAAAGCTGAAAACGAGGCATCCCTTAGGGTGCTAGCCGAAGAATAGTTGCTCGAGGTCGCCCTCAGGAAGAATGGAAGCTGATTTCCAAGCCAGGTTGCTTGAGCACGAAAGGCAATGGAGGGCGGAGGAAGCCAACCTTCAAAGTCATCTGATTGAGGCAAGATGGTTTGATCCTCAAAGATTGACATGTGGCGTTGGTGGAACATAAAGACAGCCTCGGTGATATCAGAGATTGAACGTAAATTCCCTTCCTTGGTGATCAATTTTGATCAATTGACGATGTACCTCAATGATGAGGTCGACAATAAAGTCGTCATTGACCCAGAGGGTGTCACGATTGGAAAGGATCAACCTCCAGATTCCACCTCTCCATGAACTTGTTGTTCATTTTGGTTTTAGGAGCATTTTGAGTAATATATTCCTATAAGCTTAATGTTGTATCTTAAAAACAGAGTTACTTTGATGGGGGGAAAATGCTATTTGATTGTACCTCGTGTGTAATCTTGTCTGCTTGCCCCCTCAGCAGCCCAAACTCTTGCATACAAAGGATTTCTCGATGTGGTTTGGAGAGTTATAGATAAGCGTATATGTTAGGATGCATATCTCCCAGTAGGCTTTTCAAAGACGTAGCCATTGATAAGCTACTCAATCGTGAGCGAGTTCCTCCTCAATTATGTTGCTTGGTTGGCAAATGAGGGAAAGGACGCGTCATTCGGTGGCGCGAGGAGTTGCCACACAGCTTACGTACGATAAAGCAAAGGTCGTTCAGTTGTGAGGGGGTGCCCTCTTTACTTTCATCTGACAAATTTCATTCGGTGGCGAGGGGAATGGTCCCTCGACTTACCTTCGAAGAAGAAACGATTGTTTGGTGACAAGGGAGGTGTACCCCCGACCAGTCCGAAGAAGAAATGACTGTTTAGTGGCGATGGTGGTGTAGCCTCAACTTTCGTCCGATGAAGGTCGTTTGGTGGCAAGGGGAGTGCCCCCTCGACTTACATCCAAAGAAGAAATGATCGTTCGATGGCGAGAGTCGTATCCCTTCCTCGACTTACGTCCGGTGATGATCATTCAGTGACGAGGGGAGTGCTCCTCGACCTACATCCAATGATGGAAATGATCGTTCGACGACGAGGGTGGTGTCCCTCGACTTATGTCCGAATAAGGACGTTTGGTGGCAAGGGGAGTGCCCCTCGACTTACATCCGATTAAGGAAACAATCATTCGGTGGCATGGGTGGTGTACCCTCGACTTACGTCCGATGAAGATCATTCGGTGGTGAGGGGAGTGTCCCTCGACTTACATCCGACGAAAGAAAGAATCCTTTGGTGGCGAGGGTGGTGTCCCTCTACTTATGTCCAAAGAAGAAAATGATCGTTTGACAGCAAGGGTGGTGTCCATCAACTTACGTCTGATGAAGGTCGTTCGGTGGCGAGATGAGTGCCCCTCGACTTACATCCGAAGAAGGAAACGATCGTTCGACGGCGAGGGTGGCGAGGGGAGTGCCCCTCCACTTAGATCCGACAAAGGAAACGATTGTTCGACGGCGAGGGTGGCGAGGGGAGTGCCCCTCCACTTAGATCCGACAAAGGAAACGATCGTTCGGCGGTAAGAGTGATATACCCTCGACTTACGTCCGATGTAGGTCATTCGGTTGCGAGGGAAGTGCCCCCTCGACTTACATCCGTCGAAGAAAATGATCGTTCAACAAGGAGGGTGGTGTCCATCAACTTACGTCCGACAATGGTCGTTCGGCGTTAAGGAGAGTGCCCATCGACTTACATCTGACGAAGGAAACTATCGTTCGACGGCGGAGGCGGTGTACCTTCAACTTACGTCCGATGAAGATCGTTTGGGGGCGAAGGGACGTTTTATTTTGCAATAGCCTAGAGGCATCGCCTTACACTTTTCTGTGCTATCCTCCAGTTGATTTCTTCTTGTAGTTCTCGATGACTCGAGTGACGTTCGAGTATGGCATGAGTGATTCGGGGTAGAAATTGTATATTTATCCTTCTATTTCGGTGCTTTTTGTGCATATATTCTTCATACTCTAGTTCATTACATGCATATTGTTGATATCATCATATTTTGGAGCTAATCATTCATTTTTGCACAAATCTATATCTTTATGACTTAATCGTGTCTTGTTTTAATTGCAGGAATGATGAGTGGTTTATATATATATTTTTACTATCATCGCATACATGTTTTGCCTCATTTCATGTACCGTTTCATTATATTCTATCCGCTTTTGTTTCCGTTTTACTCTTTGGGTCAATTATTTGCATTTCAGGTGAAAGAGAACGAATTCGGCATTTTAGAGCATGGAAAAGGCGAAAAAGTGCCAAAAAGAGTCAAAGAAGTGAAATGGGCAAGCAAGGCGAGGAAATGGAATCAATAGAAGAAGAATCTGGAGGAAACAAGCTCCTCGCGACCACGTGGGATACCCCACATGGCTGCTGATCACTCCTTATTTTACACCTTTTTTCCGCATGTTTGCATGCCATTTAGATCGCCCAAATCATGTTTTTCACGATATATCGACGATATTGCGATGCTTTTCACGATTTGTTGTTTTTGTCGCATTTCAGGTGATTTGGCGCGATTTGGAGTGATCTCGAGATGCGCTTACTCTAGACGGTCACCGACGACCTCCCCGAGGGGTATTTTGCTGTTGGAGAGGAGCGGAAGAAGAATGGACGTCGCAGGAGCGACGAGGAGGCCAAAATAAGCAGATTGGGCATTTTTTGTGTCCCACTCGGCCGAGTGGAGGAGCCACTCGGCCGACCAGCGAGACACTGCTCGGCCGACCAGTTCAGACATGAGTTACCTGTGCACTCGGCCGAGCACCGAAGACCCACTCGGCCGAGTGACGATATCTCGTCCGCCCGAGTGGCGCTCAGACGAAGCCCTTCCAAAACATCGAAGTTACTGTTTTTCGGCTGCCTGAGCTTCAGAAGACCCACTCGGCCGAGTGGAGAATCCCGTCCGCCCGAGTACTATGAAGCCATCGGCCGAGTGACGACAACTCACTCGGCCGAGCCGCCCCCGAACGGAAGACCCCTGAAAGCCCCGACTTACTGGAAAATTGCAGGGTTTTCACTCGGCCGAGCGACTTTTGTCACTCGGCCGAGTGCGATGCGCTGCCTGTAGCGAAAACTGCGGAAAACAGGCTGTGCAGGGGCATTTTGGTCACGATTTTTGGACGATTTTTGGGGCTATTTAAACCCTGTTTTTACCCTAGTTTTGAGAGCTCTCTCTTAGATTTTTTGCAGCTTTTTAGATTAGTTTTTTTAGCTTTATTCTTGTGATTGGAGAAGGAGCAAAACTTGGATTTTTGTTGGATTAATTGAAGAACTACATTGGTTTGCATCTCTTTTCCTTAAAAATTCTATTTTTATTGTTTATATCATTGTTGTGATGAATTCTATTGCTTATCTCAACGATTATTTTTGTGATCTTGTTATGATTTGTGAGTAGTCTCCACGTCTTGGGGCGTGGGGATGAACCCTACAAGCCCACTTTCATATTTGTGATGAATTGGTAGAAATTGAGCTAGAATTGCTATTAGAGATTAGATCGGGATCGATTTACTACGGATTGCTAGGTATTCATATCAATTGGGATTTGCAAGAGATTGGATCCCAATTTGATAGGAAGCCCTAGAAATCCGAATTGGGTTGGAGTCGGATTTTTCGAAGTATCGGTTTGCAAGAGATTGGACCGATACTAGGATTCCCGGTTGCAATTCTATACCGATACCCGTTTGCAAGAG